>JARDYH010000002.1:92721666-94095000 GCA_029215795.1 Anniella stebbinsi | reverse complement strand
GCCTCAGCGCTTCAGAACAGCTGCTATGTTCCAGTTCCAGGTCTTGCATTTTCTTGTGAACATTCTGCACTGCATTGTTACTTTCCTGATGGAAGAGAGCTTGGTCATGACTTCAGCTACAAACATGACTCTAAGAGGCAAGGACCATAGAAAAGTGCTGCTTTTAGATTCTTCAAACAATTCAGGCCCATGCAGTAAGCGTCACATCCATTCCAAAGGTCTATGCTACTTGTTTCTGCAGTCCTAAGCACAGTTACTTGGAATTATGTTCCATTGAAGCAATAAGGCTTCTAGGTAGACGTGTGTGGGATAGGGGTGCTTTCCGTAACAGCTCTGGAACATCATGTTACCCTTGAAGCCCAGAAACTCAAAGGAATAGTAATTTTTAAATGTTCCAAATCCATATTTCTAACAGGTTTACACAATATTTCCAAGTAAGGAGTAATGGGTCTCAAGATTCTTCTGTCCACAATACATAGTACATAGTAATCCCTTATGTACTATTATATTAACATCCCACCTTCCCTTCACAGATCTCAGATCTCAAAGCAGCATATATGTTCCTCTCCCCACCCCCATTTTATCATCATAACAGCCCTATGAGGTAGGTTAGGCTGAGAGATAATAGCTGGTCCAAGGTCATCCATGGACTTCATGGCCGAGCAGGGATTTGAACCTGGCTCTTTCCAGTCCTAATCCAACACTCTAACCACTACACCACAGTGGCTTTCTTATTATTTGTGGCCTTTTCATATATATATATATATATATATATATATACACACACACACATACACACACCATGCAGTTTCCTTTTCATGGAGTGTGCCCTCCTCACAGTATACGTGAGGTCAACATTTCAATTAAGAAAAGCAAACTGCAAAGCTAAATCAGAATGAGAAGTTTGAATTTAAGCTTCGCTTTCCACAAACCATTAATAGTTTCGCTAGTCAACAACCTCACCTGCTATTCTGCTGCACCATAAGAGTTGTGTGTTGGGAATGGCCGGGGGGGAGGGGGGAGGAGAGAGAGAGAGAGAGAGAGAGAGAGAGAGAGAGAGAGAGAGATGGTGCTCTAACGATGTTCTAACCCCAAAAGACCTACATGGACTGTGGGGGTTCAGAATGATATGGCTGGCATAGCACAGAATCTGGAAAAGCTTTAAAATTAAGAACAAAACGCTTGAGACTCAAGATTTCCAGATCTGCAGCTTCTTAGCACAACGTATTTGCAATCAATTTAGAGAACAGAATACTGCACATTGGTTATTAGTTGAACGGTGTGCTCAGCATGCGCCTTTACTACACCAGTAAAAACAACCTCCGCAGGGCAATGCATTTACTGCTGTTGCTTAACTGCCCAGTACAATGCTTTCTCCGTCATTAATTTCTAAACATGTTGGTCTTGTTTTAGCACAGATGTATATTGCTCCTCTGTGAGGGGAGAAAATATATATAATTAGCTCGTTTGCCTGATAGGAATTCAGCAGGAAGATCGGGGTATTTAAAGCGGCACTTACAACTACCAATTTAGTTCTCCCGGCAGCCCTGGCTTGCAAGTCATGGGCCCCCTCCACAAGAATGCGCCTTTGCGCCTGGTTCCGCGATTATGCGCATTATCGCGGAGGCGCATTTACTCACAATCCCTCTGCACGGGAGGCGGCGGGAAGCGGCGAAGCGCATTAAAAGATGCCCAAAAAGCGCTTTCCAGGTAGTTAATGCGCATAATCGCTTGTTCACACAGCGAAAATGCGCTTTAACGGCCGGAGCAAAATAAAAGTCGCTATTTAACGCGCGTTCGAAAATGCGCATTATCGGGGAGATAACGCGCCTGTACGCCCGTTTTGCGCTCCGCTCGTGTGTAGGTAAAATTTATAATGAGCCTTCAAGGCTCATTAAACGCCCCGTGTGGAGGAGGCCATGATCTCAGACTCAAGGTAGCTGAAGGAAAGGTTATGGTGGGGTCACAGCCCTCAAAAATCAATCTATTCAAAGAACAGAAAATTAGTACTCTGCCTGCAATGTTATGACAACTGGCGTTCTGATCCCACTGCTGTTGTCAGTTTGATTTACCAGTGCAGGCAAGCCTGACCTCTCTGCCTTCCTGCTCCAACAGTAGGATGCCTTTTTCCAGTACTAAAGAGGCCTTCCCCAATCTCAGATCCCTCCATTCCTGCAGTTGTCCACAACCAAGACGGATTGAACCTCCCCTGCTTTAAAGTACTCTATTTCCTCCATTTTCTGCATTAACCAGGTAGCAACATATATTTATGTAAAGCTCTCATACCCCAGCCTTCTCCCAAAAGGAGCACTGAGCAGAGTCCACCTGGACTCTGGACTAACTGGGGAAAGCCCAGCATGACTGCAATATCCAGAAGTGCGGTTTGCCAGCTATGGAGACAACAGGCATTGCCTCAGTTGTCCATGCACTAGTAACACCCAGGCTGTAATGCACTGCAAATGGGGCTGCCTTTGATAACGATTCAGAGACTTCAACTGGTGCAGAATGTGGCCACCTGACTGTCAGTGGGGGCGAGGCAATTCGACCATAAAACACCTACACTTCTCCAGCTGCACTGTTTGCAGTTTTTGAGAAGGTTTGCTACTGTTGCTGTTATTGTGTTTTTACTGTTTTTTATTGTGTTTGTACTGTTTTTAACACCACAGCGATTGTTATTATGGGTTTTATTGCCACACGTTGCCCTGGGGAGCTCCTGCCCTGAAAGGCGCCCAAAATATATTTTAAATAACTAAATAAATAATAATACAATTAAAATATAATAATTATAATCTGACCTAAAACCATAAAAATCAACAAACCAGGAACCAAAACCTTGCGTAACGCTCTTAAACTTCCATTTAAAAATAGTGGGGGATGATGGCATTTCTTTTGGGAGGGAGTCCCACAAATGTGGGGAGGGAGGCTGCCACTGCCTCTCTGGAGCCTCCACCCTCCTCACATCATTCATTTGTGCGGGGTGGGGGGAGAGCAAAGTATCTCCTGCAGATCCAAGAACCTGAGTTAGCTGGGCTCACCCATTCACCATCTCTAACTGACCTTCTCCCCCACTCCCTCCTAACCCTCTCTCTCTCTAACAGACACTGGCTGCATTCGGACAACACATTAAGCAACTGAGAGGGGGGGTAACAATTGTTAGTTGTGTTGCTTATTGTGTTGTGTGGAGGGTAACACGCCGCTCACAAAGTACTGACGGTATGCTATTCCGCCCAAATAAGCACCTGAGAGAAACAACCGGCTTGCAAGTTGTTTAGCTCGAAGCCAGTTGTTTAAAGTGTCGTGTGGAGGGGTGAGTGGGTTAAACGGCATGCGGTGAGTGGGTTAAAACACGAGCCCATAGAGGCAGGCGGCAAGAGCGACCAAAGCGGCAGCTGCCACTCTGTTACAACTGGTGCAACTTGCAGAGGCTGCTGGGATAGAACTGGGAGGACTGAGGGAGGAGGGAGGGTGGGGAGAGGGGCGGGGGCTGGGGCTGGGTCAGTCAAATGCTGGGTTGACTATTAGTCCACTCAACACCAGCTCCAACCACCCACAGTAGTGTAGGAATATGTTGTGTGGGGAGTACCCACAAAATAACCAACTGTGAGTTGGCTACTCAACCCACCATTGATTAATGTGTTGTCCGAATGCAGTCAGTGACTGTGTTCCAATTGCCAAGTGCTGGTTTAACAAGCCAGGATAAGCATCCACACCCTGTCCCTTCGCTCCTCCATTTGTGTGAGCATTAAGCCAGGAAGCTGCAGTTAACCACGGCTACTTGCCATGTCCAAACTGAAAACTATATGGTTCCAACATCGAGATGTTCAAAAAGGCTGAAAACAATCTTTCTTTTTTTAAAAAAGTCCAGTTTTTAATACACAAAAACAAACCATCATTCTCACCAACTTTATTATACTAGCTATTTGACTTGACAATTTTCAGAAAATCTGTTACAAAAGATACAATAAAATCTGATGTGCAAAATCTTTCTATCCTAAAGATTCTGTATAAACATTTATTTTACCCAGTACAATAAAACCCTAACTGAAATTAAAATGAACTTTTATCGTATCAGAGTCCTCTGCATCGCAGAAGGTAGATCGCCAGGCGTTTTGGACTTCAACTCCCAGAAGTCTCTGCCACCATGACCAGACGTCAGGAATGCTGAGAGTTGAAGTCCAAAACATTTGGAGATCTCCTGTCTTCCCACCCCTGCACTAACAAACCTGATCCATTTCTTTCGCCCAAAGTTTTATTGCAGCCAAAGTAGACAAAGCTGTTCTAAAAGTCACAAAAATGGGAACAGTCTTCCAATAAAAATTAAATCGTTTTCTGATCAGAACAAGTTGTTAATTTAAATGAAAGGATATCCAAGCATTTCTTCCTTGGTTCATCATATAGCAAAACAAAAAAGTAGAAAATATTGGGTGTGGGGGAGTTGGAAGTAGCATATAAGTTTATTTAAAGGAAATCAAGAGAGGAATCAATACTCAAGATTTGGTCATACTATAAGCAGGCCAAAATAAAGCAGTTTTTATGTTGCCAGGCAAGCACTGCTACTTGCCTAAAATGGCAAGTGGCTGTTAACTTATGTAGGACCATCTACCATGTTTCATTTGCTTAAAGCATTTTTACCCCACTCTTCATACACTGCGCAGAGCTAAACTCCTTTGCAAATCTATATTCGCTAACATAGGTGGGAATGTATGAGATATTTGTTTTAGTCCATTTTTTTATCATGATTTACCCAGTTCTCACCCTCTTGGGCCGAACAGTGACTCGGACACAATCCATGGTCAAAGTCTGTACATTTCCAAACTTTGCATTGTGATTTGCAGAACCCCCCCCCAAAATGTGTTATGCAATGCGTACGTTGAAAAATGGGCACAAATATGGTTTAGTCAACAGGAGAACAAAGGGCCCATTTCAAAGATGCGCACAACTAATGAGTACATTTGGAAAATACATGCGAAAATATGCATGGATTTTCATGCAAAAAAAACCAAAACAAAAAACAAAGCTCACGATCTGATACAGACTCAAGTCAAAGAACTTCAGCGAGCTCAGGTTTTGCTGATTCACACATCCCGAACCGTAGGGGGCATTTCGGGAGGGACATGGCTAACATGCAAAACCATTGGCAGCAGATGATAAACAGCACTTCAATCCACCACCAATATCAGTTTATTTATATAATGCTTATTAGCAGCATTTCGGAAACAGAAATAAACGCATATGGAAGCATAAGTCTGCAGTGCCCAAGCTGCCCACCTGCCATCTGTGCCTTAGGGAAACTGCCTCTAAAAAACAGAGCATTTTCCCTTAAAACTAAGGTAATTCTTAGTCATAGGGCTCATCGACATCTATGAGCCTTCCGGGACGGGTGGGGGAGGGAGGATCACAGGTTTTCCGGCTTCCGGGATCCTTCCCCAGCGTCCAAACACCAGTGTGATGTCCCAGAAGGAAAGAGGGACGTCTGCCGCAGCATGTTTTGTTTTTGGAAGGAGGACCCCCGATCCTCCAAAAAAGTTAACAACAACAAAAACAACTTAAATGCCGGCAGCCACCCTGGGGATGGCAAAATTGCTCACCCCCGGAGTCACCTTGTGCAGCTCCGTGCCCGTTTAAAGAGCCCCGCTACTCACGGGAAGGAGGGAGGACCCGAGAGCACTAGCCATACCGCCAGCGGTCCTTGGGTTGTCCTGTGATGGCAGAAAAAAACGGGATAAAAGTAATCCATTTTATCCTGGGGAAAGTTAGTGGTCGTCCCCAGTTGACCCCAGGATCCCCTGTGCGTGTCCCCTGTGGACGCACAGGGACAACCTTGAGCTGACCCCGGGATAAATGGATGGTATAGACATTGCCATAGTCTTTAGGCTGTTTCACTTTCATCTCAAGGCTTATCTACTGTGAGACCCAGCAAGTAGTAAGTGGCTTCTCTATGGCACCTCATCTCTCTCTATCCCAAATACTAAAATAAGGTTAGAATGGTATGACAGATCAGATATATTCTTAGTCTTCTACAATCTGTTGGTGGAGGGACAGGGTTGTACAAAGTCATATTGTATAGACAAAAGAGATGGAATTTGTAATTTCTCCTGACTTGTAATTTCCCCTAACTATCTCACCTAAGGAGCGTGTTTCAATTCAAAACAACTAGTGGAAAGGAAAAAAAAAAGGGGGGGGAGTATTTATACTACAAACGGCTGTTCTATAAAAACAAAATTTTATTTTCATACATGCTATAAATAGCTGAAGTCTGCAGAGAAAGATCACTTTCTCTTTTAGATGGCAATATAAAAGTTAAGTTGTTGGGTTACAAAAAGATTTACAACAACAGTGAACTATGCTGGAATGTGCTTAACCAAATGGATGACCTAAATTAATAGTTATGGCTGCTGGCCATCCATTCATTTGTTAGGAAGATTGCTTATTAATGGGCCCAAGGCTTCTGGCTGATGTTTTCTCAATGAGAGGTAACAACTGAAAGATCTCTGTCCTGGCCTCCCCTTACTAAGGAGAGGGGATGATGTAAGATGTGTGTGCGAAAGAACTGAAGACAGATTCAGATCCAGGTGTAGAACTGAGAGCTAGCAGAAGACTGGAAGTACCTTATGGTAAAGGGTGCTTCTTTTTAGAGATTTGATGTGAGGTACAAAGAGTGTGTCACCTACTACGTGCCTCTACTTATGGTCTCCTTGTGTATTTATAAATGAAGCAAATATTACAAGAACTCTACGCCCTAGTTTGCACATAACGCTCACACATGGTTTATTTAACCCATGGGCTGCTGAATTCGGTATGGATGTGATATGTGAACCCAGCTGTGCTACTAAACCCTAGTTTGCTAACCACATACAACCCAGAGAGAAAACCCAATTTGTTGTTGGGTTGCAAACGCTTGAGTGGTTTAAACCATAGGGTGTCATTACATGTGAACCCCGAACTGTGGGTTGTTCATTGGCAGTTCCACCTGGCTACAGTAAAAACAAATAATCTGCTCCATATGCAGATACTACAGTGCCACAAAGGCATTTGTTATAGAGTGAAGGGTGGGTGATGGAAGACGGAAACATATAATGCAGTGATTGAGAAAACAATTCTTGGTTTAATCAGTCATTTGTCATACAAACCCTGGGTAGGATCACGAACCATGGATTAAACATGGATTAAATAAACCATGGGTTAACATTATGTGTGAAACAGGTTTAGGAGTTCACACATAACGACAGCCCACACGTTTAAACAAACCATGGGCTGTCAGGAACAAGTAGGAGAGAGCAGGTATGATGTCTGTAGCGCCCAGCCACTTCCTCTTTTAATCAGTAACTTATCATTGGCACATTCATAGTTGTTGAGCATGGCATATGAACTCAGAATTATGGTTTATTTAGCCCCTAAACAACCTATTGTTTATGCATGTCACACTCAAAAACCTATGAACGAGCCAATCATATATTGAGTAAAAGCAGAAGAAGTGTTATGTGTGCGGGAAGCAGTGTGCTTGTTCTCTCCAGCTCATGCATTACAACCCACAAGGTTGTTTAAACCATGGACTGCCGTTACGTGCAAACCAGGTCAATAAATCTCCAGTGCTCTCCTCTCCAATCCTGGGTAGCCCTTCTCCTAGAAGTTGTCAATTGAAAGTGGGGAGGGTGCATAACATATTCAGCTACTTCTAAAAACATTCAGCAATCTCCATAAAAATGCTATAGAATCCACAAGAGCTATAGGATAGAAAAGCACCCCAGACACCATTGACAAAGGGGGATTTATATCATTTTTTTCCTCATGTGAGGCAAAATCCACATGAAAACAGGGCATGCAAGATCCCAAATGTGCTGGAGTTGCTAACAAATATGAATTTAGCAAACTTTTATTTTCAGGCTAGCCAAACTTGCTGAATCTTTCAAATTCTCCAGATTCATACAAGTCTAGCTGTAAAGCAATTAAATAAACCACTGACTCTTTTTCTACTAGCATCAGAAACAATACATGAATTCAGTGATTTAGACAGCGGTACATTGGAGACTCAATTTGTTAAACAGCTGTCTGTTCAGAAAAATAACAAGATTACAGTAAATCTTCTAACAGCATATTCCTCACAAGACCATCACAAGGGGTACTTAACAAAAATACCATATTAACCAGCCAAACCTTACTCAAAAAAAAAAAAAAAAAAAAAAAGGACATCACTGGACTGATACTTTTCCTTACCAAGCCAAATTGGAGTGGAGTGGGAAGATAAGCATGGAATTACTCAGAGAATCATGCAGTAAATGGTCTCGATACCATAAAGCTTTTATACCTGGGCTCAGTTCCAGCAGAGTAAGAAGATGATATTTAATGCTTCAGTTTTAAAAGAAATATCTATATTTAAATACTGATTGTTGAAGTTTAGCATTTACAAGCTATGGTAAATGATTGGCATTGTTGGACATCATCGGCATGGTAGCAGCAAAATCCAAACCTTTCTCAGTTATGGTACCTTCCTTTTGAACTCCCTCCTCAGGGAAGCCCTACTGGCTCCTGCCCTCCTCACTTTTAAAAAACTGGTGGAAAGCTTTCTGTTCAGAAAGGCTTTTGGCCCTCAGGTGGGATTTTAGGATCTCTGTGATACTCATGTTACATTGGACGGAGCCCTATGCTTTTAGTAATCTTTTATACGTTTGGGGGGGGCACAGAAGAGCTGGTGGAAAGCATCTAACTTTAAAGTCAGATCTTAAGTGTGACACAATAGTTGGCACATGGGCAACAATATATTGTGACTAGGTGTGAAGACTCTAATCCTGTGAAGTAAAATGAATGCTAGAATGCCAGATTGTTGCTGTGCATCCAAGGGTGATGCACAAAGCACTTTTATGCACGATACTCTTACTAAAATGGGGAATAGGTACTTCTAAAATGAGGAATTCAGTTCCAGTTTCTAGTGGGCACTAGAAGCAAGGCAAAAGATGTTTAATAATAATAATAGCACCAAAATAACAATTAAGAATTTTATTTAGTTTTTTTTAAACAAATGGTAAATAGAAGACGCACACACATGCAGGAGTGGAGGAGTCAATCACAATACAACATAGCATTCAAAAGACAAGATGACAGGGGAATAAAACAATGGGCTGGTTTGGATAATCATATCTCAGGATAATAAACAAATACAAATAAATCTTTTCACTGCACATGCAGGCTCTTTGCTGTTCCCTTCACAGAGGCAGCAAACAAATCAGGAAATCTTCAATTAACCTGTTTTCTGTTTCATCCCAACTAGGAAACCATGATTTAGCAGCTTTCGATCAAGCTAAAGTATGAAGCCAACTTCAAACCATGGCTTCATATCCTGGCAAGTTCCAAAGCTGGTAACCCACTTCAGATGAAATGGAAAACTATAGTTAATTGAAGATATCTTGGTTGGATGGAAAGGACTATGTGGATGGCTAAGAGGCTTGTTCATATCTCTGATTATTAAGTCAAGATGTGATCATGACAACTCAGCCATTGCTATGTATCTGAAATATCAGAATTACGTTTTTTTTATAGCAGAGGGAGATTTTTAAAATGTTAAGATGCAGTTCAGCTTTTCCACAGTCCAATCTGGCTATGCTAAAGTAGTTGAATTTAAGCATTTTATTCTCACATATTCAATGGAAGTAAAAATAAAAAGGAGGGGGAATAGCTCCAAATTGTGTGTTTTTAACTAACATGCAGACCCGGCTGTTAAAAGCAAATTTTAAGATCTACCATGTAATGCCATGCTGTTAGCCACAAGATGATGCTGTTGTATTTGTTACGGCTCCTCCAATCTTCCATTATATAAGGAAGTACTAGGCAGACAAGAACCCCAGGGGGAGATCCATGCTGCAGCATCTGCTTGAAAACATGGAGGATTAATCCCCTAATTTCATAGAAATAGCTCTTCTGGTGTTTCAAGTTTGCATTTTTGTCTCTTGAAGAATAATCCCAAGCCTGAACTCCAAAGCTTATCTAACTAATGTTTGCCTGTGATGGTCAATGTCAGTTTTCAAGGTCAATTATTAAGGAACTCGGTTTGCAATTGGATTGTTCATGTACAACAAGAGACAAGCATTTTCGAAGTAGTCACAAGCACATAATACAGGATGTTCTAGTCCACACTGAGTTTTTAAAGTGCAGTTAAATCTGACTACTAAAGAATTCAATATTCATACCACAGGAAAGCATAAAGACAAACAGCTGAAGAAACCCCACCAATTTCAATCAGTATTCAGTCAACACTGGTACCTAGATATGGAAAGTATCTAAGTAAAAATATGGATGTAGTCAAAGTATAGGCTGATGCCTGCAGGAAAATATGGCTGCTCCTTAAAAAAAAAAAAAGGAGGAGGAGGAGGAGGAGGAGGAGGAGGAGGAGGAGGAGGAGGAGGAGGAATAACAGCTATTATGGACTATCCTATTTTCTGGGCCAGTTTACATAATTG
This sequence comes from Anniella stebbinsi, assembly GCA_029215795.1. Lineage (NCBI taxonomy): Eukaryota > Metazoa > Chordata > Lepidosauria > Squamata > Anniellidae > Anniella > Anniella stebbinsi. The sequence continues at coordinate 94,084,549 of JARDYH010000002.1, read as the reverse complement.
AAATAAGCCACCATTGTTTATTTAAGCCATGGTGTCTTATTTAAATCACAGCAAGTGCTAAGCACATGCAGGGCGTGATTGTGATAATCACCGCCCAGGTGCGGCTTGTCATGTCATCCGAACTCAGGCAGCATGACTTGTTGGAGGGGGGAAACAACCCCCCAATAATCTATGGGCTCTTGTTGAGTTATTGGGAGTGTTGTTTCCCCCTCTAACAAGCTATACCGCCCAGGTTCCGACAGCACAACAAGCCAGGCCTGGGAAATGGTTGTGGAAATCGCACCTGGCAAGTGCCGCGATTTACATATGCCACAGGTCTAACTTTCAAGAGACATCAGCTTTCTATTTCAGCTTCCAATTAAGTATTATCAACAACCCGTTAGTTCCAACAAAACTCACATTAAGAATAGACTAGTTATTGTCTTTATTTAAAACTACATGTAACTTATAATATAGACATTGCTAATTTTTGTAAGTAGTGCTATTGTTTAACGTGACAAAGAATACCTGTAACAAAAACTCAAGTTCATTTCTTTCTCCTTTCCACTGCTCTGCCTGATACCTAATCTCCTCTGCAGTCACCTCCCTCATCTCTGACTCTATCAGGCTCTTCTGCTCCTTGTGGCGTTCCTTGGTCTCCTTGATATGGATACAGTTTGACTTTAATAAAATCATAGGTGCTAAATATCAAAAATGTTGAAATTAAAACTACCAGTAAGAAATTATGTCACAGATCATTCTGATTCTGGTTTCCTATTTGTGAACAGGAAGAGCCAATTCACACAAGACTATTTTCCTTCATAGACATCACTCGCTGTGCATTCAGTGAATAAAGCTTGCTGTTTGAGTGAATAGGCCTTATGTTAAGTCAGGATACACAAGCCACATAGTGACAATGTGCGTGCTCCCTCCTCCGCCTTACATGAGGAGACAAGAAAAGAAGCTTCTGCTTCTACTAAGCAGAAACCCATAATTTGCCATTGTGCCTGACAGTTTCTTCAAACCAATTTGCCTACAAACTAGGATGGTCAACCACAGTTCCATTCATGCTAACCTCACCCACTTCTGGAATTTCATGCTACCACCCCACTCCCTTGGCAAGTTACTTAACTTTGATTTCAATAGGGCTTCTACTGGGGTAAACATTTTAAGAAGCTGTAAGTTTGTAACAAGCTACAAAGATAATAGATTCTAGATTTGTAGCAAGGAAGGACTTGCTACAAAATAAAAAAGGAATATTTCCAACACTGCTTAAGTTTACATGGAATGGTTTTGTTGTGGCAACATTTCTATAAAGAAAAAAAAATATTTCAGCCAGTCTCTCATCTTAATCTACCACAGCATTGTGAGGATAAAAGCAGGGATGAGAATGGAGACACATCTGGAAGCACGTTTACAAGAACTAGTGCTTAGGTTTGCTTTTGTTCCTCCTCCTTTCTGAACCCTTTTTCATCCAGGTCTTTTAGATTATAAGCCTGAAGGCAGGGACTATCTTATTACCAGGGCAGGGCAGAGGGGGGCCAGTTGGCCCGGGGCCCACAATTTTGAGGGGACACTCCAGCAAGGAGGTCCTCCCCTAGCTTATGCTACTGCTTCCGTAGCATAAGCGGCCCATCAAGAAGCGAGGAGCCCACCTTGCGGAAACAGCGCAGAAGCCATCCGTCGTGAATATCATGGCCAGACTACAAGCTCCAGAGGGCCATGCCGCATGCGGGGCAGGGATATATGTGCCTAAGTTGCGATGGTTGTCCTTACTGCGTCTCTTTCCTCAATCTTCTCCATAGCATATAATCTCTGGAGCAGAGGGTGAGGTAATGATGATAACAGTTATTAATGATAATAATGATGATGATACCGTGAGGAGGAGGAGGAGGAGGAGGAGGAGGGAGGATAATGTTTGATAATGTTTGATAATGATGAAGGACTGTTCTATTGTTGTTGCTTCTATTTGTACAGCAACTAAAAATAAATGTTAATTTCTGATTCAACACTGAGGTGTTGTAGAACAGGTTTAATATGAAGGTGTTATGTAGAACAGACAAGTTGGTGGGTATTAACAAAAAATTTAAAAATACTTAATGAGCAGTTTGAAATGGGGGGCACACACTTCTCATCTGGCCTGGGCATATTACCAGCTCTGCATGGTCCTGCTTATTACTGATTTTTGTAAACTACTCTGAGAGCCTTTTTCTGTTGAAGACTGAGGTAAAAAATGCTTTTAATCAGTGGAGCCTGGTGGCTCCGATATCAGAGAAGCACTCTGGGTTTCAGTCAGAACTCTAAGGAGCTATCCAAGGTGTGAACTTCTTTAAAGTTCTGACTGAAACTTAGAGCAAATTCAACACACACACACACACACACACACACACACCCCGTCTGAACTACTAGCCTCCATTGCTTTTAACATTTACAAAAGGAATAAGCACATCATTCTATATTTTCCCATTACTTACAATATGAATAAAGACAAACCTTCAAAATATTGTCAAGTTTAGTCCTCTCCTTTAAAAGCAACTCATATTCATTGTTGCAGGTATTGATAACGAGTTCCTTTTCTGATATGTCACTCATAAGCCTTTGTTGTTTTTCCTCCCATTGCTGCTTAGCTATGTGATAGGTTCTCTCCATCTCATTCAACTTCTGCTGAAAAGCTCTGATCATTGCTATTGGGAAAAGAAACAAGGCAATGTGCTAGCTGAGCTTAAAAGTACAATTAAAACATTGTTAAATAATCTCAGGGTTTGCTCTCTCTTCTACTTGAACATATAAGGGAGCAACAAAAGGCCAGCAATATTCTGAAGCTGCGGATTTCTTACAATTTGCATTGTAGTACTGAATTATTAGAAATAAAGAGATTGCTAAAAGAATCCACCCAAAGTTTCCAGTTTATGCCAAAGAGGGACAACAAAGGACAGGGATAAAAACACTGTGTATGATTAGGGCTTTTTCAAACAACAGTATATAGCAGAACATATGAAGTCACTGACATCAGCCCGGCAATCAAACAGTTAGAATGACTCACCTACAAAATTACTAATAGCCTGAGCTCCTTGCCCACAAACATAGCCTAAAAGAAAACAAGAGCCCAGTTTGCTACAGCTCCCCAGACTGGTCTCTTGAAAAGCCTTCTTGAACCCTCTTTAAGAAAAAAAGCCCTTAAAAAAAATCACCATCCCCTCTAAATGTTGTGGAGAAGCTCTATGAGTAGTGAGCATACCTCCACGTAGTAAGCATGGCAAAACTATCCAAAGGTTAGTTGGATAGTTTCAAGAGGGGTAGCCGTGTTAGTAAGTTGCAGCAAAAACAATTGAGAGTCTTATAACAATTCATCAGATTGCATCTGATGGACATTTTGTGGAAGCTTGTGCCATAATAAATTTGTAAGTCTTTAGATGTGCCAAAAGACTCTTTGTTGATGGTTGTTAGGTTCTCCTATAGAGTCTCTTTTCCTTCATGTTTTTCATTTTCTCTATAAAAGGTGAGGGGATAGTCTACAGGTTCAGGCAGCTTCTCATTGTCTGAAGCATCTGATAGGAGGCTTGGGAGTCCTCCAGGAGCCATCTCTGTCACTTAAGGCTCAAGCAGCCTCAGTGTCATGGAGTGCCTTCTACCAACTTTGGTTGGTGGCCTAGCTACACCCCTATCTGGCTTCAGTTGTCTACGCTCTGGTAACCTCCAAGTTAGATTACTGAAATGCACTCTACATGGGGCTGCCTTCGAAGACGGTTCAGAAGCTGCAGCTTGTGCAAAATGCAGTGGCCAGACTGATAACAGAGACAAGAAGGTCCAAACATATAATACCAATGTTGGACTGCTTGCACTGGTTGCCTGTATGTTTCCAAGCCCGATTCAAGTTGCTGGTTTTGACCTATAAAGCTTTACATGGCTCAGGACAACAATACCTGATGGTGCACCTCTCCTCGCATGAACCGACCCATACATTATGTTCAGCATTCAAGGATGGCTTGGATGGTGGCAACAAGAGAGAGGGCCTTCTCGGTGGTGGCCCCCCAATTATGGAATGATCTCCCCACCAAGGCCTGCCTGGTACCAACATTGTTAACTTTTCAGTGTCAGATTAAAACTGCCCTCATCTCTCAGGCATTTGGCAGCATATAATTAAGTCCTGGATCAGTTTTTAATTAAGTCCTGGATCAGCTTTGAATGATTGTTTTAAAAAATGTTTTTGATATATGTTGTTTGTGTGTTATCTGTTTATATGTTTTTTATGTACATGCTTTTTGTACTTTGCATAATGAGTTTGAATGGTTTTTAAGTTTTGTGAACTGCCGAGGTAGCTTTGGCTATGGGGCAGTATAGAAATAGAAATTTTAAAAAATGACATGAATTAATGAAATAAAAGAAACCCCTCAATTTAAAAACAAGCATGAACAATTTAAAAAAATGTCATTTTGTCCAAAGTGAGAAATTCCCATGCAGGATGGAACAAAGACAGCCAGGATTAAATACACATTGTTATTCATATTGCACCATGAATGAATATGGATCTTTTCACCAGATAGGTCACTGGCAAAGGAGGTTACAAACTAAATTTGACAACTGGAAAGGCAACAGAGAGAGAGACAAGAACAGCAATACCTTGTACATTTTTTGCCCTAAGTCAAAGGTTCTGCAACTCTGATGTGTTGAGGTCTGTATTTATGATTACTTCAATGCACATGGCTCTACTGTGAATTTACAGAAAGTGCCCTAGACTTCATTTCATTGCATTTTATGGCTACTACCATGTGCATAAACACAACTTGAATTATATTTTGAATCATTTAAAATTATATAAGACAGAAAAAGGACTTTCCAAAAGAAACAATTAATAAATCACGAGGGGAAAGATCATTCAAGAGTCACAACCCAAACACCTGCCTGAGGAGAATAAAGAGAGAAGAAGCCCACAAGCCCACAGGGAAACCCTCCAGACAGTATGTCTCGACATACCACAGACATGTATTAAAGCACCAACACCAAGCAATCAAACAGAGAAAGGCAGAAGTCTCTAAGCGACTAGAGAGAGAGAGAGAGAGAGAGAGAGCATTAATTAAGCCACAACCTAGGAGAAACCAAGGGAGCAAAGTACTCAGGATTGAGCATGGGCTACTGCTTCTATTATAGGCACATTGCCACAGTCACCAAAAAGGCAAAAAAGCTTTGAATATTTCACATAGAAAGCTTCTAAATGCAACATTACAAGAGGGCTTTAAAACTTTTTAGGATGCTTGGGGGAAGGAGTTGAGTGTGGGACAGGGAAAGAGGAAGACAAGGCAGATCAAATGTCAGATCTGATTCTAAAGAGTTTTATGTGGTATTCATGCAGCTTCTGAGATATGCATGCAAACAGAATTTTGAGCCCATAACTAAAGATGCATGATAACTCACTTTCACCAATACTCATGCTTTAAAGGCGATGACAGGGGGTGGGGGGTCACTTTATTTAGAGAGGCGACAAAATTAAGGATTGTAAAGAATATAAATAGAGAATATAAAAACAGAGAAAAAGAAAGAAACGTTCTAGAGAATGATAACACATGTTAGATAAGGTGTTATATCCAATGGGATTCTAGATTTGCCCCACCTCAGAGAGGAATGCTGGGCAGACTAACAGATTAGTGGAAGAACAGGGCAGGAGGCACAGCGCCTGCAGCCTCTCATTGCTTTGAAAGGCATCGGCAGAGCATTCAGTTAAAACCTGACAGTCATTTTATTTAGTTTGGGTAGTGGGATACATAGGTGGTGAAGGAAGAGGCAGGAGGGGCAGATAGAAGCAATAACTCCACAATGTGTTCAACAAAATCAAGACACTATATCAGCTAATACGATAAAGGCAATGTCCTACTACAGTTCATTAATTAAGCTGGGTTTGTAATCTTACCTTGAAGATGCTCAACATGTTTGTTTGCTTCGCATAATTTGTCTTCTGATGAATACCGTTCTAGACCAACTTCTTTCCTTGCAATAGCAAGGTCATATTCCAGGCTTTGTCGAACAGCCTCACCTTTCTCAACTTCTGCTCGCAATTTGGCAATCTGACTTTCATAGTTTGATAGCTGTAAAAGTAGGTTAGTCAAACTATAAATAAATATTCAAGTAATACACTATTTAAGAGACGATTTTAAAACTATTTTACCATCAGAAGATGACCTGCTCACATTTAACAGCAATTCATGGGTTAATTAAGTCAGGAAGAGCCATGGCCAAGCGGGAGTAAATGAGCACGCTGCCTCCTGTACGCCTGTCGTTTCCACTTTCACTTAACAATCCAGAATGTCCATTCCTGAACAGTTATCATGAGGTCCGAACCCAGGAACTCTGACCTGTTTAGGAATTTAATAATCTAGAATTAACCTAACAACAAACCACGTGTGTAGACCAAGAATCCTGTGAACCATAGTTGCCCAGAGGTTTCTGGGAAATGGCTGCCTCGGCGTCCCACAGCCCAGCCTGCTAGGTTGCTTGCTAATTGCTGGGAAAATGGATCAGAGACGTCTCACACCTTGCACCTTATCTGTGCCGGCCTAACAAGCCGGACAGAGTAATAAAAAGCTTACATTCCAAAGCTGTTGAGTCAAGAAGCAAGGCCAAAGCAATTAGTTCTCAAAGAGATATGCTTGCTTATGCTAGAGTCACCATAGTATTCTATGGTGGGAACACGCAGCGTGTTATTGCTTGGTGCTTGTACCACTGCCAAGCGTAGAACAGTATATCCATTGCTTTTGCCCGCACCCCTGGGTCCAGATGGGTCAGCAGTTTCGTGCAAGAGTGTCTACCATTTGAGTCCACCGTTTATGGGGCAGCACTTGTATGCTGTAAGTTTGCCTAATAAACACCCTCCTTGTGAGTAAACCTCTGAGTCTGAGTCTGCGGTTTCCATGATGCTTAAAGGAACAAACGGCCAGGGGTCCTGAGACGTTACACCACAGATGATTGTGTAGTTAACTCTGGGTTGTTTCGCCTCTAAACAAAGTTCCTGAGTTTGCACATCATGTTAACAATCCAGAAATGGGGCATTTCTGGATTGTTGACTGAAAGCAGAAGCAGCGAGTGTGCAAGAAGCAGCACACTCTCTCGCTCAGCCACAGCAATTTCCTGGATTAAATAATTCAGGAATTGTCATTTCATGTGAAGCAGCTGATGAGAAAATCCAGTTCAAAAGAAGTCTTTGATCTATTTTATGAGGTTACAGTAGCTTAACACCACTAAAATCCTAGCAATGTCCTCATCAAAAGTTACCAATAACAACATTAATATACTCAATGTTATGCAGCTTCACTGACAAAAAATAGAAAAAAGAAAGAGATATCTTTCTACATCCATCTCTTAACAGATAGACAAGATCACCCTATCCTCACAATCTATCACATAACAAGCTAAAGAACAGAAATATTCCAAACTAAATGAAAGGACAGCACCGCAGCAGCTACTTGGTAAGGAAGAAAGTAATTCAAAACTTCTTCTGCAGGAAGGAAGATTTCAGCTACAATCACTCAACTAGAACAGGAACAGTAATAGGAAAAGTTAATTTCTAAAGACCCATCATGGCGAATTTAATTCACAGTGGTCTGCGCCATATGCTGGCAGCCATTTTAAATACTGAAGCCACAGGTTGTCATGTCGTTCGAACCCAGGGACCATGGGTTACACAACCCTTGCATAACCCAACAACAGACCATGCATTATGCAAAAATTGTTTAGCCCTCGCATTAACAACAGTCCCCGGATTTAGATGACATGAAAAGCCACAGCTTGAATATTCTAAAAATGCCTAGTATGCACTACTTCTCACCATGGCTTAAATAAGCCACTGTCGGCAGTGCTAACAGCACAAACAGGGATAGTGAATCAATGCCAGCTACAGGTTTTTGAGGGCCTTCACATTTCTAGGTGGGAAGTGATAATGGTTAGGTTCACAACAGAAGTGGAAGGGGAATTTCATCTTTTCCTCGCCTGTAGTACTTCTGAGGAAAATCCCTCCTCTGAGGCTGCTAGTTTCATTTGGAGGAGATCCCCCATAGGTGTTCTACTGCTGAGCTATGTTCTCCCAAGTAGCCAATTAGCAAGATAGAGGGACAGGAGGATCAAGTCCATTTGAACAAACAGTGTAGGCAATTATTTTCTCCTACAACAGGATGCTATATCCCCAACATCTTCTCCCCCAAAGTCAACACACAGCCAAACAGTGGTAGAGCATATGGTTTACATGCAAAAGATCCCATGTTCAATCCCCAGCATCTCCAGACAGGGCTAGGAAAGAATCCTGCCTGAACCCTGGAGAGTCACTGCTAGTCAGTATCAACAATAGTGGGCTAGATTAACCAATGGTATGACTCAGTATACTGCAGCTACCTATGTTCCTACAATCCACAACACCTTCAAACTTCCAATAGAAAACAGATAATAATCAAGATGGAAGCCATGGCCAGGATCCAAAGAACCATGTAACTAACTCTATGTGGCCTAGGGAACTTTGGGCTTGTGTTTCTTAAACAGCACCACTATCACACTCCATGCCATCCGGGAAACTCCTTTTAACACTAAAGGAGCTTTCAAAAATCAGATTGCGCCAAATGGCTCAGGGATCAACTATTCGAGGAAGAAGAAAACCAAAGTCTCACTGGGCATGTCCAAGCTTGTAGGTACAGCTGAGTTGCTCTTGGCTCAAAGCCTATGCCAACTGCTCACCGCATGTTAAGGGAAGTAGAGGTATGTCATTGTTGTCTTGTTAAGAAAGAGAGAGAGGGAAAAGCCACAAGGGAAAAGAAAAGTTTGGGGCAGCATAACGAATCCCTTTGCACTGCCAGCTTTTCTGTGCAATAAGGATTGTGTCACTGTAGCTATTCACTCTCCAACTCACTCACTGCAGTCAGCAGAGCAGATTTTAGAAAACGTCAATAGTTAACCCAATTATTTATTCATAAAAGACATATTTTTTCACAAACATTTATTGGTATGGATATGGGCTAGCAGGAGTTTGGAGCGATACTGGGCAAAGCCAAGTCATACAACAAGATGAGCACATTATATAAAGAAGTTCTGCATACAGTTGAAGAACTTACCTCTGTGTTATGTTTAGCGGTTATATCCAGTTTCTCCTTTTTAGCTTGATGGAGTTTTCTTCGCAGATCTTCCTTAGTTTCCATTTCGGGCTCGCTGCGATAATCTGGAAATGTCTTTCCGGACTGCCTGCTTCAAAATACAAGGATTTAAGACTACTGGTATTTTCAATCATATCCCTTTCAAATAATTAAGGAAGCACTCCCAAACACATTTACTCAAATGTAAATCCTGTTGAAATATATCAGATTTGTTTGCAAGGAAATATGCATAGTACCTGGTTATTAATGAAACTGTATAAACCCCAATCAGAAATAGCATGACAGCTTATCTCTTTTAAGATTATCCATAATATCTACAGCATTATCCAATATTTTAGATGGTCTCTTATTACACTTTGCATCCCTTTCAATTTTCATAAGTGGCCCAGAACAAAACCCTAATTATAGATTAATATTGTTCATGCCCAAAAATACAAGTCCCTAAATCAGAAGCACACCAGCTAACACTACTGGTGTTGCACTAGAGGTCCCCAACGCTAGTGCAATGCAGTGTAATGTTACGCTTGTGTCACACTGGATACTGCCCCTAGTTTTCAGATATACACAAATGAATGCTGATAGTCACATTTAGGGGATTGAATTTATCCTATTGGACTATTTGGATAACAGTAAGCCAAAATTCCAGAAAACACTGGGTTAACATAAAATAACTTGTTCATGTTGCTCATATGTTCTCACTTGCCTCCTCCTACCAATAAAAGCAGCTAAATTAACCATTTTTTCCCTCTCTCAAAACACTAGAACCCGGGGACATTCCATGAAGCGGATTGGTGGGAGATCCAAGACAAATGAAAGGAAGTACTTCTTCACACATCATATAGTTAAATTATGGAATTCACTACCATAAGATGTAGCGATGGCCACCAATTTGGTTGGCTTTAAAAGGGGGTTGGGTAAATTCCTGGAGAAGGCTATCATTGTCTACTAGCCCTGTTGGTTATGTGCTACCTCCAGTATCTGAGGCAATAAGCCTGTGTGCACCAGTTGCTGGGAAACATGGGTGGGAGGGTGCTGTTGCACCATGTCCTGTTTTGTTGGTCCCTGGTCGGCAGCTGGTTAACCACTGTGTGAACAGCATGCTGGACTATATGGACCCTCAGTCTAATCCAGCATGGCACTTCTTGTGTTCTTATGTTCTTAAGAGACCTAGGCATAGACGGAGGTCCAGATAATTCACCAAAGGCCTGACGGAACAGAAAAGTTGTTGCCTGCCTCCAAAAGCACATCAAGGAGGGAGTCAGTCTAGCTTCCCTAAGAAGAGAGTTCCAGAGCACTGGAGCAGCTACAGAGAAGGCCCTTTCCCACATTCCCATCATGTGTGCCTGTGATGGTGGTGGGACTGAGAGGAGGGCATCTCCTGAAGATCTCAAAGCACAGACAGGCTCATAAGGGAGAATACGGCATTTTAGATAACCTGGACCCGAGCCATATAGGGCTTTATAGGTCATAATCAGCACTTTGAATTGTGTCCAGAAACAGACTGGAAGCCAGCGGAGCTGTTTTAACAGGGGAGTTGTGTGCTCTCTGTAACCAGCCCCAGTCAGCACTTTGGCTGCAGCTCTTTGAACCAGCTGAAGTTTCCGAACACTCTTCAAAGGCAGCCCCATGTACAGCATGTTACAGTAATCCAATTGGGATGTAATTAAGGAATGTGTCACCATGACCAGGTCTGACATCTCTAGGAACGGGCACAGCTGGCACACTAGCTTTAACTGTGCAAATGCACTTCTGACCACCGCTGAAACCTGGGCATCCAGACTCAGGGCTGAATCCAGATGTACACCCAAACTGCAGACCTGAGTCTTCAGGGGAGTGTAACCCCATCCAACACAAGCTGAATCCCTATTTCATGATCTGCCATTCAACTAACCAAGAGCACCTCTGTCTTGTTTGGATTAAGTTTCAATTTGTTTGCCCTCATCCAGTCCATTACTGCCGCCAGACACTGGTTTAGAATCAAAACAGCTTCCTTGGAACTGGGTGGAAAGGAGTAGTAGAGATGGGTGTTATCAGTGTACTGGTGGCACTGCACCCAAAAAACTCCGGACAGCCTCTCCCAACGGTTTCATGTATATGTTAAAAAGCATGGAGGACAAAACAGAATCCTGAGGCACTCCACAAGCCAACGGCCAAGGAACAAAATTCCCCCTGCACCACCTTCTGGGTTTGCCACTCCAGAAAGGAATGGAGCCACTGTAAAACAGTCCCATCCCAGCAAGGGGGCCAAGAAGGATACCATGGTCAATGGTATTGAACGCCACTGAGAGGTACAGCAGAACCAACAGGGACACACTCCCACTGTCCAGTTCCCAGCGTAGGTCATTCATTCACCAAGGCAACCAAAGCTGTTTCTGTCCCATAACCAGGTCTGAAGCCAGATTGAAATGGATCTAGATAATCCGTCTCATCAAGGAACACCTCGGAGTTGGGAAGCCACTACATGGTCCAATACTTTGCTCAAAAATAGAATATTGGAGACTGGCCAGTAATTATTCAATATGGTGGGGTTCAAGAAGGGCTTTTTCAATGTGGGTGTTACCATTGCCTCCTTCAAGCAGGCTGTCACCCAGCCTTGGTGAAGGGAGGCAACCACCCCTCCACTTAGTCACTCAGCCAGTCCCCCTCTGGCTGCTTCAATAAGCGAGGAAGGGCAAGGATCTAATACACACATGGTGGCTCTCACCTCTCCAAGGATCCTGTCCACATCCTCAGGCTATACAATTTGGAAAGTATCCAATAATACTGGACAAGCAGGTGCCAGAGTTACAACCACTGGGTCTGTATCAACTATAGCATCCAAGCCAGAGTGGATCCGAGTGATTTTGTCTGCAAAGTGCTGGGCAAATTGGTCACAGCGGGCTGTTGAAAGGTCTGAATTCTCCTCTTGGGGGCTAGTGTGTAAAAGGCCACTGACCACCTGAAACAGCTTTGTTTGACAGCTCTCTGCAGACAGAATAGTGGCAGAGAAAAAAAGTTTTTTTTTTGCTGCCCGCATTGCCACGGAGTAGGTCTTCACATAGGCTCTAGCCCGTATTTGATCAAATTTACTCCGAGTTTTCTGCCAACGTTGCTCTAGTCTCCATCTCACTTGTTTCATCGCTGCCAGCTCCCTGGAAAACCAGGGGGCTGGTGTGGCAATACTTCGTGAGAGAGGACACTCAGGAGCAATCATGTCCACCACCCTGGTCATTTCTCCATTCCAGAGATCGACCAGGGCTTCGACAGAATCACCTGCCGAGGCAACAGAAAAATCTCCAACAGCCATCAGGAAACCATTTGGATCCATCAGCCTCCTGGAGTGGACCATCTTAATCAGCTGTCCATCCCTGCAGAGGCTCTGAGTGCCAGCAAATCTAAATCGCACCAGGTAGTGATCTGTCCATGACAGCGGAACTATAGAAAGTTCCTCCACTCTTAGATCCCACCCAGCAGCATGGGTGGGGCCAGATACTATTTGGGACAAACCCATGGTTGTCATGGTGGACATGAAGTCCTGAGCCACTCCCGAAAGGGAAGCCTCAGCATGGATGTTGAAATTCCCCAGTACAACCAACATCAATCCCGAGGCTATCCCAGCTAACTCAGGAAGGGAGACCAGTGTAATTTTTTAGAATGTTTTTAGGATGTTTTAGGATGTTTTAATGCAGTTTTAATAATATTTGTCATGTTTTAATTAGTTTTATGTATTTTATCATGTTGTTGTTCCCCGCCTCGATCTAGACGGAGAGGCGGGTAAGAAATAAATCGTTATTATTATTATTATTATTATTGAGCAGTGGGGTGGACGGTACACCAACAGAATCCCTATTCTGTCCCAGGCACCCACCTTCAAATTCAAACCCCGCAGACTATGGGACAGGGCACCTGGTCACAGAGCACCTGGTCATTTAGAGGTTTGCCCCCAGAAGAACTACATCACCGCCACCAGTAGTACAGGCCACATACATGCCACTGGGACAGTCACACATACACCAGGACCAGCGATGCCGGCCACCAGAGATAGGGCACTGTTGGAACCTACGTCATAGCGTCCAGGTTTGGACGTCATGTGGCAACCTGCAATTGGCCCAATCAGGGGTTGCATATTCAAAATGGCCACAGAACACGCCTGATATGTGCCATGGCAAATCATGAGTTAGTTAACTCATGGTTTACCACCATTACACGTGAACTGTATTGATGTTTGCACCAGCATACAGCTCATTCACAATAAGCCAGGATTACCCAGAATTTCACCTTACCATTAAGTGCAAATATAGCTGGTGTCGGAGACTCATTTATTATTATTTCATACCAACCTTCTTTCATGGAAATCAGGAAGATGTCCATAGTATGTCCCATACACACACATTTTATCTTTACAGGGACTCTGCAAGATAGAGATTTAAACTGCGAGCCTAGCCTAAGGCTATTAATTTTTTTAAGCTTTTGCACACATTTACTTTTAATTTGCTAAACTCGATGGTTTTTATTATTGGAAAATGCCCAATTGTTTTAATAGTTCTTTTGTATTCTGCTGCTTTTAGTCATTTAGTGATTTTGTTTGATGATATTTCTTTAAACTTACTGTTAGCCATCTTGAGCTTTTTAAAAAGGAAATGCAGCATATGATCAACGGTCATCCAAAGAATGTCATGACTGAGCAAGCATTTGAAATTGGTTCTCCATTATCCAAATCTAACATTCCATCAATTACAGCACAACACAATCTTATGCATGTTTAATCAGAAGTCCCACTGTTCAATGGGACTTACTCCCTAGTAATTGTGTTTTAGGGTGGCAGCCTCAGTCACATGTGAATGCTGGCATACACCAAGTTTGGACATTCACTGTAACACATACAAGTAAAGATTTCACTAATAAAAGATGATTAAAGCATTGTAAGGTTAGTGCAATACCCTTGGGATAAACAGCCTGAAAGATATGAGAGTGATTCCCCTAAAATGAGGCATTCTTAGCATACCTGCAGTCCTACAAATATGGCTCAACTTGTATGTTTATTAACTATTTGACTAAAAAGAAGGAAATGGCAGAAATTACTAACATGTCCATTAAAAAGTAAATGTTCAGCTTATGAAATAAAATATTTCAACATGGCAAAGAATGTCCAAAAATTAGAAGATGCTAACATTAAGCAGGATTTGTAAGGCATGTAAGTGTGTGTATGCCTGTGCACATTATTAATAATACTTGTATACCAATCCATTTAATAATGGTAAAACAGCTTAAAATCTGTAAACTGTTTACATATGTATGTGCATGCCTTTGTGGGTGCTTGTTAGGGCAGCATTAAACTCAAGAATAAATGAAACCAAGAAGTGAGAACAGAAGGCTACTTTAAAGTAGAGGTGACCAGTTTCTATACTCTTGAGGAGTCACTATGCTTTCAAAGGACCAGACTGGGCTGGCTCTTAAAAAGATTGACATCACCTCGCAGTAATGCTTCACAGGTATGGAGCATATGAGTTTCAATGGTATTGATTCATCAACAGGGACTGGCTATGAAAAAAATGGTCTTCATAATGGATCTCAAGAGGCGTCTGTCTTTCCTTAAAATGCATACAGGATAGTAATCCAATAACATTTCTATGAAATACAGGTGGACAATCAATGCTTTTTTTCATTATTTACAAATGGCAATGAGCATTTTTAAAACTATATCATATTTAAAAGCTGGTAGAGCCCATGCTTGATATATCTGTGCATAATATATTACACCAGGATGGGCAGAAGGTAGATATTTAGGTAATTCGTAATTGTTGAACAAGAGAAGCAACAAAATAATCCCACCTCACCCCTAAATTATGTTGCTGAATATGTGTTTCTTATTGTAACTCACTTGAGCAATAATTGAATGGGGAGAGGGATTCAAAAATACATTAAATAAAGTAATACAAATAAATGAAGAAAATGGGGTAAACAGTAATGGACTGTTTTGTGGAAGAACTGTGAGCCATGTTCAGTTCTCATTCTCAAAACAAATTCTTGGGCTCCCAATCCTTTAACTCTTGAACATATGGCTTTTGCATCAGAATCTGATTAGTGGATCTCAAAATTCTAATAATAAACCAAACTAATTAGTCACATTGTCATCAGGAGCTTTAGTCATGCTTATAGCTTTTAAGTTATTATAGTGATTTAAAATGTATGTGCATATTGTATGTTTTTGCAGTTTTAATTTTTGTATATTGTTTTTAAATGTTTTAATTTTATGTAAACCGCCCAGAGAGCTTCACCAATGGGGTGTATACAAATGTAATTAATAATAATAATAATAATAATGAAATGAGGATCTGGCTCACTGGTGGGCCAGAGCTTCCAGACAACAGGAACTCAATGCAGTAAGAGCCATTGCAAGGGGACCTTTTAAGTAAACAACCATAAGGTAATCCAGAGGAGCGCAATATCTGGAGCCGTTGGGCACATTTAGAAATTTGAAAATCTGTCCGTGGCACAACCATAAAATGGCCGCCCAAGTGTGGGCATGGCTAATCACAAAAGTCTATTTATTTTTTTCCTTTCCTTTCCTTTCCTTTCCTCTCTCCATCTCCTTTCCCTTGTTTGTCATGTCTTTTTTAGATTGTAAGCCTGTGGGCAGGGACTGTCTTCTTTGCTGATTGATTGTAAGCAACTCCGGGAGCCATCTTGGGCTGAGGCGCAGAATATAAATACTATAAATAAATAAATAAATAAATAAATAAAGGACAAGTAATTGGATCAGAAGCATGCATAGGAAGTTAAGAGGGCAGCAGCTAGAAGTGCCCACTCGCTTTGAAGCAATCCCAGCTGCCAATAAGAAAATATTTTTAAATAAAAATTGTGATAACTAGGGTGTCTCAGTAGCAAGTAAGGTGCCTGAGGGTGCATTGATGGGCAGCACATTGCCTACCTCCTGAGGTTATTGGTTGTCTGTTCTGCTCTGAGATGCAACCATGTTGCTGGACCCACCCACATGGCAGGCATTTAGCAAACATTACTGGAATTAGGATGGCCAGATGAAAGAGAGAACAGGCCTCCTGTATCTTTAACAGTTGTATAGAAGAGTCAGTTTTAGCAGGTATAGCCCGCCATGCCTGGTGAAATTTCCTTTTCTACAACTGTTAAAGATGCAAGAGACCTAACCTGGAGCATCTAGTTAATGAGAAACAGAAAGGGCAGCTGATTGGTTTGAGATGTGCCAAGGGAGAGTAAGTTTACACCAGATGAACACAGCTTGCAGTTTAATTATTGCAATATTATTGTTGTTATTGTAATATGAATATACACAATTACCTTGACATTGTCTTTTTATGCACAGAAAATATAACTTTTTGGAAGTCAGGTATATTTTTTGCCTCACAGATACTTTATTATATTGAAAAAATAGAATGCAATCGCATCTTGATCTGCAACAATTACTGATGTAGCTATGGCAGCTGCTGGCAGCTGCACCCAAAAGAAGCTGTTTTAAAGTTGGAAGCAGAAGAACAGAAACACTATTTTAAATTAGTATTTAAAGAGAAATACCTGGTTCACACATAATGACAAACCATGGCTTACTTAATCCAAGGTTGTTGCTTTACCCAGAGTAAACCCACAATTTGGCTGCCAGATGAGGGAGCAAATGGCTAGTTGTTTGGTCAATTTCTGGGTTGTTTGGTTCCTGCCCTCTTTGCCCATTCCCTCCTATATTCCAAATGCCTTTGTGGCACTAGTATTGGCACGTAGAGTGGTGTTTTTTTTTACCACTCTTGTCTGCCACCTCTGTAACCTGGCAAACCAACCCAGTGTTCTGGGTTCACATATAACAACAATCCATGGTTTAAATAATCCAGAGTTCCCAACTCAACAACAAACCATGGGTTCTCTTTGTGGGTTGTGTATGGTTAATAACCTACAGTTAACCCATAGTACTGGTTCACACGTAATGACAACCCACAATTCAACAATCTATGGTATGGGTTCTCATTACAAGTGAAACCCTGTACAATACACAGAAAACTAAGGCTGCAATCCTAAATCCATTTACCTGAGAGTAAGCCCTGATGAATTCAATGAGACTTATTTTTCAGTAAACATACATACCATTGCACTTGATTTGTTTAGTTGTAAATTATTATATCCCACTTTATATATATTTCATAAAGAAAGTTACAAAAATCAAAACAATCCAGAAATAAGAACAGTAAGTTAGAATTACAGCAAAACCAGTAATATAATGCCAGCTAATATTAAACAAAATGGGCCAAAAAATAGGTGGAAAGTCAGCAGGAAAATAGGTTTAGCCTCAAATAGGCAACAGAAAGACTGCACAATGCTTCTCTAAACAACAGAACTTGACAAGAAACTGAAACCGGCTTTAAAATGAGGATAAGCAGGTTTCCCTAAAGGCACTGTAGAATGTAAGCAGTAACAGCTGAAAAAGCCTTGCCCCTTCTAAAACAATTATATGTTAATATTGATAGCTGCTACTGTATATTGCAAGAAAATAACAACTATAGAATTTGAAAGGACAGATTATATGAATGGTCTGGCATTTTTTCTTGTGAGCAAAATTGAATGGGTAGAAATAATAAAATCTTGTGGCATAAGAATAATCACCTCACAGCTAAAAATGTGTGGCATTACACGTAAAGAGCATGATTCATCCCATACATATTAACAGTGCAACCTTATGCATATTTACTCTGAAGTAAATTGTACTGTGCTTAATCCCAGGAAGGTGTGTGCAGGATTGCAACCTTAGATGCACTTAAATTTCCACTCAGAAGACAACCCACTGAGCTCAATGGGGCTTGCTCTTGGTTAAGTATGTATGGGATTTCAGCCTGTAATTTGAGGTATGCATTGGTTTAAAGGCATTGGACATATAGCCAGTGCCTTTAAACACAACCTGTTTATGAAGATTTTATTTTGGGTTTTGGTCATTACTTTAAACAGTGAGGCTGTGGTTCTGGGATGAGTGATGTGACAAGTCCGCTGCCTCCCGCACACTCATTGTTTCGACTTTCAATTTACAACATTGATTAACATGCAGTTTTTGAGGCATGTGAACCAGAAACTCTGGGTTGTTTCTGAGTTAAACCCAGTTTTTCCAGGTTCATTAGTCACAGAAAAGGAAACAATGCAGGGGAGAAAGTGCATTCATTGTTTTGCTTATCCTCAGCAATTACTGGGTTAAAAAAACCCAGAAATTGCAGCATGGTGTTCAAACAGATTCACTGTCTACAGTACTCTATATTTGTAAAATGTAGCATTAATAATCTATTTCTCAAGAATATTGTGAGGTTAAACACATAAGAATTATGAAATACTCTGAA
Source organism: Anniella stebbinsi (assembly GCA_029215795.1). Taxonomy (NCBI): domain Eukaryota; kingdom Metazoa; phylum Chordata; class Lepidosauria; order Squamata; family Anniellidae; genus Anniella; species Anniella stebbinsi. The sequence continues at coordinate 94,066,125 of JARDYH010000002.1, read as the reverse complement.
TATTACAAAGTGTTAACATTAAAAGCCATTAACAATGGTTTCAGCTTAAAAATTCCAAATTGTCACTTGGAAAAATATAGCACCAAACAGCCAAAAATAGTTCCAGTGATTAAATGTTCTAACCTTAAAGGCAGTCTAAAATTTTTATATAAATGAAATAAATAAAACTACACAAGTGTCTATTTTTTGGAGCTACTAAGTGGTAAAAATCCCTATAAACAAACTGATTACAGAATGAAAATATATATGCTAGATTTCATTTTAATTAAAGAACAGAACTCACCATTTCATTTCAGGCACCATATAATTGATGTGAGAATTCATGTCAACTAAATTTCTGCCTCTTGATCTATTTTCTCTGAACAATAAATGTAATCTTCATAATTAATATTCTTTATAGCAAAACGAAGATTTCAAATATAATTTGTTCTCACATATCTTGAAGTCACGCTAAAACCTATGACACACACATTTAATGGACGTTTTAATGGCATTCTCTTCATAGTAAAAGTTCAGATTTATTCACAAATAATGAGCTACTAAATAGTGTAGAATCAATTACCATGAAACAATATATTATCAAATACTATTGGACAGCGGCCCACCAAAGCATATAGTTACAATCTAAATAACCACAGGATTAACAGCGCGGCAAAACTAAATGGCACTCCTGGATACACAAAAGGTCTAGGCACACCTAAAGGTGCCTAGATCAGGATGCAAAACACATGTGAATCACAACCCACTACGTGAAGATCAGTGCTTATAATATGGCCCATAACCTTTTGCATGAGCTGATATCAGTGGCACACATTCAGAAGTTCTTTAGCAGATGAGCCAACAAGGAAAGTGTTTACTGAAGGTAAAAAGTTGGAGAGTTCTTTAGAGGATTACCATCTCGGAGGCACCCAGATTTGAATACAAATAACTTTGTTTTGATCCAGATGCCCAACTAGTTTTGTTCTTCACTATTAATGGCAGTGAAGAGAGTCTTACAGTTTTGGACAAACAAATGTCATCATCCAGAATGCCACTTGATCACTTTTATTTGCCCCGCTGTGGAGCAAGGATCCACAAAGTTATTTAAATAAATAAATAAAAATCTTCTGCCCAGTGAATACAACCCAACTGTTGTCAATACAACTCCAGAGATGTTGAATTTATCTCAATATATGAACAGAGTTTCAGTGTTCATTCATCTTCATTCCTCTCTGTTCACTACATAGGCAGAGGGGTTACAAGATCATATGCAGTATGCATGTAGGTGTGGTTAAAGAATAATCACATCACCTATTATTTTCAATCACAGCAATCTAATCTCAGCTTTGTTTCATTGCTCAAGTTGGTTGGTGGCAGATTTTACTCATCTGTTTGACAGTGCAATCCTATACATGTCTACTCAAAAGTAAACCCTATCAAATTTAATAGTGCTTGCTCTCAGGTACGTGAATGTAGGATTGACGAGTTAGGAAACTACAAAGGTTCGAAATAAATCTGTATTAAGGACAACCTGAAACCCATTAGCACATACGAAGATTTTGCATGCCCCACTAGAAAACAATACAGAATCATAACATCACAACAGGTGTGCTAGGTGATCAGGAATCGTACATTTTGAATGTTAAAGGTTCCAAATCCCTTGAAGTGACGGTCAACATACCTATTAGTTTAGTTTTGCTCACACTTATTACCTAGCACTGCAACTTTTGTTTTCCTTCTAGAAAGCCTTTTCAATTATAACAGCTGCAAGGCAGGTAGATAGTCAACAAGGGATACCTCAGTGCTTTGAAAGACTTAACCCGATTAATTTCTGCCCACTACAACAAACGTTCAGGAGCTGTGCCAGGAAAAAAAAGAACAGCAATCCCATTGCTATCCAACTTCTGTTTCTCCTTCCCTCCTTATAAAGCCATTGCTTCGCACTGCACATGACAACAGAGGTTAGAGGATATGACAACTTCACTCCTGCTCTAACTGCTACACCTCACCTCCCAAGCCCTGATGGTCTAGCAAGCTACAGAGACATCCCCAGAGACTCTCCCCACAAACCAAAGCACTTGGTTCAACTTCCTCTCCTACATCTCTAGCGTCCAACTATGCCCCTGCCAGTCTCCGCTTACTCAAGGAAATCGCTGCCCCACCAATATTCCATATCCTCGCGCTCCATCTCCGAGTTGCTCTTCCTTTTTCATACCTGCCCGCCGTCCTTGCACTCGAGCAACACCGCGAACACACCAGGCGGTAACCACCACCACCAGCAGGGCAGCCCAGATCCCATGCCACGGCGTTAGGACCCGGGGATCAACGGGAAAGCTAAGCCACGCCCAGCGTCTCCCGGGAGAGGTTTTGCAACGGCCACTTCCGGTAACACCACAGGCGCAAGCTTAGGAAGCGGCCACCGATCCAGGAGCTGCGGCCCTCCTTTCGTCATAGAACGCCGCTGCTCATTGGAAGAACGGGAAATTGTGACGCGGCGCGCTCGAAGTGGGAGGAGAGCTGACGATTCGCTCGCGCTCCATTTGCTTCCAACTTTTACAACGAGCATGCGTGGAGGGAGGCGTGGAGTGTTTGCTCCCGCTCTCTTTGGCGCTTTACTAAGGATAGAAACCGTTAACGACGAGCAGGCGCTGATAGCGGCTGGCTCTTTAACAGTGGGGGAAATGTGCGTAGTGAGCGTCTGGCTTTGCACTCCTCTTTAGCTCAGACTTTTCCAAACCGGTGCCCTCCAGATGTGTTGGACTACAACTCCCGGCATCCGCAGCCTAGCTGGCCAGGGGATTCTGGGAGTTGAAGCCCAACACATCTGGAAGGCACCAGTTTGAGGAAGGCTCCTCTAGCTAATATATTTCCTGCCTAAATAATCCAGTCCTACACACATTTACTCAAAAGGTAAATGCCACTAATCCCAAATAGGATTACAGCCATTAATATAACAAGTCTCAGCTTCCAAATTGAAACACCGTTTGCAATGCCTGTGGATATTCAGTGTTTAAATAGCATTTGTAGTAGTAGTAAATATATATAAATACAAAGCCATGGCTTGTATCCAATGTCAATCCTACTTAGAGTAGACCCATGGAAATAAATGGGTCTTTAGTCTAATATCAGATATAACCTTATAAAAACTAAACCCCTTATATTATTCATTTATTTCTTATATTTTTCTACTGCCCCATAGCCAAAGCTGTCTGGGTGGTTTACAAAGGTTAAATACGTTAAAATATAGTATGCAAAGTTTAAAAACCATTTCCATGAAACAAACCATATACACAACAACATATATCTAAAAATGAACAGTCAATCATAATAATCATGGGACAGAGCCAGGACCACTTAAAAACTCATCATAGACTGCCAAATGCCTCAGAAAACAGATATATTTTCAGCACCAGGTTAAAACCTAACAGTGTTTGTGCCAGGCAGGACTTACCAGGTAGATCATTCCATATTTGGGGGGGGTCATCACTGAAAAGGCCATCTCTCTCATTGCTGCCTTCTGAGCATCCCTCAGAAGAGGCACCTAGAGGAGGGCCTTAGATGCTGAGGGTAGAGTACAGGTAGGTTCATGTCAGGAGAGGCACTCCGTCAGGTATTGCGGTCCCAAGCTGTGTAGTGCTTTATAGGTTAAAACCAGCACCTTGAATTGAGCTCAAAAGCATATAGGCAGCCAATGGATACATAATTGGTACATTTTCCTTGTATATATCCAATTGGCTCTGGCTGATTGTTTTAAATTGGTTTAGATATATGTTGTGTGTGCTTCCTGTTTTATGTCCTTAGGTGGAAGGTTTTATATTTTACATTTATGTATTTTAATGGTTTTTAATTTCTGTGAATTGCCCAGAGAGCTACAGCTATGGGGTGGTATAAAAACATAATAAATGAAATGAAATTGGAAAAATGGGGGGGGGGGGCTTTCTCCAGGCACTCTTGGATGAGACTGATTATCTGGATCCATTTCAGTCGGGTTTCAGGCCTGGTTTTGGTACGGAAACAGCCTTGGTCGCCCTGTATGATGACCTATGTCGGGAGAAAGACAGGGGGAGTGTGACTCTGTTGATTCTCCTTGATCTCTCAGCGGCTTTCGATACCATCGACCATGGTATCCTTCTGGGACGACTGGCTGAGTTGGGAGTGGGACGCACTGCATTGCAGTGGTTCCAGTCCTACTTGGGGGGTCGGATCCAGAAGGTGGTGCTTGGGGAACATTGCTCGGCCCCGTGGATTCTCCAGTATGGGGTTCCGCAGGGGTCAGTTTTGTCCCCCATGCTGTTCAACATCTACATGAAACCGTTGAATGCAGTCATCCGGAGTTTTGGAGTGCGTTGTCATCAGTACGCTGATGACACGCAGCTCTATTTCTCCTTTTCATCTTCATCAGGTGAGGCTGTGGATGTGCTGAACCAGTGTCTGGCTGTGACAATGGACTGGATGAGGGCTAATAAACTGAAACTCAATCCAGACAAGACTGAGACGCTGTTAGTGGGTGGTTCCGCTGACCGGATGGAGGGTGTTCAACCTGTTCTGGATGGGGTTACACTCCCCTTGAAGGAGCAGGTTCGTAGCTTGGGGGTTCTCCTAGAACCATCTTTGTCACTTGAGGCGCAGGTGGCCTCAGTGGCACAGAGTGCCTTCTACCAACTTCGGTTGGTGGCCCAGCTACGTCCCTATCTGGACAGGGATAACCTGGCTTCAGTTGTCCATGCTCTGGTAACCTCCAAGAGAGATTACTGCAATGCACTCTATGTGGGGCTGCCTTTGAAGGTGGTTCGGAAGCTGCAGCTTGTGCAAAATGCAGCGGACAGATTGATAACTGGAACCACTAGGTTCGAACATATAAGACCTACTCTGGCCCGCTTGCATTGGCTGTCTGTATGTTTCCGAGCCCGGTTCAAGGTGCTGGTTTTAACCTATAAAGCCTTACACGGCTTGGGACCACAATACCTGATGGAACGTCTTTCCCGACATGAACCTACCCGAACACTACGTTCAACATCTAAGGCCCTCCTCCGAGTGCCTACTCCGAGGGAAGCTCGGAGGTCGGCAACAAGAGAGAGGGCCTTCTCTGTGGTGGCTCCCCAATTGTGAAACGATCTCCCCGACGAGGCCTGCCTGGCGCCAACATTGTTATCTTTTCGGCGCCAGGTCAAGACTTTCCTCTTCTCTCAGGCATTTGGCAATATCTGAGGAGCCTGGGTTTGTTTTGTTTTGTTTTTGTAGCTTTTTGAAGTGTTGAAGTGGTTTTTAAATGTACAGATTGTGTGTGTGTTGTATGTTTTTGCTGTTTTAATTTTTGTATATTGTTTTTAATTGTTTTTAATCCTATGTAAACCGCCCAGAGAGCTTCGGCTATGGGGCAGTATACAAATGTAATAAATAAATAAATAAATAATACTCAAGCTTCACAATTCCAGGAAATTACAGATGCTTTAACATCTGGAAATATGCAACGTTCCTGGTGAAATTCCCTCTTCATCACACCAGTTAAAGTTGCAGGCACTATACTAGAGTGACCGTATACAAAAGAAGGAAGGGCCCCTGCAACTTTAACTGGTGTGATGAAGAGGGAATTTCACCAGGAACTAATTGCATACAAATGCCACTGGCTGAAATTCCCTTGTCTCTACAACTGTTAAAGTTACATGAGCCCTGACCTGGATTTTATCTGGTCAGCCTACATGGAGTCTACTATTCCATGTTACATCCACATAGAAAGATAGAGTTGGAAGACACCTTCAGGGTTATCTAGTCTAACCCCCAGCACAGGTTAAAGTATTTTACAGCGTATTTCCATTCAGCCAATTAAAGCTGTTTTTGCCCACTTACCCAAGAGTAATCTGCATTAAACTCAGTGGGTAATGTTGCACTACTTCCAGCGCAACAGCATGCAAAGAAGTTGCAATATGAGAATATTTTCAGGTCAGATAGTGGGACATTTTTTGACAAGGTTCGGAGCCCCTAAATGTGTGGGGTTGTTGTTGCTTTTTAAAGCTGACATGTATTTATCACATTGGGGCTAATGGTTCAAATATGCTTCAGCTAGTATTATATTTTCTGATTTGTTTTTTGTACAAACTCATTCACATGAGTTGACTGAAATGATAAAAGAATTACAGACGTAGATGACCCAGCAGGATTTAATAACTTGCAAGACAGATTAATATTCTGTATGATGGCTGGGCAATCCCAGGACAGAAATCTGATATAAGAAATTCCAATCAATTAATTATATGAGTTTTAATTAATTTATCTTTGTTAAATTTGCATACATGTAAATACTATTTCTGAAGCAAGAAGCATACTTTGTTTCTAGCTAATACACACATATGTAATAGCAGGTACCCTCTTTGAAGAGGCAATCCTCCAATGTTGTGTATGGGAAAAGGGAGATAAATACTCTTTTAAGATGCTGTTGCTAGTTTCTACAAGCACTTGGTTTTTTATTCATCATCATCATCATCATCATCATCATCATCATCATCAATAATAATAATAATAATAATAATAATATATCGAGTTAATCAGGAGCATCTTTTTAGTTAATGAACTGTGCAAGTGCCCATAAACATGCAAATTCACAGTCTTAGGGGTAGGGTGACCAGATAAAATCCAGGTCAGGGCTCCTGTAACTTTTACAGTTGTAGAGAAAAGGGGATTTCAGCCAGTGTCATTTGTATGCAATTAGTTCCTGGTGAAATTCCCTCGTCATCAGAACAGTTAAAGTTGCAGGGGCCCTGCCTTCTTTTGTATATGGTCACTCTAGTATAGTGCCTGCAACTTTAACTGTTGTGATGAAGAGGGAATATCACCAGGAACTAATTGCATACAAATGATACTGGCTGAAATTCCCTTTTCTCTACAACTGTTAAAGTTACAGGAGCCCTGACCTGGATTTTATCTGGTCAGCCTACTTAGGGGCATCCTATGCAGGGCAGGAGGAGCGGCAGAAGTGAGCTCCGCCTCCATATTCCTTCCACTCTGCATTTTAGCTAGACAGTTTTTTTCATCCGTCTAGCTGGGGCACGTTGGAGTGGGAGGGAAGGAGGTTGGGGAGGCCTGGAGATACATTGTATCCTGGCTTCCTCAGTCCCCTCCCTACCCACCAGCTTGTCCCCTCTACCTTGGAGATGCAGCCAGTGTGGTTCTCTCCAAGCTGGTTTCAAGGGGGCAGGGAGCAAAGATTCCTTGATCTGTTGTTGGAACACTGTCTCCGACCTTGGATCCAGTAATCCGAATCAAGCTATCGCCCCCCATACTCTGTCTAGGGGCCATTGGATTGCTCCCTATTTTTAATAAATTAATCTAACTCATTAATCAATTAAACACTGCAGTCCTGTGTCTTGCCCCACTCTTGCCCACACTCTTTCCCGGTTTAGGATGAATTTTTAAACAGAGGTGTGATGCATAACAGTATCTTTATTATTATTTTATCTCACCTTTCCTTCAAAGAACTTGGAAGTAATGTATATGGTGTGGCCACCCATTTTATTCTCACAACGATCGTCTGAAATAGGTCAGATTAAGATATTTTAATTAATTCACAGTCATTCAATGAGCTTCATTGCTGAAAAGGCATTTGAACACACTTGTCCCTCCAATTCTCTAACCACAACACTATACCAACCCTCATCATCCAGACTCAGTGCAGATGGCATTGCTGTAGATGCATCTCATGAATCAGGCAATGTGTACTCACTGTGATTTGCCAAACAATAAATTACCTGTATTCATGGGGGGATTATGAAACCATCAGATTATGTTTCCCACCAAATGAAGGGGTTGATTTGGCTGAAAGAAATGAAATTGGATCCTCCTGAATAAGTCTCTGGTGCAGTTGACAGCAATTATTCTCTAACTTTTAGAGCCCTAAAGTCACAATTCTTCAATCCCATACATGCATTAACAGAATTGTTGACCAACTCCATAAAATGTTTGACCCTGGAGAACAAAATGATGCGCAAAGCTAGTAGTGGTATACTGATGACCATTATCATCACTATGCTAATAGCAAAATTCAGCTAGTAAGTGCCACCAGGATTGTAGCCAAAATAACTACAGGGAGGCATCAATATACACTACAGGGAAGTATCAGCAAGTTCAGGGGAACTCCAAGGTATGGATAATTATTATTTTTTTAAAAAGGAAAAAACCCAATGGGGTAAAGCAGCAACCCCCACACAGCCCAGTGAACATATTCACTGGCTTCAGAATGTTGAGTGCCTGTTGGGGGCAATGGGAAAAAATGCAATGAGTGGGGTGAGGAGGAAAGCAACATCCTGGAAGAAGGTATGGCTGGCTTGAACAGTGAACAGGTGCACTCCACGTTGCAACGTTTTGTTTCACCGCTTGGTTTACCCAAACAGAGTAAATCACAGGAGCAAGGCTTGTGATCAGATATTCCGGCCAACTGTGGCAAGCTACTCACCACTAATTTAATTTAGGAATTGTGGTTAACTGTAGCATTCATTTTGTCTATAATCAGACTGCACTTTCATTGAAATTCAATCATGCTCTTATAATACTGTGGATGTCCTACTACAGTGCATTGCATTACGCATTTCATCAACGACTCTGTGGCCTATCTCTACAAGTGCTCATATTAAGTATTCAGTAGTGGGCATCTCTCTCTCTCTCTCTCTCTCTCTCTCTCCACCCATTGTACACTCATGGTTTGCTATGTCCAAGTCGATTAGCTGGTGTTTAATCAATGAGAGCTAGAGACAAGTTGTGTTCTGCTGATAGCTAGGAATCTCTTACCAACTATTTGGAATGGAATACCCATCAGAGTTTGGGAAGGTAAAGAGTAGGGCGACCAGATAAAATCCAGGTCAGGGCTCATGTAACTTTAACAGTTGTAGAGAAAAGGGAATTTCAGCCAGTGTCATTTGTATGCAATTAGTCTCTGGTGAAATTCCCTCTTCATCACAACAGTTAAAGTTGCAGGGGCCCTGCCTTCTTTTGTACATGGTCACTCTAGTATAGTGCCTGCAACTTTAACTGTTGTGATGAAGAGGGAATTTCACCAGGAACTAATTGCATACAAATGACACCTGCTGAAATTCCCTTTTCTCTACAACTGTTAAAGTTACATGAGCCCTGTTCTCCTTTTCATATGGTCAGTCTAGAGAATCCTGTCCAGCTAGTGACAAGGAGCAGAACAGTTGGGTTTAGTTTGCAGTGTGACTTCAGAAAGAATGAAAGGGAGCCGTGAATTGGCTGAAACTGAAACACCCTTGGGGTGCAGTTGTTCTTTGGGTGAGCTGATGCAGCAGTGCAGTCTGCTGAGGGAATCGGTTTTCCTCCATTATGCTCTGCTTGTATATTTGTAAATAAAATAATATGACAAAGACGCCGTAAGTCTCCAGTGGTTTCTCATACAAAACAGAATAAACCCTGTAGCATTTGCCACTTGAGAGATGAGTAACAATATACATCTTTACGTTTTATTCAGTCCAGATTCCAGTCAAAAGCTCCAAATAAAATAAAGCTCCAGAAAATAGTACTGCAGAATTTTATCCTACATAGTGGCTCCAATTAAAGTTAGCACACTTGTCTCATTAATATCAATAGGACAATTTATTTATTTATTTAATTACATTTGTATACCGCCCCATAGCCGAAGTTCTCTGGGCGGTTTACATAAGATTAAAACAATTAAAAACAATATACAAAAATTTAAACAGCAAAAAACATACAATATACACATAATAATACACATACATTTAAAACCACTGTAATAGCTTTAAAAAGGTATAAACCTAAAAATAAAACAAACCCAGGTGCATCAGATATTGTTAAATGCCTGAGAGAATTAGATCAACAAGACCCACTGATTTCAACACAATTTAAATATGAACTTTATTCGGATTGGGACCTGTGTCTCCAGGCATAGTCACATAGGGTGACCAGATAAAATCCAGGTCAGGGCTCATGTAACTTTAACAGTTGTAGAGAAAAGGGAATTTCAGCCAGAGTCATTTGTATGCAATTAGTTCCTGGTGAAATTCCCTCTTTATCACTACAGTTAAAGTTGCAGGCATTATACTAGAGTGACCATATACAAAAGAAGGCAGGGCCCCTGCAACTTTAACTGTTGTGATGAAGAGGTATTTCACCAGGAACTAATTGCATACAAATGACACCGGCTGAAATTCCCTTTTCTCTACAACTATTAAAGTTACATGAGCCCTGACCTGGATTTTATCTGGTCACCCTATAGTCACATGACCTAAGCACAAGTAATAACCAACTAAAACAAAGTCCTGTAGTGCCCCAAGTTTCAATTTTTATCAGTAATGACAAAATACATAATTTTATTTCTTGTCTTATAGAATCGACATGGTTACTCAGACTTTGATCTATGTTAACCAATGTTACTTTCATCTTATTCTCTTGCCTATTTTGGGAATATCACAGTAATTATTATTATTATTATTAATAATAATTATTATTATTCCTTGGCCACCTTTCAGGGCAGAAGCCCTCTCAAGGCAGCGTACAACAATGAAAACACATAAAACCAATATAATATAAAAGCAATAAAAGCTAGCAATAACAACCAAGAATAAAAACACCAACAGTATTCATAGCAGGGGAAGGCCAGCGTAAAATAATATGTTCTCAAGGCCTTCTTAAAAGGCTGCAATGATGGAGCATGGCAGACCCCTAATGGCAACTTATTCCTGAGGTGTGGGCCCACTGCAGAGAAGGCCCTCTCATGTATGGTCATACCCCCCCCCCCAAAAGAACTCACAGATGAGCAAATGAGAAGGGCCTGGTTTTAAGGTGTGGGCAGGCTGATATGGGTAAAGGCAGCCCTTCAAGTAATTTGGTCCCATATAATTTCAGGCTTTAATGGTCAAAAGCAGCACTTTTAATGGGTCTCGGAAACACGCTGGTAACCGGTGTAGCTGGCACAATACAGGCGTTATGTGATAAAATCACTTTGCCCCCATCAACAATCGGGCAGCCACATTATGCACCAGCTGAAGTTTCTGAACTGTCATCGAAGACGGCCCCATGTACAGTGCATTACAGTAGTCCAGCCTGGATGTTACTGGTGAATGGATAACTGAGGTGAAGTCTGTCTTCTCCAGATAGGGCCACAACTGGCATACCAGACTAAGCTGGTAAAATGGACTCCTGGGCACTGCAGCCATCTGGGCTTCCTCAGTTCGCACAGAGGCCAGGAGGGCTTCCAGACTACGAACTTGGTCTTTTAGAGAGAGTGCAACTCCATCTAAGACCAGTGGTAAACACCCATCCAGAGTAGTTGGTTTCCTAACCCACAGTACCTCCATCTTGTCTGGATTAAGTTTCAATTTGCTTGCCCTCATTCACAGCCCCCAAACACTGGTTCAACATGATGACACCCAAATATATTTCTCTATGTCTTCGACAACAGCATCAGCTAAAGATAGTATGTCTCCTCTGAATGAATGCTTGGAGGCGGTAATGGGCTGGATGGGGGAAAACAAACTGAAGCTGAATCCAGACAAGACGGAGGTGCTTGCTGTCAAAGGCCACAACCTGGGTTTGGAGGTGTGTCAACCAGTTGTGGATGGGGTTAGATTCCCCCTGAAAGACTGTGTTCACAGCTTGGGGGTACTCCTGGATCCGTCGCTCCAAATGACAGCCCAGATAGATGCGACGGCCAAGAGTGCCTACTCTCAGCTTCGGCTGATACGCCAGCTGTGCCTCTTCCTAGAGTTAGAAGACCTAAAGATGGTAGTGCACGCGCTGGTAACTTCGAAGCTCGACTTCTGCAATGCGCTGTACATAGGGCTACCTTTGTGCCTAGTTCGGAAACCTCAACTAGTTCAAAATATGGCAGCCAGGTTGGTCACCGGTACACCTAGGGGTGACCACAGTACACCAGTCTTAAAATCACTCCACTGGCTGCCAATTAGTTTCCGGGCGAAGTATAAAGTGTTGGTTATTACCTTTAAAGCCCTACATGGTTTGTTTCCAGGTTACCTGCAGGATCGATTTCTCCCATACAATCCACCCCACACACTCAGGTCCTCTGGGAAGAATTTATTTCAATCAGCCAGAACTAGGCTGATGAGTGTTACCCAGAGGACCTTCTCTTCTGCCACTCCCAGATTGTGGAGTGGCCTGCCAGGACAGATTCGACAAATTAGCAGTCTTCTTGAATTTAAGAGAGCCATGAAGACTGATCTCTTCCAGCAGGTCTAATACATTATTAAAAACATCTTAAAATTCAACTAGATGTATTAGTTTTATTTGTTTTTAATGTTTTATCTATTTTATGATCTTTGTATTTATATTTATTGTTGTTCCCCGCCTCGATCCAGAGGGAGAGGTGGGTAAGAAATAAATATCTTCTTCTTCTTCATCTTCTTCTTCTTCTTCTTCTTCTTCTTCTTCTTCTTCTTCTTCTTCTTCAGCAGCCTCCCTGGGATGTGTAGTTGGAAGCAAGAGGCAGAGATGAGTTTCATCTACATACTGATGACATTTCAGTCCAAACCTTCTGATGGCTTCCCCCAGCATTTTCATGTGGTTGTTAAAAAGCATGGGGGCTAGAACGAAACCAGAGTAGAAACAAATGGAGGAAAGATTCAACAACTAGAGCAGAAATGCAATGAGAACCACTATTTTTATTTTTCTTGTTTAATTGCCATAGCTGTTATATAACCTTGACCCTTGTCAGCACAATATTTTAGTATACATTCCAATTCTGGGAGTTTATTTTCCTTATAGCAACATCTCTATTATCAGTGTGGGAAACCTTGTTGCATTAATTATTAATTTATTTTAATGGAGCGGCAAAAGCAGTAACAGCCTCGACTTTTCCAAAACGATTTAGTTCAAATTAGTGGGTTTTGCCTCTTGGCAAGAGCATCAACCAAGTTGTAAAAGAGCAAAGTGTGTACCATTATACTTGTTCTCTTTTTAATCTACATTTGAATTTGCTCAGGAGAAAAACAATTTGCTTTATCATTCGAAGCTAAGTATAGCTTTTCTGTTTTCAGATTGCTCTTCCAAAGACAGGAATAAGGATCATTATCTTTTTTCTCAAAAGGGCCAGAAGAGCACAAAGGACTGGAACCAGTAAATAATTTGAGGTAGGCCTCGGGCCCAAAGCCTCTTTTCAATGCCAGGTGCAGCCCTGGAACATGTAAAATAAGAAAGAGAACTCAAGTGTGTGCAGAATGCAGGCCCTTCATTTCTACATTAACTACAAACTGTTTTAGTGAAACTGGTCTGGAAATTAGGCTTCCAGGTAGATTTGGGATCTGGCAGAAGTACCTCTTTTTCTAGAAACTTTAAAAAAATTATTTATTACATTTTTATCCCATCCTTTCTTCAAGGAACTCAGGGCTGCTGCATGCCTGGTTGTCACTACCCCAACGCAAGTCCAAACTATTCCACACTAGTTCAGAAATCAACCTCTGCCTTCTTGTGAGTTTTGAGGACAGTTCACACTAAAGGCACATGGCAGCCATTAAATTCCTCAAAATGTCAGCTATCAATGATCAGCGGCTGTTCGTGTGAACTTTTACATGCCACTGAAAACCTATGCTTTTATCATTTGAAGTAGCATTCAAAAATTCACGTGAGGCCATTGCACTGTGGTGCACCAGCGGAACTCGCTGCTTGCACAATGAGGAAGTTAGCACTTCGTAAAGGACAGGTCAGCAGAGGAGTCAGCACTTCATAGAGGACAGGTCTATTTGCAAGCTCCACTGACCCTGCCCTGTTCCAGAAACAAGCGTTTTCACTCGTTTCAGGTTGTACCAACAACAAGCTTTCCAATGCAGTAGCGGTTGCTCCTGCTAGTGAGTGAGCAACATAGGATATTGCCCATACAGATTAATCTGACATACGGTGGCAACTCATTAGGAGAGAGGTGCTGGGCAGGAATGTTAAGCAGCTATCACATACTTATTGAGACTATTATTTTAGTTTTGAAGCAGAAAGCAAGACAAGTAGATTTATTTATAATCATATCTCGCCATTCCTCCAAGAAACTCAGAGCAGCATTTTAACCTCTCAACAAGTCTGCGAAGCCGTGTTGAGCTGAGAGAAAACAATTCACCCAAGGGGACCTAGTGAGCTTCCTAGCCCAGCAGGGCTTTGAATCTAGGGTGAGTTGATGCATAAGAACATATGAATTACCTTCTTGGATTAGACCAAGGTCTAGCTAATCTAGCATTGAACCAGCAGGCAAACATATGCCTCTTCAAGCTCACAAGCAGGGCGAGTCATACCCTGCCCCAGAACCTGATATCTATATAAGAATGCGGTAGCGTAAAGCTTATTACTCAAGATCTACCAGACCGATTTTGCGCATTTTTGTTTTAAATTGAAGCTTGCGCAGTGCAGACGTGCAGAAAATTTTGAAAGTTTGGGAAAGTCCAAAGCTCGAGCTTTAATAGTAATTAATTTCCTCCACGCCAAATAGGCAGGGCAGTCCCTCCACCAGCAGAATGACAGACAGCCCTGCTTGGCCAATCCGTGTGGTGCGAACGCAGGTCCTGGGTGCAGCCGCACATTTAGGCTGTTGCCAGCAATGGGGAGGTAAAAGGGGATGGAGCCAGCCAATCCAGGCATGCAAAGAAGGGGACAGGGCGTTGGAGGGGGATCCATATTTGCATTATTCATAAGCCCCTCTCTGATGAGGGGACTGAGGGGCAAAAGAGGAGCAGCACTACTAGCACCCATGGTGACATGGGCTTTACACTAGTTCTGAGGTATATTACTTCTGTACATGGAGGTTCAATTTGAGCTAGCATGGCTAATATCCATTGAAAATCCCATTTTCTGTGAATTTGTAAGGAAAAAAGGTAATGCTCCTTGTTGCCCTTTTGCATAGGATAACGTACGACTTGAACTCACAACCATACTCAAATCTAAACAAAAATACAATGACTAAATAGTCTTATATATCCCAGTTGGTTGTTAACCTTAAGAACATAAAAAGAGCAGTTCTGGATCAAACCAAAGTCCATCTAGTCTAGCATTCTGTTCACAGTGATGAGCCAGCTGCCCACAAAAAGCACACAAGCAGGATATGACTGTATCAGGCACCCTCCGTCTCATGTCCCCCAGCACCTGGTGTATATAGGCATACTGCCTCTAATACTGGAGGTAGCATATAGCCATTAGGACTAGTAGCCATAGATCGCCTTCATGAGATCACCCCAGATTCGAGTATTGAGAGGGAGAAAAAGGTGTCCCTGTCCACTTTCCCAACATTATGCAAAACTTTATACAACTCTATTATGTCTCCCCTTACTCACCGCTTTTCTAACCTAAATAGTCCCAGATGTTTGTAACCTTTCCTCCAGACCTTTGAGCATCTGAGCTGCCATTTTCTGTACTTTTTTTTTCTAATTCTACAATTTTTTTTATAGATATGGTGACCAGAAGTGTACACAGTATTCCAAGTGTGACTGCACCATAGATTTGTATAAGGACAGTATAAATTGGCAGTTTTATTTTCAATTCCTTTTCTAATTATGCCTAACATGGAATTTGCCTTTTTTACATCAGTCACACACTGGATCGACATTTTAATCAAGCTGTCCACCACAACCCCCAAGATTGGTCAGCCACTGCTAGCTCAGATCCCATCAGCATTTATGTAACATTGGGATTTTTTTTTTTGCCCAAACCAAGCTCAAATAGAGCTAGCAGATGAAGTAGGTAGATTATGCTCCTTTCATAGCTACTTAAAAGACACTGCGGAGGATACAACCAGCATGACAAATGGCATCTGCCAACCATCTACCTTCTAAACAAGGAAGCCGGTCATTCCTCTGAACCTGATTTCTTTGTGGTCTAAGGCATTAACATCTCTAGATGCTCTCAATGTGCAACTCAGAGTCACAGCCAGTGGAATAAAGGGATCTGGGAGTGAGGAAGAGCCCTAAAATGACCTAAATCAAGATGATAACAGACTCGTCTATATACATATTTTCTTAACTCAACTCTGTAACTGTATTCAGACTGACATCAGCTCTGCAAGCCAGAGGTCTTGTCTTCTCCTGCCTTGCCTGGAGAGGGAGTTTTAAGTGGAGATGCCAGAGGAAAAACAGAAACGTTATATATAGCAGGAACGGGGTGAAATAAATTGCCTATCAAAACTATAATCCTATAAACCTTCATTTGAAGTAAGTTCCATTGGATACGGTAGGCCTTTTCCAGAGTAAGTGTGCATAGGATTGGGCTATATGGCAGCATTTTGCTTTGCTTCCTTATATGCAGCTTCGCGCCGAACGAGTCTGAATGTCGTATGTTCGTTTTTGTTCGCCCAGCGGGGAAAAGTGCGCACACGCCGAAAACGGCCGCTTGGCGCAAGGCATATTGGAAGTGGCAGCTAAACGCTCCTATAATCATCATCAGAACCATTCGGAGTTCAAGTTGACGTCCCCCCCCCCCCCCTTCTTCCCTCTCTCTCTCTCCCTGCCCGCCTGCCTCCTTTCGCTTTCCTTCCCTTACTACGAATTCATTCTGTTTTGCCTCGCGGCCTGCAATAGCTCTGCAACAGGAGGAGGCGGGGCGAACCATTGTGCTTGGAGGAGGAGGGGTATTCTTGTCAACGTCTTTCCCGGGCCGGCGTGGTCGCGTCCCAATCTCGAGTCACTCGCCCGTTCGCCTTGGAGCGGCCAAGCTACAAGGGTGGCGTGGCAAGCGGGTAGCGTCCCATAGGTTTCGTCGTTGTAGGCAAGCGTTTCCCCCTTCTTTTCCTGTCCTGTCACCTCCCCCCCCCCCATTCCTAGGAATCATTTGGAGCACGCCGAGCCAGTGGAGAGCGAGCTTGAGGTAGCTGGCGCGAGGAAGGGGCGGGTGCGCGCGCGAGATCGAGTCAGCCGCGGGGAGCCTGCAGCGGCCGCTGTTTCGCTCTTACGGAAAGGAGGGAGGGGGCGGCGGCGGCGAGAGAGAGGAAGAGCAGCGGGCAGTTGGGGGTGGGCGGCTTGCGCGCGTGCGCGGGGCAGGTAAGCGGGGCTCGGGGTAGGAGAGTGCCAGCTGCGGAGGGGAGGAGAGGGGCCGGCTTCTTCCTTCGCGGCTGAGGCGGGCGGCGGGAGAGTTTCTTCCCGCCAAAACGGGAGCGATGAAGGGTTGGCGGGAGGCAGCTGCGTTGGCCTGGCGGTCCGGATAGAGGGGCGGCTTTGGAGGGCTTGCGCAGTGGGCTGCCCGCTGGCGGATGAGGGGGAATGGGGAATATATTTGTGCGGTTGCCTCAGGCGCTGCCCCCCTCTGATCTCTTCCTCCTCTTCTCCTCCCCTCGCCGCCCCCTTTCAAAACAGCAGGTCGTGAGAACGGCGTTCGTGTTTAGTCCCGACCAGTTCGCCGCAGCCAAAGCAGCAGCAACATGAGCCGCGATTTCAAACCCGGGGACCTCATCTTCGCCAAGATGAAAGGCTATCCCCATTGGCCAGCCCGGGTAAGGCGCGGCCTCATCCTCCTTCCCTTCACCTGCCCTCCCGCTTTCGCCTGTCCCGTTGCTGCGCAGCGAATTCCCACAGCGTCTCTTCTCCTGGAAACCAAGCGTTTTGTGCGCAACCCTTCCTCGTCTTTTCTCGATTCCCACATTGGCTCAGGTGTTCCCGTCTTGCCTCTGGTTTTGTTCTTCATTCATCCCTCTGGCCTAAGCCGCCCTTGTGGAGGGGGGCGTGTTTGTGTTGGTGTGGAAGTAACTTCTAAATCACATTGCAGATGCCCACATGCTGGGTTTTGCAACATGCAAGCAACCCCACTCTCTCTGTCTTGGGGGGGGGAGGTGTATATTTGCATTTGGTGTTCACAAACGTAATTTGTCCAAGTAAAGTGGGTTGCTAATAGCAAAACTGCTTGCCCATTAGCTTTAGACAACTTAATAGAGATCTATGTGGTCAGTATTTTTTAGGATGTTGAAAATGTTGCATATAACTTCCTTTTTAAATGTTGGGTGATAACCGTGGCCTATTGGGGGGGAGAAGGGGTTGTATCCAGTGTTCTTTCTACTTCAAGTAGGTCCATTGAAATAAATGGGATTTAAGTTAGACTAACATTGGATATGACCCAAGGTAAAAGTGATGATGATGATTGCTGAATTTTTATCCAAAGCCACACAAAATTATTCTTAGTTATATGTAGCTAATGTGCATGATTTAGAAAGTCACAGTTCCAGCTTTTTAAGACACACAAAACCTCTGGATTTTACATGTGTGGCCCCTAATAGGGTAGTTATGTACTGCCAATGGCTTTTAGCAGATAAAGTGGTATATAAATGTTACAGCTTATATTTCCTCTTTCAGACTATATAAAAAAATGAAGGATCCAGTCCCTTGTGTCTCTAGTGACACAAAAGTTATAGTGTTGTGTGGATCTTCGGTTTATAGTTTCCAATTTGCCTAACTACTTATCCCATTTGTTCCTCCTGACTTTATTATAAAATCATGAATCTAATATGGCATGGAGCAGCAGTTTGTTAAAAAGGGGGGAATCCATGGGTGCCTCTACAAGAGGCATTTAAAGCTCTTTCAAGGCGCATTGAAAAAATTACCTCTACAAGAACGGAGCGCAAATCGGGCGTAGAGGCGCGTTATCTCCCCGATTATGCGCATTATCGAATGCGCGTTAAATTGCGAGTTTTATTTTGCTCCGGCCGTTAAAGCGCATTTTGACTGTTTGAATATGCGCTTATGCGCATTAACTACTTGTTGGATATCCGTTAATGCACTTCGCTGCCTCTCGTGCAGAAGGATTAGGCGTAAATGCGCTTCTGCAATTATGCGCATAATCGGCTAACCAGGCGCAAAAGCGAATCCTTGTAGAGGGGACCCATGACACAGGGCATCACTAATGATTTTCACAAAATTGCCCTTTCTATTCCATTTCCCTCTTACACTGCCACAAAAATGTTCCTGGATGGAGCATGTAGACTCCATCCAAAGGAAGTATTCAATCAATATTTTCTTATTGTATTTGAAAGATGTATATGTTGTATTTTGATGCTGCTTTGAGACACTGTTGATCTATATAGTGAATCTTTCAGGATTGTTTTCATTTTAGATAAAGATCTCTTAAATCATCTTCCAGAGGAGTAGCTGTGCAGAATAACAGACTTATTATGGAATAAGGTTTCATGCACTCATGCATCAGATGCATAGTATTATCTTCAGTTGGAAAGTGTGCTTATTTTACACATACACAGAGAAGGACAATTATAAAAACTAGGATGAAATGACAATGAAATGCAAATAATAAAGTCTGTGAATGTATATAAAATAAGCAGAGTTACTATTCACAACAGAAGTAATTGGCGATAATATCAGATTTGATATGTTAATTGCCACATGTAGAGGGAAACCATTGTCTCTTTTCATGCTAAATGGATAGAATCAAACTTCTTAATAAGTTATCATTCAGCAGTTTCAAGCTGGAATCTCACTGCAACTCCACCTTGCAACCCTCTGTTGCCTTGAAACTCATTTTCTTTTCTTTTTTTTTTAACTGAAAACGTGCTGGATACCTGAAACAAAGTGATCCCTTAATACCGCACAGATTTTTAAAAATCTGCCTCTCTCTAGTGCCTGTGCTAGGCAAAAATTAACTGGATGATCCCTCCTGAAGGACAGTGCTAGGGCTTAGAGAAGGCAAGCTGGTATCTTCTTTCTTTAGTCAATAAAAACTGTCAGCAGGCAATGATTTTCTCATTAATATGGTAAGAGACTCCAATTATACTAATGTCCTGTTTGTGAGTTTCCCATAGACTTCTAGTTGGCTGTTCTATGAACAGAATATTGGACTGGATAGCCCAGCACAGCTCTTATGTTAATAGTACAATCCTATGAATATTTATTTGGTAACAAGTCTTTCTCTGCTCAGTGGAGTTTATTCCCAAATAATTATGTATAGGACTGCAAGGTAAGAGAAGAGTATTGTGAATCTGTTGTCTTTGATGGTCAAAGTACCATCAAAGTATATGTGGTCTTCTGTTCTTAATCCCAACTAAGAATAGAACAGTCTGACCATTGTAACCTCCAGTGGATTAGGGTGCAATCCTGTGGTGATGCCCATGAACCTCCAAACTTGGGACACTTACAGGCAACTTATGCAGAGCAGGAGGAGCGGCAGAGGCTATCTTTGCCTCCGTGCTCCTGCTCTGCATTTTCGCTAGTTAGGCTTTTTCACCCTTATAGTTAGGGCGCAAAAGGGAGGGAGGCCTGGGGATACATTATATCCCAGCTTCCCCACTCCTCTCCCCACTACTGGAATGCTTCCTTTACCCCCTGTCTGAGGTCACCCGCACCAGCTGCAAGGGGAAGGGGCCGGGAGCATAGATTCCTGGATCTGAATCATCCTGTGCTCCCCTCCATATATATATATGTGTGTGTGTGTGTGTTTGTTTGCTGCTCCCTAATTCTGTATAAAGGGCTGACCTAGGGAGAATGAGGTAGCTGCCCTTCTGGGCAGATTTTAGACACCTTTACATGGGAGTTAAATTTTAGTTCTTGGTGTTATTATATGTTACAGGAAGTGGGTGGGTTATTTTGATTTTCCACCTCATGCCAAATTATACTAGACTAACTCTGAAAGTGAATTTGTAGAAGGAACTGTTCAAACAGTAATTTTACTACTGTTCTACAAGTAATAAATGCAATGTCTTTGAAAAACCTAATTCAACTGCAGAACAATTTCTTTCTTTTAATCCTAACTTGCTTGCAGTAATCAATTCTGGTAGCTGGCCATTTTTGCTACCTGTATGACATCTAATCTTTAAATTCAAGGATAAAATCCTTTATCTTATGTTTTAAAATTCATAAAAATCTTATGAATGAGTGCACGCGTAGAAAAACAGACATAGACTTCTTATATTCTTGCCATAACTATAGTGGGGCATGTAGTGTTGTTAAAATATATGAACTACCTTTTTTTACAAATACATTCTATGTATCTAACTAGAAGCAAAGAATTGTAAGAGTTATGTCAAACATCTTAGTAGGGCAGTGTGTGTGTGTATGTGTGTGTGTCTATATATATGGCAACAGCTTTCTTTTTAATTAGTATGGTCCTACCCATACAGTCAATAGCAGGGACCATATTTCAGTTCTCCCCCCTCCCCCAAATATTAATCATTTTGACAAATACAGGTAGTTGTGATAGACAGATGTGAGGTGGATTTAGAGAGTCTTTATGCATAAGAGATTATGCTGCTGAAAGACTCGCATTATGGATCTTGCATACATTGTAACTTTATATTTTTTGTGTGATTTCAGTAGCAGGACATACTTAAGACACATGATTTCCAAAATAGAGAGAACACCATTATGAGCATTGTTCAGAAAGAGGATTAGAGGGTGAAGTTCTGGGGTATACTTATAAAAAACATAAGGATCCATGTCTTGGATATTGGATTCTGAAGAATTATGTCATCTGGTGTCCGGATTAGAGATGTGAAGGCCTAGGAAAAAAAACCCGAGAATATTCAGGAAGACCCCCCTTTCCCCCCCAAAAATCAATTTTTTTCTGGAACACCCCCCCCCCCGGAAAAAAGGGATTTTTGGAGGGGGGGGGAGGGGGAAAATGTTTTTTCCCTGAATTTTTCCATTTTTTTCCCGGGCCTTCACATCTCTAGTCTGGATTCTGGAGAATTATGTCATCAGGTGACTGTAACATCTTTAATTGTGATAGTTTCAGTGGGGGCAAGTCTGAGATGTAACTTGATGTGATGTGGATTTAAAATAGTGTATTTGTTTTCTATTTACTGTCTGAACATTTAATTAAGATAATTAAGATCTGTGAACATTTGTGCCATGGATTTAGGGGTTTGGAGGGTTGTTTTTTGTTTTGTTTTTGATACAGTAAAGTTCTGGATTTTTTATTGTGCTTAATGAATTCATGCATTATATGTTTAAGATGAGTGCACATAACTTTCATTAAGAAATCTGTCTAGATTGAACTTTTATCTAGATCTCCTTATATTTATATCTTTGGGAAGACTAAATTTATGCTAAGTACAATGAAATAATAAGGAGTTAGATAGCTGTAACTTTTCTTTTTGCAGTTTGTTATCATTAACCCCTCTTTAAATAATTTCCTATAAAGTGTTTGATTTAGAATAGTTTTCCCCCCCTCTAGGTTGATGAAGTTCCCGATGGAGCAGTCAAGCCACCTACAAATAAAATGCCTATATTCTTTTTTGGCACTCATGAAACGTAAGTCCTATTTGTGCAAAGCTATACTGGTTTGATAGAGCTTTTTGGCTGTAGAACTCTAGATTGTACAGACAACTTTTGCTAATGTTAATCTTTATTTCAGAACACACAGACGAACCTGTTAACAAAATCACATTTTTACATTGGGTTACTTAACTCAGTGGAGCTGCTTTTTCCATTCTTTAGTCTCAAGGGTCCTTGTTTCCTAGTTGCAGATCCCAGTTTGTTATCCTGTATCATATTGTACTTGTGGTAGTGAAACCTTGCCACAAAGAACGTATGTGTCAGGAAGGTCAGTAACTGAACAAGGCTGCTGCCCAACTCAAGTTAGGCTACAATTGACAATAAGAGGAGGAGTGAGGTCTGCAGTCCTGGCCATTAGAAGACAGGAATCAAAAGCAGCCATTATTTCTCCTGCTTGGCTACTGTGTGGATTAGTTGTAGCCACCATTGAGGCTTGAAAGGTAGGAGTGCAAGACTAAAGAGCTGACTGGTGGCTGAATAGGAAGGTGTGGGGTTAGCAAGCAGGTTGACTCTCGTCAAGATCTGGTCTTTGCTGCCTTGAGCAGCTGGCCAGGCCAACTCTGGGTTTCTGTGAAGGAACAGCAGAGAGGGGAGAGAGACTGGAAAGAAAGGGGAAGTGAAAGATGGGGAAGAGAGAATGCATGAGGGACATGGTAGGGGGGAGATCTAGTCATTCCATTTCACTTCAAAAGCCTTGCTGAAACTACAAAATACTAGTTCAGGTTTGGGTTGAGGTTTTTAATAGAAAAGCAGTGTAATGTTTTATGATTGTATTTCTTTCCTGTGAAAAAATTAATTGCTGGTGCTGTTATATCCATCTAGATCTTTTGTCTGCATATGTTAGGAATTTTATTTTGGTCCAGTGTACATCACTTTCAAAATATGCTGGATCTCAGCTGCTATTCTGTTGCCTAGTTTGGGGAAATTCTCCAGCCTATGAGAGGACATCTGGTATTTTCCCATAACTGCTATGTTTCATCAAGAGTACTTGCTGAAGAATTTGTCCAAAGCTTTTTGAAATCCTAGCATTTAAAAATATTGGATTGGATCCAGTGCTGGTCATCCACTAGCGGAATGGAAACATCTAGCAGAATGGATTTCTCCTCTCCCCTGCAGACTCCCATGTATGCCCCAAATCTGCTCTGGAAGGAAGGAGGGGGCCAATCTGGAGCAAATTTGGGGTGCATGCAAGGAGCTGCAGTGGGGAAAGGAGAAGATGGGAGAGTTCTGTTGCACCATTGTTGGATCCAATCCATTGTAAAAGAATAGTTATAAATAATAAAGGACTCCCCCTTCAAATCAGAGGTTTTGCTAATAAATCTGTTACTGTAATGTGTAAATTGCAGAGTGTACATGGAATAGTTACATGTGTCACTTTCTTTGTAGAGCATTTTTGGGACCAAAAGATATATTTCCCTATGCCGAAAATAAAGACAAATATGGCAAACCAAATAAAAGAAAAGGCTTTAATGAAGGACTGTGGGAGATTGAACACAATCCCAAAGTTAAATTTTCTAGTCAGCAGGTAAGTTCTCATCTAATGTGGAAACACTAATAATTTTGCCAGATATTTCTATTGACATTCTAGCCTATCAATGGCTGTTCTGAATCTCTACCCTACTATATATATGTGGTTAAGAAGCTTGTTAGATCATAGAAACTGTAGCTCTCAAAAAGTTCCACTATATTTGAATGGGTTATGTTCCCCTTTACTGGGGAGGACTGAGGGAGCCAACCATTGTGTGATCAAGAGCCAGTTGTAATGTAACATCTACAAACATCTGTGAATGTTGTCTTCTAGAAAAAAAGAGCAGGCTCCCTTCCACCACCCACCCACTACAAGTGGTGGTGGCTGGAAAGGACTTCTAGCACTTGCATACTCTTTGCTATGACCTACCTTTCATGTTGTTGCCCCAGATCTATCCTCTCCTGCAGTCCTTCTGGTAGTATTAGCTCATCCTTGAGCAAGTGGATACAGTGCCCTCTCCTTACAATTTCTCAAGGCCTTGGGATGAGAGAACAGATTCTTCAGGGAAGGGCAGCCCTGACCACTGGGGAGAACAATTGTTGTATGGTGGGTGAGTGGCAGCAAATGAGGACCTCTCCTTGCCAGGAGTGCATATAAGGCAAAGAGTGAGTTCCACAAGTGTTCTCCAGCTAATGGAAAGAAATGTGTTGCCTCCTTTCAGAAGCCAATATAGGCAATGAGTCATGTGGGGAAAAAGCTTGATTTCATGTATCAGGCAGGATCCAATGCTACATTGTTGGCAGTGCTACATCTCTGCCCCAGAAATGACTGGCCAGTTGCAGACAGGGAGTCATGGAGCTGGCTGCCTGAGCAAGGCCACCTATGAATCCTGGCCCATCTTTAAGAGGATAATGTATAAATCATCGTAGTATTCCCATATTCTTATTACAACTCATCACTAATTTCCTAGGTAGCGATGAAAATAGTGGTTAATGTTGTTCTGCCAATCTGAAAATAGGCTTATTTTACTTACTTACTTATTTTAAGGCATGCTTGCTACCAACTCCTGCCCTAGAGAAGCTCCCACCGCAAACTTCTGTATGGCTGTCTTATTTCCACATTTCACAGAGCATGGTTGTATAGATTTAGCTTTTAGAAAGGCAATCTTTGGGTTAGGTTGGCAGCTGGTCAGCAGGCTAGTGGTTCATCAAGGCAGAGTTCCCAGACAATCTCTAGCATCTCAACCTATGCTTAGACTGAGGAGCAAACTAGTGTTGTACTTATAGCAGACCATATGGAGCTGGTCACCTGGCAGTATACTTATTTTTTACCAAAATATTTTCATTGGGTATTTGCTAGTTAAGCACAATCTTTGTAACTGCATGTGAATGTGAGAAAATCTCTTTTAAATTAGTAATCATATTTAGTTTTAGGAAGCAATTCTATACACGCTTACTGGAGATTAGACACCATTGAGCTCATCTGAACATTCTAAATAAACATGCTTAAGATGCGCTGTTAATCAGTTGTCTGATTTGTGTTTGTCTGTTATGCTGTATACTGCCTTGAAATCTAACATGATGTGAAGGATGGAGTAGCAATGTTTAGATTTCAAATGTTATTAAAAATCACTTGCTTTAAAACTTGCTGTTCTCATATCTGTTTTTGCTTCTGATTTACTTACATGATGACAATATATTTGTCCACAGTCCCAGCCAACTATTAACACTACAGTTATTAAAGAACCCACTCAAGAAAGTACCTTAGATACTGCAGAAGGAAATGAACAAAAAATGCCTCCCAAACGGAGAAAGGCTACTGCTCTTAAGGTAAATGATTATAAATCAGCAATTCAGAAGAATTGCTTTCTAGTTCAAGTTTGTATTAAAATCTAAGGATGCAGTCCTATCCAGATGTCTTCCTGCCTCCAAACGTGGAGGCTGACGGGCATCCTATGCAGGGCAGGAGGAGTGCCCTACTACAAGCCATGGGTTGTGACATGGGTAAGAAGCTATGCGCATTGAGCCAGGTTCAGACAACATGGCAACTTGTACTGTATCATGGGTAATTATGTAAAGTGCAGGCACGAGGGTAGAAGCCCCAATGGCGTTCTTTACCCCCATGATGGTCCGAACCCAGTCAGAGTTTTCTGTTTCCTTTCAAGTGGGGCAGAAGTTAAGGTATAAAGTGCATGCACATTCAGGAGAAAAGTGCTAAATCGTTCCCCGAAACTGCTTCTCCTTATCTGTTTCTCTCTCGTTAGGGAATATTCTGATCTTGGAGCTTCAGAATAAAAATGGCTATAAAATAGCCATTTCAGGGAGTGGGAAAGTAAAATGTAGGTGGGGGAAGGATTAAGCACCTGCCTGCCATACTGTATTTTTTAATTACACATGCAAATATTGTATAGGAAATAATCATTGCCCCATTTCTGATGCAGATGTCTGCCACTATTGCATATAGTTTGTCCCTTCTACTTGTATAATTCCTGTGCCTCAAAGAAAGCTGACCTGTTCAATGGCTGATTAATATTACAACACAACAGCAGAAGCTGGGAACAGCTTGCTTTGGATTGTGGCTGAGCTGATTGTGGGTTTATATTTTGGTTTGGAGGGAACTCTGTACCACAACTTCATAGTTCGGGCATCATGGAAAACTGTGATTTAAGAAACCAGACTATCTTCTCCAAGTTTAAGCTTATGAGGGGAGAGGTAAGGAAGGAGTGTGCGGGTAGTCTGATCATTCCTAGTCTGATGGCGACAGCTAAAACTGGCCCAAATGCTTTCTTTAAATTATTTTTAGGCTTTTAGAGATCACAACTGCTCAACCTGATCTGGAGCCTTTGCCAGCTGGCTCTGTTCTTCTCTTTCCGGTTGACTTATTTTGTGTTGAGGTTAGCTTATCTGAACAGATGGGGGGTGGGCTTCTTATGTGGCTTCACTGCATCATCCTTGCATGCCAAAAGCAACTGAAATATTTGCCTTTCTTAAAACATGTTGCCATTTCTTAGAGGGAAGAAGCCCAGACCTGGAGGAAGGACTATTAATGGGAATTTTTGTTAGGGAAATGATTGCTACAGGCAAACTGCCTGATTACTAATGGTGGAAGAACATTAATAGTGTAGAGTGTGGACAAACAAGTATAAAATTTTGTATTTGGTTATGCATTCATATTTGTCTTTTGTTGTTGTTGCTTCTTAATAATAACTTTAAGAGTTTAAAAAAATCACATATGTTTAAACAGTTTTGTTTTGCCTGGTATCTGGATTATTTTCAATGTAATTCCACTTTCTGGTATTAAAGATGATTTTCTCCTATTTTTCATGTTTGCTATAGTTTATATGTTTTAATCTGTATGTCATCTTGGGGGCATTTTTCAAACCAAAAGGTGACTTATAAATAAATGCAGTTAATAAAATCTGAAAGGTTATTGAATAGATTTACTGCTTCCTAAGATGTAACAAAGAAAAGGGAGTTGTGACATTTTCAAAGTATAATAACAAAATGTAACATGTGTAATTATATGAAGTTTTAGACCTTAAGTCCTATTTGCTGTGCTATTGGTGTAAGAGAAATCCCACAGGAATAAGGCAGAAATTAAGAGGGAGTCAGGATCCCAGGTAGATGGCACAGCATGCTATTTGTGATTTCATCTTGGAATCATTTTATTGTCAGCCCTTCAGGCAAAACTGGTATCCTGACCAAGGGAGCAGCAGAGTGTTCACTCTTGTTATGCAGAAAGAAGCTCCCCATTTCCAGGAGCCAAGGCAAACTTAAATACAGTTTGACACAAGGGAAACTTGATATATTAGTTCAACTGCATACAGAGCATAAAACTTTTTATAGTAATATATAGTTTATTCCACTGAGAACAGTTCTTATGGAGCAATTTTTGAATCTCAAAGTAATAGATAACCAAACTTAGCGAAGTGCCTAATCAGTTCCATGAGTTAAGGGAACATTGATGTTTTTTTCTTGGGTAGGGTTGTGCTCAGCAGAGAATCCTTCTGGATGATGATGAGGACTCTCAGCAGCTTTTAGGAGAAAACCGCTTATGCCTGCCGAGGTGGTGTTTGTAGGCCAAATGGAAACAGAGACTTTGGCCAATCTACCTAGTAAGGCATAGAATGGCAGGTCCCTCACACAGGCTACCAGTGTTAAGTTAAAGATTGATTAAATACATAATGCTGCAACTTATGTACACTCTCTGTGGAGAGCTCTCTTTTGGCAACAACAATGATAAAAACTTGGATGAGGATTTTCAGCGGGGGGAAACAGTCTGTTATGGGATCTCTTGATCAGGTCCTTACCAGCATGGGCATTCCCAGAGAGGTTCGCCTGGTGCCTACCTATGTTGTGCTCGTTTCGGCACCAGGTGAACCTTTTCATTCTCACAGGTATTTTAGTGGATTTTTTTGTTTTGTTTTTTAATTTTTAAGTTTGTTTTTGATCAGGCATTTGTGTTTTAATGTTTTTGCACTGATGCTAACTTCTTTTTGGTTATTTTTTATTTTCATGTAATATTGCTTAACATTTAAAATTTTGTATTGTATTTTATGGGTTTAATCGTTATGAACCACCAAGAGAACTTCTGCTATTGGGTGGTATAAAAGGGGAATAAATAAATAAATTTGTAGAGAAGGCTAGAGATGTGAAGGCCTGGGAAAAAAACCCAGAAAAATTCAGGAAAAAACCTGGGAGGGTTTCCGAAGCCTTTTTTTTTTTTGTTGTTGTTGTTGTTTTTTCCCAAATAAAATGGAAAAAAATGATTATGGAATGCTTTATTTTAGCGTGATGAATACAATGTTTAAGACAGGGTGTTCATATATTTACTTCTCCAAATGATTTCTAAAAACTATGTTCAGTATCAGATTATTACAGTTGCTGTGTACCGAGGACAACCAAGTCCTAGGTTGCAAACAGAGACTACAACTCTCAGATGCAAGAGCAAGATGCATTTCTGCTTCTAGGGAGCACTGCCATTGAAGCAGAGAGCGAAACTGATAGTGATAGGTATAGCTCAGAAAATGAGTCTGATTAAATTTCATGCATATTCATTGAAACTTGGTCCCCCCCTTTTTCAGTTCTTTTTATGGGAATGGGTGCTTTATGTCTGTTTGACACTGTGGAGGACTAGTGGAGACATAAATAATTTTCTTTGTTACTAATGTTATGGTTTCTTTTGGGCTTTTTTAAAATTGCTTTTTGCCTGCTCCTCATAAACTGGCAAAACCAAAGAGATTCCTTACAGTTCAGGTGTTCCTTACAGTCAAGGAGCTTGTAGCTCCATTTATTAACAAAAATAGTAAAATTTTAAAGTAAATTCAATTTGTAATATTTGTTTGAATACACTGTACTTTTAATATACCAAATGTAATAATTTTATGCCAAACCAACTTGTACATAATTACATTTTATGTTCCTAAAGTAACAAAGTGACTTTCAATCTGTAAAAAGTGCTAATATTTCGTTTGTTTCAATTTTTCTAAATATTTCTGGGTTTTTCTGCCCCCCCCCCTCCCGAAAAAAACAGTTTTTTCCATGGCTTCAAAATTTCCGGAAATTTTACATCTCTAGGGCACACCACGGCATGTGGCTGAATTATCTGAGCTGTGCCACAAGTCTTCTGAGCTAACCCCAGTGATATCATCTGCCTTAATACAAACCTGTCTTCCCTCTGAGCTCAGTAACCTTGCAGTGACTAGGAGATGTTAGAATTAATTTCCTTATCAGACCAATAAGGGGCCTAGGAAAAAGGCACCAGTCTTTACAGTATAGAGCACATGGCCACCTTTTCTTCCACAGACTCATTGGCTCGGTTCAGACAACACATTAGTCAATGCAGTTTGAAAACTCCACTCAATGGTTGAGTTTTTAGGGGGTACTCCCCACACAGCATGTTCTAACTACACCATTGTGTGACTGTGGACTACCTTGGAGTTGAGTAAAATCCATCGCAACGTTTGATTGACAGTTCTTCCACCTTCTCTCCTCCCCTGGTCCTCCCAATGGCATCCTGTCAGCCATTGCTGGAAAAAAAATTCTGGCAGCTCTGCTAGAATGGCACTCGCTTCTTTTGCTGCTCTTGTCAGCATGGATATTCTGTGTGGAGTGTCTTCCCACCAGACAACACATTTCTCAACGGTGGTGTAAAAACTCCACCATGGAGTTCTAAAACCATCGTTGAGAAACGTGTTGTCTGAATTGAGCCATTGTTTTCTTGCTCTCTTGCTCTCCCTACTTTTCCAGTCTTACATGCCTGCTGCTGGGAGCTTGCAAGGAAAGTTTGAAGAGGGAGGGAGGGGGAAGGACAGGAAGAACTCCCTGTGAAATACTGGTATTACACGCAGCATCTGATTTTACTGCCCCAACCTGAAACCTTTAGCTTCTGCAGAAGCTCAGTGGCTTCAGCACAGCAAAGGATTTAATTAGACTCCACAAACTTCTTTTTCCTCCTTCACCTTTAAGTTGTCTCACATAGCTGCAGATTAAGCCTAAAGGACAGTTAAGATCATGTGACAACATGCTCCAGGAAGTGCTGGGGAGGCTATGTGCAAAGTGCCTCATGGCAATACCAGGAGATAGAGGGCAGTATCCAGTAGTGTCATTCCACTAATGCAAATGATGTTGTGCTAGCAGGAACTAGATTCCAAACTAGGCTCAAAGGGGCCTCCTCCAGGTACCTACTCTGAGGGAAGCTCGGAGGACAGCAACAAGGGAGAGAGCTTTTTCTGTGGTGTTCCCCCAATTATGGAACAATCTCCCCGATGAGGCCCGCTTGGCACCAGGTCAAGACTTTCCTTTTCTCTCAGGCATTTAACAGCTTATGTTGAGTTTTTAACTAAATTTTTGGCCTGGCTGGGAGTTTTAAATTGTTTTAAATGTTAGCTTTTTATGTTTTTAAAGTTTGTACATTGGTTTTTAATGTTCAGTCTTTTAATCTTTGTAAACTGGGATGGTATATAAATAATAATAATATAATAATACATAAAGGTGACTAAAGTATGAGGAACCCTCCACCCACTCCCAAATCTTCTCGGGTGCTACACCTCTGAAAAGAATGATTTCTCCCTCACTCCATTTTCAATCAGTTCTTTTCTTCTTCTTCTTCTCCTCTTCTCCTACTGTTTCTTTTTCTTCCTTAGTCCAACCAGAAAAGTGGGTTCACATGGTTGCTGGGAAAGAAATATAGGGCTATTTCATTTCTCAGTTGCCATTATCCAGCAATGGAGTTACAAGCATTTAAGAAAAACGGGTGTTAATTTTGGCCGGGGTAGGGGGAGAGAAATCCTGCTCACTCATACAATCCTGATTATGCCTACTCAGAGGTAAGTCCCATTATGTTCAATGTGGCTTATTTCTAGGAAAGCGTATATAGGATTTGAGCCTAAGTTACTTTTGTCGGGAGGTTTGCAGCCTGATCTTCTGTCCTCTTTAAGTGTGATATTACAGACTTAATAAATGGCCCACCCCATTCCACTCCACCTTTTCAGCCCAATGCTGTGTATATTTTGTCATTAGTGGTGTTTTGGGGGTGGCATGGACTCTAGATTCAGTAGTGAGCCTTCATACATGTTCAGGGGTACTTTGTCCATAACTTAGCTGTAGTATTGAAAACAGACTCTTTGGCTGAATCTCGGTGAAATCTTGTCACGAATTAAGTTATGAGGAAATTGAGACAATGAGAATTTGTACAAAACGAGGAGGCAGAGGAGAGTTACAAGAAGTAAAAACAAAACATCTCTTTTTATGAAGAGTTGCTGGAGGACAGAAAAATGAGGAGGCATTATTGTGTAATTTTCTTGCAACAGGTTTGGGGAATGCTTACTCTCTAAAAAGGGAATGCTGAGGAGTGAGAGTATGGGGAGTGAGAGGTTGTAATTGTTCAGTGGTGAGGAAAAAAGCATTTTGCATATGCCCAGAGGTACTCTTAATATCACTGTTATTGTGCTGACATGGGTGAATTATAACTATATTCTAGTAAATTTGCATAGCACATGTGAAATTTGTGTCATGGGCCTGTTCCCTGGAACTTTTAAGTACCTAGCAATGCCCCTGTTTACCAATCCCATTTCTGGCCTTATGAGTTAATCTATGTATATGAAAGTTTTTAAAACATGTAAGCAGTTGACTATATCCACATACCATTTCGAAATTCAGAAGCAGCAGATAGATAGGACTGTCATCATTAGCCCTCTGCACAGACCTTATGTGGATATAACTGAAAACAAATGATAGTTGTATCTCATTTCCAGGGACCTGTTAAACAGGATAATATAACCACTGAAGTTGATGTAGAAGAAAAAGAGATGGAAACTTCAAAAGACAATGATTCTTCAGAAAAACCTAGTGGTGAAGTACGTGGGTTTGAAAAAAATGAATTCTTTTTCTTTTTGATTTGACCCTGATTCACATGATGTTGAGAAATGGGAATCATACACACACAAACCCTGCTCATCTTTCTCACATGAATTATACCCCTTTCCTGAATGTGATCTCTGTTTGGTATTATATATGAATTTGATTTGAATCGAACAAAACTTTGGGCAGTCATTCCATTAGCCCAAATGATATTTTAGTAGCGAGAACTAGTTCTGAACTATGTGCTTGATGAGATTTCAGCAAAGGTTATG
Organism: Anniella stebbinsi; assembly: GCA_029215795.1. Lineage (NCBI taxonomy): Eukaryota > Metazoa > Chordata > Lepidosauria > Squamata > Anniellidae > Anniella > Anniella stebbinsi. The sequence continues at coordinate 94,033,832 of JARDYH010000002.1, read as the reverse complement.
TTTACACAATCATAGCTGCACAAACAGTTCTGCGATACTTGTGCATTACCCTGGTGCAACCTCTTGTGCAAGTGTAAAGTACAGCCACTTGCGCAAGCATAATGTGCAATCACTTGCACAATGGAAAGATTTGGTGGAGCTCCGCTAGCACTATTTGTGTCTGGAACGACACCATTAGATAGTGCCCTTGGTCTCCAGAGGGGCTATTTAGACAACTTAGAGCAGAGGTGCACAACTGAAATAACTCTGAGGAATGTTTTGTCAACTCAGAACATTTTTGTTAGTTTTAATTCAATATTTTTCTTGAACCTATTCTGTTAGGTCAAAAGTGCATTGGCATGTATTGTGCTACATGTAGGGCTTCATAAATATTTATTATTGATCTCCTTTTCTCTTCCCAAGATGGTCAGTCCAGAAGGGTTTACTGCTTTTGAATGGTACTAGCTTTCTGGGGTCTCAGGCAAAGGTCTTCCCATCACCTGCCAACTGATCCTTCAACTAAAGATGCAAGGAATTGCACCTAAGACTTTCTGCACCCAAAGAACATATTCTGCCACTAATCCGAAGGATCCCATGCTTAGCTTCTATTCATGCTAGCTTTGTTATTTCTAGCAACTGGGGCAATGCTGGATCTACAGCCGGGGCTCTCCCATCTGAGCCAGGACTACACATTGCCACAAGGACACAGAAAGGCACTGTATTGTTGCAACTTCCCTACCACCAGTGTAACCTAAGAAAGAGGGACTTAAAGATGAAAGGGCAGTATAGTGTAAAGTAGTTTGCCATGCAGCATGGTGGTTCCTGACAAAGCTGGGGGTGGGGAGTCTAAAGCCTCCCTGGGCTCATGGAAATAGCTCCAAACAGTTCTGTGAATCTTGCCTATAGTGCTAGGAAGTTTAGGATCAAGGTAGAGATGGCAGATAATGGACATGCATGTTGCTTTCTTCTGTGAGATAGTAGGGTTATGAATTTGGCCAGTATTGATGCCAATAATAAAACGATTGTTTAGAATTATTTGGGGGAGGGGGCGTTATGACCTTCAAAGTACTTTGATGATTTTCAAAGGATTCTAATAATTTTTTCTGCCTGTAGGAAGTGGATAAATCAAATGATGTAGCTGTTCCTAAGGTCGCTAGAAGGGGGAGAAAAAGAAAGGTAATACTGAATATTTCTAGCAATTTATAACTTTGTAAATATACACTGGATTATCAATTGAATTTCAAAAACATGGTTTGTCATTGTAGATCTACGCTATCTGTATTCTTAACAATATAAAAATCGCAGTACTCCAGAATATGTTGCTACTCTCTGTGAAGCCCGTCTTTAAAAAAAACAAACCAAAAAAAACTGTCCTTTTCCAGAATTATTCAGTAATTGTATTTGTATCTGCCAATCCTCCATAATAACCCTGAAAGGTAGACTGACCTGAGAGATAGTAGGTTGGATCTAAGAATGTCCATTCATGAGGGGAGTCCTTTAATGAACAGAAGGATCTTTGATCCAATGGAGACTTCTCATGAAGGGAGGGAGGAATTTTTTACAGATTTCTCTCAGTCTACAGCTCTCCTTACAACCTCCAACATCTCCCCCAACCCTCTGAAACAGATATTTTTTGGGAGGGGGAATCGGTGCATATAATCTCCCCTTAAATTAACAGGCACCAGGACCCGTCTTTCCATGATCAGAACTCGACTCAAAGGATCTTGGGATCTACAGTAGTGACTGGCCAAGGTGTCCCATTGAGCAAGGATTTCAACTTGTATTTCTTTCTCCCCACCTCCCTCCCTCCCTCCCTCCCTCTCAGTCCATGCTACATTGGCTTTTTGGAGATGTATTTGACATGCATCCCAGTGATTAGTGAGAGCAAGACATTTGTGAATGTCACTGAGGTATCTAGATATGACAGTTCAGAATAAACTTTATTATGCCTTGCCATCCTCGTCTTGGACTACATCTTGTTAATATTCTCCAAGATTCTAACTGAAGGTATATAAACTAGTAGTCCAAACATTTGGTTCAATAGTGTAATTTAGTAAAATTCATATGAAGGAATTTCTTTAATACAGGCTGAAAAACAAGCAGAAGCTGAAGAGACGGCAGCAATGGTGGCAACGGCCGTAGTAGTTACAGCTCCAAAAGCAAGCCCTAAAAGAGGAAGGCCAGCTGGTAAGTTGTAGAGTTGACCCTTGCATGTTGGTCCAAAAATCTCTCTTTTAATATTACATAGAAAAATAATTTATAGATGGCAAAATACTGAAAATAAGTTGTTAAAGAAGTCCCTATTAGGTATGATTAATTTGTATTTCTTGAGTATGCAAGTTCCTGTTTTATTTTTTAAGTACTTTAGTACTGCCTGTATGTAAATCAATCCTTCCTCTTGAACTGTACTTTCAAAATGCAGTTTAAAATTGCACAATTGACTTATCTTTGTGGCCTGTTAAAGGAAATGTATGCATTTTAGAGTGCACTAAAAAGGGAAGAGCTTATTTTCATATGCAAAGAACGCACGCCCAAAATAACTGAACACATTCTCACGTACATTCATCACTAGGTAGTGTATTCTCAGCATTCATTGGTATGAGCATCTGTGCTTCCATTGTGCAACAGTATCATCCTGATACCAGATGCATTTCTAATGCTAAGCTACATTTCTTGATAATACCCTACTTTAGTGAGAAAAAGGAAACGGTAAACATAAAAGTATGAGTCCTGTCTGCTAAAATGTGAAACCACAGTTGCACATAGGTTACTTGGAAAGTTCATTGATATTGGCAGAATATCCAATATCCAATAAGAATTCAGCCTAAGAGAGGGATGCAAAGGGAAGACATTTGTGCTCAGAGAAGATGTTTGTGCTCAGACGTTTGTGTTCTCACTGCAGTTATTGCAGTGCCCAAAACATTGAGTATCAAATTTTTGGCTAAACATAACATTAGGCTGACCATCTGAAAAGGAGGACAGGGCTCATATAACTTTAACAGTTGTAGAAGAAAGGAAATTTCAGCAGGTGTCATTTGTATGCAATTAGTTCCTGGTGAAATTCCCTCTTCATCACAACTGTTAAAGGTGCAGGCACTATACTAGAGTGACCATATACAAAAGAAGGCAGGGCTCTGCAACTTTAACTGTTGTGATGAAGAGGGAATATCACCAGGAACTAATTGCATACAAATGACACTGGTTGAAATTCCCTTTTCTCTACAACTGTTAAAGTTATATGAGCCCTGTCCTCCTTTTCAGATGGTCAGCCTACATAACATTCTCTTCTGTTCATGCATGTCTTTTCTTTGTGGCCTAGGCCGACATGTCTAAATGCTATAGCTTTAAATGATTCAGCATGTTGAAATGATCTTCCCAAGGAATGTGATAGAAGCTCTTAAACAGATTGGAGTCAAAAAGTAAATATTTTCATTTCATTTATATTTCTATACCATGCCACAGCTGAAGCTCTCTGGGCAGTTCACAGAAATAAAATGCATTACGCAAAGCACAAAAGAAGCATTTGCATAAAAAACAAATTGACAGATAACACACACATGGACAACATATATCTAAAAATGAATTTTTAAACAGTTAGCCAAAGACCATCCAAGGCGTAATTAAAACTCATTATATGCTGCCAAATACCAGGGTGAAGATGAATATCAGTGTTTCAGGTATAAAAGAAATACCTTGGATCCATCAAGAGGAAAATGCAATAGCATGTACACCAAGAAACTTCCTTTTTTGTTTCCTGCTCCTACATTGCTGCACCTATATTGACCCAGCTTTCATACTGGGAGTGCAGGATAGCTGTTGAAAGGTAGAACTTAGGGAATACTTTCAGTGGACATGTGGATAGTGTGGCATCTGTGCGCATGCACACACACCTGCAGATATCCAGTAAAATATGCTTTCTTAATTGGGAGCTGTGTTATAAATCTGCAATTTTATAAATTCTGAGTTGCAAAATTATGCAATAAGAATGTTAACAACCCTGCATTATATTGTGTGAATATTTCTCCATATAAATGTATAGAATAAAATTAGCATGTCCGTTAAGGACTGGATCTGGTTGTTCTTGGGTGGAAAAACAGAAAGGCATTCTTTAGGTTTTCGATAATATGTTATTAGTTTGCTTTGCTCGCCACGTCATGGGCTCCAGTAACTAATTTAGCTAAATTAATGGTCTTGTAGGGATGATACTGTCCAAGAAAAACTACTACATGAATGCAGTTAACATTGTTAGTGTCTGGCTGTTAGCTTTCATCTCTTGATGGACAACTAAATTTAAACTGAAATAGTGGTATTACGTTTAATTAAATCTAATGTTTCTTTATGAAATTAGCTTCTGAAGTAAAGGTTCCAAAACCCAGAGGAAGACCCAAATTGGTAAAACCACCTTGTCCTCCGGAGGGCGACATGTAAGTTGGTTTTAAAGCATTGGTGTTTGTCATAAAGAGTTAAGAATGCAATAGGTGAAAGTGTAGAAATTACATACAATCTGTAAGTATGTATCTGAGTAACTTGACCAGCCTTCAGGTGCATATTGTTACCCTTGAATCTGCGCTATATCCAGGCCAGATCTACCCTATATGCTAAATCTGAGGATCATTTCTTGCAACATTGCATCAGTTTCTCAGGCACTTTCCTACAACGATACAATCAAGTCTTTTTAAAGGGTCTTAATGGGAAGGGACTAACAGGAGGCAATTAATTACTTGCTATGTGAGGGAGCAGTGCCAGCCACCTTGGAGGCAGCAGTTGTTGTGGGACTGCTTCTTAAGAAATCCTTTTTGCATCCTAAGTAGCATAAACAATTATTGGCCAGTCACAGATATCTATCCTTTAGGGCAAAGTGCTTGACCAGGTGGCTGCCATTCAACGTCATAGATATTTTCCCAGATAATGCAGAAATTCCTGGATTATGACAGAGACTGAACAGTGAAAAAGAGAAAGAAAACAAAAAAATGCATAGCTTTTCCACAGAGGAAATATGAATCTGAGAAAGTTCCTAAGATGCAATCGCAGGAACAGTTGAGAAAAAATTGAGAGGGAAGGTGGGGGCACCCCCTTTGAGCATGTGCTTTGAGGGCTGGGGGCAGGCCTCCTATCAAAAACATTTCTGTCGCCTAGCTCTAGAAGATTCTGTGCAGGCACAGAATCCATGTGTGACTGCACAGATGACTAGTTAAACTAGTTTAAAAGAACAGCAGTTTCAGGTAAACAACCTGTCTGTGTTAAGCAGCTGTGCTGGATCCTGGTCCATTTTTGGCACAATTCAAAGTGCAGGTGCTTGCCTGTTAAGGCCTAAATAGCTTGGGAGCTGACTACCTAAAGGACCACCTTCTCCCACATGACCCTGCCTAAATGCTGATTTTTAAGTTCTCTTCTATATTTCTCATCACGATCTGAAGCTAGGTTGATAGTGACCAGAGAAAGGGCCTTTAAAATTTTGGCATTCCCCTATGGAATGCCCTATCCAGTGAGGCGCACCTGAGGTAAATTGTGATGTCATTCTGGCATCAAGGAAAGACGTTTCTGTTTGCCTAGGCTTTTAACATGTAATATGTATTGTTTTGAGTATAATCTGCTTTGCTGAAATTTATGCTGATTTTGTATGCTGTTCTACTGCAGTGTTTTAAATATTGTTTTATATTTCATATTAATGTATTGTTATCCTGGTTATACACTGCCCTGCCCTAATAGCTTTGCTGAAAGGGAGCTTTAAAACAAAAGTTTAAATAAAATATATGTATGAAATTGTGCCTTGTCATGAGGATTGCATATGCAGCCCCTGCCGTTTGGGCAGTTGAGTCTATTTTGAGTCCATGGACTTTTTTTTAGTCCGTGGAAGCCACATGTACAAGTTGAGGCACCATTTGATGCAGTCAGTAGTCTTTAAATCGTGTGCCATTTTCTTGGTAGAAAGGTAGGGTACAAAACAAATGAATAAATAAGAATATGAACCTTTCTTTAGGCATCTGTGTGCAAGCTTATTTTTAAGAGGATATTGTCGTGGCATTTTTTAAATGATTTTTTGGCTGGCTAGTTGATAATTCTTGCTTTGGTTTGGGGTATTTTTTCAGTGTTCATGAGGAAGATAAGAGTAAGAGAAAGGCCACTGAAGAAAAGCCACCAAAAAAACAGAAAAGGGATGAAGAGGGTCTAAGAGAAGAAGAGAAAGTCAGAAAAGACCCAGATAAAAAAGAAGGGAAGAAAGAAGTTGAGACAAAAAGGAAAAATGCTGCTAAAGTGGGATCGGCCTCAGCCTCCGATTCTGAAGAAGATGGAGACGAGCAAGAAGGGAATAAAGTACGCGTGTGTCCTGTTTTTTCTTTGCATTAGGATAGGTGTGGGCAGACTTCAAGTTTTTTTTTGTTATTTTCCACGGGAGGCAAGTGCACAGTAGTGGCTTAGAAAAAAGGATGGACGTACACTTAGACTTAAGGAAGATGGCATATCTGAGTGCATATCACAACTGAGCTCACAAGTCATCCTTTCCTCCAAGTTTTCTTCGTTTCAGTAGCCTAATGTGCTATTATTAAAAAACTGGGAGTCAGAAATCCTTGGTGGTCTACTGGAAATTACTCAAGTTTACCAATAGATCCTGATCCACCCTTGTATTACAGAAGAATTCCTATATACACCAAGGTGTATTCTGTAGCTAGTTTCAGATTCTCCAGATGATTGTTGTTGTTGTTATATAAGATAAACCGATAGCACCGATTTGTTGAAGTATTTATAGACTCTTGGACTCTTTGATAATTGGACCACTTGAATCTGTCATGTCAAAGTAATGATTATTATAAATTATTACATTTATATACTGCCTTTTCTCCAAGGAATTCAAGACAGTAAATGTGTTTTTGTTTCCCCCCCCTCCTTATTTTATCCTTACAACAATTCTGTACGGTGGGTTAGGCTGAGTAATAGTGACTGACCAAGATCACCCAGTGAGATTCATGGCTTAGTAAAGATTCGAACCAAGGTCACCCAGCACTATTATTATTAATGCCTAAAAGACCCTACAGTTTTCAAAGCTCTATACAGTTACTGATTAATAAACCAGTCTCTGTAAGCTCACAATCTAATAGACATGATACAAAAGGATAGAGGGAAGACAAAAACAAGCATTGATGGCTGAGTGCAACACTGCACCTAAGCTCCCACCTAGTAGTAATGTGGCCATGAATGCTAATTGCCATGTTTCACTATTCTGAAACATTCCTGAAGTTGTGTCTCATATATATTTTTCCTTGATTCTGTAATATAAATTCCGTTTTAAGAAAATGGTTAAAATAACTTCTTTATTGTCCTTTCCTTTTACATAAATATTACTGTTTGATCAAAATTGGTGTCGGCTTGAATGTTTGTGCTTTCTGGCATCTTTAAAAAAAAACCACATTGAGATTGAGTGAAAAGATTGCTTCACATTTATACATACTTTATTGGGAGATAGAAGGAATAAAGTATTGTCTATAGATCCTCATCTGGGATAGATTTGGAATTGACCAAGGAGAGTTGACTTCTTTTACTAAAAAAATATTATTTCCCTTCCTATTCAAAATTAAAATGAAATAGAAGAAAAAGGGAAGAAATTTTCAAGGACCTCATAGAAGGAATATTTTAAAAGTCCAACATGAGCGGGAAGTAGCAGAGAGAAAACGTAAACAGGAAGAGCAAATGGAAGGAGAATTGTGAGTACAACTTACATGGTTGTGCAAATGTTAAGTAGTTATGTGTCTAATGTGTTAAAACAAAAGATGAATATCTTTAACTATCTTTTATCGTAGTGTCTTTGCAAGTAGTATATAGGTCTGTTAATTATTTTCTATATGAATGTTACTTGTGTACGTTCTTTTCCTTTCAAACACTGAGCACAGTGGTTCAATAAGACTAGACACATAATGTGCATTCACTTTAGTCCACAGACTGTGAATAGTCCACGGGTGACTATTTGTGCCATGCTTGGGTGACACGGAAGTAGTGCTCCGTGGAGTAGAGCATTCACACTCCATTGAGTAGTCGCCTCTCCTCCCCTTCTTCGCCCTCCCCACCAAATGGCGGCACAGATTCTTGCTTACCTTATCAGAGCACCGCCATTCCTTGGAGATGTGGGAGGAGAGATGCAGTGCGCAGAGACACACTGTGGTCGTTGCCGGGGCAACGGCGGAGGGAGCACATTGATTCCACCTGTCAAGAGGAGCAATTCCCTCTGCCGCTTCTTGCTCTGGCAACGGCCACGGTGCGTCTCGCAGTGGCTGTCGTTAGCAGCGTCCCCATTCGCCACACAAGAAGAGGAGGTTCTTACGCATCCTGTGTCCTTCTCATGTGGCAAATGGGGATGGGAGACACAGGAACCTGTCCTGCTCGTCAACTGCAAGACAGCTCCTTGCCCCCCCGCCCTGTGATCCATTTGGGGATCTGCTCGAGGGGATAGAAATAGATCCTTCTGTTCCCTCAAGCTGATCTCTAGATGGATCGCAGGGTGGGGGCAAGGGACATGCGTATCCCTGGGAACTCATGAGGCCCTGCAAATGGTGACGCCCCACGTGGGAACAGCATGGCCCTGTCCCAGGAAGCACATGGGGAGCCCCCAATCATTCCGCCCTACCAAGAGACGGGACAATCAGCAGCTCCCCAAACGGTACCTGGAATGGGATTGTTTCCCATGCTGATAGAGGAGTGTGGGGCAAGAGTGGTGGGGGTTCTGCCGCTCTTGCCTCGCGACTGTAAGCACGGGAAATAATCCATCGAGCCCACCACATGACACGATAATCAACGCTTGTGCGGGTAGTCAACTCTGCACAACACTAGTTATCTCTGTTGTTTATTTCTCACAAATAACCAACCATGACATGGATTTTTCCTGACAGACGACATGTTAGTCAAAGGGGGGGCTATATAAGCAATGGTTGCTTAAACAGACCACCATTGACTAACATGTTGTCCAAACTGACCCATAGTCTATTTCAATAGTTGGTTAGTTAATAAAAATTGGCTTTCCAGGAAAGGAAGAAAATGAAAAAAATCTAGCAGCGAGTCAAAACTAATATGAACAAACTTCCATTTTTGCTGAACCAGAAAATGTTTCTGTTGAATCCGAACCAGAACATGGAAAAAATCAAGTTACCAGTTCAAAAATAGGGGTTCAAATTTTTAAAAATTGATGTGACAAACACTTTCCGATTAATTAATATTTAAATCAAGGGCACACACAAGTGGCATCTGGAAGGATTTCCATTAACTTGCTTTGTCCCACTTTACAAATTGATATTATAATGTGATATTTATATTTTACCACCTAGTTTACCATTTTAATTATGCCATACCAGTTTTTATACTTGCTTGAACCAGAACAATGCTGGGATAACCCAGGCTGGAACTGTACCAAAAATGTCAGTTAACTCCCTGGTAAGTGACATATTCATTGGTTAAATAAGGACGCAGTCCTAGTAGATCCACCCTGTCTACTCCTAAGCCTCTGAACTTGTAGGTTTACGAGTATCTCTGGCTGCGAATTCCTTTCTGGGAAAATATAAAGTGTTGGTTCTTGAAGCCCTAAATGGCCTAGGTCCAAGATTCCTTAGGGAGTACCTCATCCCTAGGGGTGTGCATCAGATCGGGTCTGATCCACGATCCAGAACCGATCCGACCGAAATTGGATAAAATTATCCGATTCCGATCCCGGCTTCTGGATCGTCCGATCTCATCCAAACCGGTCCGAAAGAACCCAATCTGGTTCGGATAAGATCAGAGGATCGGACCTCCTCCCCCTCGCGCTCCTTACCTGCCAGGGCCATCCACTGGCGCCCACGGACGTCAGTGGATGGCCCCGGCAGGTAAGCCCCCTCCTCCCCCTCACGCTCCTTACCTGCCGGGACAGTCCACTGCCATCCACTGCCTCCTTCTACTGAGAAATAGGCTTCGCGGCCTTCTACTGAGAAACAGGTTTCGCCGTCAGCTGCCCCCTTCTACTGAGAAACAGGCTTCACCCAGCATGCTACTGAGAGGCAGGCCGCGAAGCCTGTTTCTCAGTAGAAGGGGATAGTGGATGGCCCCAGCAGGTGAGGAGGGGGAGGGCCCCACTTACCTGCCGGGGCGCTAGCTTCTGTCCACTGCTGCGATCTACTGAGAAGCAGGCTTCGCGGCCTAGTTTTCAGTAGAGTGCCGGGTGATGACCCAGCACTCTACTGAAGCCTGTTTCTCAGTAGAAGGGGGCAGCGGACGGAAACGGGCGCCCTGGCAGGTAAGGAGCGCGAGGGGGGAGGAGGACGAGGCCCGCTTACCTGCTGGGGCACCCGCTTCCATCCGCTGCTGCGATCTACTGAGAAACAGGCTTCGCGGTCTAGTTCTCAGTAGAGTGCCGGGTGACATCACCCGGCGCTCTACTGAGAACTAGGCCGCGAAGCCTGTTTCTCAGTAGATCGCGGCAGCGGACAGCCCCAGCAGATAAGGCGCGCGAGGGGGGGAGGGACAGGGAGGGGGGAGTTAGCCCCCACTCACCCACCCACCGCCATGTTTGCGCCATAGGCTTGCTTTGGGGACAAGCTTTCTTTCCCCCAATGCAAGCCTATGGCGAAAACACCCCAAATGGCTGCTGATCTGAAAATCGGACGTCTGATTTTTGGATCGAATCCGATCCAAGGGATCTCCGATTTTGTTCGAACCAATCCAGGACAACATCGGAGGTCCTGATCCGGGTCCCGATCCGATCCGGGGGGGTCCGTGCACATCCTTACTCCTCCCCTATGTTCCAGCCCACCACTTAAGGTCTTTAGAGGGTCATCTTCGCCTTAATGTGAGATTGGCAGTCACATGCCAAAGGACTTTTTCTTTTGCCACCCCTCAGCTCTGGAATGACCTGCCAGTTGAAATACACCTGCTGACTTCTTTGAATGTCTTTAAGCAGGCATTAAGGACTCTATTGTTCCAAAAAGCATTCCCTTTTTATAATCTTATTGCTGACCGTTATATTTTATTGATTGTTTTATCTTTTTAAATTGTGTTTACAAGCTTGTAAAAGCAGTTGGTACAATTCTCTCCAGGCCAGCTGCGAGGGGGAGGGGGCAGGGAGCTTAGATTCCCAATTCCAAGGTTATACTGCTGTCTACGACTTTGGTACTGGGAATCTGAAAATCCTGTGGTCCCCAGGCGCTGTCTAAGGGTAGAGGCAGCACTAGAAGCAAGTTGTTCTTGTGAGGAAGAAGAGAATAGTAATTTATCCATCTACGTATTCAGTGAATTTGTGTGTGTGTGTGTGTGTAGTAAGTATGAGCTATAGTCTTAATTTAAATTATTGAATATTTTTGATAGACAAAACAAAGAAGAAGGCAAGAAACCAGAAGCTAAAAAGATGGAGAAAAAACGAGGTCAGTAGTGAAAGGTTATTTTCTGACTGTAAGCAATATTCATTTAGGATACTTTTATTATATATTCACTGAGTTTATTTTTACTAAGGTGCACCCAAAGGGAAGTATACACAGGTTTTATTGTATGGTTCTTTTTTATCTCTCACTTGTGTAAATACCGTTTCAGCTTTTTAATGTTCATTTGGGGATCCTTCAGTATACAGATATGTGCCTTGCCTTATAGTATGAAAGCTGGAATATTGGTCAATACTTCTTGTTCCTACTCATACAATATTCCATGAGCCATCGTGATGTTACAGTGTTGGATATCCACATCATAGAATAAAATGTATTTGGAAAAAAATATGTAAGTGTGTAAGCTACTTCTGCAGAGCAACACGTTTATTAAAACATAGTTGTTTTATTTCAGTGAAAAAGTAAAAAGTGTTGCCTGCTTTTCAGCCATGTGCTTAAAACCTGATTGCCAATATACTTTTGAGGATTTCACAATAGCGTACTTACTATTGGTTTGCTGGGTTGCCTATTAGTTTTGGTGTATGTTACACCATTTACTTAAAGATGCTCAAAGGTATGCTCTTCTAATGAAGTTTATATTCACTATCATTTACTATATCTTGTGTTTAATATTTAGAAACGTCAATGGATTCTCGGCTGCAAAGGATACATGCAGAAATAAAAAACTCACTCCAAATTGACCATCTTGTAAGTATCTGTGTTACATCCATGAGGTTGCTGAAGTGAGGGGAAGTTTAAATTTTTTTAAATTCATTTTTAACTAGCTCTAATAACTCGTATTCCTATAAAACCATTTTTAAGCTTGGCCTGTTGGTGTCTTTAGGTGCAATCTTATGGGATTGCTACCTGTTAGATGAAAGGCTCTGTGCTCGGAGGCTTCTGAAAATCCTATGCCCTGCTGTGCTGTTACTGGCAGGGCAGGAGGAGAATGGATGCAATTTCACTTCACATTCTCCTCAAGAAATACAACAGGTAGACAGGTCTCGTGAGCCCCTGACCTCTTCTCCCCACCCATTTGAACTCCCTGTTTTGACCTCTGAAAGGTCATCGGAAAGCAGTCAGCGTGGTTCTTTTTGCAATAGTTGCGAGGGGGTTGGGGGAGGAATTCCCTCTCCCAAGGTCGTAGAAGTGTTTCTTCATCCTTGGGAGAGTCTGAAATACCCAGTGGTCCCTGGGACACGTAGAATAGCTCTGTTAAAATATTTTTTACGTTTAAGAAAGAACTTCCTTCCACACATCTAAAGACGTACTAGTTTAAATCCATCTACTCGCCCATTTTTGGAAGTCTTGATTTTTGAAAAGTTCCAAAGGCAGGTTGGCCTGCAATTTGTATGTGTATATATGTAACTGTTCACAAGGGTGGAATGACTGAAAAACAGAAGATTTGGAAGAGAAGACATAAATAGTTAAAGTGCTTAACTTTTGCTGGATTGAGTCCAGAAAGATGGCTTAACTATAAATTGTGGATGAATTTTAGAGTATAGGTGCAGAATGTTACAGTAAAGTAGTTTAGTGCCCCCAGATAAATAATAGTCCATTTTCTGAGTTACATGAAAAATCAGTTGTAAAATCACATTGAAAACTAGTATGTGTGTATAAAACGTAAAATGTCTGGTGCAAAATTGTGCGTAGTGGTATTGATTTTTTCCTGAGAAATTAAAAGTTTGGATTTTATTACATTAGGATGTAAACAGATGCATTGAAGCCTTGGATGAACTTGCTTCACTTCAAGTAACAATGCAGCAAGCTCAGAAGCATGCAGAGATGATTTCAACGCTCAAGAAAGTAAGATTGGTAGTTCTCATAAAGAAATGTAGAAGCTTAGTTTGCATTTCACTTGCAGCTTTTGTGCATCTTCAGATTGAAAACTTTGTTATTAATTTTTATTTATTATTTTATTCGAGGCATTTATATACCGCTGAATATAGTAAAATCTCAGTGGTTCACAATGTTAAAAACACAACCTTAAAACACAGTATTAAAAACACTTCCAACTGCAGTAAAAAATCAAGAAGTAGTAAAATGGAGTGGCATAATTAATTTACTTACAACCAAGAGAAAGCCTGAAATAAAATTAGAAAGCAGTGCAATAAATGGCCAACTATTACATGTAATAAAATGGATTGTTTTCAGTAAATATTAGATGGCTTTGAGCATCTCTGTATTGTAATCCTATATAAATACAACATCTCTTCAGATACGAAAGTTCAAGGTCAGCCAGATTATCATGGAAAAGTCCACTATGCTCTACAACAAATTCAAGACCATGTTTCTCGTTGGAGAAGGAGATTCTGTTCTTTCACAAGTATTGAATAAGTCATTAGCTGAGCAAAAGCAGCATGAGGAAGCAAACAAAACCAAAGAACAGTGGAAGAAAGGACCAAACAAGAAAGCTGAAAAAGATAGAGAGCAAACAGGTATGTGCAGTTCACAAGGAATATTTAAACTCATCTTCCCAAACAATTAACTGTAGTACATCACATCCCCTGCATACTGTTTTCTAGAACATATCCAGTATCCAGTTTGGATATGCTCTAGAACTCTAAATTTAATATGAAATATTCCTTTGTCTTACACTGAAATTCTACCACAGTATGCTTCTACATATAAATTAAACTTAAAACACTAGCTTAATGGAAATGTTCATCAAATTTCAACGAGTTAATTTTCCATATAAAAATTAAGATTTAACTTTGAAACTCGGCTAAAAAATTTTTAAACCTGGTGATGGGCCTAGAATTACATAACCATAAATCCCATTTATCAGATTTAGACCAAGCCAGGATCTCAAACTACATTTTGAAATTGGTTTGGTTTTGACTTGTTCTGATTCTGTAACCATCGTTTCCCAGTCTAGATGAAACAGAAAACTGGTTAACTGAAGACTTCCTTGTTTATCACAGCATACCAGGAAGAGACGAGGGAAGGGGCAGTGTGAGGTCAGACAATGTAGGCAAATGTTCATGCATATCTCAACTTAACCCTGAGATATAATCATCTGAACCATGTCATTACTTAATCACAGATCACTTTAGTTGGGTAAAACAGTAGTAATGTCTTTAAATTCGAGTAGATATAAAATCTTTGAGTTTACTGTGTTTAAAAATCCACAATTTTGAAAGCTATCATTCCTACTCCTGTTATAAATAATGGGTTGGCCCCTGACTTGTGCTCAGCAGAGTACTCCTAGTGCTTGAAGAAAACAGTCCATGATTTCTCCCGATTTCCACCTGCATCCCCTACTCAGTATAGCCTAGTTCTACTTTCCATGCTATTCCCGAGGATCCCCCAGTACCACCTTTCATGTTGTTTTGGAAGGTTGGGGGGATTTTTCCAGACCCAATGGGAGGTGATGCTAGGGACTAATGGAGGTTTTGAAGAAAATGTCTGTCCCACGCCTCTGTGAGTGGAAAGGGGCCCTTCTGTTTGTGGACATGTAAGTCTGGATCCATCCCATTGTCATTAGCACAGTTATTGGAGAACTAGCTCTTTGTTATTTTCTCCTAATTTAACAACCAGAGTAAGACAGAACAACATTTTGCTTTGTCTTTTTAACTTTAAAGGCACAAAGATAGTGAATGGTGCTTCTGATGCTCAAGATGCAAACCAGTCACAACAGAATGGGGAGAAAGCAGAGGAAAAAAGAGAGAAGCTTGATGCTTGCAGTAAGAAAAAGTAAGGGGTAGTTTCTGGTCTGCAAAGAAATAATAAAGTATTGTTTGGTGTTCTATATTATTTTTAATATCCTACTCTCAGTCTTTGTTTACATGATGTCCTGTGGTAGTGCACAATAGTCATATAGGTTGGTCTAGCCATGTGCTTTCATAAGCTGTGGTATCCTTTTATCTGAAGATTGAATGTTTAGCTGTTTTCCATGACAATTTTTATTAAATGGCTAGCTTTTACACCTAACAATGGTGACTGCATACCATCTTTAAAGACTATTCAGTTTCCAAACAGTGCCACAAGAGTGTTTCTGTGCCAAGATAAACTAAGCAGAGTCATAGGAAATTATATTTTTTCCACCAACAGAAGAGGATGTCCACTGCACCGCTTCAGAATTCACTGCTCTTGACAGTCTCTGGCGGTAGAGGGTAATTATGCCATGTCTCTGCATTGGCCATAACTGCATCATATAATCATGCCTGAATAATAGATGCAGCAGAATTATTTGCCCTCAGAGGAGACATGCCTGGAATAGTGACATGCAGAAATACAGAAGATGACCTCCTTTTTGACAGCACTTTATTTTTACTCCTATGCTTACTAAACATTTAAAGAAACTCTCCAATTTTAATTCAGACAAAACGTGTGCTTCAAGTAACAGATGTTTGGAAAACAGTAACATGATGGTGATAGCTATCTCTTCTCTCCCTCATCATACCAACCCATCCTGTACTTACCCTACAATTAAATGTATTGAGATCGCAAGTTCTGCAATACTATTACCAGGCTACAAATGTTATTGTTACTGTCAAGGGGAGTGTGGAGGGAGAGATGGACTACATGATGCATTTGGATTTTCTGTCTCATGCACCATAATCCTGGACTTTTTCCGATTCCATCCCAAGCCCCTAAATAGGTCATAGTCCATAAGCAACAGTACCCTTAAGATACATAGAGCAATAAAAAATATACCCAGAAAATTTCATCTAATCTATGTTTAGAATACATTGGCACTATGTTTTTTTTCTCTAGGACATCTGGTGATGGAAGAGAACAAGAGAAGACGAAGGGCTCCACCTCTGAAAATGAATGAATGCAGCCTAAATATTTGTAAAGTACATATTAAAAAAGACTTAAAAGAGTTTGCATTTGAAAACTAGATCGCTGCAAGTTTTAAATTTTATAAGCATAGTATTTTAATGTATACAATTTTGTGGGGATTGTGAAGAATCCCGTTAACCTTTTGTTTTTAAAGTATTTAAACGTCCTGATAGCATTTGGCCCAGTATTAACAAGCAATACTTAGTTCAAATGTAAAGACCAAGTCATTTTAGAGACTGAAAAGTGTTTGTTTCAGGATTAGTACTGATGTTTATCTGACTACTGTATGTTCAACTTTTGGTTAATGACAGGAAATATTACTTTTTGTTTTCAAATTGCCAAACGCGCTCTACTTGTACAAATCTATTTTCTTCCTGTTGTCTGCAAAGTTTTCAAAGTTGTTGTTTGCCAAAGTGTCTATTTGCTGTGTTTTGTAAGAAGCTGAAAGTATTTTGTAGCAGCTAAAATGTTACGTATGAGTATATTCAGTCAGTCCTTTATAAAAAAGTTAGATTTGTTCTTGGAAGCTAATTGTGCCAACTTAATATGCTCTGACTTTCTGTGGTATGCTTTTGGTATTATTGATATCATATATAGGAAACTCAAGTGTTTCCATTGGAATTATTGATGCACATTAGTCACAAAACACTGTCTTGAAGCAATTTGTTTTTTTTTTAAATTAAAGTTTATGTAGAAAAGATGGATCTTTATATCAACTGGAAATGTTCCAATTAATAAAGAGTGAAAGGACATGTTCACTTAGGATTTCCATCAGCCTCCAAACTCAGTGGCTGATGGGAATCGTATGCAAATCAGGAGCAGCGTGGAAGCTATCTTCAGCTCCGTGCTACTCCTGCTCTGCACTTTAGGTAGATGGGCGTTTTTGTTTTCACCTATCTAGCTGAGGTGTCGGGGATGGGGAGAAAGGCTGGAGAGGGTACAGTATAAACCAGCCTCCCCAGTCTCCTTCCCCTCCACCCATCAGCATGCCCATATAGCTAAAATGAAGAGCAGGAGCACAGAGCTGAAGATTGCCTCCACACTGCTCCTGTTTTGCATAGGCCAAAATATCCTATGCCTCCCCAGACGCTGTCTAGGGGCCATAGGATTGCTCTCCCTGTGACAGAGAGTAATTGGCCCATTTCACTGGTTCCCTATCCTTCATAAAATGGTATGTCAGAGGAAGCTTACAGATAACACTGGCCTGGTTCTCACATAACACCAAGCTATAGTAAACTTTGTTGAAATCTGGCTTGTCATTGCATCTGAACTCATCTGTTCAAACCATGGTTTGTTAACTAGCTACAAACCACAAATAGAACCCTTGATTTGAGCTGATTTATGAAGTCTGGCTTGTTTAACTTATGGCTTGTCACAATGTTTGAACCCAGAAACATGGCATATCCCTGGCTTGTCTGTGCTGCTATCTGCCTAAAATGGGCACCCCAGCAGAAATAGCCTGAAAATTGATCTGCTCTGAAGGATGGCAAAATGGGCAAAGAAGAAAACAAATTAGAAATAGGGCAAATAATGATCTGCAAGGTCATTTAAAGCTGAAGCTATAGCTTAATGTTATGTGTGAATTCACCAACTCATTCACTGGTTTTCTCTTCAAAAGTTTTCCTAAGACCATTTTGTAATATGCGTTTTGTCCATGCTGGTTCTCAGGACCAGTAGAACTGTAAATATGAATGTAAGGAACAGGAAACATTTTTTTCTTAAGATTGTTTAGAAATCAACCGAAGCTTGCACCCCAGTCAATATGTGGAATTCAGCCTCCATATCCAATTGCTTTTTGCCCCTTAGGGTTGTTGTTCTAGACTGTACAGCATGCTCATGTAGAGCTGGTTCTTTACCAAAGAGATGGTACCATGCAGGATATTCCAGAGATACTTGTGATATACCTTGTTTTTTTAAAAAAAACTTTTGCAGTTTGGAGCTGACAATTCCAAAAAAAAAAAAATCACTGCCTGTATTTGCTACCCTAACAATGGAAATTCTCTATGTATATATACGTAATACATTTCTTCCTCCATAGATGGATTTAGCCAGTGGTGGGCAGAAGGTAGATCTGGATCTACTTGTAGATCTCTAGGTGAGATTGGCAAGTGTTTCTGACTCCTAATTCTCTTAGACCCATAACCTGTGGGAAAGAGTGGGATAGATGATACATGTCTATATGTTGAAAATAAATGCATTCTAGTCTATTCCATTCCTATAACTAGATACTCTAATGTTGCTTCTTGAGACAGCAGGTGGCACCATTACTTTATAAGACAACTCTGTATGTGTAAAAATACACTGCATTTTTGGTCCTATAGTATCCTTTCAAAATTGCCATTAAAATTTTACAAATACTCAAAATAGAAAAGGTGGGTGTGAAAGGAGGACCTGTCCTCTGGTATGGTGAAATACAACTGTGTGTACTTTGAGCATCATGGTGTTGGGGTGTGTTATCAGTGGTGGCCAGATTGTCTATTGAAAATTGCACTTTAATGCACTGCTTTGTTTCTATTTGGGAGTAAATGGGAGCTATTCACTTAATTTAAAGATCTAAGGAGGTGCATCTGAGGACAGTACCTTTGGGCTAGAGCTCAGTGGTAAAGCACATGAGTGAAGTATGGAGTCTCTAATACGGGGCTGCTAAGCCAAAGCTATGGGGGAGAGAGGAGGCAGCATAATAAGGCTCTTCCAATGCTATCTCACAGCAATCGGCAGACCTATTAAAGGGTCCAATGGGGTGAGTGTCTGGGTCCCTTCACTATTCTTCCCAAACACATTGTGGCACAGGGAATTAAGGGTGTAGAGTTTCAACCAGAAAGAAGTGAGAGGCTCAGCTATTTGCTGTTTGGGCATGCATAAGACCATAAAGGGGAAAAGGCACTGCCATTGTTTTAGAGGCTTTCTCCAATTCCCCCTCAATGTTCTCACAAAGTTGGGGAGTTATAAGAAGCCCCTCCCCCCCAATCCCAAATTATCAGTCAGTCCAAGATAGAGGGGGGTGTACCTCAGTAATTAAGGAGTTAACAGTGCCAGACCTCTCCTCTGCCAGAAACAGAGTGGGTGGCAAACTCTGGTGAGCAACCCAAGGAGTTCCAATGCTTATTTGGAAGGAGACTTTTAGACCTGGCCCTCCTCCCTCAGAAACCAGCAGGGGGTAAGCTATGTGGTGAGAAAGCGGAACAATTCCCTAACCGGTTTTTCTGTGGAGAATTGTGTGCACACTCTCCAGTAACATAAGGGACAGTGGGCTGTCAGAATCAAGACAAGGGACTTCCCTCCTAGCTGAGAACGTCCTGCCTTTTTTCTCTGAAGCTATTGTAATAGGAGCACTTCTGAGAAGGAGCTGCCTTTCTCCCCCAAGCCCTGAGAGGCCAATAATCCCTCATAATACCTTGGGGAGTTCAAAGGTTCCCCTGGTGTTTGGTCTGATACCTACATTCTGGTTCAACAGGTGTGGATAAAACTCACCTCAAACATTAACTTTTCTACCTGGATTTTGAGGTTTTGGCCTAAGAGATTCCTGACATTCTCTTAAAATTTAGACAAGTTAACTAATGCTTTTACATGTGATACAAGATTAGTCTGCCTACATCCTGGCAGCAGATATGATCAGGTGTTTTTTGTGTTTTTTTGCAAATATTCTTTTTGGAAAGTGCTTGAAGATGTAATAGAAACATCTTATTCTATTCTCTAGGTCAGAGGAGATTTTTTCCCGTTTTTTTGAAAAGCCTAACATTCAGGTTTATTAATCATCAGGCAGGAGAGCTCGGGGTGAAGGGGGCTGCAGAGCCATGAGCTCTTTTCACACAAGCCCTTTGGCAGGAGACTTAGAAACATAACACTCAGCTCTCCATGGGTCATTGGTTCAGGGAAGAAAATATTTTTGGGTTCTTCTTCGTGGTCTCTGTGCATCACACATATGGGCTTGCGCCGGCGCTGAGCCCCATTCGGGAAACTTCAATAGCTAGCTAGCTTGCATTTTGGCGGGAACCCCTCCCCCCACCATCCCATTGCGCATGCTCCGGGTTCCCGCCTACCTCAGTTCTTCTTCGACCGCTTCACTGATCGCCTCACGGGAGACTTCGTCCGGACAACGAATCGTTCGTAGACTATCTGTAATATAGTAAATAGGTTATAGTTAGCTTGTTGTTAGTTCTTTCCCCTTTTTTTTCTTCATACTTCAAAAAATAATAATAATAATAATAATAATAAATATAGTTTTTTCGTGAGTTGCTTTAGTTCGTCAGGCTTTTGCCTGTGCCGGCCTATGGCGCAGTCGGCACTTTTCAAACATTGTTCGAGGTGCCGGGCAAAGTTAACATTGACGGATGGTCACTCGTTATGCCTTTTATGTCTTGGGGAGAGCCATATTGTTGATACATGCCCCCACTGTATGACCTTTTCCCGCCAAACTCGCCAGAATTGGGCCAATAGACTTCGCAGTCTGCTCTGGAGCAAGGCTCTCTTGGCAGTCGACCGCCCACGTCCAGCGCAAAGAGAGTCGGGCCAGTCTACCTGTCCCCACTCTTCACTTATGTTGTCGGAACCCCAATCGGCGGACCAGGCGACCTCTGGGGAGCGTAGGCAAATGCCGGTAAATCGCTCTAACCCAGCATCACCCTGCTCAACCCCTTCTTGGGTAGCAGCAGAGGAACCACCTGCAGAAGTTGCTGGAAAGCCACCTTCTCCTCGAACATCCTCGGTAAAGAAGAGCCATAAAATTAGACAAATCAAAGTCCCTGAAATCCGGCACGAAAGCTTTGACATCGCGACCGAAATCAAAACCTTCGGTACCGACACCAAAATCGTCGTCGACACCGCTGACATCGACACCGCCGTTGCTGACTCAACAGCTATCAACACCGAGGCCATCCTAGCCGGCATCATCGCCAATACCACCGGTGTCGGTACCGCGCGAGTCACGCCGTCTGACTTCCGCAACTGCGAGAGCCACCTCGCTGCCACCAAGACCATCGACCCTGTCGCTGGGACAAGCAGAATGCTCCTCCGAGATCAACCTCACAGATACCATCCCTCTGGACCAGCCTATTATCCTCGATGCCGAAGGCCGAACCGACTTCAACACCAAGCACCATAGCCCTCTTGCGATAGCTTTGCCAGCCTCACCAATGTCGAGGACTTCCAGATGCAGTACCTATCGATCTCGGTCGCGTTCCAGATCTAGGTCACGCAACTGGGATACCTACTCTGACAGGTCTTGCAGCATCTCCCGTCGACACCGGGAACAGAGATGCCGTTTTGACCCATATACTGGGAAGCGGCTTGTAGGACCGACACCGATGGAACAGACTGTCGCATTTCAGGACGCTCCTCAGGGCCGACCACCGATGTCGACATCGAATGCGGCTTCGGTACCGATACTGGAACGTGGAGCAACATCACCAACATCGATGGAGGATTATGCCTCCGACACATCGTCAATGCCGTCACCAGCCCCTTCGGTACCGTCGCCACCAGACAGGCTGGGAACTACTGATAGGGCCTCCCCATCGATGGAACTGGGTACCTTTTCGGACCAAATGCAGAGGATGGCGCAGTCCCTGGGCTTAGACTTGCAGCAGCCACAGGAGACCCTACAGGACAAGATTTTTGATGTCATGTACTCCGACCTGGTCCCACAGCTGACCTTGCCTATAGTCCCGACGTTGCTAAAGACTTTTCAACAATCCTGGACAAACCCGGCTACAATGGGACCTACATCGAAACGCCTGGACGCCTTATACAAAGTAAAGGAGTCAGACGCCCCCTTTCTATTTACACATCCGAATCCGAATTGCATTGTGGTAGAGTCCTCCCAAGGTAGAACTACCAGGAACCATTCCGCCCCCACTGATAAGGAAGGACGAAAGCTAGATTCCTTTGGCCGCCGTATCTATTTGTCGGCAGCTTTGGGGTTCAAGGTGGCAAACTACCAGGCCACTATGGCCTGGTACCAGCTATTCCTTTGGGATAAGATATCTACTTTGACGGACTATCTCCCGGATGACCAGCGTGAACTGGTGCGTGTGTTTCAGGCAGAGGCAGCCGGACTGTCCAAACAACAGCTGACAACGTCGAACCATCAGACTGACTGTGTGGCAAAAGCCATGGCAGGGGCTATTGCCTTGCGCCGTCATGCTTGGCTACGGTCCTCAAATTTACCATCTGAGACTAAATCCCGCATTGAAGATCTCCCTTTTGATGGAGAAGGACTCTTCCACTCTATCACTGATAATACAATGGATGTCATACACAAGGCTAAAATGACAGCGCGTAAAATGGGTCTTCCTGCACAACAACAGCAGCCTAGTCACCCTCGACGCTGGTATCATCCGTTCCAGTACAAACCTCGTCAGCAACAGGATCGCTCTCAAAGTTACCAGCCTCAGCAACAGCAATCTTCTTACCAATCCCGAAAACCAGCGTCCCGCTTCACCAAGTCCCGCAGGCAGGACACTGGCTCAAAACGGCGCCTTTGACTTCATTCCAACCCTGCTGCCGACAAGGGGCCCTGCCAACCGATTGCGGCCCTTCCTGTCAACATGGTCCACCATTACCACCAACCGTTGGGTGCTCACCACCATATCCGACGGATATCTCATAGAGTTTCGAGCCCTCCCCTCTCTCGGCACCATGAAATCCACTCCACCATCTCCGGCACTCCTTCAAGAAACATCCACCCTCCTAGAAAAGGGAGCGATCACACGTGTTCCTACACGGCTCCTCACAGCGGGTTTTTACTCGCGCTATTTCACGGTACCGAAAAAGGACGGAGGGTTTCGGCCTATTATGGATCTCAGACACCTGAACAAATTCATAAAGCCCAAGAAATTTCGCATGGTGACCTTAGCACAGATCCTACCCTTGCTAAAACTAAACAGATGGTTTATACTAGTGGACCTAAAAGATGCTTATTTCCATATTCCCATACATCCATCTCATCGCAAGTATCTCAGATTTCTAGTGGGAAACCGAGCTTACCAGTTTTCGGTACTGCCCTTCGGCCTCCGGACTGCACCAAGGGTTTTTACCAAATGTATGACGGCGGTATGCGCCCACCTACGGTCCAGAGACGTGGAGTTGTACCCTTACCTGGACGACTGGCTCATCGTGTCACCGTCCCATGCTCAAGCACTCCACGATGTCCATCTAGTCACTTCCTGCCTTGCCAGTCTTGGCCTGCAAATAAACACAGAAAAGTCAATTTTTCAACCTACTCAGAAAATTCAGTTCATAGGGGTCTACCTCGATTCCACAGTAGGAAGAGCCTTCCTCCCTGTAGAATGCAGGCGTACTATTTTGACTCTCGCAAAGCGTCTTCGTCACATCCGTCGCATGACTGCCTTGAATCTGCTCCGTCTCTTGGGTCTCATGGCCTCTGCAGTGTTCGTCGTTCGCTGGGCGCAGCTACATATGCGCCCCCTGCAACAAATACTTCTTCAACGCTATCGCCCAGGGCAAGACCTTCGCAGAACAATACTTACCATCCCGACGGCTGTCACTCGTTCCCTCCAATGGTGGTCGACCATGGCACACCTTTCGCAGGGGCTACCCTTTCACCAGAGGGATCCATCCCATGTTCTTACGACGGACGCCTCCCTGGATGGGTGGGGTTCCCACATCGACGACCTAAACATCCAAGGAAGATGGTCACGTTCGGAAGCGCGATTGCATATCAATCTCCGGGAACTACTAGCTGTAAAACGAGCTCTCCACGCCTTTCAACCGCAGCTACACGGCCATCATGTTCGTATCCTATCCGACAACACCACAGTAGTGTGGTACCTGAACAAAGAGGGCGGGACTCGCTCCCCTGTCTTCTGCGCCTAACACTGGACATCTTTCATTGGGCCATTCGCAGACAAATCTACCTGTCCGCACTACACATCGCAGGTTCAGACAATGGGAAGGCGGACTTCCTCAGTCGGGAGTTCACCAATACCCATGAATGGGAACTGTCCCGGGACATTCTACTTTGCCTCTTTGCAAAATGGGGCACGCCCTCTATAGACCTCTTTGCAACCTCTGCCAATGCCGTTTGCATGGACTATTGTTCTCGAGCGGGGATTGGACATGCGTCGCTCGAAGATGCATTCCTGTGGGACTGTTCCAAAGACTTCCTTTATATGTTCCCACCGTTCCCACTAATAGCCATGACGGTGGCCAGAGCCGCCAGGTACTCTGTGGACGCAATCCTAGTGACCCCCTGCTGGCCACGGCAGCCGTGGTTCACTCCCCTGTACCGACTAGCGGGACAACGGTTTTGGCACCTTCCCAGTGTCCCAAACCTGCTGTCCAAGGACAGGGGCAGAATATTACACCCAGACCTTCAATCCTTAAAGCTTACGGCCTGGAGGATCCAACCAACTGGCAGACCTTGAATCTGCCCCCTGGCTTGCGCTCCATCTTCGAAGCCTCTACAAAACCTTCCACCAGAGCACCGTATGCCAGAAAGTGGAAACGTTTCCAAGACTTTGCAGTTGTGCAAATGTTTCCTGCTTGCGATGGTCCCCTTGCGGGAGTCATAGACTTCTTATATTCCCTCCATGCAAGGGGACTGAGGCCTTCTTCTATAAAGGTGTACCTAGCGGCCATCTCTGTCCACCATAGCAAAATTGATGGCTTTTCTGTTTTTACTCACCCGGTCGCCATGACATTTATGAAGGGTCTTCGTAATATGTTTCCACCATTACGCACCATTACGTCTCTCGGTGGTGCTGACTGCGCTCACGACTAAGCCGTTTGAGCCAATGGCTACAGTGGACCTTCACTTACTGACATTGAAAACTGTATTCTTAGTGGCCATCACGTCAGCTAGACGTGTGTCGGAACTCGCAGCGTTGATGGTGGATCCACCTTACACACAATTTTTCCCAGATAAAGTTGTATTACGCCTGGTCCTTCGTTTATCCCTAAGGTTTCCTTGGCTTTTCACCTTAACCAGGATATTATCCTGCCAACTTTTTTCAAGGCGTCTATGGACCCCTTGTGTTCAGCGTTACATGCCCTAGATGTTCGGTGTGCATTAGCTTTTTACAAGAATAGGTCGCAGTTGTATAGCAAATCTGATAAGTTGTTTATATGTTATGGAGGTAAGACTAAGGGCTTGGCAGTCTCTCCCCAACATCTTTCACATTGGATTGTGGACACTATTAATCTTGCTTACAAGGTGCTTGGCAAGTTGCCACCCACTTATTTTACAGCTCATTCCTCGAGGGGACAAGCCACCTCTGCTGCGCTATCCCATGGATCTTCGATTCCAGACATCTGCAGAGCAGCGACCTGGACTAACGCCTCCACCTTTGTCAAGCACTACAGGCTAGACATCCGAGCGGCGCGGGACGCTTCCTTTGGGAGAGCGGTCCTGTCGTCTATCTGTCAATAACTCACCAGCGTGCACACCCTCCTCTGGTAAGTCTTGCTGATTAATCGCCCATATGTGTGATGCACAGAGACCACGAAGAAGAAATGCAGGTTGCTTACCTGTAACTGTAGTTCTTCGAGTGGTCATCTGTGCAGTCACACAACCCACCCACCATTCCCTCTTTGCAACGCTGTTGTGTATGCAAGAGGTTCCATCAGCGTATGCTTCTGACTATATGTTACCTTGGTTGCGAGGCCAATGCGGTCTCAGAGAACTGAGGTAGGCGGGAACCCGGAGCATGCGCAATGGGATGGTGGGGGGAGGGGTTCCCGCCAAAACGCAAGCTAGCTAGCTATCGAAGTTTCCCGAACGGGGTTCAGCGCCGGCGCGAGCCCATATGTGTGACTGCACAGATGACCACTCGAAGAACTACAGTTACAGGTAAGCAACCTGCATTTCTCCAGCAAGGGAACTCTAGATTCTGCAGACTTCATGGGAGCATGTAGACTGTTCCTTTACTACAGAGTCTCCACAGATAATTCAGAGGTATCTATGGAAGTAGTTACTATTAATACACGATGCTGCCATGCTCTGTCTTCACTCACCAGCATTTACAGAGGATGCACATTAACCTATGCTTGCATAACCTAACATTGAATTTGGCCTCATTTTCTGCAGGCAACCGAGCTATGCGATGCTCATTGTTCCTAGTTGGGTATTGTTGGGTTCCATGACCTTTTGACAAAAAAAAAAGCGGGGAGAAGAGAATCCACACTGTTTGCAAAAAAATAATAATTTTATACAATTAATACAACTATTTTATCATGGATGAGCCTGCATAGTCTCTGTTTGCTGGACCACTTTTCATTCTCATTTGTTGTTAAAGCTACCGGAGTGCATTTTAGCCAAGTAAAGGAATTCTAAGGCCACTTGACTTCCTGCACAGTTGCTGTCCTATGAAGATTTCTTTCCAGTCCTCTGTAGCAGCTTAGGCAACCATATCAGGAGATGATGCTCTCTCTGCCATACTTGTAGGAGTGATAGATAAGGTCTCTCAGGTCAGTTCCTTCCTGTCCTTTTTTGTATAATGCATTCTCATTTTCATGAAGTTATACTTGGGACCTTTGTTGCTGTTTTTTTATTTTCTTTGATCTGTTTCATTATTCTAGTTTGGAGTTCCAAGGCTGAGGGGCCATCAGCTTTTTCAGTCCACTCTGAGAAGGCAGGGTAACCCCTCCCCTGAAGAGTATTGTTTGGATTGGACCCTGTCTGGCGGGGCTAACCCCAAATGTCTTGGAATGCCTTCAGAAAATTAATGGCAAGAAACTTCCCTTTCTCTTGTCGTCTACGACTTACACTGCTACAGCTACCTGAGCGCTCTCCCTTATGAATGCAAATGCATGGAAGAGCACTCAAGATAGAGCTAGTGTGTTTACACCTACAATGATGTCTTGAAAAGAGTTTTACCTCATGCTGGTGCAGAAGCTCCAAGCTGATGTCTCGTTAAGGCCATGCCACTCCACATATTATACTATACAGAGGAGCTCCATTAATAGGCACCTCCATTCTTTGGGCACATAGTATATAGAATAGTGAAGCTACCTTTTCCATGTGTCTTATGCTAATGCAAAGAACGGGTGGAAAGGTACGGTCCGTCTCAGTTCTGCGTCCTTCCCCCATGATCACATTCTGAAATAAAAAGTCTGGCTGTGGAATAAACAGGCAGTGGTGGGAACACCTGCAGAAGAGAATCAGCAGGTGCAAGTGGGGCTAAACACTCCTGCCTGTTCCCACACCCATCTCTGCAAATGCCCATTCCTACGTTTGTGTCAGCAAGTGAAGATTTAGACATTCAGTGTATTCCTCCACTGACAAGTAAGTAAGGAAATTTCATTTTTTCCAAGGCTTAAACTTTTTTTTGAAAGATTGTCATATTAAAATAAAATGTAATACAAATTAATAAAGGCACAGATGAATTTGCTATGGCAGCCTCAAAAAGCAACAACAATAATAGGTGGAAAGGGATATTCCCTGTTTTGATTTATGTTAAAGCAGTAAAATGTTTTAGGGTTGATAAAGTAAGTGTTGTGTATATTTCAGTTTTTCTTAAAATTTAACACACACCAAATATCCTTTTCCCCATGGCTTCAAGATTTCTGAAAACTTTCCATGTCTACTTCATACAGGTCTGAATTACCTTGGTGCAAAATTTATATATATTTAAGGGCAGAGGACATTCAGCCATGATTATGAACAGCCATAGCTGTCATAATTACATAGACAAAACTAAAATTGAGAGACTATTTTTGATAATGAATCCAGACTGGAAATAATAGTGTCCTTTTTTTCTCTTATATGGGCTTTGACTTTTTGACCACTTAAATGCTAAAATCATTAAACAAGTAGCCAAAACACAAATACCCAGCTGGTGTGAGAGAAATTTAATTAGAATTTGACAGCTGGGTCCAATACTGGGTTTGACTCTGAGGAGTCATTCAAAAGAAAATGTTAAACTAAAATCAGACCCAGCTGTCCTGCAGCAGCTCCTGGGATTCTGTGAATTAAGGTTGTAATGTTTTTCCTGTAATTTATCGTTCATTGTGTAAACTCGATATTGAACACTGAAGGTCACTATTTGGGATGCAACAGGACTAGCATAGCATACAATTTCAGTAACATGAAATTCTCCTGCCTTTACATATGATTCTGTTCTGCATTTTAATGCCACGATTTTAAAAAATTGAAAGAAAGCTTCATTGAAGAAACAAGTATTTTCCATCTTTCTTTCTTTCTTACAAGCCAAGCAAAAGAGGTTTTCATTGTTCATTCTTCCATTTTGGGTAGCAATTTTGAGAGTAACAACCCATAAATATTTCCACAGGCCCTCTTTCCTAGACATTAAAGCATGCTATAATTTATCTTTGCTTGAGGGATGACAGTGAACACAATTTTTAATTTTTGTTTTTGCATTCTTTTAGTTTACCTTGAATGTACTTCACACATTTGTCTTTACTGTCAATGCTCTATATTGACTTTCAACGATCTTAAGACAGGGAGCCCCCAAAGTGGTGCCAGCAGGAACCTGCCCAATAGTTCATGATGAAGAAGAAAAGTTGATTCTAGTGCAATCCATATTCTAATCACTGGTTCTTCCCATAATAAAGGTCTGCTGCATGTGGGTGTCCACTTCAAATTAATCTTGATATAGCAAGTTATTCATCATTGTTTCCTTAAGATATTGATACTGTTGCCCCTGCCCTTTTGGGCAACATTCCACTGGACCACTCAATTATAATGCATTCTAGATATAGTCATATTAGCTATTTAAGGGTCATCAAGTATTTAAGGGTCATCAAGTATTAATGGCCATTATCCATTACCTAGCCAACACATTGAAGTTGAACTGCTATGTCATCATGGAATGTTTACCAACATTCTAACTACTGAAGAGGAAAGGTTGATTTCTAGACTGCTTACAAACAGTAGAGCTTCTGTCATGTCACTTATTTGCAAACCAAAGATCATTAATAAAACTTACACAAAATTACAAAACGTATGACAGGAATAAAACATTGGAGTAATTAAACAAATTAAGAAGCACAATGAGAGTGAACTAAAATAAATTTAGGCTTTTACACCAAAGAGTCATGTTTACAGTTAACTGACAGAAGTCAGGGTTTAGCACAAATTTTTGAAGCCGTTAAGGCAAAAAGTGCAACCCGCTGGGTCACTTGACTATCTTGATCAGACAGCAGGAAACATGTATTTGTTAAACCACATTCAGGATGCAACCCAGATATAATCCCAAGATATTTTGAATGTGGTAATGTGTATGGTAGACACATTCAGAGATAATGAATTAGAACTTACAATTTCTGGGGATCTACATATTTGTTGGTCATAAGGGATCTGATACTGCTGGCAGCATGGTTTGAAAATGAAGAGCTGGGAAAGCTATTGTAAGGCTGGGAAAGGATAGATCTACCAGATAGGAGGCTCTTAAAAGGTTACATTTATAAAATCCATAAAACCTCAAAAATGTATAAGATGAATTGGTCCAACATAATGGTTGATCATAACTTAATTTCTGGAGCTCTCTTAGAAAATGAAACAAAGAGGTTCTCAGAAATACAGGATGATAAAGGACGATCATCAAATCTAAAGATACATGACTTGCAAGAATGACAGTTTATAAAACATAACTTAGATGAAGACTTGTCACATGCCAGTCTTTTCTGAAGGAAGGAATACTAAAACACCATCTAGGATTTGGGCAATAGCTATACCTTGAAAGAGCTTTAACTCTGGATCAATCAGAACCCAACCCCACTTTGTTTAATAGAGCTTCAAACTGGCATTGTATGTAGAGCCATAGATCTAAGAGCACTTGAGCATTCCAGGAGAATATCCCAAGTTATTTAAATTCTTTACGTTGCTCTATCTGATGGTCACTAATTTACTATTGACATTTCTAAGGTCTCTTCACAAAGACCATAATTTTGGTTTTAGAATAGTTTTTGTTCAAGACAATTATCAGTAATCCATGATAACAGTTTTCTCGATCCTACATGGGTTAAGGGTACTAATACCATGTCATCCGTGTATAAGAGAACATCAATCTTACATTTACCAATTGAGGGAAGGGAAGATTCTGAACCAGTTAATTTAGGTAATAAATCATTTGTGTAAAAGTTAAAAAGAAAGTGTGTGTGTGGGGGGGACAGATAGCCCTTTTTGACCCCTTGGTTATTCATAACAGGTTCAGCCAAATAACTTGTGTGGAGCTCTTGGAACTAAATCAAGAAATGCTTATTTATAATTGTACTAGCCAATTTATACCATAGCCTGTATCTGTCTATAGAATCAGAAGCAGCAGCCAAATCTACAAATGCTGCTTGCAAGATACTGAAGAGTCAAATGATGCGGATTATGATAAATTCAATTTATTCCCTGCCTATATACAGAATACCCTAGGCAGCATACAAAGTTAAAACAATTTTGCTCTTAGCCCTCTTCTAAAATCAGTTTGTTCGGCATGAATGATGATGTTCCATTTTTCCTAGACTTCCAAGTTTATATAAAAGATATTTTTCATACGATTTCAGAGTCTATGACCTGGTTTGAATGACACAACAGACACTGTGGCTTAATTTATCTGTAAAGGCTTTCTTGTCATGCCATGCTTCTGTAGGTACCATTTTTGCACGGTGCCTGCAGATGCCCAGCTTGCCATGTCATGCAAACCCAGGCAGCAGGCTTTGTTAGAAGGTTAGACAACCCTCAACCCTACAGCAAGTCATGGGTTATTTTAAAGTTGTCTTGACCTTAAAACTACCCCTACTGCTTGGGTTTGCATGACATAACAAGCCAGGTAGCCATGGGCGCCATGCAAAAATGACACCTACAGGTGCCTGACACAACACAACAGCCCCTACGGGTAAATTAAACCATGGTAGACTGTATATATCTAAAAGGCTTTTTGGGCAGTAATTTCCAGGATATTGCCTGTCACCCCTTTTAAATATAGGGAAAATAATGCAGTTTTCACCCATTGGTAAAAAATCCCAGTCTATATGTGTGAACAATCTCAGCAATAAAGGGGCCCACCAGTCAGGATATTTTTTATATAATTCAGACAACACCATATCTTCTCCAGGTGCCTTCCCAAATGAAACAGATGTTATAAGCTCTCTCAACTCATCAGTAAAGACTGCCATTGAGAGAAATCCTTCACTTCAATGGGGTAGACAACTCTGTCCCTCCCTAGGTGTACATCCAAAATCCTTACTGAAATGCATCATCCAATCTTTTGCTAGAACCTGGACACACATCAAGGATATGTCTTCCTAGATTGTAGAAACCAGATCCTAGAATTGCGCCTCTTTCCTTTTTTAGCATCAATGCTAATTGAAGGGGACAATGGGAGAGAAGATCCAATATTCTAAAGAAATACTGTCAAGGGGAAAATCATCACTTTCTGCTTTATAACCAACCTCTAAGCTATAGATGTTAGGCAACAGAGAGAAGGAAACTACAATAAAATCTACAACACTCGGCTTCTCTGTCAAATATGTGGGAGTTCCCGTGTTTTATCAGTTCTTGTCCCATTTATAGCTTCTGTGAGGAAATTGAAAAGTCAGTTTGGCTAGGAGAAACCTCACACATTTAGAGACAGGGAACATGCTAAGAGTGTATTAAGAGGAGGGAGGAGAAATAGGGATCTGAGACAGGTTTTTAGGAAGAAGGACTAGAGGAGCTAGCTGATGGTTAAAAGGCAGAATGGATGGATTAAGGAAATGACCAAGCAGACTGAAGACCATTAAGGAGAGTTGGGGCACGTAGGAGAAAAAAATGGGGAGCAGAGGGGACAAGGAACTCAGGGAAGGAAAAGCAGATGAGAAATGTGATCGGAGAAAAGGCTCATGGGACTGAATAGGATTGTAGAAAGGAAACTAGGAGGGCATGGACAGAATGGACCAGGGAAGCAATGGGCCAAGGCGGGTGTGTGTCTGAATTCCCTATAATCATACAATGATTTAGAAGAAAACGAACAGCCAACTCTTTGGCTACAGCTCTCTGGTATGAAACAATTCTGTTGAGCCATGATACTGAATGCAAAGGAAACAATCCAAACATTAGGTTAAGCATGGACCCATTTATATTTATTTTTAAATAAATCAAAATGTCAGTACAATAAAAACAACTAAAGTGACATCTGAAATTATATAAAAAAATCAAAATTAAATACAGGGAGCAGCACATTCAGTGCAATATGTTCACCTTAAATGTGCCTACTCTCTCACAGAGAGGAAAATAACTGGCTTTTTATCAAATTCAGAACAGGATCCCCTCCTTTAAGGGGCCCTTAGATGTGCTCTCCAAACAACCATCAGTGCACAAAGGAATAAGGTCCGTTGTTCCAGGCATGCCTATTCAGACAGTGAGGCAAATCATCTTGTCACTTCAGAGGCATTATTTCTTCCTCCTCTTAGACATTCTAGAGAAAAAGGCTGTATTCTGGCAACTAGGTAAACAGAATGACATTCTGGCAGGTGGAGTGGAAGGCAGGAACTGAACAGTGGAGGCTGGTAGGTCAAATGTCAGTGGGGCAGTGAATCCACTCCGGTTTTCAGTCAGAACTCTAAAGGAGTTCTGACTGAAAGCCAGAGTGGATTTACCACCCCACCGGCATCAAAGCCACCAGCCTCCATTGGCAGTAAACATGCATTGGGGGCAGAATGAAAGTGAGTTTCTGGCACCCTCTCAAGTTCTAAGGCAAAGGAACTCAGCTTACATTCACCTTTGAAATCCAATTAAATCCACTGTAGTGGAGGGAAATGCTCCTAATCATGCTGGCCAAGATCATGCTAAAAATGAAACCCACCTAGCAAGTACATAACAACATAATCGTTTTCCTACTTGTGATCTGTACTTCTTGGTAGCTTCACCATCTGAATATTTGGCAATATCAAGGAACAAGAACCAAACACACACTCATACATGAAACACCGGGGGGGGGGGGGGTATCCATGTAACTGGATGCTACATGTTCCAGCAGTTACTGAAGCAGATACAGTGAGATATATTTTTTCTTGATAAAGCCTTAATTGAAAATCCCTGGATCAACGTAAGGATAGGCAAGGAACTCTCCCAATTTGTTGCCATCTACGTCATAATGAAGCATTTGGAAACAGGCATCACAAAAGAAAGAGGGGTCTTGTGGAGCAAGGCTGTCTTCATTGGTCACCCACCTGTAAGTTCCAAGGCAAAAAAGAGCCACTGTTATATGAACGCTGGCCAATTTTATTCTATTTCTAGCCTTTGAATGGGCAGTTTATAAAACAAACATGAAATCCAAAATTACCATCATTTGCTTTTAGCTTAATGCCATACCCCAAATGAAAGTATGTCCCTAAGTTTGCAAAGCTCTTAACTAAACACAACTGTTTAATAGCCAACAACATAACATAGTTGAATTAAGAACAAGAGTGAATAAAGGAGTATCTTCTGGATACAGAAAAAAACACATAAATTCATGAAAGTAAACTTTAGAAGTCTTTTGAATCAGTAGGTTATGCTGGCTTTACCTATAATTGAAAATAGAGCTTTATCTGCACCAGACTTCAGTTTTTTCCTGCCTATTAGAGAAAGCTGGTAACTATAATTAGGGCTGTACACTTCAAGAAATACAGATTGACAGATCAATCAATCCAAGTTCTAGTTCCCTGATCAGCAACCAATTTTAAACAGGAGTTCAAAGAACTAAACAGGTCTTTGGCGTTTAAGTGAGGTTGGGTGTTGTTTTTTATCCTGCTATTGCTGCGTTTTTAATTATTAATTAATATTTAATTGAGCTTTTAATGTATTTGCTTGATTACTGTTTTAATCAAGTCTTTATTTATGGTTATAAGCCACTTTGAATGCCATTTTCTTGGTTGAAAAGCAAATGAAATAAATAAATAAATAAAGGACCAGTAGTATTTGGTGTGGCCAAAACTCCCATACTGCGAGCCTCCTCCCCCCTAAGATAAACAGGAGCAGAGGCTGCGACAGAGTTCTCTCCTTATCATTCCACTCAAATTCTCACTTTTGGAGCCAAACGCTGAGGTGCATGAAGGGAGAACTCTGCTAAAGCTTCTGAAGCTATTCAGCCTAGGGGTGTGAGAGGGTTTTGTCTGTGACTTGGGAGAAAGTGGTTGGGAGGACAAGATTATGGTGAGAGGGTCCTTGATATTACAGCTAGGAGGGACAGGTGTATGGTCACTAGAGGGCAGCTTATCCCAGTTTTAGCTGATCAATGGGGGTGACGGGGCGGAGTTTCAAATCAGAGAAGCAAATTTTAACAGGTTAAAAGGCACATTTGCATTTTTGAGGCTAGTTCGATTCTGGAGTATTAGTATAATAGGAAATGAAAAAAATGATTAAAGATAGGAATTTATTCCAGCAGATAGTCAATTTTGTTTATTAAATTCTAAGTTCTCACACTTAGTTTAAGAACTTACTTACTTTTTGTACCTCAGCCTTCCTCCAAGGAGTTTATATGTATTGTGTTTCCACAGCACATAATAATGGGTTTTTATACTTAGTACATACAGGAACCTGAAGGCATTTTTCAGGTCGGTTTTGCATTAACCATTAAAACAATTCAATACACATCTCCTGTTCTCAATTTAATCTTCCCATTTAGGTTTACATGAATGCAAATGAAAACCTGTACCACAGGGCAATCAATTTTTAGGTGATCTTATTGATTCATTTGTTTGCAAATAATCAAACAAGCTTGCAAACAGAACTACAAAAGTTACTAGTCTACAAACTTTTCCCACCAGCTCAGAAAATGTATTGGTAGTAGTGATGGAAAATAAAATATCTCAAATAACATTAACAAAGTGAGTCATTTCCTATGAACAAACACAACTCCTACTTATTACTATTTTTTTTAAAAACTCTCCAGACTTTCAGAGTTGTTTTAGCCAATTATTGAAAGTGGTAAAAATACTGCACTTTTTGTAACTAATAATACTTCGAGCAATGCGACAAAAACCTATAGTCTCTCACATATAAATCAAAGTATTGGATATACCATGCACTGAGTTGTGCTCAATCTTAGTCATATTGACTACATGACTAACTTAAGTCCCATTCATTTCAATAGGTTTACTCTAAGCAGGACTAGTATTGGATATAACCCATTTTCTTATATTAGGGGCACTGGTAGAAATGGTAACCCTACCTATAGTAAACAGCTGTAAATAGTATAAGTGAAATGCACAATATATCCAAATACGCCTAGTTCATCAAGGTGAAATATCCATCTGATCACCCACCTGGCTGTGTACATTTTGCATACAAAGCATTTCTTGGTCCATAGCCAATGCTTCTTTGTTAACAAGGGATAGAGGCTCCTATCCAGGCAGTCGTCCCGATGAATAAGCCTTAGATGAAGAAAGATGAAGTATGGAAGCTGTTAGAATATATAACACTCGATTGATATCTATACATCTTCATCATCCTTAACATCTGTATGTAGGAGGTGACAAAGGTTACAGAGTGCAGCATGTATCTTACCCATCCAAAATGAAGCAACGAAGGGAGCATATGCTATTCTGTGGTCGCATTTATTTATTTATTTATTTATTTATTTATTTATTTATTTATTTTTCCGTTATATCCCACCATTTTTCCTCTTGCAAGGAATCCATGGTGGCTTACATGATCCTCCGCCTCCTCTCCATTTTTATCCTCACAACAACCCTGTGGGGTAGGTTAAGTGGAGAGTCAGTGACCAGGTCAAAGTCACCCAGTGAGCTTCCTGGCTGAGTGGGGACTAAAACCTGGCTCTCTTGGTTTCCAGTCCAGCGCTCCAAACACTACACTGCATTAGCTTCTTAGTTTAAGCAGGGTTTCCCTTCCTTTGCCTTCTTATAAACAGACGGAGATTCCAACAAATGTAGTGTTCTCAAGCAGTTGGGTTCGCCCCCCCTTCCATTTGAAGGTGCAGGGCCTGAAGTGGGGAGGGTTCCAGGGAGCAACTGCATCCTTCCTTCCCATGACAAAAAGTCCTCACTGATCTACATTGGATTTGGAGAGATGACTCTGCCCACACTGCACCATCATCCCAAACCTGATGTGTAAAGAAGGGAGCTCAGCTGTTTTGTTCTAACTATTAGCTCCTTGTAAGTGTTTATAAGGTAGATGTCAGAGATATCCCTATCACTCCCTGTAATAGTGAATTCAAGTGGCAAATGCTGACAGATGTAGGGCCAAAATAGAAGGAAAGCATCTGCACGCTTGGGAGAGCCTCCAAGGTGCAAGAGTAGAAACATCTCCATTTTTTAAGGTTAAAGAGGCAACTTCCCTCTCCCCCAAAACAGCTCAGTAATCACAGAATATACAACATCCATTGGAAAAGGAAAATGGAATAGGTGGGGTGGGGTGGAGAAAGAGAGAAAGACTGGAACAGAGCAATCCCACTTGTTCATCTACTAATGATGGATTGAGACACCCCGTCAACAGATTCCTACACATATGCAACAGCAGGTTACACACGTAACTGTACATGAGAATCTTTGCACAGCCAGCATGTGGAACATGCATTGATGGTGGACCAGGAACACAAGCTCCAATAAGTTCAGAGGAGGCTCCCAACTAGAACGAGAAGGCTTCCAAATGAATAGCGATTTACCTGATATCTGTGATGATAACAATGTGCTCACAGTCTCCTTGGTGACAGTACAGGTAGGGAAAGCCTATTTTGATGTTCAAGTCATTAAATGTGTAGTCTTCCATTTTAGAATTCTGAAGATTCGCAAAGCCTCTGTCACGAGATTCTGTCCACTCAATAATTGTCCTGAAATTATTATAGTAAATATTATTGCTGCTTTCCTAAATTAATGGTATTCTGCATCTTCTGGAAGCCATTCCAAGACCCTTGGGTTAGCCCCTCCCACTGGACTGGCAGGGCCCAATAAAAAAATCCTGCCCAAGGGGAGGAGCTATCCAACATTTTCAGACCAGCCCTGCCTAGTGATAGGAAAACAGGGTGTTTGCGGAGCTCTAGGGACTCAGCAATAGTTTTTTTAATATTTTCTACAGGATTTTCCCCCCTCCATATTTTTTGTTTTCCTTCCCATTCCAGCTTAACAGCCAGAGGGATGGGGTCAGTGTTCACAAGGGGCAGTTTTAGCCGCATTGTTTCCCAGTCTCGGAGGGTTTACCTTAGAATGTCTCGCAGGCTAGGCTGTCCTAACTAGATAGGTAGGCCCCATATGCGCGGGTACAAGCACGTCATGCGCTGGCTAGGTCCAAAGCTCTCTCTTAACTGGGAGGAGGCCGGTACCATTTTTTTTTTAGGATCAGAACCAGTATTACCCAACTTTCTATTCTCCACAGCAGCAAATCCTAGTTGTGGCTCCAGAAAGAGGTAACCCACTCAAGACAAATGCAGCAAAGCACTTGCTGATGTGACTCGGACATATAGTGGTTCCCAACAATTCCCATCATCCCTGACTATCAGCCATGCTGGCTGGAAATAATGGAAATTATAGTCCCCAAACATCTAAGGATCCAAGGTTCAGAATCATTGTACAATAGCCAAGATCACAACTAGACATCCTAGAGGAGAAACGTGGGATTCCTAAGTCCATGTGTCCCATATAACATAAATTCAGGGGCTAGAGAGCATTTGAAGGGAAAAATTAGTGATAAGGTGCTTAATCATTCTCCTGTCTGCCAATTCTTCCCTACCAATACCACCTCTCATTTTTAAGTCCCTCCTCCACCCCAGTCAAACTCCAAAATCATGATTATGCATGGTGTGGAGAATATGAATAGGGAGAAATTTCTCTCCCTCTCCCATAATACTAGAACCCGGGGTCATCCCATAAAGCTGATTGGTGGGAGATTCAGGACAGATAAAAGGAAGAACTTCACACAGCACATAGTTAAACTATGGAATTCATTACCACAAGATGTAATGACGACCACCAATTTGGATGGCTTTAAAAGGGGGCTGGATAAATTCCTGCAGGACAAGGCTATCAATGGCTACTAGTCCTGATGGCTATATGCTACCTCCAGTATCAGAGGCAATAAGCCTATATATACCAGTTGCTGGGGAACATGGACGGGGAGGGTGCTGTTGCACTATGTCCTGCTCATGGGTCCCTGATCGATAACTGGTTGGCCACTGTGTGATGGATCTTCTTATGTTCTTAAGAGAGATCCCAGCTGGAGAAAACAGACTCAGGAGGGAATCCTCCCCTGTAAGTGCCCCTATTGCTCCCTCTCTGATTCCTGCTTTGTCATTGGCAAGGTAACATCTAGTTATGCCCTAACTTGGAAACATTCCAACTCATGATATCTCCGGAAGACAGCAATTCAATCATATAACTTACTCTTAACTTGCAGAACAGGCTTTCTGTCCCTGTCCCCACCCCAGGTTGGGATCTACATATGCGAATATAAATGCTTTACCTGCTTAAGTCTCTGCACTCAGAGTACCTCATATCATTGTAAAAAACACCTTCAAAATAAAAGAAGGCAGACTTGTAGAGATCCTAGGAGAAAGGGGAAAATATGAAGAAAGAAGAGGAAAAGTTATTAGTTCAGTAACTAACCAACAACTTCAACAGGTCAAGTTAGAACAGCCTGGCCTTTTTACATTTTCAGTGTTATTTTTCTGGCCCTTCTCAAACTCCATCAAAATGGTGTTGGCATTCTTGGTGGTTGCCCCACAATTATTTTGGAAATCCACCAAAGCCCAAGGTTGAGCCTCACTGACAACATAGGATCCTAGGACACAGGTGCTCCAAAATATCCCTTGTACTGAAATGGCAACCGTCCTCCACTGGCCCAGAGGAGGGTGACAGAGATCAATCTCATGTTACAATTATTAGAAGGAAAAAGAGAAGCAGCCCATGGTAGTCAGCCAGCATCTCCCAGCTCTAGCTTGAGGACAGAACTTCTACTACCTGGGACATATTTCTGTTTCACAAATTGCAGCTCCATTCCTAGTAGTAATGATGCACAGAGGGTTGCACGATTATGTGTGCATGACATCAGTTATAATCCAGACCAAAAAGCATGACCGGATCTGTAGAAGCAAACACTTACATGTTTTTTTAACATTCGGATAGTTCTAAAGGCTTCCTCTGCTCATCCCACTCCTTGCCATAACATCGGCATTATCTACGTGTGGAAATAGTTTTCATTTCTCCAAATTATTTGACAACCAAAGTGTCTTCCATGTATGGTACAAAGTGCACACTGTTTCCCAAGCAAACTGTTTTTCAACAGCTATTACAATCTGGCACCAGTGCAGCAAATTTGCCAAATAGGATTCTAAAATGGCACCAACTTTTCTTTCTCAAAGCAAGAATGTCATATTTCCTCCCTTCCCTCCATTAAACACTTGGAGAAGATGAGGAATCATACAAACAACCTCTTACCTTTTGTAGGAAATTACAGTTCCTCCACAGAAGGCAATTAACATTTTACTGACTTGTATCAGCATTGCCAATGGTTACACAATTCTGCAGCGGCTGAAGAAACTCAAACTAACAGCTAAACATTCATTATTTATACTGAATGTCAGTGCTCAAAGGCAAGACTGTTTCGATTTTCTTCTTAACATATCAAAGAGCTCTCTTGAAAGCCAGAAGATAAATTAATTTAGCAAGAGAAAGCCACAAGTGATTGAAATCATTTACCACAACTGCATCCACAGTAGCATTCAGAAGCTGCTGCTTCTAGCAAGTAACAGCCAGAGGGAAGCCTCAGTCAAACAATACTGTTGCAAAGGGGTTATCCACACATATATTAGTGTTTCCAAGGGCCCTTTCAGATCTTACTTTACTTGGTGTGCATCTCAGACTTACATCTTAAGTATAATCCAAAAATGTGAAGTCTGAATGCCACAAACAGGTAATTGCAAATACATACATCATACAGACAAACTCCTCAGGAAAATGTGATTGCCTGCATTTATTTTAAGTACATTTTTATGCTGCTCTTCCTCTAAGAACTCTGGACACTCTGGGACTGCATTACCTTTCCTCACAACAATATTGTGTGGTGGTTTAGAGGTAAGCGACAGGTTCAAGGTGTTGCATCTACATGTGCTGCCAAGTGACATGTGACATGGTCCTATGCCTGGTAATGTGAAGCCCACACCTCACCACAAAAGCCTGAAAAAATTAGGGGGGTGGATTTTTCCCCGAGGAGTTTTTTTCCTCATTTTCATCCAGAAAAGTCAGAAACTTCGGGGACATTGTGGGGGAACCCTGCTATGAATAATTTTCTCCACTAAATGAGTGAAATGCCTGGAATTTGCTACCACAAGATATAGTGATGGCCACCAGTTTGGATGGCTTTAGAAGGGAGGTTAGATAAATTCCTGGAGGAGAAGGTTATCAATGGTTACTAGTTCTGATGGCTATGTGCTACCTCCGGTATCAGAGGCAGTAAGCCTATATACGCCAATTGCTGGGGAACATGGGCGGAAGGGTTCTGTTGCACTGTGTCCTGCTTGTGGGTCCCTGGTCAGCAGCTGGTTGGCCACTGTGTGAACAAAGTCCTGGATTAGCTGGACCCTTAGTGTGATCCAGCATGGCTCTTCTTATGTTCGAAAGACAAGATTTTATTCACTCCAAAGCTATAGTATGATGACTGTTATATAAGAAAATTTACTGCATTAGAGACTTAGAATTTCTGTGTAAGTGGGCCACCTGCAGGCTACATGCAGCCCTTGGAGGCCCAGAGCGCACTTGTGGAATGAGGAGGGAAGGAAGCACCAACAGGCTTGAGACAAATGAGCCCATCGGGACGGCATATGTGTAAAAACTTCAAACCGTTCTCTGTTAAGACAACAATTTGTAAAGAAGTGCTCCAGCTCCTGACGAAGGTTTCACCACCGAAACGCGTCGAGCATACAGAGAGTATATAAGAAATAAAGAGAAATATATTTTCACATAGCACCAGAGCTTTGCTCTCTTTTTATCTCCGGCCCAGAGCGCACCCCAGTGTGAGTGCCCAAGTCTCCAAACCTGACCCTCATCCGTGCATGCTGAGATCACCATCCCTGCATGCCAAGATAGGGGGAAGAGTGCCTCTCTGTTTACTTGTGAGGGAAAGTGCTGTGAAGGGATGGAAGCTGCACATGTGAAAGGATGAAGGCTGTGGAGGAGTGAGAAGGTTGCCAATCCTGGCCATAACCACCCTTAGCCTGCAGCCAAGCTAGTGCTATATGCAGATGTTGGGGGCAAAATTACAACACTCAAATCCTGGATGCATTTCTGCACCCAGAGGATGCTGTTATCTTCATGAGGGGGAGCATATAGGCCTTCGCCGCCTGTGAATTGCTGCTTGCCTTCTAGTGACCATTTATCTAGTTTGGAGATAACAGACCCAAGTATCCTGTATCTGTTATCCTTTTGCCCTGGTCCTCCCTTGTGGTTTACCTTTTCCTCTCTCCCCTCAAATGACTGTGCAACAGACACCTGCTACGGACTGGGAAACAAGCAGCTCATTGCTCTGCTTGAGGATAAACAGGTCAGACGGAGTTGGGGCAGAAACGGCAAAGTAACCGTTGTGCGTACACTGTCTTCTGAGTAAACATTGCATAGGATTGCTCTATAAATTTCATAAATATGCCAAATACTACAATTTATACTTTAACAAAATTATAAATGCTGCATTTTATGCTGTTAAAGCAATAATGTAAGTTTAGGTTTGATAAGAAAGTAAGTATTGCATATATTTCAAAATATTTCTGTTCGTCCCTCTTTTAAGGCTGTTAGAGACATATAATCTCATGCCAATTACCTTTTGATCCATTTTCACATGCTAAATTGATTCCACGGGGAAAGCCAGATTTAAATCGGCAGGAAAATGTTTTTGTGACGGATTTGGACAAGTAGGTAGATTTTTAGCTTGGATCAACTGGTGGGTGCTAATGTTGATTTTTTTTCATTCCTGGCTTTGCATGCCAAATACAATTTGCCTGATATGGCTGATCAGCAATACTTGCAATTGCAACATTTGTTAAGATCTAGATTTGGCCCTGCCAATTTTACATCTTCAGAGTCTCCTTTGCCATTGGAAATACTTATTGAAGATGCTCAGTTTATAAATACTTATTATTATTGAAAAAATATGATACACAGAGTCTTTAGCAGGAATGGAATAGGGAACTGGATTGTCCCACTATGCCTAACCAATGGATCGTTGTGTTAGTGTCTGTATCTGAATCTGCAGCTAATGCTGCAGCCTTTCTACACCTCAAAAGGGCTAACTTAAAAACAAGAATAAAAAAACAAAACACCTGTCCCAGTTCTATTAAACTGTTAATAAGACGTTCAAATGAGAAATTTAGTTTTATTTATTCAAAACATTTCTTGGCCGCCTTTCAGGGCAGAAGCCCTCACAAGGTGGCTTCAACAATAAAATACATAAAAACAGTTAAAATATTAAAAGCAATGAAAACCTAATCACAATAAAATAGCTATTAAACAATAAACCAAAAATAAAAACATCAGGAACAACAATAGCAGCAATAATCATGGGAAGGCCACAGTAAAATGTGATACTTTTAAGGCCTTCTTAAAAGCCTGCAAAGATGGTGCTGAGTGAGAGTCAGAGGGCTGCGTAGTATTTCTAGATGGAGTAGGCATAGAACGGGTTAAGTGCTGAGTCCCAGTATTGGGGAAAAGGCACATAGCAAAAGCTGGGCTCCTGTTTAAACCCTGAGGGGAGAAAGTAGCTCTCCACCTCACAAGTTTTCCCCAGAAGCAGCTAAGCACATATTCAAAGAATTAGCATTTCCAACCTATGTGTAGCCTGGCCAAACGTTGTTGGATTATAGACTACACTCACACCTCTGCCGCCTTTTTTTCTTTTAAAATATCAAAAATGAACATTATGTTACCTTGCTAACATTTTCCGGTGCTTGACCAGGATGACTGCTGAACTCTCCACCGATTTGAAGGTCACTGACACAGGAAATGGAATCTCTCAGCTCGTTAAGTTTCTGGCTACCTAGAACCAACACTGTCTGATAGGGCTTGCGGAGCTTATGCTACGAAGGACAAAAACAGACAAGATTTATAACATGGCCTTCCTCTACTTGAGGAGAGCTAAGGAACACAGTTGGATCTAAACAATGCATAGGAAGCTGCTTTATACCAAGTCACATTAGTCCATCTATCTCTGGAATGCAGAACCTCTTTCATCCCAGGGCCAAATGCCATTCCAGAGAAGCTCTTGGGGGGCCACATTCCAGAGGTGGGTGGGGCCAAAGGGGCGGGGCCAAAAATACCAGCATATTTTAGCTTAAAGTTCTTACTGCCAGTAGCTAAACCTTAGGAGGGAAATCTGCACAAAAGCCAGGGAATCACCAAATGATCAGTGGTCAGGGAACTGAGGTGAAGCCAGAAGGAGGAGGTGCGGCCATCTAGGGAATCCCAGAGGGCCAGACTGGGATCTCCAGATGGGCAGATTTGGCCCCCATGACCGAGGTTCCGCACCCTGATCTAAGTCAATATTGCTT
Organism: Anniella stebbinsi; assembly: GCA_029215795.1. Classification (NCBI taxonomy): domain Eukaryota; kingdom Metazoa; phylum Chordata; class Lepidosauria; order Squamata; family Anniellidae; genus Anniella; species Anniella stebbinsi. The sequence continues at coordinate 93,990,283 of JARDYH010000002.1, read as the reverse complement.
ACACTGACTGGCAGCTTCTCCCCAGTGTTTCAGACAGAGGTCTTTCCCAGCCCTACCTGAAGATGCTGAGCATTGAAACTGGGACCTTCTGGATGCAAAACAGGTGCTCTGCCACTGAGCTATGGCACGTTCCCAATTATTCTCGTTGAAACAAGAATATGTAAAGCATGCTCCACTGCCATCAAATGTGGTGTAGTGGCAGGTGATTTGGCAATGAAAGGAATTGAGTATTCTCTCATAAAGATGACTCGGATATATCAAGCCTGCTCGTTCTAGTAGAAACTTCATCTGTGGCCACTAGCCCTGCAGCAGAGACTCACCTTATTCACACATCCCTAGTATAGGACTTTATTCTGCTGGAGAACTACACTCCCATACACATTTACCTGGGAGTAAGTCCCACTGAACTCAACGATGTCCTGTCATCATTCCCAGGATTGCACTACACACCTAAGGCTTTAGCTTGGCCCTTCAGTGGTGAAGTAGGGCTTGGCTAGCGAAACTTTTCCTTCCAACTCAAAGCAGCCCTTATTTTGTTCAGGAATGTGCTCCAAGAATCCCTAACCTCTTACACTCCCCTACAATTCTCACTCAATATCCCCTAAAATAATACCATTTGTTAACCCGAGAAAAGTGTTTACTTGTAACTGTTTTTGGATCCTGCATATGACACATATAGGGCCTGTTCTGACAACACGTTAAGCCATGGTTAGTCCACTAACCCTTTTGCAGCAAGTGGTCAGTACGTGTGTGTAAGCCGTGATTATGTAGCCACCATGATTAGAAATGGTTCACATGACATGCTAAGCCATAATGTTTAGCTCAAAATGCTTAACCATCATGGTTTAGCGTGTTGTCTGAACAGGGCCATATTGTATAATGAATATACAAGTATGGAAGTGCATATAGCTTAATCTAGTAACCCAGGGAAGGGATGTCTTATATATCGTTGTACATAAGTATGTATTTTATTGCTCTTATTGTATGTGTTATTTAAATTTTAAAAATAATCAGAACCATTTGTTAACAATGCAATTAGAAGGGATTCAAATCTTTCCTATCTAAATGAAAAAGGGGAGGAGGAGGAGGAGGAGGAGGAGGAGGAGGAGGAGGAGGAGAAAGCCACCAACCTTCTGAAATATAACTGGGTAAAAAATATTGAGAGTTAAAACAAGCTCTGAATCCTTCACTAGGTTTATTGGATCCTTTGGCCTCTTTCCAATCGCATGTGACTCCTAATAAAGCAAGAAATTAGAAAATTATTCTAATGCTTTATTTGAATAGCATTGTAAGCAATTCCTGATTTTTAAAGGCAATTTCTGCCAAAATGGCACTCATGCAGTTGTATCTATTAGGCCTAGGCTACGTTCAAGGAACTCCATCTTACAATGATTTTGACGAACGATTCCATTTTAGTATGTATGCACAAAATTGGAAATTCTTCGTCCACTCAGCTGTCCATAAGTTATCAATCTCTGGATACTCTCAACAAATAATGCATTTCCAGTTAAGTTATTTCTTTGTCCATCAGCTACCAGCATCATACTATGATTTTCATGATTTCCAAATTGTTTCTATAGAAAACTTAGTACAAATTCCTTTAGCTATAGAATTGTGCAAGTTATTACACCACCATCTCCCCAAGATAGGCAAGTGTAAGGAGAATGTAGGCACTTATTACTGCATACAGGCTCATCTTCTGCAACTTCAACAGAGACTTACTAGGAGGAGATTTTTTACTCAACTAATGGGTGTAACCAAACCCAGATTAATTAGGGAGCGATACTGGGAAGAACTATAATCTTATATAGCAATCATCCTGGATAAATGAGCCACAGAGTGTGGTAATTCTATTCTATACTTTTGGTCAAGATCCAAAGCATTGTTCTCACCATGAATTAGCAGGAAGGTCATGCTCTGCTTAGGGCAAGACAAAGAGATCTAGATATCTTCTACAACGCCTATCAAATGCACCCTAAGATAACTAAGCTATATAGCAACAAAGTGTTATGACATCAGAAGAACATAAAGCCTGGGATTTTGAGATGCAAGAGAACATGGTTTGGAAGGCATGGGATATCCATAATTGCCTACTTTATACAATGGCCTGTTTCGGACGACATGCTAATCAACCGGGGGGGGCGGGAGACAATAGTCAGTTGTGTTGATTATCGTGTCGCCCGAATGCTGCCTCCGTTGCCTAAAATGTGGTCCAAATGTTGCCGATGAGCAACACAACGGACGATTGTTTCCCCCCTCATTGATTAGCGTGTCATCTGAAACAGGCCAATGGCTGAGTTCGGACAACTCGATAACCAATGGTGGTTTAAGTAGTCAACCGTCGGTTGAGTGGTCAGTGGTTGGTTATTGGCCTGTTTCGGATGACACGATAATCAACAGAGAGGGGGGAACAATCGTCCGTTGTGTTGATTATCATGTCGTCCGAATGCTGCCAATAACTTACTGTCCGTTGCCTCTTCCCCCCCTCCGTTGTCTAAAATGTTGTCCGAATGCTGCCGATAATCAACACAATGGACGATTGTCCCCCCCCCCCATTGATTATCGTGTTGTCCGAATGCTGTTATTGTGTTGTCTGTTGGGCAAAAGCCACGCCACAGTTGACTATTTCCCCAAAATAACCAGCTGAGACAACCAACGCTCTGCAGAGTTGACTATCTGCACAACCCTTAGTTAGCGTGTTGTCTGTTGGGTTCAGTGGACTATTTTGCAGGATTGAGTGGACTATTTTAGCTGGCAACAGAGTTTCTGGGCAAGAGCGACCAAAGCAGCGGCTGCCACTCTAGTCCAGCCAGCAGAACTCACAATGGCTGCTGGGATAGCACCAGGAGGACTGAGGGACGAGGGAGGGCAGGGAGAAGGGCAGGGGCAGTGTCAAATGCCAGGCTATTAGTCCACTCAGCACCAGCCCCAACCAATCCACAGTTGTGTAGAAACATGTTCTGTGGGGAGTACCCGCAAAATAACCAACTGTGAGTTGACTTTTAACCCACCACTGACTAAAGTGTTGACTGAACACAGCCAATGTGGTTTCCATGTAGGTGGATGCTACAGCAACTCTTATATCTGTTAAAAAGCCAACACAGTGTAACAGCTATGAGGTCATGGTGGATAGCTCAATGAAACCATCAATTCAAAAGGCAAATTCCATGCTAGGGATTACTGGGATAGGCATAAAAAATAAAAAAATGCCAGTATGATAATGATGTTATGCACATGCAATTGTATTTCGAATACCATGTATCACTCTGATTACTCCAACTTTGTTTTTTTTACTAAAACCCCAAGATCCACCAAGTAGAACCAGACACAAAATGGTGGCTCTCAAAAGTGATATTATAGAGCTGGAAAAGTAGCAACCAACACAATCACAGAGTAGCAGGAGATTCTGTACTGAGAAAAGCTAAAGCATTTGTGGCTTTTGAGTCTAGAAAAAAGGCAACTAAGGGAGGTGGGGGAAATGATAGAACTTTCTAAAATTAAGCAAGCAGCGGAAAAAGTATATATACGCAGCACATGTGTATAAAATAGTTTGGTTGGGGATGATGGGAGTTGTTATCCAACACAACTGGAGAGCATCAGATTGGTGAAGGCTTGCGGTAGGCTGGTCCTTCCTCTGTTTGGAGTTAGCTCTACAGCCACTGACCTTGCACTGTGCTTTCAGTACAATCCACGCAGTCCCCTCTGACATAGCAACTCTTCCCCACATGCATACAGTCTGAGCAGGACAATAATTGAAGGTTTTTAATAAATGCTGTGTACTTGGATTAGCGTTACTAGCCAGCTTGGGTATGCGGGGAGGGCAGCAGTACAAACAAAGAAGCCTTACCATCTCATAAATAAATGTTTCTTGTCTACATGCACGATCCACAGTGATTGTTTCTTCTCGCCTCTCCAGAGCCTTTTGTCTAATTCTAAAGCACAGGGCAAGACAAAACAAGAATAGCGGGGAAATGGTGTACCCATAAGTCCAAACGTATGACCCAAGACTCTTCCATCTAAACATTAAAACACAGGCCTTAAAAGCCACATCGACAAGAACATATTTTAGTTTACAATACAAACTGATCGACCTAAAAGTCTAAGTAAGCAGCACCTGGAATGTTCATCAGCAGACAAGATACACTGAGGTTTCTTGGAAACTTGTTTATTCTAAGTTTCAGTACAGAACGGCCTGTATCAGAAACATGATCTGAAAGAAGATTTGATAAATTTGTGTGCTCTTTACCCACAGTTATGCTGACAGGAGGCTATATGAACACCAGGTTCTTCTGGATAAAAAGGAATGTTTAAATAACCAAAGTTCTAGTATACTATAGAAAAGATATGAGGGGAAAGCACTGAACATGGGCAAAATAATAACAGATATATTTGAAAATGTTTTCCACTCAGAAATGATAGCTGATTAACATATCCAAAATTTGCCAAAATCGAAGCAAGGGATCATCCTCAAATTTAAAATGGTGGCTGTTAACTCTCATCTCTCGGTCCTCCCCTTTTTCTTCTTTCAGCCTTTTTGTTCTCTTTTTCAGTATTCCTGTCTGCCTCACCCTTATGATCTAAGCCACTTCAAACATGGTTATTGGTCTCCAAACATGTCACATACTGTATAATGCAGTAGGCTACAGATTCTCTGAATTGATGGAAAGGAGGCATGCAAACAAAGCATTATATGCAACCCAACACTAGTGGGAAAAGTACAAGAGGTGGCTTTGTTCCAGTGGTGGAGGGGTGTATAACATCTTTTAGCATTATGATAGTGAAAGCAAAAACGAGCAGGGGCAAAATATATACAAAAAATCCCAGCATATTTAGCTTAAAGCTCATGCTGCCAGTAACTAAGGCTTAGGGGAGGCATGTCAACCTTTTAAAATGTGTGTGTGCGTATGTGTGTGCGCAAAAGCTACCTTTTAGAATGGTGGTGGTGGATGTGCAAAAGCTACTAAATGATTGGCAGGCAAGGAAAAGGAACACGGTAATCTGGGGAACTCCTGGGCGCTGGGTTGGGACCCCAGGCCTGTGATCCAACACCGCTGTGCTAATGCTTGTATATTCTGCCATCAGAGGTGCAAGCACTAGTTAGCGGAGCAATTAGCACAACTAGCCCAAGCTTAATTTATTTATTTATTATTTATTTATTACATTTGTATATCGCCCCATAGCCGATGCTCTCTGGGTGGTTTACATAGGATTAAAAACAATAAAAACAATATACAAAAATTAAAACAGCAAAAACATACAACATACACACAATCTGTACATTTAAAAACCACTACAACACTTCAAAAAACCTACAAAAACAAAACAAAACAAACCCAGGCTCCTCAGATATTGCCAAATGCCTGAGAGAAGAGGAAAGTCTTGACCTGGTGCCGAAAAGATAACAATGTTAGCACCAGGCGGGCCTCGTCGGGGAGATCGTTCCACAATTGGGGGGCCACCACAGAGAAGGCCCTCTCTCTTGTTGCTGACCTCCGAGCTTCCCTCGGAGGAGGCACTTGGAGGAGGGCCTTAGATGTTGAACGTAGTGTTCGGGTAGGTTCATGTCGGGAAAGGCGTTCCATCAGGTATTGTGGTCCCAAGCCATGTAAGGCTTTATAGGTTAAAACCAGCACCTTGAATCGGGCTCGGAAACATACAGGCAGCCAATGCAAGCGGGCCAGAGTAGGTCTTATATGTTCGAACCTACTGGTTCCGGTTATCAATCTGGCCGCTGCATTTTGCACAAGCTGCAGCTTCCAAGCCGTCTTCAAAGGCAGCCCCACGTAGACTGCATTGCAGTAATCTAACTTGGAGGTTACCAGAGCATGAACAACTGAAGCCAGGTTATCCCTGTCCAGATAGGGACGTAGCTGGGCCACCAACCAAAGTTGGTAGAAGGCACTCCGTGCCACTGAGGCCACCTGCGCCTCAAGTGACAAAGATGGTTCTAGGAGAACCCCCAAGCTACGAACCCGCTCCTTCAAGGGGAGTGCAACCCCATCCAGAACTGGTTGAAGACCCTCCATCCGGTCAGCGGAACCACCCACTCAGTCTTGTTTGGATTGAGTTTCAGTTTATTAGCCCTCATCCAGTCCATTGTCACAGCCAGGCACTGGTTCAGCACCTGATGAAGAGGAAAAGGAGAAATAGAGCTGCGTGTCATCAGCGTACTGATGATAACGCACTCCAAAACTCCGGATGACTGCACTCAACGGTTTCATGTAGATGTTGAACAGCATGGGGGACAAAACTGACCCCTGCGGAACCCCATACTGGAGAATCCACGGGGCTGAGCAATGTTCCCCAAGCACCACCTTCTGGAGCCGACCCCCCAAGTAGGAGCGGAACCACTGCAATGCAGTGCCTCCCACTCCCAACTCAGCCAGTCGTCCCAGAAGGATACCATGGTCGATGGTATCGAAAGCCGCTGAGAGATCAAGGAGAATCAACAGAGTCACACTTCCCCTGTCTTTCTCCCGACATAGGTCATCATACAGGGCGACCAAGGCTGTTTCCGTACCAAAACCAGGCCTGAAATCCGACTGAAATGGATCCAGATAATCAGTCTCATCCAAGAGTGCCTGGAGCTGGCTCGCAACCACCCGCTCCAGGACTTTGCCCAGGAATGGAACATTTGCTACTGGCCTGTAGTTATTAAGTTTTTCAGGGTCCAGGGAAGATTTCTTTAGGAGTGGTCTCACTGTCGCCTCTTTCAGGAGGCCTGGGACCACTCCCTCTTGCAAAGAGGCATTAATCACTTCCCTGGCCCAGTGGCAATGAGTTGTGAAAGACCTTCTGCAATAGCAAGTCTGGGTTTGACGCTCACACAAAGATTAAAATGGAGTACCTGAAAGCAGCAAAAGTGTGGTGTAGTGGTTAGAGTGTTGAATTGGGAATCGGGAGGTCCTAGTTTTAGTCCCCACTCAGCCACGAAGCTTATTGGGTGATTTAGGGTTGTGAATGTGAGGATAAAATGGAGAGGAGGAGGGTTATGTACGACACCTTGGGTTTCTTAAGAAGGAAAAAAGGTGGGATATAATAATAAATAAAATGAAAATAAATGAAACACTACTGGATACAACCTCAAGTAATGGAGGCATTTTCAGATCCCACTCCCAATTTTGGTGGGGTGGAGGGGACCTTGCTTAAGACATCCCCATAATTGGGAAAGGGTTGTAAACAGGCTATTTGGAGTTCTCCAGGGGACTGCAAGTAATCTGTAGCCCTTATATTGTGCAAAACTGTGTACATCTGTGGTGATGCACAGAGAAAGAGTGAGATTTCCCCCCCCCCATTGTATGATATCCCTATTAACTATCTGTATTAACACATACAGTTGAATGCAGCCATGATTTTTCCCTCCAGATTCTTGTTTACATACTCAATAATGCCCAAACAATCATGGTAACTGTATTAGTGCCATTAAAAATTGATCAAGATTGCAATTAGAATAAAATTCAATATACCTAAGAGTTATTAAGCTAGTGTCTTCAGGTATAACTTCTGTATCTTCTTTACCAGAGCTCTTCAATGCATCAATTCTACAAACAAATAAAACACTAGTTCATATGAAAAGGCAATGACCCGGTTTACACATAATGGTGGAAAGTCCTGGATTAATTAACTCATGAGTTGCCACAGTGTGTGCTGCTGTTTCTTTAAATATGCAACCTCTGATCTGCTCAATTGGAGGTTGCTCCATGATGTCCGAACCCAGACATTATAGGTTAATCATGGTTAAACAACAACAAAGTGAACTGACAATTTGTTGGCAGTTTAACTTTGGATGGTTTTGATCCATGACTAACCTATAGTGTCCAAGGTCAGACATCATGGAACAAACTCTGTATGGGCTGATTGGAAGTTGCATATTCAAACTGGCAGCAGCACACACTGTGGAAAATCGTGAGTTAATTAAACTATGTTTTGCCACCATTACTTCCAAATAGGCTCATCATGTAAAACATGTAGGAAGAGCCTGCCATTAAGAATTAGCTATTTGTGATTATGCTGGAAGTGAACCCCAGCAGCTGCAAAGAAATTGTTTTCATGATTAGAGGTTAGATGCCTGCCTCTACCATAGATTTTCTGTGTTACAAACGCTATGTTTAAGGTAGTTCTCCCAAACAGAAAGAGGAGGGTGTAGTGAGTTTGTTAGTGACTTCACAGAGTTCCAAAATGCTGCTAAAAGACCTGTGTAGCCTAACAGTGAATAGTGTTTAGCAGGCTTTAGCCGACAAGAGTAGGCCTCATTCCCTGGATGGGCCTTTCATAGTTATGTCACCCTTTTCTCATAGAGTCATATCTCAAGATGAGCTGGGATGTTTTCACTCTTAGCCAGGCACTAGAAAGGCAATTATTTTCCCAAGCTGAGATGCTTTGGACATCTGTGAGAGGGAGCCCCCACCCTGCTTCAACTGAGTGGGGGGTGGGGGGATGCAGCCTATCAACTCCTGAGAGGATGGTAGGCAGACATTTACCCTATTTCTTCTATTCTAAGACACACTTTTCCCCCCATATAAACAACTCTAAAATGGGGTGCATCTTAGAATCGTTGGCAATTTTCCCACACTTAGAATCAAAGCTTTCTTTCTGTTGGTGGTACTGAAATTAAGGTGCGTCTTACAATCGATGGCGTCTCAGAATCGAAGAAATACAGTATCAGAGGAGCCTGTAAGATCCAATGCACAGGCTTCATGCTTCGGTCTCGCTTCAGGAGGAATTGTGCAACCAGCCTGGAGAACCTGCTGTGGCTCAAAGGGGCAGCTTCTGTTTATCTTGGAGGTCCGGATAGACACCCAGCTATGAAAGCTTGATTAGCTGGAAGGAGGTGTGACCTTTCTTTGCATATATTCTGCATCCATTTTCTATCACTAATCTGTCATATTTTTGCACAAGTGGCTTGTTTCATATTGGTAACCAAAAGGTAGCAGCCGTGCTGGTTCCAGGTTTTCAGGGGCCCTTGGTCAAGGTGTCACTTTTAGGTTCCATTACCAATTCCTTTGCCTCTCCCTCTGGGCCTAATCTGTATCACCTCCCTAAGGCAGCAGACAAGGTGCAAGAAGCTTACTACAATCACCTTGCAATGGAATCCACTATTCATGTAGCATAGCCTTTCCCAACCTAGTGCCCACCACATGTTTGGGGCTACAACTTCCAGTATTCCTAACCATTGACCATGCTGGCTAGGGCTGATGGGAGTTGAAGTCCAAAATAACTGGAGGGCACAAGGTTGAGGAAGGCTGATATAGCAGGTCAGAGTTGGTGCCAAGACCGATTTGGAGTTCCAGCCAAAAATCACCCAAACAAAATGCCCCTCAGGTTGCAGGAAAAGTCAATGTATTTAAATTACTCCCTCCTCCCAGCCTAAATCCAGCACTCTGTTCCACCCATAAACCTTGCTCTCAGTTGCCTAGCATGTACTTTTGAACTGTGTTGAGTTTTTCAACTTTTCATATGAAATAAGGTTCACGTTAGAAAGAACAAAGCACCTCCACTTGCTGCTAAATTTGTGGGGGGGAGATACCCCCAACTACTCAATCACAACTATGATGAAATCCTGAATTTTCCCAGTGATCTATATGGGCAGGCAGCTGTCGCTTACACCCTAGGTTGGGTTGGGGGCATCTAATGAAACAGGAAATTCAGCCTGTGTGCCACTCTAGCCGTTTACTTCTATCTCTGTAGCGGGATCCGTAAACAATCCAGTGTGAACAACTTCCTGCTAAGCATAGCAGGGCTGCAGTCTTACATGCCAAGGTTGGAACACTACACACGCTTGCTTGGAAACGAGCCCTCTTGAACTCAGCGAAATAGTTCTCAGGAATTATACAGGATCGGATTGCCCGTGTGCTGAGGATTACTGTTTAGAGCCGATCTTTCCTCAGAAATAAAATCCCACTGAATGAGACCGAGTCCTTCGTTAAGCAAGGATAAAACTACACCCTTGCAGCCCAAACCCCTGCCCGGTTACTTGTAAGTAAATCCCAAATGACGCCCAGGGTTTTACTCCGAACTAAAAGTAGGCATATGATTGTAACCTTAACGGGGCCAAGAACTATACTACCCAATTCTATCAGTGCTGTCCTACACGTGCCTACTGAGTTCAGTGGGGCTTACTTTCAGGTAAGAGTGCATAGAGTCGCGTCCCAAATGCCCTTTCTCGGAAGCCAAAATGGGCAACCGGCAATGGGCGACTTTTCGGCTACCTGCACACAGCCCTCAGCTCGGCCGCGATCTCTGGCGTGCAGTTCAAATCCTCGGCCACCGCAGCACTGTCGTCCGCAGGCACCGCCTGCTGCAGGGACAGGTCTTCCGCGCGAAGCGCCTGCTTCCAAAGAGCCCCGAAAGAGCCCACGTGGAACACGCGAGTATTCAGCTCTACCGTCTCGTATTCGGGGACGTTGTTTCTGGAGCCCCTGTCGCCGCTACCGCTGCTACTCCCAGCCATTTTTGCAGCAGCAAGTAGCGGGTGGAGGGCGGGGGCGAGAAGCAGTAGCGGTGTGCGCGCACTGGATTGTGGGACTTGTAGTTTCACTTTCTCCAAGCCTTGGCGGCACCTTGAAGTCAGCTGCATTTGTGTAGATGCGCGGTTTATTTTTAAGCAAAGACTACACGTTTTCTGTCTACAGTAATTAGGGTGACCAGATAAAATCCAGGTCAGGGCTCATGTAACTTTAACAGTTGTAGAGAAAAGGGAATTTCAGCCAGTGTCATTTGCATGTAATTAGTTCCTGGTGAAATTCCCTCTTCAACACAATAGTTAAAGGTGCAGGCACTATACTAGAGTGACCATATACAAAAGAAGGCAGGGCCCCTTCAATTTTAACTGTTCTGATGACGAGGGAATTTCACCAGGAACTAATTGCATACAAATGACACTGGCTGAAATTCCCTTTTCTCTACAACTGTTAAAGTTACACCAGCCCTGACCTGGATTTTATCTGTCATCCTACAGTAATGGATGGTAGAAGGGAAGATATTAAAGGATAATTTTGTGTCTTGTCAAGAATATTCAGAATGTTTTAAGTTCATGAGCGATTTTATATAATTTTATATAGGTTTGTGTAATTTTACTTAGGCTGCCTCTACCCAAGACGTTTAAAGCTCTTTGAAGTCTCATTAAAAATTTTACCTCTACAAGAGCGGAGTGTAAATCGGGAGTTGAGGCGCTTTATCTCTCTGATTATGCGCATAATCGAATGCGCATTAAATAGCGAGTTTTATTTTCCTCTGGCCGTTAAAGCGCATTTTGCCTATGTGAACAAGCAATTCTCCGCATTAACTACTTGTAAAGTGCATTTCAAACAACCAGTAAGGTCACCAGTTGTGCGCTCAATTACAAGCATTTACAATAAAGCGCTTCAGCAAACATGCGCATAATCGGCTAACCAGGCGTCAAAGAGAATCCATCTAGAGGGGGTCTTATTTTAGCTAGAGAGCCAGAATTTGAAGTCTATATGATTTTGGTTTGCGTTTATATGTAAAAACGTTGACCATTATCTTAATATCTAGTATCTTTTGTTGAATGTTTTTTTTGTGATGGTCTGCTGACTATATAAAATCACCTCGACTTGTTCTTTGGCTAGAATCATAACACTGAGAGGGAGCAAAACCAGAGAGACACTCTTTGTGAAAACAGTCAAATACACTGAGCTCTTGATGTGTAAACTTGGTGCTATTTTGAGGCACAATCCTATGCATGTTTAGACAGAAAAAAGGCCTAAATTCCCAGTTTTCTCATGCCAGCATGATTGGCTGGGGAATGCTAGGAGTTGTAGGACTTTTTCCCTGGCTAAATATGAATAGGATTGTGTCCTTAAACTCAACTTTAAACTGTGCTGTTTTTAAGTTTAAATATTTGTCATTGCTATGATTTTTGTTTTAATTATTTTGCATCTTTATGTCCATGTTAGCTTCTCTGAGCACTCGTTGATTAGAAGATCAGGATATAAATATTTACCCATAATGGGTAGAAAAAGAAAGTAGGCAGACAATCAGATGTCATTTCAGGGTCTGTGTTTAGCGAAATGGGTTCACTTGGGTTAGCACTAACCACAAGCTGTGCTATCACACACAACACCGTAAACCCTGCCCAGTTCCCTAAACCAAACGTTAACTACAAAACTTTCAGCTGAGTTCCTCAGTCCTCCGGATGCTCCACCCTGTATCCCAGCATCCTTTGTGGTACGAGCGCCGGAGTGCCCACCAGGACCGTTTCTTCTGTCTGCCCCATTTTGTTTTCTGCCTATTGCGTTGAAGCAGTTGATTGGTGCCCCCATCCCCGGACAGGACGCTCCCCACTCAGGAATATGCATCCCCAGTCCTCTCTCACCATCCAGCTTGCCAGCAGAATTGGAGCAGTTTGGAGCACAGCAGCACCATCCTGAGCGCACCGCTATTTTGAGAATGGCATCCGCTTTCTTTTACCCTGATGGCCATTTTGGCAGCCCCAAGATTGCAAAATGGCAGCCGTCATGATCTCAGCATGGCAGCAGTCGGGAGCTCTTGCCGCCAAGCTCTATGATTTTGGCCTGTTAACCCTCGCGGGATCTCATAAAACAGTTTAAGCCAGGGTTAGAGCCACTACCCCTGTTGCAAAACAGGGTTAGTGAAGACAGTCCATCTCAGGTTAGCAAGTGTCCAGGATTTAGCAAAACGCATAACACACAGCACCTTAAACCCTGCTGCTTAACCAAAAAGCCTTAACTAGCAGGGTTTAAGGTATGAACAACCCCAATGTGAATCAAACCTGAGAAAACAAAGGTTTAGTTCATAGCATGGGTCAAAGGGATATTGTATCATTCCCTTTAATCAAAGTAGTACACATGAGGCTCTTCAATTTTTTTAAGCATTCAGCAGTAGAAAAAACAACCAAAAATCTTGTGGAACTTTAAAAACTTAACACTTTTTAAGCATTTGTTTGTGTTTAAGGTGCCTCAAGATTCTTGTTGTTTTTGCTGCAAAAGACAAACCCACAGATACCCAGTGGAAATACTTTCTGCTGTAGAAAGAACTTAATGTTTTATTTGTTTAAAAAATCAATAATAAAATAATTATTAAAAGAAACCTCTTTGAACAGGCTTCCTGGGACTTTAACAGCTCCCTGTTGGACAGAAAATCTTTCCTTATCACTGTGTGTCTATGCCAAGAAAATCTACACTTGTTGAATGTCTGCCTGTAGTTAAAGCAGCGGTCCTCAACCTTTGGAATTTTGAAAGGGTTTCATGGGTGCTTTCACAAATGGGAGGTGCCCATTCACAAAATGGCGGGCAAGGGGGGCATGGCCAGTCACAAAACATCAGTTCCCCAGAAGGTGATTGGGTGAGGCTAAAAGAAAAGGTACATGCCCAAAAACCTAAGTACAAGGTAGAGGTGGGGTCTGAGTTCCAAAACATAAAATCGCTCTTTAGAACCCACAGTTTTCTGCTCTAAGACTCATTTCAAGAATTTAACTGATAAGTGGTGTTCTTCACTTGGGGCTGTAGTAGCTCATTCACATGTTAAATTAATTTATTTAAAAGATTTATAAGCCACATTTTAGGGTAAACCCTTGTCATGGATCTGCCACAAAAGGTTGGTAGCACAGTTCTCAATGTGCTCAAAGTGATTACTGAAAGAAACTACTATTCCACCCCCCCCAACACACACAGAAAAAGCAAGCGCTGTCTTGTCTTGGAGCTATTAAGCATGTTGCATAGAACATAATTAGGAATACAGAGAATGAAATAAGTAGTAAGATAACTGGTGAGTTATCTTACTACTTATCTTACTACAGAAAAAGCAAGCGCTGTCTTGTCTTGGAGCTATTAAGCATGTTGCATAGAACATAATTAGGAATACAGAGAATGAAATAAGTAGTAAGATAACAAAGTGAGTTCACAATAAAATTTAGGTAATTGTTATCAAGCTAACTGGCAAAAGAGTTTGGATAATATCCAATGAAAGAATGCTGAATTATAACTTATCAGAGATGAAAAGGCTGGAGCGACATCAAACTGTATAAGGCTGCCTCTACACGAGCGGTTTAAAGCTCTTTCAAGTCTCATTAAAAAAATTACCTCTACATGAGCGGAGCAAATCGGGAGGTGAGGCGCGTTATCTATCCGATTATGCGCATTATTGAATGCGCGTTAAATAGAGTTTTATTTTGCTGCGGGTTAAAGCGCATTTTGACTATGGAAGCAGCGGGCACCCGCCAATGGAAGCAGACAGCGGGGGGGGGGGCTTACCTGGCGGGGCTGTCCGCTTCCATCGGCGGGCGCCAGCGGGCACTCGTCGATGGAAGCGGACAGCCAAGCCAGGTGAGGATCGTGGGGGGGCGGGGCTTACCTGGCAGGGCATCCTCCTCCGTCCATTGCCGGCTGTAAACTACTGCAAACTAGGCCAGGAGGCCTAGTTCACAGTAGTTTATAGCCAGCAACGGACGGAGGAGGATGCCCGGCCAGGTAAGGAGCCGGGGGGGGGGCTTACCTGCTGGGGCTGTCCGCTTCCATCAGAGGGTGCCCGCCGATGGAAGTGGACAGTGGGGAGGGCTTACCTGCCGGGGCCGTCCACAAAGGACGGCCCTGCCAGGTAAGAAGCGCGAGGGGGGAGGGGGGGAGTTAGACCCCCACTCACCCACCCGCGGCCATGTTTTCCCCATAGACTTGCATTGGGGGAAGCTTTCTTTCCCCCAATGCAAGTCTACGGGAAAACAAAAATGACGGCTGATCCAAAAATCGGACGTCCGATTTTTGGATCGGGATCGAGGCCGATCCGGTCCGGGGGCCCTCCGATTTTGTCCAATCCGATCCAGGATAAAATTGGATGTCCCGATCCGGGTCCCGATCCGATCTGGGGGGGTCCCTGCACATCCCTACTCAGCAATACTCTCTTCTGTAACAGCATGAAATGTTAAGAAAATATAGCTTTAATAGCTTTCAAGTACTTTAACACTTGTATTTTAATTAAGAACTTATCAATAAAAGAAAGAAATAGATTCAAAGATTTGTACACTGTAATTATTGTTAGTACTATACCTGAATTGCAAACCACCAAAAATTCCTACTTGTACACTTTGTTTGGAAGTATTTTAATCTGCTATAGGGGGTAAACAGGGAACTAAATGCTCCCAAAGTAGTGAACTATAGAAAGAGTGCTCAAACTGCCAAACCGTAACACTCTCTCAAGGCAGCGCACAACAAAATTAAACTGAAACATGATAAAAACGATAATAAAAGCAACATTAACAATTACAACTGTCAGGAATAATTAAAGATTTGAAGTTAGCTAATATTTAATTAGAAGTAATCTGGAAGGATTTGGGGCCTGTTGGACCTTTGGAATGTTACAGTCTGTGTGAATAGATCTCTGTCAATGTTCTCAGAGCAGAGATGGAGGACTGTCCTTACTCCCAGCAAACCACCTTGCCTTGGGCAAGAAACTGTTTGTTTCAAATTGATAGAGAAAGGGTGGAGGGTCGCAGAAGGGTCACCCAGACTGAAGTATCATCTTGGTGGCTTGAGCAGGGCCTCCCTATTTGGAAAGGGGCCTTTCTGAAAGGCCAAACGCCCTTATCTGTCAAGGGGTCCTGAGGAAGTCATGCCTTTGCTAGGAACATCTCATCCATGGCCCAACCCCCCTCTCTGTTTGGATCCATTACAGTCTGGGACTTTGAAAGCACTCTGCACATGGATTCAATTTTGGATTACTAAGAATGTGCCATGAAATGTTCTGAGAAGCTTTTCATAGGCTGACCAGATAAAATCCAGGTCAGGGCTCATGTAACTTTAACAGTTGTAGAGTAAAGGGAATTTCAGCCAGTGTCATTTGTATGCAATTAGTTCCAGGTGAAATTCCCTCTTCATCACAACAGTTAAAGTAGGCTGTCCAGATGGCTTGGGATTTCCCGGTCCTAACCGGGAATCCAGGGGCGAACCGGCCCAACCGGGGGGCGGGGGGGCAAACCGGGGTGGCGGGGGGTCACGCGACGGTGGCAGCAAGCAAGGAGCGGCAGTAGACCCGGCGGCGGTGGCGGCGGAGGAGTCCTGGAAGCGGCCGCCCCAGCAGGGAAGTGCCCTCCCTCGCGCCTCACGCTCCTTACCCGCAGGGGCGTCCGCTTCCCTCCGGTGCTCGAATCTACTGAGAAACAGGCTTCGCGGCCTGTCCCTCAGTAGCGCGCCGGGTGATGACGTCATCACCTGGTGCGATACTGAGAGACAGGCCGTGAAGCCTGTTTCTCAGTAGATTCGAGCACCGGAGGGAAGCGGGTAAGGAGCGCGAGGCGCGGGGCGCGGGGCACTTACCTGCTGGGGCAGCCAGGTCCGCCGCCGCCGCCGGGTCCGCCGCCGTGCCACCGCCGCCGCCAGGTCCGCTGCGCCGCCGCCGTGCCGCCACCGCACCGCCGCCGCCGGGTCCCCCGCCGGGTCCCCCGCTGGCTCGTAAGGCCAACAGCCGCGCAGAAAAGGCGGGGGAGGGCCGATTACGTCACTTCCGGATTCAGGCCTCCCCTGCCTCTTCCGCGCGGCCGCTGGCCTTACGAGCCGGCGGGGGACCCGGCGGCGGTGCTGGTGGCAGCGGCAGCAGAAGAGAACCCGCCTCGGTAGGTCCGGGCTGATGTTTTTTGGGGGTCGGTGCCTTGGTGGGGGGGTTGTTTTGGGAGGGGGGGTGACTTGGGGGGGTTGTTTTGGGGGGTGGCTTGGTGGGGGGGTTGTTGGCGGGGGGGACCGGGATTTTGGGTTCCAAAATCTGGTCACCCTAAGTTAAAGTTGCAGGGGCCCTGCCTTCTTTTGTATATGGTCACTCTAGTATAGTGCCTGCACCTTTAACTGTTGTGATGAAGAGGGAATTTCACCAGGAACTAATTGCATGCAAATGATACTGGCTGAAATTCCCTTTTCTCTACAACTGTTAAAGTTACATGAGCCTTGACCTGGATTTTATCTGGTCACTCTACTTTTCATAGATTTGAACTTGTGTTTGCTGTGGATTGTATGTTTTTGTTTGTGGTCAGCTCAGTGTAGCGGCAGACTGGGATTGATTATGACTCTTGGACATTTCCTCTGGAGAAGGGGAGTTCCCAGTGTTAAAGCAGAAGCACGAGACTCCTTGTGCCTGAGGTTTTACCTTCTCTCTGATCTTGTTTAGGCCTTGGCCATGTTCCCTCGAGTTACCAATGAATGGTCCACAGTTCGATTAGCTCCCTTGGGTGGTTTGTTAGGCCTTTCAAGGATTTCCCCCTGTGATTGGCTGAGGGATCATATCAGGAATCTTCCCCCTCCCTTGTACGGGTTTGGAACCCGTTTATGGAACTGTGGAGATGGCAACAGGGATATCACGTTGCTATTGTAGTGATTAGCTTTTGAATATTTTGGAATTTCTTTGCGCCTATAGCTCTTACCATCAGCGATATTAATTTCTGAAGTGTCTAAACATTAAACTTTTGCCATGGGATTTCCTGCAATAAAGAATTGCTTTGACAGTGGGCACACAAGCAGGGCCTCCAGTGTTGATCTCAAGAGTGCAGGCAGACTAGTATGTCTGAGGTAATCCTTCATGTTAATCTAGACCCAAACCATCTAAGGGCTTTAAAGGCCAATACCAGCAGTTTAAATTGAGCCCAGAAATGGATTGGCAACTAATGCAGCTGGTTCAGTATAGGTGCCACATGGTCCATCCCCCAAGCACCTACCACTACTCGAGTGGCCAAACTATGTACCAGTTGATGCTTTCCAACTATCTTTAAAGGCAGCCCCATATAGACTGCATTACATTTACAATAGTACAGCCTGGATGTTGCTAAAGCATGGATAACTTCTTCAGATAGGTGGTAGTTGGCATACCAGCCTAAGCTGATAAAAAACACTCCTAACCACTGCCACTTAAGCTTCTTCAGTTAGCGTGCCAAGTCAAGGACAATGCCCAAGCTGCTTATGTAGTCTTTGATTGGGAGTGCAGCTCCATCTAGGATGCATTGCAAACTTCCATCCTGAATAGTTGGCTTCCCATCTTGTCCTCATTAAGTGGCAACTTGCTTGCCCTCGTCCATCCCAAAACTGCATTCACATCAGATCTCACACCCACACGTAGGTTCATATTGCGTTATGAAGGCTGAACAAGTCAAGAAACAACATATACAGTACAGTGTGGTGGCACAATTGTGCACTTTGTGATACAAGCACACAATTTTTCGCAAAGACTAATATCAAGATATTGGACGTATGAAATTATCTCTCTCTGCACATGTGCAGTAATTTTTAATTAAGTGTATCTGTTTTGATTAGAAAGCTGGTGATTGCAATAAAATATCCAGTCATTAAATGTTGATATTACTCAAAACTCAGAACTCTAACCAAGGGGGAGGGCAGAATGATTTCCCTGCCTCTGCAGAAGAGCCCTAAACGGCCCACCTGCCTGGATTTCCCACCATGTCTCTGTGTGGCTATACAGAAACACATCACCATCATCATACACCTAGTGCGCTGAGGCATTTGCCAAAGATTTTAGTTCACTCATGGAAATGATTTTCCAGCCTTGGCGAAACAGCACTTGAAGAGTAGAGTGAGAACTTGTTTGTCTCTGCCCAAAGAGAATCGCAAACTCTTTCATCTACTTTAAAACATGGAAGAAGCTGTCCAAGTCCAAATCAATGTGCTCTTTAAGAACAGCTGATAGAAAGAACCAAACCAGTTGGTGACATTACATGTCCCAGTAAGTCTAAACAGTAGGTTACTGACCAAGGTATCAAAGAAAGGAAAACAGTTCACCTTAATGGGGAGAAAAAGATGTAGAACTCTTTTTTTGACCCTGTATTGGCTGCCAGACACAGGATGGGAATCTCAAACATAAAAGTAAGGTATGTGCTTCTGCATTCCGATGAATGAACCAACATGATGAAATATCTAGAAGACCTTCGAGAGCCACCCATTATTTGCCACCAGTAACATTGTCTTTTTAGTGTTCAGTCTTTTAATTTTTGTAAACGGCCCAGAGAGCTTCGGCTATGAGGTGGTATATAAATGTAATTAATGATAATAATAATAATAATAATAATAATAATAATAATAATAATAATATTGCCAAAACACTTAATGAGTATATTCACACAGCCTACCAGGTATATCTAAACCTGGTAGGCTGAAGACTAACAAGAGTTCCTAGCCTCTGCAGGGCTTGGGGGCAGTGTACCTCTGCATGCCTGTTGCTGAGAACACAAGCGGGAGGGTACTGTTGCACTCATGTAGGCTTCCCACAGGCAGCTGGTTGGCCACAGTGTGAACAGAATGCTGGACTAGATAGGCCTTTGGTCTGATCCGGCATAGAGGCTCTTATGTTCTTACATTTAAAAGGTCCTCCCCTCCCCAGAGCAAGATGGATCCGAACAGTTTCCTAATAGCCCTGGCAAAGTTTCCTGCTGATTCAACCAATGATTCTGTTGAAGCCCTGGTTGATCTCTGGAATAGAGAAATGTTCCCTAAACATCCTCTCCCTGCTGAGAAGAGTCAAAAATGTTCCCTGGAGTATTTTCTAGAGTATCTGGAGTGATGAAGCAGCAAGCACGATTACTAGAGCGACAAAGGAGAAAGACTTGGGACAATCCGACCAAACATCTCTCAGTGGTATTCAATTGAATGTACTCTCCATCTGGACTGCCTGGCAGGCATCAGATTAGGAGGGACTGTTTTGTGATGTTCCAGCCCTTCTTTGATGGTCAGGTCCAGAAGGTGGTGTTAGGGAATTCCTGTTTGGCACATTGGCCATTGGCTTATGGTGGCCTACAGGGTTCCATCTTGTCCTCCACATTATTTAACATCTACATGGAACCACTGAGAGAGATCATCCGGGGATTTGAGGTATGTTATATCACCAATATGAGGCTGACACACAATTATATTTCTCCTTTACATTTAAAACCAAGGAAGTTGTTGATGTTCTGAATCGGTGCCTGGAGGCAATAATGGGCTGGATGAAGGCAAACGAACAGAGACTTAATTTAGACAAGACAGTGGTGCTCTTGGTCAGGAAGGAGACAGGCTTTGGGATAGGGACTCAACCAGTTTTGAATAAGTTAATATTGCACTTGAACAATTTATTAACCCCATAGTGGCTGCACAGTGGCGCTGCATTGTTTATATGACACAGCCGCCAACTTGCAGCCACATCAGGCTTTGCCCCCCAAAACTGCATTTTCAAAGTGTTGATTTACCGTGATTTTTCTATTTGCTCCAAGGTCATCAGGTTGTTTCTTTTCTCTGGTTCAGTTCAGGTTATCCACAAGTGGGCATAGCTCTGGGAACATTGGGCAGGGGGGTGGTTTGACAAGATGTATAGCCACCAGCGATGCTGCGTTTTGAGGGAATCACCTACCAACTCAGTGCTGTATAGACACTCACCTACTTTGCTGCCTGGGGATGTTCCTCAACTTGACTTTAAACCTGGGTGACCAGGTGGTTGCTGTGGCCAGGAGCTGAGGTTGGTGGACCCATTGCACCCCTTCCTGAAGTCGGACGTGGCCACGATATCACATGCTTTATTTATTTATTTAAAGGCATTTTATACTACTCAGTCAAAAAGGCTCCCACAGCCACTTACATACTTATCATTCAAAACAAGACAGGCCCTGCCTTCAAGCTTATAATCTAAAAAAACACCACCCCAAAGGAAAAAGAGATGGGGTGGGAAGAGGAAAAAAACAAGTGGTCTTTCAATAGGGCTGGTGGAAGGTCCCTGCTTCCCATTTCATTTCCTTCTGCTGCAGCCAGCTGAAATAGCTGCTGGTGATGACATCTTAAATTTCCAGGTTGCATTATTGCAATACACTTTGCTTGGGGCTAGCTTTGAAGAGTCTTTGGAAATTTCAGTTAGTGCAGAATGCAACAACCAAGATGTTCATGGACCCATGTTATGCCAATTCTGCTGCACTGGCAGCCAATTTGCTTCCAGACACAATTCCAAGCATTAGTGATTAAATCTAAAGCCCTAAATGGCTTGGGTCCAAGATAAATGAGGGATTGCCTCTTCCCATATCATCTTTCCCACTCCTTAAGATCAGGAGTTGAGGCACTTTTTTGGCCATGTCTACACTGGACTTTTTTCCTGGGGTCGTCCCAGGGTTGTCCCTGTGCATCCAAATGGGATCCCAGGAGCAGGCCGGGACAACCACTCCATTTTACCGGGAAAACTGGTTGCCCAGTAATCCCAATTTTTCCCACGGTCCCGGGATGATCCCGAGGACTGTAAGTGGTGTGGGCACCCGTCCCAGCTTCTTCCCTTCTCCCCGCATGTAGCGGGGGTCAGCAAGAGGGAAGGAGGCAGTCCAGGGGAAGTGTAGGGGTATCAGGGGGAGCGAGGCCGAGCTTTTTTTAAAAAAAAATTGTTGGAGCGCAATTGCGTTCACGCCTGCTGTTTCTTTTTTAAAAAAAAAAATGGCAGGCGCAACAGCCACAACGTCACCCTTCCTTTCTGGGATGTCAGGGTTCCATTTAGAAGCCTGGGGACGTTTGTGGAAGTAGGTAAGTCCAGAACCACCCCCACCCTCCCTCTACATACTTAGGTGTAGAAACGGCCTCTGTCTCCTAGAGAAGGGAGCCACAGTTGTTGGCAACAAGAGGCAAGACCTTCTCAGTGGCTGCACCAATATTTTGGAGCACCTTGCTTATGAAGCCCCTCTCTGGCTTTCCTTTGCTGCTTGGTAAAGATATGTTTATTCTGGCAGGCTTTTTCTTACAAAGTATTTGCTATTTTCTGTAAACGTTATGTTTTGTACACACACTCTGCTTTTTTTGTATTTTAAAAGTATTTTTATTGTACTTTTTTTGTATTTTTATATATATTTGATTGTATGTTATGATATTGTGACATAAGCCGCTCTGAGTAGTGCATAGGCATTAGAAGTGCAGGATAGAAATGCTTACAGCAATAAATAAATATGTCTCAGGGAAACTGCAAAATGCATCAGATGTAGTTTGATGGAATTCAGGGCAGCGATGGAATTCAGGGCAGGCCTAGCTTACCTAGGTATTTTAAAAGGTGGCCCAGCTTACCTAGGCTGCCTCTACAAGAGGCATTTAAAGCTCTTTCAAGGCACATTAAAAATTTTACCTCTACAAGAACGGAGCGCAAATCGGGCGTAGAGGCGCGTTTTCTCTCCGATTATGCGCATTATCGAATGCGCATTAAACCGCGAGTTTTAATTTGCGGCGGGAGTTAAAGCACCTTACTGCTGTGTAAACATGCGATTCTCCGCATGTCAACAAGTTTAAAGCGTGTTTTGGTCGTCCCGTAATGCACTTCGCCGCCTCTCGTACAGAGGTATTAGGAGTAAATGTGCTTCCATGAATATGCGCATAATCGGGCAGCCAGGCACCAAAGCGACTCCTTCTAGAGGAGGTCCTAGTTGTTGTTACCTTTGAATCTCAGTAGGTTACCTTTTATGTTAGGTTCTCTGTAGAAAACTTTTTACATTTGCTAGGTTAACTGAAAATAATAGGAATATTTAGAAAACTAAATTCCAAGATTTTGAATTTAGTCAATGGATAATCTAAACCCACATATATACACACACAAAATCACATTTCAATGTATAGGCTCCTAAACACATCATATACTTTTGTTGTATCTTTGCCTCACCTCATGCTGAATGATGGCTCATGAGGTAATGAGCTGGATTAAATTTATGCATTGGAGGTCTGCTCACTTTGATGGGAGTCAATGTGGTATAGTGGCTACAGTGCTGGACTGGGAGTCGGGAGATCTGGGTTCTAGTCCCCACTCGGCCATGAAGCTCACTGGGTGACTTTGGGCCAGTCACGGACTATCATCTCAACCTACCTCACAGGGTTGTTGTTGTGAGGTTAAAATGGAGAGGATGAGGATTATGTACACCAGCTTTAGTTCTTTGGAGGAAAAAAAGGCAGGATATAAATGTAATAAATAAATAATGAATAAATGAAAGAGTAGGCAAGTGATTCAATTAATGGTGAAGGAAGAACAGTCTCTAAAAAGTGTAAAGAGAGGCCAGGGAGTACAACAGCATGTTGAAGGAGCTGCTTTTATTAGGGCTCTTATTAGGGCTGTGCACGGACCACCCGATTCGCTTCGGATCCCGATTTGTCACTTCCGAATCAGGTCCTATTCACTTTGGGTCGATTCAGACCTCCCCTGATTTGCTTCGGATCCTAATCGGACCTCCGAATTGAGATTCAGATGACTCATTTTCCCCATAGACTTGCATTGGGAGAAATAAACTCCTATAACTTTTTTATTTGTAAAGATAAAAACATTAAAGTTGGAGACCTTGCAGACGGCCTGGAGCTACTCATGTGTGACAAATTTCAGAAACATAGGTGCAGGCATTTACTCGCAAGGAATTTTAAAAAATTGTTCAGGCAATTCAGTCCATACAAAGTGCTATAACTTTTTCATTTTTCAAGATACACTCAAGAAAGTTGGGGGCCTCACAGATGGGCTGTAGGTACTCATATGTGGCAAATTTCAGAGACAGAGGTGCAAGCGTTTACTCGCAAGGAATTTTTAAAAATGTGATTTTTCAAGAGAACAGTTAAAGCAGCCACTCAAAGCCAAGAGCTATTTGAGAAGAAGGTGTGTAGTGTTTAGCATGATTGGGGGATGAAGCTGTCAATCCCACCCCCACCTTCTCCCCCCACTGTTTTTGAACTTTTAAAGTAAAAAAACCTTGTGAGTAAACGCCTGCACCTCTGTGTCTGAAATTTGCCACACATGAGTAGCTCCAGGCCATCTGCAATGTGCCCAAATTTCATGTTTCTATCTTTAAAAATAAAAAAAGTTATAGGTGTTTCTTTTCCTAATTTAACCCTATGGGGAAAAAACACAGAAATGGCTACTGCATGGGCAAAATGATCATTTTTCAAAAATTTATAGCCACAAAATGCCTGCACCTCTGTGTCTGAGATTTATCACACATGAGTAGCTTCAGGCCATCTGCAATGTGCCCAAGTTTCATGTTTCTGTCTTTAAAAATAAAAAAGTTATATGCGTTCCCCCCCCAATGCAACCCTATGGGGAAAAACACTTAAAATGGTGTCCGATTCACCAAATTGATCCAATTCGATTCGAATCAAACCGGTTTGGTTCAGATCGATTTGGACCCCCCCCCAATCTGCTTCGGATCTGTTTTAGGGAGGTCCGAATCACCCCGATTCACTTTGGATTTGGGATTCTGATCCGAAGCGATGCACAGCACTAGCTAGGAAACTGGAGGGATTTCCTTTGTGTAGGCAGCAACAAGTTACTCAGTTTGTCTCAAAGTAACTCATTGAGGGTACCTCTAGATGAAGGACTCCTATCGCTTACAATCAAAAGGCATTGTTCAGCTTTTCCATCTCTTCTTCTTTGATGGATTTTTCTAGTAAGAAAAAAGATGGAAGAAGTGCTGGGAAAATGTGGGAGGGCTACAAATTGAAGATGATCATCTCCGTTCCCCCACCCTAACATTCTGTGAGTGAAGCAGTGCAGTTGCACAATAAAAAGCTCATTCAGAAGCATCTCAGTAATTTGATGCCAACACTGAATATGTTCCCACAGATAGTTATGGTATTCTTTTTTCTTTCTTTTTAAAATATAGTTTCTGAAATAAAATGCAAAAATGACCAGAGACCAAAACTGGTAAGCATTCCTTGAAAACAAATGCCATTTCCTAGTGTTATTTTCACTGTTCCCTTCCCTCCTAGACAGAAATGAGATGTAGTTAGTAAAGGATTTATTTTATTTATGCCTGCCTTTCCATTAAGAATAATACTCAAGATTGCTTGGATTTTACATTGCCAATGTTTTCTAACAGATGTGAAGAGGCCGCAATCCTATATTCATTTATCTGGGAGTAAGCTTTATTGAAATCAATGGGACTTATTTATGAGGTTTCTCTGGGCAGTTTTCTTTGGATCTCTGAATGGATTTCTGTTCTCTGCACACTGAGGCAGTGTAAATTCAGGAGGTATTTGGATAAAAGGAGGAAAAAACCTTGTCTAGCATTGTGATGATGGGCATCTGTTCTGGCTTTTCTTTGTATTGCTACTGAGTACTGACCATGGTCTTGTTTACGTGGCTAATGAACCAGAGGTGTAATGACACATTTTTAGATTAGTTTCTCACTGATAAACCAGAAGTTATTATTACTGCTCTAGCATCAGAAATGTAGCAGCTGTGGAATGTGGAAGTGAAGTGATGCATTTTAAGATATAAAAGGGGCTGTATAACCATTACATCCAACATCCAAAATTGCT
The DNA here is from genome assembly GCA_029215795.1 of Anniella stebbinsi. Lineage (NCBI taxonomy): Eukaryota > Metazoa > Chordata > Lepidosauria > Squamata > Anniellidae > Anniella > Anniella stebbinsi. Next base: position 93,965,042 of record JARDYH010000002.1, on the reverse strand, counting down.
TAACAATACCATTGTAAGCTGGTGCCTGACTGGGCAGGGAGAGGTGCCCAGCAGCCAAACACTGCATTTTGCCATTGTAGACTGTGAGGCTTCTGGCAAGGGGTGAGCAAGTATACTGGCTGCTGTCATGTTTAATGGAGTGCCAGAGGCCTTCCTCACCTGTTGCTTCTTCCAAGCTGGCCCAGGTTCCTTATCTGGGATAGGGGGACAGAAGTAGTTTTGCTTCCAAAAAGGGATGTGAGCAGCAATGCCTGGACTAAGGGGCAAGGTAATATGTGAGTGCGTAGGCTGGCTTGTTTGGGCTTGTTTGAGTATGTCTGGATTTCCTAGACTCTGAAAACATCTTTCTGGAGTGCACCTGCTGGTTGCATGATCCACGAGGTCAGGCTTTGGTCATTAACTTTGAAGAGATAATGTACTAACAATGTAGAAAAATAGTGAATTTCCACAAAAGCAATACACACACATATACATGCACTTTATCACGATTACATAGCAATCTGTCAGCCTCTAAAAGAGATCTGATTGCAAGGGACACCCCCTGTATACTATTATAGAAAACATCTTGGGCATATTTGGGCATTACCTCTCCCTCTTCCAGGATTCATCTAAGAGAGAGATCAGGAAAAGGCCTCTAGAACCAGTGTGCATACTCCCTGCTATCATCTCACTGGTGGAAGAGGGGGAAGATCCAGTGTGGAAGATCTTGCAATTGTTTTAAATTGGGAGCTGCCTGGCATGTGGGAAATTGCGTACTCTTTGAAGAGAATTTAATCTTCCAAGCTGGGGAGCGTTCATGTCTTAAAATAATCACCATGAGATCTCCCAGCTTCGGTGTTCAGCTCTGACTGTAGTGAAAAGAGCGGAGGAAGGAGTACATGAACCCAGGGTGTGCTTCCAATATCTTCAGGCAAAGTGTAGAAATAATATGTTCATGGTGTATTGCTCTGTTCATAACCGGGCTTACATCACGGCCTTGACATGTATTTAGAAATTCTAGGTCCATAACTCAAGGGTTTATTTGTTACACTTGATTTTCTGAAGACGTGTCCCACAGAGTTGATGGGAGAAACTCTTCCTAAAGCTATGATTGTGCAGACTTTTATCAAATTCAAAGGTTCTATTGGCCTCCCTATCTAAATGTAGGGTGGCCACTTACACATTGCCAAAATAGAGGAAACGCATCAACAAAAAAGAGAAGACACAGTTTTCTATAAAATTTGCTAATTTATACATATAGATGCAAATGTAGATATAATGACCCAGTTTGCATGTCAATTCCTGAATTGTTTAACCCAAGAATTGGAGGGGGCATACAGGAGTGAGCAAACGTGGCACTTTGAGTTGTTTTGAGTTTAAACAACCCAGGAATTGGCTGTGATGTGCCAACATTCTTGTGTTTTTATTCCCTGACTCATAATAGCATTGCTTCATATATAATAGTGATTTAGCTACTTTTCCAGATTCCAATGCTTCCAATTCTTTATGTTTATATTCTAATTTTCTAAGGCTTATTCTGGATCCTGGTTTTTTGTGTTGTGTTTTTAAAACACCTATGTCCTTCATTATATTTTGTTTTAATGGGTCTATCCTTTTCTTTAATTTTATTGTTTCAGCAATACATACTCCCTGGATAGTTGCTTTCATAGCATCCCACAGTATATTGTGTGATATTTCTGGTGTAGTATTTATATCAAAATATTCTGTAAAAATCTTTTCAACAGAGATAATATACTTTTACTAGACTGTCGCATGACCCTGGGTGTTACATTACTATTCATAAAGGCATCACATGTCAAATTAAAATCTCCTGTTACTATGATCTCTCCTTCAGCAAATTCTCTTAGTTTTTTAAGTATTTTAGCCATATATGAATATTGGTTTACATTTTGCCCATAGATTATGGCTATTGTTAATAGGCTGCACTCCCATCAAACCTTTTTTTTTAAAGGTAGTGACCATCCTGCTTAATTTTTTAAACTTGGAAATCAAAATGCCTAGCTAAAATTATTGCTATTCCCCTTGCATGATTAGAACCTGGGGCTACAAACTGATCACCATAGTATGAATGTGTAAATGTTCTCTGGTTTCCCCTTCCTGCTTTATGTATTTCCTGTAGACAAATAATAGAAGGACTTTGAACCCTAAGGAAATCAGAAACTCGCCTCCTTTTAACAACATCCCTTGAGCGCCTGACTATGGCCTCCTCCACACGAGACGTTTAATGAGCCTTGAAGGCTCATTATAAATTTTACCTACACACGAGCGGAGCGCAAAACGGGCGTACAGGCGCGTTATCTCCCCGATAATGCGCATTTTCGAACGCGCGTTAAATAGCGACTTTTATTTTGCTCCGGCCGTTAAAGCGCATTTTCGCTGTGTGAACAAGCGATTATGCGCATTAACTACCTGTAAAGTGCTTTTTGGGCATCTTTTAATGCGCTTCGCCGCTTCTCGCCGCCTCCCGTGCAGAGGGATTAGGCGTAAATGCGCCTCTGCGAAAATGCGCATAATCCCCGAACCGGGCGCAAAAGCGCATCCTTGTGGAGGGGGCCATTGAATGTTACAATTGTGACATCATTCTTTCTCATATTTAGTTGTTATGCTATGATTATAATTACTGCTTGGGTAGAAATCTGATATATTCCACCTAAATTTAATATAGTACACTCCACTATCATGACTATATGTTCATACTGATAAACATTCTCCACTCCCAATTCACAATAAACCCAATCCCATCCCTATAAACCCTTTCCCCCATCCCCATCCCCCCGAGTTCAAGAAGAAGAAGCTTCAGAAGAAGAAGCTAGTGACCCGCAGTATAAGACAAGCTTTTAACTGCCCTCACCGGGCTTGCACAACTTCTAGGAAGCATGCATTTTACTCCCCCTATCCCCCTCCCCTCCGTTTCTTTCCTTTTTCCTTTTTTCTACCCCTCTCCCTGCATTTGGTTACCCTTAATTCTATCACATTACTAGTTCCATACTTGAGTCTTAACTTATAAATTGACTATTCTTTAATTCACACTATGAATAGTGCTTAATATATCTTAACAGTTTTAATAATATTGATAATATGAAAATTCTCATAAGTCTTAATTAGTTGACCTCAGTTCTTCTTTCCTTTAACTGTACTAGATCCGGTAATCCTCTTGTTGATTCAATGAAGCAGAACTAACATATTACTGATTTTTTTCTTTTTTGTGAGTGTGCAGAGCTTCTCCATGTATCTCCCATTAGTGCATTTTCTAATGACTGTTCTTGCAGTTCCTTCTGTGACCATGGAATGTTAAGTCCCAGCAATGTTAAGATGTGAGCCATTTCCTTTCTGTTAGTTGCTTTTTTTATGGGTACCACCTATTTCAGTGTGAAGAGAAAATGGAAATCCCCATCTGAATCTTTGTCCTCCTTCTTTCAGAAGGTCTGTGGCTGGTTTAAACTTCTTGCGCCTTCTCAAAGTTTCCACACTGAGGTCTTGAAGAAATAAAATGGTATTTCCTTCATGGGTAACTGGTGCTGGGGGGGGGGGTTGTTTTAGGTGGGTAACGCGGGGGGGGGGGTTGTTTTAGGTGGGGGGGGCGGGGGGGACCGGGATTTTGGGTCTCAAAATCTGGTCACCCTAAATATAGGAGGAAACCATGGTTCCCATTACAAGACCAAGCTTGCATGAGCCTAAGGCTTATATGGTCATCTTTCCCCCAGCCTTTTTTGTGCTGGAGAGGAGGAGACTGAAAGCTTCTGTTTTTGCACCAACTACAATTCCCTGTTATGTCTCAACTAGAAGAACTGTGATTTGTTTTAAATGTGATTAATTAAAATAAACCAAGATAAAACCATTTTATTATTATTATTATTTGTTTATATCTCATCTGGGGTTACCTAAAAGCACAATCCTATCGATTACACCCTTGGTGTTCAGAAACACCAAACTCTGAGATGTCTGATCATCCAGTGCAGGACGGGAGAAGCAACAGATACGATCTTCTCCTCCGTGTTCTCCCACCCTGCAGGTTTCTCTAGACAGACTTTTTAGCTCATCTAGCAAGGGGACTTTGGAGCGGGAGGGAGGCTGGAAGAGGCCCAGGGTAACCCGCATCCTGGCCTCTCTGGTCTCTTCCCCTCTCCACCCCCTGGAATACCCCCTTTTCCACCTCTCCGAGGTTGTGTTTCTGACCTTGGAGAGGCAGTCGGTATGGTTCTTTTTATACCAGCTGCAAGAGGTGGGGGAGGGGGATTGGATCTCCAACTCTCTCTTCCAAGGTCGGAGAGCTGTCTCTGACCTCAGAAGGATTTACAACCAAACCTATGGTCCCTGGGACTCTCTCCCAGGGACCACAGGATTGCTTTCTAAAGCTATGACCATATAGGCATTTCACACATTCAAAGGTTCTACTGGCCTTCCCACCTGAATATCTCAAGTTTGCTTGCAAAAATGTGTAATCCTCCACATAATACAGAAACCTTAGAACAGCTAGTAATTATAACTCCCTTTACAAAACTATTAATTTTCCGATATTTATGGCCTGCCTTTCAATTGAAATACAAATGCCACAAGTTGGCTTGCAAAATTATAGACACTTTATGAGAATATAGCTGTACGAAATTAAAAATCTGGGTGTGACACTATGAATGACACTCCAAAGAATGTCTTTTGCTTGGTGTCTTGGATGTTGGATAATTAGACAGCCAGAACTGAATTAATCTGGTTAATTCCATCATGGCCATTAAGTAAAATACTACATGTGACTTTCTTGCTCTGGAAATAGCTTGTCAGAGGTTTCTCAACAATGTTGTTATGAAAATAATGTGACGTAATGAAACATCTTTGTCCTATTTTTAACCTGTTCTTTAACAACAATCACTACAGCATTTATATAGCATTTATCCCAAGTATTCAGAGGACTTCACAGGGCTTGTGTATATGCCCTATATACCCCGTCGTAGCTGCGTAGTGGTGCTGTGTTATTTACATGATGCAGCTGCCAACTTGTAGCCACATTGGGCTTTCCCACCCCACCCCCAAAACTGCACTCTTTTACAGTGTCGTATTACAGTTGCTCTAAGGTCACCATGTTGTTTCTTCGTCTGTCAGTGGTGGTTCGGTTCAGGCTGAACAAGTTGGGATTGCTAGGGATGGATCTCAGTGCAGGGTAAGTTTGGGGAGGCAGGGCAGGGAGTAGGGGCAGGCTTGACAAGCCTAGGCCGACCATATGAAAAGGAAGACAGGGCTCATGTAACTTTAACAGTTGTAGAGAAAAGGGAATTTCAGCCATTGTCATTTGTATGCAATTAGTTCCTGGTGAAATTCCCTCTTCATCACAACAGTTAAAGTTGCAGGAGCCCTGCCTTCTTTTGTATATGGTCACTCTAGTATAGTGCCTGCATCTTTAACTTCAACCTAGGCAAGCCGAATAGCTGCCATGGCTGCTACTGCCAGTTCTATTTGCAGGCAGCCAGTGGCCGGGCGCACTTGTGCCTGGTACCCCTGAGCGTGCACCTTTGAGCCCAGGAATTGGCTCGCATGCCCCATTCAGGAGACTGAGCAACTGGTTGTGCCGCCTGCCGCTAGGAGAATTCAGAGAGCAGCTGCCACTGAAGCTTGGGTGGCTAAGCTCACAGGCAGGCAGGAAGCCTGGCAGCTTCCCTCCATCTCTTGGCTCTCTCTGCCATTGGAGGAGGCAGGGACATGGGAACAGGAGAGGCTTTGGCCGCTCGGGATATCACACCTTTTTCCTCAGGCGGGGCCTCCCCAGCCCCCATCAGTGATCTCTCCTGCCAAGTAACCTTATCGATTCTGCCTTGCAGCAGAAATGCTGTAGGGTTTTGAGGAAATCGGCTTGCAAAGTGGCTTTATATAGATGTTCCCACATACACTATCTCATTAATCCTTACAACATTTCAGTAGGAAAGACCACGAATGCCCCCTTTCTATTGCAGGTGGGGTTGGGATGTATATGAGAGAGAAATAGTGGCTTGCCTTAATTGTGCACCACCCTGTGCTTTCATAATGAAGGGCGGTAACAATAAATTGAAAGGAATTCTCAACTCCTGCTCTTGGCCATTTATTTATCTATTATTTACCTGCCATTTCCAGTTCCACAGTCAATTAAAAGTTTGTTCAGATAAGGCTTTTATTGTGCAATCATCCTACATCAAACACAAATTTTAGGGGCAGTTCATACAATGTCTTCTGTGAGTTGTAATCCTCCTGGTTTTTCCCAACACTTTTTCTGTCTTTTTTTCTTACCAGAAAAAAAAAAGGTTTCCCAATCCTCCAAGGAAGCACTTACTCTGGCAAACTGACACAGGATGCCCAAATCAGTGAGACGTCTTTATTACAGGAAATCTCATGGCAAAAGCTTAATGGTTACACGCTTCAGAAATCATATAGCTGATGGTCAGTAGCTATAGGCTCTAAGAAATTCCAGAACAGTTAACAGCTAATCACTAAAGGGGCAAATTCTTGAAAGGCCTAACAAACCACTCCAAAGAGAGCTGGTCCAACTTTGAATCATTTGTTGGTAACTCCAGGCCACACAATCAAGGCCTAACGAGACCAAGGGAAGGGTAACCCACAGATGCAAGGAGTTCTATGCCACTACTTTCACATTGAGAACTCCACGCTGCATGAGTCCAGGCCGAGGAAAGCTCAACAGTTGTAGATCAAACCCAGTCTGCCTATACACTGAGCTGATGACACAAAGATACACAATCCACAGCAAATGAGAGTTCAAGTCTATGAAAAGCCTCACAGTAAATTTCATAGCAAGTCCTTAGCAATTCAAAGCTCCAACTTGGAGAGTCCATGTGCACAGTGCCTCCACAGGCCCAGACAATGATAGATCCAAACAGAGAGGGCTTTGGGCAATACAGATGAGATGTTCCTAGCAAAGGCTCTTCGCCTATGCATCAGCTTAAAGGGGGAGGTGTAACGGTAAGACGCCTTCTCTAGACCACTTGACAGGCAAGGGCTTTTGGCCTTTCAGCAGGGGCCCTGTGCAAACATGACATCACTGCTCAGCCCTCCAGGATGACTTCAATCTGGGTGATCCTCTGCAAACCCCCACCCCTCCTCTGTCAGGTTCTCACGGCAAGCTACCAGTCTCCCTGCTTGTCTTGGTCAACTTTGCAAATGGGCAGGGGGAGTAGAGTGACTCCCTCCTGCTCTGCTCTGAGACCACTGACAGAGATTAGTTTACACAGATTCTGACATTCCACAGGGTGAATAGTAGGCTGACCAGATAAAATCCAGGACAGGGCTCATGCAACTTTAACAGTTGTAGAGAAAAGGGAATTTCAGCCAGTGTCATTTGTATGCAATTAGTTCCTGGTGATATTCCCTCTTCATCACAACAGTTAAAGGTGCAGGTACTATACTAGAGCGACCAGATACAAAAGAAGGCAGGGCCCCTGCAACTTTAACTGTTGTGATGAAGAAAGAATATCACCAGGAACTAATTGCATACAAATGACAATGGCTGAAATTCCCTTTTCTCTACAACTGTTAAAGTTACATGAGCCCTGACCTGGATTTTATCTGGTCAGCCTAGTGAATAGGCCCAAACACTTCCAGACTACTTCAAACTAAATTTTAGCTACAAAGTACAAGGCCCACTACAGTACTGAAACGAATCCCTAACATTCCCACTTCATTCACAACAACCCAGGGTTTAAATCTTGGGTTGTTGTGACATCTGAATCAAGTCCAATTGTATTTCTGTTGGTGTTGGCCAGTCTCTCAGAAATCTTTTCTAAAGAAATCCCCACCCCGTTCTTTTCAAATACACTTGTCTGGATCCAGTGCCGGCTCTTGAATGTAACCTGACTGAACTATAGTTATATGTTATGTTCTAAACAGGCTATTATCTTTCAGCTTGCTATGAAGTGCCTTTCAAATTCTTACAATCCAGACTTCTTAATTCACTTGACCAGCAATGAAATCAGATTGTGAATGGGACTGTATCTTTCACCTCATTTGTATCTTTCACTGGCTCTTTGGGATTTTGTTCAAAATCAGCATGAGTGCTCTTCCTGGTGAACTTTTCCAATTACATCTGAAAATTAAAATAAGTCATGTGTAAAGACAGAGTGTGGTTTGTGCTTGGTAGGTGTTACTATTGGCTGTTTTCATTAGTCACTAAACTCACAACAAAGATCACATCCATGAGCTTTTTTCCTGTAAAATTGACTTCTTTATTGAAAGCTCTGAGCTAAAACACACTCTATGCTAAAAATGAATGATGCAATTGTTGAAAACGATTTAGGTGGAATGGAAACGCCCAGTTGAGGTGTACATGTTGACAAAAAAGATACTAATTGCTTTTGTGAAATAAAGTGCTCTTATTGCTATAAATCTGGGTGTGGTTCCAAGAAGCGTCAGTTTAGAGACTGGTTGTCTTATAGCTTGTACAGCTTGTATGGGAATATATTGCACAGGCCACATCTCCCTTACCAAGGGGTAACACAGGCAGTACATAACATGAAAATATCTTGTAGCACAGAGGGGTCTTGTTAATTATACTTTTGCTGAAGTCTGCTTTTCAAGGTCTACAACTGCACCTGCTTTATTTTAAATGAATAAACTTTAGGAAGTAACTTTGGCCCCCTCCACAAGGATGCGCTTTTGCGCCCGGTTCGGGGATTATGCGCATTTTCGCGGAGGCGCATTTACGCCTAATCCCTCTGCACGGGAGGCGGCGAGAGGCGGCAAAGCGCATTAATTGATGTCCAAAAAGCGCTTTAGAAGACGTTAATGCGCATAATCGCTTGTTCACACGGCGAAAATGCGCTTTAACGGCCGGAGCAAAATAAAAGTCGCTATTTAACGCGCATTCGAAAATGTGCATTATCGGGGAGATAGCGCGCCTGTACGCCCGTTTTGCGCTCCGCTGGTGTGGAGGTAAAATTTATAATGAGCCTTCAAGGCTCATTAAACGTCTCGTGTGGAGGAGGCCTTTGTTCAGAACTCCTAATTGAATTCAGCCCTCACACACAACAAAGTTTGATGCTACATATGCTAGTAAGCAGCACCATTGAACCAGAGCACAAACTGTCTTGTTTGAATTTAAAACATTGCAGTAGGCTTCTTTCAGTGCAATCCTGTGTCTACTCAGAAGTAAGTCCAGTTGCACTTTTGTCCAGGGGATAGGATTGCTACCTTAAAGAATGGTCCAATGAAAGTACCCAGTACAGATATGAAGTTAAGCAAATTAGTCCCAGAGCCAGGCAGGATTTATTTACCCCAGTGAGTGCAAATGCTTAGTGAATATTTTTTGTTTAGATATGACAGAAGTGTCTCAGAAAAGTGAGTCTTACAAAATTCTAGTGGTGGGGGGGGCTGCGTGATGATGTCATCAATATGGCTGCCGCGCTATTATGTAGTTGCCACATTTAAATATGCATAACTTCTCGCCAGTTTATGCTATAGAAATGATTTTTTTCCTGAAATGTATGATTTTACAGTTTATCATACAGGGCTTTCATTTCAAAAGTATCCACCCTAAATATCTCTCGATCTGATGCACAGATCATTTTGAACATGCTCAACTGTGATTTTTACAGTTGAACATGTTCAAATGTTCTTTAAAAAATTTCAAACAGGACGAATATGATGATATATATAAAAAGACTATTTATTAAGGTGAATTGTTTTTAACATCTACAAATTCTTCAGCAGAGCCTATAGGACAAGTAACCTTGAAATGTATATGGATGCCCTGGAGAAAATGACCTTCATGGCAGGGGTAAGGTGGGGAACCAGCAGTAGAATTCACTGCTCTTGCTGTCCATCACGCAGCCCCCACCACTGGAATTTTGTAAGACTCACTTTTCAGCGACACTTATGTCATATATAAACAAAAAAAATTCACAAAGCTTTTGCACTCTTCTGGTAAATAAATCCTGGTCTGGCTCTGGGACTAAGTGTAGCCCTTTAATCTGCCTGGGTAGGATATTGCCTGGCAACCCTATATATCTTTCTCTGAGCTCTAAGAGGAGGAGAGAAGAATGGGGTGTAAGTATAATAAACAAACAGCTTAAATGTGGGCTAAATAGCTCTTCCACAATATAAAGTTGAGTAGCCAATGAAACCTTGGACTTGGAGGCTGAAATTCATATATGACATGACAATATTGTTGCTTATCTAGCAGAAGGTGAGGAGGCTAGAGATAAGGGACAATAGTATTTCCTCTTTACAAGTCTCTGTGGCTCATACACTTTGGCCCCCTCCACAAGGATGCGCTTTTGCGCCCGGTTCCGGGATTATGCGCATTATCGCGGAGGCGCATTTACGCCTAATCCCTCTGCACGGGAGGCGGCGAGAGGCGGCGAAGCGCATTAATTCATGTCCAAAAAGCGCTTTAGAAGACGTTAATGCGCATAATCGCTTGTTCACACCGCGATAATGCGCTTTAACGGCCGGAGAAAAATAAAAGTCGCTATTTAACGCGCATTCGAAAATGCGCATTATCGGGGAAATAACGCGCCTGTACGCCCGTTTTGCGCTCCGCTGGTGTGGAGGTAAAATTTATAATGAGCCTCTAAGGCTCATTAAACGTCTCGTGTGGAGGAGGCCTCGGTCTCCAAGGCTGTGTATCGTTCGGAACATTCTAGAGCTGAGCATTTTTGATGGGGCCTGCACCTTCTCCACTGTGTGCACTTAGGCTGTGGATCCTGCCATTCCAGTATTGTAGGAGTGGGCAATGTACAGGGCTCAGGGTGCCGCATTGCCTCACTGGAACCCACTGGGGCCCACATGCCTCTCCCACTGCCACTGAATTTGCCAGCTACTTTCCTCCCCCCCAACCTCCAGCGATTTTAGAAGGAAGCAAGTTGAGTGGCGAGTGTGTGCCTTGTTTACAAGCAGAATCATACTCACTGGCATGCGCAAGGGGTATACCTGATGTGCCCAGGCACATTCTAATGTTTGGGGCTGCCTCCATTTTCCTGCCCCTACCCCCTGCTCAAATCAGGGTTTTTAAAGAGGACAGCAAGAGCGGTGAATTCTACTGCTTTCCCCACCTTACCCTTGCTAGGAAGGTCAATAATTCTATTTGTAGGAAGGGCTGGAGCTGCTGCCACCAGCCCGCTCGCTCAGTCAACCAGCCACTCTCTCCCTTGTTGTCCGCATGCTCTTGCCTGCCCGGCAGCTCTTGCCTTGTGCCCCAGCCACACACACAGCTCACAAGAGTTAACTGGACCGCTCGTGATAGTTGGAGCACAAGGCAGGAGTAGCAGCAGCTGCACTAGGAGGAGGAGACCTGAAAGAGAGAGCAAGAGAGAGACACGCTGTGTGTCTTCTCTCCTCCCTGCTTCCTCTGCAACAGGCCAGAAGGACTGGGAGAGAAAAGGAAAAGGGGGGGGGGGGGAGAATTGCAGTGCCCCCATACCAGGCCTTTCCTGGCTGAAGAGGATTCTTCAACGTCTTTCTGCATCCAGCTTCAGGTTTGCAACAGAGCAGGAGTGCTAAAACAATGCCCCTGCTTATTTTAGGTAGATATGATGCCTCCCTTTTCAAGTAAATATGATGCAGTAACCAGCAAGCTGTTACTTTCCTAGATATGGTTTGTGTGTGTGAGTGTATCTTGTGCCACCTTAAAAACAGAGTTGCAGCACAATCCTAAGTATGTCTACTCAGAAGTAAGCCCCACTGAGAACAATATGACTTACTCTGAAGTAAATGTGCATAGAATTTCAGCCTGAAAAAGAGGGTGGAGAAAAGGCAGAAGGGGATAAAGATGAAGCCATTGCAGAAATAGAATAGACAACTGTGGGCTTTTTAACCCACAGTTAAACACTTTATTAAGGACAGCAATGATCAGTGTCCCTAGAATAGGGTGACCAGATAAAATCCAGGTCAGAGCTCATGTAACTTTAACAGTTGTAGAGAAAAGGGAATTTCAGCCAGTGTCATTTGTATGCAATTAGTTCCTGGTGAAATTCCCTCTTCATCACAACAGTTAAAGGTGCAGGCACTATACTAGAGTGACCATATACAAAAGAAGGCAGGGTCCCTGCAACTTTAAGTGTTGTGATGAAGAGGGAATTTAACCAGGAACTAATTGTACACAATGACACTGGCTGAAATTCCCTTTTCTCTACAACTGTTAAAGTTACATGAGCCCTGACCTGGATTTTATCTGGTCAGCCTACCCTAGAATTAGAGTGTCTAAACATATATAGTCATGCCTAACTACAGTTCAGTCCCAGTTCAATTAATCACAGTACATGGTGACAGATACTTATTTTAAATTTTAATTAATACATATATTATCCTTTCCTGTAACAAAATGGTGCTTACCTCCTAAGTAAGTGTGTTCAGCATCAAGGCAGCAGAGGAAATTCATGCTAGTGTGACATGAATTAAAGGCACAATCCTATGCATGTTTAGAAACGGGAAAAAAATCCTACAACTCCAAGAATCCCCTAGCCAGCTTGGCTGGCTGGAGCTTGCTGAGAGTTCCAAGGCTTTTTTCTTTCCAAACATAGATAGGATTGCATCTTAAGTGGGTTTAAAATGTGAAACTCGGCACATGTGTGGAATCTTTAAAAAATATTATTACTCTAGCATCAGGATTGTAGCAGTTGTGCAATGTGGAAGGTATACTGTGCTTTCCCCTCCTCCACTCCAATCAGGGCCTTAGGTACACACCCTAATGAAATGAGTTGTGCACACCTATGATCATACTCAGCTTCCAAACAAGGTGCATGCTCCCACACAATTTCTTTTCTTTTAGAGTCATTGCTTTTTTTTGCTGCTGCATTAGCAGCAAATTCAGGGGCAGGAGTGGCACAAATAATGGCCAGGGAGGGCACATCCAGGCCACATGTTGCCCATCCTTGCCGTATTGGTTCCACTGCAGCAAGTCCTATGGGGCACAGCTGCATCATGTGAAGGTCTTGTACAGTTCTTGCCAAGGCAGGGGAGGCACAGAGGAGGTGAGGCCGACAATTTTCATATTAAGATCTGAGAATTCCAGCCAACCCCAGATTTTCTGCAATGGCACCGCCTTAGAAATAAATAGGAAGTAAAACAAAACCGTTAGTTATACAAGCTAATATTTAAAAATTTCACATGCAATCTTCCAAATCCCTCAGGAAAATTCACACCCAGTGTGTTAAATATTAGGTGGTCCAAATATTGGGTCTCTACATAGCCAGGACTGGGCAGACATCACTTTTTGTTGTAGTTATTGGAACCCTGATATTCACCAAGGGGATCAAAGTGCAAATAGTGAAACAAAGGATGCCTCTGAGCACATGGTCAGCCCAGAAATTTGAAATTGGTACCAGAACCAAGCTCATAAGCCCTTTTACATCCAAACCCACTCTGGATTTCACCCCAAGTGTTCTTTTTCAGCAAACCTAATTTAGGGTGGGTGGGGGTAAAGTTTTTTGGTTATTGCTATTGGAAGTCAAAAAGTCAGTAGACCCTAATCTACTTCTGTCCATCACTGCTGTGTCGTTGTTGTTGTTGTTATTATTATTATTATTATTATTATTATTTATTACATTTCTATACCGCTCCATAGCTGAAGCTCTCTGGGCGGTTTACATAAGATTAAAACGATTAAAAACAATATCCAAAATTTAAAACCATAAAAACATGTAACACTCACAGAAACAGATCTCTAAAAACAACTACAAACAACTTTATAAACATCTATAAACAACTGCGACCACTAGGGTTTGCACTATCATCTAGTGTACTTAGGAGTTTGGTTGAGATCTGAAGCTTATTTACCAGGACACAAATCTCATAGAACACAGTAGGGTTTTGAAGTAAATACGTTTATAAGTACTCCAGTTCAATGGAAAGAGTGTGCTCTGAGTTCCGAGTGAGGGCTTTTAAATTCTCCAGATGAGAAATCAAAGCAGACAAAGATCCTAATTTCCTTTTCCCCCCTTCCTCGCATGAAATTTTATTTTGAAATAAAGTTTTTTTTAAAGCCAGCAAAAAAGAACCCACATAATAGTATAACCATTTATTTAGTATATAACAATAGAAATTAAAAATCCTCACTAATTATATTTTAGTCTTTCATCAATATGCTTCCCATATATATTTTTAAAGCCGACAAAAAAACAACACACATAATAATATAACGAGCGCTATAGAAATTTACAAGATCCCCACTAATTATGTTTAGTCTGTTATCGATAGGCTTCCCATCTCCCTCCTATTGAAAGCTCTAAGCACCCAATTAACAGAGGTTTGCGCGCATCGTTTCAGGCGAGCCTATTAGCGACTTGTCACATCTCACGCGAAAGGACCATCCATCCTGGAGGAGAGCAAGACGCCAAAGACCATGGAGAGCCATCCCATAGGTTGTTCCGTTCGTCATGCAAAATAAGGTGGTGGAGCCTACGGAAGAGTCCGGGGAACGAGACGGACTTCAGAGCCGGCAAAGCAAGGGTGGGCGGAGCCTGATGCGTAAACGAATCCTCCGTGACTGGCAGGAAGAAGACGAAGCGCTCTTCTCCCTCGCGGGGGGGGGGGCGAGTGGGCGGAGCTGGATATGCAGATGAAGGAGGGCGCGAGCTTAGGAGGCAGGACGCCGCCAACAGCCGTCTGAGGGTTGAGTTCCACAGAGCCCGAGGAGCCGGGAGCCGGTCGAGCGACAGACTGACTGAGTGGCTGAACTCGAGCGGAGGCGACGCGCGGGAGGGAGACCTTCGTTCCGCCGAGCACCGCTGTGAGAGGTGGCTTGAGGCGGCGCCCGTCTACTCGCACACATCCTGCCCGGAAAGTCACCGTGACACGAGGGAAACCGGCCCCCTCCGGGAATATGGCGAGTCTCCGAAATGGAATCGGAGGGACCAGCGGCGGCGGCGGCGGCGAAGAGGTAACCCTGCCTGGAGGGAGAGAGGGAGGGTGGGGCTCTCTTGGGAGAAGCAGCAGCGATACGTGTATGTACGTGTGAATGGTGTTCGCGCCTTATCTTTTCCACTCCTTGGTTACCGGGGAAGGGGGGGGGAGTCTGATGGGCAGTAGAGAGGTGGAAGGGCTTTTCATCCCGACTTGCAGACGTAGAAGACCTTCTCGTAGGGGTCTAGGTACGGGTGCGTGGGTGGGTGGGCAAGGATGGAGGAGAAGGCCTGCGATGCGAGCTAAATCCCACGCGTACACGCGCTTTCTGTCGCCTCGTTGCGACTCCGTGGTAGAACTCGCTGCTCGTTTTCTGGCGCCCAACAGGTGCTGCTGTTGGTCCTTCCTTAAGAATAGAGAAAGATTATTAGATGGATGTCGCTACACAAACATGAACGATGAGTGGGTACCACTGGGGTAGGTTTGGGAAAATTTATTAATTTTTTTTTTTTTTAAATCCCACCTTTCTGTCCCATCTTTTTTGTTTTTTTGACGCGGGTAACCCCTTATCTCAGTATTTTGAATAAGGAGGGCTTGCTGAATTCTTAAAAGGAAATTGTATTCCGTGTTACAGAGTAGAAGCCAAAATTGACTTAAGATGTCCCCTTCATAAAGACAAAGTAACACACCCCTCCCTCAAAGTAGGTACCATGAATACAACGTACTTTCTATGTTCAAACTGCAAACCTGCATGAGAGCCCATAAAATGGTTCAGAACGTTTGCTTGCAAGTAAGCCTTAGCAGCAGTTGTACACGCAAGACATCTCATTGCTATTCACAATATAAAACTTTCTGAAAATTATGCCCAAGTCCTTTCTCTTGGGTGGACCATGGTATAAATACTTCATGCACTAAAGTTGGCCGTAATTCAATCTGGGCAGTCCCTGAAGAAGAATCAAACACAAAACGTCTAGCAAGCTAGTAATTCAGTTATCAAAAAAATCATGCCTGTGCCTATTTTGAGTTGGGATAATAGTGTTCCTTTCATCTTTTGAAAATTGCCTATGGTGCCACATTTCTAAGCAACCATTGTACATTGCTTTCCTCCTAAACATTTAAGATAATTTAGCAAAACTATGGGTTATATCCAATGTAATTCCTATTTAGAGTAGACCCATTGAAATAAATGAGACTTAACGGTGACTAACATTGGATACTACCATGTATACACACTGCTCCAGTTCCACACTCTGTAATAGTAAGCCACCTACATATGAACCCAATCACCTAGACAATGTACTATATAGAGCAGGAGGAAATGGAATGCCTCATGCTAGAGATGCCTTGCATAATTCAAAAGATGATTTAGTAAAACAATCCAAATGTCTTGATCAAGTGAGACAAATTGCTCACTTGACATGGAACCAAATATTATGGCTGCGTGTCAGAAATATGATGCCTTATCATTCTTGGAACATGCATTCAGGGGATAACTGCACATTTGGTTTTATGTTATATCCAGATTTTGTGTGTACGCTTCTCATCACTGGTTTTGACTGAAGAAATCTTAATGACAAAAGTGGCACCATAAATGCCTTGAAATTGGTATTGAGAAGTTGGTGATGCAGGTTTTTCTTATATTTAGCAACAATATATGTTTATGAGATCTAGGCATACTTGTGAATTGGTTGCCTTGGGAAGTTTTTAAAAATGAGATGTGGTGATTAGGGGTGTGCACGGACCCCCCGGATCGGATCGGGACCCGGATCGGGACCTCCAATTTTGTCCCGGACCGGTTCGGACAAAATCGGAGGCCCCCCGGACCGGATCGAGTCCGATCCCGATCCAAAAATCGGAAATTTTTGGATCGGCCGCCATTTTTTTCCCCATAGACTTGCATTGCAATGCAAGTCTATGAGGAAAAAATGGCGGCGGGTGGGTAAGGGGGGGCCTAACTCCCTCCCCCCCCCCGGGGCCGTCCGCTGTGGACGGCCCCGGCAGGTAAACCCCCTCCCCCGCGCTCCCTACCCCCCCTGGGGCCGCCTGCTTCCATCCGCTGGCGCCCGCGGGCGCCAGCGGATAGAAGCGGACGGCTCCGGGGGGGGGGTAAGCCCCCTTCCCCGCCACTTACCTTCTCGGCACGTCCGGCGCCGGCGGCTACTACCAGCGGGCTCCGCGGCCTACTCTCGAGTAGCGCGCCGGGTGATGACATCACCCGGCGCGCCACCCTGGAGCAGGCCGCGGAGCCTGCTGGTAGTAGTAGGCGCCGGCGCCGGACGGGAGCCGCCGGGCCGGGCAGGTAAGGGCCCCCCTCCCCCCTCCCCCCTCCGCACGCCCCCTCCTCCCCCCTCCCCCCTCCGCGCGCCCCCTCCTCCCCTCCACGCACCCCCTCCTTACCTTTCCGGCCCGGCGGCTCCCGTCCGGCGCCGGCGCCTACTACTTCCAGCAGGCTCCGCGGCCTGCTCTAGAGTAGCGCGCCGGGTGATGACATCACCCGGCGCGCCATCCTAGAGCAGGCCGCGGAGCCTGCTGGGAATAGTAGGCGCCGGCGCCGGACGGGAGCCGCCGGGCCGGAAAGGTAAGGGCCCCCCTCCCCCCTCCGCGCGCCCCCTCCTCCCCTCCACGCACCCCCTCCTTACCTTTCCGGCCCGGCGGCTCCCGTCCGGCGCCGGCGCCTACTACTTCCAGCAGGCTCCGCGGCCTGCTCTAGAGTAGCGCGCCGGGTGATGACATCACCCGGCGCGCCATCCTAGAGCAGGCCGCGGAGCCTGCTGGGAATAGTAGGCGCCGGCGCCGGACGGGAGCCGCCGGGCCGGAAAGGTAAGGGCCCCCCTCCCCCCTCCGCGCGCCCCCTCCTCCCCTCCACGCACCCCCTCCTTACCTTTCCGGCCCGGCGGCTCCCGTCCGGCGCCGGCGCCTACTACTACCAGCAGGCTCCGCGGCCTGCTCTAGAGTAGCGCGCCGGGTGATGACATCACCCGGCGCGCCACCCTAGAGCAGGCCGCGGAGCCTGCTGGGAATAGTAGGCGCCGGCGCCGGACGGGAGCCGCCGGGCCGGAAAGGTAAGGGCCCCCCTCCCCCCTCCCCCCTCCGCGCGCCCCCTCCTCCCCTCCACGCACCCCCTCCTTACCTTCCCGGCCCGGTGGCTCCCGTCCGGCGCCGGCGCCTACTACTACCAGCAGGCTCCGCGGCCTGCTCTAGAGTAGCGCGCCGGGTGATGACATCACCCGGCGCGCCACCCTAGAGCAGGCCGCGGAGCCTGCTAGTAGTAGTAGGCGCCGGCGCCGGACGGGAGCCACCGGGCCGAGAAGGTAAGTGCCCCCCTCCTCCCCCCCCCCCGCTGTCCACTTTCATCGGCGGGCGCCCGCTGGCGCCCGCCAATGGAAGCGGCGGTGGGCGCCAGTGGGCGCCCGCCGATCCGCCGATCCGCCGAACCGGTTCGGAGCTTTTTCGGACCGGTTCGGATTGGATCGGCCGATCCAGCTGCGGGATCGGAAATCGGATAATTTATCCGATTTCCCACTGGACCGGACTCGGATCGTGGATCGGGTCCGATCCAGTGCACATCCCTAGTGGTGATACTGTGCCCTGTCAGCATAGGAATAACACAGGTATATGTCTAGCTTTCTGTTACCACTGGTAGTTAGATATATCACAGAAGCTTGTTTAAGCAAAGAAAGGTGACTAAGGATGCAATCCTATGCATGCTTAGACAGAAAAAAAGTCTGACAACTCCCAGCATTCCCCAGCCATCCATGCTGGCAGGGGAATGCTGGGAGTTGCAGGGTTTTTTGTTGTTTTCTAAACATACATAGGATTATGCCTTAAGCAATCATGCCCAAGTACCTTTCATGATTGTGCTGCTGACTTCCTTTTCATGTGAATAGTTTGACTTGCTATTTCTGCTGCATCCTATCAATCCTCTTGTCTGAGAATGCATAGTGTTCTGACTACTTTGCAGGACACTCTCACTGCAAAAAATGCTTTGCTTGGATGAATATTGTTATATTGGAACTTGTATAATAATGCTAGTCAGTCATTCAGGAGTATAAAAAGGAGAGCAATGACAAGATATGAGTTGTCAGTTTAGCGATGCCCGATGTCTTCTGGGCATTGCCAAAGCAAAAACACAAACAAACAAAAAACCCTGCTTAAGCAAGTTGTCTTTTCTTTCTAAATATGTTAAAAATCTTATTAACTTTGTGAAGCTTCAACTGTGAAACTGTACGTTTCACTTTCCTGTTAATTTCCTGTGTTCTCTCAGGATTGTTACTATTCTGTTTTTAGCCAAGCTCTCCTCTCAGAGGATCAGGTCTCTTGTGAGGCTGCCTTTTATACCCAGGGAGAATCACAGAAACCTGCCTTGCAGTGTATTCACTCAGTCAGATCTACATGGACCTCATTTACAGTACATAAGCAAGGATGAAGTGAAAGAACGGCATGCCAGCAAGTGGAGAAAATAAACTAACATTATGCATAAAAATCTTAGGTGAGGGGGAAATGGAACTATGTGTAAGCAAAAGTAGAATGCAGTAGTTTCATGGAAAAATAACACAAATTACGGCAGTTTACATGCAAGGATTATAAATCACAAAATAAACTACTGTTTAACTCTTACTAAACCAAACTACTAGGAGAATGAAATATAACTTTAAGCTGTGATATAACTTTTACATGCAGAAACACTAGCAAACAAAACTAACAGCAGTTTTAATTATTGCTTAACTTTTAGAACTACCTAAAACTTCCACCCCACCCTCCCTTAAGGACTGGTTCCTAAAGACTCAGGTTAAGGTTGAGAAAGATTTATAAA
Source organism: Anniella stebbinsi (assembly GCA_029215795.1). Lineage (NCBI taxonomy): Eukaryota > Metazoa > Chordata > Lepidosauria > Squamata > Anniellidae > Anniella > Anniella stebbinsi. The sequence continues at coordinate 93,945,421 of JARDYH010000002.1, read as the reverse complement.
GGATTCAGTATACAATGTTGAGAAAACAGGGAGTAGGATAAAAAACCAAAACCAAAAGAAAACTAACTCATAGGCTATGTTTAGATTATCATATTGTTGCTTAAATTGCTGAGATATGCACAAAACTTCTGTCTGTGCGTTCAGTCTTTGCTCTGGCCCTTCACGCCTACTTTCTTGGAGATCATCTACACCTATGAGCCTTCTGGGGGGGAGAGGGAGGATGCCGGGCTTTCCCACTTTTGGGATCGTCCCCTGGTGTGCACATGCCTGCGCTTCATCCCGGAAGTGACGAGGGACGTTGTGGGCGCCATTTTTTTCGTCGCTGGGAGAGCAATTGCGTTCCACTGCAAGAAAATTTTCTAAAAAACCCTTGAAACTACTCCCCACCCCACCCCCGATGGGTATGGACTGTCCCCACACAGCTCCATGCCCATTTCCAGAGCCCCGCTACTTGCGAAGAAGGGACGACCCGTGATCATGCGCCACACCAGCAGAGGTCCTCGGGGGGGTCTTGGGACCATGGGAAAAACTGGGAAATCCATGGTTCCGGTTATCCCGGGGAAAGTCTCTGGTTGTCCCTGCTTGACCCTGGGATCCCCTTTGCATCATTTGGATGCACAGGGACGACCTAGAGACGACCCTGGGATATATGCATGGGGTTGACATGGCCTTGGTGTGCCATGATAAGCTGGGAAATCTTCAATTAATTGTAGTTTCTCAGTTTGTCTGAACCACAGAACTGTGGTTACTAGTTTCAAAACAAGCTGGGATTAAACTTTGGTTTGAAGTTTTCTTTAAAACCCTATCTTGTTCTGAATCTGGTAACCATAGTTCCTTAGTTCATATTAAGTGAGAAACTATGGTTAATTGGAGATGTCCAGGTTTTGGGAAGGGGCTGCATGCATTCTCACGTGGCTCATTCATGTCTTGTTTTATTAAGCGGAGATATGATTCTTGCAAAGAATTCATGCTTGATTCATTCTAATACAAATGAGTTTAAATGTGAACTCAGGACAATAGGTTTTTCATCGATTCTTTCACCAGGATACAGAAGCGGCAGGGAAGAGTGGCAAAACAACAGCAACCCAGCTGCTCTACATGCCAGTAATACAGTGCTGCAAAGACATTTGGGATACAGGGTTACATTTTGGCTGATCAGGAGTTGCAAAGGAAGAGGAAAACAAACAAGGAGGAGGGATTGAGAAATCAAGTCACAGTTTGTTCCATTAACCTGTTTCACATGTAACATCGGCAAATCATGGGTTAATTAACCCACAGTTTGTCAAGATGCATGCTGATCCATTCTGCATCCATTTTAAATATTCAACTCCGGATCGGCCCAGTCAGGAGTTGCTATGTGATGTCTGAACCTGGGTTATAAGTTCTAGGTTTATCATGGGTTAAACATCCTTCAGTTAGTAATTAGGTTAATTGTGGGTTGTTTAGCCCATGATAAACCTACGGTGTCTGGGTTTGGACATCATGTAGCAATCCCTGATTAGTTCAATGAGGGGCTGAATACTCAAAAAGGCTGCAGTACACATCCAGCACTTACCACAGCAAACAGTGGATTAATTAACCAACGATTTATGTGTGAACAGCCCCAACATTTCCAAGCAAGCCTTGAGTAGGGCATAGATCAAGGGTGGGCAGAAAGTAGATCTTGTACATTTTGGGCTTCAACTTTCCAGAAGTCCTTGCCAGCAAGCTAATGGAAAGGAATGCTGGGAATTGAAGTTCAAAACATCTGGAGATCTACTTTCTACCCACCCCTGGCTTAAATACACCCTAGGTTAGGGTTATATGTGAACCAGGTCATAGTTTACAAGAGCAGCACTCAATTTTAGAGTTATGCAACCCTTCTTCCATCTAAGAATGCTGTTGGCTTGAGAAATTGAAAAGCATAGTATTGGTTCTTGAAACTTTAAAAAATAATCCTTGAGTGTAGTACTAGGAAGTGTTCCCTCCACATCCCTAAGAGTTCACCTGAGAAATTATTTTTTTAAGCAGGCTATGAATATCTCAATAAATTGAAGTAATTACTAAGTTAAGATTATGAAATATTATGTACAGATCAGATACTGCATTATTAAGAATTAAATTAATCTTATTTTGGGCTGGATATGACTATTAATTCTAGGTAGTGAATGCTAAGCTAGAAACCCTGAGGCTCAGTTACATGAAATATCTATTTTACTGCTGACTCTCACAGAGACAACATTTCTCAAGTTGCACAACACACTGAGCCAGAGATATTAGATCCTTTGGTAATTATTCTAAGGTTTATGTAAGACCAGTTATGTGAGCATTTATTTTCTAAAGTAAGCATTCTTGTATTTAGGGAAAATTAAATGTGAGGTAAATAAGCATCTGGAATCCAGCAGGAAGGAAAACCAGCTGAGGGGAGGCACTTTGAGCAGAAAATAACATGGCTAGAGAAAGCATTAATACCCCTTTTCTCATACTCTTCTTCTGTCCAAATTGCAGCCTCCTGAGACTGCTTTTTCCATTGCCACAGAAATTAGGACCCGAAATAATGGGTATAAGTTACAGCTGCCTAGATTTCAATTAAATGTAAGGAAAAGCTTCCTGACAGTAAGATCCGTACAACTGTGGAACTGTCTACCTATGGAGGTTGTAGGTTCTCTATCTTGGGAGGTTTTTAAAAAGAGGCTAAACAGTCAGTCACCCCTCATGGATGGTTTAATTGTTTTCCTTACACATTGCAGAGGGTTGGACTAGATGAGCCTTGTGGTTCCTTCCAATTCTATGATTCTTGTCATTTATTACAATAATAATAATAATAATAAACACCTCCTGGGCTTTGTTACTTACAGTTGCATGTTACGTGTCATTTTGAAGGATTTTTGCTGTTTAGGAGCAAGTTTATACATTACATGTAACAAAGCCCTATTTTTTCTTTTGTTTTTAATGAAGAGTAGCCTCCGAGATTTTAATTTTGTCCAGAGGAATGGTAGTGGATGTGATTGCTTAACCCTTTCCTTGCTAACCATTTTCCTTTCAAATACCTCTCCTGTACCAAGTTGCTTTTCTTCCTTACTAGGTTCCACTTTTGACATGGTTGGTGGAGATGAGAATTAGGTCATCGAAGGTCTTTGGCCAAATCAGATCAGTTTATTCCTGCGGTGGCCTTCAAATGTGTTGTTCAGTAAAAGCTGCTGCTGCTTCAGTCCCAAAGGTTTTTCTACTGACTCCTCCCTCAAGAGTTTTTGCAATGCAGAACAAAGTCCCAATCTTTTTGATGGGATAACACAGGCACTGCAGAATAGTGATGGCTACATCTTGATTTTGAGAGGCTTGGGAGTAGTTGGCTATGTGGAATGGAGTGGCAGATATGCTGGCTGATCTGCGTATGGTGTGACTTGTGATTCTTCTACCTTACTTGCTGTGATGGCTAATATGAGTCACACCATGACCTAGTCTTCCAACTCACGGAGAATACTAACTACACTATATTCACATTGTATATTTAGTAGCTGCCAATGTTATTGTTTGCCTAAGATGTATTACTATAATAAATAATACAATAGTGATTAAGAGGGCCAGTTGTGCATTGGTTCCCCCCACCCCATACATTGCATCTCTCAGACATGTAGCCCTTAATACAAAGAATCCTCCTCCAACAAACAAACAAACAAACAAAACAAACAACCTTCATGATGGCAGCATTCTTTGGGTCACACTAAAAAGGAAATTAAAATTACCATTCACTCCTATGGAATCGTATCAGTTTATTCAAGAACAAACTAATTCACCTGCCGAGAACTATGTCTTTCAAATGAAACCTCTTGGAAGCAGTGATAGAAGTTTTCTGGGAATGTTTCCAATAGAAATCAGGCTAGTTTGCATAGGGTCATTTGCATAAGAAAATTTTCAGTTTGCACTGGAATTTTTTGGGATGCCATAGAGAGTTACCTAATTTAGCATGTTTATTTTACTTGTATTTAATAAACAGAGCTAACCAAAGTACGCTATGTTAATTTCTTGTCAATAAACCACAAGTATGTGACTTAAAATATCTGAAGAAAAAAAAATCACATTTAATGAGATTTAAATGTTATATTACATAGACATTTTTTTTGGAATATTTGTAAAACATTAATGAAAATAGCAGTTACTTTCCTTACATTGTTTAAGTGGTTTTAAAATAATAATAATGAAAATTGTTGACACACAAATTTAGCCTTCCCCAACCTGGTGCTCTTCAGATGTGTTGGACTACAATTTTCAGCATTCCCAGCCAGCCATGGATCCCTGGTCCCAATTATGGATCCCTGGTCCCAATTTTAGCAACCCAAAGAACTGTGTATCATATGCTGATAACCACTCACCTATTTCAAGAATTCAACTCTCTTCCACTGAGGTTGTTGGAGTATTCTCAGTTTCACTGTCCCCACTTCGTACTTCCATTTCACACTGATACATATAGATATCACATGCTTGTTAGGGATAATCACTTTAATTTGCAATTGCCAGCCATTCATTGTTACGAATAAACTTATGAAATGGAAAAATTCCATGGAAAATCAAAGCACTGGAAAAGTTTCCACATCACTGCTTGGGAGACACAATTGAAAGCATCTAGGTCATATGAAGAAACTTTTTTAAGTCTGAAGAAGAGGTCTCCTGTGTTTATTCTCTTTTCCCTGGTGGCACCTAAAATTGACCAGCTGCCACTTCGACCAGGGAAAATGCATATATCCATTCATGTCTTATGTTTATGTATACATATGTATATGTATATACATAGTATATACATATACTATGTATACATAAGTATGTAAATTTGCTGCTGCTTACTCACAATACTCACAATACGCAGTTCCTGGTGATGAGCAAATCCCTGATGTTGAACTTAAACTAGATGGTCACAAAGTTGTCTTTGTGATCATCTAGGCCTGGGGGTGGGGTAGATGGTCACCACCCTAGGGAGGAAGAGCTAGCAACTCTTTGATGGATTATTTATGCTATATATTTGAATAATAACCTTGGGAGGATGTAGAAGAGAACAGATCTAAAGATGTACTTTTGTTTGTTACTCTAAAGGTGGAAGAAGATCTTTTCAAAATGAAATAACTGGAGAACAAAGCAGTTGGAGTTGCAAAAGTCAGGAAAAGGCATTTTTTCATATACTGTGAGAAATAGTGTCAAAGGTAAATTACAGTGGGGGGGGCGTGGCTTGCCACCAAGCAAAATGGAGGCATAACTGCTTCGCTCTGCAGACCCCAAGCTCCTTTTAGGCACTGATAACAGCAATCTTGATCTACTCTCCTCCCCTCAGTCGCACCCAGATAGGAGATGCAACAGAGAACAAGTGGGCGATACAGTAAGGTACCAAAACTCACGTTCTGTTCCGATATAGCTGCTGACAGCTCAGAAGGCCTCAGCGAGGAAGAGGGAACTGACATGGCGAAGGGCAGGTGGAAGGCCTCAAAGGGCACAAAACTGACTAACACCCTTGCAGCAGAAATTGACATACCCTCTTTAAGTCAACAACTCAGGGCAGATTTAGCAGAAGATTGAACTGCAGCCCTTAAGAAAGAACTCTCTCCTATAGAGATGACCTTAGACTCACTCTCAGCACAACTTGCAGGGATTTCAAGTACTGCTAGTGAGGCTATGAACCTAGGCCTTGCACAAGAGTCGAAAATACAAAAACTGACAAAGATAACCAAGGAACTGCAAATGAGGCTAGAGGAGCAGGAAGACAGGAATTGCCGTTACAGTTTTAGGATTCGTGGCCTACCAGAATCTGAGGAAGGGGAGGATGTAGTGGGATTCCTAATAAAGTGGTTGACAACTCTAAATTTAACTACAAACAAAATGGACAACATAGAGAGAGCACACAGAACGCTAGGACACAAATCTGTAGAGGGTGCTCAACCTCGAGACATAATAATCAGGTTTGAAAAGTACTGCCTGAAAGAAAAAAGTCTTCCAAGACCTACGAAACACTCGTGATCTTTAGTATAAAGGTAGAAACCTACAAATCTTTCAAGACATTAGTGCAGGCACCCTGCAACGAAGATGGCTATTTAAACCTTATACTGAGAAATTGAGGGAGGCAGGAATCGCATATCGCTGGGGATTTCCATTCAAGCTAACAGTAAAATACAAAGGCAGACCTCCTCATGGCTTCTACACATGAACAAAAAAAGAAGACATTAGCACTTCTTGGCCTGGAAGCCCCACTACCACCTGCACTCAACGATGAAGATCTGCTATCCTACGAAGACATAGCAACTGGATGGAGAATGAAGGAAAAGAAGAAAAAAGGCAAACTCCAGCGACTAGAAACAACAAGTGATCTACCAGACAAGTTGGTGGCCACCGTGGCAGACTGATTTCTCAACTCACAACAGTAATAATGGATTCCTTGCACTGACAAACATGAGGAAGGATCAACATTTCCAAACATGAACAGTTATGCAGCTGAGACAACATGGCTGATATGATCACCTATGTAGTTGGGTAATGTGAGAAACTGGAGGCAGGGGAGGTGGGATATAAGTGAGAATAAAATTAATACTATGCTGTTATGTAAAGCTTAAACTAGACTAACAACTGGAGCTGAGGGAGAAAGAGTTAGCACTTCAAAGAATGGGTATATGGGGTACAATATAGCCCCCCAAAATCCTACCATGGTTAGATGGAGGGAATCGTCCCCTATAAGCCACAGAACTGGTGGCACAAAGTTGGTATGGTTCAGATTCTGTTTTGGTTTTATGTTTAATTGGTTCTTTAATTCCTGTTCCCAAGGTACATGCTTTAATATGGTCACCCATGGTGACTACGTGGTCACCTCTTGTACACTTAGCTTAAGATATATGCAATGACAGAAGCAACAAGTGGGAGGGATCTTTCCCTTCTAACTTTATTTATTTATTTATTTCATTTCTAACCCGCCTCTCCATCTAGATCGAGGCGGGGAACAACACTAAATATAAATATAAAAACAAAATAGATAAACCATTAAAACAGATAAAAACAAATACATTATTAAAAACATCTTAAAATTAAACTGGATAGGCCTGCCGGAAGAGAGCAGTCTTCACGGCTTTCTTAAATTCCAGAAGACTGCTAATTTGTCGAATCTCCTCCGGCAGGCCATTCCACAGCCTGGGAGCGGCAGAAGAGAAGGTCCTCTGGGTAACACTCGTCAGCCTAGTTCTGGCTGACTGGAGTAAATTCTTCCCAGAGGACCTGAGTGTGCGGGATTATACGGGAGAAGGCGATCCCGCAGGTAACCTGGACCCAAACCATGTAGGGCTTTAAAGGTAATAACCAACACTTTATACGTCGCCCGGAAACTAATGGGCAGCCAATGGAGTGATTTTAAGATTGGTGTTATGTGGTCACCCCTAGGTGTACCGGTGACCAACCTGGCTGCCATATTTTGAACTAATTGAAGTTTCCGGACTAGGCACAAAGGTAGCCCTATGTACAGCGCATTGCAGAAGTCGAGCCTCGAAGTTACCAGTGAGTGCACTACCATCTTTAGGTCTTCCAACTCTAGGAAGTATAGCCAATAGTGAGTATCTTGGGAGTTGTAGACTAAAAAATTCTGGAGGGCCACAAGTTGCCTACCCCTGCTCTACTGGGATGTGATGGCACATCAGGTTGTAGAATTGTACAGGAGAAACAACATATTTCACTGTGTCATGAGAATTGTAACTTTCATTTTAAGAATAGCAAGCTGCTATGCTGCATAGTATAAAGAAAAACCAGTTGGTAGGCTTTTCCTCAAACGAAAAATCTTATTGAGGATGGGAGTAATGGTAGATTTCCAAGTTCGACTGGGTGCCAATAATTTCCCCTTTTTAATTTTAAACGCAAACTATCCCATTTCCCCCCTCTTCCCTCCCACTGACCAAGTCTGTGACAAATATTTAAAATGGGGTGGGAGAGAAGGAAGAAGAAAACTGCTAAAAGCTTTTAAATTATAAAACTGCATAATTTTCACCGGAAATGTACTTTAGAATAATAATTCAAGTAGCAAGGAACACCAATTTTGAAACAACGAAACCTATCTGATTTTTATCTTGCTCTTCTTCCAAGAAGCTCACAGTGATGTGTAAGGTATTATCCCAGTGTTATTGTCACAACAGCCTTGTAAAGTAGGTCAGATTGAGGGAGTGTGACTTGCTTATGTGGTTATCCCTCGCTGCTCTTCCAAGTCCAGCTTTCAAACACACCTGTGATTGAAACAGGTCTTTCATTCCATGTGGAAGCAAGTGCAGGCAAATGTTTCGATGCTCTAAAAACATTTTTTAAAAATGTCAGCCTGAACAGTGCAGATCATTGTATCAAATGTTTACTGTCCCAGTGTTGCAAAGGAGATTTCATGCTGACTTAATTGGCCGTTAGGGGATTCTCATGTAGTACAACTGCAAGTAGCTTGGTGTAAAATAATTGGAAGTCACATACGGCTAGTATACTCACACCTCGGTTAAAATGTACTTCCTGCTGGCCTCTCTGGATGACAAAGGACATTTTTACATCTTGAATTTGTTTTTGATTTGAAAGAAGATTCTACACTGCTCCATTTAAGGCTTTCTGAGTAATAAAGTCTAAAAAGCCAAAACCAGGTGAAAGTTTATACTTTGCATAGGTTTATTAAAAATGAGTCATGTGGCCTTGATGAGGATGACACTGTGACAGCATTACAGATGCAAGTGTGCTGTTGCATCCCCATAACAACTATTCTCAACTAAAAATTCAAAATATAAGGGAGCTTTGTGTGCCAATCAAAATATCTGAAGTATCTAACACTGAATAAAAAAATGGTAGTAGGGATGACAGGATTAGGACAATAGTTACTGAGACGTTGAAATGAACTGCTCTAGAAATAAATCATGATTTTTATGTTCTATAATTATCTTTCCTCTTAACTTTTTGTTCTTTAACTAAAATTTATAACCTTGCTTCTGTAGAGGAAAATCCTGTATCCCACACTTTGTAGCTTTGCGCAAAAAAGGGTGGAAATAAGGGCAATGTTATGCTCACCTTAATAGACGTGGCATATTTGATTCCAAAACTGCTTCAAGGAAGAATCTGTTCACCATGCTGGTTACTTTACTTATTGTGTGGATTCTAGACGTTTTCCTCTCTTTTCTCCCCTTCAAAGTGGTCTTTAAATACTCTGGTTTGCTAATCCTTTATAAATCAATCAGTCAAATTTAATATGGAAAGGCTTGTTAGGATGGCAGTTCCTCCCAATAAAACAAAGAGGACAATATTCTGGGATTAGGATATTTTAAGGCATGGGTATAGAACCTCAGCCCCCAGGGCCAAATCCAGCCATCCTGGAGTCCCAATCTGATCCTCCAGGGTTCCCCAAATCATCATGCCTCTTTCCCCTGGCCACCAATCATTTGGTTGTTTCCTAGCTTGTGTGCATATTTCCTCGTACTAAAAGGTTGAAATACATTGCTACTGGCACTAAGTGCTTTAAGCTAAAATATACTGGTATTTTTGGCATTTTGATTCTGGCATTTTTCCTTTGGCATCACGTTCACTGCCCCCACCCGCTAGTAGAATTTGCCCCCATCCACCCTTGAGAGTTGAAATAGGATTCAGTCCTTAGGCTCAAAGGCGTTCAACAACCCTGTCTTAAGGAGTGCCTCTTTCCATATGTACATCCCTAGACCTAACCTACACCAAGCAGGATATAGCACTATGAAAGCAGTATATAAGAGGCAGGAGCCACACCAAGCAGGATATAGCACTAAGAAAGTGGTATATATGGTATGTGTCAATGGGCCCCAACAGTTGTCAGTGCGCTTTAGTGCTGCTATAAAGCAGTAGTGTGGCTCCTGCCTCTTGAATACAGCTTTCATAGTGCTATATCCTGCTTGGTGTGGATTAGACCCTACTCTGTGTCCCCTGCCATCTAAAAATTGGTGGATGTACACATGGGATTCCTCTTTCTGGGATGCTCATCTAACCCCCACACTCGGGCTTTCTGTTTTGAATGCACTATTTAGTCTGTGTGGGGGTGGGTGTTTCCATTGTAAAATGGTTGTTTTCTGTTGTTATGATCTCTATGACTTTTTGAACCTTCTGGCAAGGACAGTCTTTGAACAGAAAACAACAGTTTCACAATGGAAAATGAAGGGGAAAAAGAAATCTAGTTTATATAAGAACTAGCAGCTTCACAAAAATTATACTGCCCTTCTGACTGGCTGAGAGGTTAGACAAGGCATATGAATAGTGTATGTAAGTGACACTTGCAAGCAGAAGAAAAGAAAAATTAGAAATTAAAAGAAGCCATGATGGTTTATTCCCCCCCCACACACACACACACACACATACGTGCTGGGGGGATAATTTCCCTCAGCAGTGTGGGTTTGTCAAGTTGGGTGAACCTGGCTAGGCTGTTTTCTTGCTGTGGGTAATAAGCCACCCAGAACCCTATGGCAACAAGACACCCTGGCCAGATTCAGATGGCACTACAAGCTGCACTGCCGAGGATAATTATGCAACTCCCCCTAACATGCGTGGGGTGGTAGTGGTATGAGTAATAAGCTTCTATGATTGTGCTAATCGATAATTGACTGGGTTCACACATCACACTATGCCGTGGTTGGTTGCCATTGTGGGTGGCTGCAGAGTGCTTTGCATGATGTCTGAATCCAGAGTGGCTTTCCTGTTGTGGGTAGTTTTGCGCAAACAAGCCATCCTTAGAACCCATAGCTTGTAGTAGGGTTGCTTTAGGATTATTTGTTCTAGGGTGGTTTAGTGTGAGGTCCGAACCCGGCATGGTGATTTTCCCATTGACTGTTGGAAATGGCTAAAGTGCCGCTGATAAGAGTGCAGCTGCTTTGCTGCTCCTCGTTATCTTGCTGGTGCAATTTTCCCTTATCCCTTCTCAACCGCAGGATGGATTTTTATTTTTTGTTCTTTTGTTTTTGTAAGAATCTTGAAGGAAGGACAGAGTGTTTTGAACATATTCACATGATCATTTCTTTATTTTCAGTTCTGTGCAGGAGAACCGAAAACAAATAAATAGTCCGCTGCTAGGAATTTTGCCTAATTTCCCCCTCTGTTCTACTGCTCTGCCATGAATTTTGCATAACTTCCCCCTCTGTTCTACTGCTCTGCCATGAATTTTGTGTAATTTTTCCCCTCCGTTCTACTGCTCTGCCCTGAAATTTGCACAATTTTCTCCTCCATTGTACTGCTCTGCTATGAGTTTTGCATAATTCTCCCTTCCGTTCTACTTCTTTGTCATGAAATCTATGCAGTTTCCCCCTGTGTAGCACTGCTGTTCCTTGAAATTTGTGGATTCTTTTGTGATCCTGTTCACTGCTATATAACCCTCATGAACATCTGACAGCTAGCAATGGAGACCAGTGGACGGAATTGTGTTGGGGGGTACAGGGAGTGAAAAGGAGTTTTAGGGGCGGGTGTGTTTACTTCACTATAATATAAAGCAACTTTTTTTTTAAAAAAAGTGTTCACTAGCAAGGGAAGCACTGAAGTGGAGGACATTGACAAGAGTGGGATACAGGTATGCTTGGCTAAATAGTGGACCAGCGGCCTTGCACTCTGGTACAAGAGTGCAAGGCACACTTACCAAGAACTAGCAAATGTGTTCCCATATTCATAAGTGCAGAGAAAATTATTTCTTTTTTTGCAATCTGATGAAACCATCATGTACACCTGACAGCTAGCAATGGAGACCACTTGGGGGAAGCAACAAGCCAAAAGGCTTGTGGGAGAGAGAGCAAAAAGTGGCTGGCGGCTGCAGGAGAAAAGGAGATATCTATGGAGACCAGTGGAAGGAAGTGACAAGCATGAAGTGGGGTGGGGTGCTGAAAGAGGCTGGCTGGTGGCTGCAGGAGAGAAGGAGCTTTAGGGGCTAGTGTTCTTACTTCAGTAGAATGTCAAGCAACTTTTTAAAGGGTGTTTGCTAGTAAGGGAAGCATGGAAATGGATAATGATATTGACAAGCAGATTGACAAGAGGGGGTATCAGTGTGCTTAATGAAATAGCAAATAGGTGGTCTTGTGATCTTGCGCAAGAGCCTAAAAAAAGTTTCCTGCATTCATAAGGGCTTCGAAAATGATTTCCTTTGTGCAATCTGATGCTGAGAGCGGGGGAGTTTCCCTCGTCAGGTTGAAACCCCAGCAGACCAATTGCAGAAAGGGTTCTGATGTAGGGAATGAATAAACAAGGATTTCTGCAGCAAAGGCCCCTTGGATACATGCTGGTAGTGGCCTGGAGGACTGAGGGAGAAAGAAGCCATGGGAAGCTGCTGAGTGGGTGATCATCTGTCGGAAGCAAGGGGTAAGCCACCCACCCACCCTGACCTTTTCGCAGAGTAGCTTAGCATGATGTGCGAAAGTGCCAACTGTGTTGTAGAGGACGTGGTCTCCAGGGACAAAAGAAACAGAGCTGAATGCAGGAAGGCTGGAGGCTGCATTACCAATGGATCAAGAAGATCCATTGGTAATGTTAAAGTAGGGTAACAGTCTAGGCAGGGTTTAGATGAATTCATTTCCTCACGTTTTCATATCTTAATTGGTCTTATGGTTAACTGCTAAAACGGGTTTAAAATCTTCCTTTGTTTTTGTTTGACGCTTTGCAAATCCTGTTGTTAAAACCTTTGTCTGGTGGCATTTCGTCCCATACGAATTGCCTTAGAACCCTATTCAATATAGTGAGTTAACTGGGGTCAGTGAGGAAGCGAATAGAGGAAAAAAACACACCACAGGATGAAAAGATGATCTAGTGAAAGCAGTCAGGAAAGCTAAAGTTGTTGCCATAGTGGCAGCAATGAGGATCACAGGAAGGGCTAAGTTAGCTTGTTCCCTTGCCTCTCATGGTGCAGGCTACAGGCTGTGCCATTAAAGAGAGTTCTTCAGGTGGCGTATAGGGAACTAAGTTTGAAGCAATTAGTCTCTCTGCTTGTTTTTCTGGACTTATTTTTGGGATTTTAAAAATCTTTTTTCAAAGCTTATCTTTTTAAAAAAGTTGCTTTGAATGTTGCTGAACAGAAAAGTAAATACGTATGTTTTCACATAAATAAATTTCACATAAATCAGATCAATATACTGAAGAAAAATATCACTCGGATGCTGATGTATATGTTTTTTTCCTTCTATAAAGTTTTAATTTAGTTTCCCAATACAGTAGTTTAAGACTTCAACTTAACATATATATAATACATCTATAATTGCTAAACCACCTGGCCAGAACCTATTCCAATAATTGATAAATGGTATCCAACTTTTTGGGGAAGTCTGGATGGAGTTCATTCTTCTCTCCCATAGCAACTTAAAACTTGTTATTTTATTAATCACCATGGTAGTCCAAATATCCAAAAATTATCCAATACAGGGGTTCAGGGAGGTTTTTTTAAACAAACAAACAAAACAAAGCAAGATGGGTAATGGCACCTTCAAGCTTATGGCAGTTAACTTTTACTCAGCTGCAGCTCAGCCTGCTGTGGTAAATGTGGATATTGAGACTGCAGCCTAATACTGTTTTCTGCTGCAGGAAGAGTATAATGGAAGGGGGATGGTGGTGAAATATTGAAAAAGCCAAGTCAGGAAGGAAGTAGAGAAACTGAAATAAATAAACAAATGCTACAAAGTCTAGCCCAATGTTGTTGCCTTTTAATACTGGGAGGAGGAATATACCATGGTAGCATTTGATGGTTTAAAAATGCAGGGCTCTTTATCAGTAATTACAAGCAATAACATACTGGATGCTTGTGAACAGCACTTTAAGATTGATCCTTCTGGTATGTTTTGCAATGCTTTCGTCATATGCCTCACTAAAGAAAGTTAACTTGGTTTCTTTGAATTTTGTGTAAAAGACCATCATGCTCAAAATAAACTAGTAACTGCAAGTGAACAGCTGTTGTTCATTCACTCTTCATTTCGATAGGGATGCTGTCATTCCTTAGGCAAGTATAATAGTTTCTTGGCCTCATTCGCAATAAATAAAATGGCTCAACAGAGATGAGTATTAAGATGTTCCTCACAATACCTTTATGAAATGGGTGCGGGGACGAACACATTGACTTAGCTTAAACCTTTTTAACCAACTGCAAACTGAGTATTACACAGTGGCTAAAAGGGGAAGGGTGCAGTAGTGCAACACTTGCTTTGCATGCAGAAAGTTCAATTCTTGACATCTCTTGGAAAAAAATGTGGCTGAAACTCTGGAGAACTACTGCCAGTCATGCTCTATGTGTCCCCTTTTACAATGGGTGGCTGCTGGGTTCCAAAGCCTGCTTTGGTGTGCTTCTGAGTGTATACTACTTATGATGATGGTGATGGTATAATATCTTATTTTGTGTGACTGTAGATTCCCCTCACTGTTTTGCGGTCATGACTTTATAGTGATTTGATTGTCTGTGCATTGGGAGTTGTGGCTGGAACAAGACAATGTGGGCAGAAAGGAGCACTTTTGGGGGGCTGCGTAAATCCCCTTTTTGCACTCATGGTCTTAATGTTCATGTGCCTCAATTTGCCCTTTCTGTGGTACGAGTTGCTGGCTGTTGAGCATTCAAAAAACTGCTCTGCCTATTCTGACACTCTTCCCTTCTGCTGATCTGACCTCCGCATCACCATTCAGATTGACTGTCAGCTACCACTGAAGGTTGGTAATCTAATTTCTTTGCTAACAGCTGTAGTGGATGTAAAAACAAATCACTGGACAGAGGTGGCAGTATGATTTACTTGACTTAAGATGATAAATGTACTATAAATATGAGTCCCCAAACACTGACCCCCTCTACAAGAATTCAGTTTGACGCCTGGTTCTCCGATTATGCGCATCTTCTCGGAAGCACTTTATGGTAAATGACTGTACGCAGGAGGTAATTGAGCGCACAACTGGTGACCTTACTGGTTGTTTGAAATGCGCTTTAGAAGTAGTTAATGTGGAGAATAGTTTGTTCACATAGTCAAAATGCGCTTTAACCCGCAGCAAAATAAAACTCTTTTAATGCACATTCAATAATGCGCATAATTGGATAGTTAACGCGCTTCAACTCCCGATTTGTGCTCCGCTCATGTAGAGGTAAAATTTTTAATGAGACTTGAAAGAGCTTTAAACCGCTCGTGTAGAAGCAGCCACTTACAAAAATGTAAAGTACCTTGAAAGATTGAGGACAAATTAGAGGACAAAGGCTGTAATTCTCTTCATGTTTACCTAGTCCCCACAGAGTAAACATACTTCTAAAAATGCATAGAATTGCATTTTAAGGGATTTTACTGGGTTGGATCCTGTGTTTTTTCATCGATGGAAGCATTCTGTGAGCAGAGTTCCACTCAGAATTCTCCCACTGGCAGAAAGCAGGGAGACAGTCTTCACTGGTTTATCCCTCCCTCTTTAGCTGTCAGTGCCACCTCCTCCATTGTTCTGGAGGAAGCAGATGGGGAAGGGGAATGGGGAACTTCAGAGGGAGGGGGAATTGTATTTTAACATCCTTTTCAGCAGCAGGATTCCTCTGCTAGATCAGAAGCCTTTTGTAGACGAAAGGAGTCATTCTGTTTGAGGGAGACAATTTCTGGATCCAACCCAATGTTTATACTATAGGATTGTGACCTAGGTTTCTAGGATTGCAGTGGAAGTATCTTACCCCCCTCCCTTTATTGTGTTTGTTGAAGGGAGAGGATAAACAGGAAGTTTATATTTGCTTTATTATTCATATATTAAATATTCATATTTATTTATTTACAACATTTATATACTGCTCCATATCTAAATAGATTCTGGACCAGTGAACAATTAGATAAAATAGTACAAACATAAAAAGAATAAAACACATTATTTTTTTAAAAAAATAATGTCAATAAAAACCATGGCAAGGAAGGCTTCCTGGAATAGAACTGTTTTTAGGAGGCACTGGAAAAACAGTGTTGAAGCCTACTTGACCTCCAGAGGCAGGAAGTTCCAAAGAAAGGGTCCACCACAGTGAAGGCTCTTCTCCTGGTGGACTCCAGTCGGACCATAGGTCCATGCAGAACCACCAAGAACATGTCCTCTGATGACCTCAATGACCAGGAATGTTGGTAAGGGTGAAGGTGTTCTCTCAGGTATCCTGGTACCAAATAGTTCAGGGCTTTGTACACTAGTAACAAAACCTTAACCCTTAACCCTGGCCTGGCCTGGCAGCAGATAAGCAGCCCAGTGCAGTTCCCTCAGCAAAGGAGGTGCATGCTGAAAATGGGCAGCTTCCAACAACAATAGGGTGGCCATATGAAAAGGAGGACAGGGCCCCTGTATCTTTAACAGTTATATAGAAAAAGGAATTTCAGCAGATGTCGTTTGTATGCATGCAACACCTAGTGAAATTCTCTCTTCATCCCAGCAGTTAAAGCTGCAGGAGCCTTGCCCTGTTTTGTATCTGATCACTCTAGTATAGCTCCTGCAGCTTTAATTGTTCTGATGAAGAGTAAATCTGACTCCTATCTTTGTACATTAGATTAATTGAATTGAATTGTTTATTTATGGTCAATAAACCAACACAAAACCACAATATTAAAACATTCCCATAAAACCACAACTGATTCCATTAAAATATTAAAACATTATTTTCCCATTTGCAACCTACAATGCATAGCAAATGCAAGAAATTTAGACACCTTCAAGGTGATTTGTTTATCTGTACCCCGCAAGAGGATTGTCTTTAAGATACTCATGGGGAGATCTGTAAAACTCTGGGTGACTGGAAATATCAAATCTGTCCTAGCTTCTATATAGTAGTTACAACAGAACAGGACATGTTCAATAGACTCAACTTCCAGCTCATTATATGGGCAGCATCTATTCACCAGAGGTATTTTCTTATATCTACCCTCTAGGACTCTGGATGGGAGAACATTAAATCTTGCTAAAGTGAATGCCCTTCTATACTTAGGGACTGTGAGCCATTGTAAATATCTCATTTCACCTTTTTGGGCTAAGTCAGTCAGTCTTTGTGCGAGAGGGCAACAGGGGCCTTGCGCTACTCCTCTCATCTCTTGAAGGTCAATATCAGATAATCTCTGCTTGATTAAACATCTCACACCTTGCCTCAAGGGCTAACAGAAAAGAGGGTAAAACCCAATGTACAGATTCTCTGTACTATCATCTTGGTCCAAGGTGATTCATAACCGTCCAATAAGACCTGAGTGACTAATGAGTTTAGGGTAAGAGAGTGGTATAGGCGGAACCAATATAATATGGAATGTGTCGACGCCACACATTTCACGGATCTCATTCCTGTCTCCAAATTTAGGGCAGCACCAGGAACACACCTTGGGACTCCCAGGATTTACCTCAGAAATTGTGTTTGGATGTTCTCGAGTGATCCTTTGAATGTAGGAAACCAGATCTGGGCCCCATACAACATCTGGGCCACCAACTTGGTTTTATATACTCTGAGGGTTGCTGGGGGGAACTTACCTCCCCTCACTAAAAAAAAATTCAGTAAGGCCCCCGCTGTTTGTTCCGATTTTGCTTTGACCAGTCTGCTATGCTTATTCCATTTTAAGTTATCTTGAAACCATAGGCCTAGATATTTGTACGATTCCATCTGTTTGATTTTTCTTCCACCCATCTGCCAGGAGAACCTACATCTTCTCTTTGCAAATACCATAACCTTAGTTTTCGTATAATTAATCGACAATCCATTTTCAGCACAGTAACTCGCAAAACCATTTAGTAATCTTCTAAGGCCCAAGCGGGTTCGTGAGATCAGGACCGCATCATCCGCGTATAGCAAAAGAGGCACCCTGACTGGTCCTGTCTTGGGAGCATGAGATTGGATTTTGGCCAGCCATTGTGGAAGATCTGCCAGATATAAGTTAAACAGGGTTGGGGCCAGGACACATCCTTGTCTCACTCCCCTACAGTTTACAATCTCATCCGTGAGGTGACCCTGTCTGCTATATTTGACTGACATAGAAGTGTTAGAGTACAGGGATTTAATTAGAAATAGTAGTCTGGGTTCAATGGAAAGCTGCTCCAGCTTACTCCATAATCAGGATTGAATGATGGAATCAGAAGCCATCTTAAGATCAATAAACGCCACGTACAACTTCCCTCCCTTTGGAGCTAGATGTTTATATGCTAGATGGGCTAAAACTAAACAGTGGTCGTTAGTTGAACTTCCAGACTTAAAACCTATCTGTTCTATGCCCAGAATATCTTTTTCCTTGATCCATTTCCTCAGTCTAAGATTTTAAAAACTGGCATATATCTTGCTTATTATAGACAGCAAACTGATAGGTCTATAGTTGGCCGGGTCTTCCTTTGGCCCCTTTTTATATATTGGAATCACAATGGCTTTCCTCCAAGCCACAGGAATCAACCCTGACTTGTTTATAAGGGTGAAAAGTGACGCAAGCAATGATCCCCACCAGCCAGCATTACACTTCAACATTTCAGATGGAATCCCGTCAGGTCTGGGTGCTTTCCCTGATTTCAGCTGATTAATTAGCATCTCTATCATACTTGGGTCAACATCTGGCCATTCGGCAATGTAAGGTGCTAGAGTGGGAGTGTCAGTTTGCACCTTGTCAGCCTCAGCTACCCCTAACCTACCAAAGTAGTCCTCCCAAACCCCTACTGGAATAAGACAATCCTGGGACTCACTTATCCTTATGCAGCCTTTCATTGCCAGTTGCCAGAATGTTTTGGTGTTATTAAGTAGCGTAGCCCCAATCAGCAATTCTCACTCTCGTTCCTCCGCTTCACTTTTTTTTTCTTTATAAGCTTTTTATAATTTTTCTTTAGATAGTAAAATGTTTCGGGAAAATGTTGATCGTTGTTTCTTCTATATGAATGATACGTATCCAGAAGCCTTTTCTTAGCAATTGCGCACTCCCCATCAAACCAATTTTTACCACACATTTTTCCCGCCTGTGTCTTTAGGGGGCTTTATTGTTGGCATTAAGGTCATACACAGGTTCTCTATTATTTTCCCAAATGCTGCAATGCCTTGATCAGGGGAGCTAGTCGATGTGAGCTGATTGAGGTTACCTCTCACTTCCGTTGAATCTATTATCTGTTCAAATCTGTCTCCCATGTTATTTGTCCACCTTACCCGCTTAGAGCTGATGGAGAGTTGCTGATTAGACAATATGGGATGACCTTGTTCTTCCTTTAATATCCCAACCATTGGTAGCCCCAGCTCCAGAGGGAGATGGTCGCTTACCAATTGGTCTGCAACTCTGAAATAATAGTTCAATTTCCCCAGAGGTTTGTGTGCCAGAATATAATCGATTACACCAGATCCTCTGTTGGAAATATAAGTGAATTCTCCTCTTTTATCATCAGATGAACCTCCGTTTAAGATGGTTAGTTTATGGTTATGTACAAATTGAAGGAGACATTGGCCAGCATAGTTAACATTAGTTTAGTATTATGAAATTTTATAAACTAAGATCAAAAATATAGACGAAGTTAAGCATTTTGAAGTCTCATTGATTGTCAGTGGGAGGGATTTAAGCATACACTTAACCCTGGAATTTAGAAGTGCTTCACTTTAACTGGATTAAATCCTTGATTGGGAAAAGTTTGGTGTGTTTTTTAAAAGTTGTTTGGAAAATCATACAACAGAGTCCATGTAAGTAAAATAACACATATCTAATGTGCCAATTCATAGAAATTAAATTACCTCAGGGTCGAAAAAATAAAGAAAACCAAGATAGTTGCTTAGAGGAAAAACAGGCAAATAGGAGGTGCACACTGATATTTCTATACCATAAAAACAAAGGTAGATAAAGCCATTGCAAAACAGCTGACTGAATTTATAGAAAAAAATTGGCAAGCAGTGATAAAACATGAACATCTCTCTACTCTTCTATTTTGTTATGAACCAAGTTTCCAAAAAGTGCTACACTGATATGTTCTCTGTGTTGGTACATTGTAATCATGCACACAGGGTGTGATGAACCTGTTTTTCCCTAGAACTGCATGGGGATTTCACATTGTCTATAGAGATCCAAGGGTAGTGGGGCAATGGGACAGGAAGGGAAGGTGGAGATAAGCTGACATGATGATCTACTGCTGGGTGTTAAGGTCCGGGCATTGAAGGGGAGGCAGGATAAGAACAGGAACATATTTTCTGGGGGGTATCTATACGATGATGCGTTGGAAGGTGATTCACTCAAAAGCCCGCAGCATCACTGCTGCAAGGTGAAAATGAAAAAGCTAGATGGCAGAAGGGAGTGCAGGCTATTTGGCCAAGAAAACCGCAGCACCGGTGGCCATGCCCTTGCCCTCTGTTCCCATGCTTACCAGAGCTATGCTTCTGGATAACCCAAACCAAAGCCAGGAAACAACGTGGTAACCTTGGAGCAAATTGGACAGTCAGACAGTTTTGGGGGTGGGGGTGGTGGAAAGCCCAATGTGGCTGTAAGTTGGCGACTGTGTCATATAAACAACACTAAGCAGCCACTATGGGGTTAATAAAGTGTATACTGAACTGGGCCATTGGGTGGTCCTATCATGGATCTCCTACATCTGTTTGGCCCTTGGTTTAATTTCTCTTTGCTTTTGTTGGTTTAAATTTAGCAGAAAAATTTTGACAATGATTTTAGTTTATTTTTTTTATGCATTTATAAGCAAGTGGTATCCCCCTTTTTTTCTTACTGCAGGTAAACTGGTACCTTATTGCAGGTAAACAGTACATGTTTAGGACAAATGTTATTTCAGTCCTATATTAGGAGAAAGCTGTAACACTATAACGATTTAAATTTAGAATAATGCTGCTTGCTAGCCTGATCTCTGAAGATTCTAGAACAGAACAAGATAATGTATAACCGCCCCCATTTCCATGATATAACTATGTAATGGGACTGCAGTATTACATCACAACGTCCAAAATTAGAATTATTAATGCACAGTGAATAGTCAGTGTTAACTGTGTAAATACAGTTTTTAGTGCACTGTATAGTTCCTTGTGAAATGTATGAAAGAGGCTGTCATTCTGGATGACATTCTGCTCCGCCCAAACCACAAAATGGTTGGCGTGACGGCCGGGAGCAGACCCGGGTTGTCACACTTCTGATGTGGATTGAGGCGACGATCCTGGAAGAGGCTACTTCCGGGATCGCTGCCCCCCACCCATACGGTGTAAAAAGGGCCTATGTTAAATACAGTTTTTTAAAAGCTGGATACTTCTATTTCAAAGGTAAAGCAGCCTTACAGGGCCCTAATTTGGATTGTGCTCCTGATCCAGATGAGGGTCTAATGATGGTTTCCTGCAAAAAAATCACCCTAGCTGTTATTTGCCTCCGAAGGTGCTATTTATTTACCTTTCATAGACTGCTGACTAAGAAAATGCATTCCATGGCAAACTAGTTTCCTATTTAAACTGCCAATTATTTCTGGTTTATGATCCTTGTAACTCTTTCTGGAACCTTTTCCAGTTTTCAGCCTCCTTCTTTAACTTTGGATAGGACTGAATACAGTGTTGAATAAGTACACAGCCCCAAGAGAGCAAACTTGTATCCCAATGTCCAATTTAAGCAAATGCCAGTAACTAATAACAAGCTTGTATATGCCCAGTATGCCAAGATGAAAATAGTGCCAACAGCTTGGCAATTTATATCTAAACCATTGTGACGTACTGCTGAGGTCTCCCTACAATTTAGGGATTGCTGTTGTAAACACTTATTCTTCTTCGTGGTCTCTGTGCATCACACATATGGGCTCGCGCCGACGCCGAGCCTGCTTTCGGGAAACTTAGCTAGCTTAGACTTTTGGCGGGAACCCCTCCCCCCACCATCCTACCGCGCATGCTCAGGGCTCCCGCCTCTCCTTTACCTCAGTTCTTCTTCGACCGCTTCGCAGTAGCCTCGCGGGAGACTTCTCTGGTACGTTGTACCTGTTTTTTTGAGAGAAAGAAGAGATAAATAGTTAGCTTAGGCTGTTCTTTAGTGAGATTAGTTGTTAGTATAGTGTAGTTAGTATTTTAAAATATATATATATATATATATATATATATATTTTAGATAGAAGTTTTTTGTAAACTTTAAGCGGTTCGCCATCTTATGGCACAGACCGCACTTTTTCGACGTTGCTCGCGGTGCAGGGCAAAAATCGCCCTCTCCGACGGGCATTCGCTTTGCCTGGTCTGCCTCGGCGAGGCACACGTCGTTGATTCGTGCAGCCATTGCATGCGGTTTTCCAAACAGACTCGAAGACATAGGGCAGACCGCCTCCGTAGTCTGTTGTGGACAAAGGCATTATCGGCCGTCGATCAACCGCGCCCATCCATGCCGAAGAAAGGAGTTTCTGGGGAGAGTCGAACCCTCTCGAGCCCAGCATCTCCGGGTTCCCCCCAATTGCGGGCGGCAGCACCGGCATCTTTAACGGGGGTTTCCACTGCCTCTTCCCCGCCTCCGGCAAAAAAGGCGAAGAAACCAAAGCAAAAGAAAACATCGACTTCGAAGTCGACGAAGTCGGCTGCACAACCACCGGCATCGAAGAAATCTCGATCATCTTCGATGCCGTCATCGACATCGGTAAAGGTGGTTGCGATGGTGCATAAGTCCTCGTCAGTACCGATACATTCTTCGGCACCAACACATCGGTCGGCATCGATTGCCTCAACGTCGCAGACGTCGCAGCACCGAGATGTTTCACCGACCCCTTCGGCATCGAGAGGGCGAGCACCATCAGTGTCTTCTCTGTTGCGCACACCTTCGACTCCGAGAGTGCAGCTGCAGCAACAACCTCTGTCACCTCGCTCGCTGTCATCTCCGGGGCCAATGCCTATTCTTATCCCGTCGGACACCGAGCGTACGGTACCGAATCGGCAGTCGACACCGAGCCGCCAGCAAGAGCGTCGACGTCGACGTCGAACCCGTTCCTCGTTGTCGAGGTCTCGCTCTCGATCGAGGTCGCCTTCCAGAGACTGGGAAGACTGCTCAGAACATACCGGCCGGTCCGAACGTGGTCGTTACCGATTCGACCCTTACACTGGGCGTCGGATCCAGGAAGACCAGACACCACCACCGGTCCCTCCGCGTAGGACAACCTCACTGAGTCACACCACTCGACGTCGAGGACCTTCGACATCGACAACTGTTCGTCCTCTACACCGGACATCGTCCAGGTCACCGCGGCATCGAGAGCCCTCGCAATCATTTGATGACTACGCGTCGGACACATCTTCAGCTCCTTCACCCCGTCCATCTGAGCCATCGCCTTTGGATACTGTGGGGTCAGAAGACCGAGCATCGCCAACTATGGAGATGGGCAGCTTCACTGAGCAGATGCAGAGGTTGGCTCAAGCGTTAAATATAGAGTGCCAGCAGACGGCTGACGAGTCCGATGATGGCATCTATGACGTCATGCATGCTGAGCCATCACCGCAATTAACTTTGCCTATGGTGAAAGCTCTCCTGAAGACCCTCAAACAGTCTTGGGAGCATCCAGCCACGGTGGGACCCACTTCCAAACGCCTTGATGCTATCTATAAAGTCAGAGAAGCACAGGCGCCTTTTCTGTTTCAGCACCCAAAACCGAACTCGGTGGTGGTAGAGGCTGCGCAGGGCAGATCGGGAA
Source organism: Anniella stebbinsi (assembly GCA_029215795.1). NCBI lineage: Eukaryota > Metazoa > Chordata > Lepidosauria > Squamata > Anniellidae > Anniella > Anniella stebbinsi. Next base: position 93,921,880 of record JARDYH010000002.1, on the reverse strand, counting down.
AGGTGCATTCTGCGCCAACAGATAAAGAGGGGCGAAAACTCAACTCCTATGGCCGTCGCATTTATGCTTCGTCATCATTGGGTGTAAAGGTCACTAATTATATGGCGCTGATGGCGCGTTATCAGCTTTTTCTTTGGGAAAAGATCTCCTCACTCACCGACTACCTTCCTGACGATCAGCGAGAACTCGCTAGGGTCTTCCAGGCAGAGGCTATCCGATTGTCAAAGCAAGAGTTGACAACGGCACGCCATCTCACTGACTGTGTTTCTAAGACTATGGTGGGTGCAGTCGCTTTACGGCGCCATGCGTGGTTACGATCAGCATCGTTACCACAGGAAACCAAAAACAGGATCGAGGACCTTCCCTTTGATGGGGAGGGCCTTTTCAATGTAGATACGGATACGACAATGGACACATTGCACAAAGCCCGGATGACGGCGAAAAAAATGGGGGTTCAGCATCCTCAGCAATCCTACCGACCTAGAAAATGGTATAGGCCAGTCCCATACCACGCACGGTCGCAGCAAGATAAACAGCGCTACCAACCTGCCACAACACAGGCCTATCAACCAAGGAAGTCAGCTCCGCGTTGCCAACAACGCAGCAGACAAACGCAACAGGGCAAGCGTCGTCTTTGACTTGGCGTTGCCTCTCACCTGTCACAGCTCCAACAAGTTACAGCCTTTTCTGCAAACCTGGGCGTCAATAACATCAGACGCTTGGGTACTGGACATCGTAGCAGAAGGCTACAAAATAGAGTTCGAAGTTCCTCCTCCACTGGGCACCCTAAAAATTACGCCTCCCTCATTGGCTCTAACGCAAGAGACTACCACCCTTCTACGAAAGGCGGCTATCACGAGGGTTCAGCGGTGTCACCTCAACGAAGGGTTCTACTCCCGTTATTTTACGGTGCCAAAGAGGGACGGGGGACTTCGTCCTATTATGGATCTCAGAGAGCTCAACAAATACATACTACCCAAGAAATTTCGCATGGTTACCGTGGCGTCGGTTCTACCTATGCTGAAGAAGGGCGACTGGTTCACACTAATAGACTTAAAAGACGCCTATTTTCACATTGCCATTCATCCTGCCCATCGGCGCTATCTACGCTTTGTCATTGGGCACCAGGCGTACCAGTTTTCCGTCCTTCCCTTCGGACTAAAGTCAGCGCCACGAGTATTCACCAAGTGCATGTCGACAGTATGCGCACACCTACGGTCACGCAACATCGACTTATATCCTTACCTGGACGATTGGCTGATCGTCTCAAGGTCCAGGAACCAGGCACTTGCCGACGTGCACCACGTCATCGCTCTTCTGTCATCGCTTGGGCTACAGATAAATTACAAAAAATCCATCACTCAGCCATCACAAAGACTACAGTTTATAGGAGTTACCCTCGACTCTACTATGGGAAGAGCGTTCCTCCCTGCAGACCGGATACCCGCCCTCCAGAAGCGGGCTTTACGGTTACAAAATCATCCTCAAGCATCAGCGTTTGCAATTCTCAGGTTACTGGGCTTAATGGCGGCAGCCGTATTTGTCGTCCGTTGGGCGCGACTTCGAATGCGCCCGCTCCAGCAGTTCCTGCTTCAACGCTACTCAACTCTGCAAAACCCACACCAACTGATACTTACCGTTCCATGGCTGGTCAGAGAGTCCCTCCAGTGGTGGTCGGTCTCAAGCAACCTTTCCCAGGGCATGCCGTTTGTACCACGAGGGCCATCTCGTATAGTGACAACGGACGCATCTCTGGATGGATGGGGCGCTCACCACGACGATCTGTTAACGCAAGGAAGATGGTCACCTTCAGAGACTCGCCTCCACATCAATATGTTGGAACTTCTGGCAGTCAAGAAAGCATTGAGCACATTTCTACCTCGCCTACAAGGGCATCATGTGCGTATTCTAACAGACAATACCACAGTGGTATGGTATCTAAACAAGGAGGGAGGCACTCGATCACGCCGCCTACTGCGGCTTGTGATGGACATTTTAGAGTGGGCCATCTCCCACAATATACTCCTATCGGCATTACACATTGCGGGGAAGGAGAACACCAAGGCGGATGTTCTCAGCAGATCTTTCACGGACACGCACGAGTGGGAACTCAACACTTCCATACTAAATCGTCTCTTCGCTCGTTGGGGCACGCCCGACATCGATCTTTTTGCAACAGCAGCCAATGCAGTTTGCCCGGCGTATTGCTCCAGAGCGGGCATAGGGGATGCATCACTGGGGGATGCGTTTCAATGGGACTGGTCGAGAGGCCTTCTCTACCTTTTCCCGCCGTTTCCACTGGTGGCCAGAGCAGTGGCTACTCTCAGGCGCAACGATGCGGACGCTATAATGATAGCCCCGTCGTGGCCAAGGCAACCTTGGTTCACGTCGCTACTCAGACTGGCGAAAGCGGAGGTTTGGAACCTACCTTGTCTCCCCGACCTTCTGTCTCGACAAAAGGGCAAAGTTCTTCATCCCGATGTCCACTCACTACACCTGACGGCCTGGAGAATCCGTCGTCTTGGACAGTCCTCGACCTCCCAGAGCGACTAAAATCTATTTTGGAGGCCTCACGTAAGCCCTCAACTAGGCTGTCCTATAATAGAAAATGGGCACGTTTTCAAAAGTATGCAGCTCTCAACGGCTTTGATTCTTACGCATCAGACATGCCTAGAATTATCTCATTTCTGTATTCTTTGCATACCCAAGGTCTGAAACCTGCTTCCATTAAAGTTTATCTGGCAGCAATTACAGCAAACCATGGTTTGGTGAATGGTTTTTCTGTTTTTACTCACCCGTTGGCAAGGGCCTTCCTAAAAGGTTTACGAAACTTGTTTCCTTCTATTCGCCCGTTAGTCCCACAATGGAGTCTTTCTGTCGTGCTCGCAGCCCTTACTTCAAAGCCCTTTGAACCATTGGCAACAATTGATATTCGCTTATTGACTCTTAAGACTGTATTCCTAGTTGCCATCACGTCTGCTAGACATGTTTCGGAGTTAGCAGCACTGCTGATAGATCCTCCCTACTTACAGTTTTTTAGAGAAAAAGTTGTATTACGTTTGGACCCCACGTTCATCCCTAAAGTTTCCTCCTCATTCCATATAAGTCAAGACATTGTTCTACCCACGTTCTTCAACTCATCGTCTGATCCTTTGTCTTCAAAGTTACACGCATTAGACGTTAGAAGAGCATTGGCTTTCTATAAGTCAAGAACTGAGTCATTTAGACAATCTCGTAAGTTGTTCATCTGTTATGGAGGCGTGACAAAAGGATTGGCTGTATCCCCGCAGCGCATCTCCAAATGGGTTGTGGAGACCATTGTCCTGGCTTACAGAATTGTCAATAAAGATCTTCCTTTTCACACGACAGCGCATTCTACCAGGGCGCAGGCTACCTCCTCGGCACTGCTCCATGGCGCTACGCTCACTGACCTCTGCAAGGCAGCCACTTGGTCCAATGCTTCTACTTTTGTAAAGCATTATCGCCTAGATGTCAGAGCCAGACAGGACTCCTCGTTTGGTAGAGCGGTCCTCTCCTCGATTTGCCAGTGACCAACCAGCATGCCTACCCGCCTCCGGTAAGTCTCTGCTTGTTATTCGCCCATATGAGTGATGCACAGAGACCACGAAGAAGAAATGCAGGTTGCTTACCTGTAACTGTAGTTCTTCGAGTGGTCATCTGTGCATTCACACAACCCACCCACCGTCCCCTCTTGGCATCGCTGTTTGTGATTGTCAATTGGTTCGCCATGCTCATTATCTAACAACATAGTTGTGCCTTAGTCAGGGGGCCAAGCGGTCTCAGAGAACTGAGGTAAAGGAGAGGCGGGAGCCCTGAGCATGCGCGGAAGGATGGTGGGGGGAGGGGTTCCCGCCAAAAGTCTAAGCTAGCTAAGTTTCCCGGAAGCAGGCTCGGCGTCGGCGCGAGCCCATATGTGTGATGCACAGATGACCACTCGAAGAACTACAGTTACAGGTAAGCAACCTGCATTTACTCATAGTTGTAAATATATTTTTTGAAGTACACACTTGAAAGTGAATCATGCCCTGACTTTATACAAAAGGCCAAGCAGGTGAAAAACGTATACTGTCAGAGTCTGTCTTAAGTAATGTTTGATATTGCCCTTGTGTGACACAGTCATCCAGTTGTTGGCACACCAACAAATCATATCTGTAACAGATTGTCTCATTGGTCATCTTTTTAGAATTGCTCCTCTTTTTTTAGTGCATCTGACCAAAGTTCATAAGAGGTGAAATGGAGCCTGGGTAACATGGCAAATCATTATCCTTTTCTGCCTTTAAATACAAAAGCAAACAAATCCCAGATTAGTTGAGTGTCCTTAGCTTGGTATTCTTTCATGAAGCAGCAGCAACATTAATCTTAAAATCACTAGTCTAAAACAATCAATACTTTTTAAACTGACTGCCATATTTTACAAACTCCCTCTTGTCATATAGTTTAATGTAATATTTCAAAGCACTAAAAACTTAAGTGTCCCTCAAAATGAATTGGTTTTTAGTGATTTCACCATATAAACACATCCAAAAGATAAATGCATATTCTAGTGTCTATCAGAGGATAAATTATATCCAAAAATTTGGTGTAGGACCTCAACTTCTAAGGGTATTTAACTCTGGTACATTAAACTTGCATTTTTGAATATGAGTTCTTAAACTTGGTATATAAGGGCAGCTACATGTTACCTTTGCAAACCAATGTTACCTAATCCTATTTTCCTAGGTAGTGTGAGTGTGGGGGCAAGGAATTGTGTGTGTAAGAGAGAGAGAGAGGGAGAGAGAGAGAGATTGATTGATTTACCTTCCCCTTTACCTATTAAACAAAAAGGAGGGGTGTCATTTTTCTTCCAGACCATTTTGCTTTCTGATTCTGGAGGTTTTGCGGGAACATTTTGGGCATCTGAGGATAATTAGGCATAACATTTCTGATTTTAAGTAATTCAAAGAATTGTCTTATTGATTGCAGCCATATTCCGAAATAGACTGAATTAAGGTTGCATTCTACACACTGGTCATCTTGGAAGATAGTCTTCACGCTTTGCTTCTCCAGTTTACAGCCTTTAGTGGGCTATATTCTTGTTCTTACATGTGAACATTTTTATTTTGTCTATTTGGTAATCTGGATTCTGGCCAGCAATCTGGCCTTTTTTTTAAAAAAAATCTGTTTGTCAATAAACAGAGAACATCAACAATAAGCTGACTCCAATCCCTCAACTGGAGGGGGAAAATCTTCTCCTTCACAAGAAAATAGATACCTTGTCCTATCCATTTGGTTTTACCTCTTTACATGTCTCCTTTTCCCCAACTTCCTCCTCTTGCCTCATTGCCAAAGGTTTCTTCTCTTTAGATTCAGACCAATTAATATAATACCTACACAAAGTCTGCTGTAGAAGTGATTGCAAACAATGTACTACATTAAATTGGGTGAGGAACCTCTGGTCTACCTGTCGGGATCCCCAATCCAGTATGCAGAGCTTTCTTGGGTTGCCACGCCTTCCTCCTAACATCACTAGTTAGACATGCCCACTTGCCTTAATTAAATAATTCTTTGATCATCTGTCCAGATCACTGACTAGTGATTGCTCCTCCCCCTTTCTCTTTTTAAACTGTTCTTACAAAGCCAGGATGTGAACTGCCCTTCTGCAATGCATTCTAGTTTATTGTCACATTCTCATATCTTCAGGTCTTTCCAGTGACCTCCATGACAAGCCAGAATGCGGTGGTGGGGGCAATGAGAGTGGGCACTCCTGTAAACTTATGTGAACCCAGGGTCGTTTCCTGTCAATCAGTGCTCTTCTCTGCCTGTTCCTGACCTGTTCCATGTCTTTCTTAAGCTTTGTAAGTGTCTTTTGCCTTCCAAAACATAGGAAAAGGTGGTGGCGGATGATTGGAGGGACTGAGGTTTATCAGAGATTCTGCTAGTTCACAACTAAATCGCTGCATGTCTTTCTGTAATTGCTGAAAATGAGGGGCTGGGGTGAAGCTACATATTCATTTGGTGATTTGGATTCCATTTGGTTTCTGTGCACAGAGTTCACTGTGACTTGCTTCCCATAAACATCCATAAAACTGTGCTGTTCTCTGCATTATCCATTGCAGCTTACTTCTGAGCAAATGCATGGTGGTGCTCTTCTGTTTTGGCTCTTCCCACTCTAGAATGTGGTTCCAAAGACCCTTCCATGATAGGAATTCAGCCCTTGGGCCAAAAATATTTCCTCATCACTGTATTAATGCATGGTTCTTTTTATAGTACCATCACTTATATTATTAGAAGCTTCAATTATTTATTTATTTGGTTTATATCCCACCCTTCCTCACAAGGGGCCCAGCATATTAGTATACTACTAATATTCATTCAGTACTGCACACATTTGAATACTCCAGAAGTAGGAGCATTTCCACCACTAAATACAGACCAAAAGAGATTTTGAAATCCAGTGTAAATGTAGCATCTACTGCAGGGGTGCTCAATCTTTTTGGTCCCAGGGGCCATGTGATGCAGGCTTTGGGACTGCATACATACACACATGCCAGAATGTAGTTCTGTTGACCACCAGAACAAATCCATGTGCTTTCTGTGCCTACCTTTCCCCTCTGTTGCCTTCCTCGGCCTCCACAGGTCACCATAGCACAGGTACAGCTGATACAAAACCATTGGCTTGGTGCCTAGGCAGCTCTGCATGCTCTTCTCTCATTTGCTCTATGAAGGGGGAGAGACAAGGGACTTCTGCTTACTCCCCCTCCTTCCATCTGTCCCTTGCCTCCCTTCACATCACCATTTTATTTTGTGTTCACCCCTGATCTACTACATAAAGTAACTAATTTTTTTCTAATAGCAAAATAGTTTAGCTTTATTAAATCTATTTGCAGCTTACTAACAACTTCTTCTTATGAAATTTTCAGGAAAACTTTGAAGATGCCTTTGAAAACATCCCAGTGTAAGTACAATTTGTTATTACCTCATTCTTCCTAGATGAAGACAGGGAAGTTAGAAGTGAAACGTAGTATAAAATTAAATGTAGTGCTTTGCATTCTGTTCTTCCCACATTGTCTAGTGCCAACAGTGTTTGTCCTTATAGCAGAGCTGTTAAGCCCGAAATTGTGCGCTTTGAGTTAAGAGTATGAAAAGTGGCATACATTGACTCATACTAAACATGGGTTTCGGGGAGGAAGAGACTGTCAATTGTATTATCCTGTCTTTTAGTACATGAGCCTGGAAAACAGTTCTTCCTATATGTTATAACTAATGCCAAATGTGACCCATAGCAAGGTCTACACTGCAGGATATGGAAAATTGTCGTTGTGTTTAATCACAACATATATAGATCTTACTCAGGGCCAGGCCTGTCATGCAGCAAATGGAAGTAATTGGCTTAAGGCAACACCAGCAGGAGGGTGGAAGAGAAGACCCAAGGTGCTTTATGTGGTTACCCACAATTCTATGAGTTGCTATAAGATTGCTTCCAGCCCAACAATTTGGTGCCAGATGTTTTCAAAGGTCTTGCCACCAGGCCAGTAATAGCCAAAATATAGATAAATGAATAAGAAACTGGGGCTTGCACCCCAATCAAAGCTTTGAGCAACCTGAAGTCATGTATCCAACCGTCTATGAAAATGGCCTCTATGAGATGCCACAGCATTGCCTCTGGCCCACCTTTTTATTGGGGTGCAAGACACTTTCAAGATGGTACTCCCATGCAAATAATATCCAATGTATTCAGAAATATGTGGAAGTGGAGATGTGAATCCCATGAAAAGCTGCGGGCCATCCCAGCCATACACCTGAACCTCCAGGTGAGTATCTTTTAGGAGTAGTACACCATCGCATCTAGCCTCTTGTGGGGAGGCATTTATTTATTTTTCCTTTCTCATTTTTTGCCTAAAGTCAGTTCTTGACATCCTTCTTTTACAGCACTGTTCTCTGCATGTTACTCAGAAGTAAGCCCAGTGGAAAGTTTGCAGCCTTAGTTGCAATTCTGTAGATGTGTGATAGTCATCTGTAGACTAGGAGTAGTGAACTGAGAGATCCCTGAATCAGTTTTTTTCTCAGACATAAATTTATTAAACCTTAGGCAAGCCGCCATTCTCTTAGTCTCAGCCTGGAGATAATACTGGGTCATATCCTGTACTGCTGAAGTGCCTCCGCTTGTTCTGTTTCACTAGCAGAATGGACCAGAAGCACAACAGGAACTAGTGGTTCTTAAAATAAGCGCAGAAACACTTTATTCTTCTTCGTGGTCTCTGTGCATCACACATATGGATTCCTCGCCTACACGGAGCCCCATTCAGGAAACTTCTATAGATGAGGAATTTTCAGTGGTAATCCTGCCACACTGTCGCTGTGCAGGTTCCAGCCTATTCTTTCGACTGTCATTGTAGCAGCCTTATTGTCTTTTTCTTAATCTTTTGGCCATTTTTCTGCCTATCGTTTTAAAAAAAGTTTTTAGCTTTCAGTTCGCAATCTCCCGAATCGCTTCTTTGCCTCCAGGCATATGACCTAACTGCCCCTTTCAGAAAATGTGTTTACTGTGGCAGCAAGGTTCCACCCATGGACGGGCACTTCTGGTGTCTTTTCTGTCTTGGAGAAGTCAACAAAGTAAAAGCCTGTTTGCACTGCCCAGCATTTACAAAGCAGGCAAGGCAGAACTGCTCTGATAGACCTAGAGCTGTCCTCTGGAACAGGGCACTTCGGGAACAGGGCACTTCGGGCAGCTGATATAACTGTGACCATGGCGCGCATGACAACTAACTATGCTGACAGGATGTCACAGACCCTATCTCGCCCATCACGGCCTTTGGGAGTGGCAGAATTGGCCTCTTCTCCTCAATGGACCCTGCATTTGGTGTGCACTCACCCACCTACACCTGTCCGGTTGCTAACGCTCTCGATGGAGAAAAAAAGAAGAAAAAAGTGGTTGAAAAAGGTCAGAATGCAGAAATCTCCTGAGCCAAAGAAGTTGAAAGGGTCTGCCAAGTGGACTACTGAATTGGCAGCGCACATCCCTGCCTTGGGACCGACTGTATTGATAACAACTGCACCTCCAATGGTACCAGCACCCTTGGTGTGAAAAAGGGATTTAAATAACCCCCTAAGCTGCTCAGTTGATCAGACTGGGACAGTTTGGATCTTTTGAGGAGGAGTCAGGAGACGCAACCAGTTTGTGAAGCAAGCAAAAGGATTTATTTAGGAGAAATTGGGGAAGGGAAATAGCAATGAATAAAGCAATACAAGAAAAGCAATCACAAGTATTTGCAGAGAGTCTCACACCCTCTCTGGGCCGAAAACTTAGTTACAAATATCCACAGTGTTACACATGAATCCTCTGAAGGCAGAAATGCTTAGAATTGTGCAAGCCCAGCCAATCAGGAGTTGGGAAACAGAACCCCTTGGATCACGCTTGCTGTCAATGGGCAAGCGGGAGTCATGCGAGAGGAGCCCCTTCACCCTCCTCCTCATCAGTAGCACAGTCCTGAGTTGTACCAATCCAGCCAACTAAGTCTTGTAAATGGAGCCCACTGGATTGCGCTTGCTATCAATGGACAAGCGGGAGGCATGCTAGGGGGACTCCCTCCTCACCTCTTAATTGGTAGTACAACCCCTTAGGAGTATGCTAACCTCCTGGTTATAACCGTGGCACTATTTTTCCCAGTTGTCCCTGTTGGATTATACAATCTCTGCCAGCTGAGTCTTGGGACACAGTGCCCTTTGGATCACGGTGCCATTGGGCAGGCAGGAATCACACCAATGAAGTACTTCTTTCACATCCAGTTGGATGTATAACCCAGTACAAAATAGTGCAGTATGACAAAACAAGACGACTCACCCTTATCGTTGCCCTGGACAATGAATTCCACCCACGAAATTCACTCAGACATACTCATGTACAGATAACTTGTCCTGGCCAAGGGAGCAAGTCAGAGCTGATTGGTTGGATGGGGGTTCAGTCCTTGAGTGCACTCAAGATCATCCAAAATGCCACGACCTCCCTGAACAAAGGGAACCTAGGGTTTTATACCCTCTGCCTCTCATTAGAATCTGTGGCTGTAAGAGAGGTGGATGTCTGGGTTGCTCTTTGTTGATAGTTCATCATGTTCCGTACCAGCACAAGTTGCTTGTTTACTGCATTTGACAGCACCTCTGACAGCCTTACTATGACTGCCAAGGTTGCTCTCAGAGCCATAAATGCTTTGTCCTCCGTTGTTTTGGGAACATCTGGCAACCTCACCCCCGGTGCTGGGCCATCTCTGTCTTGTTACTTCAGACAATCCGGGGTGCCTGGTGCATATCCCATTTCCTCCCTTCATCTGTCTTTACCAGAATCTTAAGGCCATACACATTTTTTCACACCTTCCTCCCACCTGGACCAAGGTACCGTCCTTGCTTCTCTCATCCTCTCTTGATATTGCCCATTGACATTTGCATGTTTTGGTAACACGGAGACAGTCGGCTTATTTACAATTTGCAGTACATCCCAGGTCATTTTGGTATATATCTCTTTGTACTGCATGACATTTGTTACATTTCAAACGAGGTCTAAGGTTCACAGTGCCACTTGTATTTATATTTGAGAGGCAGCATGGGTAGAAGTTCCCCTCACAAGGCCATAAAGCTGGCAACTTTATTGATAGGAGGGGGGAGAGGAATGAAGGTGGAAAGGCAAGTTGAGAGGGAGATAGGGAGAATGAGAAATTAACCTTTATTGATAGTAAAGAGGGATTTTAGAGAAAAGTGTATTTTTTTCAGGGCCTAACCAGCACATAGGCAAACACACATTTTTCCAATTTAGGGTCATTCACAAATGCAACCTAAAGTCCTCTCATGACATTGGCAATGCTGGACTCCCCACTCTCGATACTATCTGGCCCTATAGCATCAGTCTCATTTACCAAGCTCGGCACTTAAAGCATCTACATTGGAAGACGAGATTAGGGACATGTCATTGGTACCGGTATCTCACAGGAGGCATGACAGCTATCAAACCAGATCTCCATCTCTGTATGATCATTGATCCCCAAGTCATAGAGATTCTCCAGATTTGATGTTTTCTGGCTACTGTCCTTTTATTAGGGAACATGCCCCTAGGTATTATGAGCATCCAAGGTGCAGAGCCTGTTGTGAAATTGGGAGAGACACTTGGCATGGGCTATCCCACTGAGACATACCTACTACTGGTATTGCAGGTACGAAGGATAGCCCAGGAATAAATACTGTCAGACTTATCCGAGCTATCCTAGAGTGATCTCGCCTGCTCAATACTGGGATTCTCCATCAGCTGCCATTTCCCCACCCCCTGCCCAGGGATTCTTTCTGGCCACCAGCATAAGCAGTGTGGTTGCTGATGGGCTGAGTTGGACCTACTGGGTATCTCATGAATGGGTATTGGATTGGACGGTATTGATGGATCTTTTTCACTTGTTTAGGCACGCAGAGAACAATACTTAAGGGAGTCTAATGGCTGGTTTTTCAAGAACCACAAGTTGCTGTTGTGTTAGTGGCCCATTCTGCTATACGGTACTGCCCATGCTTCCCAGTTGGGTGACTATTGCATGGGAATATAGCAGTGCAATGGGATGAAGCCACAGAAAAGCAGCTCCCACAGCACTGCTGCAATATGAAAAGGTGCTGTTGCAATTAACAGCGCTTTTGTAAGGATGACTAAGTGTGTGTGTGTGTGTGTGTGTGTGTTTGACACTTTGTACACTTTAAATGTGCTATATAAATGCTAAATATTAATCATATCGGTGACACCAAATCCATTTGGCATCATTGCATTAGGTAGAATACTATAACGTTTTAGAATAGGGGAATATTTTGGCAATTACAGATTTCAAGTGTTGGTATGAAGAAACATTAGAAGTACGTTTCCCTCTCTTGTATTTCCCTTTTCTTCATATTCTTAATCCTTGATCCTACCAAAGCTGCTCTCTGCAGTATTATTGCAGAGACAGAAGCCAGAACTGTTTAAGCAAGGCTAGCCTTTTAATCTCAAAACTGTGGTTAAAGATTCCACTATAATCTCTCCATAGAGGTATATGGAATTGGAATAGCATCAAGAAGTAATGACAAGAGCCCTATGTTGAGGGTTTACTCACAAATGCAGGAGGTAATTTAAGTCATGGGTGGGGAACCTTTTATAAGTCAAGGATGCATTCCCTTGAGAGAAAGTTGAGAGTGGGTGGGCCAAGAGCCAAAAGTGGGCAGAGACACCTCTTCTCCCTCACCTTCACAATTTTACACACACTACCCGTCCGCCACCTACCAATTATGGTTAGAAAAATCTCCATGTGCTATCAATAGGAACTCCCCCCCCCCCCCCAATTCTAACTGCTGCAGAAGGGAAGGCAATTTTCCAGTGATTGCAGACTCTGCTTGCATGCTCTCTTTCTCTCATTCCTTGCCATGGTCCAGCATGCAGGAGTGAGGGAGAAAGAGTGATGTAGGCAGACAGGTGCATGCGCAAGGTCAGATGTCCAGCCACAGAGTGTGGCAGCAAGAGGGTTTTCTGGAAAGATGCCCTCACCGCCACACTCTGTAGTTTAGATATTTGCTTCCTTTGTTTTCTAGTTTTCAGGCTGCTGCTTGTTGCACTTGCTTAGCCACCCTGAGTCTGGGCGCTCAGTTCCCTGGCTTGTCTGTCTCCTGGCTTTCCTTCCATTTCTTCGCCCTTAGCTACTTTGCCTTTAGATCCTCCCACCACAATTTCTAACTCTTGAAAGACAAAATTCTGGTTTGTGATTGCGGCCCAGGGGCAGAGCCTCGTAGGGTCAAAGTATGGGGCCCAGCAGAAAAGAGTTTGTCCTCAGAAAATGCTTTGTTCATTTGCTTCTCCTCGCATAAACCTACCTGAATGCTGCGATCGACATCTGGGGCCTTCCTCCAAGTCCAACTAGGGAAAAGGCCTTCTCTGTGGTGGCTCCGCAACTAGCTCCCCACTGAGGCCCACTTAGCGCCAACACTGACATCTTTTTGGTGCTAGGTTAAGACTGCCCTCTATTCCTGGGCATTTATTGGCATTTGATGGGGCACTTTTGTCAGCTGTCTTGAACAGGTGTATTATTGAAATAGTTTAGTGAAATTGTTTTAAATGTTGTATGTTAAAAAAAATATAGACTATATTTTATTATAATGTTGTGGTTTGTATTTGTTGTGAACTGCCCACAGAACCTCAGCTATTGGGCGGTATAGAAATGAAGACAATTAGCAGCCACTGTGTCCTATCTGGTATGTAAGAGTGATCCCACTGGTGTTATTGCCAGAGAGATTAAAAACGCCCTGTTTGAGGGGTTCAGCCTGGGATATATAATGGAAAGTGCATATGGGTTCCTATGTCACACTAACCCTAGAGTTCCAGTTTTCTACACACTGCCAAAAATCCTTAAGGGTGTTTCTCCCCTTCCCGGCAAGCCAATAGCATCAGCATGCATTTTGTGCTGGAACCACCCCCACAGTATGTCGATCACTTTTTGAAACCTTTCATGCCTCTCATATCATCCTATGTACGTGATTCTTCTGATTTCATATACAAGAGGGACATTCTGATGGCAATGGATGTAAGATCTCTATATACCAATATACCTCAGGAGGGTGTCCTAACTGTCATACAACATACATTGGACAAAAGAACAGAAAAACGTCCCCCTACCCATTTCCTCCTCACCCTTGCAGAAATAGCCGTATGCAGAAATTACTTCCAATTTAACAACAAATTTTATTGGCAAATCAAGGGAGTAGCCATGGGATGCCCCATGGCTCCACAGGTAGCCAATCTGTATATGGAAGAATACGAAAAAGGTTTTTTTCTCATCAGAGAGGCAATATGTAAAACATCTTCTGATATGGCTAAGATATATTGATGACAGATTTACCAATTGGTGGGGGACTGGAGAAGATTTACAACAGTTTATAGCGTGGGTTAAGTCTAAGGATGAAAATATTAAATTTGACATCCAGTTCAACACCAGAGAGATACATTTTCTAGACCTAAAAGTGAAAAAGGAGGTAGAACATCTTACCACCTCCATCTGTAAAAAACCCACTGATGTTTCTAAGTATCTCAGATACGATAGTTCCCATCCCTATTCTTTACAAAATAATCTCCCATATGGACAGTTTCTAAGATTTCAATGTAACTGTTCCAAGGCATCAGATTTCAGACAAGAATCGCAGACACTGTCTGCGCAATCAAAAGAAAGAGGGTATCCCGATGCTGTAATCTCACAAGGCCTCAGAAAGGCAGAGGCAAAGCCACAAGTAGAGCTTTTAGCAAAAAAGAATATTACAGCCTCAGATCGAATCAACTGTAGTCTAACGTATGACAATATAACAAATCATCTGCAAGGAAGCATAAGGAGACACTGGCACATTGTCCAACATATCCCAGGGTGTCAGGCAAAACCTATGGTCTCCTTTAAAAGGACCAGAAATATAAGAAATCTATTGATTAGAAGTGAATACAAAGAACATGATGGGAGTTCAGTCAATGTTTTACCTGGTGTTTCCATGCCCAAGGGTCACTGTCCCTGTGGACGCTGCTGCTACTGGAAACACACACTCAAAGTCACAGAATTCAAAAATCCATCTACCCAGCAGAGGTATTTCCTGAAACACTTCACCACCTGCCACAGTACTTTTGTTATATATGCCATCCAATGTAAATGCCCAAAGATTTATATAGGCAAAGCAATTAGACCCCTGAAAAGACACATAGGAGAGCACCTCAGCAACTTAAAGAACAACAGACCAGGTGCTCCATTAGTAGTCCACTTTTCAGAACAACATAATTCCTATGCAGACTTAAAGTTTTGGGCATTGGAGAAACTGAGTAGATATGATTACCAATTGTTATTAAGAAAGGAAATAGAATGGATTCCGAGGTTAAAAACTCTGAATCCCAGTGGCTTAAATGTACAATTGGATTTTTTGCCACTCCTGTGACTCAGCAATTACTTGCAGATACTCCTACACAACACCAGCAGTGATAGCAGCAGAGACACATTATGAGACCGTGCACTTATTACTGCTACATGGAAGCACCTGGCAGTGTCCAAAAAATGAGAAAGAAAAAAAAATGAACTAGAATATCAGGAAAACTTTTGAACATTATTCTTCCCTATCACCATTGATTATTGTAGGAGATGATCACCTTGTTTGGGGTATTTCTGCAGACATCAAGTAAGAATTTGTATATTATACTTACATTAAAATTGATTTTATATGATTTGTACAAGCTTTTATTATTACCCAATGTGTACAGGCCTTAGAGCCTTCATACAGCAATAATAGTTTTAAAACAACTTATATATGGGCATAGGCTTTTGTGGCCTTTGTGGCAATGTGCCAAATTAAACTCAATACATATGTATCTATATATATTTATGATATGTGTTGTCCCTCAAATGTAATTCAATGCATTTTTAATATTACACCCCCCTGAAGGCCTTTGAAAGAACATAGGCCGAAACCTGTTGGGCTTCGAAATAAAGTATTTTAAGCATCCTGAGAACCTGTTTCTCCCGTTTTTTCTGACCTATGCAGATAACTCAGCCATAGTCTACAGGTGGTTATATGTATGACACTCAGCATTGTATTAAGGAATTATACATATAAAAGACATTTAGAAAATATTTTCTCAGGCACTGAGTCTATAATCCCAAGAACAATTAGTGAATCCATGACAGAGATCTCAAAAGGCATGTAGATCATGTTGCTCAAAGAAGCAAGCCCTAGTTTCAACATATGGGCAAGGAATTAAGCATCTTAAAATATTTACTCATTGCACTCTTCCCTGCTCATGTTCTCGGACAACCCCCCTTTTTCACAGCCTGTAATTTACAGACACACCCACCCACCCACCCCGCCAGTCATGTAGCTGGATTACAGGCCTGCTTCAGTGGAAGACAAAAGAGGACAAGGTAAAGTATTTACAAGATATTGGCCATTTTGAGTACCTCTGAGGAGGCCACCCAAGGAAGTCATGAGGAGAAGAAGGGAGTTCTGTGTATTGCTATGGGCACAATCGTAAGAGAATCACACTAAATTACATTTCTTGGATCCTCTTGTACTGTAAGTACCAAAAAAAAAGCACTGAAAATACGCACTTGAAAATATCTATGAAAGCTTTTGCTGTGCAGCTGTTCAGTTTGCTGGAAGAACTATGTAGGATATAAATACATGAAAATCTTCCTTCACAAATTGAAAACTTATAAGTAGAGTTAATATTTTATTCATAATCGTATATTTATTCTCTTTATACACGCACGCACGTACCTAGCTGACACTTCTCTGCATACTACCTTTCTGCCAGTCCTTCCAATTCTCCCTTTCTTATCTCCCAGCCCTTTATCAGCTGTACAGGATCATGTTATAGCAACCAAGAACTACCAAAAATACGTTATAAAAGATAACAGTGTAACAATAGGCCTATGCTTTATGTTCTTAAAACAGTCTTCCTCAACTTGGTGCCCTACAGATATTTTGGACTTACAGTGGTCAGCATACCTGATCATTGGCCATCCTGCCTGTGGTTAATAAGAGCTGAAGTCTAAAATATCTGGAGGGCATCAGGTTGGGGAAGGCTGTCTTAAAAAAAAGAAGTATTATTTTTCATTTCGCCCCCAAATTTCCATTTTTCTGAAGAAAAAAAACCTCACCAGGAACCCCACCCCCCACCCCCGCCAATGGCTTCAAAATTTCTGGAAATTTTACTTCTCTAGTGCCTGCCCAGCCACGTTTCATGCCACTGCTATCCATGTGTCCTATTAAACTTTGAATAAACAGGGTGTTCATCTGATAGCTACACAGGCCCCGTGAGCTTCTAGATGGTGAAAAGCTACCGGTGTAGAGATTACTTTATAGCTAGTGCTACACACTGTCCCATAAATTAAGGCTCACTTCAAAAACAAATCCTACAAAATTAAAACATGTAAAAAGGCTTAAACACACATTTTTCAATGTACATAAAATCAATTCAGAATTTTATCTTTAAGAAAACGTCTTACTTAGACCTTTATTGAATGTAAATATATAAAATGTTTTAGATATCCCTATATTAAACCATTTCATGTCTGTACCTTATATACAATTTGTTTTTCTCTTTAATTGATAAACAAAAGCTTTAAATATACTTCTTTCTTCTTTACCAGTCTTTAGATAAAGCTTGATTCTGACTATTAAATCTCAGAACTCTTCATCCCTCAAATAATTGGTGGCTTCCCAACTCCAGGGATTCCTGGATGAAACAGATCATCTAGATCCATTTCAATCTGGCTTCAGACCTGGTTATGGGACAGAAACAGCTTTGATCGCCTTGGTGGATGACCTACACTGGGAACTGGACAGGAGGAGTGTGTCCTTTTTGGTTCTGCTGGACTTCTCAGCGGAGTTCAGTACCATCGACCATGGTATCCTTCTTGGCCACCTTGCAGGGATGGGTCTTGGAGGCACTGTTTTACAGTGGCTCCATTCCTTCCTGAAGGGGTGGACTCAGAAGGTGGTGCTGGAGGAATTCTGTTCGACTCCTTTGCCGTTGGCCTGTGGAGTCCCTCAGGATTTGGTTTTATCCCCCATGTTATTTAACATATACATGAAACTGTTGGGAGAGGTTGTCCAGAGTTTTGGGCTGCTGTGCCATCAGTACGCTGATAACACCCAACTCTACTACTCCTTTCCACCCAATTCCAAGGAAACTGTTTCGGTGCTAAACTGGTGTCTGTCGGCAGTAATGGACTGGAGCTCAATCCAGACAAGTCAGAGGTGTTCCTGGTCAGTCGAAAGGCAGAACAGGGAATAGGGATTCAGCTTGTGCTGGATGGGGTTACACTCCCCCTGAAGGCACATGTCCACAGCTTGGGTGCACTCCTGGATTTAGCCCTGAGCCTGGATGCCCAGGTTTCAGCGGTGGCCAGGAGTGCATTTGCATAGTTAAAGCTAGTGTGTCAGCTGCACCCATTCCTAGAGGTGTCGGAGCTGTCCATGGTGACACATTCCTTAATTACATCCCAATTAGATTACTGTAACATGCTCTATGTGGGGCTTCATTTAAAGAATGTTCGGAAACTTCAGCTGGTTCAAAGAGCTGTGGCTAGATTGTTGACTGGGGCTGGTTACAGGGAGCATACAACTCCCCTTTATAATAGCTCCACTGGCTTCCAGTCTGTTTCCAGACACAATTTAAAGTACTGATTATGACCTATAAAGCTCTATATGACTCAGGTCCAGGTTATCTGAAAGACCGTACTCCCCCTCATGAGCCTGCCCATGCTTTGAGATCCTCAGGGGAAGCCCTCCTCTCAGTCCCACCACCATCACAGGCACAACTGGTAGGAACACGGGAGAGGGCCTTCTCTGTGTCTGCTCCCATGCTCTGGAACTCCTTTCTCAGGGAAGCTAGACTGGCTCCCTCCTTGATGTTCTTTCGGAGGCTGGCAAAAACTTTTTTGTTCTGGCAGGCCTTTGGGCCTACCAGAATACATCCACATCAACACCCAGAAAGCAGTCATAATTAAAACATGCTCAGTAGTCAGGAAATTCTTGAATCAAAAAAAGACACCATGACTTGGCACAGCCTGTCATGTCCATCTAGAAAAATTGCCACAAGCGAGAAAGATACATAAAAATAATAATTTCTTTGACCTTAAGTTGTGGACTGTAACCCAACCCTCTCGCTTTAGATATTACTAAAAACACTTTGCAAGTTGTTTTTGATATCAGTTACCCAGAATTCATTTTGAACCTGCTTGTGTATTTGTCTTCCCGTTAATACAAATTTATGTTTCACACTTTACTTCTGTATGTGATGTTCTTTTGCATTTACTTTTCTCTCACTTTACTTTTTACTGATTTATCTTTGCACATTGTTAATAATTTCTTATTAAGCATTTTCCAACCAAGCTGTATCGGCTATTGCCATGAAATCTGTGATTGTAAGTGCCATTTAACTGAATGGGACTTACTTCTGAGTAGACATTGTATAGGATTGTACTGTTAGCTCATGCTTTTAAACCTTGGAAAGTGTGCCTTCTATAGCTGCATTTTAAATACAAGTCTGAGCTGAATTACTTATCCTTTCGCGTGAATTTTCAGGTCAGGTGGTTGCATGAAAGGTTTTGTGGGATTCGTAGATAGTAAGACCAAAAGGGTACCTGAGAGTTTAATGCAGATTAAATCTCAAAATGGGCAGCACATTTTGTTCTTTAAGGAAGGGAGAGGGTGGTTTGAGGGAAGGGAGGCAGAGAGGCCCCACTGATACTCTGTTGCCTAAGGGCTTACAAAACCTGGAGCTGTTTCAATGTGCACAAAAGGATGGGAAATCATCAAGAGGCCTCAAAATCTCACCTCTCCCTCCTTTCCTTGGGAGCACAGGCCCTAGAACCTGCAAAACTGGCTGAGCTGGTAGTTTTCCAGACAGTTGGCAATCCTGCACCCCCCCCCCCCCCCAGCCCATCCTGTGAACACATAAGTTTTCCTTTACGTAGATTTAATATTGTGGTGGGCTGTATCTTGGTAGATGTCATATGTGGGTGTAGTGAGAGGGGAAAGGATGCTCATGACTTGTAAGAGTACATGCTTAGGAAAAAGTAGAACATTTGTCAAAAGGGGCTAAGATCTCAGTAATCTAGTTTGAGATAGTTTCACAGTATTATTTTAAACCAGAATGGAAAAGCGGACTCGGCTATTAAAATTTTCTTACAAAAATAAAAAGTAGAATTAATGCTGAAAGGAAGCAGGTCTCCTGTCAGAGTGTTTGCGCGCTCTATACCTGGGGCCCATCTAAAAAAATTCATTTGTTTGAAATTGGCACATCATATTGGATTGTAACTGCATACTTATTGCACCTGTATTTTCTCTGATTAGCTGCCTTGGCCCACTTGACTTTGTTCACCATACATTAATGACATAATTACTCACGCAAATGACCGTGACATTTCCAGACTCTTTTTGAGTGTCCTATATTTTAGCGCATTATTTATAGAAATCATTGTCCGTTGCAGAGGTAGCAGCATCTGTGGCAATTCCTCAGAGCATCTAACAATGTCTGCAAATCCATGCATATTTAGAGCATGTCCCCAAAAATGTGGAAGAGAGAACAAAATGCATCTTTAAACCTTAAGTAGAACACATTCTTGGAGAGAATGTAGATGAGAACTTAAAATATTATAATACTGATAAAAAAGCAATACAGTACTTAAACCAAGGCCTTGAAGTGGTATGTGATGACTCCTAGAGAGCTCACTTACTATTTTTGAGTCTCTTAGGAACTGTACTAATTCTGTACTAATGCATTCTTAATAATGAATACATTATTATTTCTTCTGGCAGGCGCACCCAGTCGAATTTTAAGAGTTTTATCTGTATTTTAATAATGTATTAATTTTATATGTTTTTAATCAGTTTTATGTATTTTATGTCATTTATATCAATGTTGTTCCCTGCCTCGATCCTGAGGGAGAGGCGGGTAAGAAATATATATTTTTAAATAATAATAATAATAATTATTATTATTATTGTTTTCATGCTCTCTCTACTTTGATTCCCTAGATATTGGTGGCCTCATGTATGTTTATCCAGCTTACTGAAAGAAATCTCACAACTATTTCTGATATTTAAGGGGGGGGGGTAATCTATATATAACAGACTGAATTTCCAGTAAATATATAGTGTTCTCCGCTTATTGTTTGCAGTGGGGGTGATGAATTATTAAAGAGGTTTGTTTCTGTTTACAAACCTTTTTATTTTGATAACTGAAGCACAAAATTGTGAGCAGATTTCTTTTTTTGTCCTTCAGTCATATAAATAATTGAGTTGCTTTTGGTCTCCATTTCCCCCTGCCCCCGTTGTAGTTAGGCAGTGATGGATTAGAATTAGGCTGCAGCATAGATTGGGAAAATCTCCCAGCATCCTCTTCCTGCAGAGGCATCACCTACCAACATTGCTGTAGCTGCAGCTATTTCAACAGACATTTCTTTTTAAAATCCGATATGGAGGATTCCTCTGATGACAGCTGCAGCCGTGTGAACTTTTATATATTCTTTCTGCTTGGCAACTAATTAATAAGAATCCCATGGGTACTGAGGAATAAAACAAGAGAAAATGTGATATTATCTGTGTGTTTTTTATTGGCTTTTCTGCGTCTGACAGAAACAAAACGCACCTCACAGAGGCTTATCTTCCTATAGCGATTGCAGTAATTGATCTAAAGTTAACCATTTTAATTCTGTGAGTATATAATGTTTTGTCTAATCTGTATAGTTGTTAACATTGATGATAGAATTCAGTGTATTATTTTCTGGGGAAATTGCTTTATATGAGTATTTTATCAAAATAGATATTGTATCTTGTAATTAAAATATAGCGAGTTCAGCATGCCTTTTCATGGGGGGTAGATAATAGCGTTATTTCAGAAGTGGTTGATTTTTCTTTCCCCTGTGTGGTTTATTTCTAGCAGTCATCATTGTTTCTGCTGATAACAATTATTTAATCAGTTGGATGCTATAGGTTGCAGAATACTGCAAGGTGTGTAAATTGCATAAAAGAACATACCAAAACTGCCTGTGAAATATGGTAGTTGGTGAGGTTCTTTATGAATTGAGCTCATGTTGTCTAATGACTTTGATATATGGTTACATTATTTGTAAAGGATCGGTAATCTCAAAAAACTAGTAAAACTAATCTGACATTGCAGCATATTGTTCTATTTAGAAGCTCGTTCACTACAATTATAGAAGTGTCAGATAAAACAAACTTCCTGCAACTTCACAGTAATTTGTATGAATCCATAGAAAAAGGATCACTCAGTCTTAATCATGAGTCTGGATCTGGGCCAGCATTTGAATGACGCAGTCCTGGTTCCATAACATCTGGCCTGATTTTGTTGACTTCTGGATAACAGGCTTTTTTCTGTCTCTAGGGAAATGTTTAAATGAGTGAGCTGTGGGTACCCCTCCCCCATCTCTTCATCAGTATTAATATAAGGTTGCGTTTGTTAATTTTGTTTTCTTAACTAACGTATTTTATTTGTATGGCTGTATATTACTGCGGTTGCTAAAGGTTCTTGCTATCACCTTTTGGCTGCTTTTAGATGAGGCTTACGGATGCCGCAAAGCACAATTATCATTGAAGTAGTACTAGTTTTGTGTAGAGATGCTTGAGGAATTCAAACTTTGTGAATTCTGATATACATTCACATGATCCACACTACCCAGGCTGATGTGCAGATCAGAACTTTGTTATCCACTGGCGTTTATACTTTCTGAATGTTCAGAGCTATTTGTTATAAAAGGCAGCTTAGAAATTTCATGAATATGTATGATGTTCTTACGCAGTTTTTGACTTAAACATATCAAAATGAGCTTAAAATGTGAGTTTTGTGCTTAAATATGTTTAAAAATACGTATTTAAATATGTACTTACATCCAACTTTTCTGTGTGTGCTGACTTCTTTAAAAGTTCATGGATTACTGTGGAAATGGAATGGAATGGGCATATCAGTTGAATACATGTAAGAGCGACATGGATCAGATTCATCCATAACTTATTGATTGAGCTCCAGTTTTATGCATCTTAGCAGTGTAATACTGTGAATGTGACTGCAGGCAGCCTTGCTGCAAGGAAAATAGTTGTACTGTGAAGGGATGGCCTTATTGTATTTTTCCCATTTTTAGTAAAGTAAGTATGCTCCAGTGGTGGGGAGAAGATGGAAAGAGGGAAGTGGAAAGAGAGAAAAACAAAGTGGAAAAATATGCTTGCTGCTTTGAAAACACTTTAAAAGGCGACATGAGAACAATTCTACTGGTGTGGCACTGCAGGAAGTGCTCAGCTTCTAACAATCCAGAAAAATGCAAGCAATTAAAAGAAAAAAACATTCCAAAGTGCCCCGGCTATGTGTCATGGCAGCCAGTGAAGTAGTTACAATTGCAATGGATCTGGTGGCTACTGAGGACTAGTGGGATTTTCCCAGCAGCAGCATAATGCAGTTTGAATTCTGGGAAATAATGATTTCTCCACAAAGTGATAGCTGAGATCATTACTATTCCTGCTAAAAAATCCTTTTCCTTTTGAAGAGGTTTGTGTGGAAGGCTCTCAAAAAGTAGAAAGTATGATAGCCTAAGACCATATCTACACCTGCCAGATATCCTGGGGTCGGCTCTAGGTCACCCCTGTGCATCCATATGACACACAGGGGATCCCGGTGACAACCTAGAGATGATCCCGGGATAACTGAAACCGGGGATATCCTGGTTTTTCCACGGTCCCGGGACAATCCCAAGGACTGCGGCTGGTGAGGTGCAGCCTCCTGGGTCCTCAAATGGCTATGGAGCTGCATGGGGTGGCTCTGTGCCCATGGGGTGGGGTGAGGGCAGCAATTTCATCATCCCTGGGATGGCGGGGGATTGGGTGCAGTTTTTTTTTTTTTAACTTATCTTTTCCCCAGATCGGGGCCGCACGGCTGCGATCCCTGTCCCTTCCGCTACACCATTAGGTGTAGATGAGCCCTAAATTAAGTTCAACAAAGTTCAGCTTTTCAATGAAAGCATTAACTATATATTGCTATAAGAATTCCTGAAGCAATTTGGTCCCATCATATCAACTCACTCTGTATTTATATGTGTGTTTTTTTAAAAAAAATCTCTAAAAGTTATTTGGGCTAAAAGTCCCTGTTCTATTTAAAGATAGTTGTGTTTGCTTTTTAATTCAATTTTTACTGAAAATTTGAATTGTGCAACTGTAATATATCTCTTTCAAAAAGTTATAAGGTCAGAGGCACTATGCAGGCCTGAGCTTGGAAGTTGCAAGGGCATCCCAGTACCTCTTCTTTCTGATAACTGTGGTGGCATTCTGTAGGTTTTCCACATGGCAATACCTTTTGTGAACATCAGAATGCTTGTAATGCAACAAAAGGCAGTTCTCTGCCACTGGGATTGAAATAAGGGCCCATTTCTCAGTACTAGAGCACATATTTTGTATGTTGAAGGTCCCAGGCTCAGTACCTGGCACCACTAGTTAATTCAAAGGTGGGGACCTGCAGCCAAAGGGGTTGCATGTGACCCTCGGCCTAATTCCACGTATTCCTCAGCATCTTCCACTTCTCCAGATGCTGTGTGCCCAGTCTTGCTCTGCAGATCACCCTTCTGGGAATTAGTTCCTCTTCCTCTTCTTAAATGACAGAGGGAAGGATGGGGTGGGAGAGAGAGCAGCTCCCACTTTGAGCTCTGGTTCTACCCACCAGAGCCAGCTGCAAATCCTGATTGATTTTTCCCCGTGAGTCAGTGGTGGAGGAAAATGTTCTCCACCTCTGACTTAAAGCTCAATTAAAGGTGCCAGGAAAGCCCTCTGCTCTGCTTGAGCCTTTGGAGAGCTGCTGCTATTTATTCAAAGTTGGCAGTGGGCTTTATGAGACCGATGAACTTGGGCGAAAGGTGCTTCTACTGATTGTAGTTTGTCTTGTGTATATACCTCATTCTTGTTGTTTTAATCAGAGGAATCTAGACTTGCAAATGTAATGTAATGACATATAAACTGCTACCAACTTGGTAATTAAGCTGGCAGAAAAAGTTCTCAATAGCTGAAAGAAGACTGGAACTTGATATTCTAGTGTAATTGGTTTTTGTTAAGTTAAGTCCATTATTGACTGTACTGTGGAGTTTGTAAGTTCGTTTGGATACGGTGGAAGTGGCTATTTAAGCATAGTTCAACATT
The DNA here is from genome assembly GCA_029215795.1 of Anniella stebbinsi. Lineage (NCBI taxonomy): Eukaryota > Metazoa > Chordata > Lepidosauria > Squamata > Anniellidae > Anniella > Anniella stebbinsi. The sequence continues at coordinate 93,897,169 of JARDYH010000002.1, read as the reverse complement.
CTTCTAATTGTCTGTTGTTGACTTTATTAGGGCTACCAAGATGGATCTTAAGTGCGCTTTGGAAGAGAGTTCGATGGCATTGAATCTATTTCTGAACAACAAATTCTCAGAAGCTCTGGAATTACTTCGTCCATGGTGAGATTGTTTCATTCGCTGAAAGCAGTGCAAGGGAGATGTTAAGACATCTGGTTGCTGGAGATTAATTTAAGGCCTGTGAATATAGTAGCTTCATTACTTCTCTTTCTTTTCTTGTCCAAAAGAAGTGTTCTGCAACGTATTCTTTAAACCTACTGAAGTGACCTATATTGTTACACAGTCTGTCTATCAAAACACAATAAAATAATACCCAGAACTAAGGATTTCCATAATTTGTAAGACTTTTGAGGAAGAAAAGCATCTCATGGAAAAGAAATTGGCATAGTAGCACTTCAGAAGTAAAAGTTACATTTGTAAAAGCTGTACTGTTGTTCTAGAAGAACACAGAACTTTTTTTTAACAGGATTTGGCGTTTCTTTTAAGAGAAACATTTTTATTTTTACTTTTTCAAAACAGGTCTAAAGGCAGTATGTACCATGCCCTAGGATATAGCACTATTTTAGTTATGCAGGCTGCAATGACCTTTGAACAACAGGATATCCAGATGGGAATTTCTGCAATGAAAGAAGCTTTACAAACGTGTCAAAAGTAAGCATGAATAAAATTATGTTTATTAAATGTTGCACAGGTATGAATGATCACATGTGTACTGCAGCTCAGCTAGAAATTAGATGAAAAAATGTTGAGAAAAGCAGTTTTTTCCTAGTTTTGATATGTAAGGTCCACTGATTATCTTTATTTATTTGATAGAGAAGAGGTTCCTTTTCCTCAAGATCATAATTTATAATTTTAAATCCTCAGGTAGCTCCTCGTCCCAGCTTGGAGGAATTTACTCCAAGTGGGACACCTGACCTCCCCAGATCAGCCCCCTCTTACCAGATTTTATTCTTTTTATCTCTGTCTCTTTCTTGTCTGTCTGTCTCTCTCTCTTTATCTCTCTCTCTCTCCCTCCCTATCTATTTCCACACCTTTCACCCATAGTTAGGGATCACATTTTGGAACACAGTGGAAAGGATGTTTTCTTTTTGTAAGGGGCCTGCATCTGTCTCTTCAATTGTCTGTCTCTCTTCTGTGCCAGGAGTAGTTTGGAAAAGCTGTTGCTGTAGCAGGCTACATCATTTTCTCCCCACCTCCCACCATGGGTTTACTGGGAATGGAGAGTAATGAAAGCCCCCTGGGCTAGAGCAGTGAGTTTTAGCAGTTGTAGCATGCTGTCTCTTTAGATCAGGGATGAACAAGTTCTGGCCCTCCAGATGTTTTGGCCTACAACTCCCATCATCCCTCACCATTGGCTATGCTGGCTAAGGCTGATGGGAAGCCCCCAAAAAAGCCAAAGGCAAGGGGGTGGAAATGGAGAATGAGATTTAATAAAAATAAAATATACTACCAACGCGTTTCAGACAAATAGTGTCCTTCTTCAGGGCAGTTCAATATCACAACACCTATGAGTGGTGTTGTGATATTGAACTGCCCTGAAGAAGGACATTGTTTGTCTGAAACGCGTTGGTAGTATATTTTATTTTTATGAAATCTCATTCTCCATTTGCAGCCCTTTGCCTTTGGCTATTTTTGGCTTCTTTCCTGGGGTTCCTTTTCTTTTTGGCTCTTAAGGCTGATGGGAGACGTAGGCCAAAAAGCATTTGGAGGGACACACATGTGGAGGAATTTCATAACTCTCCTTTCTCCTGTAGCTGGGAGCAGGGCCGTGCAGAGGGGGGGGCAGTGGGGCCAGTTGGCCCGGGCCCCACGATTTTGAGGGGACACTCTGATGAGGAGGTCCCCCCTAGCTTACACTACTGTTTCTGTAGCGTAAGCGGCCCATCGAGAAGCGAGGAGCCCGCCTTGCGGAAACAGCGCAGAAGCTGTCCGTCGTGAATACCACAATCAAACTACAAGCTCCAGAGGGCCATGCTGCATGCGGGGCAGGGATATATGTGCTTTGAGGTGTTGTAGAACAGGTTTAATATGAAGGTGTTATGTAGAACGGACATGTTGATGGGCACGCCCCCTTGGGATGGCATTGTTGTCCTCCTTTTTTAAAATGGGGGGGCACACACTTCCCATCTGGCCTGGGCATATTACCAGCTCTTCACGGCCCTGGCTGGGAGCAAGAAGTCTCTAACAACACACACATACACACACACACACACACACACACACACACACACAGAGGTGTGAAAGATCAGAAGTTAGAGGATGTGAGAAGAGGACCCTAGCCATTATTATGAGAACACCTGTTTTGAGTACAGAGCCATCAAAGGCCAACAGATAAGAAATCTTTACATTTGATTTTATGGCGGCCCAATTGACATGGAACTAAAAATGTACCTCTCCACACAGGCTTTCCCTGGACTGTAATTTATCTGAGTTTATATTTACTTTTACCTTTTAACATTTTAAATTTATTGTATACTTATTGTATTTTATGGTTCTCACTGCCCAGAGAGCCTTGGCTATCAGACAGTATAAAAATGTAATAAATAAATAATAAATAAATGTAACAACCAAACAGTAATTTGGCCATCAGCCAACTTTCAGTCTCAAATGGTGCCTTCTCTTTTCTTTTCCTTCCTTCCTGGTTTGGTCAACCCATAGTTCGCCATTATATCTTCAAACCAGAATTAGAAAGCAAGGCTTGAAGAGGATTTCCAATTGTGGAATTCTAGTATTATGGTTTAAAAATGGGGAGAAGCAGGTTCTCATGGTGCTTAAATACTTTATTTCAAAGCCCAACATGTTTCGGCCTGTGTTGCTTTTTAAGGCCTGCTCCAGGGGGCTGTAATATTAAAGATACATTAAATTATGTTTGCAGGGATAACACATATCATAGATAAATTAATATATATGTTTAGAGGTTAGTTAGGCACATTACCACAAAGGCCTATGCCCATATGTACGTTTTTTAAAAAATATATTATTACAATATGAAGGCTCTGGGACCTGTCCACATTACACATAAGACTTGTATAAATCATATAAAAACTTTAACAAAGGTATAATATACAGATTCTTACTTGATAAATGTCTGCAGAACTACTCCTAACAAGATGATAGTATCCTACGATAATTACTGGTGACTGGGAAAAATAATCATTCAAAGGCCCATCTTATATTCTAATTCATTTTTTTTCTTTCCTTCATTTTTTTGGGCTCTGCCAGGTGCTTCCATGTAGCCCCCCAAAAGGAAAAAAGATGCTATTACACACACACACACACACACACACGCACACTAAATTTCCATCTTTCTTAGAAAAGTTCAAGGTAATCTGAAACATCAGATGGCTTTGTTCGCTTTACAAAGAAGAGAGCTCAGTCTACGTCGGCTACTTATTTTGGTAGCTATGAGACTGGGCTGAACAACAATGGAATTTCTTTTCAGATATTCTCATTGATTTGAGTATGTATATGTTACCTTGAAAATGAGTTATAGTTATAGCTAGATACCAAAATGTCAAATATCATCTGTATTGTGTTTTAGTACTTACAGACAGGCGAACTATATCTGTGTGCCTAAGATATTTAATATTTACAGTTCGGTTCAGTCCAGTTAACTGAAATGATTGAGCAGCTGCTGTCCAAGAGCAACAGCTAGAGGCAATAGTTTTCAATTCAGATCATTCTCTGTCTTGCTCCGTTCTTCCACCCATGTTCTTTCCGACAGGTAGCTGGGTAATAGAGTGCTTAAGTCCCTGCTTTCTTCATACCAAGTTGGAAATTGTTTATTTAATAATGTTGTGGCCTCTGTTGTTCAGGTTCTGTAGATTTTGCTCTTCCAGCTGCAGCATAAGTGTTTAGGGTATTTAATGTTTATGATTTAGGGCCTAACTAAATGTGACATGATGCATGTATTTGAAAAAGTTTTGTTAAAATAAGATTTTAAAGTATTTGTCTCTTTCTCTTTCATGTTAATATAGATTCAGGAAAAGAAACACAGTGGTAGAATCATTGTCCAGTTTAGTTTCGAAACAGTCTGTAGATCAGCTAAGTGAAGGTAAGAAAAATGTGGGGTGAGATATTTTCTCTAAAATATGTACTTACTGCTAATTTGGGTGACTATATAAATAAGCTATTTCACTTTGTTTGGGTAGAAAGAATTATGAAACGCCTTTACAGCTTAATTTATGCAAAATGCATTGGGAATGAAAGAGCAAACGTGTTTTTTTGTATCTGAAAGAATGAAGGGTGGTTTAACAATATTTTAAAATAAATAACATTTAAAATAATCTCAGTAAAACTTAAAATAACCCATAAAGCAGGCTAATATTATCATTCCCATATTATAGATGGGGAACTGACCAAGAAATTAGTGGGGCTTATCTAAGGACACCTAACAAATTTGTAGTCTCTCTCTCTCTCTCTCTCTCTCTCTCTCTCTCTCTCTCTCTCTCTTTTTCTCTCTCTGAAAGTGTTCTTGTCTCTTAATACAGAAAATGCAGCCCTTTGTAATAGAAACCAACTATATTCATCAGCATTATTACCATACAAAGTTCTGTGTTCTTGGTTTTATTTCCTGAAGGTGTATTGCCTCTGGTAGTAGGTGAATCATCAAATTATGACATAGTCCAGGAAATATTAGTTGAATCATTACCCTTTAATAGTTTTAACTATTAGAGAGATGCTTAGATAACCTTTCAAGATGAAACATATTTAATAGTGCAGGAATTTGTTTAACTGAAAGCATTTCCTTGAATGGGTCTGACTTTGTCATTTCTAGTATGTTCCTTTTGAAAACAGAAATGCTCTTTTATCTTCATTGGCTACTCTACCTTGTTTTCTGCACTTTTGAATAGAAGTACTCTGAAAAGAACCCTTCATATTTAGTTAATATCCTAGATGAGGGTGTGGATGTTTTAAAGATTGTCGAAAGAGCAACACCTACAAAACGGCATTATCTCACAGTGTTGCTTCAGTTTGCTCAGTGTTTCTTTGCTTCCAAGTAGGTAGTGATTTCAACAAGAGCATGTGGTTTCATTCTCTGGTATTTCAAAATAAAAGTAAACAGTGTATCACTACCCCAACAAACACGCCTTTGTAAGTAGTAAGAGTAGCGACTAAGAGTCAGGAAGTTCCTGGTTCAAATTTATCTGAGCCACAAATTTGTTAGGTGCCCTTAGACAAGCTCAACTAATACCTTGGTGTCAGTTCCCTATCTATAATAGGGGAATAACAGTATTAGCCTGTTTTATGGGTTTTTAAAGTTTTACTGAGATTATGTTACATTTTATTTATTAAAAATATTGTTAAACCACCTTTCACCCTTGCAGATACCAAAGTGGCGTACAAGACTATGTAAAAATAATAATCATATATACTGTAAAAATGTTTTTTTTAAAAATAATTTTTATTTATTTTAACATAATAAACATAAACAACATAATAAAACATAAACAACATAACCCTCAACAATCCCCCCCGTGCTCCCCCACCCATGAGACCTTCTCTTAATCATTCTTCATCCTTCCAGAATTTTAACGATTCTTTTGAAGGTATTTATCCCTTCCCCGATCTTAAAACATATTCCAAAAAGGGACTCCATATTTCTCCAAAATCACTCTTACTGGACATTCCCCTCTTTATTTTCATTTTACAAGTCAGCATATCATTCAAAGCCATATCCCATATTTCTTTATACCATTCTTCTATTGTGTAGCTTCCTTGTCCTTTCCAATTTTTAGCAATCATTATTCTAACAGGTGCCAGGAGGTTGTTTACCAATTTTCTATTATATATACTGTAAAAATAATGAAACAAAAAATGACAGCAAATACAATAAGCCAATGTGTACGTGGTATTTTGGTAAATAATTGGAGGCAACAATTCCAGGCAAATGTAAGATATATAATACAAGACAAGATAATAGAATAAGATGAATGGTATGAATCAGTTTAAGAAATTAATTATACAAATCTGGGAGTGCTTTTGGGGAAGTGGACGTTTAGCATCATTCATTACTACTGTAAAGAATTTCGGTGTTTTACTGTGCTTTGTAGTAAATCAAACTTCTCTTCTTTAATAGAGGAAATGCATGCAGAACTCTGTTACGCTGAATGTTTACTACAGAAAGCAGCGCTGACATTTGTACAGGTAATGTAGGCTTCATGCATCAGCTGTCTCTGTGCATATAGGGCTTTCAGTAATGCTGGAACACACTTTGCCCTGCAAGTTCTGTTCCCTAAAACCATAGCGCTTCTAATGCCTTAACAAAGATGCAACTCTTGCCTTTGTATGTTAAGACATTGCACTGTATGCATGTGATACAAAAGTTGGGGCTTGCAATATTGCTATAATGAATTATAACTCTTGTTAAATGTGCCCATGGTCTTTGTCCTCTCTAAAGCAGACACTGAAATTGCAGGTGAAATCTATGTGATGTCTATGTAGTTTAATTACCACTTCGGGAATCCTCGAATCCTTTTCTGCTTTAAATATCACCATGCTGTCTCCAACTAGTTCAGGAGAAGACATTTCCCCTTACTGCCTTGCAGCTAGATTCTGAGGCCAAGTCTGACCCAAGGCAGGTTGCCGCTTGAAGAGGGGACCCGCTGCCGCTGCATCCTCCATCCCTCCCGATCTGCATGCCTTTTCTTGTCGCGCTTACGTACGCGTGCCTCACCAGCCAGCTTAGTTTTCTTAGTGCGCATATGCGTGTCCGCCTGCCCTGCACGCCACCCATAAGGTGTTTCTGCCTTCAGGAGCCATACAGCCCCTGCACATTGGGCAAAGTATCGTGAGAGGTCCTGGAACTTCCAGGACCTCTCACAATACTTTGCCTGACCTCGTGCAGATGCTGTACTGTTCCTGAAGGTGGAAACACTTTATGGGCAGCACACTGGGGAGGCGAGCACATATATGTATGCCCAGAAATGTAAGCTGGCTGGCTGGCAGCCAGGCAGGCAGGGCCAGGTGGGTAGGGAGGTGCATGAGCAGGGTAGGAGGGAGGCGAGCGAGTCCTGCCGGTGTCTTAGTCCTGCCGGCTTCCTGCATGGCAGATCCTTTGGAGTGGGAGAGTGCCTCTCTTCCTATAATCCACCGCCTGATCCGCCCGCATTTTCCCACTTCATTGTAGGGTCGGCCTTGTCTGTTGCATTCCCACATGTTTTCTTCTAGTACACTCCACTGTCATTTGTCTCACTGTCTTGCTTACCTGCAGAACTGACAAAGTTGCAGAGAAAGCCTTGTCAGTTTTCTTGATGCATTGTCTGTTTGTTGGTGTGCATTTTTAAATTTACATATTACTCTGGACACAAGCACTAGTGTGCATACATAGTTCCTTGAAGGAAAAGTCCAAAACCCTGTCTCTCCCCTTCTTAAGAGCAGCAGCAGAAATGGCTTCAGGGAAAGAGGGTGAATGTGTGACGTTTTCCCATCATCAGTGAAACTGACATGGCTTTCCCTATGCACTTTCAGACTAGAGGACAGGTTAAAATGATAAAAAGCCATTCCCAGTTCTTTGCACAAGTGGTGCGTGGAGGACTACAAACGCCCTTTAGATAGAACACATTTCTTCACAGATGACAGGAATACAGAAAACCTGAAATATCAATCCAACTTTCTGCATGGCTATCAACTGGTATTAAAATTCTGATACAGGCTTATTTAAAATTGCATTTATCTGGCTGAATTCAGACAACACAATAAACAACAGGGGTGGGGGGGAAACAATCATCAGTTGTTTTGACTATTGTGTCGTCCGAATGCTGCCATAGTCAACTCAGTGCTGATCCTAATCCACACCACAGTTGATTATTTATTACCATGTTGTGTGGGGAGTGCCCCCTAGATGAACAACTGTAAAGTTGATTATTACCTCACCATTGACTATCATGTCTTCCGAATTCAGCCTCTGTCTCATACACACATGTGGATGCAGGCACACGCAAAACCTATAGGTTGCCATACTTCTCAGTTGATTTCATCTTAATATTTTGAATATGAAGAAGTGGGATTTCAGAAGCACGAGTAGCTTATGCTTCAAACTACCCTCTTGTGTTGCAATTTGTAAGGTGAGACTCATGAACATCAACTGGGTGAAATCTATCTCATCTTGAGCATGCAAATCTTATCCCGTGTGGTATCCGTGAGTCTCTTCCATCGGTTAGTAAAGCAAAAAGACGGAGGAGCAAGAAGTCTTATGTACATAATGATCAGGAAGCTCTCTTTCCAAATGTATATTATGCAATTGTCAGCACTCTTCGCTTTGTCAGCCATTCTGTTGCAAAAAGCTGTAGCACTGGGTACCATGTGTCTTCACTGTTGTCTTTAGTTTTTGTGACTTGGTATACACAAGATACATTTATCATGTCCCGGATCATTATTAACAGTCCTAAAACAAAAAAAAGTAAGTCTCTAAAAGAGCAATCCTATGGGCTTGACATCCATAGGATAGAGTGCTCCAGTGTCACAACACTCTGTGTCCAATGCCATGCCAGCAAGAACCTTGCAGAGCAGAGGCATTTTTAACCTTTCCATCCTTTGGAAATCCTTTTTTGCATTAGATGGGCATCTGAGCCCATCTAACTCACTCGCTTTGTCAGGTTGAGGACTCTTCCTCTTCCTGTAGATGGAGCTCCAATCTCGGGAGAGAGAGCCACTGTGGAGCTTTCCATAGCAGCTGGGAGGGAATCCTCACTCGGCTCTCTCCCTCCAAAGGTGTAGTTTTGTCTACTGCAGGGATGGGCATCTGTGGGAGCTCTGGGGGCCAATTTTGCTCCCCAGACCCCTCCCCCCCACGGGCAGCGCATACACGAACATTCACACATACTAAAATTTGGAGGGAGACGGGGGCTACATGTTGCACACCCCGGTCTATTACCTCAGAGGCAGAAATTATTAGCATTCTATGGCTCCTTAGACAATATTTTAGAAGACCTAGTTGTTTACCGTTATCCACTATAAAGTAGGGATCACATTACACCTCTACAGATCAAAAGTCTTGCCATTGATACATGGAAAGGCGTTTGCTTGTTCCATAACCATTGTTCTTAGGCTTCAGTAAGATACTTTTTGGCCAAATCACACTGAACTGCTATATTCCTGCGCATGATCTTGTACACTAAATTTGGAATTGTATTCCTTGAAAGTTGGCATGTAGTTCCTGTATTGCAAGTTAAACTTAATCCCTATTAACCATTAAATAGTTCATTAATTATTATGGCTCATGTTGTTCTTTACATAAGAACACTCATTGTATAGTTTATCTGCTGTTGGTCACCACGTGTAGAATATCCAGCAATACATGCACTGAATCGGGAATGATACAGAGTTCAACACCGTATTCAACATTTGTTTTTATTAAAGATTGCAGTGGATCTAGTTTCATGCTATTATTATTAGTTAGTTTTAAATACTTATAGCACCATCTAGTGGTGTCCTATTTCAATTTAGCTTGATATACAATTATGAACGTGTCTGTGGTTGTATAATAAACCTTGATTGATTGACATGTGAATACAGTTTCTTTGATTTTTGGCAGTCTGTGTGTGGAAAGCATTTATATGGAAATGTAAAGCATTTACATATAAAGTGTTTCCTTGATTATGTATACTTTACCCACTCTCATATATTAAGCTTCATATATAAGTATAAACATGTTATGTTTCAAGCTATTTTGAATGTTTATGTTTTACAGGCAGTTTGTTCAAATTAAAAGTCCACATATAGGTATGATTTACAGAACTATACTGTTTTATTTAATATATTTTTAAACATTTTTCCCCAGGATGAAAATATGATCAACTTCATCAAGGGTGGCCTCAAAATCAGGACAAGTTACCAAATATACAAGTATGCTCCTATGACATTTAGGTTGTTGTTGTTGTTGTTGTTGTTGTTTGTATACTCCAGCAAATCAATCCCTGCAGTGGCAAAGGTAGTGGGGAAATGGTGAAAATGAAAGGAAGTCAGGGCAGATTTACTTCAGCTTCCAAGAGCTCATTCAGCCCTCCTCCCCCAAATCCCAGTTTTCTAGGAAGAAATTGTCAGTGTGTAATTACTCTATTTGTAGGCAGCTAAGTACTAATTGTTTGTCCTCTGTTGCAATTATGATGGGATTCTCCTTGGGACAGGTATCTGTGTTTTCTTATTACTCTGTTAAGCAGTTATGCAGCTATATAATTAAAACAGGACTTCTGAGCGAAAATGTTTTTCTAGATTTAGATGAGCCCACAAGTTGTAACATGATGAGCTAAATCTTCAAAATACATATAGTCAATGTATAACGATGCAGGTGCATTTCTGCTAATCTTACATTATTGTATATTGTATTAATTGCAGTTCCTATCATGCCATTTAACATGAAAACTTTTTTTAATCAAAAGAGAATGTCATCAAGTTCTCCAGATGACTCCGAACGGCAAAAGCAAGAATGAAACATTCCACCAATTTGAAGGAGGTGTGAAACTAGGAATAGGATCTTTCAATTTGGTATGAGTCTTTAACTTTTAAATGCAATCTAGCTTTTAGTACACCAATTTCAACGTAAATATTTGATCCAAAATGCTGTAATTTTTAAAATTAAAAACTCTCAGTTTTGGTGGTTTGCATTGGAATAATACAAATATTTTAATGTTTCAAAGTTATCTGAATTTTAGGCTGAAATGTTTTAAAGATGTGGCCTGTTTTCTTTGAAATATATTGGTGTTGAATGTTGTATAGAAAACTGATGGAATTCTTGTTACTTGCCTGTTGCAGATGCTGTCCCTTTTACCAGGAAGAATCCTCCGGCTTCTAGAATTTATTGGGTTTTCAGGCAATAGGGTATTAAATGTTGTTTACACCATTCATAATTCTTGAACAGTTTACAATCCCAAGTGTATAGTGCACCTGGATAGGCTTTGGCTGTCGTTGGCTAAGCTGCTGCGATACCATGGATTGGGGTAATATAGGAGTAGGCAGCTGAGTTTGTAAGCTTTGAAGTAATTTTCAGTTTAAAACTCTTTCTTTTATTAACATTTTTATGCCACCTTATTTGCTAAAAAGCTATCAAGGCAGTGCAATTTAAAACAATAAAACCTTAAAACAATAAACAAGAATATTAAAAACATTGTAGCATTAAAACAACTACATAACTTAAAAAGGCAACATTGAAGAGATGTGTCTTCACATTCAACCAGAATTGTACAGCGGCTAGGCATAATTGTACTTGGATGTGGGCAACTGATATCCCTATTCAGCAATGAAACTCCCTGCTTAGCCGCAGGACAGCTACTGTCTCACACGCTAACCTACATCTTCGGTTTGCTATGAGGCTAACATGTCATTCTTTGGAAAAAGGGTAGGATAGAAATACTTTAATAAAAAGTTTTTGTACTGCCCTTTTTTATATTGGACTGCAACATAAAACAAATACAAATATTGTGAATGAGATGAAGTTCAGTGGGTAATACAGTCAAAATAGTAAGCATGGACAGTGTGCAGCTGGTCCTGTCCCTGCTCTAGAGATGTGCAGCTGCAGCAATAGTTGTCTCCCTTAGGAAGGGGAAGTGTGCAGACCCTCTGCATGAGGACAGGCAACTCAACAAACATCTAGAATAAATGAAGCAACACCAATAGGTTGGGTCCAGATTTTATTCTGCGAGTGGGAGCAGCCCCTGAGTGGAGTTCTGCTCAGAAAACAGTGGAAGGGGAGGGGAGATGATATTTGCAGATTCCTCCTTGCTCTGCAGCGCCCCTACTGTTCCAGAGAGTCCCCCCCAACCCCCTAGAGCAGTTTTTTTTTGGGGGGGGCATAGGGGACTGCAGACAGAGTGGGGAATCAGTGAAGATTGCCTCACTGGATCAGGAATCTCCCATGGTTGAAAACCCCTTCCATCCATGGGAGGCTTATACTGGATCCAACCCAGTGTGGGGTAAGTTTTGTATTTGAATATATCCTTTGTTTATGCATCACTGCACCAAAAATGTTCTAAAATGTTGTGGCTGCCAAAATTGCCATTCTACCTTGAAGGTCACCCTTTCCTTTTCCCATGCTGTCCATTCCCTACAACTGGAAATTATTATTCCTAATAGAAGTGTTAACCCTGTGTCTTATCCTGTACAATAGGAGCTGGGTCTCCAGCAGTTACGGGAAGGGGCTTCGGGTGCCAGTCTGCGGGCCACACTGTGTACTTTTACCTTGCTGCTATATCACACTTATGTTTCGTTAATCCTTGGTAAGAACTGAAAACTACGTCCTGGGTGAACTACATAGGAATACTGTATATTATAATACTGCATTTTGTCATCTAATCTCTAGTACAATATTTTAATGGGGTATTTCATGTGTTTTATTACACTGTGTTTTCAGCAGTACTACCCACTATGTTCTTAGCTTGAAGTGGGTTTGAGATCCTGGATTAGTTGGATTTAATAGTTGATAAACTCCTTAGCAATTGGGGAGGGGAAGGGAGGGGAGGGAAGGAGAAATTTGCTTCAGAGAGGTAAGGAGCATGTGCTCCTATGTCTGCCTACTGATTTGTTAACTACATTTTAACAAATGCACCAGTGGTTTGTGGAGAAATAAATTAAGAACTATAAAGCATGTTTAATCCCAAAAAGCTTTGTTTTCATATTTTAAATCTAATTTGGGAATCTCAGTATAAGAATAATTTTGTGTATTTTGCTCCATTTCTAGCATGTTCACTTTCCGTATTTTTTGTTGATAGCAGTTTAGTAATCTTTATGTTGCATTAAAATAGGTTTTTCTCTCATATATGAAATAGTCTTAATTTTCTCGTAAAGCTATACAATACTGATTATAGTACAGGACAGTATAGTGCAGCATAGATTAGTTTACAAGTGTCAGCTTTAATCCATTGTCATTATTAAGATAAGATTTTGTTACCTTTACAGGAATAGGGGAAGCCAACCTTTTAGAAGCAGATACCCTCCTTCAGCCTTACCTTCAGAGGTTTCCAAAGGTGGGAGTTGTTTTCTTCACTTTATAAAGGGTCTTTATCTGTTGTTGTTTTTATGATTTAAAAGGTTGTAATTGTCTCTTTCTTTTTTTTTTATCAAGGGTGCCATCATTCTGTTTTATGATGCCAGAATAAATGTATTGAAAGGAAATTTTGAAAAGGTAATGGATTTCCCCTTTTTACAATACAATCTTAATATAATGCTTTAAGGAACCTCTCAGTTTTCCGAGCTCTTTTTTATAGTTGTATTGGCATTGAAACCAATAACCCTCTGTGGACATACTTCTCACACCTTGAACCCTATGAATTAAAAGAAGCCATGTACATAACAAATATATAAACTTCTTGCTTAGTTTTCTGTGTAGATAAAATCCTCTTTAAAGCCGCTCAATCAAGATCCTTCTGGATCAGCAAATGGTCCTATTTCCTTCCCACCTAACCCCGCTCCCCTGCCACAGACACAAAATAGCAGTTATTCATTTAAATATGATGAAGTCATAATCTTGCTATTTGTAAACATGAATAGCTTGGTAACTTTTCTAACCACAATTTTTATCAAATAAAAGCCTATAATTTGAATTAGAGACTTGGTTCAAACTTAACTACAGTAATGTGATTTTGTATTCCAGGCTCAGGTGACATTCCAGGAATGCATTGCAGCTCAGCAAGAGTGGAGGCAGATCCATCACCTCTGCTACTGGGAGCTGATGTGGTGCTACTCTTTCCAGCAGGACTGGCTTCAGGCGTATCGGTATGCAGATCTGCTTTGCAAAGAAAGCAAGTGGTCAAAGGTAAAATGGGTGATCAGATGCTCTTAGGAAGCTGTGACAGCCACTTCATAGTAGTTATAGACGATGGTAACATAGGGCCCCTCGTGAGTTCCATCTATTACATTTGTGAGTTGAAATCCAGTTATTTAGGTACTCTTCTCCGCTACAAATTCAACTTGGCGTCGACTTGTGCTAAAGTTAATTTAATCACCAACTGAGTTGCAGCAACCACCTATTGAGAAAACGATGAAAGGATCATCGGAGATTGGGTCTGCATGTTTTGTTTGATCATGATGAAGAGAGAGAAACCTGCTATGTTAGAAATTGCAGTTCAACCCTTTATTCAATGAGCTATCCTATCTTCATAACCTCTATTGCCTTCCTCCTGGTGCTTCTCTCCATTCTAGCTCACAAAAAGGTAACTTTGTATTAAACAAGACCATTTTATACAGTTTATTACAGTATTTCAGGAAGGTTAGTGAAGGGATTTGGTGAATGGTGTTTGATGCCAGCGTAGCTCATTCTGCAGTGGTCAGATACTTTTACTTTACTTTGGATGCAATCCTATGCATGTTTAGACAGAAAAAAGCCCTACAACTCCCGGCATTCTGTAGACAGCATGGCTGGCTGGGGAGTTGTAGGACTTTTTTCCTGTCTAAACATGCATTGGACTGCACCTTAAATCATAAGTCAGAACAGTTCCACTGTTATAAGAGGTCCTCCCAGGACAAGGCATTCCATAGTTCATAGCTCCACAACTGAGAAGGTCCTACATTTCTTACTTCCACTTGTACATACTTTTCTAGCTGAAGGGAAGCTAAGGAGTTTGCAGCACTTCATGCAATATGACTAGTCTTTAAAAGCTCCACGCTATAGATGTTGCTCCAACTACATGTGCAGTGTCTGCATCCTAGCACCACTGCTCTCAGGAATTTATTTATTCATCTATTATGTATTTATACTGCCCAACAGCCAAGGCTCTCTGGGCAGTTCACATTTCCTTCTGTCAGGAATGTCTACTTCTGGATGGATACACTGGAGGCAAGTGAGCTGTCATACACAATATGATTTTTAGCATCATACTTGGTATGCGGAGCACAATAATAATAATAATAATATTATTATTATTATTATTATTATTATTATTATTATTATTATTTATCACCCGCCTTTCCCTCAGGATCGAGGCAGGGAACAACATCAACATAAAATACACAAAACTGATTAAAAGCACATAAAACCAATACATCATTAAAATACCAATAAAACACCAATAAAAACACTTAAAATTCATCTGGGTAGGCCTGCTGGAAGAGATCAGTCTTTATAGCTGTTTTAAATTCTTGGAGACTGGTGAGTTGGCGGATCTCTCCCGGCAGGTCATTCCACAATCTGGGAGCGGCAGAAGAAAAGTCCTCTGGGTAATGCTTGTCAGTCTAGTTTTTGTTGACTGAAGTAAATTCTTCCCAGAGGACCTGAGCATGCGGGGCGGATTGTATGGGAGAAGGCGATCCTGCAGGTAACCTGGACCCAAACCATGTAGGGCTTTAAAGGTAATGACCAACACTTTATACTTCGCCCGGAAACTAATTGGCAGCCAGTGGAGAGATTTTAAAGCTGGTATAATATGGTCACCCCTAGGTGTACGAGTGACTAACCTGGCTGCCATATTTTGAACTAGTTGAAGTTTCTGGACTAGGCACAGAGGTAGCCCTATGTACAGTGCATTGCAGAAGTTGAGCCTCGAAGTTACCAGTGCATGCACTACTGACTTTAGGTCTTCCAACAGGAAAGACCTTCCAGTGGTCTCCACGTGTTCGTACTTGCAGATCACGAAAGTTAACTGAGTTCATACCGGTGGAAGCTTTGCTTGAAATATGCAGGACATAAAGCACTTGAAGCTTTATAAGCAATAACAGATCAGTTGTTTCCCATCCTACACTTACCACAGCCTTCCTTGGCACATGTGGCGCTTTGTGCAGTACCTGTGTGCATTTTATCCTGATAGCTGTTACTGGACAAATGCTTTGGCTTGGCTTGTGTTGCATCCAAAGCATCATACATAACCTGTGATATTATATGGAGCTGGCTATAAGAGTGGGCTGTTAAACAGGTTTCCCACAGTTCTGGTGTTGTCTTCCAGTATTTGTAGTAATTTTGCTGACTCTGGAGTTGTTTAGATCTTTGCAACCACCGTAGTTTCCTATAATGCTGGATCTCAAGAGGCAAAATACCACCTCTTCATATTTTTAATATTGCCCCACTTTTAAGATATATATTCTGCTTAAACTGAAGTCAATAAGATCAAGCTGTACTGAAGCTGACAATTTTTTCTTTGAACATCAACGGGGATCTTATGAACATCTGCAAATGCCCATAACCATCACTATAAGTTCTACCTGATATCCATTTTAGTGAATAGTTTCTTATTACAGCCACATGCCATACAACATGTGCATGATTAAAAGCCAGGGATCAGAACATCCACAGAATTTGAGCAATAGTTTTCATCTATTTAGTGAGTCATACCTTGATCTTTGACTTAATCTAATTATTTTAAAAGGGAAACTCTTAACATGGGCTTACAAGTGCTAGTTGATGTGAATCAGTTTAATCTAATTATTTTAAAAGGGAAACTCTTAACATGGGCTTACAAATGCTAGTTGATGTGAATCAGTGGAGAAGTGACAACATAGAAATCATAGCAGAAAGAAAATATATGAAGTCAAATTCAAATAATTTGTAAGACTTGCAATATTTGATGTGTACATAGGAAAGATGGTTGAATGATACAGTAGACACATGAACAAATGTATTGCGTGAAATGATAAATGGTTTGAATATTTTCATTTTATTTGTATAGGCAATATATATGTTCCAGAAAGCTGCCATTTTGTGTATGCTTCCAGACGCTGATCTGAAAGCAACAGGAGAAGACGTTGTATCTTTGTTTAGGTATTTTTTTTAATTGTCTACTTGAAGCTAGACTAAAAAGCTATGGAAGTAATTTGCTTTCAATGCATATGGCTTAAAGAATGGATTTTCAGTTGTTTTTTCTTGTATTGTCATCACAAACCTGCTCATCTGAGAGAGTTTGAGCGATTGTTTTTACACAAGGTTTTGTGAATAGTGACAAAAAAAACTTCCCTGAGATTTACTAAAGTTTCTTCTGCCACTAGCTCCTAGTGATTTAAACTTCAAAGTAGAGTAAGGCTCCTTAATGGAGAAAGTATTTACAAAAGTGAATCCCGGGAGCAGGTCTATTATGCTCTTTCTGGTGAATGTTTTTTCCCAGGCATACCCACTACCTATTCTCCTCAAGCAAGTAAAATGACTAGGCCGTCTAGGCATGTGAATGTATTATTGAATATAAGTCTCTGCTCTTGCTATGCATTGCTGGAAGCTTCCTGAGCCTGCTTTAGTTCTTAGGCAGTTAGTAGGTTAAAAATCAACATAGTTATAGCTGGATATAAAATGTGGCTAGAGACTTCTACAGGATGGGTGATTTCTGACTCCTTCTCTCCCACACCCGTTGAGACAGAATTGTCTTGAAACTCTTAACCAATCACGCATGCTGGGTGGGACTTAGGGTTACTTGTGTTCTTGGACTAGCTAACAGGGATCTTAGTTTTGATTTATTTGCTGGGTGCAATCCATAGTGCTGATTGTAACCTATAAAGCCCTAAGCAGCTTGGAACCAGGTTACCTAAAGGATTGTGTTCTCCCGTTTCAGGGCCCAAGTTTTAAATTCTTCTGTAGAAGCCCTTCTCTTAGCCCTATCAATATCTGAAGCATGCTTGGCAGGAATGTGAGAGAGGGTCATTTCAGGGGCCGTGTCCTCCTTCCTTTGGAATCCTCTCAGTGGAGTCTCCTTTAGTTCTTTACCAGGTGCTGAAAAGGCAATAAACTTCCAGGTGACCCTCTCTGGGAAGGCATTCCGCAGATGGGTTGCTAACACTGAAAAGACCATCGCTCTTGTAGTCACCCACCTCATTTCATTTCGAGGGGACACCTGTAAGAGGGCCTCAGGTGTGTAGATAGATAGGGGAGAAAACACTCATTCAGGAAATTTGGCCCAAGGTGTTTGGGCTTCTATGTATGCCTTAAGAACACATGTAAAAAATAATAATGTTATAATCAGTTCGCCATCTTCTTATTCAAGTTTATAATTCTCTTTGGTCAATGTAATTTAATAGAGAGGAGACTATACATGTCACCTTGTGATCCTTGGAAGAAAGTGAAATAAAACGTCATAGTATGCTCCTAAAATGTCTATTTTAAAAAGAAATCAATTCTATCTGACATTCTCTAGGTGTAAGTGCTCTACTAGTGCACAAAGCTAAGTTTTGAGAGACTTAATCGCAAGTTTGGAAATCAGTGGTCTAGAAGAGGTTAGACAAAGGATCATGGTAGTAGACAAATAGAGCTGTATATTTTATTTCTGTATTTTAGATTTTATTTCTGTAACTCCACTGTTTTTCATCTTATAATAGGCAAGTGGAAAGCCTAAAGCAGAGAATTGCAGGAAAATCTATCCCAACAGAAAAGTTTGCTGTGAGGAAAGCACGACGCTATGCTGGCTCCCAGCCAGTGAAGCTAATAGTACCTGCTCTGGTATTTACAACAGACTTACTTCAATCATATTTTGAGTAATAGAGGAGTGTATATATTCCTGTGAATAACATAAGTTGAATACATTTTCACTTGGCTTTCTCAAGGAAGCCTCGGCTATTTATTTCTTTATTTTCTTGCCTTTTAACTTTTTATGAAAATAGAAGGCAGCATTTATTGAGGCTTTGTGTAATGTTGAGGAAAGTAGATGTAGACATATGCAGCCTTATTGGATAATGTACAAAGCTGCCTTGCTTGAGGGATTATAAGCACTTCCCTGGGTAGGTATTGGATTAATAACCTCCCAGCAAATTGAACAGATTACATAGTCTAATGAAACAGTGTAATGTATTATTCCAGTCCATTCCAAAAGCATTTCCTAGATGCAGAAGTTAAGGTCAGAACTCTCAGTTATCTAGGACATGTCTACACCAGCGATATATCCAGGGGAGGTCCCTAGGTCGTGTTTTTGCGTCCACATGATGCACAGGGGATCCCGGGGGCAACCTAGGGACGACCCTGGGATAACCCCGGGATAGCGGAAACTGGAGATATCCTGGTTTTCCTGCTGTTCCGGGACCTGAAACGGACACGGAGACATGCGGGGTGGCTCTGTGCCCATGGTGGGGGGGAAGCAATTTTGCCATTCCCAGGATGGCGGGGGGTGGCAGCGGGGGGAGGTTCCTACCTTTTTCATCGCGCGTCAAAAGCCCCTGGCTCTTTAAAAAAAAATGGCGGGCGCAACAGGCCCAACATCCCTGTTTGCTTCCAGGACGTCGTGCAGCGGTCTAGACCCTGGGGGAGGATCGCGGAAGCAGGTAAGTCCGCAATCCTCCCCCCTCCCTCTACACCCTTAGGTGTAGACGTGCCCCCAGTTTCAGATAACTGCTCTTTTGTGAACCAAGTCACCTTACACAGTAGAAAGAACCTTCACTTACACGCCTGCCCTAATCTTAATCACTTTGATTAAGTTTATAAAGTAACAAAATGTTTTAAAAATGTTCTACAAATACAGATTCATGCTGCAAATATAGCAGCTGGAATAAAATGGTCTTACCGTTTTGTTCCAGAAATCAGTGGGGGTGGGGTGGGGGCTTAATGCATAGATAGAAATTTAAAGCTCTTGTCATTCAAACATTAATCTTTGTGGCCTCTTATTTGCAATTAATTATAAGCAAATTAATAGGAAGTAATGTATTCATTGGTATATTCTCTAGGCCAGTAACTGTTTCTTACAAAGTATCAAAATATAACCTCAGAATTTTTAGTGTTTTTCACCTAATTTTGAAAGGAATGTAGCGTAAAACAAATTGCTCCTTGGATTGTTCCGGAACTCAAGTAAATAGATAGCTTTCCTTATTATTTATTATTGGCTTACTGTAGATTTTATTTATTTATTTATTTCATTTCATTTCTATACTGCCCAATAGCCAAAGCTTTCGAGCGGTTTACAACAATTCATAAGACAATAAAATACAGCATTAAAAAAGCAGTGTAAAATACAGCTTAACAATGTGAATATCCAAAATTTAAAACAATTTAGACAGCTAAAAACAGTTCCAGTAAACTAGACCTGTTTAGATGACTGCCATAAATGCCCCATCATATGCCATTAAATTCCCTGGAGTAGAGGGCAGTCTTAACCTTTGGTTTGTTCTTGTTTTCATCAGGAAATGATGTATGTCTGGAATGGCATTTCAGTTGTTGGCAATAGAACTGACCTCACTGAGAATTTATTAGTTACAATTGAAAAAGAAGAAACGGCATTAAAAAATGAAACTAGTAAGTAATATTTTTAGTGATACGAAGGTTATAGAGGAAGTTTTTTCATGAATTGATTTGGAGAAAGACATGACTGGTCTGAATAGACTTCTATATTTGTTCTCTCATTCTATATTGGCTTTCATCAAAAGTGTATTGGCTGCAGTGATAAATAGAAACCTGTTCTTTTCATACAATCCCAGTCCTAACACAATCCATTGACAAAACCCCCACACTTTGTAACCTCACACCTTTGTTTGACAACATGTAAAATAGGGTATTCAACACTGTTTGTGTGAAGTGAAGCTGAATTTAGATCATGAATCAGGACAGCTGCTCTATATTTTCTGGAAAAAGTTTAGCTAACCATAAATTCTCTTCACTCCTTCAAAGGATGCAAAATCTCAATTTGGGCTTGCAGTAACTGTGAAATCAAAGTGTAGAATTCTGTTTATGTAGGCTACAAACAGCTGCTTGGAGGATGGGAGGAAACAGTGAAATTTCAAATGGTCCAATAAATTTTAAGACATATTAACCCATTGGCTTATTTGACAGACAGCTTCTATGAACAACAGGTGCTTCGTTTCCTGAATTGTTGATGCATGTTCAACCTTTTCCCATGCTGCTTTTACTTCCTGTTGCAGCTAAACAAATGTTAGCAAATGCAGTAAGAAAAATCAATCCTCAAGAGACCCCTAGCTTTAGACTGCTGTCTATTTCAAGATTGCATAGATCAGTGTTAGACACTGCTGTGAATATTTAATGTATAATTGTTGCATAACCCTCAAAAGGCCTATATCATGCATTATGTATAGTCATGTATGTATAGCTTGACGTACCATTTTGTCAGATTAGATTACCATTTTTACAAGTACTCAGATTTAAATGGGTTAAAAAGGTGAGTAGTAGTGGAGAATATGGAATAATGTTTTTGTTACTGAACAAGCATTTGCTGATCAAGCATTTTATTTATCTAGTCGCTTTTGATAAGAAACTATATGCAACTGAATATGTAGGTGCTTGAAAAACCTGTTATGCTCACTGTTGGCATTTTACAACTCTTTAGATAATATAGTAAGTATTTTCACATCCATCATTATTGTGTCTGTAATTCGAAAATTGGTGCTGCTTTATTTTTAAGATCATAATGAATATTACATGGATGACATCTGTCTACTTCAACTGCTAAAAGGTCTATGTTTAAAGCATTTAGGAAGACCCTTGCAAGCAGAACTTTGCTTCAATCAAGTTATTCAAAGGTAAAACAGGGATTAGAATTTTAGGATGTGGTGATATTTTGCAGCATCAGAAAATAATCAAGAACATTCCTTTTCCATAGGTTTTGCACTTAAATCTAGAGTAATTGGTTGTTATGTCACGTTCTTAATATAGTGTCTGGAGAGCTAGAAGAGCCAATGAGATGTAGTGGTTAGAATGTGGGAATAGGACTCTGATATCAGGGTTCTGGTCCCCGCTGGGCTGTGAAGCTCACTGGGTGGCTTTGGGCCAGTACTGACTCTCAGCCTAACCTACCTCACATGGTTATTTTGGGGATAAAATGGAGAAAGGATCATGTAAGCTTCCTTAGACGCCTTGCAAGAGGAAAAGGATAGGATATAAAAGAAAGAAAGAAAGAAAGAAAGAAAGAAAGAAAGAAAGAAAGAAAGAAAGAGTTATTTGGAGGTTTAGGCTGAAGTACCATCAATATGCAGATGACACTCTGCTCTACCTCTTGTTTCCTTCTAATGATCCTAGCTATTGAATGGCAGAAGCAGTTTTGGAATGGATGAGACCCTGAAAAACTGAATGCATAGCTTGGGAGTGTGCCTGAACTCAGCACTGTTGGGGGAAGCTCAGATGGTAGTGGTGGCTGCCGGTAGTACATATTACCAACTAGACTGGTACACCAGTTCTGCCCTATCTGGAGAGGGAAAATCTTGCCTCGGTTATTCATGCTCTGATGACATCCAGGCTGGGTTACTCTAATGTGCTCCCTTTAAAGATAGCTCAGTCTGTTTTATGTTATCATAAAAAAATGACATAATGTCCTCTTGATTTCTTAGTGACAAACAGCTGAAGTATGATAATTACCTAGTTCCATATACGATGTACGAGTTGGGACTTCTGTATAAACAACAGGGTGAAAGAGGAAAAGCAATAAGATTTATAGAAGCTGCAAAGTAAGTGATGGTCATCTTAATGCAATTGCAATAGATTAAAAATAAGAGCTTATTTGCTTCAGCACATTTAATGGTTTGTCATAGTTAGTATATGTCCATTGTTAGTGTAACTTGTATTCTTACTATTTGTAGGGAAGCTCTTGCAGAGAGTATGTATGTGTCTTACAGCTCCTGCATCTACAAAGGATTGCTTGATTAGGATGAATATTTTAGCAAAGTGTTTTGGAGTCCTCAGTCCCCTCTCCTTCCCTTCTCTGAGTGATACGTTCTTTTTAAATTTGATGGCAGGAAGTAAGGAGGAATTGGCTGAGAGTTTGTGTGTATCAAAATTGTTAGGCTACTTCCTAATGAGTTAGAGCCCTGAACTGTGATACATGCATAATTCAATTCACTCCAGTAACTACACAATAAATGCCTGTCTAAGGCCTCCTCCACACGAGACGTTTAATGAGCCTTGAAGGCTCATTATAAATTTTACCTCCACACCAGCGGAGCGCAAAACAGGCGTACAGGCGCGCTATCTCCCCGATAATGCGCATTTTCGATTGCGCGTTAAATAGCGACTTTTATTTTGCTCCGGCCGTTAAAGCGCATTTTCGCGGTGTGAACAAGCGATTATGCGCGTTAACTTCTTGTAAAGCGCTTTTTGGACATCAATTAATGCGCTTCGCCGCCTCTCGCCGCCTCCCGTGCAGAGGGATTAGGAGTAAATGCGCCTCCGCGAAAATGCGCATAATCCCCGAACCGGGCGCAAAAGCGCATCCTTGTGGAGGGGGCCTGAGTGGTGTATTTTTTTTTTTAAAAAAAAACAACCACAGCCCATCTGGCAGTGGGGGGAAAAGGAAGCTTGTTGGAGTTCTTCATGGAGGGGATTCCATAACTTTAGAACCACAAACAATTAGTTTCCTTCTGCCTGCAACGATATTCCAATAGCCAGATTCAAGAGACCAATTTTAAGGCTTGCTTGAGCATTTCATGAGGGTTAACTGTTTTCAGCAGACCATGAATTTAGAAGATTTAATAATCTTTACATAGGCTTATGCCATAATTTTCTTTCTTCAATTTTCTACTTTTATTTCTGTATGAAAAACTCCAGGAAAAAAGAACAGAATAAATAGTAGTTTGAGCAGTTGTTTTTTGCAGAAATAATTATTTTGTTGCTTTTTGCAGAAATAATTATAAGGAATATTCGATGGAATCCAGGTTGCACTTCAGAATCCATGCAGCACTTAACAGCCTAAAAGTGACTCCTGCTCCAACGCCTTGATGTCTCATCTGAGCATGATGTGTAACACAAATGTCTACAAGTTACTGTATGAAAGCTTACAAAAATCATGTAAATGAAGTAACAAAAGAGATGTTGTTTATATTTTCTATCATTTGTGATATTTGAATGTTTGTCATGCTTTTGAGCGCTTCTTTTTTCTATGGTGCACTTCCATATCTCTGCTTCACATTTTAGAAGAAGACCTTATATTTTGTTTATAAAAGGATTAATTTAATGCTTGACATGAAAAGAGAGTATTTTAAAAAAAACCTCTTGGTGCAATAAAGAGTAATTCAGACTTTATTTTTTTATGAGAAGACTGATATTGTTTATGTATGAAACTGAGAATTCCGTTCAGTTTCAGCATTTCATGAAAGCTTGAATTTTTGCAATATCTTTCTCAATTAGAACTAAAAAAAACATTGGCTGCTGGTAGCCCTAGTTGTGTCTTTGGATTTGAAGCTTCAATTTACATACCAAAGATCTGACTTATCATATTGTAGCCAAAAAGAATGAATGGCTTAAAGTCATTTCATGAATGTTAGCTGGAATTCAGTGCAATATACTGACATTGCGTGTGTAAACAAAATTAAGGAAAGACATTTTTTGTTGCCCTCTAAAGCTGATTTTAGGATACATGCAAGAAATCTTTCTCAATTGCGTAAGGTTACAGTAAAAAAAGAAATCCTGAATAGTAGTAGTAATTTAGTTGTTTGTTGCACTGTATTATTTAATTAACTGATGTACCCACAACCAAAGGTCAGTTCTCCTCCTACTGCATGCTTTTGAGGGAGGTTTCCAATTTAATTATAAATATTTGTTGAAAAAATTGACACTGATGAAGTGTATTTGGCACATAATTGCATTTGTATTGTAAAATAAGTGAACATTCTTATTGTCCGGATCAATCCCTTATTAATATAATCTCCTATGTGCATAGAACCTGCAGGCAGATCCACATTTCTGAGGGCACGTATACCCTCTCTGTCCAGGCTTAGCCTTTTCCCAATATAGTGAAAATATACCAGAAGGCGCAAACAACTTCTGTTATTTAAGGACCAAAACTATCCATGTGAATGATTACTGCTTCATGTAATATTGTATATTTATGATGCATAGTACTATTAGTGCAGATTGAGGTGGTGGTTTTTCCCTTGCCATTAGACACTTTTTGTACTTAGGTTATTAATTATGGGCTGCTAAATTACTGGGGAAGTTGGGCTACTAGAGTTTTGTTTAAATATGTAACAATTTAACTTATGATCAAAATTGTGCTGGCTGATATGGGACACACAGTATCATAAGCAGTAGTTGTAGGATGAAAAGGACAATTCTGGTACAGCTCTCCAAACCTTAATAAAACAGTTTGTCTCACTGGTAGATGATTGAAAGCTATGTTCAACAGCCGCCTTTTGTTTCTTGCTATATTTTATTCTGAAATACCATTTCCCATCTACTCCTTTTCAACTTTTAATGCCCTCTATTTGGTGGTAGATGAGGTATTCCTCTCTCTCTCTTTGTCTCTTGGCATTTCAAGATCACGGTAACAGAATTTCAAGGGAGCAGGTCTGCCTTGTTAAATTCAGGGTAAATTCAAAGGAAGAGACTTTGTACCAAGTCAAAGGAACACTTTGCACATCGCTTTTCCAGATATGGGTGTTAATACTCTTGCCAGGAAAAGGACATATAGTGTAACTAGGATGTTCTGGCACATGGGACTTTTTGCTTTCAATCCATGTGACAGCATGCATATTCAACATATTATTTCACTTCCAATATGAGACTTGCAGACAAACAGTTGTGATTTTAAAAGACTTTGTTTTATTGGCTTCCTGGTGACTAATTAAATCTTGTTGTTTCTCAAATATTCAGGCCACAAGTATTCTTAAAATATTGCAGATTAGAACTCTTTTGTGTGGTTTCTATGTCCAGGGTTTCATCTGCAGAACTCCATCAACATCACTGGGTTATTTAATAAATACTATTAGACAAGAATCTGGTAAACATATGTGGAGTTACTTCTAGGTTTAAATAATTGTGGTGTTAACTATAGGGATACAGTTACTCAAAATGCTATGTCAGCCTCGCTCCTAGTTATAATTTTGCATTCAATTTACTACAACTATATGCTTATGCTGTATATTTAAATGTTGATTTTAGTGACATGTTGCTTAAATATATATTCACATGCTATTTTGCTTTTAATAACGGATAAGAGTTTCCAGCTTCTAATATAAATGTTAATGAGAAATTATGTTTTAGAAAGGAGGTTATTAAAGGACTTCGTTCATGTAAATTATAATGGTTATGGTTGCCAGCTGTTTTGTAACTTTATCAAGGCCAGAAAATAATATGGCAAATTAGATCTAGGACATTTTGCCAATTGCAACATAACGATTAACAGCTATCTCCTATACAAGGAACAAATTCGTGCTCTGGATCTGGTTTATTGGATTTGACTGTGAATATAGCTTTTATTATACTGCCGGACTAAAAAAATAATCAGTAGTATTCTTAGTGGCTACTATTTTTACTTGTCTTGATTGCATTTTATTTCACAAAAGTGTCTAAGGGGCCACTCATTTGCCAGTGCTATGGGAAAAAATTGAATAGACTACTATCTATATACATTTGCTTGGAAAGAAGTCTAACTAGGTTAACTGAATCTTACATCCAAGTAAGTGTCCATAGGATTGCAGCCTTAGTGTGATGATTGCAGTGAATCACAAAGTTTATAATAGTTTTAACTGAGCACAACTTGGACAAAGATGATATCCATGCCTCGGTGTGAGTTTTGTCACAAGGGTTTTGTTATCCTGACTTCCTATGATAGGAAAAGCAACAAAGTAAATATGCGTTTAAGAAATACTGCATCGATGAGTAGTAATATCCTTAACTGGTTAAATAACTTGTCCTTTGATTGTCAAAGAAGTGTAAACACTATGAGACTTAGAGATTAAGAGTCTTCAGATTTAAAACAAGATCATCACACACTGTTTTCTCCCCCACTTTAGGTCTTATAGAGGTCATGGAAAATCTGTAAAACAAATATAGAATTGGATTGTAATATTTTCAAGTTGGTTTCTCTCAACACTCAACATTTTATCAATAGCCAGTGGCTTTAACCTTGGATAAATCATGTTGTTAAAATTGCATCTTTGTGATGATACACATTAAGGCAGGACACCTTAATGGTTGGACAGAGAAGTAGTTACCATTGGTTTTAGATATATGCTTACTTGCCCTAGTTGTCTATGGAAATGTGACTTTCATCTCTGTGTTCTTAGTTGGCACACTCTTACTTTAGACCTAATTGGAAGGAGTAAGTAGAATGGTGCATATAATTGGACTACAACTTTATTAGCTACAGTTCCCACAAATTTGGCTGTGCAAGGTCAGGGACATTCAAATATTCTGACAGCCTAGCTGATGGCAGAACCCGCTTCCTGGGGAGGGGAGGATGAATGTCTTAAGGCAGTAGATGGCATGAACCATGTTTTTGCTATCAACCACTGAATATTTTTGTTGCACAAGTGGATGCTTATTATGCTTGCACAACTTGTTGCACTTCCCACTTGTGCAACGTGTTGCGCTTGCACAAACAGAATGCACAACCACTGTGCGACAGAAAGATTCAGTGGAGCTCCTCTAGCATTATTTGAGTTTGTGCAGTGACACTGTTGTATTACTTATCCCTAAAGTTAAATCATTACCATCCATGAGAAATAAAAGCAAGTGTGTTTTTCTCATATCTTTGCATATATCTATATTCCAGCCCCTTCTACATCCTCAAAATCTGCTCCAGAAGGTTATGTGACCAGCAGTGGAGAGGTATGGAACAGAGTGGAAGTTTCTTTGTGCAGTGTTGAATTTCGCCTCATGTGCTGTACATATTCAAATGTTTCCACAGAGTTTCAGGCCACAGCAACAATGGAAGGATATTGCAACAAAGGTTGTCAGAGGAATCTGCAATGGAATCCAATGAGTTTGGATTTCTCTGAATCTGACCCGCGGATTCTGCAGCGGAGCGGCTTTTCCCAAGTCACAGAGTCCACAGACTTGCGTACCTGTTTTTTTACTGTCTGGAATGTTGCGTAAATTTAGTTGTAGAAAAATACATAAAATAAAACACCAGTTGAAAATGCACATTTCCCCCATAGATTAAAGCATGGAAATGTGCATTCTGGGGGGATTTATGCATTTTGGGGATGCATATTTTTTGCAGGTGTGAATTTGAAAAAAAAAATGACTCCTTCATTAAGCAGAATTTACAAAATACGAACATCCTTAATTGCAGCTGAAACTCCTGAAACTATTCTTAAGACTGCTATGCTATATACACTTGAGGAAAAGCCCTATTGAGCTCAGTGGGACTTATTTCTGAACTGATGTATAGGATTGTA
The DNA here is from genome assembly GCA_029215795.1 of Anniella stebbinsi. Lineage (NCBI taxonomy): Eukaryota > Metazoa > Chordata > Lepidosauria > Squamata > Anniellidae > Anniella > Anniella stebbinsi. The sequence goes on along the minus strand of JARDYH010000002.1, from coordinate 93,869,188 downwards.
CTATAAATCTCAAGCTCCTTCAGCGATATAACATTCAGCATCATTTTCTTAAGAGTCTAAAAAGACGACTTTTCCCAAACCTGAACATTACTGCCCCAAATTGGAAAATCTAGGACAATACAGTGGAAGCATATCCATGTACTACTGGACAGTATTATTTGATAGTCTGTGGCTGAAATCCTACACTCACTTGGGAATAAGTCCTATTGAATTCAGTTGGATTTACTTCTGAGTAGACATGTACAGGGTTTCACTGTGTTCTTTTTCTTAAAAATAGGGAAAGAAAAGTCCTGTTCAGCCTGAACACTTGAGGGCACAAAGTGTGCATGGGACTGGGAAGGAAGACACACACACACACACACACACACACACACACACACACACGTGTTCTCCCCTCCATTCAAAGGCCTTCAGCAGAATGTGCTTAAAATACTAGAATACCAGTCAGATTTTTGTGCTGAATAGGAAAAGTCAGGAGTGGAGGGGGAGGAGGAGCTAGCATACACAGTGATGTTGTTGAGTGGGCCTGGTATGTGTGACCCTGCTCCCCTTCCACATCTTAACAGGCTGGATGTCTGGATAGGGCTAAAGTTGATGCAAATATGTGCGCCCTGTAGGCCTTTCATGGGCAGGAGAGACTTGTGAACTGATGTTGAAAGATGCCAAATTCTAATTCTTGCTTTGCTAGTCCTGCCATTACTGAATACTAGGCATACCAAGGTCACATGTTTCTCCATCTTAAAGACTATGCACAATTCTATAATAATAATAATAATTATTATTATTATTATTATTATTATTATTATTATTTATAACCCGCCTCTCCCTACGGATCTGGGCGGGGAACACAATACACATACAAGCATGACAAAGTTAAAAAAATAAAAAGAGAAACACATCATTAAAACATTTAAAATTCATCCGGATAGGCCTGCCGGAAGAGAACAGTCTTCATGACTCTCTTGAATTCATGAAGACTCTCAATTTGTCTATAGAAGAGAAGGTCCTCTGAGTAACACTCGCCAGCCTAGTTCTGGCTGGCTTGAGTACGTTCTTCCCAGAGGACCTAAGAGTGCGGGGCGGATTGTACGGGAGAAGGCGATCCCGTAGGTAGCCTGGGCCCAAACCATGTAGGGCTTTAAAGGTAATAACCAACACTTTATACTTCGCCCGGAAACTGACCGGCAGACAGTGAAGTGATTTTAAAACTGGTGTAATGTGGTCACCCCTAGGTGTACCGGTGACCAACCTGGCTGTCATATTTTGAACAAGTTGAAGTTTCCGGACTAGGCACAAAGGTAGCCCTTTGTACAGCGCATTGCAGAAGTCGAGCCTCGAAGTTACCAGCGCGTGCACTACCATCTTTAGGTCTTCCAACTCTAGGAAGGGGCGCAGCTGGCGTATCAGCCGAAGCTGATAGTAGGCACTCTTGGCCGTTGCATCAATCTGAGCTGTCATCTGGGGCGACGGATCCAGGAGTACCCCCAAGCTGCGAACACAGTCTTTCGGGGGGGGGGGGTAACCCCATTCAGAACTGGTTGACACACCTCCAAACTCAGGTTGGGGCATTTGACAGCGAGCACCTCCGTCTTGTCTGGATTCAGCTTCAGTTTGTTTTTCCTCATCCAGCCCATTACCGCCTCCAAGCATTCGTTCAGAGGAGACACACTATCCTTAGCTGACGATGCTGTGCCTTTACATTCATGCAAAGTTTAGTTCAAAAATATTTCTAATTGTACTGGAGAGTTGATAATTTAACTGTTGTCAAGTTTCTTTAGCTCTTTTCAAGCAGTCAGCCTGAACATGTTTGTGCAGGGCTGGGCACAGGTCTGCCAGCTCCATCCACACCACCATGCATTGATCATGAAGGTCTGAAGAGGACTTGTAAGCACATCCCATAGCTAAAAACTTTCAGGGCAACAAATGAAACCCAAAATCCATGTAAAATCATATCAAAAGCAGTATAATAAAACAAGCAGCAAAGACTAAGGGCAGAACTACACCTAGTGGCAGGATCTACACTACTGCTTTATAGTGGTATTGAAGTGCACTGACAATTGTTGGGGCCCACGACACATCTACACCAAGCAGGATATAAAACTATGAAAGCGGTATAAGGCATGTGTCATGGGCCCCAACAGTTATCAGTGGACTTCAATACTTCTATAAAGCAGTAGCATAGATCCTGCTTTTACATACTGCTTTCATACCACTTTCATGGCACTGTATCCTGCTTGGTGTAGATCTGGCCTAAAACAACAGACATTGCAACAAGAAAATCTAAAAATGTCACAGAAATATAACTACTTCAAAACAACATAGCAGAAATATACCAAAGATCAAAAGGCAGTGAAAATACAAAGGTCTTTGCTTGGTGCCAAAAATATAAAGTTGGTGCCAGGTAAACCTCTCCGGCAAGTGTAGCCCATAAAATGCCTGAGCATCATTTCTCCAGGAATGTGTATGGGTGTTGTATAAATACAACTATTCATGGAAATCACATTGGTTGGGCATTTTGACAGGCTATTCTTTTCTGCTTTGCTATTATATAACTAACCATGATCTTACAGATGCCTACTCAAAAGTAAGTCTCACTGAGTTCGGTAGGGTTTGCTCCCAGGTAAGTGGGTACAGGATTGCCTTACTTTGCATATCCACACCATGCATTTATCCCTGGGTCAGCTTGAGGTCATCCCTGTGCGTCCAAATGACACACGGGATCCTGGGGACGACCACTCACTTTCCCTGGGATAAAATGGGCTGGATATTTCCCAGGTTTTCCCACAGTCCCGGAACAACCCCAAGGATTGTGGGTGGTGTGGCATGGGCTCCCAGGTCCTCCCTTCTCCCTGTGATTAGGGCCTCAGCAAACGGGCATGGAGCTGGGGGGCTCTGGGCCCATCGGGGTGGGGGAGAGCAGTTTCGCCATCCCCAGCATGGCTGCCTGTGCTTTTTGGCACTGAGGTTTGTTTGTTTTGTTTCACTTACATTTTTTGCAGGATCGGGGCCGTGCAATTGCACAACTGGCTCCTGCTTGAAAAACAATTACAACACGCCAGGCTGGAATGTCCGTCTTGACTTCCAGGACATCGTGCTGGCGTGTGCATGCAGGGGGACAATCCCAGAAGCTGTAAAGCCCGGGATCCTCCCCACTCCCTCCCTGAAGGCTCATAGGTGTAGATGAGCCCTTCATTTACATCACCTTAGCTTCATCCTTGTCCACAAACAACGTGCAGCCCAAGGTGAAGGAATGTAGCCCTCAACACCCCCTTCTTTAAAGAAAGGGATCCTTAGCTGCATGCAAGACGTCCTGAGAGAAAGTTTAGATTAGTCAATAGTTGGAGATGGGAAGGGGGAGAAGGAGGGCGGGAGGAAACGGGGCTAAGTGAGAAAAAGTGGGGTGGAGCCAACTGAAAATGGAGACAGGAAACAAGATAGAGCTTGCCTGCTCACTGACCTACCACCCTTCTTTATGGCCACAATTCCATGATGAACCTGAGCTCCTGGTTATGTCAGTTTTTGCGCTGAAGGGGAGGTTTTACTCCCTCTCAGTTGTGTTCTAAATTTCAGCTTTAGTTTGTCTCACTGCACTCACTGAGCCTGCTCCTATTTTAGGGTGACCGTATGGAAAGGAGGACAGGGCTCCTGTATCTTTAACAATTGTATAGCAAAGGAGATTTCAGCAGGTGTCATTTGTATGCATGCAGCAGCTGGTGAAATTCTCTCTTTATCACAACAGTTAAAGCTGCAGGAGCCTTGCCCTCTTTTGTATCTGGTCACTTTAGAATTTCACCAGGTGCTGCTTGCATACACATGACACCTGCTGAAATTCCTTTTCCTATACAATTGTTAAAGATACAGAAGCCCTGTCCTCCTTTCCATACGGTCACCCTACCTAGGCTGACCATATGAAAAGGAGGACAAGGCTCATGTCACTTTAACAGTTGTAGAGAAAAGGGAATTTCAGCCAGTGTCATTTGTATGCAATTAGTTCCTGGTGAAATTCCCTCTTCATCACAACAGTTAAAGTTGCAGGCACTATACTAGAGTGACCATATACAAAAGAAGGCAGGGCCCCTGCAACTTTAACTGTTGTGATGAAGTGGGAATTTCACCAGGGACTAATTGCATACAAATGATACTGGCTGAAATTCCCTTTTCTCTACAACTGTTCAAGTTACATGAGCCCTGTTCTCCTTTTCATATGGTCAGCCTAACCCTACCATAACCCTGCCCTCTGTCCATTTTCTTGTTGAAACTCCAAGCACAGGCATCTGTACGTATTGAGTAGGGTGACCAGATAAAATCCAGGTCAGGGCTCATGTAACTTTAAGAGTTGTAGAGAAAAAGGAATTTCAGCCAGTTTCATTTGTATGCAATTAGTTCCTGGTGAAATTCCCTCTTCATCACAACAGTTAAAGTTGCAGGGGCCCTGCCTTCTTTTGTATATGGTCACTCTAGTATAGTGCCTGCACCTTTAACTGTTGCGATGAAGAGGGAATATCACCAGGAACTAATTGCATACAAATGACACTGGCTGAAATTCCCTTTTCTCTACAACTGTTAAAGTTACATGAGCCCTGACCTGGATTTTATCTGGTCACCCTAGTATTGAGGTGCTCCATGTGGTTTTGCCGGATTAAGGTCATGTCTGCTCCTCCTGCCCCTCTTTAATCTTGGGCAGTGCTGTGCTCCATTTCCCTCAGCAGGTGGCAATCTTCACAAACTCAAGCTGCTCTTGTCAGCTTCCTCCTAACTTTCATGAGTTCAAACTGCTAGTGCCACTCTGCAGCTGTGCTCCTTTGCAGTGTCAGCTCTAGAGGAGTTGTGAATATCCCGATGCTTTGTGTGCTGATCTGTGTGACCCTTTCTCCTTTGCTCAAGATGGAGAGGCATTTTTCTTGGGGAAGTGCAGGAAAAGATCAACCTGTCCCAACGACAGATTTTGTTAGGAATTCATTTTTATTTTTAAAAAGTGTGCTTAGTGCAAACCACTATCGTTTTTGTTATGCAGATTTGCAGGACCTTGATCCAGATCAGAAGTATGAGAAGGAGGAATTTAACTCTTTCCTCTCCCTACTTGTTGCCAGGCATACTGGTCAAAGACTCAGAGCTTCTCGACATTACGATTTTGTGGTACAATCGACATTCCTCAGGCATGGAATTTACTGGGAACTTTACATGATGCCTCATTGTACCGTTTCTTTCCCGAGATTTCCCTTCGCCTAACTTGTTTTATTTTAAGCCAGTGAAAATGCAGTATTCTTCCTACTCACACCATCAGACCTCCATTGCCTGCCCAAGTATTGTTGCCATATCCCTTTACGTGGGCAGAACCGAGGGGTGTGGTTATGAGTCTGTGACAACGATGCGGTGGTGCGTCGCCTCCCCATTCTGGGCACTTCCATTACCGCCATGTGTGCAGTTGTGTTGGCAGGTCAGCAGGATGGCCATTGCTGAACAAGGCCAGATAAGGACATGGCTGAGAATTGAGCACATTGTTTCTTCCGCTGTTGCTGCTCTGCATGCCCACCCACCTGGGCAGTTTTTTTTTACAGTGAGGCTGGGCTGCCAGTCGCCTGTACTAGAAGGCTGTGTCAATCACAACAAGGTGACCAATAACCGGCTAAGGTGCGTGAACCACAGAAGGAGTTGCTAGAGTTAAATGTTTGTATAGACTCACAATAATGCCGCTGCTCAGAAGAGGTGCTGCCTCTCTGTGGAAAGAAAGAAATGGAAAATTCCAGATAAAACCAGCCACTGTAAAAGGCCTGTGACTGAAAGAGGGACAGAAACAGCGGTACAGTTCCAGGAAGAAAAGCCTCATGTAGAAATGCCCTGTGTAGCTTTGCATACTATATTCTGTGGGAAAGCAGCTGAGGGATTTTCCCTTCATGCCCTGGTTGTAAGCTTCTGAGATCAGCCTTCCTTGACCTGGCTCCCTCCACATTTTGAACTACAACTCCCATCAGCTCAGCCAGTATGGCCAAAACATCTGGAAGGATCCAGGTTGGAGAAGGTGAATCTTTAGTATGATCTAGTAAAGCTGCTGTTATGTAGGATAGGTGGAGGAGTGAGTCAGAGGGATGTTGTGAGTTTTCAAATAATTAAAAGAATAGGTGGAACAATTGTTCATCTTATTCACTGACAACAGAACAGGGAAGGCTGTGGTCAGAAGACACTTTAACCACAGCTTTAACCATGGTGAATATGGCTTTTTGCCTTGTTCACCATGGTTAAAGCCATGGTCTAAAGTGTCTTCTGATCAGGGCCAAAGCCTTTTTGAACTGCAGAAAAATTGGGATTCGGTTTTTTTTAAGGAAATTCTGGGAGAAACTCTGTTACTTCACAGTTAGGTTGGGGACCCCTGGTCCAATGCCTTGTGGGTCAGAAGGCACATTTTGAATGTTGAGATTTTCATGGGTACTCTCATGAAACTACTTCCATGGTGGGCACGGTGAATCACAAAAAAATCCATTATTCAGAAGGTAAACTGGTGAGGTTAAAAGAAAAATAACTTGCCCAAGAACATGAAAACAAGGCAGTGGTGGGTGAACTCTCAAAAACACAAGGAAGGCAAACTGATGACGCTCAAAGACCTGTAAATTAGCCAAGAAACAGTACAATTTGGCAGGGGAGGGGGGTTGTCTAAATATCCAAATCCAAATCATATATTTAACCCCCCCCAACACATTAGGCAAACTGGTGATGCTACCTATACTACTAACACAAACAACTCCAAAGCACGCAGACACAGCCGCAAAACACACACCACACTAAAACCAACTAATATACATGACACCAAAACAACAAAAAAACAAGCAACGCACACACACAGGCAACCCCCACCCTCACTCTCTGGCATTCCTTCTAGCCCTCTAATCCGGGTGCTTCTCCCAGCCCCTAGGACTCTAGGATAAACTCCACAACTCCCCATCTTACCTTTTTTCCCCTGGGTGTGTGGGTACACTTCAAATGACATGCTGGGCTGCAGCCACCTACCCACCATGTTTATTTTTTAAGAGTGTCCTAGGTCCAGAGGCATTCCTAGAAATAAAGATAGTGCCAAGATCAGCGCATCACTTTGCAACATGCCAGCCTCCAGGGATAATATCATCATCATCATCATCATCATCATCATCATTATCATCATCTAATAATAATAATAATAATAATAATAATAACAACTTAAAAAAAATACATCAGGAGAGACAGGGCCTGATGAGCCCCAAAGGAGGTGTCCATGGGCACATGATTGTGCGCCCCCCCTCCCCGAATTAGGCTACAATGGTTATTGATGGCTTCCAGGCATGTTTTAAATAAAATGCCACTCTTGGGATGCTTTAACTATAAGACAAGTTGTCACACAAAATGTATGCTCCAAGCAACTTCCTCACAGTCTCATCATATTCCATGTACGTTTGCTAGATTAGGGAAGTTTGTTGCTCAGGTGCTGTTTGCCCTTCTCTCTCGTTCCTTTTTTATCTGAATGTGCGCAAAGACAGGACAGGGTGTGCACACAGGCTCTGAGCCACCTCTAGTAATGGGCAACTGTTATTGCCCTCAACAGAAGGTATTGAGAAAGCAAGGCCATGCGCCTTGATATACCAGCTCTGTATGTAGGCCTCTGTATGCAGTTTGGTTCTTGCAAGTGAACTGCATGAGGGGATTGTAATGATGTATGTGCCTGAATGTGCTGTAATGCTGAAACTGCTTAATTGGAAGGAAATGCTTAATTGGAATTTCTAACTCTCAAGACCTTTTTGATATAGCATGAGACAAATAAACTAGCTTGATAAGGAGGATTGACCATCCAGGTCAACCTGACATTGCTAGAAGAGTTATGGGCCACCTGTTGATAAGGTATAATGAAGAAGTTTTATTTGATTTATCTTTGTTTTGCTTTAGAACTTTGCTAACTGCTAATTAGTTAAGATGCTACTATGTATAAATATACCTGCTTTTCACACTGCCAGTTGAGAAGTTCTTTGTCTGTAGGACTCTCTCTATACAGTTGTATAATGCTCAATAAAACAGAGCTGCCTTATAGGGTGACCAGATGGCCCAGGGTTTCCCGGTCCTAACCGGGAAACCTGGGGCGATCCGGGCCAACCGGGGGGCGGCGGGGGAAAACCGGGACGGCGGGGGGGTCACACGGCGGTGGTGGGAGGCGGGCGGGCGGTGCGAGGCGGGCGACGCGAGGCACTTAACTGCTGGGGCGTCTGCTTCCCTCCGGTGCTTTGAATCTACTGAGAAACAGGCTTCGCGGCCTGTCCCTCAGTAGCGCGCTGGGTGATGACGTCATCACCCGGCGTGCTACTGAGAGACAGGCCAGGAAGCCTGTTTCTCAGTAGATTCCAAGCACCGGAGGGAAGCAGACGCCCCAGCAGGTAAGGAGCGCGAGGCGGGTGGGCGGCGCGAGCGGCGCGGGGCAAGTGGCGTGGGGTGGGCGGGCGGCACGGGCGGGCGGGCCGAGGTGGGCTGGCGGCGCGGTGCGGGGCGGGCGGGGGCACGTGCGGGCGGGGTGGAGCGGCGCGGGGCAGGGGCGGGGGGGCAGGGGGGCGGGCGGCACGGGCGGGCGGGCGGGCGGCACGGGCGGGCGGGCGGGCGGCACGAGGCGGGCTGGTGGCGCGGCGCCGGGCGGGGGGGGGGGGCGGGGGGGCCGCCGGGGGTGGGCGGGCGCACGGGCGCGCGGTGGGGGGTTTGTTTTGGGTGGGGGGGCTGGCGGGGGGGACCGGGATTTTGGTTCTCAAAATCTGGTTACCCTACCTTACAACCAAAGTGGATTTTTATCCTTGACAGTATGTCCTGGCATCAAAAGATGAGTAAATTCCAATGGATTTTACAAACTGAGTACAGATGTGCACCCATATCTGTGCCAGCTGCATGTTCAGAAGCCTGCTTCCATGGGTGAATCTCCATTGTTGGATTGGAGTGATGATGATGATGATGATGATGATATCATCAACAACAACAACAACAACACCTTCAAAGTGCTATTAGGATAGGCTGTGGGAGCAGCGTACAACACAAGAGAAACAAAATTATCACCTAGAAAGGCTCTTAAAGTTGGAAGTTAGACTAGGTACCATATTTTTCTTCTGCTTGCAATTCTATCAGAACTGAAAAAGCAACAGTGAGCATCGGAAACGAGGGAAACGGTTAGGCTGCTGAAAAAGCTGTTGCAGCTGCTAGGCTTAATTTTAAATGTATTTCACGTCAACAAAAAGGCATATATACCATATCTTATTCACAGCCTTCAGTACATTCCTCAGGGAAATATTTTTCTAGGGGAGAAGAAAATGTGATAGACATATCAATTGTCTTTTTATAAATCTTTCTGAGTCCACTTTGGTTCAGCACAGCATAAATGTGAGAAGAATTCAGAGGCTGTAGAAATGGAGAGTAAATTGAATTTCAACTACGGCAGGATTTAGCCATAGGGAAGAAGTCATTTCTGACCCAACTCTTCCACAAACACAGATCTACACCAAGCAGGATATAACACTTTGGAAATGGTTTGAAAATGGTATATTCACTGTGTCCTGGGCCCCAACAGTTGCCAATACCATTATAAACCGTGATAAAGCAGTAGTGTAGATCCTGCCAGGCACACTGCTTTACAGTAGCGACTCATTGCGAATAAGAAAATAAAAGCAGTGCGGCTGCCTTGTGACAAACAGATGTCAGAAAGTGGTCCTTGTATTTGTTTTGTGGACCCGTGGGAACAGTCTTTACTTCCTCCCTGGGGTTGCTCCATGTGCAGGCATTCCAAACAATCAAAGGCATTCTAGTTTCTACTGAAGCAATCAGTTTTTGCATTTTCTTCCTTGTCCCCTGCTTCCTTTCCCCCCCACTATCTGGGACACATAAAAGCTGAATTGGATCCCAACAACTGAGACCTTGAAACTGCACTGTTCCAAACTCTAACAGAAAACACATTTGCAAAGAATCCCTCCTAATCCCCACTGAAATTATATATAATCTATTTTTAATAGCATTTTTGTTCGCGAACAGGTGGTGAGATTGGATGTGAGTCTAACATACTTTAAGCCAGTGTGTAACAAGACTCTGAAAGCCAAAAGCAAATGCATTTGTGCATGTGGAAGTGTTTTGCTTATTCAAGTCCTTTTAGAGGTCCCTGTAAAATAAGTTTGGCCACTGCAAATATTCCAATGCATCCACCATTAGTTTTCTGTTTGTTTGGTTCATACTGAATGCCCATATATAGTGAATAATTAAAATCAAACCCATAGAGAATATTAAAATCACAGAAGACTCTTTCCAGTCAATACATCAAGAGAGGACCCAGTTGATTCCTCAAGTAGTCAATACATCAGGATGCAGCGGGAAAGTTTAGAAACATAGATTCCCTCTGATTTATATTTCATTTTATATTTCTTCTCTTTTTTTTAACTGGGAGACTGATATCCTGCAAAGCAAAATGCCAGTTTCCAGGACCATCTTTATTTCTAAGGATGACTCTGGACCCCGTGTGGTATTCTTGGCCATCTTACTTGTCTCTGAGTGTCATCAGTTTGTGCAGAAAACTGTGAGTTCAAAAGAGTGAATGCTCTGATCCATCTGTGCCTTATACTTTGTTCTTTGGTAAATTACTTTTATTTTAACCTCACCAGTTTGACTTGTAGAAAATGGGTGTTTTGTGACTGGTAGCCATTTTGTGAATGAACAACGCCCTCCCATGGCAGCCATTTGTGGGAGTGCCTATAACTGTCCCTCAAAATTCCAAATGTCCCCTCAAAAAGGTTGGCGACACCTATCTTACTTTTTGCAGTTGATTTCTGCATTATTTGCAGATTGGTTTAGTTTATCATGTGATGTGGAAGTGCTTAGGGAGAAGGGGCAACCACAGAAGCTAACACAGGACCTTTCCACACAAGGCTTTTTGCCTGGGATGGCCCCCGGCTGCTCCCTGTGTGCCGACGGTGTGTGTTAGGTACTTCCGGGACCACCCTCCCTGCCTCCCTGTGTGCTGATGGTGTGTATAGGTACTTCCGGGATTGTCCTCCCTTCCTCTACACCCTATGGTGTAGAAAGGGCTATAGCTTTCTAAAGGCAGTTAATTTCTGAGTGTGCGGGCAGATGGGGGGTTTGAACAGCAAAGCAGATACCAAGCAGCTAGGGGGATAAGCTGTAGGGAGAGAGGCCATCTCAGGACCATGACACAGGCTTGTTCTGATTCTGAACCTCTCCAAAGGATAGGAGACAGTTGACTCTGATGACTACGAGCGTCATCAGACGGCGGGGGGGGGGGAATAGCTGTTCCCCACCGTTGTTTCCCCCCTCTCCTGTCCCACATTACTTCCTCTTTCTTCCCGGAGAAGAAAGAGGAAGTAAACAAAGTCCACATGGCCCATTCAGGGGCTGTTTTTGTTGCACCGTTTTTCCTGCACACAGCAGGAAATGGCAGCACATTCTGTTTCAGATTAAAAGGGCTCCATTTTATGATGGAAAAAGGTAAGAAGGAGCGGAAGGCGCACGGGAGGCGGATGGTGTCATCTGAAGGACACACAAAAAACATGAATGGGCAATAGCGAGTGTGTGATAAAACAGTCATCTGATGAACCCCATGGCACACAACTGAGGCTTAATGTCTTGAGAGCAGGCCCTGACAACAGTTCCATTCCCTAGGTTGGAGCTTTGCACCCATACAGTAATCTGTATCTTCTAGCTGAATTGGTTAGTGCCTTAGCCAGGGAGTTATGAAGTTGTGCAGAGTTCTGAGCAGTTAATTTGGGGATTTGTCAGAGAACACAAGTTGGATTTATGAGTTCAGGACCTGGAGCCAACAATGAGAATTCTTCCCTATGCCAGTCCCGAAAGGATTAGAAATACTAGTAGGAGAAAGACTAGGGATTGGCAGGGAACCAATGAAGTACACCCCAAAAAGACTGAGAAAGAAGAAGGAAAGCTCTTCTTTGGATAGACCTACCTTGCAGGTCCCTTGGAATATGGGGACTTCTTGGTGCTGCCTTTTGGGAACCAGTATCTAAGTCACAACTCAGGGCCAGAGACATGAAGGTTCTGGGGCTCACATCTGGTTGGAAATGAGATCATCTGTCCTGCTGACTTAACATGCAAAACTGTCGAAGGCCTTCATCATGTTTCTCCTTTCATATTTCTTCATTTTTAGCTGTAAACAATGGTGTCAGGTAATTCAGTGGATTCACTACACACCAAGAACAGTCGGTGTGAGTTCATGTCTCCTGTCTTCTCCGGTCCTCTTGCTCAAAACTTTCACAACAACTTTTTTAAGCATCTGGAAAAGTCTAGAGTTTGTAATATAGGTCACTAAGTAGGCTTGCTTTTCAAGTGGTTTTGACAGTCCAAAATCAAAGTTCTTTTAATCAGAGATGCTTTGAAATGCCATTGGAATACAAACAGCTTTATTGCCAGTAAAAGGTCTAGGTTTGGTCAAAATGTCATTAACTCCTTGTGATCTTTAGCTCATTAATTCTTCCATATGGCACACAAAATGTGGCAGGATGCACATACCAGGCACAAAGAACTAGTTTTTTAAGAACCCTAATGGGTTTATGGAGATGCTTTTCAGAATCACGGAAATTGCTGCATAAATTAGCATTGCTGGCTGGGGAATGCTGGGAGTTGTAGGATTTTTTTCTGTCTAAACATACATAGGATTGCACTCTAACTTTGTCACTGCATTCATTCTCACTCCCCAATGAGGACATAAGAAACGAGCCCTGCTGAATCAAACCAAAAGTCCTTCTGTTCCAGTATCCTGTTTCCCACCGTCAGATCCTATGGGAAGCTCACAAGCGATACTTGAAGGCAACAGTTCTCTCCTGGTTGTGTTACGGATAGATAAATCTGTCAATATCAGGTTTCCATTTTTCTCATCCTAAAGCCATTAAATCTCATTTCCAAATCAGTCTGCAACTTTTTAAAAAGTCCATAAAAATACAACTGCATCTGTGTTTTTTTCTCCCTAATATCCATATTTTGTACACATTTGCCTAATATATGGATTTGTGCAATATGATGCTGTTTTGTAATTTCCCCCTCCAATATGTGCATTTCCCCCCAATATACGTATTTTTGTACGTATTTTTTGTTGGTGCAAAATTCTGAGAAGTGTGAATATTGTAGCCTTATGGGGTGGGCCCGAGATGTTTTGGCCTTTAACTTCCATCAGCCCTAGCCAGCATAGCGAGTGGTTTAGGATTCTGGGAGGCATAGGCCAAAAAAATCTAAGGGGGCATAAGTTGCCCACCCCTGCTGTAAAGTAACTCATAGGAGCCCAACATTTTACTGAACTAAGAATTAAATGGAAAAGAGGAAGTAAAAAATCAATGCAGGATACATTGCTGTTGAGAACCCTGCATTTTTTGTAATTATATCCAGCTCCTCTGTGAGGTACCAGCAGAATTGCCTTGAAGTACAGAGTGCTATGAATGTGCAAAGGTAGAGCATGATCTCTTTAAACTCTGTGGGGTGGGATGGGGTGGGATCCGGAAGGAGAGGTGGGTTATAAATAATAATAATAATAATGATAATAATAATAATAATAATAATAATAATAATAAGTGCCTACTCTGAGAGACTGTGGTTCAGTTGTGCTCCTTTAGCTTGCTGCAACAGGTCTCCTTCTGCTTCTTAGAATTGTCTAAGACCTACTGGATCCTGCATCTGCCCTCTCCTGGCAGACTCTTCCCTTACTGCCAACCTTCTACTTGTGAGTCTACTGGAAGAAACACAAATAAACAAATCATTTTCAAAAACCAATCCATTATTATACAAAGTTTTGTTGAGCATTTTTTTGCCGGATCAGGTTGAACTTTGAGCTTCTTCAGATGAGCGTTTTACCGAATGCTCGCAACTGGCCACTCACGGATCTTCGTGGGTCATTTTGATGATGCCATGTTCCTCCTGCTGGTCTCCTGCTCTTTCTGCCATTTTTTTCATGATCAAATAATCCTCCAAAACCGCAACTCCTCTGAGATATAGCGATATTTTTCGCTATTTCCTGCCATGTGCAGGAGAAGGTTTGCTATAAAATGCCCACTACAGGGCGCTGTCCCACTACACTGAATGGACCATGTAGTTGCTTTCTCCCCTTTGTGATTCTTCTCATTTCTATCACTGAAGAGAAGTGACGGTAAGGAAACTCAATTTCCCGCCCAGTCTAAAAGAGCCCTTTGTTTACCGGTTAAAATGGTTCTCTATGAGTAGTAATGGTATCTTCTGACAAGACTAAACAGACAAACAAAAACCACAACCAAGGACTTTAAGGTGAGTAAGTAGTCTGTGCTATGTTATTGTTATTTTATTCATGGCTGGCTTTAAGGGTAAGTAGGGCCCAAACTCCAGCAGGGCCCAGGGCCCATTGACAGGAGCCCCCCCTCCACTCTACTTGCTCTTCCTCTTCACCACTGCCGCCTGCTTGTTCACTAGCTTCTTGCTCTGGGCCAAACAATGGTGTCATGAAAAGAAGGAGCAGTAGATTTCACTTTCTTCTTGCTCACTGTCTGTCAAGCAAACAATAATAACAACAAAGCTGAGGAGGAAGAGCAGCTGATGACAATGCCTGCCAAGAGCCCTCAGAAACGTGGAGTCAGCACTGATTTTATTATCCATTACATTTTTATTCCTCCAAGGTGCTCAGAGAAACATACATATTCCACCTAATTTTATTCACACGGTATTGTGGAGTGGGCTGAGTTGAGAGCATACCTAGTCCAAGTTACTCATTGAGTCTGATGGCCATGTGGAATTTGACCCCAGTTCTTCACAATGTGTTAGCAGCCTGTCACCCTCAATGCTTTGAAAATGGATGGGAGGTCTTGTGCATGCTACTGAGAGACTAACAGTGCAATTCCATACATGTCTCCTCAGAAGTAAGACCCATTGAGTTCAATGAGGCTTACTTCCAAGAAAATGGGCATAGGACTGCAGACTAAGCTGTTAATCAGGAAGGCCCATGTTCAAATGTCACTTTTGTCATGAACCCAGTAGGTGGCCTTCAACCTTCCCCAACCTGATGTCCTTCAGATGTGTTGCATCATGGGAGTTATAGTCCAACACATTGGAGGGCAATAGACTGGAACAGTTCCCATCCTTCCTTCAGGCCCACCCACCTCCTTCCTTAAGCAAAATGAGGATGATGCTTCCCTAACTGACTGGGACGTTGCATGAAGAATTACTGAGATATCTATATGTTATGAAAGGGAAATAGTAGAAATGGTTTGTGTCTGAGTGAGTGGAGAGAAGGCTTTGTGTGCAAATAGATTTAGAAATGAGCAAACAAAATTGCCCTGTGTTTGCAATTTTCTTTGTACTATTGCACTAAATGTTAAATGCTCCATAAACCCTTTAATAGGGCTTTAATTAAAGAAATAAGCATTCCAATAGGCGTCTGTAAGAGTAATAAACATTACACTTCTTGATAGTATTTAATGTCACTTAAACAAAAGAAATGCAAAACTGCAAATTTTCAAAATTGTGTACCTCAGCAATTTGAAAAGCATGAGTGGTTTCTCTGGACTCCTTTTAGTTGTTCCACAGTTTCTGAGGTGTTGGATAATGCTTGAGTCTCATTTTCCAGCTTTACTGTGGTTTTGGGTGTACAGAAAACATACTTTTCAAGAATGCAAAAGTTTTCAGGTTTCTCATCTCCTGGAGTCCAACATTCAGGAATATTTTGTTTTACTGAAATCTTTTATGATAAAATCCTACAATTCACCTTCATTATAATTAAAAAACAAAGGATTACTGAAATGTTTGCCTGTTGTATATATTTTTGTATATGCCCAGTAATATTTTAGGGCCATTTATGCCAATAAAGATAACCATGTTACACCCAAGAGAAAATTGTAGGAAAACTACGGTACAAAGGCTTATTGTGACTATGTTGCCTGGGAATAATGGGACTTGCAGTCCAACACATCTGGAGGGCCCCAGGTTGGGGAAAACTGACTTATCAAAAAGGTGAATAGCAAGCCCAATCTCAAATGAGGCATTTCCCCCTTTTACCTGATATGGGAGGGGAAGCGGCTTCTAAAACAATGCATGAACGAAAAACAAAGGCTCAATTCAGACAACCACCACTGTTGAGAAATGTGTTGTCTGGCGGGAAACTTCCATGCAATGGCGGAGGTTTTCTGGAAAATGCTCCACACAGAATATCCACGCTGTGCAGAGAAGAGTTCCTGCACAACCACTGTGTTGTGTGGTGGGCTCCATAGTTTTCCGTTGTTTTGTGTTGACTTTTCCCGCTGGCTATAGAGATTCTTGGCAAGAGCAACAAAAAGAGCAAGTGCCGCTCTGGGAGAGCCACCAGGATTGTTTTTTTTTTTTTGCAGCAATGGCTGATGGGATACCATTGGGAGGACCAGGGAAGGAGAGAAGGCAGAGGAAACATCAATCAAACATTGCAATGGATTTTACTCAATTCCACAGTAGCCCACAGTCACACAACGGTGGAGTTGGAACATGTTGTGTGGGGAGTACCCCCTAAAACCCCCACCGTTGAGTGGAGTTTTCACACTGCATTGACTAACGTGTTGTCTGAACTGAGCCAAAGTGTGCTCCTTGCTTTAGGACTATTGTTTTTACTAATATGCAAATTTAACTAATAGATTAATCAATTAATTGACTAAAAGCCATACATGAATAAATTAAAGAGTCTTTACTTAGGTTGCAGCCATGCTTAAGGGCTATTGATATCTGCAATCATCCACCTGCAGTCTGAATGTTCCAGTCCATACCAAAAACCATACCAGGTAATTCTCTTGTATGTATCAATCAGGTATCATTCTTGGGCTTGCACTGCCACCTTTATTCTGTCCTACGTATCAGTATTTGAAGCCATGGTAGTTCTCTTGCAAATTAGTCCCAGGCCAAAAGAAAAAAACAGAGAAAAGAACAAAGACCCATTTCTGCTGGACATTTGTATGAACAACAAATTGAGAAAGTATTTTCGTTCATGGAAGTCCTTTGGATGCTACAGAGATCATGGGTTTGTCTTGGAGCTAGTTGCATGCATTAATAATTTCCACAAGCCAATGTCAACCTTGGTAACAGTTACTCATAGGGACACCATCTCTTTCATAGAACTGGATGGGCTTGGTTCTCAGTTTTCTTTATTCACAATGAGTTCAGGAATATCCCAACTATTTCACCTAATCTCCCTGATTTTTCTGGTGCATGTGTGAGTTCTTTACAGTGCAAATATGACCTATTGGTCCCCAGCTGTTACTGTCTGTTCCTAAGCACCCTAGCTGCCCGGCTGTCAATCCATAGCAGATGGGGTTGAGTGCCATTTTTTGGCAACGAAAATACTTTGTTGTATTCTTCCCCAGTCTCCTTTCAGCTTTGCTTTGCATGCCATGAATCCTATGGGTAATCAAACACCCGTTGCTGCTTATTTAGTAGACTTCGGAATGCATGATTTTTTTCCTAGAAACCCATTAGCAAAAAATAATTCCTTTCTCATCTTTAAATTAACTTATTCCATTGTCTTTTACAACCTATGCTCATGAATCTTTGCCAATTAGTAAAGCCTCACCTTAGGTCCCCTCTACAAGAATTCGGTTTGACGCCTGGTTGGCCGATTATGCGCATCTTCTTGCAATCGCTTTTACTAGGGTGACCACATTTGGGAAATTAAAAAAGAGGACACCCAGTGGGGTGGGGGTGGGAAAGCAGCTTTCAGGGGCCTCTGGGATGCATGTCATTCACCTCCACCACCTTAAAGGCCCCAAATGGGGTGGAGGAGGGGAAAGTGTGTCATTCCCACCCTCCACTGCTCCAATCAGGGCCTTTTCTATAATGTCTGGGAATGACATGCTTTCCCCTTTCAGGCCCTGATTGGAGCAGTGTGAGGGAAATGACCCACCTCCAGAAGGTGTGTCATTCCCTCCCACCATGCTAATGCAGCCTTCAAAGGGAAAGCGTGTCTTTCCAGGACATTATAGAAAATTACAGAAAATCCCCCCCTGACACCCAGAAGAGAACAAAAACCAGGACAAATCCGGGGAAATCCTGACAGTTGGTCACCCTACTTTTACGCCTAATCCCTATACACAGGAGGCAGTGAAGCGCATTACCGGTTGTATGAAATGCGCTTTAAAGGTGTTTACATGCGGAGAATCGCTTGTTTATATGGTCATAAGGCGCTTTAACTCCCGCGGTAAATTAAAACTTGCTATTTAACGAGCATTCGATAATGTGCATAATTGGACAGAAAAAGCGCCTCAACCCCCGATTTGCGCTCCGTTCATGTGGAGGTAAAATCGGTAATGCGCTTTGAAAGAGCTTTATCTTCCTCTTGTAGAGGCACGTCTCATTACAATATATTTTACATACTCCCCCCTTCCATCTCCTGAAAAACAGGTGCAGGAATTGAGTAGGTGTTTGAACATGAAATGTAATTGTATCCTGAACAAGAGTATTAGATTTCATTCCAGTATCTCAACATTCAAGGGAGATATTGGCTAGTTCAGATGTAAAGTTCCCTGTTCAGTGACCCATGGTTTTGTTGGAGTGAGAACAAGAAATAAACTCAAGTGCTCCTCTTTTGCTTTGCACACTGTCTTGCACACCCAGTTGCAGAGAGATTTCCTGGTTTGTTAAACCAGCTTTCCCATGATGTCCAAGCTGGGAAACTGTGGTTTAAGTGCTTCCTGCAATTGCAAACCACAGTTTAATCCTGGCTAATTAAGACACAAAAGCCCCTTCAGGTCAGGTGCTAAGAATATTATGCAGCCCCGGTCTGCTTCTTGCTGGCTTTCACAGTGGTGCTAACTGACAACAAATAGTGTCATTCTGTAGGCAAAGTATGTTTTGTAACTTGTTGAAAGTTGCATGGAAGTTATGGAGCCCATCAAGCCTTCTAGATGGTTTATATTTCAACAGTTGGTAGCCCTTGGGACAGCTGAGCCCAAGGCTACAGCTGCTTCATGAACTCCCCTTTCCCATCTGTCTCCTATCCATGGCCCCCTCCACAAGGATGCGCTTTTGCGCCCGGTTCGGGGATTATGCGCATTTTCGCGGAGGCGCATTTACGCCTAATCCCTCTGCACGGGAGGCGGCGAGAAGCAGCGAAGCGCATTAAAAGATGCCCAAAAAGCACTTTACAGGTAGTTAATGCGCATAATCGCTTGTTCACACAGCGAAAATGCGCTTTAACGGCCGGAGCAAAATAAAAGTCGCTATTTAACGCGCGTTCGAAAATGCGCATTATCGGGGAGATAACGCGCCTGTACGCCCGTTTTGCGCTCCGCTCGTGTGTAGGTAAAATTTATAATGAGCCTTCAAGGCTCATTAAACGTCTCGTGTGGAGGAGGCCCATGACTGAGTGTTGGATTAGTGTCCCATGTTGACAATATTTTTTCTACTCCTTTCTCCCACCACAGTGTCAGAGAAATCACAGGAATGTTTTTCTTTCATTCTTTCATGTTTTTCTTTCATATATATATATATATATATATATATATCACAGCATATAGGTCGCTGTATATAATCATAATGTGCAGGAGCAACATTCCTCAGCCTGGAGTCCTCCAGATACTTGGGACTACATCAGTAGTCAAGGCTTCTGGTGTAGTTGTTAGAGTGTTGAAGTGGGACTTGGGAGACCTGAGTTCTACTCCACACTCAGCCATGAAGCTCACTGAGTGACTTTGGGCCAGGGTTTTTGTGAGTATAAAATGGAGAGGGGGAGGAGGACCATGTATGCCTTGGAGGAAAGATAGGATACAAATGCAACAAATAAAATAAAAATAAAATGTGCCAGCATAATCCAGTCAAGGTTAAGTATTTATACATATCTACTCAGAAGTAAGTCCAAATGAATTCAGTCAGACCTACTCCCATGTAAGTGTCTGTAGAATTGCATATGTACAATGTAAACAAAGTAAGTTAGGTGGGGAATGAAACAGCTAATTTTTCACTTCATCAAAAGCCCCATTGGGTCCTCTTGGCCAGGGCATAATGGGGGGAGCAGTGTATCTTCTCCCCTCTGACATGGTGCAGTTTTTTTTAACACCCCCTTCCCGGTTGTAAACAATTCTTATATCAGCTCCAGGCTGGCACAGCACTTTTGCCTCAGAGGTAAAGAAACGCAGAGGCAAACCGGGGGGGGGGGGGGGATTAGGTGTGATGGAGGTCTAAGTCTCATCTTAGTCGACCCTTCCTAGGCTTAAAATGGCAGTAGGGGTGAGCTCCTCAGTAACAGAACTGTGATTCCAATTATATTTCAAAAGATGCCTTGCGTATCTAATATGTTAAAGACACAACGAATAACTTCACTCCCATTAATTTCAGTGGGTTTACTCTAAGTAAGACTAACGTTGGATACAAGCCCATAAGTGGGGCTTTCAACATAATGTCCACCAGGTCCCCTGCGTCTCCTGATTTTCATGATATTTTTAAAGGGTTTTTTTTAACTTAAAAAATTCACTGGGAGGTTGGCATGCTGCAAAGTGAAGTTTTGCCCTCCAATTCCTGAGTTCAAAGGAATGTTTGTGTTTTGGAGCTCAAACCCCAACTTTGCCTTGTAATTCAGTTCCCGGGCAAGTTTCTTATCTTTTAGTCTCACCAGTTTGTCTTCTGGGAAATTAGTGTTTTGTGACTGGCCCTGCCCACCATTGCAGCCAGTTGGTGAATGGACAACTCACCATGGCAGCCATTTTGTAAGAGCGTCCATAACCCTCTCTTAAAATTCAAAATATGCTGACCAACCCATAATGTTTGGGGATCCCCTAACCATACGACTGGTTTTGCCTCTTGTGAGCCTATTGCCACTTAGTCAATTTTTACTCCAATGTCAAAATATTTTTTTATCTCTTAGCTGATTTTATTTACTACATTTTAATACATAATGATGACATAAATGCATTCTGCTTTTCTCCATTAGTTTCAAAAAGACTTAGGTGTGACTAATTTTCTGTGGATCAGGGCCCATGTCTCTCAATAAGAATTTCTATCAAGAATTACTGTAGCAGGATCAACAGTTCCAACAATTAAAGAATGGCCAATCTACATTTTTAAAAATGCAGAAATGGACAAATTGACTAAGCCTGTTTGAAAGAGAAATGGATTTATCCCCTCAGTAGTATTTGCAGAAATGGCCATCCTTTGTTAATTATTGGAATGTGTATTGCAATTTTATAATATTGGATCGAAATTGATTTTTGTAGAACTATTGTTTAATTTAAATAAAGTGGTATGGAAGCCTCCGAATGCTGAATGTTTTGTAAAATTTAAGTTCCAGATTTATTTGACATCTGCAGCTGTGAAACCTACAAGATAATACTACTAACTTAAAACAATTTTTTTTGGCTCTCTTCAAAACATACATCATGAGCAGCCCTATTACTCATAGCTTGGGATTTAAAGTTTGGCACTGCACATTAAAAAGTTAGTGAAGCTTTGTGATTTTATATTCTGGATACTTTTAATTGATTCCACATGTTCACAGTACAGACATTTCAGATACACCCAACCAAGGCATATGGATTGTGGCTAAGAGAATACCAATGTCACCATCTATTTATTTATTACTAGGAATTAGCTCAAAGAAAGCAGGAGACCCTGCTGAGACTTGGAGCTGTTCTAGATGAGGCTTTTAACCAGCTTATAGCCACTTGGCCATATAGGAAAACTCTTATACCCTTGCAGCTTGGGTCCCCTCCACAAGGATTCGCTTTTGCACCCGGTTAGGAGATTATGCGCACTATCGCTGAAGCGCCTTTACGCCTAATACCTCTGCATGAGAGGCGGCGACAAAAGGCGCTTCCCTCCCCTTCCCTCCCCGCCGCCGCTCCTCGCGAGTCGCGGCGGGCTCGAGCTGCCGAACTGTCCCTTCCGCTCGCCGCGCCCTCCTTGGCGGGGACTTTTCGGATGGGGAGAAGCAGTGATGGGGAAACGCCGGGGGGGCCACGGGGGGAAGGCGGCGTCCCGGCACGTTTGGCCTTCCTCCTCCTCCTCCTCCTCCTCCCGCGGCGTCCCAGCGCTCCGTGCCTCTGACTGCGGGAAATTGGCTGAGGAGACGGCGCCGCCGCAGAGTGCCTTTCCGGTGATGGGAGGGGGCTGCCGGCCCCGGGCTTCGCCTGGAAGCGCCGCGCGTGCCCCGTCCATGATACTAGCAATCAGACCCACCCCCACCCCAAAAAGCGAGCAGGGAGGGAGGAAGCAAAGCCAGGAGCTGGGGGTGGGTCTGATTGCTAGTATCCGAAGCTGCTTCTTGGCAGGGGAACGGAGGGGAGAGAGAACGGGAGAAAGCAGACAGAGCAGTTGGCAGAGGCACCCGGCTTTGCCTGAAATTGTAAACTGACGCGACCAAAGGCAGAGAAGGGGTGAGATCTGACAACAGAGGGAGGAGGAGGAGCCGCCTCCGCAGGCACCAGCCTTTTCCTTCCGCTCGCCAGAGCAGCAGCCCCCTCCCATCAAAATGCGCTTTAATGGACGGAGCAAAAAAACCCTCGCTATTTAACGCGCATTCAATAACGCGCACAATCGGGGAGATAACGCGCCTCTACGCCCCATTTGCGCTCCGCTGGTGTAGAGGTAAATTTTTTAATGAGACTTCAAAGAGCATTAAACCTCTCTTGTAGAGGCACCCTTGAATATGAAATTCAGGGACTCATCAGATGGGGGGGGGGAACGGGGTTGTCACGGGAAATCACATTTCCTTACCGCAGGCTCTTTTCACTGAGAAGAGACCAGTAACAATGCGGCCTGTAGATTTCAATGGGGATAGTGCCCTCTAGTAGGTAATTTATAGCTCAACCTTGGAAGAGTCAGATTAAAGCCAGGTTTGTTTGTTACTCTGATGAGCCCCTAAGAGGTTAATCAGACTAGCATTTTATCGCATGCTCGCTACTGCCCACTTACAGATGTGTACACGTCCTTTAGACGACATCCGCCTCCTGCGCGCCTCCTGCTCTTTCCGCTCGTTTTTCTATAGCAAAATAGACCCCTTTTACTCTGACTTTTTTTAAAAACGGAATGTGCTGCGATCTCCTGCTGTGTGCAGGAAAAGCCGCATGATAAAACAGCCTCTGAATGGGCCGCGTAGTATTTGTTTATTTCCTCTTTTCCCTCTGGGAAGAATGAGGAAGTAAAGAGGGAGAAAAGCAGGGGTGGAGAAGCTATGGTAAGGAAACACAATATCCCCTGTGTGATGATGCTTTAAAACCAAGAAAAGGAGCTGGAGGTGTGCAGAAGACCGCCAACATCATTGTCATCAAAAGGACCCATGAAAAACCGTGAGTGGCCGGTAACGAGCAAACAATCAAACACTTGTCTGGTGACGCCCTCGGTGCAAAGCCTGTGGGTTGGATGTACTGCATCCGCTACTAGTTTATTCAACCACTCTTTGTGGTGGAAGAATCACCACAAGGTAATTTTTCTAGCCCCTCACTGTCCATGAGGCATAATGACATTGTGAAAGAGCCCCCATGTAGTTAAATTTCAAATTAGCAGTTCCTGCAAAAGACGAAAAAAAAGTAACCACATGGAGGTCTTTTCCCAAATGATGGCTTTACGACGAGGGGAAAAGTTACCCCAAATCTGCAGCAAATGCCTGATGCAAACTTCATTTGCTCTGGTTCAGCTTCTCTGTGTTATATTTAGCCATTTAATACCATACCTTTCTTTCTCCTTTTAATCTTTTTTTGCCATATGGAACTAGCCTATGGCTTGTTTTTTTCCTTTATCCCTGCTGCACAGCCATAAGAGTATTTATGCAACCAAGTTACATGTCTTCTGTCATGTTTAAAACAGATTACCAAACCAAAACAATTGCCAGAAGGCCTGGAAGAGAACTTTCTGGGTCAGGGTGCTTGGCTGCATCACGTAAGGCTTCTTTGTCTTTCATCTCTTGCCCACCTCCTTCCCTAAACTCCCTTTGGGGAACGGGTTTTATCATTCACAGATGGCTCTGTGGAAGAGACACAATCAAGCTGGCATTTCATGTTACACTTCTTAGGACATCAATCTGAACTACCTTATCAGTGCAATGTTATGCATGCGGCTAGTGACACGGGACAAATTGCTTTCCTGCTTGATAAAATAAAACTGTGGGAAGTGATGTAAACCTCATATGCTTTTATATAGTTAATGCTTTGATTATCTTGGGACTCCTTGTCATTTAATAGTACAGGTAGATATGCTGGTAAAGAGAATGGAATGCATCAAAAGAGGAAACCCTGTGTAAGTGTTTCTGGGGACCAAATAATTTTAAATCATTACAGCGTTATTATTTTGCTAAGTATGTATAAGAAGTATAGACCCTGAGCATCATCAGATGAGCATTTTATCACACGCTTGTTACTGCCCACTCATGGCTTTTCGCGTGTCCTTAGACTATGCTTCCCACTTCTTCTGCTCGTTTTTCTGTTGGGAAAAAAAAAGGCCTGGAAAATACAACTCATTATTTTTTAATGAAACTTGCCACATTTCTTGCTGTGTGCAGGAAAAGCAGCGCATTAAAATACCCACCGAATGGACCATGTGGTCATTGCTGCTGCTTCTTTCTCTCCCTGTGCAAAGAGATTGTCACTATTGTGGGACTGCAGCAGGAGGCCACAGCGACGGTAGGGAAACGTGAAAATCCCCCGTCTACAAGAATTTGGCTTGATGCCCGGTTGCCCGATTATGCGCATCTTCTCACCATCGCTTTCACACCTAATTCTGATAAACGACAGGCGGTGAAGCGCATTACCGGCTGTGTGAAATGGGCTTTAAAATTGTTGAGATGCGGAGAATCGCTTGTTTACATGGTCATAATGCGCTTTAACGGCTGCGGTAAATTAAAACTCGCTATTTAACGCGAATGCAAAGATGCGCATAATCGGAGAGAAAACGCGCCTCAACCCCTGATTTGCGCTCCGTTCATGTGGAGGTAAAAAATTTAATGCGCCTTGAAAGAGCTTTAAATCGCTCTTGTAGAGAAACCCTTTGCCTGTTAGCATACCCCAGCCATTCCCACCAGCACTCTGACATTCCTAGGTTAAACCAGGAGGTCTGATGAGAGTCTGTTTGGCTGAATGCAGTTACAATAATACTCCATGCAATTGGATGGGGCGTGTTAAAGGCAGACCACATCCCAGCAGGGCCTACTGACAAAAGTTCCCTGGAATTGTTCCCTTTCACCATTCCAACCTGCTTGTTCCCCTGCCTCTCCCTCTGGCCCAGACAGCGATGGTGGTGAGAAGGAGGAGCAGTAAATGCTACTGCTTCTTTGCTCACTGGATCTCTGCCTGACAAGCAACTAATGGTACCAATGACAAAAGAGAGGATGAGGATCAAGAGCAGCTGGTGACAACAGCAGTGAGAAGGTAGACTTACTGAGGGAAGGGGACCATTGAGGGTGTCTTGCCCAAGGGCACTCAAAAACCTGAAACTAGCACTGTTGATTTGGAACCGTTTAGCCAAATGCTATTACAGCCTCTCTTCAGCCCTTCCAGTTCAAAGTTGTGGGCAAAGCCAGGGCACTTGTCCTCATGTCCCCTCCATGCTAACAGAGTTATAATACTTGAATTGGGCTGCCTCTACACCAGACATTTAAAGCTCTTTGAAGTCTCATTAAAATTTTTACCTCTACAAGAGTGGAGCGTAAATCGGGAGTTGAGGCGCTTTTTCTCTCCGATTATGCGCATTATCGAACGCACGTTAAGTAATGAGTTTTATTTTGCTCTGGCCGTTAAAGCGCATTTTGACTATGTGAACAAGCGATTCTCCGCATTAACTACTTGTAAATCGCATTTCAAACAACCGGTAAGGCCACCAGTTGTGCGCTCAATTACCTCCTGCATACAGCGCTTCAGCGATTATGCGCATAATCGGCTAACCAGGCGTCAAACGGAATCCATCTAGAGGGGCTCTTGGGCTCTTGTTGTATAGTGTGGTGGAACAGTAGCCCTCGATGGTTTCAGATCTAGGACCCACCTTTATCCCATTTGGGGACTCACTTCCTAATTTTTTACCATATATGTATGTATCGGCAGTGCTGCTGTTGCAACCCATCTTAGGTCAGCCTCTGGCCCAGCAGTGTTTTTTAATCCACATATTGATGAGCAATGGTGTTGTGATTAGAGGATCAGGGAGACTCAGGTTCAAATCGCAACTCAGGAATGGAACTCATTAGTGACTTTGTCACTAGGTGACTAATCAGACATTCTCAGCCTAATGTACTTTATAGGATTGTTGTCAGGATAAAATGGAGGGAGGAAACCAAAGTATACTATCCTGAGCTCTTTGAAGGAATGGTAGCATTAAGATATAATAAATAATAAATCAGCTCATAGAAATAGATTTATGGTTTTGGACAGTGAATTTCTCCTGGGTGAGTTAAGGATGGAGCCCATACTAGCAAGACATCTTATGGCTGTGGAACACATAGTTGATGAGTAATTTGCTCAATGATTTTTATTTGCTACTTCCTGTGACAGAGACAGTATACTTATGTATATCAGTTGCTGGGGAACATGGGTGGGAAGGTGCTGTGGCACTCATGTCCTGCTTGTGGGTTTCCCACAGGAAACTGATTGGCCACTTGAATTAAAGGCTTGGATCAAAGAAAAGTTAACTTAAGGGAGTTTGAGGAAGGAAAGTTTCCCGTCTCTTCTGTTTTAAAGATGGGTTTGTAGAAAATGAGGAATGCAGTGCTGTATAACAACTAAAACATTTATTGCCTCAAACAAACATATACTCTCCAACCTAGCTTCTCTCCCCAGAGTGCTGAATCACTGACTACTGTGTCACTTCCTGATTGGGTGAGTATTCCTCCAATCATGTGCCACTGATTTCCTCTTCCATCTGACTCCTTGCCCGTCTCCTTAGTTCTACCTATTGATACATCTTTCATTTTTTTGATTTTAACAAACAATACATCACAATTCCCATTTATGCCCCCCCCCAAGTTAAACATAGTCTTGTAGGTGGTGTGGCTTTTGTACCAGGCGACCTGCCCGAGTTCTGACTTGTTGTCGTGACTCTAGCTAACTCCCCAAGCTTCTGCTCACGACTTTAGGCACACTGACACACAACAATAACAGTGAGATTTCTTTTATTGTAATCACACGGAATTCAAAGCATAACGGTTTTATTTCTGCAAACACACACTTGAAGCTGAAGACGGACCAGACAGCTTTCAGGTAGAACAGCTTAATGCGAACAGCACACACTCAGGGAATGACATTTAGAGTTAGTCCCAGTCCCTAGAGATCAGGAGCGGCCACGATGCGCTGAGTCCTCTGGAAACAAAGGGAGACTCTAGGATCAGGCCTCCTGACAGTAGAACATCGGTCATCTGGCAACTAAATCGTCACTCAGCCTGTCGGGCACACTGAGCTGACCACAGAAGCCAGATGCCAAGGAATGAACCTTTGTGACCTAGGGACCTTTCCCAAATCTCGTAGCTTTAGCACTGAGGAAAGGTCCTCTCGCAGGTCCCCCACACACACGAGTTTCAGAACAGCAACGATCAGCTTCTATCTTCTCTGTGCCCGTAACTTTGGCTCCATGCAGAAAAACAGCAGGCTATAGAACACGAATCCAGAACAGTAATCTCAAGTCCAAATCTATGAAAAGCCACAGTGCACTTTTCATGGCAGAGTTCTTTAGAAGTAACAAGTCTAAACAGCAACAGAACATGTACAGAGTGCATCACACAATTCCAAATCAAATAGAAATTCACAGCAGCAGCACAGCAGCAAGAGGATAGACGAGATAATTCCTAGCAAAGGGATTTCTCCCAGGACGTAGGCAAATATAGTGTGGAGGCTGGGCAATTCTACCCTACTTTGACAGACAGGGCTTCAGGCCTGTAATCTAAACTCCTGTGCCAACAGGGCGGCACGGTTCAACCTCTTCTTGATGACGCCACAATGTGAGGAAGATAGCCCCCACCTTTCTTAAAACAACCTTCATTCTCACAGAAACTCAAGGCCTAAGCCGACAGTTTGAGATAAGCACAGAACAGAGACATTTGCTTCTCATAACAATTTCCAAACCTTCAGTGTACAATTCACTAAGCCTGCTTAGTGAATTGTCACCCAACACTTGTTTTGCTACAGGAGATGTAATTTCTCTGGGGTGATAAGTGGTATCACGGGTATCCCTATGGTGTGAGTACATTTCAACTATTCCCCCAGTTTCCCTGGCAAGGGATTCAGAATGATCTCTCGCCTGGAGGCCAGACTGTGAAGTGGACGCTTCCTTCTCCTGGAATTGCTGTTCTTGGTCCTGGTTCTGTACACCTGCATGTGATCCTGGTTGGCTGCTCCTCCGCAGATGTCTACGGTTTCTTCTGAAGACTTGACCCTCTGGTGTCACCACCTCAAATGACCGTGTGTTCACTTGCCTTTGTACCTCTTCCTTCCTCTCCCCTTTAGCCATCCACAACCTCTGAAAAGCCTCTCTGGAGTGTCTCCTGAATGAAGTGGCATGGTTGCTGGGAGTTGTTATGGGAGTAGAAGATGTAAATTTTCTATCCATGAACTTTCTTAATTTGATTTACTTTAGATCTGGGGCATTTACCATCACCACCACTCCTTCCTGTCAGCAGCCCTGTTTCTGCCCCATCTACTTTGTTTAGGAGGGATGAAGAGGGAAGAGGAAAAATCTCTTGCACCAGTTCTTAAAGTTACATGAGCAGCTGAAATGGACACAGTTTAGGGAGGGGAGGACTGAAATGGCAGCTGGTCAGCTGCACAGGCAGTTAGTTGGTCTCTTAGCTGAGCTGATGGAGGCAGGGCCCATGCATGTGGGGCGAACAGCAGTGAAGAAAGGTACAATTTACTGGGGTCTGGCAATCCATCAGGAAAACAGGTGAGGCTAAGATCACGCTTGAGGATATGTATGGAAACTTAATTTCCTGTATCTGTGTACCAGTCGCCCAGCAGATCTTGTGAGATTTGGTGGAGCCAATCAGAAGCGGTGTTAGAGCAGAATGAGCAACATTTTGAGCAGTGTGTTAAAGGCCCAGGGCCTCCTCTAAAACAGAGAGGGTGTGCTTGCGCATTTAAAATAGGGCTTGTCATTTGAGAGGCAGAAAGATTTGTGATTCTTTATGTGATACGCTCTCTCAAGTTGTACTACTCCCAGAATTCCTTGTGCATAGGCAAGAGGGAGGTGAGGTGAGTGATGGGAGGGACAATGTTTCCTAATAACCATCTACCAGTGGGGTAGACATGTTGGTCTGTTGCAGCTAGGGATATATGAGTAATCCATTTCAGTTTATTTTTGATGAGGATTTACCCAGTTCGCACCTTCTGGACTGAACACAGGTTCAGAAGCAATCTGAGGTTGAAGTCCTTATATTTCTGAGCTCGCGGTGTGATTCGTAGGCCAAAAAATTGTGATCTACAGCATGCGCGCATTTGAAAAATGTGCATTAAAATGTGCCCTTTTGAAAAATGTGCACAAGTACATTTTAGGTCAGAAAAAAGGGAGAAACAAGTTCTCAGGATCCAAAAGATGTTTTATTTCAAAGCCCAACGTGTTTTGGCCTGAATTTTTTCAAAGGCCTTCCTCAGGGGGCTGTAACATAAAAATGTATTAAATTACATTTATGGGACAACGCATAACATTGAAATATGTTTTACATTTTAAGGTTAATTAGGAAAATTGCCAAAGGGCCTATGCCCTTACATAAGTCTTAAAACTTTTAATTATTGTATAAAGACACTAGAACTGTGCACATGTATAATAATAAAAGCATATAAAATTCATTTTCAGCAAAAGTATAATAGATCCTTACTTGTTAGAAGATGTCTGCAGAAATACTTCAGGCAAGATAATTGCTTCCTATGATAATCAATGGTGACTGAGAAGAAGAATATTTTAAAAGCCTGCCTTATATTCTTGTTCATTTTTTTTAGACTCTGCCAGGTGTTTCCATGTAGCTGTGATAAGTACAAGATCTCATAATGAGACACTACTGCTATTGTGGGGGAGTGTCTTCAAGAAATAGCTGAGTCATCTGAGTGGCAAAAATTCAAGTTCTTCATTCAAGCCACTCGGATTCAATGTTTCCTTACTTAATAGCAGTTTGTCATCATGTATGCTAAGTTTTTCTAGTGCCCAGAATGTTAAATCTGCATAGGAGTGGTGTTGTTCTGCAAAATGGTTTACTAGTGGAGTACCTGGCCTGTTGTTTTTTATGTTGCTCAGGTGCTCTCCTATGCATCTTTTTTAGAGGTCTGATAGTTTTGCCTACATAGATCTTAGGGCATTTGCACTGGATCGCATAAATGACATGCTGCAGGTGGTAAAAAGTCTCAGACAATATCTTTGCTGGTCAGAGGGATTTTTAAATTCTGTGACCTTGGAGGTGAATTTACAAGAGCAGCAGTGTCCAGATGGATGGTGACCCTTAGGCAGCTAAATCTGGTGCCATCTTTGTAACCATTTCCAGAGATAGCTTCCAGGGACAGTGTGAGCTAGCGCCACTGGTACAATTTATAGACCCAAAATATATGTGAGTAAACACACTCCAACACACTCAAGCACACACCCTCAGTCACTTAGAAAATATAATTTCAAAATTAAAATAGAACGTTTTCATTCATGAGTCATGAGATTGTATGAGATGGGATTGTGCTATGTGTGTGGGAGGAGGGCCGTGTTACGAGTTTGTACTGGGACCAAACAAATTATTCCTTGGGCGTTGGATGGAAGGCCCTCTTTGTCCAATCACTCCCTCTACTACAGCCAGGTGGAATGGCTGCTGATAGATGACAGCTGAATAAGTGTAAAGTTTTAAATCTGTGTGTGTGTGTGTGTGTGTGTGTGTGTGTGCATGCACACATGTCAAAATTATACATGTCTGCATGCAGTTTTCAATTTGCTTCCTTGCTATTTTTAATAAAGTGCCTTACATAATAATAATAATAATAATAACAACAACAACAACAACAACAACTAAACAAACCAACCAACCTGTCACTTGTATTATATTCTGCAGGCTGGTCAAATATTTACTTTGATCTCCTTCCGTAAGTACTGGCTTGTGCTATACCTTCTGCAATTTCATTAAAGTCAGATTAAAAATCAATCTGGTGCCAAGAGCTCACCGCCCCATTGGTAGTGCAGTGTGTGCTTCATTTTGGAAATTATTGGACCTTGGTTAAATGTTATCCTTTCTGAGATACACAACATAAATAGTAATAGATGTTGTAAAGGAGATACACTTTGTTCTTTCAAGCACTTAAAACACATCACTTCTCAAACATGACTCTTTTAATTAAAGTGCAGAGCCCTGGAAATGATTAACATTTTATCTGGCTCTCAACATAGTATGGATTTTTAATCTAGTGTATGGTTTCTCTGGCGAGTTAAGCCATTGAGAAGAAAATACATTTTGTTCTCATTTGTCTTTTATAATCTTTAAATGATGAAGTCTTCAATTTAACCATTGGATTTCACTATTCCTGCATTGTGTATCTTGAAAGATGCTATAGTGAATAGTATGCAAAGGTTATACTGATCAAATAAGCATAAGTGAGTTCAGGGGCGCAAACTACCAAGCGCCACAGCTGCACAGCCACCATGGATTTCAATAGCGTATATGTAACTTGAACCAAACTTTCTCATGAACTTTGCATTCTTTATAGGGTGTCCATACGGAAAGGAGGACAGGGCTCCTGTAACTTTAATAGCTGTATAGAAAAGGGAATTTCAGCAGGTATCATTTGTATGCAAGCAGCACCTGGTGAAATTCCCTCTTCATTACAAAAGTTAAAGCTGCAGGATCCCTGCCCTCTTTTGTATCTGGTCACGCTTGGCAGGGCTTTGTTACAGTAAGAGCTTTAAGCTAAAATATACTGTTATTTTGGCCCCTTCCCTTTTGTATTTGGCCCCACCCACCACTGAAATGTAGGCCCAGGAACTTCTCCAAAATGGAATTTGGCCTTCAGGATGATAGAGATTCTGCACTCCTGATTTACTTCAGTAGAACTGAACTCAGTCAGGGAACATGGGAATGTTCAGACAGATCTAAATGTTACAAGAATTACAGGCCTGTGAGTTGAGTTCCCCACTGCCCTCTGTAACATCTGGTAAAATCTGGGCTCATCTTGATGACGGTGTATTGGTGCCATGCGCCCCCCAACCCCCCATGTTTGCGCTCCTTCACATTATCCCCATGCAAAGGAGGAAGCACCTGTGCCTCCTTGCATCCCATTTTTTTAACCTTTTCTTTGGAGGAGGTGCTATGCCCATGCACCAGGGCGCCCATGCTTCCTTGCATCCCTTTTACCTTTTGTTTGGTTTCTCCCCCCACTGGAGAAGCATGGAGGTGGGACAGCGGACATTTGGCTTGCTGGCCCGCCCCTCCCCCCATCTGGGCAGATGACAACCAAGCAGGGTTCGCCATCTGCCCAGACACGCCTCCGAAGCAGTTCTGGAGCAAGACAACAGGTGGCAGATGGCATTGTTGCCTTGCTCCAAGAGAAAAAAGTTGGGGTAAGTCCCCGACTTTTTAAATTCAGAGCTTCAGGGGAAAGCCCTGGGATGGCTCAGAGATGACTGCTATGTCATATAAATGACCAAGTGCCACTGCTATGTCATATAAATGACCATGGGCCCCTATGTCATGTTCAGACCCCATTATGCTTGTTAGTTCTCCACCTCCACTCCATATCATTGGCTGCTATTGTAGGTAGGGAAACACATAACATATTGATGTCATGACATGAAATGCATTGCTGTTATACAGAATGAGGGGCAATTCAACAAGGGGCTACTATTTATGGCATGCCTCTTTTTCTTGTAACATTTAGTTCTCCTTCATGGCTATTGACTAAGATGAGTGGAAAAAAGAGAAACATGTTCTCAGGATGCAAATTTTTATTTTCATGAAGCCCAACGCGTTTCGGCCTGTACTTTATTCAAAGGCCTTCCTCTTTTTTTCTGGCCTGGTTTGGATGCTCTCCTTTTGCTTTTGGTATTAATGGCCAGTGACAAGACATATGCCGAATGGCCTAGGCTACGTGTAGATGTTTTAGTTACTTTTAGTTTTGGTAATCTAATAAGAGATTAGAAATAATATAGTTGAACTGTGGACTTTTGTATGCCTTCTTGACCATGTGTGAGACTATTGGTGCCCACATACCAGCCACAGCAGATCATCAATGCTTTCACGCCCTTTGAAGCTTTTCCTTGTCTAGTGCGGTAACTCAGCTGCAGCTCCAAGCACAGTTTGGCGCTGATACTCCATAACGTTCTGTGATGGCAGTATTGCACATTAAAGTGGGTGAATCTGCCACTAAATGTCAAAAGAGGCCCCCTCCATCACAACATCAAGCAATATACAAGATGATTAGCCCAGCTTGCTCTGAAGCTTGGAAAACTGGGATTATTTGCAGTTGAACGAATGCTCTGTATTGAAGCCTTGAAACAAGATATTCCTTGTATTCCGTCTGTATTATTCTGCTCCTTTAAAATGGGAGGAGTAAGGGGGCATCCGGAAAGACTAAAAGACAGGGATTTCAAATGCCCTGTGCAGCATCAATCCTATTATCAAGAAAGGATATTTGCAACAAATCTCTCTATACAGATGTTCGAAATGGGTGGAAAAACTAGGTCAGCTGCTCTGTTCCATTCCATTTATTTTGCACTGTGCCATTTAGACGGGGCAACCACCCTTGTGGTGTGTGTGTGTGTAAAGTAATCTATGGATGCTACAGAAGAGCCATAGAAAATGTGTAAGGTGGGTTGTTTCCACAAATCACCTCTGGCCATGTAAGTCGTAACTGCTTTCTCTTGGAGTTTCATCACTCAATATAAGGCTATGTTGTTCGTAGCCTACAGAGAGTGTTCATGTGAACAAATATACAACAAAATCAAGTGCTCTGTACTGACAGATCATACGTACAGTAGCTAAATACTACTGTTGTTCACAAAACATCTGTGGTGGGAAGCCTTTTTGCAGCCATTACTAGCGTTGGGAAATCTTGACAAAATAGCAAAATAATAAAC
This sequence comes from Anniella stebbinsi, assembly GCA_029215795.1. NCBI lineage: Eukaryota > Metazoa > Chordata > Lepidosauria > Squamata > Anniellidae > Anniella > Anniella stebbinsi. Next base: position 93,835,219 of record JARDYH010000002.1, on the reverse strand, counting down.
CCACAATTGCCAGCCACACCTCACTTGATATTTCCAACTAGTTAATTTTCCTCTATACCTCTTAGGATGCAATCGTATTGATTTCATCCTTGGTGAATGGAAGCCCCTAAACTCAGAGGCGTCCCATCATCCAATGCATGACGGGAAGAACAGTGGAGGCCTCTCTGTCCTCTCACCCTGCAGAGACAGATTTTTCAGCCCATTTAGTGATGGTGCTTTGGTGGGGAAGGAAAGGAAGCTGGAGGAGGCTCAGGATAACTTGTATCCTGGCCTCTCCGATCTCCTCCCCTCTGGCCTCTCCTCCCCACCCACTGGAACACTCCCTAATCCCCCTGTCCGAAGGCAGGTTTTGAGGCTGCAAGGGGTAAGGATCTGGGGTCGGACCTCCAACCCCCCCTTCTGAGGTCAGAGCTCTGCCTCCAACCTTGGAGTGGTTTTATGAGCCATCCAATAGTCTCTGGGATGCACTCTCAGGAATCATAGGATTGCTCTCTTAATGATCCTTCTGCCATTGGGGCACCATGTCTGGTATACTTGTGGAAACTTTTCTTATTTATATTATTGTTTAACCCTTATGTGTCATATATGGGAGGGTCATTGCTCAGTAGTGAAGCAATTGCTTTGCATGTAGAAGGTCCCAGGTTCAATCCTTGCCTATCGACTGCAAATCACTAGAGATCTACAAGAAGATCCCACCCTTTTTTTAAATCATGGCACTGCCAATAAACTTATAAGAATTGTCTAATGAGTGTTGAAGAGAGTAGGATTAAGTCAAGAGTCTACCTCTTAAACGTTGGCAGTTGCACTCATAACGCCACAGGAGGAACTAAAATAATCATGGATCTCTTTAAAAGCATTTCAGACACATTCGGTTTACTTAAGTTTACATGAGATATTATCCAGAGGATGCTAAGAATGTAAACTTCAGTTTCTGCTTGTGCTTATCAGGGTGAAGCTGACTGTAACCATCTGTCACAAAATGGGATTACAAAATAGGCTGACTCCTATGGTTGCCAGGCCCCTGCAAGCCCCCAGAACTACAAGCATTGGGATGTCTTTTTTATTTACCGAGAGTTTTCTACATATTTTTGAAGGACATAAGTTAAACTGGAAAATGAAGCTAGGTTTTTGAAGAAAACCAGGGCTTAAATTACCTTTATTGGGCTACTTACTTGCAACCAGGGCCTAATCTACACCAAACTGGATATTGCACTATGAAAGTGATATGAAAGCGGCATATAAAAGGCAGGAACCACATTACTGCTTGATAGTGGTTTTGAAGTGCACTGAAAACTGTTAGGGCCCATTGATACATACCATATACTGCTTTCATACTTCTATATCCTGCTTGGTGTAGATTAGGCCCAGGTGTGCCATTTTAGCATGGTGTGTATATGTGCACAAAGACTTCAGATAGGAAAACAATGTTCTCAGAGAGATATAAAGGCCACTCTTGGATATGCTAAAAATTTAAGGCTCAGTCCTATACTTGAGTTATGCTGGTGAGGGGCCACAGGATTTGGTGGAGGCCCTGCTATGCCAGCAGAATGTGAGAGAAGCAGCAGCCACGAAAGATACACTGGTGGAACGGTTCTGTATACCCAGTGGAATGGATAAAATGGGCAGAGCTATAGGCGGCATGGAGCAGCGTAAGGAAGAAGCATACTGCTGCTATATCCTATGCTCCAGACCATGTTCCTGTGAATGCTGGAACTTTGCAGCACCCCTCAACCTGATGCAAAAAAAAAATGTCCCTCCCACTGGAAGGTAAAAGCAAAATTTAAAAACCTCGTGTCAGAGAATAGGACAAAGTGCATCTGAACACTAAATCATAACATACCACTGCTAGTATATAGACCACACATCGTGAGGCTGATGTGTGCAGTATGGGGCTACCTCTTTTTGGCCTGATGTTATGCATGCTTAGAGCTTCCAAGGGGGAATTTTGGTGATGGGAACTATGGAGAAAGGGCACTTGGGGGGGCAGGACATCCGGTATATAATAGACAAGTCAGGAACGTCTCTCCTCCCGGTGAAGAAGATTTTAAAAGAACAATAGCCCATCTGTATTAAAACCAAACTGTAAGTGAAAAGCAGATGTTGTTATCTGAATCTTTACAGAATAAGGGAGAGAGGAATGCGCTGGGGAAAAAAATCAGCAGTGTTAATGGTCGCCTAATGAGTCTGGGAGGGTTGCCAGGATTGGAAACGGAACTGAAAGACGCGGTGGATGAGCAGCTATCTTGGCTGATTACAACATTAAATGAAAGCAAAGAATAATTGGATATTTACTGAGAACACGGGATATTAATTAGCAAGGACCCAGGGGGTGGCAGAAAGACCGGGCTCCGCAACTGCTGGCTGAATGCTAGATGAGCAGAGAAAGAGATAGGAGCAAGAACATTTTGCCACCGAGGTGGATCAGGTCCGAAACTCACCCATCTGATAAAAGTTGGGCCTGTCTGACTGGGAAGGAATCAGAAAAAAATAGAAAAAACAATCATGACAAATGGGAAAGCGGGTCCGTCGCAAACCGGAAGTGGGAATCACAAAAATGGAGCTAAGCCAGGAGCAATAGCCAAAACACCGAAACCGCAAGCAGAGCAAATCCCTTCTGCAGACTTGTTGGCAAGCATTCAAAGCATGCTGAACAGGCAGAAAGAGGAAATGATGTTGGAGATGAAAAATCAGATCCAGAAGTCTCAACGTGAGCTACAAAACGATTTACAAATGATTAATGCTAAACTTGTAACTTTGGAGCAGCAAATAGACCAGAATGATGAGAATATAAAAAAGCAAGAGAAAACTTTACAAGACATGGATTTATGCCTAATTTCCATGGAAGACAGAGACAGAAGAATGAACATTCGCACTAGATCCTTCCAGGAGCAGCAGGGGGGAAATTCAAAGATTCTGAAAGACAAGATTATGGACTGGATTAAGGAGGTGGATCCTCAAATGGCATGGGATGATGCAGATATTGAAAGGATCCACAGAGTTGGACCTAAAAGGAGTGGAATGGTCCCAAGGGACATAATTGTAAGATTTGCCAGCTTTTACAAAAAAGAAAAATTGATGCAAGCCATTAGACGTGCCGGACAATTGATGTTCCAGTTTTTGCAGATACAGGTCTATAATGATCTATATACGCAAACAATCCAATGGAGGAAAAGTGTTAAGCTGTGTACAACTACTCTGCGGAAGAATTCAATTGTTTATAGCTAGGGTTACCCAGTATTTTTGAGATTCATGTACCAGGGGAAACAACACAGAATAACATCGTGTGAGCAAGGCATGGATCTTCTGCGGAATCTGGGCCTGATAAAGATACCAATGGGAGGCAGGAACAAGAAAGAGAAGAAGAAAGGGCAGTAGGAGGAAGCAGTTTGTGACTGAGATATAGATTAAAGGGGAAAAGTATGAAGAGTAAAGGGAGGGAGGGTTCTGCTTTGGCTCTATGTGGGATGTTCGCCCCCCCCAAAGAGTCCTAGGAAGAGGAGGAAGGGAGCCACAGCCTGGGGAAACCTGGGGTTGAGGGGTGGTAAATGGGGGTTATATGTGGGGGGAGGGGGAGGGGAGGGGGTAAGGGTGTTACACTAGGAGACCTACAAAGAAAATTGAGATTGGAGATATGGAAAATAAAGTAAGATTGATAACGTTAAATGTTAACGGGCTGGGTAGTGTTGTTAAAAGAAAGAGGATTGAAGGGATGCTGAATAAAAAGAAAGCTGATATAATATTTTTACAAGAAACACACCAAATGAAAGATGGCATAAATGAGCTTAAAATGAAGAATGTGGGAGTATATGAGAAAGCATATGGGACTTCTAAAGCAAGAGGAGTTGCGATAATAATTTCTAAAAAAAAATGTGCACTTAATGTGATTAAAGTGGAAAGGGATGTTTTGGGAAGATTTATTATTTTACACTGTTTCATGGGGGAAGAAAAATATGTATTGGTTAATGTTTATGCTTCAAATGAAAAGCAAATAGAATTTTATGTTAAAGTGTTTAAAAATATGGGGAACATAGAGAAAACAAATATTGTAATGGCCGGAGACTTTAATATGGTGATGGATAAAATGAAAGATAAAGATACTATAAAAGGTATTGGGAAAACGGGCTTAGCTAAGGTAATGGAAGAAAGAGAATTGAAGAATGTATGGAGAATAGTAAAAGGGGAGGAAAAGAAATATACCTTCTATTCACCAAAACATAAGAGTTTTTCCAGGATTGATTATATATTTGTTTCAAAGAACATGATTTCTAAGATTTTGGACTGTGAAATAGGAATAATTAAGGTCTCAGACCAACATTAATGAGCATGAATATTAAAACATAGAAAGATTACAGGGAAGCAAAAAGGTGGAGATTAGATACTAAAATTTTAAATTATAAAAATATTGTGGAAAAAATGAAAAGGGAAATACAGACTATATGGGAAATAAATGAAATGGGTAAATTCGCAGGGGATAGTATGGGACACGATGAAAGCAGTAGTAAGAGGGATATGTATTAGAGAATCGTGTAAATTAAAAAGACAACAAGAAGCACATAGTAAAAGGATTGAAGAGGAGATTAAGGAATTAGAGGAACAATTTAGAATAAATAAGGATAAGCATATATATGCGCAACTCCAAGCAAAAAAGAAAGAACTGGAGGAAAAGGATATAGAATTAATATATTTGAAAAGAAATTTCTTTGAATATACCAATAAAAATTCTAAAATGCTGGCAAGGTCCACGCAATCAAAGAAGGAAAAAAAATATAATAGGGATAATCAAAGATAAAACTGGGAAAAGTTGCAATTTAATGAAAGATAAATTAAAGATATTTGAAGATTTTTACCAGAAATTGTATACATCAGAAGCGGGCCCACAGGCAAGGATAATGGAATATGTAGAGAAGAATTGGAAGATAAGATTACAAGGTAAGGATAGGGATTATATGGAAGCATTAGTGACTGAAAAAGAAATAGAGGGAATTATTGATAAATTAAAAGGAGGAAATCTCCAGGAGTGGATGGGCTGGGGCCAGAATATTATAAGATATTTAAAGAGCTGTTAGTACCAAAAATGAAAACACTGTATAATAATATAATAAAGGGAGAGAAGACCCCGCCATCGTGGGAACATTAGTTGATAATATTAATCCCGCAACCAGATAAGGATTTAACGGACCCAGCATCATATAGACCTATTTCTTTAATTAATCAAGATTCTAAAATATTTACAGCAATTATGGCAACAAGACTGAATACCTTCATAAATAAGTATATAAAAAAGGATCAATGTGGATTTATTCCACAGAGGCAAATGCCTAATTTAATAGGGAGAGTATTGAATATAATAAAAGTCATTAAAAGAAGGAACTTAAAAGCAGGGTTGATAGCTTTAGATATTTTTAAAGCCTTTGATTGCGTGGAATGGCCAGCGTTGAAAAGTATTATAAAGATATTTGGTTTTGGAGAAAGGTTTATAGGAGTGATTAATGAGCTCTATGCAAACAACAAGGCGGTAGTAATGGAAAATGATGGATTAACACAACAAATTGCTTTAGCCCGGGGAACAAGACAAGGGTGTCCTCTCTCCCCAATATTATTTGCAATTGTTATAGAAATATTGGCAAATGTTATTAGGGATGATGAGAGATTGAAGGTGATAGGAGAGGAAGATAAAATAAAAATTAATATGTTTGCAGATGATACTTTATTGACATTAGAAAATCCAAGGGAAAGCATAGAAGAAATAAAGCAACATTTGAGAGAATTTGGAGAGATTCCAAGATTTAGGGGTGTGCATCGGATCGGATCCGATCCACGATCCGAATCCGATCCGCCCCAAAAATCGGAAAATCCGATCCGATCCGATCCGATCCGATACACCATCCGATCCGATCCGATCCGATCCGGCGAGGTCCGATCCGGATCGGATCGGATCGGCGGATCGGACGCCATTTTAAATGCGTTTTTCCCATAGCAAAGTATTGTTGTTTTACAAAAACGCCTATAACTTTTTCATTTTTAACGACAGAAGGATGAAACTTGGGCACATTGTACACTGGTTAGGGATAGGTATCTGTGAGAAATTTCAGAAAGATTGGTGCATGCAGTTTGTGGCAATTAATTTTTTAATAAATAACATGGAATGCCTATAACTCGGTCATTTTTAAAGTTACACACATGAAACTTTGCCACATTGTAGGTGGAACCTTGGGACCCACGTGTGTGAAATCCCAGAACCGTGGGTGCTTGCCTGGTGTGGCAATGAATTTTTGAAAAATGGGTAGTAGTGGGGTAAATGCAGTTATGCCTCCCATGTTTTTATTTTTAAAGATACAAACAGGACACTTCGGCACATTACAGGGAACACTTCCCTTGATATGTGTGTAAAATTTCAGACAGCTAGCTCCAGGCATGTGTTGGCAATGAATTGTTGAAAATTGGGTAGCAGTGGGGTAAAATACAGTTTTGCCTCCCATTTTTTTATTTTCAAAGATACAAACGGGAAACTTTGGCACATTGCAGGGAACACTTCACTTCAAATGTGTGTGAAATTTCCAGAAGCTAGGTGCAACATTTTAGTGGGAAACGAACGTTTATTCATAGCATTTCACATGGGATTTATGGGTTGGTTTTAAGAGCTACAAACCTCTAACTCGCTCACATGGCACAGGACCTATGCCCGCTCAAACGCTGGAAATTTAACAAACTTTGGTGCAATGCTTTAGTGGGAAAACAAAGGTTTATGCATGGCATTTCACATGGGATTTATGGGTTGGTTTTAAGAGCTACAAACCTCTAACTCGCTCACATGGCACAGGACCTATGCCCGCTCAAACGCTGGAAATTTAACAAACTTTGGTGCAATGCTTTAGTGGGAAAACAAAGGTTTATGCATGGCATTTCACATGGGATTTATGGGTTGGTTTTAAGAGCTACAAAACTCTAACTCGCTCACATGGCACAGGACCTATGCCCGCTCAAACGCTGGAAATTTAACAAACTTTGGTGCAATGCTTTAGTGGGAAAACAAAGGTTAAACTTTATTATTTTAAACCTTCAGGAAAGGGAGGGGGAGGCTGTGTTTGTGTGTGTGTGTTTGACAGCTTGATCCACCAATTGTGCTTTAGAATACATGACTGAATCACCCAATCCTGTGAAGACTTTCTTCAGCCTCCAATCGCAATGCTGGAGGAGGGCACCAGTATATATTCTCTCAGCCCTGCCCTTCTGGCTCTTTGTGGGTTGAACGTGGAGGAGATTAGGGAGTGTTTTGGAGCTGTGTTGGAGAGACTGTATTGATTTGATTGTATTTGGAGGTGGTTTTGAGGAGTTTCTGATCTTTTACTTCAGCTTTTCTTGTTCTCTCTCTTGGCTTTCCTTTCTCTCTTGCCTTTCCTTTCTTAGATAGCACGTTTGTTTGTCTGTGAGTTCAGTTTGTCTTTGCAGTGAGTGTGTTTGTTTGTTCTACTTTCGCTTTCTGAAAAAAACCCAAAAAAATAATAAAAAAATATTTCTATCCTCTCTCTCTCTCTCTCTCTTTCTCTGTGTGTGTGTGTGTGTGTGCGCGCTTGTGAGTGAGTGTGTGTTGCTGGGCTGTGTAGCCTGCTGCTACAAACACAAAAAAAGTCAGCAAAGCACACACTTACACAAAAATAAATAATAATAAAAATAAAATGAAGCGTGGCACTCAAAGGGGGGGTGCTCCCAAGGCAGCATTTGGGAGAGGCCGCTCTGGGCATGGCGCTGCTGCTGCTGCTGCTGGGACCAGCAGCAGGCAGCCTACTTCCACACCCCCAGTTAAACTGAGGCGTTCTCCACTGGGGCAGCAGAAGCAGGCAGAGGCAACTCAAAGTAGTGCCTGCAGGGCACTCTTTCAGCAACATGAGGCAGGTGCTGGGAGCAGCAGTGGGCATGAAGAAGGAGCACTATATTATCCAGCTCCTTCTTTGGTGGGTGAGCCTGTGAACCCGCTGACTGATCTTTTCCCAGATCTTGTGGAAGTCAGCGAGGTTCAGAGTGAGAAGGAGGACTCTGATGTGGGGCAAGAGGAAGAGCAGGCAGCACCAGAGACTTACTCTCCACAATCCGTCCTCTCTTCCACTCATTCCCTTGCTCCTGAGGTGACACCACAGAGCGAAGGCGCCGGCAGGCCGTCTGTGTCACCCCAGAAGCGACAGGCAAGCAAGGTGTGGGACCACTTTGAGGTGGCAGTGGATTCCCGCTTTGCTGTCTGTCGCCACTGCAAGATGTCAGTGAGCAGGGGAAAAATGCCAGGCCACTTCACCACCACGAACCTCACCCGCCACATGCAGAGGCACCACCAGTCTGTTTTGCTTGGGACCGAGGCGGGCACCTCGCAGCAGACTGGTGCTAGCGGCAAGGGCAAGCAGAAGGCTCCTGCAACTTCTGCCAGCTCTCGACCTCCCATCCCCAAGAGGCTTCGCCAGGCCACCATGGAAGAGATGGGGTGGGGGAAGTATGGAGCCACAAGGTGGCGTTTTCCAGCGCCCAACCAGATCACCAATTGCATCGGTGAGATGGTGGCGTTGGATGACCAGCCATTCAGCCTCGTCGAGAACGCAGGCTTCAAGAGGCTGATGGCTCTTGTGGTTCCATACTACAAGCCGCCGTGTCGCACCACCCTGAGCAGGCGTGTGGTGCCCTCCCTGTACCAGGCATGCAGGGAGTTAGTTCTGGGTCGTCTGTGCCAGGCAGAGGCACAGAAGGTGCACTTCACTTCGGACATCTGGTCCAGCGAAGGAGGAGTGCACGCTTACCTGTCCCTGACGGCTCACTGGTGGGGAGCCTCAGGGCAGGAAGCACCCAGGACTTCTGGGACTGGGAAGGAGGGCTGCCGCTGGGCCCTCCTTCATACCGCAGTCATGGACCAGTCCCACACGGCGGAGGAGATTACGGAGGCCATGAACCGCATGGTGGCAGGGTGGCTGGGCGGGCACCAGCACACCCGCGGTTACATGGTCACGGACGGGGGAGCCAATATGCTGAAGGCGGTGCGCGATGGCGGATTTGAGGGCATCCGCTGCATCGCGCACGTCTTCAACCTGGTCGTCAGGGATGGCCTTGGAGGCAGCAAGGCCCCTCTCCCTCCCCAAATCCGTAATCTCCTAGAGAGCTGCAGGAAGGTGGCTGGGCATTTCCACCACAGCGTGAAGGGCAGTCGGTTGCTGCGGGAGAAGCAGCAGGAGCTGGGACTTCCGCAGCACCGGCTAGTGCAGGACGTGGCAACACGTTGGAACTCCACCTACCACATGCTCGAGCGTATGGTGGAGCAACAGCGTGTTGTCCACGAGATGTTCAGGGTCGGGGACATTGGCATCCAGGCCCCACTGTCCAGGCAGCAGTGGGAGGCCATGTCCCAGCTTCTGGTGGTCCTCAAGCCGTTCCTTGAGGCCACCGAGACCCTGAGCAGCAGCACTGCCCTTCTCAGCCAGGTGCTCCCCGTGGCCAGGCATCTCCAGAATCAGATGGGCGAGTTTCTGGAGGCCGGGGATGCCGTCACCGGCAGGCGCTTCCTGCCAGAGGTGCGGGAAGTGGTGACGAGGCTGAGGGAAAGCCTATCCCGCCGGGTCCAGCCTCTCTACAACGAGAGGCAGTACATGTTGGCCACCATGTGCGACCCGCGCATCAAGGATGGGTTATGTGGGCAGACTTCCCGGGCAGGTTGGGTGGAAATGCTGGTGACGGACGTTCGGGCGGCCCGGGATGCCAGGATTGGGCAGGCAGAGGAGGAGCCCACCGAAGCCCAGGCGCTAAGTCCGCTGAGCACCACCAGCAGCGGCGGCACCACCACACCCAGCAGGGGGACAGGCCAGGGGTTTTGGGACAAGGCTTTGCAGGCTGCGGTTGGGCATAGAGGCACTCAACCCAGCCGCCGCCAGGATGACGCTGCAGCAGCAGTGCAGCGTTACCTGGCGGAGCAGATGGAGGACGGCTCCATCGAACCCCTGGCCTACTGGTCATCTCGGCGCCAGATGTGGCCTGATCTGGCGCGGGTGGCCATGGACAGAATCAGCTGCCCACCGTCCAGCGTTCCAAGCGAGCGGGTGTTTTCCATGGCGGGCGACGTGGTCACACCCCACCGCTCTCGCTTGGACGCTGAGATTGTGGAGCAGCTGGTCTTCCTCAAGGTCAATCTGCCCCTGCTGGGATACCCCACCCTCATGCCCGCGGGGGAGTAATTGGCAGGCACCCCCCATCCATCCCACACCTTTGGGCAGGCACCGGCAGGCCCTTGATTTTTTAATTCTTATTTTCGGTTAATTAATTTTCTTTACTTTAATTTACTGGCTGTGTTGTTTACAGCTCAGTAACTCAACTCTGAACGATGGATCCCGAAGGGATCTAGTTTCTTCTCCTAGCCTCTTACATTGAGGGGATGCACAAGCATCTCACACATTCTATGTTGTTTGACTTGAACCAATGTGCTTGCACGTGTGCCTCTGAAATTGGACTCCGATGGCTCCCTCCAGGCCTTCTGTAAGGTCCCACACTTCCATGGGCGTTTCTTCTTGTAAGACCACGTCAGAGGCTCATGAGAACTTTGGATAAGAAGAAGGCTTAATTTTATCGCCAAGGAACGCATGCACCTCTCTGACTATGAACGAAGGACGCGATAGGATTCCTCTTCCAGGCTCCTACATTGAGTGGATGACAAGCAGCATCCCACACTGTTTCTGACTGTGTCTTTTGGACTTATGTGGCAGCCTTGCAGGGCTGTCACTGTGTGTTGTGTTTATTTTGGCTATATGATTTAAAAAACTGCCTGCCCGCCTGCCCGCCTGCTAGGTTGCCGCCATTGTGAAGTAGCCGGAATGCGTGGGCTGGTCTCACGGTTTCATTGCTTACTTGTGCAATGCGCAAGCGCCTGGCATCATGCCCGCCTCTGCCTCTGCCTCTGCCTGCCTGCCTGCCCGCCTGCTAGGTTGCCGCCATTGTGAAGTAGCCGGAATGCGTGGGCTGGTCTCACGGTTCTATTGCTTACTTGTGCAATGCGCAAGCGCCTGGCATCATGCCCGCCTCTGCCTCTGCCTCTGCCTGCCCGCCTGCCCGCCTGCTAGGTTGCCGCCATTGTGAAGTAGCCGGAATGCGTGGGCTGGTCTCACGGTTCTATTGCTTACTTGTGCAATGCGCAAGCGCCTGGCATCATGCCCGCCTCTGCCTCTGCCTCTGCCTGCCCGCCTGCCCGCCTGCTAGGTTGCCGCCATTGTGAAGTAGCCGGAATGCGTGGGCTGGTCTCACGGTTCTATTGCTTACTTGTGCAATGCGCAAGCGCCTGGCATCATGCCCGCCTCTGCCTCTGCCTCTGCCTCTGCCTCTGCCTGCCTGCCTGCCCGCCTGCTAGGTTGCCGCCATTGTGAAGTAGCCGGAATGCGTGGGCTGGTCTCACGGTTCTATTGCTTACTTGTGCAATGCGCAAGCGCCTGGCATCATGCCCGCCTCTGCCTCTGCCTCTGCCTGCCCGCCTGCCCGCCTGCTAGGTTGCCGCCATTGTGAAGTAGCCGGAATGCGTGGGCTGGTCTCACGGTTCTATTGCTTACTTGTGCAATGCGCAAGCGCCTGGCATCATGCCCGCCTCTGCCTCTGCCTCTGCCTCTGCCTCTGCCTGCCCGCCTGCCCGCCTGCTAGGTTGCCGCCATTGTGAAGTAGCCGGAATGCGTGGGCTGGTCTCACGGTTCTATTGCTTACTTGTGCAATGTGCAAGCGCCTGGCATCATGCCCGCCTCTGCCTGCCCGCCCGCCTGCCTGCCTGGAGGTGCCCATGCAGCTGTGACTTTGCCTCTGCCAGTGGGACTTTGCCTCTGCCACTGGGACTTTGCCTCTGCCACTGGGACTTTGCCTGGAGGGAGCTGTGCCAAACTGTGACTTTGCCTGGAGGGAGCTGTGCCAAACTGGGACTTTGCCTGGAGGGAGCTGTGCCAAACTGTGACTTTGCCTGGAGGACCCTGTGCCAATGTGACTTTGCCTGGAGGAGCCTGTGCCAATGTGACTTTGCCTGGAGGGAGCTGTGCCAAACTGTGACTTTGCCTGGAGGACCCTGTGCCAACGTGACTTTGCCTGGAGGGAGCTGTGCCAAACTGTGACTTTGCCTGGAGGACCCTGTGCCAATGTGACTTTGCCTGGAGGGAGCTGTGCCAAACTGTGACTTTGCCTGGAGGACCCTGTGCCAACGTGACTTTGCCTGGAGGAGCCTATGCCACTGGGACTTTGCCTGGAGGACCCTGTGCCAATGTGACTTTGCCTGGAGGGAGCTGTGCCAAACTGTGACTTTGCCTGGAGGACCCTGTGCCAACGTGACTTTGCCTGGAGGAGCCTATGCCACTGGGACTTTGCCTGGAGGACCCTGTGCCAATGTGACTTTGCCTGGAGGACCCTGTGCCAATGTGACTTTGCCTGGAGGGAGCTGTGCCAAACTGTGACTTTGCCTGGAGGACCCTGTGCCAATGTGACTTTGCCTGGAGGAGCCTGTGCCAATGTGACTTTGCCTGGAGGGAGCTGTGCCAAACTGTGACTTTGCCTGGAGGACCCTGTGCCAACGTGACTTTGCCTGGAGGGAGCTGTGCCAAACTGTGACTTTGCCTGGAGGACCCTGTGCCAATGTGACTTTGCCTGGAGGGAGCTGTGCCAAACTGTGACTTTGCCTGGAGGACCCTGTGCCAACGTGACTTTGCCTGGAGGAGCCTATGCCACTGGGACTTTGCCTGGAGGACCCTGTGCCAATGTGACTTTGCCTGGAGGGAGCTGTGCCAAACTGTGACTTTGCCTGGAGGACCCTGTGCCAATGTGACTTTGCCTGGAGGGAGCTGTGCCAAACTGTGACTTTGCCTGGAGGACCCTGTGCCAACGTGACTTTGCCTGGAGGAGCCTATGCCACTGGGACTTTGCCTGGAGGACCCTGTGCCAATGTGACTTTGCCTGGAGGACCCTGTGCCAATGTGACTTTGCCTGGAGTAGCCTATGCCACTGGGACTTTGCCTGGAGGAGCCTATGTGCCACTGGAGTCCTCCGATCCACAGCCGCCGCACGAATAAGGTAAGTGTGTGCAGTCAACGCAGGGACACCTGAGAGTGTCCAGAAGTGGGGCAGTGTGAGATCTTACTTCCGAGTAAGCAAGCAGACTGCCCATCTGCCCCAGCCACGGCCGCATGGAGGTGGCCCCTCGATTCACGTCGCCCCTACGACTCAGGTAAGAGTGCAGGCAGAGTGGCCATATAGAAAAGAAGGCAGGGCCCCTGCACCTTTAACTGTTGTGATGAAGAGGGAATCTCAGCAGGAACTAATTCCATACAAATGACACTGGCAGAAATTCCCTTTTCTCTACAACTGCTGAAGTTAGGAACCCTGACCTGGATTTGATCTGGTCAGCCTAACGTAGGGTGCTATTAGGAGTGAATGAATAACCCAAGGACAAAAGAAATGGTGATTCTCTAATGATCCGGTAAGCTGTGTCCTGCCAGACACAAAAGGATAGCCAATCCCTCTAACAATGGGCTCAGAAGAGTGATTTAGAAAGGGAGGGGTGCAGGAGAAAGAGGATTGCATCACAAACCAGAGAAGTGTGCCGGTGGGAGACTAGTTACTAGGACTTGCATGTATTAATTAATACAAATCTTTATTTATTTTCCTTTCTTCTTTTGCAGTATAAAAGTATTTATGTAATATTCATTATCCCCCTCCTCTTCTTTTGCAGCCTATGGCACTCTCACTGCCACAGTGCCCGGGAAAGGAGAGACTTTGCCCATTACATGCCAGCCTGCCCGCCCGCTGCTGATGCCGCCTGCCGCCTTCCAGATCGTTCCTGCGAGGCGGGCCAGCCGCCTTTCTTGCACAAGCCATGGGACTAGGGGTCCTCCAGGAGAATCTCACCGAGTCCTCAACGCCCTCAGGACTATGGTAAGTGTTCTGTGAATGGGGGGGGGCACCTTCCACCTAACTGAAGGTTGGCTGTCTGCCTGCTAACTTCCGAGTGAGCAGGCAGCCCCGTGTGCCTACTGGGGCGTGGGCACTCAGGACCGGGCAGATGCCAGTCCTGGGTGAGAGGGAGCCAATGGTGGAAAAGTATGATTTATCTCATGTTAATTCTTTTCCCCCCCCCCTCCTTCTTTTGCAGCCTATGGAACTCTTCGCCACTGCGCAAAGCGTACCCGTGAATCCAGACTGCCCATCTGCCCCAGCCACGGCCGCATGGAGGTGGCCCATCGATTCACGTCGCCCGCACGACTCTGGTAAGAGCCTGTCAGAGAGCTTACCCACGAGTAAGCAAGCAGGCAGCCCCGTGTGCCTGCTGGGGCGTGGGCACTCAGGACGGGCACATGCCAGTCTTGGGTGGGAGGGAGCCAGTGGTGGAAAAGTATCATTTTCCTCATATTCTTCCCCCCCCCCTTCTTCTTTTGCAGCCTATGGAACTCTTTGCCACAGTGCCCAGGAGAGACGGTAATGCAGACTGCCCACCTGCCCGTCACTGCCCGCCTGGAAGTGGCATCTTATCAACAACGCCCTCAGGAGGACTACGGTAAGTGTTCTGTGAATGGGGGGGGGCACCTTCCACCTAACTGAAGGTTGGCTGTCTGCCTGCTAACTTCCGAGTGAGCAGGCAGCCCCGTGTGCCTACTGGGGCGTGGGCACTCAGGACCGGGCAGATGCCAGTCCTGGGTGAGAGGGAGCCAATGGTGGAAAAGTATGATTTATCTCATGTTAATTCTTTCCCCCCCCCTCCTTCTTTTGCAGCCTATGGAACTCTTCGCCACTGCGCAAAGCGTACCCGTGAATCCAGACTGCCCATCTGCCCCAGCCACGGCCGCATGGAGGTGGCCCATCGATTCACGTCGCCCGCACGACTCTGGTAAGAGCCTGTCAGAGAGCTTACCCACGAGTAAGCAAGCAGGCAGCCCCGTGTGCCTGCTGGGGCGTGGGCACTCAGGACGGGCACATGCCAGTCTTGGGTGGGAGGGAGCCAGTGGTGGAAAAGTATCATTTTCCTCATATTCTTCCCCCCCCCCCTTCTTCTTTTGCAGCCTATGGAACTCTTTGCCACAGTGCCCAGGAGAGACGGTAATGCAGACTGCCCACCTGCCCGTCACTGCCCGCCTGGAAGTGGCATCTTATCAACAACGCCCTCAGGAGGACTACGGTAAGTGTTCTGTGAATGGGGGGGGGCACCTTCCACCTAACTGAAGGTTGGCTGTCTGCCTGCTAACTTCCGAGTGAGCAGGCAGCCCCGTGTGCCTGCTTTGGCGTGGGCACTCAGGAAGGGCAATCCTGGGTGGAAGGGAGCTGGTTGTGTTGAAGTGGTCAACTAATATTCATTCTTTTTCCCCCCCCTTCTTCTTTTGCAGCCTATGGCACTCTCACTGCCACAGTGCCCGGGAAAGGAGAGACTTTGCCCATTAAATGCCAGCCTGCCCGCCCGCTGCTGATGCCGCCTGCCGCCTTCCAGATCCTTCCTGCAAAGAGAGCAAGCCGCCCTCCTCGCACAAGCCATGGGACTTGGCATTCGCCCTCAAGGAGAATGTCACCCAGTCCCCAAAGCCGCTGTTGGACTTTGCCCATTAAATGCCAGCCTGCCCGCCCGCTGCTGATGCCGCCTGCCGCCTTCCAGATCCTTCCTGCAAAGAGAGCAAGCCGCCCTCCTCGCACAAGCCATGGGACTTGGCATTCGCCCTCAAGGAGAATGTCACCCAGTCCCCAAAGCCGCTGTTGGACTTTGCCCATTAAATGCCAGCCTGCCCGCCCGCTGCTGATGCCGCCTGCCGCCTCCCAGATCCTTCCTGCAAAGAGAGCAAGCCGCCCTCCTCGCACAAGCCATGGGACTTGGCATTCGCCCTCAAGGAGAATGTCACCCAGTCCCCAATGCCGCTGTTGGACTTTGCCCATTAAATGCCAGCCTGCCTGCCCGCCTTCCAGATTCTGCTGTGGAAGGAGAAATAAATAATACTAGGTGCTGCAAGAGACCATGTGGATTGGCTCTACATCAAAGCAGCCTTCTGGTTTAGAATTACATAGTACACAAGAAAAGAACAATCACTTATCCTGCAAGATCCCTTCCCAGGCTAGGATCTGAATAATAGCTATTAGCTAGGATCTGAATAGCTATTACCTGGGATTAGCTACTAGTGCATTTGGTAGCATTCCTGCAACCAACACCTGTCTTGTCATGTAAATGTATGGGTCCCTAAAGCAATTTACAATCACTTTACATTTTACAAATGAATAAGTGAAACTTTCTTCCCTCATTACCAATCCACACCAGGCAGGCAATGTCCCCTTCCTGAAGGTTTAAAATAATAAAGTTTAACCTTTGTTTTCCCACTAAAGCATTGCACCAAAGTTTGTTAAATTTCCAGCGTTTGAGCGGGCATAGGTCCTGTGCCATGTGAGCGAGTTAGAGGTTTGTAGCTCTTAAAACAAACCCATAAATCCCATGTGAAATGCCATGCATAAACCTTTGTTTTCCCACTAAAGCATTGCACCAAAGTTTGTTAAATTTCCAGCGTTTGAGCGGGCATAGGTCCTGTGCCATGTGAGCGAGTTAGAGTTTTGTAGCTCTTAAAACCAACCCATAAATCCCATGTGAAATGCCATGCATAAACCTTTGTTTTCCCACTAAAGCATTGCACCAAAGTTTGTTAAATTTCCAGCGTCTGAGCGGGCATAGGTCCTGTGCCATGTGAGCGAGTTAGAGGTTTGTAGCTCTTAAAACCAACCCATAAATCCCATGTGAAATGCCATGCATAAACCTTTGTTTTCCCACTAAAGCATTGCACCAAAGTTTGTTAAATTTCCAGCGTTTGAGCGGGCATAGGTCCTGTGCCATGTGAGCGAGTTAGAGGTTTGTAGCTCTTAAAACCAACCCATAAATCCCATGTGAAATGCCATGAATAAACGTTCGTTTCCCACTAAAATGTTGCACCTAGCTTCCGGAAATTTCACACACATTTGAAGTGAAGTGTTCCCTGCAATGTGCCAAAGTTTCCCGTTTGTATCTTTGAAAATAAAAAAATGGGAGGCAAAACTGTATTTTACCCCACTGCTACCCAATTTTCAACAATTCATTGCCAACACATGCCTGGAGCTAGCTGTCTGAAATTTTACACACATATCAAGGGAAGTGTTCCCTGTAATGTGCCGAAGTGTCCTGTTTGTATCTTTAAAAATAAAAACATGGGAGGCATAACTGCATTTACCCCACTACTACCCATTTTTCAAAAATTCATTGCCACACCAGGCAAGCACCCACGGTTCTGGGATTTCACACACGTGGGTCCCAAGGTTCCACCTACAATGTGGCAAAGTTTCATGTGTGTAACTTTAAAAATGACCGAGTTATAGGCATTCCATGTTATTTATTAAAAAATTAATTGCCACAAACTGCATGCACCAATCTTTCTGAAATTTCTCACAGATACCTATCCCTAACCAGTGTACAATGTGCCCAAGTTTCATCCTTCTGTCGTTAAAAATGAAAAAGTTATAGGCGTTTTTGTAAAACAATAATTTGCTATAGGAAAAAGCATTCAAAATGGCGTCCGATCCGGATCGGAAAATCCGATCCGCGGATCGGAATCGGATCCGATCCGATCCGACACACGATCCGATCTGATCCGATCCGACCCCCCAGGTCCGATTCCGATCCGCTATCCGATCCGATCCGGGGGGTCAGTGCACATCCCTACCAAGATTACAGGTAAATTGGGGAAAATCAGAAATGATGTTATTTAATTATGACAAAGAAGAAAGGGAGGAGTGTAGTTCAAGACTTGATCTTAAGACTAAAAATATAGTGCGCTATTTAGGAGTTTATATTACGAAAGATTTAGAAAAGTTAGAGGAAATAAATTTCAGTAGTTTAAAAAAAACAGATAATGAAGAAGTTAGAGGCTTATAGGAAATTAAAGCACTAAATTAAACCGCTATTCTACCAAATTAAAGTTTGGTAGAATAGCGGTTATTAAAATGAAAATATTACCAAAGATTAATTTTTTGTTTAGAATGTTACCAATTAAAATAACAGAAGTAGAATTAAGAAGTTGGCAAAGCATGATAAATAACTACTGTAATGGAGATAGAAAAGCAAGAATTAATAAAATGAAATGGTATAAAACTCAAAGGAAAGGAGGGTTGGGACTCCTGAATATAAAGATATATTATATAGCTAATCAATTAAGATATGTTATAAATAGTATAGTAGGAAAAGAGGATTTAGAATGGCTAGACACACGGACAGGAGATATAGAGTTAGAGTTACAAAATATATTTTTTAGTAAAATACAAAAGAATCAATTAAGGGATATGGAAAATCCCATCCAAAAAAAAATCATAGAAATTTGGGGAAAGTATAAAAAGAAATTAATACCAGGAATTTCTCCTCTAACCCCAGTCGTGTTATTGGAGAACTTCCCAGGTAATTTGAGAAGAGAATTGGAAGGACTACTGAGAGGAAAAAAATAATTAAAGTGAAAGTTTGGCTCAGGAGATTGGTTAATAAAAAGCAAATTGAAGAAATTTTAAGAGGACAAAAAAAATTATAGTTTAAGTGTATACAATTGGAACAGTGGACACAGAAATGGAAAAAGAAAAATAAGGACTGTAGAAAGGAAACAAGATTTGAAAAATTAATTGAGTCAAGAGAGAAGGAAGGGGAAAATAAAAGTAAAAAAGGTATTATAAGTGAAATATATAACATATTGTTAGAGGCGGGGGAGCAACAAGAAATTTTGAAAACATTCTGGGAAGAAGATTTAAAAAAACAAATTACTGAGGTTAACTGGGGGAAGATATGGGAATTAAGAACTTTAAAGCTGTTGTCAATTAGGATAAAAGAAAATCATTATAAAATAATTTGGAGATGGTATCTCACTCTTGTAAGATTACATCAGATAGATAAGAAAGTTTCAATGCTATGCTGGAGGGGTTGTCAGGAAGCGGGGACATATTTCCATATGTGGTGGACTTGTGAGTATGTACAAAAATTTTGGAAAAGAGTTTTTAAAGAAATAAGTGAAATACTGGGTAATAAAGTGGAAGCAAGTCCAAATTTAGCTTTACTGTCGAAGTTTGATAAAGAATATGGGAATAAAAATACAAGAGAATTGATAAACAACCTCCTGACACCGGCTAGATTAATGATAGCTAAGAATTGGAAAATACAAGGGAATTATAGTATAGAAGAATGGTATAAAGGGGTGTGGGGTATTGCAATTAATGATAGACTAACATGTAAACTTAAAGTTAGGATGGGAATATCCAAAAAGAATGATTTTGAAAGTATTTGGGGATCATTTATAGAATATGTTTTAGTAAAGGGGAGAGGTTGTACACCTTCAAAAGAATCGTCGCAATTTTGGAAAAATGTATAATATATTAGAACATGAAGGTCTCAAGGGTAGGGGAGCACAGGAGGATGTTAAGGTTTTGTTTATGTATTATGTTTATTTTATGTTATTATATGTTGAAATATTAAAATTAAACAAAAAAAAGAGAAAGGGCACTTGGTACCCTAAGGGGCAACATGGAAGAAGTAGGATGACCATATTTTGGAAACCAAACAGGAGGAAAACATGGTCGGCCCCGAAGGGGGCCTCCCCACCAACATGTCTGCCCCCAGGGGGTATGTCCAGCACAAAGGGGGGGGGGTGCCCACCTGAATATAGCCTTGGTCACATGTCTGATTTTACAGCACACAATTAAGACATTCTACATCACATCTTAATGTTAAAATCACTGAACTAACAAGTGAGACATCCAATGTATCTGAAATTAACTTCACTCCTACTTTTGTAGCTTTTGCTGTACTTTGTTGTGATACTCTGTGTGATACATTCTCCCCTTCCCTCAAATATCTTTTCTGAGTGTATCCTCACTCTGCTGCAAGCTGCTGCTTAACAGGGCTTGCTGCTGGCCAGCTGGTCTTTTAATTTTTTTAGTTATAGTTCAATTTTGGTTTGAAACGTGCTAAAAATCAACATATGAACAGACCTGCTTGAAACTTGGCATGGCTAAAGTCCTACATAAGATCTATCATGATGCCAAGTTTCATCTCTTTATCTTTAAAAATGTTTTTTTTAAAAAATAATTTTAAACCCCCAAACTTTAAAAAATTCCTAAAAATCAACAGATGAATGGAACTGCTTCAAATCTGGCATGGCTAAAGCCATACCTAAGGGTTTCATCTCTTTATCTTTAAAAATGACTTTGGCCTCCTCCACACGAGACGTTTAATGAGCCTTGAAGGCTCATTAAAAAATTTACCTCCACAAGCACGGAGCGCAAAACGGGCGTACAGGCGCGTTATCTCCCCGATAATGCGCATTTTCGAACACGCGTTAAATAGCGACTTTTATTTTGCTCCGGCCGTTAAAGCGCATTTTCGCGGTGTGAACAAGCGATTACGCGCATTAACTGCTTGTAAAGCGCTTTTTGGACATGAATTAATGCGCTTCGCCGCCTCTCGCTGCCTCCGGTGCAGAGGGATTAGGAGTAGAAGCGCCTCCGCGATAATGCGCATAATCGCGGAACCAGGGGCAAAAGCGCATCCTTGTGGAGGGGGCCAGAGCTGTAAGCTAGGCTGACCATATGAAAAGGAGGACAGGGCTCATGTAACTTTCACAGTTGCAGAGAAAAGGGAATTTCAGCGGCATCATTTGTATACAATTAGTTCCTGGTGAAATTCCCTCTTCATCACAACTATTAAAGTTGCAGGCACTATACTAGAGTGACCAGATACAAAAGAGGGCAGGGCCCCTGCAGCTTTAACTGTTGTGATGAAGAGGGAATTTCACCAGGCACGAATTGCATACAAATGATGCTGGCTGAAATTCCCTTTTCTCTACAACTGTTAAAGTTACATGAGCCCTGTCCTCCTTTTCATATGGTCATATGGTCAGCCTATGTAAGCATTTTTGTTAATTTCCATTAACTATAAAGTAGAGCTGCCCTTTGGATGGGGGGAGGATGGGGAAAATCTGAATTTTTCTTCAAATTTCATAAACCCCCCCCTTCCCAGATTTGTTACCAAAAATCCTGACATGTCCTGTTTTTTCCTGACACCTGTCTCCAGAATACAAATGGAAATGCAAGCACATCACTCGCTTCTCTTCCAGATATTCAACAGTAACCCGCACATCACTCTAACAATTGTGGAGGCCAAGACTGAGCACATAAGTAAGCAGGACCCAATTCAAGCTCTTCCCCCATCTGAGGTGGAAGAACACAAATGCGCGCCTCCTCTATGTCTCCCAAACACACTGCCATGTCGTCTGTCTACCCCACCTCACATCCTCTACACCATCTGCCATGTCTCCCCTGCATGCTACATCACCAGCCACATCTCCTCCCTCCCCTTTGTATACCACTTCTCCACGTGCCATGTCCCCTCCCGCCACATCTCCGGTCTGTCCCCAAATCCAGCCACATCTCCCTAACTCCCCATTGCCACCACTGCTCCTATTGCTGCTGCTCTCTGAGAGCTGTGTCAGCCATAAAAACAGTGCCAGCCAGGCCCAAATGCCTGGTTCCAAAAGGAGTCCTTCTTTGGGCCAGGCCTTGAGGAAAGGGTGTCCCTGGAGATGGAGATGGTCTGCGGTACAGGCTCTTTCCAGGGACACCCCTCCCCCAATGCCTGGGTCTGAGAAAGGACTTCAGAGCCAGGCACTTGGATGCATGCCTTGGGCAATTTAATTTGTTTAAAAGTTAACTCACAGGCCTAGCATCGGCCTATTACTTTAAGATGATTACCTTGCAGACATATATCTTAGGGGGCCTGAGCAACGCCAGGTATATCAGCTAGTAAATAAATAAATGGTTGAGGTTCCCTAGCCTTTCTATTGTGCCTGAAGTTCTGCAAGCTAATATCTTATGGAAACAATTGTCAGCCACAGCAAATATGCTTAACTAGGGTGACCATATTTTGGAAACCAAAAAGGAAGACAATATGGCCGCCTCAAGGGGGCGTGCCCACCAACATGTCGATCCCCCAAGGGGGCGTGCCCATCAACATGTCCATCCCCCAAGGGGGCGTGCCCATCAACATGTCCAGCCCCCAAGGGGGTGTGCCCACCCAAACATGGCCTTGGTCACATGTCTGATTTCACAGCATACAATTAAGACAAACTTGTTCTACACAACATCTTAATGTTAAAATCACTGAAATAAAGAACAAGTGAGACATTAATAATAATAATAATATATAATAATATATTTATTTATCACCCACCTCTCCCAACGGATCGAGGCGGGGAACAACACCAAACACAAAATACAAAAACTGATTAAAAGCAGATAAAACCAGTACATCATTAAAACACCAATAAAACACCAATAAAACTCTTTAAAATTCATCTGGGTAGGCCTGCCGGAAGAGATAAGTCTTTATAGATCTTTTAAATTCCGGAAGACTAGTGAGTTGGCGAATCTCTCCCGGCAGGTCATTCCATAATCTGGGAGCGGCAGAAGAGAAGGTCCTCTGGGTAACGGTTGTCAGTCTAGTTCTTGTTGACTGTAATAAATTCTTCCCAGAGGACCTGAGCGTGCGGGGCGGATTGTATGGGAGAAGGCGATCCCGTAGGTAACCTGGACCCAAACCATGTAGGGCTTTAAAGGTAATAACCAACACTTTGTACTTCACCCGGAAACTGATTGGCAGCCAGTGAAGAGATTTTAAAACTGGTGTAATGTGGTCACCCCTAGATGTACCGGTGACCAACCTGGCTGCCATATTTTGAACTAATTGAAGTTTCCGGACTAGGCACAGAGGTAGCCCTATGTACAGCGCATTGCAGAAGTCGAGCCTCGAAGTTACCAGTGAGTGCACTACTGATTTTAGGTCTTCCAACTCTAGGAAGGGGCGCAGCTGGCGTATCAGCCGAAGCTGATAGTAGGCACTCCTGGCAGTCGCATCTATCTGAGCTGTCATTTGGAGCGACGGATCCAGGAGCACCCCCAAGCTGCGAACACAGTCTTTCAGGGGGAGTGTAACCCCATCCAGAACTGGTTGACATACCTCCAACCCCAGGTTGTGGCCCTTGACAGTAAGCACCTCCGTCTTGTCTGGATTCAGCTTCAGTTTGTTTTTCCTCATCCAGCCCATTACCGCCTCCAAGCATTCATTCAGAGGAGACACACTATCCTTAGCTGATGCTGTTGTCGAAGGCATAGAGAAATATATTTGGGTGTCATCAGCATACTGATAGCACCCTGCCCCATGCCTCCGGATGATCTCTCCCAGCGGTTTCATGTAAATGTTAAACAGCATTGGGGAAAGGATGGCACCTTGTGGTACACCACATAGCAACTCCTTTTTTGAAGAGCAGCTATCCCCAAGCATCACCATCTGGAACCTGCCCGAGAGGTAGGACCGGAACCACTGAAGCACAGTGCCCCCGAGTCCCAATTCCCTCAGGCGATCCAGAAGGATACCATGGTCGATGGTATCGAAAGCCGCTGAGAGGTCCAGGAGTACCAACAGGGACACACTCCCCCTGTCAATACTCAGGCGTAGATCATCCACTAAGGCGACCATAGCAGTCTCAACTCCGTATCCTGCTCTGAAGCCAGTTTGAAATGGGTCTAGAAAATCTGTATCATCCAAAACTGCTTGCAGTTGGAAGGCAACCGCCCTCTCGATCACCTTGCCCAAAAATGGAAGATTTGATACTGGCCTATAGTTATTAAAGTCCAGGGGATCCAGGGAGGGCTTTTTTAGAAGCGGCCGTACTACTGCTTCTTTTAAACATGATGGAAAACTCCCCTCCCTGAGAGATGCATTAATAATATATTGTAGTTGTGATCTAACTGCATCTCCTCCCTGGGCGACCAGCCAAGAAGGACAGGGATCGAGAGGGCAAGTCGTCCTCCTCACTCGACCAAGCAGCTTGTCCACGTCCTCGGTACTCACCAACTGAAACTGATCCAGTGTAATTCTACTCGCGGAGTCGCTGGACACTCCATTATCAGCCTCTGCTATAACGACAGCATCTAAGTCGGTTCTTATCCGAGAGATTTTATCTGTGAAATGATTGTTAAAGGCATCACAGCGAACTACCGAAGGCTCTAACATTGGGTTCAGGGGGGAGGGTGCCCGAGTTAGACCCCTCACCACCCTGAACAGTTCTGCTGGACGCGAATTCGCAGACGCAATGCGTGCAGAGAAGTAAGCTTTCTTCGCTGCACGTATTGCCACCCCATAGGAACGAAGATGTTCTCTATGTCGTGTCTTGTCGGATATAAGTCGAGTTTTCCGCCATCGGCGCTCCAGTCGTCGTCCTTTCCGCTTCAACTCCCTGAGATCTTCTGTATACCAGGGCGCCCGATTAGAAGCGGGTCGGAGAGGACGTTTGGGGGTGATCGTGTCGATAGCCCTAGTTAGGTCTTGATTCCATCTATTGACCAGGGCTTCTACAGGATCGTCGACGATACCAGCCATAGATCCCTCTAAGGCCTTCTGGAATCCAGCAGGATCCATCAGCCTTCGAGGGCGGACCATCTTAATAGGTCCGCCACCCCTGCAGGGGCGGGTGGTAGCTGTGATACTAACCCTGACCAGAAAGTGGTCTGTCCATGACAATGCAGAGGTATTTGTTACCTCCGCCCACAGATCTGTCTGTTCGGAGCTGAAGACAGCATCGAGGGTGTGACCTGCTGAATGTGTAGGTCCAGAGACCAATTGGGATAGGCCCATGGTTGTCATGGATGCCATGAACTCCCGAGCTGCACCTGACAAACCAGCCTCGAATGGGATGTTGAAATCGCCCAGGACCAAAAGCCTGGGCGAATCCAACACCAACTCCGAGACCAGTTCCGTGAGCTCGGCCAGGGAGTCCGATAGGCAGTGGGGTGGCCGGTACACTAACAGAATCCCTAGTCTATCCCTGGCCTTCAGACTCAGGTACACACACTTGATGTGCTTCAATTGCCGGACAGGAAGTCTGGTCAGGTTAAGATTGTCTTTGTAGACCACAGCTACTCTGCCCCCCCGCCCACTTTCCCTCACCTGCTCACTAACACAGTACCCAGCTGGGAGAGCCTGAGCCCATGTCGGCCCACTATCATCTCCCAGCCAGGTTTCTGTGACGCATGCCAGGTCGGCCTCCTCATCTATAAGGAGGTCATAGATGATATTTGTTTTACTTTTAACCGACCTGGCATTGCATAGGAGCAAGGAGAGGTTCTGTGGGTGGCCTGGTTCGTTCTCCAAGATCCCCGGGATAGCAGGGCGACTGGAAGGTAAGATGGGTGTTAAATATCTATCTCTCCTTCCCCTATAAAGGCACATCGCCCTGCTATCGCCATATCTCCCCTTGCCCTGCACAACAGATATTGCCACTCCCAGACACATTTCAATTCAACTGCACTCCCAGCCACCTCAAGCGTGTCAGAGGGGTGGACTAGACCAGTGTTCTCCGCCTCTCTGCAGGCGGGCCGGGGCCGCGCCGGAGGAGATGCAGGGAGCCCCCACGCGAAGCCCTCTCTCCCTCCCTCCCCAACCGACGCCCTCCCTCTCCGCCTCTCCGCAGGTGGGCCGGGGCTGTGCCGGAGGAGACGCAGGGAGTCCCTACGCGCAGCTCTTTCTCTCCCCCTCTCCAGCCGATGTTCTCGCCTCTCCGCCTCTCCGCAGGTGGGCCGGGGCTGCGCGGGAGGAAACGCAGGGAGCCCCCACGCATAGCTCTCCCTCTCCCCTCCCCAGCAGATGCTCTTGCCTCTCCGCCTCTCCGCAGGTGGGCCGGGGCTGCGCCGGAGGAGACACAGGGAGTCCCCACGCGAAGCCCTCTCTCCCTCCCTCCCCAACCGACGCCCTCCCTCTCCGCCTCTCCGCAGGTGGGCCGGGGCCGCGCCGGAGGAGACGCAGGGAGTCCCTACGCGCAGCTCTTTCTCTCCCCCTCTCCAGCCGATGTTCTCGCCTCTCCGCCTCTCCGCAGGTGGGCCGGGGCTGCGCTGGAGGAGACGCAGGGAGCCCCCATGCGTAGCTCTCTCCCTCCCTCCCCAACCGACGCCCTCCCTCTCCGCCTCTCCGCAGGTGGGCCGGGGCTGCGCCGGAGGAGACGCAGGGAGTCCCTACGCGCAGCTCTTTCTCTCCCCCTCTCCAGCCGATGTTCTCGCCTCTCCGCCTCTCCGCAGGTGGGCCGGGGCTGCGCTGGAGGAGACGCAGGGAGCCCCCATGCGTAGCTCTCCCTCTCCCCTCCCCAGCAGATGCTCTTGTCTCTCCGCCTCTCCGCAGGTGGGCCGGGGCTGCGCTGGAGGAGATGCAGGGAGTCCCCACGCGCAGCTCTTTCTCTCCCCCTCTCCAGCCGATGTTCTCGCCTCTCCGCCTCTCCGCAGGTGGGCCGGGGCTGCGCTGGAGGAGACGCAGGGAGCCCCCACGCGTAGCTCTCCCTCTCCCCCTCCCCAGCAGATGCTCTTGCCTCTCCGCCTCTCCGCAGGTGGGCCGGGGCTGCGCCGGAGGAGACGCAGGGGGTCCCCACGCGCAGCTCTTTCTCTCCCCCTCTCCAGCCGATGTTCTCGCCTCTCTGCCTCTCCGCAGGCGGGCTGGGGCCGTGCTGGAGGAGACGCCGGGAGTCCCCACGTGCAGCTCCTTCTCTCCCCCTCTCCAGCTGATAGATAGAATGTATCTGAAATTAACTTCACTCACTTCTACTTTTGTAGCTTTTGCTGTTCTTTGAAGCTTTTACTATACTCTGTGTGATAGAGTCTCCCCTTCCCTCAAATATCTTTTCTGACTGCAAATCTTTCACTGGATTACAATAGTCTCAACTTTCCTAACGTTTAACACTCTTTCCCCATCATTTTTCTCATATCCACACTCACAGATTCAGCATACTGTTACCATTGAACAAATGAAGCAGTGGACAAGTGCAGAGAAATCTAGTACAACAAACTAGCAACCTAGCATGCAGGAAGAGTATAAAATATGATTACCCTGCAAACATTAGCCATGGAACAAAATGGACTAAAGGCTTGTTGTAGTCACTTCTTGCCTCTTAGCTTGTTTCAACTTCTGGTTGATCAGTGAGAAACTAATCTAACAATGTGTGATTATATCTCTGATTCATTAGCCATGTGAACAAGACCATGGTCAGTACAATACAAAGATAGGCCAGAACAGATGCCCATTATTACAATGCTAGATAAGGATCTTTCCCTCCTTTTATCCAAGTATATCCTGAATTTACATTGCCTTAGTGTGCAGAGAACATGCAACCAGCAGGTGCTCTCCAGAAAGATGCTTTCAGAGCCTAGGAGATTCAGACACACTCAAGCCAAGCCACGCTACACACTCAAATATTACTACTTGGACAGAACAATTTTGGGACAAATCAATACTTTGCAATCAACCAGACATGACAGTCAAAAACAACAAAGAAAAAACACACCTACCTCAATGACATAACAATACCTAATGACAAAACTGTTGCAGAAAAGGAAGAGTTAAAGAGAGAAAAATATACACCACTGGCTATGGAAGTTAAAGAACTATGGTAACAGGAAAAATTATAATCATTCAATTAGTTAGAGTGATCATATGGAAAGGAGGACAGGGCTCCTGTATCTTTAAGAGCTGTATTGAAAAGGGAATTTCAGCAAGTGTCATTTGTATGCATGTAGCATCCTAACCCTAACCAGTACCTCACACAATTTGGAAGCTATACTTCTATTAATGCAGTCCAAAATAGTGCTTGCTTATTTTGCAGTCCCGTCACACTATTGGCTCATATTAAGCTTGGGATCTTTAACAATTCTAAGATCCTTCTTGCCTGTAGTGTTGCTGAGCCAAGTAACCCCCATCTTGTAATTGTGCATTTGGTTTCTTTTTCCTACTTGTATAACTTGGCATTTATCCCTATTAATTTTCATTCTGCTGTTTTCAGCCCAGAGCTCCACTCTATCAAGATCACTTTGAAGTTTGTTTCTGTCTTCCAGGGTATTAGTCATCCCACCCAATGTTGTGTCATCATCATCACCATCATCCACACACACCTCATACTCAGGCAATAAAAATTAAAATCTACACACCCCTACACACTCAAAGTGTGTGTGTGTGTGTGTGTGGGGAAACCCCACACCTTCCCCAAGGCAATTAAAAAAACACACACAACCTCCTCCTATACACGTAACAGGGGAGGGGGGAATAAAAACCCACCCCCACACTCACCAAAGGCATCATCATCATCATCATCATCAGCCACCCACACAAGGCAAAATAACAGTAGACATAATAAATCTACACACAAACATGCACATACCCAAGGCAATAAAATAACATTAAAAATACAACACTCACCCACATACTCACCAAAGGAAAAAATAATAAAAATCCACACATGCACCAAGGCAAAAACCAACCAACCAACCAACCAACCACACACACTTAACCAAGACTAAAAGTAAAATAAATATCCACATACCCCAACATACTCACCCATGGCAAATCTAATAATAGTTTAAAAAAACATCCACATGTACCCCCCCCCCCAATTAATTCATCAAAATCAGTACTCAAGGAATATATGGAAAATAAGTGAAAATTAATTTCATCAATGCTGGCAGATATGAAATCCAATCTACCCCCACCCCAACTGAATTTAAATTGCAGCTAAAGACAGTTCATTTGCCTTCTATTGATTTAATACCCACACACACACGCATACATACAAGGCTATCTTCTTTTCTGATTGTAAGCCACTCTGGGAGCCTTTTTGGCTGAGGGGCGGGATAAAAATGCTATAAATAAGTAAGAGCAGCAAATTGCTTTTTAAAAAGTTTATAAACAGTAGCAGCAGCACTCAACAATAACAGGAGAAACAACAAGAAAAATAACATAACATCCAGCCCCAGCTCTGCGCACCAGGCCAGGCTAAGATGCCCTCGCTCCAGGCTGGGACAGGCTGCTCTGCACGCCATGAAAGTTCTTTCCAGGGATGGAAAAAAAAATCTACAATAGTTTCATACTTTCCCCCCAGTACTTCATATCATTCACAAAGGTACAGAACATATTTCTTTGCATTACTTAGCCCCCTCCCCTGCGCTCCTGCCCCTATGGCATTCCAAGCTCTTTGAGGCCATAGTCCTGCACCCACCCTGTGTACACACACCAGAATGCAGATCAACTTCTCAAAGTTTATCCAGATGTACTGTGATGCAACCACTCATTGAGCACCTCAAGCATCCGGTCATTCATTCCCCACCCCCATGTCCATTCTATCCAGGCTAATCTCAGTCCTGACAAATTCAATTACTGAGCATTTTATATTCATTCACCTACTTTCCATATTGCTATGCCAAGAGAGCAGAGAGTAGAGAACTACATAAAAGCACATTGTATTTATCTCTATATTAAAAAGCCAGAGTAAATAAAGCAAGATTTTAATAACAAACTGCCATAAAAAAAAGATATTAACTGTCATCTCCTGCAGCCAAGCTGCACAGGGATGCCTGGCTACCCAGGGTACCCCCCCCCGGGGCCATCCGCTTCCATCCGCTGGCACCCGCAGGCGCCAGCGGATGGAAGCGGATGGCCCCGGGGGGGTAAACCCCCTCCCCCCTAGGCTGACCATATGAAAAGTAGGACAGGGCTCCTGTAACTTTAACAGTTGTAGAGAAAAGGGAATTTCAGCCAGTGTCATTTGTAGGCAATTAGTTCCTGGTGAAATTCCCTCTTCATCACATAGTTAAAGTGGCAGGGGCTCTGCCTTCTTTTGTATATGGTCACTCTACCTTTCATAGACCTACAGCAGAGGGAATCTGAGCAGGTGCAACTTTTCTTCAGGCTGCATGAGAAGCTGCATGTACTGAAATTCCCTCTTCCGTACAACAATAAAAGGAAGGTATCCCTGAAGTCCTCCTCCGCATTATTCTAGCCTCTCAGTATCCCCCTTTCCTGCCTTTGTTCTACTCTTATTAAAAATACACCCACACACTTTCACTCTTCACCCCCTTTGCTTTCACCCATTCACTTTTTTCTTCCTTTATCTCGCGCCCCCCTCCCCCCTGCTTCCCCTCCCCCCTGCCCCCTGCTTACCTTGCAGGGACGTCCGCTTCCGTCTGGCACCGGCTGCTACTGCGAGTGGGCTTCTTGCAGTAGCAGCCGGTACTGGATGGGAGCGGACGTCCCTGCAAGGTAAGCACGCCGCACGCCCGCTCCCCCCTGCTTACCTTGCAGGGACGTCCGCTCCCGTCCGGCGCCAGTTGCTACTGCGAGCGGGCTTCGCGGCCTGCTCCAGAGTGGCACGCCAGGTGATATCATCACCTGACGCGCCACTCTGGAGCAGGCTGCGAAGCCCGCTCGCAGTAGCAGCCGGCGCTGGACGGGAGCGGACGTCCCTGCAAGGTAAGCGTGCCGCGTGCCCCTTCCCCCTGCCCCCCTCCCCCCTGTCCCCTGTTTACCTTGCAGGGACGTCCTCTCCCGTTCGGCGCCTGCTAGAACAAGCCCCGGATGGCGCAGGGGAGGAGGCAGGAATGACACATACCCGGAAGGGCGTGCGTGCATCATTCTGGCCTCTTCCCCGGCCGATCTAGGCCTTGTTCTTGGCCAGTGCAACCGCGCTAGCCAAGAACAAGGCTCAAATGGCGCAGGAGAGGCCCAATTTTCCCGGACTTTCGGGGATATTCTGAAATTTCCTCCCGGACTCAAATTTGGCCCCCTTATTCCGGACTTGTCCGGGGGGATCCAGACGTCTGGTCACCCTATAAACTGGAGAGATTAATATGTAGGCCTCAATGAATATTTTTAAACTGCCATTAAACAAAGTGGGGGAAGATATGTTACCTGGACTACGTGGACTCGTTTGCAGAAGAGTGCCTCCCTCTCCCTTCCCCTAAAGCTTCCCCTAAACCTCCAAGAACTTGTTCTGTCATTCCAAATTATGAACCAAAAGGAAAGGAAAACCAAAAACCCAATGTCCCAAGGAAACACCCAAGATCCATTGTTTCTGTTCCAACAGTAGCACCACAATCTATACACCACATGTCACTTGAATGTCAGGACCATTTCAAAGTAGCTTCACATGTTGCCACAAACGAAGGGTCCTCAGTCAGCTGTGTATCAACTACATAATTACTGCAACATTTTATGGGTATTTGCATGTTGGTATACCTGTAGTAGCTTAGACTTCCCCAATCTGGTGCCCTCCAGATGTTTTGGATGACAACCCCCAGCATTTTTTACCATGGGCCATGCTAGCTTGGGCTGATGGAAGCTAATGTCCAAAACATCTGGAGATCACCAGGTTGGGGAAGGATGCAGTAATTGGTCAACCCCTGCACAGGAGCTCTGGCCAATCAGGGCTCCTTCTTTAGAGTGATGAGATGCAAAGCAGGAAAGGGCCCCAGAGCTTCCTCAACAGTTGTGCAGACGAGGGAATTTCAGCAAGTGCGCTTTTCTCACATCCTTGCTTGACAAGCTGCAACTGCGCAAAAGTGTTGGGTGGTCCTGGAAGAAGCATTTCTCAGATATACAAAAGGAGAGCAATTGCCTGCCTAGCAAAGGAATGGTGTCTAGGCTTCAGGTGGAATTTAAACAACCTCTTGTAAAGGACACTCGAAATCTCAGGCAGTTTTTGTCTCGGTTTGCTGGTTCTCCCTATCCATCCTTTCCGGATAAAGGGGTCCATCACACCTATCTTTTTTTCCAGGCACGATTCGTGGTTTCCATCTCTGTTTCATTGGTGCGTCATGCGCTGGTCCCCTTCACAGGCCTTCCTGTATCAGCAAAATCTCTTTTCACTTATTTGCTCTTTCGCTATTGCACCCACCCCACCCCACCCCATCCCCTTCTCCTTCAGTTCATTAGTTCTTGTGGTTGATGGACATTGTGATAGGCATGGATGCCTCCTCCCCTCTGGTTTTGTTGTCTAGTATTTTAGTGATTTAATGTTTCATTGGCTGGGCAATGTTTCTGCCTTTAGAGATGAGATGATGCTCTCTTCTGTGCGGGGTCTTTGCGTGCCTTCTTTTTAATGTTATTTTTACTAATATATGCATTTTTACACACACTTCCCCCTTATATACATATCTTGTTTGCATTTTTGGATTGTGGAACTCCATTGCAAATTCAGAGAAGTACAAATTTCAAAGGATAACTGATTTTGGTCTGCATATAGGTTCAAATGTGTAAAATAAAATAAATTCATATTAAAATGTGAACTGAACACCTTTATCTCCCCATCCTTAGCCTTAACCCCTTCTTTCTATATACTATTTGCAGTACACGTTTTTGCAAAATCATTAGGTCCTTCCCATGGTTCTTGGGATTCTACATTAGTGACTTCTGGGAGCATGGACCTCTGACTACTTCCCAAAAGCCCCTCAGACACCTCCTGCATGGCATCTTGCTCTCCATAAGAGCTTTTTCTGAAAGTCAGAATAGCAGGACTAATTATTGCTGCTGCCTATCTAAGGGGGGGGGAGTGCTGTAAAAATCAAAGAAGTGCTTTGCTGGATTGAACTGAGGTCTATTGAGTCCAACATTCCATTGCCAGCAGTGCCACTGGAAGATCATGTGCATCGCATGAAGGCAATAGCCATTGCCTATTGTTTGTTTCAGTGTCCAGTAGTGATGTGAGAATCAGCAGAACTCGAGATCTTTGAGGTTCCTCAAATTCCATCTTGAAGCTCATGGCATCTTTTAAACACTTCCTGAAAACACACTTCTTCACTCAGGCATTCCCTGGATTGTAAGGGCTTCTCTAAACGAGCTATTTACACTTGATTCTGGCTACTCACAGAAGTTTCTGGGCCAATTAAACAACGCTGTAAACAAACAGGATGTCTCCCGTCACTTCCCCCTTTATTCTGTTGTAAAATAGATCAGAGAAAACCCTGAATAAACCCTTAATGGCGTCAAATCAGCAGCGTGTAAAGCTGGCATTGAGCTATGAAGTTGCCGAGGAAGCACTTTAAACGGAGGGAAAAGAGGGTAAAATGCTTACCTGTATCAAAGGGAGGCAGATTTGATCCTAATGTGTCTACTCAGAAGTAAGTCTCATTGTGTTCAATGGGGCTTATTCTCAAGTAAGTGTGACAAGGGTTGTAAACTTACAGCACTATCATACTCAGAAATAAGTCCTAGCTTTCCTGGGGGCTGTGAGGAAACAAGTGAAAACAAGACTCCCCCTCCTTTGCACACATGCCAGGGAGGGAGGGAGGGAGGCACTCCCTTGATTCCACCAACCGTGTCTGTCACTTAAAGGAGCCACAGGAAGCAGCAGGATCTTCCGTCTTGTTGTCCCTCTCCTCCCATGTAATCCAACTCATATCAATCGCGCCAGAGAACCAGAAAGCACAACAGTGCCGGGTAAACAATGGGATTTCCCTTAATGTAGAGATGCCCTCAGTAAATTAATTATGCTGCGCTATTTTACTGCTCTTTGATTTTTTTACTGTAGCTGGAAGTGCTTTTAATGCTAGGTTTTAATGCTGTGTATTAATACTGTGTTTTAATATTGTATTTTGATACTGTCAACTGCTGAGAGATTTTATTATATTCAGCAGTATATAAATGTCACAAATAAATAAATAAATTCTGCACATTTTGGAAATGTTCACATTTTTCTCCCACTGATCAAAGCATCCTCAAATTGCGTCATAAGCTCAGAAATGTACAGACCTTGATCGTAAATTGCATTCAAGTCTGCATTCAGTTCTGGGAGATGCAAACTGGATAAATTTCTCATAAATCCCTAGTGTTTGGTAATATATACTGCCTTTGAAAGTGGAGGTTCAATTGTGGCTAAATGCTGTTGATAGATTTATCCCTCATTAATTCCTTGGTTTCCATGGTCCAAGAAATGGCTGCATAACACAGCATTTTATCAGGATTTTAATCTCATTAACTGTCATTGCATTAAAAACATTTTCTCCCTCCCTTTTTACGAGCTTATAGAGTAACTGGTGGAAAAAACAAGGAGCCAGAAGAAGTGAAACTCAGTATGCTATAAAAAAGGTTGTGAGCCAAGATCATATCCATCGCCACACGTAAGAAGTCTTTGATACCGTCTGTGTAATTCTCTTCCATGTAATTACATACCTGACTTGAGTCCATGATTTAAAAGGATCAAACTACAGTCTTTGGCTAGACTCTTAATAGGGGTTTTGTTGTTGTCTAGATGAGGCTGAGTTAATAAAATTACTGGCTTGAACACTGAATACTTCAGTAAATTCCATTGCTGGGGCGCTTTTGGGCAGGAGGGGGTGTTAACTTCTTTTAACAAAAGCTTTTAATATTAATAGTGCTGTCCTGTGCATGTTTTTTCAGATGTAACGTATGCAGATTTCAGTAGGACTTTCTAGTAAATGTGTTTATGAGTACATCTGAAGAAAGAATCTCTAATTTGTGGGTGCACATAATGTGTATGTACTTAGTAGCCTAAACTTCTGTTCAAACATTTCTAAGTATGAATTATTGCTTGTTTATAATGAATGTCCTCTTCCCTCTATAATATGTATCTGGTAGCTTTCCTAAGTCTTAGAAAATGCAGTAGGTTCACTAGCTTCCATATTTGCTCACACTGGCTATTGTCACTGTTCATGCCATCACCCTGCCTCATTTGTAGAATTTTACAGGGAGTCTAAATGATGTCATCTTCAATTTGTAATCCTCCGATGTTTTCCCACCACTAGGGTGACCATATTTGGGAGACCAAAAAAGAGGACAAGCTGGGGGGTGGGCAGGAAAGCAGCTTTCTTGGGCCTCTGGAAAGTGCATCATTCCCCCTGCCTCCTTAAAGGCCCCAATTGGAGTAGAGGACGGGAAAGTGTAGCAATCCTGCCCCCACTGCTCCAATCGGGGCCTTTTCTATAATGTCTGGGAATGATACACTTTCCCCTTTAAGGCTGTGATTGGAGCAATGGGAGGGAAATGACCCGCCTCCAGAAAGCACATCATTCCCTCCCACCATGCTAATGGCAGCCTTAAAGGGGAAAGCATGTCTTTCCAGGACATTGTAGAAAATTACAGAAAATCCCCCCTGACACCCAGGATAGAACAAAAACCAGGACAAATCCGGGGAAATCCTGACAGTTGGTCACCCTACCCACCACTTCTTCCAGCTTTTACCTTACCGGAAAGATGGGATAACTGCTTGGTAGTGCCAGGGTCTGGAAGCACCCTGTAGGTAACAGATGAGTTAAGAAGTTAACATCAAGTGAAATGACTTTTCCATAATGATTACTTTCAGACGGGGGAAACCGCATTTGCTTACCGTCACTACTTCCTGCTTCTATTAGGCATTTCAAATGAGCTGAATTATGTGGGAAGAGAGCAGCGACAACATGGCCTGTAATTTAAAACTTCCCAGTCCATATGGTTCAACAGGACAGCACCTTCTAGTGGGTGTTTTATAGCACAACTTTGACTGCACACAGCAGGAAATCCCGACATATTTCAGATGAATCGGGTTTTCCGAGGTTTATTTTTAAACGGATTAACTGGGAAAAACTTGCCCAAAAAAGAGAAAATGTTGCACCTAAAAAAGGGGGGGGGGGAGAGGACACAGATTTGCATAACAGTTGTGCATATGTAAATTTAGAAACGATTACTATAATTTAAATAGAAATACAATAATCTCACCCTATTGGGGAGACTGCCTCGTGCATCTATTCAGTCTACTGTCCATATGCTAACTGTTGATTTAACCTATAAAGCCTTACACGGTTTGGGACCTGATGGAACGCCTTTCCTGACATGAACCTACCTGTACACTATGCTCAACATCAAAGATCCTCTTCCAGGTGTCTCCTCTGAGGGAAGCTCAGAGGATGGCAGCAAGGGAGAGGGCCTTCTCTGTGGTGGCCCCCCAGTTATGGAATGATCTCCCCAATGAGGCCCACCTGGCGCCAACAGTGTTATCTTTTTGGCACCGGGTCAAAACTTTTCTTTTCTCCCAGGCATTTTAACAGCTTAAGTTGAGGTTTTAACTGACTTTGTGGCCAGGCTTAAAAGTTTAAAATATTTTAAATATCAGCTGTATTATGTTTTATGGTTTAAAATTTTGTATATTGACTTTTTAATGTTCAATCTTTTAATTTTTGTAAACCGCCCAGAGAGCTTCGGCTATGGGGAGGTATATAAATGTAAATAATAATAATAATAATAATAATAATAATAATAATAATAATCTTCAGGGCCCCTGCTCACCCTTCTTATGGTTATTTATCTTTGAGGTAGACTGGACTGCTCTTCAAACAGAGGATGCTTCAACAAAGCACTGTCTTTTGCCAGCCCTTCAAACAGAGGACTGTAAAGTAAGACACATTGCCAGCCTAGTGGGTTGTCGGTCACTTCCTTTCCTTTTTTTCTCCATCCGCTAGGTGTCCCTGGGCAGGATGGCAAGCTTATTGAATTTAGTTACATGGCCAGCTAAAGATATTCCTGATGCAGAAAAGCCAAGTTGTTGGTGCTCTTGTGCAATTCTTGTTCCTTTCTGTAGAGGCTTTCCAGTGAACTGGGATCCATGGCGTCAGATCTGTCTCCTTCCCACTCTCTGCCTTTAATGGATTCAAACCCTGCTGCCTCATATCACCTGCAATTAATAATAACTTAATAATGTTAATAACAATAGGCTGCGAGCAACAGCTATTCTTTTTTGGGGTGGGGAAGATATCTCTGTTGTGAGGCAATAGGGTGTAATGAGGATAGCCCAAGCTTAAAATTTCATCTTAATGTGATCGTGTTTTTTCTGGTTTACTGGGGGTTTAGGGTTTCTTCCTTTAAATCTCAAGAGATTCCTTCAATTTTCTCTAATTAAATTGTCATCTTAATAACATCTTGCCTACACATTGGGGTATGAGAATCCCTGGAAATTAATCTTTTTAGAGGATTAGGGTAGATTTAAACTGCATTGTTGGATTGAAAACTGCAGCCTACCTCCCAAATAGCCCCCCTCCCAACCCTCTGGTTTACTGAGAGAGCAGTATTATAGTTGTCACAAAGATACATACTTCCAGGATTGTCTTGAAAAAGTTGTAAATAGACAAAAGGCCTTTTTTGTGTGGGTACATAAAGAAACAATGATAGCTCCGTTTTTATTGAACTGAGATGTATTACTCTTTTAACCTCACTTGTTGAGCTGAAATAATCAAACACGGGCAGGATCTACACTACTGCTTTATAACAGTTTAGAACATTATTGACAACTGTTGGGGGTCAGGACACACTCCATAAAACTATTTGCAATCCGAAAGTGTTATATCCTACTTGGTGTAAATCTGGCCAGTGCCTAAATTTCATAGTGATAGGGTTGCCACCTTTTTTCTGACACAAACCCTGTGCCTTTAACAGCCTTACAGGCAGAAATTCATCAGGTGTACCTTTACATAACCCTGCAAGAGAAAGTTGCTCATGTTGAATTTCTGCCCATACTTTAGCTTTTAAAGGCACACCAACCCTGTTAGGAAAAAAAATACATTCATAGTTAATGGGCTGTAAGGGATCCATATCTCCAAAATTTCACAGATTACTGTATTAATTTTAAGCAATGCTTTACCAGGGACAGGTACCAAAAAACAGGGAATGGGGAGGGGAATGCCTATACACTCTCTATACCCTGTGGTAGCTGCACAATGGCGCAGCGTCGTTTATACGACGCAGCCACCAACTCGCACTCAACAGGCTTTCCCCCTGAAACTGCACACTTAAAGTCGCTGACTTACTACGACTTTTTCATTTACTCCAAGGTCACCACCATCTATCAGTGGTGACCTCGCTTTGCATCGAAGCTGGGGGCATTACGGGGCGGATCGAGGCCCACGGTTGGTCGGGGGTGTGCGGGAAGTCCAGGCAGAGGGCAGGCCCAATGAGCTGAACGGCCACTGGCACTGCCCACACAGCCCACGCTGTCTCCTGCCATGGGGATTTACCTCTCCCACCCCACAGCTGTGATGCCACGGAGTTTGGAAAGCCTTGATAGTGGCAAAGCAACGCTATCAAGACACCCCCAGGCACAGTTGGGAGTGTATCAGAGGGATGTAGTTTTTGCCTTCATTTCTTTCTTGGAATGTATGAATATGTTACAGGTTCTACAGCTGTTCCTTCTCCATTCTTATGGCACAAAATACACCATATGTTAGAAGTTAAACCTACAATTTTCAAAGTTTTAAAGGAGGCATGATTTTTATATGGGTTATTGACCCATTCATTGATATGATGGGCCAGTCATATGTTTTGTATAGTGTCTGTTGATTTGACTGGCCATGCTGAAAGCTGATGGGGCAACGATGAATTTGCCTCAGCAATACATGCTTTCCTTTTAAAGGCAAAGAGAGGTTGATTAAATAAATATATCTGAACGTACAGTCTGCCAAAGCCTTCTCGGGTACTACAGTGTCCCTTGCATGTTTCTTAGGGCAAACATATAATGGCTGGACATGTCCAGAGCTTATTTTAAGAAACATAAAAATACATTCTCACTTTTCCCAGGCATAACAAAGAAAGGCAAGAGTTTGTTGCTTTGATTTTAACATTGTATCATACTGAGCATTCAGAAATAGGCTGGGTTAAAAAAAAAGAAATAAAAGAAATAAAAACAGTTCAATTCTGGTAATAATTATCACACTTCATAGAAATTGTATGCATTTTAGTAATCACACACACACACACACACACACACACATATATATATATGGCTGAACACTGTATGGCCCTGATTCAACCTGAAGGCTCTTAGGAAACACATATGCAAAGAGGTACTCCAGAAACCAGAGTCTCCCTGCAGAAAGGCCAATAATCTATAGGATGGAGAAGGTGGGCAGGGAGAGGTCTGCATTCAATCTCCCCCACCCCTTCCTCTTTTCTATTCTCCTCTTTGAAAAATGTGTCATTTTTAAAAAAACAAAATCTGGCAGGATCTCCTTGTATGCAGCCCCATCTTTTCAGCCCAAAGAAATACACCCACAGCACCCACTTGCACCTGTATTTCCTCCTGTGGGATAAGAGTACTAAATTGAAACATTGGAGCAGTATTGCAGAGTTCATTAAAAGAACTGTTTCTTCTTTGCAGAAGAATGTGACTTCCCTGATCTCTAAACAGACCTTTTGTTGTTGTTGTTAAAGCAATAATATGTTTCTGTTTCTGGTTCTCTCTCTCTCTCTCTCTCTCTCTCTCTCTCTCTCTTTCTCTCTCAGTTGGCAAGGCCTTCAGGCAATGGAAATTTATATCCACATTGTTTTTGTTAAGTAGATGGTGTTTAGAAGTCCTGTTAATTATCCATGAGCTGTTAAAAGGCCCAACCCTTTAAAGACAAAGCTGCCTGGGCACCACCCTTCCATCCCTAAAAGGCATTTCCAAGCTCTCTACACTTCAGCTATTTAATCTTTTTTTCAAAACAAAGGGGTGGCTGGGTCTTTTTACTTCATCTTTGATCTTTCCTGGGATCTGGAGCACAGGGACCTAAAGTAGTTGGACTGTAATTTTGAGTCTCAAAGAAGACTCAAAGAAGACATAGCCCTTCTAGGGTGACTATATGTCAGGAAAAAACAAGACATGTCAAGATTTGGGGACAGACCGGAGGCATAGCGGGGGGGAGATGTGGCGAGAGGGGACACAGCACATGGAGAAGTGGTATACAAAGGGGAGGGAGGAGATGTGGCTGGTGATGTAGCATGCAGGGGAGACATGGCAGATGGTGTAGAGGATGTGAGGTGGGTGGGGTGGGGTAGACAGACGACATGGCAGTGTGTTTGGGAGACATAGAGGAGGCGCGCATTTGTGTTTTTCCACCTCAGATGGGGGAAGAGCTTGAATTGGGTCCTGCTTACTTATGTGCTCAGTCTTGGCCTCCACAATTGTTAGAGTGATGTGCGGGTTACTGTTGAATATCTGGAAGAGAAGCGAGTGATGTACTTGCATTTCCATGTGTATTCTGGAGACAGGTGTCAGGAAAAACCAGGACATGTCAGGATTTTTGGTAACAAATCTAGGAAGGGGGGGGGGTTATGAAATTTGAAGAAACATCCAGATTTTTCCCATCCTCCCCTGACCCAAAGGGCAGCTCTACCCACATGCACCACAGCCGTGGGCTAACATGTTTTGAAAACTGACCCACACGATAGGGGTTCTGTCCCAAAGTGGTTATATCAAGGATGGAAAACCTGTAGGGTTTGGGGGGCACATTGCTCCCCTATAACACTGCAAGGGCCACACCCCTCCCCCCACTGGAGATAGCCACTGCTGGATGTGGCTGCTGTCACAGACACTGTTTCCCAGAAGAATTCTGCTCCTAACATCCTGACAAATAGTTTTGTGGGCTGCTGGAAGACTGATTCTGCTGGGAAACAAGGTGCATGCGCCTCACTTGCCTTGTTTCCCAGCAGAACTACTGGGAATTGGCAGGGTGGGGGGAGGCCAATGGCAGCAGCAAGGGCTGGGTTCGGCCTGCACTCTTGGTAGTGGAGGGCCACATGTTGCCCACGCCAGGTTTACATGGTTAAAAACTTACATAGGGGGATGTAACTTACATAGGCACAAATTGAGCACATGTTGGCAAAATGGTTACACAGCAGAAAAATGCAGCCTATGCTCATGCACATTACACGGTGTCCCAAACAACACATCAGGACAGTTAAAGAACACGGTGGCTGCAATATTATGCACACAGATTTGGGATAAACCCTATTGAACATGCATATGATTGAGCAACACAAGACAAAAAATCTGAATGTAAATCATCTTTATTGTCTAGGACTTTAGCATGCTTTACTTTGGCAGAATCATGGTCAAAGAAATTTTAAAAAACCTTAAAGGGAAATGAGAGAAATGTATAACCCTAACCCTATTGGCTGCCTCCCCCCCCCCCCCCCCCGCCTCCACTTTCCCCTGGAAAAACCAATGAAAAAGATTGGGTAAATTTCCTGAGCAGTTTGTTCCAGCGCTGGAAACCTCTCATTAAACCCATTGCTCCTTGACCTATTTGTTTTATAGCAACATTATTTTGGTGTTTTTAATGGATTAATATTTGGTTCCCGTTATTGTAATTTTGTTGTAATTTGCAAGCTACCTTGAGGGACTTTTAAGTCAGTGGACAAGTTGCAAATAGAAATGTAATCTATTTTTAATCCTTCAAAGTTCATCGCGGGCCATAGCCATGCCTAAATATTTATTTTATTTATTTATTTCAAAGGATGTCAATAATGCTTTGCATTTTTATTTTAAAAAATTAAATAAATCTCAAAGTGGTTTAGAATACGTGTTTCCATTTTTTTTGTATTTTCCAAAACTTTTTAAAATACACACACATAAATTTGTATTTATCCATGGCAATGACTACATATGAAATGCACATATATGAAAATAGAACTTACTCACAATTATACATAGGCTTCAATAAAAGCAGACCAAATATCCAAATAGGTATCCATTTGAAGGTGGTATCTTTATGCCACCTCTTCAAATACTGAAAGCGTTATAAGGTCCTCACTCCATTGCATTATAGGAGGTGAACGTTTATCCTTCCGATGTTGTAATATCCCTCTTTTAGCTGTCAAGAGGGCACAGAGAATGCATTTACACTTATCAGTAATTTCCATGCAGCAGGTAAATAATTTAAAAGAGTGTGTGTTGCAGCCATGGCCAAATATTTATTTTATTTATTTATCTCAGAGGACTTCTATACCGTTTTTCATTTTAAAAAATCCCAAGGAGGTTTACAATATTTGTTTATAAATGTGTTTATGCAATTATTTCTAAGTTTCCTCATATCTGTGTTATCATGTGTCAATGTGACCTGACATTCATTTATTAAGTATACAATCTCTATCTCCATAAAACAGAAAGAAAGAAAAACCCTCCTTTCCAGGCACGTTGCATTTAGCTGCTCAACACAAGGTATGTTTTCAGTGTGTCAATTGCGTTGGCAGATTGCTAAAATAAATGCTGTTACTTAAGAAGCAGCTGGTCTTTGCTGAAAAACCAACCTTTAGAGAACAGCGACTCCCCCCCCCCCCCCGCCCACTCTCAGCCAAATTCCAAATATTTTAATAATCCGTTTCAGTGCAACTCATCAATCCTCCCTTCAGCTTGTTTGTTTTTTGGCCATTTTTCTAGGTGAAATGCAACAAGTATAAAATCAGGACCAATTAATCTATTAGTGAAATCTCATTGCTTACAAAGCATGCAAATAGTTGTATGATTAGGACCAGATCTACACCAAGCAGGTATAACACTTTGAAAAGGGTTTGAAAACGATATATGGAATGTGTCCTTGGCCCGAACAGTTGTCAAAACTGTTATAAACCATTATAAAGCAGTAGTGTAGACCCTGTCTAGGACAGTGTAACTATTTCCTTACACTAGTGCAACATAATTTGCATTAGTGGAATGACATTGTTGGATACTGCCCACTGATTCTGCAACAACAACAACAACAACAACATCACAATCATAATAAACCCAAGTGGAGACCTATAACCCATTCAAAAGATACACACACACATCCTATAAGAAGACCTTGGAAAGTTTCAAGTAGTCTATGTATTTTAGTGTGTAGAAAATTTCAGGTAGTATGTTTTTTAATTTATTTTTTATCCAACAAACATTTGACAATTATTATATCAAATGACATTGATCAAATTTTGATGTTTTATATAGCCTATAATCTCCCCAACCCTTCTCCCTCAACAAAATCTCTTCCTCCTCCATTTCCTTAACTCTCTCTCATACATAGACTGGATGAGGGCTAATAAACTGAAACTCAATCCAGACAAGACTGAGACGCTGTTAGTGGGTGGTTCCGCTGACCGGATGGAGGGTCTTCAACCTGGATGGGGTTGCACTCCCCTTGAAGGAGCGGATTCGTAGCTTGGGGGTTCTCCTAGAACCATCTTTGTCACTTGAGGCGCAGGTGGCCTCAGTGGCACGGAGTGCTTTCTACCAACTTTGGTTGGTGGCTCAGCTACGCCCCTATCTGGACAGGGATAACCTGGCTTCAGTTGTCCATGCTCTGGTAACCTCCAAGTTAGATTACTGCAATGCACTCTACGTGGGGCTGCCTTTGAAGGTGGTTCAGAAGCTGCAGCTTGTGCAAAATGCAGCGGCCAGATTGATAACTGGAACCAGTAGGTTCGAACATATAAGACCTACTC
The DNA here is from genome assembly GCA_029215795.1 of Anniella stebbinsi. Lineage (NCBI taxonomy): Eukaryota > Metazoa > Chordata > Lepidosauria > Squamata > Anniellidae > Anniella > Anniella stebbinsi. The sequence goes on along the minus strand of JARDYH010000002.1, from coordinate 93,792,138 downwards.
TGGCCCGCTTGCATTGGCTGCCTGTATGTTTCCGAGCCCGGTTCAAGGTGCTGGTTTTAACCTATAAAGCCTTACACGGCTTGGGACCACAATACCTGATGGAACGCCTTTCCTGACATGAACCTACCCGAACACTACGTTCAACATCTAAGGCCCTCCTCCAAGTGCCTCCTCCGAGGGAGGCTCGGATGTCAGCAACAAGAGAGAGGGCCTTCTCTGTGGTGGCTCCCCAATTGTGGAACGATCTCCCCGACGAGGCCCGCCTGGCGCCAACATTGTTATCTTTTTGGCGCCAGGTCAAGACTTTCCTCTTCTCTCAGGCATTTGGCAATATCTGAGGAGACTGGGTTTGTTTTGTTTTGTTTTGTTTTTGTAGTTTTTGAAGTGTTGATGTGGTTTTTAAATGTATAGATTGTGTGTATGTTGTATGTTTTTGCTGTTTTAATTTTTGTATATTGTTTTTAATTGTTTTTAATCCTATGTAAACTGCCCAGAGAGCTTCGGCTATGGGGCAGTATACAAATGTAATAAATAAATAAATAAATAAATATAGAGGGCTAGATTGACACTACTGCTTTATAGCAGCATTGAAATGCACTGATAACTGTTGGGGCACAATCCACATTCCATCGTATTATTTCCTGCTTTTTATTCCACATTCGTAGTGATTTGACAAAAGGTGTAGATCTCTGGATCCTGAAACAGTTCCATATCATGAACATTCTAGAAAGCACCTCTAGCTCTGGTTATTGTTTCTTCTAAATGTGGTCCATGCATAAGACGTCAGAGCAAAATGTGTCTATAGGTAGTACTTTTCTGTGACTGGGCTCCAGTACTCAATAGCTTTGGCCATGCGCTTATCAGAGACGTTTATTTAGGCAATATGGATATGGTATGCTATGCTATTGAGAGGTATAGAAATTAATTAGATACATACATACATAATATTCTATGTTGTGCCTTGGAAGTTGGAACTGGATAGCTATAAATGGCAGAGTGGTAGACCTAAGTCCCAGATTTGTCTGTTTCACTTAATCACTGTGGCTTAGCTAGGCTGACCATCTGAAAAGGAGGACAGGGCTCCTGTAACTTTAACAGTTGTAGAGAAAAGGGGATTTCAGCCAGTGTCATTTGTATGCAATTAGTTCCTGGTGAAATTCCCTCTTCACCACAACAGTTAAAGTTGCAGGGGCCCTGCCTTCTTTTGTACATGGTCACTCTGGTATAGTGCCTGCAACTTTAACTGTTGTGATGAAGAGGGAATATCACCAGGAACTAATTGCATTCAAATGACACTGGCTGAAATTCCCTTTTCTCTATAACTGTTAAAGTTACATGAGCCCTGTCCTCCTTTTCAGATGGTCAGCCTAGTAGCTGAACAGGGTCAATGTTATCAATGTTAATCAGAAAGATGTAAAAATATATAACTACAATGAGGCAACACACACCCTTCAAGTGGACGCATTGTTGAAATCTTGAAATGTATTGTTCCAAAAGGCGGCTACTCTGAATTTTGCACCAGGGAGATGATAAATCAGGTTGCTGTCATCAGATAATAAGCTGTTAGCACTGCAGCGTTTGCCATCAAAAGTCTCCTTCCTCTGTTCCCCAGAGAATAAAAGCATGTCTTTCTGTCTTCCTAATGGAAGCCCCTGCTTGTTAAAAACTCACTTTAGGTCACAGTTACATGCTTTTTCTTTTCCCAGAAAACACGGCAGTCATGGACCATGAATTAAGAGGTCAATTGTTTTGTCACTGAAGCTGAAAATAACTTCCCCAAGGCAAGTATTAGAAACAGAGCCTTTAAAATATTTTTGAGTCTCCATAACATTAGGCCTTTGAAAGGAATGTTTTTGATACTTATCAAGGAAGAACCATCAATGGAGTGTTGATTTATTGCTATCAGTTGGTGTTCCTGCTTTCTAAAAGCTTTATTGCTTTTTGGGTGTGTGTTTTTTAATAGCAAGGACAGGTATCCCAGTGATCCTTATCTACTAACCAAAGGAAGATGAAAACCTTTCAATCAAACCACATTGATAGTTCTAGGAATACTATATGTTTTTCTCTCTCTAGCCAGAGAAATTCAGATTCAGTTTATCATGATGCAAAATAATGATTTAAAACACTCAGGTTTTGCTTCTTCTGTTTTTTTACACACAGAAATTCAAAGGATTGAAATGATTCTCAAACTAAAGTTGTCACAGGTGTTTCCAGCAAACAACAGAAAGACAGGATGTGTTTCTGAGGTAAAATTGGGACCTGGAGCTTGTCTACATGAGGTTTTTTACCAGCACTGTAATGCCTGTTACACGACACACAACTCAAACTGTCCTCTTCATGCTATTTATGCCATTATTTCTCGGATTTCTTCAGACCAGATTTATCATGTCTTTTTAAAATATATTTTGTGAGTGGTTTGGGCAGTATATATTTTGGGTGTGTGTGTGTGTGCTAAACTTGCAGTGTCGTAACTCCTGTTCCGGGTAGAGTAGGGCAGTGGGGTGGGTGGAGGGCCCCTGTGAGGAGGAAGTATCTTGCATGGCTGCCCTCAATTTGCAGTATGTCAGCTATGGGAGCAAGATCAAGCATGTTTTTTTTTAAAAAAAAACAATGGTTGCCAATGTGCACCTGTGGAGGGTCTGAATCTGTGACCATCACAATGTTCCTCTTAGTGCTGGGCAAGGAAGGCAGCTTGTGGCTCAATAAAGCATGTTCAGCCTGTTTGCCTGCACTGGGAACAAGTCATGTGCTTTTTTCTTTTTTCTTTTTTTAATAGTACCTGCCAATGAATACCTGTGGAGGCCTTAATCTGTGAATTACCATGCACCGTGTTTTTTTTTAAAAAAATATCCACCCCTATGCAGCACCATCAAAGATGCACATGAACTCAATGGATTAAAAAGAAGAACCAATAAACAGAAAGCCATTTCCCTCACAATTTCAGAGGTTTTGTGTCATGCACTTGTGCAACAAAAACAAACACAGGCGATCTTTCCAGCTCCTCCTACTTCTCCCACAATTGCGTTTGTGTGCGATGCATAATCACATTTTCAAAATGGTGGATACCACACTGAATTCATTAGTAAGTACCGCTGCAGCAGTAAATTTGTTTGTAGAAATACCATGACAATGTTGTTTGATACATGGAAGGGGCTCTAGTGTGGATTACCCTCTCCACTTAGTCCATTTTGACTCTGGAGGAACACTTGGGAGGCTCTTTACCTACTCAATGAAATCTGAACAGAGACAACTCTAAAGGGACACAGACCACCCCCAGGATAGCTGCCGGTGCTTTTGTTTTAAGGGTTTTTAAAAAAAACTTACTTTTTTGGAGGATCAGGGCCGCACAATTGTGCGACTGACTCCTTCTTCCAAAAAACACACATGCTGCACTGGACATCCTTCTTTCCTTTTGAGACGTCGTGCTGGCATTTGGACACTGGGGGGATCCCAGAAGCTGGAAAACCCGAGATCCTCCCCCCCGTCCTGGAAGGCTCATAGGCCCCCTCCACAAGGATGCACTTTTGCGCCCGGTTCGGTGATTATGCGCATTATCGCTGACGCGCATTTACTCCTAATCCCTCTGCACGGGAGGTGGCGAGAGGCGGCGAAGCGCATTAATATATGTCCAAAAAGCGCTTTACAAGAAGTTAATGCGCATAATCGCTTGTTCACACTGCGAAAATGCGCTTTAACGGCCGGAGCAAAATAAAAGTCGCGATTTAACGCGCATTCGAAAATGCGCATTATCGGGGAGATAACGCGCCTGTACGCCCATTTTGCGCTCCGCTGGTGTGGAGGTAAAATTTTTAATGAGCCTTCAAAGAGCTTTAAACGTCTCGTGTGGAGGCACCCATAGATGTAGATGAGCCCACAGTGATACTTGCAGCTGAGTTGGATGCAAGGATGCCTTGATGAGTTCATGGGTTGACATAACTAGAGGAATGGCTCTCAAAATTTGAGACAGAGCTTCAGAAGGAGTGCTGGGCAGGCTTAAGCTTATGTAGTTGCGTTCTCTTTAAGTATGGAAATCTTTTAATGTACTTTTGTATTTTATTTATTTAGGTATTTTGCCCTACTTTTCAAGGCAAAAAGCAGCACAAAAATGGCTTATAATATAGTTATGTAAGCATAAATACATCTTGAAAAAAACCCAATAAAACCCCACATGATTCCTTTCCAGAGGAGAAATACCCGGCAGTCTTTCATTTAAACACCTGAGTATGGGTTGAGTATGGCTTATTTAATTTTGGGTTGTTGTTGAATCATTGGTTGTCGTCATGTGTGAACCCTGCACTATTGATGCGTGTGAAAACAAACCATCAATTCTTAGAAGCCGGCCAAGGCTGAAAACAAAACTTATAAGGCAGGAATTTTAGAGCAAAGAAAGAGAGAGAGGAGTACAGGCAGCCTTGAGCACTGTCTTGAAACCATTTAACATATTAGATGACATACCAAGAGGTGGAGAATTAATATTTTAATTGGTCTCCTCCTCCTGTACAGCGATTACACTTGCGTAGTTGGAAGACTAACTCGTGTAGTCTTGCACACGGTTCTATTGTAAGTTCACATGATGTCTTGTAGCCAATTATGAATTATTTATTTCTTTTGTAACCAATTAGAAATCATTTCTTTGTCTTCAAGAAGTATAAATGTTATGACTACGTAATTGCTGATTAGAATGATTCTGGCTGTGAAGCAGGATTGTTCTATTCTTTTCTGTACAGAAATAAAGCTCTTGTTGCTTTGGACCTCAACCTGTGTGTGAATTTGGCTATTGGCACACTGAGCACGAACCCCATGGCGCTGCCCTGGAAATTTGTGTAACACTATGGGTTAACTATGGGTTGTTAACCACAAATAACCCAGCAAGAGAACCTAGGGTTTGTTGTTGGGTTGTGCACTCTGGGTTGCTTGTGGTTAACAGCCCATAGTTAAACCATAGTGCAGGCTTCACTTGTAACAACAACCTATACCCAACCTGAAGTCTGGGTTGTCATTACATGTTAACTAGATCAATGAATCTGGAAGGAAGTGTGCACATTTTTCTGGGAGTAAGCCTGATTGGGCTTACTTTTGAGTAAATATGCATAGGCTTGTACTACTAATAACCCTCTCCCCCAATCTGCTGTGTTTATGCTGTGACAGCTAGAATTTGGATTATGTCACTAGCAAACCACGTTAGTGAGAAAACTACACTGCATTTAAGAGGCTGTTTTGCTACAAGTTTACATCCACAGATTTAATGAACAGCTTGTGATAGTACACATGCCTGAAAGGCAAGTACTGGAATCAGGGAAGATGCATAGAAGTCCACATATGTGCACATAGGAGCATTTTGAATTGCTGTGATCTGTATGCAGTTTTATTTCGTGTTTTATTTGGGGACGGTGGCATATTGCTTCCATCCTATTGGGCAGTTCAGTATTTGTAAATAGAACAGTGGGCTATTTCTGTATTCCCTGGTTCTTGAAGTGTTTCACAGAAGTATTGCATTGTGAAGAGGTTGTGGAAAAGATAAACAAAGCCACATTGTCTCACTGCAGTTCATCATAGCCTACAGAGCCCTAGAGAGCTATTGCAGATTAAATATGCTTGTGGGGTGTAACTAGAGGACAGTAAAACATGAACACTCAAGAGTATCCAGCTAAAGTTATTAATAACTAAGTTCCATTGAAACCATTCGTTAATCACAGCTTAAGTCTCATGGACTATAGTGGGATGTAGGCTGCTTCCAGATGAGGCTTTTATTGTGTAGTTGTCCTGCCTCAGGGTTAAACTACACATTCTATTAATTACATAGCATGTAGCTGGAGGCCCTTGCTTTATTACTCTAGAGTGTGTATGTGTGGCCCTCATCTGGATTGGGACCACCACACAACTGGAGGGGGGATAAAACCTTCCTCTGGTCCAAACATTTGCTTTCTGAAATTGTCCACCACCACCATCACCACTATGGGGGTTAAAAGAGAGAGAGAGAGAGAAGCCTCTACTAGCTTCAATGAAGTTTTCCTTTCCTTCTTTCGTCCTGTGCTGTTCAAGCATTCTTTTTATATTATTATAATAAAAACACCCACATATACCCAAATACAGGGTGCTACCATGGTGTTGAGAAGCACCCGCTTCAAAATGCCAGGAGAAGAAGAGGTGTGTGGCATCCATGAGACATTGGGAAAGGGAGGGGACAACATTGCACCCTCGGCAATGTCATATCCACCGTGTGGATGGAACCTAGTGAGATGCACCCAGACACACACACAAGCACTAGACCCCCTGAAGTGTGGACAGTCAACGGGACTTATGCTTTTAGCTTCCAGCAGAAGAGCAGTTGTTGGCAGTACAACGAACCCTCTGTTTGGAAGCACCTCTAATCACAACTAACTTTGGTTGGATTGGGATCAAAGAGTAGCGCTCCCACCATGGTGCATACCAGACCTAACCAGAGCTTCCTCCAATAATGCATATTGGACCTGGCCAAATGAGTCACTGTTATTACTCCTTAAAAGTTATCCTCTTTAACCAATGTGCTGTCTTTGACAGCACACACATGCTGATTGTTAAACAGACACAAGCCAGAGCCCACGCATGGGAAATAAACGATATAGACAGACCACCCATTGCAAGGGTTCCGATGCAGAATAGATGTGAATGTTGATACATTCTGCAGTTATTCATATGAAAATATTTCCGTGGCTCAGATGAGAAAGCTAGTGCTAGAATTTACAGCAGTGACGGGAGGTGGGAGTGTTAGAATGCTGAAATCCAAGATATTATTTCTGCAGTGACAAATACACATTAAACAGGGCTAAACTTTGCAAACTTATTACACATTGGTTCTCACACTTCCCCCACCCTTCAGCAAACCTTTTGAAAATTGCTGGGGGTCTCAGCAGATCATTAAATAAACTTTTCGTTCTACAAATCAAAGCACATCCATAACTCATATTTTAATTACTGTAGTGTCGCCTTTTTAATGCAATGCATGTGTCTGTTTTTTTTAGCAAAGTTCTTGGGTGTAATATTTGTCAGGTTTTTAAGTCTACCAAAAATATACACATTAAAACAACAAAAACAACGATGGGGTAAAATTAATCCAATGTGCTTTTAGACTTTTTGTTTTAATGTCTTTCATCAGGGAAATTCAGAACAACTCATTTTCCAGACTTCAATGTGCTGGTTCTTCAATCTTCTGTGATACAAAGCTTTTTAAAGGACAAATTGGTAGAACGCACAAGCTTTTTAAGGGACAAATCACATTGTGTCACGTATGGGGGAGCTTGGACGATTGCAGTGAGGGAAGCAACCATTGTGGCTGTTCCCCCTGCCCCCGCACATGCTGCATGCGCAAGCACTATTTGCATTATTCCCCATGCTGCAGCGCAGGTTGGCATGTTGTCTGAACCCAGCGCGCGAAGTGGAAGAGGATAGGTATTGTACCTGCCCTACAACCTATGATATGCAGTACAGGTTGAAGGGTGGGTACAACACCCTCCCCACCGTGCACTGGGCTAGGATGAAACAGTGCAAGAAACAATGCAAATGACAGTCATGTGTGCAGCACATGCGGGGGCGAAGCAGCAGCCATGATGGTTGCTTCCCTTGCTGCAAGCTTCCTAACCTGATCATTATGACAATCATAGGCTCTTGACCAGGGCCTTGTTAACCTGTTCAATAATCTGGTCCTGGTCAAGATGTCTTCATCATCAGACAATTAATCAAGTACAGGGATGTTCTGCGACTTTTCTGTATATCACAGGAGGCCATCTTGACAATGGTGCATTGTGACCGTGAGCCCCCAACCTCCCACATTTGTACTCCTTCACATCCCCACACGAAGAAGCGAGCACGGGGTTTGTAACAGAGGGGATGGAACTGCGCCACTGGGTGGGTACCGCTGCACCTCAGAGCATCCCTCGCTGGTTCCAGGCAGCGTGTATACAATATTCAAGGGAGTGCGTCATGTGGCCCAAAGAGTTTTCGTAACCCTTATAAAACATTACAAAGCTAGTGTGTAGATCGGCTCCTAGACTATCTTGCATTTAATTTGTCTTCATATGTTATCATTACATAGTTTCTGGTGAAAATACGAACATCTGCTTTGTTCTAATGAGTTGTTTTCTTTGAAGTAACAGTTTCCTTTTGATTCTGTGTGAGGGAAATAGTTCTCTCCAGGTGTAAAGGCAGGCATCTCTAGTTAAGTCAATGGCTCTTTAACAAGGAGGTAAGATGCCTGTCTTTAAAATGTCTAGAGACAAATCCTCTGTTTATTTCTGACAGGATTATAAGGGGCCATCCTATAAGCTTTTCGTACTGCTCTTGCATTAGATTCCAACTCTGGTTTATAGAGGTCTTTGATGTGAATGAGTATTTTAGTCTTCACATATTTTCATTCTTGAATGTGACAGTTGAAGCCATCTGCAGTCGAGAGATTGGCTGCTGACTAAGGCTCAGTTTGCCCGCTACTATATGACCACCATTTTAAATCACAACCACCCAGTGAGGTTGCCAGGTAGCAGCTCAGAGAGTCTCCTCTGTACGTCAAAATGTGCTCCTGAACCAAAAAATGAAGATAATATGGAACTGCAGATGATATAATCCGAAAGAATTGGTAGAAAATGGAATGATGAGGTGAATTGGGCGGGGGGGGGGAGATACCCTATTTGGCAGTATGGGGGTGGGAAGGTAGGCCCAGGGCAGCCAACAAGTAGGAAGAAAAAAAGGAAGTTCTGGGGCTGGCTGCCAAAAAATAATTGCTCAGTGTAAACACTTGAAGGCATCTTTAAAATGTCCTTATCGTAGAGAGCACTGAAGCTTTTGTATTCTGGATGTTTTCAAGCCAACAGCTGTCTAGGAGCCAGCTATGGCAGAGAGACTTTTTAATGTGGATGTTTAGTACAAAGAAAAATACAAGCAAGCTGACCAGAAAGACTGGAATTTCAGCTCCCCCACACCCACCTCCTTGGATTTCTTCCTCCCCCTCCCTCCCTCCCTCTCTCTCTCTCTCTCTGCAAGTTCTTTAAACCAGAGATTATTGGGTCAGTGACTCTCATTATCTTTCCCAAGACAGTGTCTTCTTTTGCTGGAGCTACTGAAGGAAGACTTTTACCTGTAAGTACTAATCTCTATTCCTCCCCTTTCCTAATAGTTTCGTGTATAAATGGGTGGGTGGGGGTTCAGAGAGTCCATATCTGCAGAATAATGTAATGTCTTGTTGAGAACGTTTCAAGGCTTCCTGGAACAAGCTGAAAGCTAGAGGTTTTAAGCCAAGTATTTAAGAGCAATTGTTTAGGATGGGATATAATTTTTGAGCAGGGAAAGCGTCAAGTTCTGATGTTATCAGTAAGGAATCCAATTAATTAACGTTATCCTGTTGCATCAGTTCTCTTGGTTTTCTAGTTTATGTAATAAGGCAAAATCCTCTTGAGACCACAACCAACACAGCAATATCTTTCTGCTATATCTATCACAAATACTGTTTCTGAATAGAAGCTCCAGAGCCATGGAAAATGTAACACCAGGACTTCTTCCAGTCATACCATACATGTGGGCGAGGCTTAAAAGTGGATTTTGGCACAAAAATTCTAATATTGTGAGCAGGACTATATCGGATAGAATTTTTGTTTAACAGGATTTCAGAGCTGCCAAAATGCTTTGCAATCTCTTAGAGTACCACAATATATTTACAGTTTTAACTTACTGAGTAATGTAACGTGCTCCAAAAAGGGGGGGGGGGGGAGAATGATAAATCCTAGTCAAAAACAGTTTTTTTTGCAAGAAGATTAATGTATTTTGAAAGAGAGACTTCCCTTCTTTTAATATTCACAAACAGTTCAGGAGGTTATAGGATTCAACGTATTAAACAGAAAGGATGAGTGTGAGATGTACTTACGATAACAGGAATATTGTTTAAGATGCCAAATTCCCATAGCTTAATCAAATATCTAACGAAGTAACTTATCCCTCATTATTAAAACAAGGTATGGGCTACAATCCAGCACAGAGACTGTTTAAGTTCTCATTGACATATTAATGGGATTTAGGCTTTCAGTCCTGAACACACTTGAGCTCAGTAGGGCTTACTTCTGAGTAAACATGTTTAGGATTGCACAGCACAGCACAGAAACTGTGCACAGGATTGTCACCATGGATTGTAATGTACTTTATCCATTTGAAGGGACTGTTCATTTCTATCAAGCTACTAACTTCTATTTCTTTCTTCTAGCATATTTCAATAGAAAATGCATGGGGAACTTTTCTAAAATATTCCCCTCAGTTCTAAAAGGAAAATGATAAAACACAGAAGTATAATGTTTCCTTGATATACTGCACCGAGCAACAGAGTTTTTAGAATTTAGCACTGAGATTTGTGAAGCAGAGGCCATCTCGGGGAGAGAAGTGGTAGCCGTGGCTTAAAACGTCATTACTTTGTAACATGTTAACTGGCTCCGAAATTTCTTGTTCTCTTCTAACTTCTCTTACATTCAGAAAGAACAAACATTTGTAAAACAGTTTGTTGGACAAAACCTATAATGGGACACCACCCCCACACCCCAATATGGAAATCATATTCTACTTGTGTTCAGATTTCTCTGAATAACCTTACCTTTCTTATATATGGAAAGGAATTGCAAAGTTCTTTAAAAGATTGTGGTTTAATATTGTCTTGTTCAAATGTTTCCCTACAAACATTTGATCAACTCCATCCCTGGAAATTTGCCTGAGTATCGTCCCTATGGATATCATTGCTCCAGTCACAGTCCTAGGTTATGTTAGAACCAGAATTGAATTTGGATCAATGGTATTTACCAAATGTATTTTCTACTTTATATAGGCCCAACCTATGGTTTAGGGCAGGAGCAGATTTCCCCAACCACTGATTTCTTGGTGGTTCCCCAGCTTTTGTGCATTTGTTTCTCTGTTTTAATAGATTGAAATATATCTCCTAAGGCTTAGGCCCTTTCTACACCGCAGGGCCTTCTGGGACACGGGGGGGGGGGGAGTATCCTGGAATTTCCTGCTTCCGGGATCATCCCCCAGCATACATACGCCAGCGCGACATCCCAGAAGGCAAGAGGGACGTAGCAGGTGCCATTTTTTTTTTATCATCAGAGACGGAGTACAATTGCGCTCCACCGACAAAAGTAAGTTAAAAACAAAACAAAAACGAACCCGCTCCCCCGCCACCCCTGATGGGCACGGACTGCCCCAGTGCAGCTCCATGCCCATTTCCAGAGCCCCGCTACTTGCGGGGTAGCAGGATGAGCTGGGAGCGGTGCCCACACCACCCACAGTCCTTGGGATGGTCCTTGGACCACAAGAAAAATCAAGATAACTGGGCAACCAGTTATCCTGGGAAAATGGAGAGGTCATCCCTGCCTGCCACTGGGATCCTGTGCATCATTTGGACACACAGGGACGACCCAGGGATGACCCTGGGAAAAATCCATGGTGTAGACATGGCCATAGTTTCTGGCAATAAGAGCTTGAAGCTACAATAGGATGGTGCTTTTTGTATGTTTGGCCCCACCGCTTTGGCCCCACCTCCACTGCCTTTGGTTCCACCCACCACTGGAATGTAGCTTCTGAGAGCTTCTCCAGTTTTGATGCTTGGTCTGAAAGAGGCTCCCACCGCTGGTTTAGTGGAAAACAACAGCATAAGTAGGTAAATTCAGCTCTCCAATAGGCACAATCCAGCCTTCTCAATTAAACAACCATAGCTTGACTGCATGAACTAGCTTGCAAATGCCATGATGTGACATAAGAATATGTTAAGTCATGTGTAAGTTGGAGGGGAAATCACAACTGGTATGCTGGAAATTGGTTGCCCCTAGGTACACAATGACACACCACTCTTCTCTGACCTCAGCATCTGGCTGGCTGTTATCAGTAATGTAGTTAACTCCTCTAAGCAGAACGTGATGGCAGGAATGCCTTCAGAACATGAGCCTTTGCAAAGGATCTAGTGGCCTATTGTTCGGCTAAGTGGAAAACCTGAATAGGCAATATTCAAGAGGCTTTGGAAACACTTCCTAATTGAAACATCTTAGTTAGGCTGTGACTACTGCAGCCATGCCCGTGGCAGCTTTTCAAAGGCTTTCGAACAGTTGGCTGTGAAGGAAAACTGTCCCTGTGTTTCCTCTGATTTTTCAGATAAGCATTAACAGCCTGAGTACATAAAGTTGACACAGGCAAGATAAGGGGATTGATGCTCTTTCCCAAGAGGTGTGTGTATAAAAAGCAGGCAAAGCATGCCCCGAGAAAGGGTTGTAAACAATCTGCTTTTCCCCCAAGTCTATTTACGCCCCTTAGGGAAGAGCATTTTAGCAAGGGTCAGCATCAATCAGATGCCACCCAAGAGGGAGCTCAGACAATAGTCCTTCCTGTGTTCAAGAATGCATGAAGCAGGGCTGGAGTCAAGGGTAGGTACGGTTGGGCACCTGCCGAGGGCCCACTCCTTAGCAGGAGCCTGCTGACAAACACCCCTTGAAGGTGCTGCTCCTGTTCAACCTGGCAACCTGCTTGTTCACCTGCCTCTTGCTCTGGCTCAGAAGGTGATCAGGAGGAGGAGCAGTAGATGCTGCTGCCTACTTGCTCACTGGCTGCCTAACTGTCAAGCAAACAAGTGGTAACAATGATGAGAAAGAAGAGGAGGGGCAATAGAAGCTGGTGAGAATGGCAGGGAGAAGGTAAGACTCACTGAAAGAGTCGTGGGGGGGGGGCTTGCCCCAGGGCACTCACTAATCTGGAGCCGGCACTGCATGAGTGGTTTGTGTGGCCATTCAGGCTAGCCATGCCCCTGTTTCCATGGGGATCCTGATTGGCTTAGAACAGCCTTCCCCAACCTGGTACCCTCCAGATGTTTTGGATGGCAACTCCCATCAGCCCCAGCCAACATGGACAAAGGTCATAAATGCTGGGAGTTATAGCTGAAAATATCTGGAGGGTGCCAGGTTGGATAAGGCTCTAACCTGGCACGAGCTCTATGTGTGTAGGACGTATTCTCACATGTGCTGAATGCACAGCCAGTGGCAGTGTGGCCAGGATGTGCATCAGCGGTGGGAAAACATGGCCTCTGAACATGGTCCCACAACCCCTCAATGCATGTTCTTCACTTTATGGCTTTTAGATGCAAACATGGTTTTGCGCATGCACAAGTAGCTTATTCTAGTCTAGCTTCTACAGTCACTTTTGAAAAGCGAGTTGCTCAGGGTGGGCTTAGTATGACGTCTAATCCTGAAAGGAGAAAGGTAGCCTTAGCAAATATAGCCAGAATGGTAACATTTAGAGAGTCATCAGAAGGGAGGAAAATCACATTTCCTTACCGTTGCTTCCCCCTTCTTTCCCCCTTCTTTCCCACAATACTTCCTCTTTCTTTACATGGGGAAGAAAGAGGAAGTAAACGATGACCACATGGCCCATTCAGTGGTCGCTGTTATCCCACTGCTTCTCCTGCACACAGCAGGAAATGGCAGGACATTTTGCTACAGCCAAAAAAGTCAGATTTTCTGGGTCTATTTTTACGACGACAAAATGAGCAGAAGGGGCTGGAGATGTCCGGGAGGTAGACAGCATCATGAAAAGGACCTGCGAAAAATCGTGAATGCCCAGTAACAAGCGTGCGATAAAACACTTGTCTGATGCCGCTTATAGACCAACCTCTTTCCTTGGGTAGCACAGACTACTCTGTGTTGGCAGAGGATATGCAGAGTATATGCAGGGGATATGCAGTATCAAGATTTGTTCAAGTGATGTGCATTGAGGCCAGAAGGACTATGTGGATAATTCCATTATAGAGTTTAGTCAGTAGAGGGCCCTGGACTTAGCTGTACTTGGGTGGAGCTAGGAGTTTCCTATTGCTATTGAATTTGGTTTGGCACTTGTGTGCAGTGGCTAGATCTATACTAAGCAGGATATAACACTTTGAAAACGGTATATGGAATGTGTCATGGGTCCCAACAGTTCACAAAACCGTTATAAACTGTTATAAAGCAGTAGTGTAGATCCTGCCACACACTCATGCTGAAAGAGCTTCAAGACCTCTGCTCTAAGCCTTCCCTGACAGGGACTTACACTCAGTTCTTGCTTTTGTATGCCTCTGCTTCCACCAAATCCCTTCATTGTGCTTTTTTGCCATGAAAACAAGAAACAGCCCCTGGACCTAGCATAATCCAGATGCACCTTCTCTTCAACACCTTAGCCTTCTCTATTGGTATAAAAATAAAATGTATACTTTGCATGGCACAGAGCTTTGTTTCTGTGGAAGTATCACTGTGCCAATCCAAGGACGGGGTGGGAGTTAGCGCATTGCATGGCGGGGTGCAGTGCAATGCGCCCCGCCATGCGCATTGATCAAGCAGCTAATTAGACTCAGAGTTCAATCGTTTCTCTTAAACGGTATCTGTGTTGTGCTAAGATTATTCAGAATTATTTCCCTTCACTTTAGCCTTTGGTGTGTTTCTTCCTTCATTGCTTTTTGTTACTCTTTCACTTTTGCACACATCTTTCCTTTGTTTTATAAGATTGTAAGCCTGCGGACAGGATTTGGTGCTTTTTAATTCTATCTTTTTTATATTGTACAGTGCATTTTCAAAGGAGCAAACTTCACAAGGTGCAAAACATATATGATTTAGATATATGATTAAGTGTTTTCACTTTTACCTTAAAGCAGCAGCTGCTGGCTCTAATTCTGAGTAGAACATTAGCATGCCATTGGGGGAGGACAGTATGGAACTTGGGATCGGGTTGGATTGTTTCCGAGTTAACAGGAGTCTGTTTTTTATCCCAGAGGTATAAAATCTGGACCACCTGGGCTCCCCAATTGGCCCTCGAGTTCCTGAGATGGCCACACACCCTGGTCCTAACCCCTTTTCCCAGACTGCTGATAATTTGGTGTTTTCCTGGCTTTTGTGTATGTTTTTTCCCCTATTCTAAAGGGTTGAAATGCCTCCCCTAAGGCTCGGTTACTGGTGGTAAGAACTTTAAGCTAAAATATGCTGGTACTGTGGCCTGCCCTATTTACCTTTAGCCCCACCTCCCTTTTGCCTTCAGTCCTGCTCACCACTGGAAGAGCTTTTCTGACATGAAATTCAGCCCTTGGCCTGAAAGAGGTCCAACACCCCTTTTTGATATGAAAAAGAACATTGTAGTATGCTTAAACAGCCTTCCCCTACTCTTTGAGTGGTTGTGAGGAAGTCCGCTGGTCACAAAGGATGCTTTCTCTGGACATCTGAAAATAGCCTGAGATTTCACAGACATGACTACATTTTATCAATGCAATGATTAGGTGGTGTGGCATGATAGCCATGCTGTTTTTGGAATGTCCCGAAGTCACTGCTGCTCTTAGCCACATATGTTTCTCAGTGTTCCTAATGCAATATTCAGTATCCCAGCCTAACTTGGGTTACTGCCAGATGTAGAACTCTGCTGGCTGGATAATCCTGCTATTGAGTAGGAAACTGGGCCAGATGAAGCAGCCAGACAGGGAAGCACTTATAAATTAGAAGAGAGGTTATCTTTTTTCTTTCTTTCTTTTTCTTCATCTAGGATGTCAGTGCGCCACAATTGACAAAAATAAATAGTTGTGGGACAAACAGGTGAGTATTTTGTGTGGGTGTGGACTAGCCATTTGGGGGTCTCGTTTACAATGTTAGGACCTGCTGATGGATCTCAGTAGCATTGTGGGTGTGTCAGATTTTCTTAGAAAAGTATTCAGGCCAATGTTCCATTAGGAAGCTGCCTTATACTGAGTCAGGCCGTTGTTCTCTCTAGTTCAGCAATGGCTACCCAGAATGACAACATCCCTTCAGGGTTTCAGGCAGTGGCCTTTCCCAACTGTACCTGGAGATGCTGGGGGTTGAAACTGGGGTCTTCTGCATGCTGTACAAATCAGGGACCAACAAAAATATGACTTTTGGATCTGGGAATATACCTGTCTGGAAGAAACACAAGAATTTCAGTGGCCTCATCTACACCAAGCAGGACACTGCACTATGAAAGTCGTATGAAAGTGGTATATAAAAGGCAGGAGCCACACTACTGCTTTATAGGGTTATTGAAGTGCACTGATCACTGTTGGGACCCATTGACACATAGCACATATGGCTTTCATGGTGCAATATCCTGCTTGGTGTAGATTGGGCCAGTGTCAGCCCCCTGAATGACCTTTTTGGGACCCACTGTCTAAAATGAATGCCCAGCAAGCCCTAAGTGAGGAATCTGTGAATTGGATCCAGATTTAAGCGTGTGTAACAGGGCTGGCAGAAACAGACTTCCCTTTTCCAGGGACCATCTGTGAAATGCGTGAGATCCAGATCTGGAAAAAAGCTTGCATGGCTCCCAGTGTGGCAGTTGTTTGGATGTTGGTGAAAGCATCCTTCCAGGGCCGGCCCTATTATTTGGCAGGGTGAGACGACCTATCTCAAGCAGCAAATTTTGGGGTACTATTAAGTAGCAGCAAATGGTCACTTCTTAGAGTATTTTATTTTGTGCCTCGGGCACTCAAATGTTTCAGGCCATCTCTGCTTCTTGTAACAGGCAAAAGGTCTCTGAACTGTCACAAACTGGCAGCAAAGGATTGAGCATACTGGGGAAAAAGCCTCCACAGACTGGATAGGGCCTCTGGCCTTTTGGCTGTCTGCCTCTGCCAGCCTAGCTAATTTACTGTCTGCATTGAAATATGGTTACGGGGGTGTCAAAGTAAGTTTTTAATATGTGACAACCTTTTCAAAAGATATGTAAAACCTTTCTTTCCACCCCTTTCCACCCCCCTCTCTTCCCACCCCCACTCCAGATTTTGAGGAAATGTGTTCATTGTTCTAAATGCTGGGATTGATCCATGAGCTTATTAACCTGAGGGTACTTTGAAAAGCCTCCTTGTCCAAGTTTCATTATGCAGGACATAGAACACATACACGACCCTGTAGCCTGATGGCCTTGACTAGATGGTGAACGAAGCTTCTCCCGAAGGACACATCTCCTTTTATAAGGGATTTTCTCCTTTGCAAATGCTATGGAGAACAGCTGGCTCCTTTTGCTCTTTGCACTTCATCTGAGAGGCATCTGCTCCTCCTTCGTCAACGTCAACCGTGGGTTGAAAGTGATGAAAGGCCAGTCTATCTTTCTGTCACAAGAGGACTTGCAGTTTTCCATCCCCAGAGAGAAGGATGCTTGCAAAGTAGAAGTGGTGATGAACGAACCAATGATGCAGAGGGTTGGGAAGCTAACCCCACAGGTATGTGGGATTAGAGTTTCATTGCATGGCCATAACTGTATGGACTTTGTGTGTGTGAGAGGGAAGTGTGGGAGGACTTGTTTGGGAGCTCTTGAAAAGATGGGGTGGTAATCCTCAAGCGTTGCATTAGCTTCCATTGTAAGTGAAGCTTTATTGTTAATTAACAGTAAATGAATGCCTGTGAAACATATCCCTCAAACCAAAACTACAATTAGAGTAAGAACACAGTCCCACTTACATACTAAAGGTAAAGCAGACCAATATGTGATCCTCCCCCCCCCAGTGTTACTGAATGAGGGAGAGAGCACTTTGCCCTCAAACTCTTCAAATCTGTGGGTTTTCCTGTTGCTGTAGTTAAGAGCTACCATGAAGTATACAGATTCTTGTTTATATACACTGAGGTTAACCAATGTCTCCAGGGCAAAACATAATGGTGAAGAGCCCATTATAGTATGCAAAGGTTCCTTTTAATTATTCCCCATGTGATAATGGCGTGACTAAAACGTAAGTGCACAGCTTACCATGTTATTTCTTCAACTCCAAGAATTACCAACAGATGGTAACCATAAAAAAAAGGAGTTGGTTGGTTTTCCTTCCACTGTATAGCAGTAGATATCTTTTCCATATCTCTTTTCCTCTACTGATTAGACTAATAAACCTTTCCCCATCAGGGTTTGCTCATAGGAAGCTATTAGAAGAAAGTAAGGCTTGATTGATCAGGGTACTGATAAAAACTTGAAGTACACATTATGAGAGCTATGTGGCTGCTCCTGAAAGCAGCAGACAAGAATCTCCTCTCCCATCTTGTTAGAGAAAATAGAATGTGTGAGGTAACATCATAATGTTCACAGTTTCCCAATACTCCACTGCTGCCCACAGTGGGACAGGCTTTGCAGTACAAAGATATGCCAATCCCATCATGGCTAATTTGGCCTTAAAATACTAGTTGCTGGGTGGGATGAGGTGGGGAGAGCCACTGCCGTAATGCCCTGTTTGAAGGCTTTCTAGGGTCATTTGATTGGCCACTGTGTGGAACCAGATGTTGGGCTAGATATGGACCACTGGTCATGTTCTTCTGGCTATAACTTGGTTGCTGTCGATGACAAGCAAACAAACTAAATATTATTTTCTATTATTCAAAAGAAGAACAGAAACAAAATGCAATATGGAATTTTCATCCACAGCTTTGTTGTTTATATGATATGTACAATGCATTCTTGATTGTATAATTGTTTGCATATTGAATATTCCCAGCTGATACAGAGATGCTCAATTATCTACTGATCATTACCAGTTGACACTGACTTGTACTTGTATTGCTTATACAAATAAGTGTTTTTAAGGTCCATTGATTTGTCCAGTTTTTAATCTCTATCTGAGGAACATCTCCAACCCCCCTTTTTTTCTTTTTTCTTTTTGGCACCTCAAAGTTGTTGTGGTCCCTTTGCTAAAATTAGTATTACTAGATAAATTGAACATTTAGGGTTACATATTATGGCTGCCATGTGAAAGTGCTTTAAATTACTTCATAAGTATATTCCCTGATTTGAAAATATGTAAGCTAAACAAACACCGTCCCGCCCCCACACCTAGCTCCATACTTTGCTGCCACATCTTTACAGAACATCTACAGAGTCCTACAAACAGTGGAGGCTGGTGGCTCCTATGTCAGTGGGGCAATGAATCTACTCTGGGTTTCAGTCAGAACTAGTCAGAACTCTAAGGAGCTCTCCAAGGTGCTGAACCCATTTGAGGGATAGGGTTCAACTTTTTGGATATTTCCTTTAGAGTTCTGACCCCAAATCCCAAGGGCAGATCTAGGCTGAGGTTTTCAGTAAAATGGGAAACATTTTGCCCATATTTTCTGTTTAATGAAGAGGCACCCCTCTCCCCACATCTTCGGAAGCAGAAAATATATATAATAAAACGTGTGTGTGTGTGTGTGTTTTACTAAGCACTGTGTCAGCACAGAGGGTCTGATAAAAACAGCAAAGGAGATGAGCACAGCCCTGGAAGAAGGGTCCCAGTTGCATCCTTGGGGCGACATGGCTAGCAAAGGGCCACCAGCCCCATGGCTTATCCCTCCAAGAGCCAATGAAACAGCTGGTCTTGGGGGGAAGATGTCTCACTCCCTGCCTCCGACTGGAAGCAGTGGTGGAGTAAGAGGATATCCTGTGTCACCTGAGGGAGAACAGGGTCCCAAAGGCGGGTGGATAGGCACCCTGTCTTAACCCCACCATCTCCAGTTGGTCCCTCACTCACCTCTGCAACCTCGATCATATTCCATCTGCAAGAGCTTGGGAATGGAAATAATGGCATCTTTGCTATTTTATTTGTATTTTTAAAAAATTGTTCCATAAATTTGGCACCCCACTTAACTTGGCGCCGTAGCGGACCACCTAGTTCACCTATGTTAGGGTGACCATATGGAACGGAGGACAGGGCTCCAGAATGACCAGATAGAAAAGAGGGCAAGGCTCCTGCAGCATAAGTGGCGTGATGAAGAGGGAATTTCACCAGGTGCTGCATGCATACAAATGACATCTGCTGAAATCCCCTATTCTGTACAACTGTTAAAGATACAGGAACCCTGTCCTCCTTCCATATGGTCACCCCAACTATATAGATGGGCCACCCCTGATTCATATATGCAAAGATCTGTAAACCTCACACCTCTGCTATCCTTCCAGGAGAAATAAGGGTCGCATTCTTTTAAATAAGAAAGTTTTAGTTTGGACCCTGCTTGTGTGCCTTTTGTGTGAAGTTATTTACAGGGGATAATGCTTAATACCAGCCATGCTGTGGGTTTCACCTGTACATCAAACTGCTGAGAAAGACAGAGAAGCAGAGCATGGTGGGCTTTTTCGGGGGGGGGGGGTGTCAGTTGACAACCCTAACCATAAGCCCCTGACGCTGCTGTGCCAGGGTAAATGGCAACAGAGCACCTCTGTATAGGAATGGTGTGACACAGAATCCAGCTCCAGAACTGGAAAGACAATTGAGAGGGGCAAATGTAGAGATTCCCAACCCCCACCCCACTGAGTAGAGATAATCAGAACCTGCTTTTGTTTTTCCAGAGGTTGTTCTTTTAACCAGCAAACGTTGCATTATGCAAACGTCTTTCCTATGAACTCCTTTGCTGTCGTTAAAGTGAGTAATGTGCTAGGAATGTGTGACAATTTAATTACAAATTGTAATTGAAAAGTAGTTGAAGTGGAAATAAAAACAAAGCCAGACATTAATTAGGAAAAGATTTAGCTCTCCTTTGTTTTACTTGTTAAATTTATAGACAATTATGGGTGCCTGTTCATATGAAAGGAAAACATATTAGGAAGCATAAAACAGATGTTTCTTTTTAACAAAGCAGATTGTGTCTACTTTATAATCGCTGGCTGTCTATGACAAGAGTCTCCTCAAGAAAAAAGCTTTCATTAGTTATCTCTCTCATTATCAATTAAGAAGAGGAACTAATGATGTTTTATGGGGGAGGGAAATACCATTTATGAATATTATGACATTATTCTCTGATGGACAGCCTGTACCAAGTTACAGATCTCTTCTCGCATTGGAAGGAACTGAATTCTCTAGGCTAAATGCATTTTAAAATATGAGGCTTAAATTGCCTTTGAGCCTCTCTAGCACGATTCCTGTGAACATCTGAAGTCATTTTTCAGATGAGGGGCTTGAAATGGCTTTGTTTTCAAATTGGCTCCTAAAACAAATGTAAACCTGGATTGACTTACATCTAGTGTCTTTCAAATTCTCTCCTGCATTAGCAGCATTCGCATACAAGACAAAATGAATAGTGCAATAGCAGTATTCATACCTGAGAGACGGGTGTGGGCAGGAGCAGGGGTGGAGGGATAGAGAGACCGGACTCATTGATCCAACCATCCTACCATTAGGTAGGGTAAAGCTGGTTGCCTTGGATGACACATTTGGGGACATCATTAAATTGACAGCAAATAAGTTTCTTCATTAACCTTATAGAGGGAAGCATCCAAAACTGACCATCCACGAGTGGGGCCCACCCAGTGGAGGCTGGTAACTCCAGTGTCAGTGGGGTGGTGAATCCGCCTTGGGTTTCAGTCCCCAATATGGCAACTGCAAAGCATTTTTTTTTAAAAAATGCCTGGGTTTTTTAAAATATGCATTGCATATATCCATAGCAATGAATACATATGAAATGCCTATATATGAAAATACAACCTTCTAGCAATTATACATAGCCTTGCTGTTTTTCTCCACACAAGCCCTTTCCTTGCTATTTCTCTCCCTCCCCAGTCCCTAGTTGTCCTCCTCTCTCTTCCTAGTCCAAGCCTGCTCTTTTGCTCTCACTCCCCCCTTCATCATGCTGTTTCTATTGACTCCCAGCCTTTAGCCTCACGATTCCTCTCCCTCACCTCCTTATGTCACTGTTTATCCCCCCCTCATAGCTTCTAGTCTTGCTCTTTCTTGTCCCTCTCTCTCTTTGCTCTGCTATTTCCCCCTTTCTCCCAGCCTCTAGCTTTGCTATTTCCCTTCCTCAGCTCTTTTGACTAGCCAGGTCCCCACAGCAGCCATTATGTGACTTAGCCAAATCCTTTATGGGAGCCATTTTGTAGGGGTGCCCACAGCAGTTCCTTAAATTCCCAAATGTGCCCATGAGACCAAAAAGGGTGGGGATCTGTCCTATAAATCACTTCTACATTATGGCCATTTCTACACCAAGCTGTTTGCCTGAAATGGCCCCCTGCTGGTCCCTGTACGCCGATGGTGTATATTAGGTACTTCAGGGATCTCCCTCCCTCCCTCTACACCCCTATGGTGTAGAAAGGGCCTATAACGCATTTCTCAACCTAAACCAAAAGGAGCTTAAAGCACAAAATCTACAATATGCTGTCCACTCTTTAAACAAAATCCATCTTTAACAGGTGTTTGACTGCCATTTTCTTCCCAATGAAGTCAAGTACACTCACAATGGATGTCCAATTCTCAATGAAGACTTAGTCATGTTGCGGTTATACAGGTAAGTAATACCAGAGTGCTACATTAGTCAAGGGGTATTGCTAATGAAGAACAGCTACATCTCCAGCATTTTCTAACACAAAAAGGAACTGTTAATGTTGTCCAATTGCATTATCACATGTGAACTGTGCAATTTTCTTTTTTCTGTTTCACAAACAAAGACAAAATACAAGGTGTCCATTTGCTGCAATACGGGATGCAGGAAACCAATCATGCAACAGTTCATCCTACTCCTTGGTCCACCAATAAAACTAGGCTTCCTCTTCTTGCCATTGACTGTGGCTGTTGCTTCCATCAACAGGGAAAAACAATGGGTCCATCAATGAGGTCTCTCAAGGGAGTAGGTCCAAGAACCTGCCCCAGAGCGTTGCTGATTAAAATCTCAATTCACATAAGCCCTGTTTAGGTGTCTGTACTTGAACAGAGCAAACATGTGAGGAGAGGGAGAGCTCCATCCCTGCCTGCCTTCGTGGTCTCATTTGTCACATACTTTCCAAGGTTTTGGCTTGCGTGATGAGCCTCCATGGATACAGGAAGCTGTCCTTTTCAGACAGTCACCCTCCATGAGCTAAGGGTGATTGACCCAATGATAGAGGGGGGTGGGGTGGCTCTGGGGTGCTCTTCTCATGTGTTTGCTCTGTTCAGGTACAGAAGGCTCTAGCTTGGGCTAGAGTTGTCAAGCTTTCGGGACAGTTGAAGGCTTCCCAATCCCTAAACAACGAAAACTTTTATTAAAAACCACTGCAGCTGCAGGGCTGGCCAGTATGGTGTTGGTACATTGCTCTGAGTGCCAGTTTTGGGCAGAGAATCTGTCTTATAAATAGTCAAATGAATGAATGAATGAATGAATGAATAAATGAGCAAGGGTGCACAACAGCCTTCTGAAACTTCCTGGCTGTTGCGGTATTGTTCATTCCCCATACAGAAATCTTCTGGCTTCATCCACCTGTTGTCTGAACACAGCATGTTTTCTGCAAGGTGGGTTATTGTCTTGTCTGAACACAGCAAGGGTGGCTTGTTAACCATGCAGTATGGCTTGTTAACCACCTTGAACAACCCAACAACAAACCATGGGTTCTCAAGGGGGCTTGTTTGAGAAAATAAGCCACACTGCATGGTTAACAAGCCACCTTGGTGGTGTTCAGACAGCACGCTAACCCACAGTTCAACAAACAACCCATGGTTCAAAACAACCCACACTCAACTACTGAGTGTGGGTTAGCATGTTGTGGGAACAGCCCTTCTGTGTCTAAAACAGGAGTTTTAGATTTGGGCTTTCAGGATTGGAGAGGAGGGAGAAATCTGTGGGGGGGGGATATTTATTTATTTGACTCGTACCCCACCTTTCTACCAAAAATGGCACTCAAGGAGACTTAAATCACTAATAAAACTTGATGAATAATAATAATAATAATAATAATAATAATACAAATACATTAAACACAATTAAAAACAATTAAAAACCAACAACATCAACAAAGTAAAAACAGCTTCCAGCCAGGGAGTGGCTACCAAGAAGTCCCTTTCACATTGCCACCAAGCGCACCTCTGAAGGTCTTAAGAACTGGGCAAGCTCATGTGAGATCTTTCAAGTAGCCTGGCCCCAAGCCACATAGGGCTTTATAGGTCATAACCAGCAGTTTAAATTCTGCCCAGCAACAGACTGGTAGTCAGTGAAACTGTTGTAACATGGGAGTTGGGTACTCCCTGTAACCAGTCCCAGGTCACCAGTTTGGCCACAGCATTCTGGACTACCTGAAGTTTCTGAACAGTTTCCAAAGGCAGCCACATGTAGAGCCCACTACAGTAGTCCAAACGGGATGTAACTAAGGCATCTGTGACTGTGGCCAGATCAAACCATGAGTAATTTTAATAGTATGATTAAATCAAATTTATGTTTAAAAATATTGCTTCTTTTGGGACACTAGCTTCTTGCCTGTTTTGTTCTTGATCCTGGCAGGAGAATCATCTTCAAGAATAAGTTTGTGTTTCACAAATAAACTTATGACTGTCTTCAAAATGAAATTCTACCCATGGGACAAAGCTAGTGTGTGGTTCTCATCTCTTTCCCTGCTCTGTAGGTGGAAGCCAAGTGTTGACCTTTCTGCAAGACCCACCCCCCGCTCCCCACTCTTCCAACCCCCGCTCCCCACTCTTCTACCCCCTTCCGCCATTGCCCTGTGCTCATGCTCTACGCTAACTAAGAATAAAACCTTTTCTAACTCGTTTTTGCCATCCTGCAAAGGAGTTTATTGAGTGACCTGCCAGTTGGCTAGATAGTTCACATCAGTTTATGAAATCCATCCCTCTCTCCCACTCTCTTTGGACTTTTTCTGCCCCTGGGATAGACAAATCATAGTACTGCAGTCATGGCAGAAGCCATAGTGGGTAGAAGTTTCACTTCTATACAGGTACAGGAGCTTTCTCAGGGTTTAACTGCGCGCATCGTTACTTGGAAGAGGCATCTTGCCTCTTCCGAGTAAACATGCAGAGAATTGCATCATAACAGCAATTAAAAGGATGTTCTTGATTTTGTTTACATTGAAGCCTAAGTATCTCATTTTTACTTGGGCACATGCACAGCTGCTGGGTATTTTGTAAAATGCATGTTTGAAATGAAGAATGTTAATTTTCTTCTGTCATTTGCACATAATTGCAATTCAGGGCCACACAAATAATGCCATGATCTTCATTACCACTGAACCAGCCAAATGTTCCAATCTTTGTACATGCTTACAGATTAGCATTTTATCATTTTTACTTTAAGTACATATTAGCAGGGTAACCAAACAGTGCTGTTGTTGTTGTTGTTGTTGTTGCTTTTCTTCTCTGTTGGAGTAAATTGCATGTGTGTTTGGGTTATTACCTTTTAGGGGAGAAAGGTGTGCATGTGTGTTCATCATGTATATTTATGGCTGATGCTTCTGGAGGAAAGAGATTAGGGTATGTGTGTGTGTGACTTGACTGGCAATGGGGAAATGACTAGTTTCAGTCATTTGTCTCCATCTAGTCCAGCAATCTGTTTGTAGCAGCGGCTAGCCAAGTGCCTTTGAGGAGCTTAAAAGCAGCAGGTCATGAGGACAACAGCCCTCCCCCCACATTTTTGTCCCTAGCATTTGTTAAGGTGTGTGTTGTGACTGGCCGTATGAGCTTTCTGCATGAGAAAGAGAAGTCCGTGTTTATTGTCACCTCTCAGGCTCTGGGGATATGCACCCTACCTCTAAAATGGATGTATGTTTTCTATGAGCTCCTTCACACCAGCGATTTATTGCACTCTCGCCAAGCCTGGTATGTGTTTTTGCAGCGTGGTACTCACAGGACGTCATCCCTATGTCCTTGCGCTCTATTGGACCATCCCGTTTTTTGGTGTGTGTGTGTCGAAAGGCAGTCTCGCTGACAAAAGAGGAAGGCCCGACAGTTCTCCGCTCAACCGCTCAACTGTGAAGGGGGAGGGAGAGAGGGCGCCCGAACATCCAGTAGAGAAGGCGAGTGAGGCACCGCCGCTCATGCCCGGGACTCGGTCCCATTCAATGCTATGGTTCTTACTCCTGAGTAGGCATGTCCAGGTTTCCTGACCAGAACAATGTTGGCTCCCCCTTGCTATGCCAACATTGACCACAGACTTCTCCCAAAACTAATTGTAATACTTTCTCTTCACTTATCTTGTTTAATATGATCTTAGGGGAAGGCATCGTGTGTTGTTTTACCGTAATTGCGCAGTTTCAGGCTGCTGTACTATTGTATTTGTGCAGAAAAATATGTATAAAAAATAAGAAAAATTAACTGCAGGGAGAGGGAGAACGTAGGGGGCAGGTCGGGAGATTTTGTCAGCATAGTAGCGATGCAGGTGAAAAGATGCATGAGCGCAACAATGCACTGACATGAAAGTGCCCAGCGCTCGACTTGCTAAGGAAATGGAGGGGGAAACTGTGGATGCAAACTGTGGAAAAAAAGTAGGTGTGATGGAGCCCTATGTCATCTTTTACATGTGTAATTCCTTCATATATTTGTGACTTGACCTGCACTCTGTAGGTTGCTTCACTTTCTTGAGAATTCTGTTATATGTGTAGGTGATTTGCTGCTTTCTGACTGTAGCACGGTTATGTTGATCTGTGGGACCCAATGCAATATGTGGATGATTGTGTTTATTTTAAAATTTAAAATTATTTTTAGGCCATGATTTATAAACGCATGCACCATAGATGAAAATGTTTCTACAAGTTCACAATCATTGGCTCTGTGTAGCAGGGCTTTTTAAAAATACCAACAGGCACAAAATGTGCATCCGGGGGAAATGTGCAATTCCAAATAACATTTGTACAATTCAAAATTCAAGTTGCATATAAAAGTTGCATATTAGTTGATATAAAAATTGATGGAAAAGTAAAGTGACTTTGCTCACAGTAAGTGCCCACTTGGGGATTGTCTATACATGGCTAAAGCTCCGCCCCGTCAGATTTGCAGCCACTACGGGATTTTCCTGTGAAGCTGCACTTTGAAAAAGTAGAGGACTTACCCTGACTTTTTCGGTGGGAGCGAAGTCAGTATGGCTCGTCTGCCATCTGACCTCACTCTGGAGCCAATCTGAAGGGCAGTCCTGGAGGAAGGCAACTGGCGATTGGTCGCCAGAAACCTGGAAGAGGGAGAGGGGGGTGGCTCCAGTACCCGGATGACCTCTGGATGCCCCACGCTTCTCCCAGGAGTTGTATCCAATATTAGTCCTATTAAGAGTGGACTCATTAAAATGAATGGGACAGAAGTTAGGCTAACATTGGATAATACTCACTGGCTCAATTCGGACGACACAATAAACAACTGGTGTGGGGGAAACAATCGTCAGTTGTTTTGACTATCGTGTTATCCAAATGCTGCCATAGTCAACTCAGTGCTGATCCTAATCCACACCACAGTTGATTATTTATTACCATGTTGTGTGGGGAGTACCCCCTAGATGAACAACTGTGAAGTTGATTATTACCCCACCATTGACTATCATGTTGTCCGAATTGAGCCATTGAGTATAACCTCAGCAGTGTGTGTGTGCATGCATGTCTGCATATTTTGCCCCCGAACACTGACCCTACTAAGAGAAATATTCTGGACACACCCTGTAAAAAAGGTCTGCACATCCAACCTTTCAGCAAGCAGTCAGATTTCACTTTTCAAGCTATATTGGCTCTGTAGCTGTAGAATATTGACCATTGCAACTTAATTGTTCCTGTTGAAATTTATTTTGTAATTTGGACAGCTGTTTTATATTGTTTTTGGGTTTTTTTTATTGATAGTTTGTCTTAAATTTTGTTGTTCTGAGCTTCCTTGAAAACGATGTGGTGGCCCACACCAAAAGTAACCCATGGAGAATAATTTTTAGAAATCAAAAGGCTCTCAATTTCTTTGTTTTAGAAGTACTGCAATATTGCAATATAGGAAAATTGCAGCATCTCTCTCTCTCTCTCTCACACACACACACACACACACACGCACAGACACACACACACACACACACACACTTGTACATGCACCTACTTCTCTTCTTGTCCAGCTATTTTACACATAGCCCTATTTAATTTATTTCTGACCATATTTTATGTATTTCAACATTTACATACAGTAGATGTTTCACAATTTCTCCCTAAACAATGACCGTGTTTTTTACTTATTCTTTCCAGATTTACAGAAACGGAAACTTTCACAGAAATAGTCACCCTTCTTGTAAAGTTGCTGGAACCAGATTGTAATATTATCAAGATGAGCTCAAGTGCTCTGGAGGTCCCTGAGTTTCATGGCCTGTCTAATGTCATTAACAAGAACATAATTACTTTGGACTTTAACAGGAAGATTAACTTGGAGTGCACTATAAGCCTGATCTCCCTGGAGACGTTTCTACCAGCCCATGGTCAACTTGTTACCAGAGAAACAAAGGAAGAAGAACCCCGTGGAGATCAACCTCATAGTTTTTTCCCCTCATCCAGTATGTAATACTCTGTATCTTTGTACCTATTATAATCACTATGATCTGCATCTGCTGAGGACATTATAGAGAACTTGAATCAGGTCACTGTGTGTTGAAGTGCTGATGGTACCAGCTATTTCTGCCATGTCCTGAGATATTTCCTAGAAAAATAGGCAGACATATATGCAGTCTGGAGCTCTCTCTGGTTATTTTCATCATCATCATCATTATCATCATCATCAATCATCATCATCTTATTTTATCTTATCTTACTTATCTATTTAAGGGCAGGGGTGGGCAATACACAGCACAGGGGTGGCATGCAGCACTTGCTGCCCCCTGCTGTGCCAACCTGCTGCCGCTGAAATTTGCAGAGGCAGCAAAAACATTGCTGGTTTGCCACTGATAATCAGCAGCCAACTTTTAAGGTAGCCTAGAGTGGCCAAATCTTGCTAGTTTGGAAGTAAGATTTGGCCAATTTAGACTTCCATGGGAGTTACCAGTACAGAAGTCTAAAATGGCGAAATGGCACTTCAAAACTAATGAGATTTGGCTGCTTCAGTGGTTTGCCATTTCCTCCCAGCATCCTGGGACATGTGCAGTGCCTTGCAGAGGAGAGGGCCCATAGCTCAGTGGCAGAACATCTGCTTTGCATGCAGAAAATCCCAGGTTCGATCCCCAGCATCTCCAGTTAGGGCTGGAAGGGCTGGAAAAATCCCTGCCTGAATCCCTGCTGCCAGTCAGTGTCGATAATGTTGGGCTCAATGGACCAATGGTCTGACTCAGTAGAAGGCAGCTTTCTATGTCCCCCTGGAGTTGCCACCTTTGGTTTAAGGCATTTATATAGTACCTTTCATGATATCTATCCCAAGGTAGTTTACAATGCAAGTTAAAACAAAAGAACAGCTGAAAGATATACCATAAGACACTTAAAATCAATAAACAATAACAATTAAAATAAATTAAAACAAAGTAAAAACTTCATGTACATCATCCTTCTAGTGCATAAAATGCAAGCCATTAAAGAAATAAAAATGTCTGAAGGTGACATCTAAAAATGAATCCACTGGGAGCCAGGTGAGTCTCCTTGCTTTTGATGAGGTAAGACTGATGCCAATGGAGACATTTCTCTCTCTCTTGTTAAACTTGTTAGCTGCCTTCCCCCATGGGAAGGGGATTTCAGGAAGCAAACAGTGTGGGGGTGGAGTGGGGGAAGGTTTAATTGTCTCCTCCTGGCGCATCATGTCCCAATCCAAACTGGGGCCACATGCACTTTCACTAGAGTAAAACAAAATGCAAGCCTCAGCTATGTT
Organism: Anniella stebbinsi; assembly: GCA_029215795.1. Lineage (NCBI taxonomy): Eukaryota > Metazoa > Chordata > Lepidosauria > Squamata > Anniellidae > Anniella > Anniella stebbinsi. The sequence continues at coordinate 93,762,635 of JARDYH010000002.1, read as the reverse complement.
TGGATAACTTGGGGTGGGAGAAGGTGGTCCTTCTCCCATAACTGAATAGGCTGACCATATGAAAAGGAGGACAGGGCTCATGTAACTTTAACAGTTGTAGAGAAAAGGCAATTTCAGCCAGTGTCATTTGTATGCAATTAGTTCCTGGTGAAATCCCCTCTTCATCACAACAGTTAAAGTTGCAGGGGCCCTGCCCTCTTTTGTATCTGGTCACTCTAGTATAGTGCCTGCAACTTTAACTGTTGCGATGAAGAGGGAATTTCACCAGGAACTAATTGCATACAAATGACACCAGCTGAAATTCCCTTTTCTCTACAACTGTTAAAGTTATATGAGACCTGTCCTCCTTTTCATATGGTCAGCCTATAACTGAAGCTAACAATGCCCAGTCAGTGGAGGCTGATGGCTCCGATTTCAGTGGGGCTGTTTCTGGTGGATTGAGGGTTCTCTGCTGATTGCTCTTGCTTGAGGCCATAATCAGAAGGTCACTTTGGGTTTGGGTTGGAGGTCACAACAGGGAGGAAAGATCCATTGGTATTTCAATTCCATATTATTTTTTAGCTCATAGCCTCTTCTGGAAGCGCCCTGAGAGTTGTTTGCATATTCTGTCCACATTTGTGTTCAAATAAGTATTTCACTATAATTTCTCTTGGGCCATTAGACCGTAAGGCCGGTGAAAAGTGCCTGACTGGGAGCTGTATTTCTGGCCTGAAGACCATTCAGAAGGTCAGAGTGAGCTGTGAGGATTTTCTCCTGATGGGCCTTAGATACCAGCACTTGGATCCACCTTCACCCAATGTTGATTATATCCCTATCAGATTGGATCTCACTGATCGCAGAAGCAAGACTGTGTACAAGGTAAAGGTACTATGAGTGTGAACACAACCGTTCTGGATTACCTGATCTTCTAGAACAGGGTAGGCAGCCATCGTCCAACATTAAAACCAACAGACCTGGTTTGCATTATCACTGTGGCTTAAATAGGCCACATTGGGCTGTGCATGTGCTGGATGGCTTTTTAATATTCAAGTTGTGACCGTGGCTTTTCATGTTGTCTGAACCTGTTGGGGGTGGGTTGCATTAGGGTTAAACAACAAGAGTTTCAACAACACATCAAGCTTCTGGGTGTGCCAGAAGCGTCCTCCATGCCACCCTACTTCTAGTCACATCTACATGGGGCACACATAAATTGTAAGGTTATGTACTATATTAAAAATGCCATGTAACCTGCCCTGATCATATGAGCAGTTGATGTAAAAGAGGTTGTTCTAACCAGGAATGGTGTAGGAGCAACTATAAAGGCACCTACCTTTGAAGAACAATACAATTCCATTCACTTGAAAGTTAAAGGTATCCATCCATATTATTTTCCTATTTGTTTCCTGTGGTTGCCTCTCCTTACCATTATTTTGTAGATAACTGATGAAGCAAAACTCTATTATGACAAATGAGTCAGTATGTCATTGTGTTCTTTGTGCCCTTAGCCTGTGTGTAAATTTTCCTTCTAGAATTGTGTTCCACAAATATTGGTACCATTGGTTCATTTTTAAAGGCATCTCTGCCTTTCGCTTCCACGCTATTACTTGTCTAACCATGACCAAGGGAGATCATGACCTTCCTTTTCGAATGTTCCACGAAACGTGTAGAATTGGGAGGTACATCCTATTTTAGGATGTATTTATTTTTTAACAAGTAAAGCCATTGGGTGACAGGAGAGCATGTGTACATGTAAACTGCGGGCTAGGAGTAAAGCAGAAGTTAGCTCTAAGGTCGCAGACTGTGGGACTTGCAAGTTTTAAAAGCAATGGGACGATAAAGCAAAATGTGACATTCTTTATATGCAGAATAGCAAGAGGCCTCCTCTGTTGCAAACATTTTACAACAATTCTAAACAGGTTTAGAATTATTCCCTCAAAGAGAAGCACCAGACAGCATTGCACTGGCAATGGTCGTATCTGTGGATTTTTCTGGAACAAGCAATAAGCGGGCAATAGCAGGAATCTACTGTAGGCCTGCACACAAGGCTTGTAGGCTTCTCAAGTAGCCCATTAGAGACTTGATGAGCATCCTGTTTTTGTGGCCTGCCTAGGACTGCAAAAACAGGTGGGGAAATACCTTGCAGGCTACAATACATGGATTATGTTCTGCTTGGTGTGTCTCAAGCTTTGTAGCCTTGATCTAATGTCCCATTCATGCATTTTTCTGGAAAGATCCACACAGATGATCCATTCTAATGCAGTTTCCACATGTAAAGGAATTATTTGACCATTCACAGAGGAAAATGTTATATCAGAACAGCCATATTAATTTCATTTCATTTCATTTATTACATTTATATACCTCCCCATAGCTGAAGCTCTCTGGGCGTTTTAGAAAATGCAAGTTTACAACAGAAATACCACAAAAGATATTCAACTACAACAATATTTAACAATATGCTAAACAACAGTATGACAATAATACTCAAAAATATACTAAATACAAGTTTACAGCAAAACAGAACAGATAAGGAAAAAAAACAATTTGGTTGGAGTAACCCAGTGGTGCTTACCTCTGAGTAAACTGGACTAGGCATAGGTTAGACTGTCTGGAAAGAATTTAGCTGTAATGAGATATTTACTTTATTAACTGCTAATTTATTGCTTTTTTCTTATTCCACAGTCTGAGCATGCTTGGCTTCCTGTTCATATCAGAGGTGCAATTTCTAACCAGGCCCCACAAGCTGCATTTATGGCTATGCTCATTCTGGAAGTGGACCAGTTCATTTTGAGCCCCTTGTCAACAGCCATATTGGATGCTGAAGACAGTGAAACAGCCCAGTCTCTGCTGGTCTTCAACATCACCAAGCCACCCCAGGAAGGCTACATCACGCATCTGCAAGACCACACTAAGCCCGTCTCATCCTTCATGTGGAACAGTCTCAACGATATGCTCATTGCGTATCAACCTCCAAACTGTAGTCATTCGGAGAGGAGAAATTATGAGGTAATTCCCAAAAGGCTGAAATAAGGTTCCATCATGGCATCTTCCTTTGTAGCTAAAAGATTTGCAAGTCAACAGACAACACGTCATGTACAATGAATGGAAGTTTGTTGGATTATCATGTTGGGCACCATTGCCCTGTGGCAGCATAAGAGGCATCTGGTCACCTCGCAATATATATATATATTTTGCTTCACAATGCTTTCCAACAGTCATTTCACACCCTGAGCTGCAGGTCACCAAACTGTGGGAATTTGAACGATCTGCATGAATGCATGTGCAAACCAACTCTTTGAATTTCTTACAAAAGTTTGTTAAACTACGCACCAACTAATTGATATAGGCTTGCAGAGGTACCAGAAATATTTCCCTCTTTTCAGACATTCCTCACAAATTCCCTACTGCTGCATTAAACTTTTTTTGCTACAGACTTGGATTATAGCATTTTAAAGAAAAATGTTATATTTTTGTTTTTATTATTATTTGAAGTAAAACAGAGCTATGGGGGTGGGTGGGTGTGAATTTAGTATGACTTGGATGTAAATACAGTTGAAGTCAATGGGATTTACTTTGGAGTAAGGGAACCAGCCATCTCTATTTTATGAACTGGAGATGTTCAGTGTGGCATGATCAAAGGAAAGGAAAACCGATCCTTCACAAATGCAAAGAGGTGGAAGAGCGCACTGGTGAACTATCAGCAAAAGGTTTAGAGAGCAGGGAAATAAAAAAAATTAAAATCAAGGGATGAATTGATCTGATTCAAACACGGCATGCCGAAAGCTCTCCTAGAGACCTAAGCATTTTGGTTCATTTGCATTTTAAAAATTCCTAAAAATTAAGGCATGGACCTATCTGATTCAAACTTGGCATGCGGAAAGCTCTACTTAGGAGCTCTCAAGATCCCAAGTTTCATCTCTAGCTTTAAGAATTACACAGATGTAACCATTTTTGTACATCCTAATAGGAGCTCCAATGAGTGAGGGGGGAAGGCTGCTGCGTCCATCACAATGTCCATCAATGACGAGAACCAATGAACTGGAGGGGGAAGGAGAAGGGGCGAGGTGGGGCAGGGTTGGGCAGGCACAATAGCAGCGGGAGAGCAAAAACAGAGTTCCCCGGTATAGCTACGATAGTGAAAGGGAGGAGTGCTTGCAGCGCTTCTGAAATGGCGGTACAAAACCCGGGGCGGGGGGAAATTGGTGTGATGGAGCCCTAGATCTCATCGACTCCTTAAATTTTAGTAGTGTGGGTGAATGGGGTTCAAACTAGGGTCCACAGTGCTGCCAGAGGGGAATTTAACACTTTCTCGCAGTGCACATTTCCTAATGAAAATCTACCAAGCTGCTTTTACCCCCATAGGGGAAATTTACATGCTGGACCCAAAGAAGAGCTTCTTAGAAAAAGAAACAGTGGGCTATTGCTAGTGAAAGAATGGCAACTAGTGCTAGCTAAATATGGAATTGGTAGGAAAATGAAGCCTTTAAATTCAAACCAAATATGATACTTTGAATAGGGTGGGTTAGTTCAACAGGAATTATAGCATATATGTGCTCCAGCCATAGCAAAGACATTATAATAAAAACCTGACAGCAGTTATTTCTTGTCTGCCTTAAAATTCCTTCATGTAATGCTTAACCCATTCAATAAACCCTTGCCAATGTTTAATGTTGTTCATGTAGGGTTAATTTCTTTCTGATTTTCACTCATTTCAGAAGTGGTAAACTCTTCACCATTTTCTATTTCTGTTGCAAAAATCCCATTGAATATACATAGTGCTCCCTCTTGCGGAAGTTAAAACAAATGGCACATACGTGGAACCTTTTTTTTTTTTTAGAATTAAATTGTACCTTTCAACTACAGGGAAAATAGCATTTTCCAAAACAAAGCAAAAGGGCAGGAAAAGATATGGAAAGCTGTAGATCAGGGGTGGGGAGCCTCTGGCCTGGGGACATAATCCGGCCCTCCCAGAGTCTCAATCTGGCCCTCTGAGGCCACTACCAACCACCTGTTGTTTGGTAGTTTCCCAGCTTTTGTGCACATCCTCCCACCTCTTTCTAAAAAGTTGAACTACTTCCCGTAAGACTTGGTTACTGGGAGTAAGAGCTTTAAGCTAAAATAAGCTGCCATTTTTTGCTATTTTTAACCCTTCTCTTTTGTTTTTGGCCCCACCTGCCACTCGAATGCAGCCCTCGAGGGCTTGTCCAAAATGAGATTCGGCTCTTGGCTGAAAGAGGTTCCCCGCCCCTGCTGTAGACATGCGGAAACCATAGGACCTTTTCACATTCTGGTTCCAAATTATTGACACTCCAATAAGTTGTATTATTTGTATAAATTATCATGTTGTCACAACGTTTTAAGATTTTTCTAATCCCCTATTCATTGGCTAGTTTTTTATGCCAGGTCCAGCTTGGATGGCTTTATAAAGGGAACAGACAAATTGGTGGAGGAAAAGGCTATCAGTCATGCTGACTATATGTATTACCTCTCGTATCAAAGGCAGCATGCCTCTCAATACCAGTTGCTGTGGAACACAAGCGGGAGGGTGCTGTTTCACTCATGTCCTGCTTGGCTTGCAACAGAATGCAGGACTAGACAGGCCGTTATTCCAATCCAGCAGGGCATTTCTTATGTTCTTTGATAATTTTTTAGTAAATGGACTGTTCATTTTTCTATAACAGGTGGAGTTTGAAGTTCATGATTTGTACTTTGAAAAGAGTTCACCCATTACTCTTTATATCTCCGTTAGAACAACAGATACCAATGCTCCTCGAGTTTCATGGAATACAGGTAAGAATTTGTCTACATTCTCCATATTTTTCTTTAAAAGACAAGTTTAAGAATGAATTCTAAGTTGAACAACTAGGAAAAGGAAATCTACAATTGAGGCGGGCAGGAGAATTAAGATGCCACCAAATGGAAGTAAAAGAGAAAATGTTTAAAAGCTTTGTTTTAAGCTTTGTTTCCGCCTTGGCTATTGGCAGGTAGCCCTGTGTGGCCTTTGCGGCACTGGGATACCTAGTTTATAAGAATAAAACTAAGGATGTATGGATTTGGTGTTTTGCAGATTGTCATGCGTCTTTTATTCCATCCTTCACTCATTGATTGAACGACTGTTTTGATCTGAGAATTTAATTATACTTGAGCTAATTCACAGTAGCACAAATGTGAACTTTCACAACTACACATTAAGTAATGTATATTAGTTAAAGTGAATTTGTGCAAATATTCCCAAAGGTGGAAAAAGGGTTAAAAAATGCAAATCATCCCATAATCCAAATTTTCATGCTTAACCTATGGTGGTCGTGGGGGGAATGTATATTTTGTATCTCTGTTTTCCCCATGTATTTTTTGTACAACTAAATTTGCGTACAATACTGGCAGTTAAAAAAATAGTTTGCAAATTTGGGGGAATTTGCACAGGTTTCAAGGTTGATTGCTGCTCAACTTGCTCAATTCTCCCATTCCTACAGAGCGAGCAGTGATCACAAATTCCAACAGGAATCAGGCATGTAGGTGTTGCCAGCCTGACATATGACTAGCGAGATCACAAGGCAGCAAGTGGAGCAGTCAGGTTCTCTGCTTCTCTTACCAAGTGACTGTATAGCCTTTGGGCATAAGCCACGTACAAGCAATCATGCCAGGTTTGCACGTCATGACAAACCACTCTGAAAAGAAGCCAATGATCCAACCACAAGCCATGGCTTATGTGTGATTAACAAACCACACTGAAACCACTGTGCCGAGTTCATATGTCTTGACAAGCCACTCTGAAACAAACAAGGCTGATAGCCCACCATCTGTTGTGTCGTGAGAACCAGGTTAAAGTTTCAAGGGCAAAAAACAGACATCCACTAAGGAACTTAAATCCAAAATCTTTACTTTGCCTCCACAGTTGGGCACTGTGTTCGATGGTCGTTCTATCCATGATATCTGACCTGTGATAGTCATTTCTCATAAATGAGATGTTGTAGAATTATTCACTGTTTGGCAGGATCTACACTACTGCTTTAAAGCGGTTCATAACAGCAGTGACAATTGTTGGGGCCCAGGACACACTCCATGTACAGTTTTCAAACCGTTTTCAAAGTGTCATATCCTGCTTGGTGTAGATCTGGCCTTAGATGGTAAAGGAGGTTGTGGAACTTGTCCCTGAGTTTGCTTCTATCAGTTTAACTGTAGCTTTGGATGAGGTTCATGATGAGGGCTCACACCTGCATCAGCTGTGCACATAAAGTCCATTGCTGGATCAGAGGGGAAATGAGATCTGGAAGCCATTGCCTGCAGTGTCATTTCTTGAAATGGCTAACGTTGTAGGAAATGCTTCAAAGAACTAGCTGCAGAGTCCTAAATGGATGGAAATTAATTTCTTTACATAATAGTTTCTAGCCACTTCACTGTGCCTTTGAGGAAGCCAGGTGGTTGTTTTGAATATCTCATTCATTCAAAGTGTGTAAAGTGAATTCACAGCTCATTAAATTCAATGATAAAACTCCTAGTGCGTTGAATGGCTCTGGATTGTGCCTATTGTTTTTAATAATGTACAGGGTCTGGGTTTCTCCCCTCAACCTCCCTTGAAGCATTCCTCTTTCCTTTTCTAGGTCTTGATCTCTTGGAAGGACAGTCTCGCTCTATAACATGGGAACAGTTTCAGATTGTAGACAACGACGATATCAGTGGGGTTCGCTTAGTCACTGTTGATGGTTTACAGCATGGACAACTCACTCTAAGAGGTATCCAATCCTGATGGATCTCTGCATGCAGATGTTGTTGTTTGGTCCTATTTTAGATATGGAGCAGTATATAAATATTGTAAATCATCATCATCATCATCATCATGACGAGTAGACAGTATTTGTAGATTACTAAGTTGGATCTAGCTCTTGGTCTTTCTTCATTTTCTGTGGAGCTTTTGCAAAAAGTGAGAGCAGCACAAGTCTGTCTTGCTGCTTCTGTCTTCTGCAAAGCCGACATGACATGAGGGGCCAATCCTTTCCCTTATCCCAAGTTCTCTGCAATTCACCGGAGACCTCAGGAGTTAATTTGTAAAAGACAGGTTTTTATGGATTTCCTGCTCTTGACAGTCCACTTCCTACATCTTATGATTCAGTTCCTAATCTTTACCCCTGTGCCCCATTATAAAGTGGTCTCAGTTCTTCAAAAGTATGAATTATATCACTTCTATTGCCTGACAGGAGGAAAAGGATTCATGCTCACCATCTCAGACCTTAAGGCTGGTGTTGTTCGTTACCATCATGATGACAGTGACTCCACAAAGGACTCGATTGTCTTCAGGATCTTTGACAACCGCCATAGCAGCCGCCACCGGTTTCCAATCAACATATTGCCTAAAGATGACAGCCCCCCATTCCTCATCAGTAATGTTGAAATAGAGGTACATGAAGGACAAACAATTCAGATACAAGGTTCAATGCTTCGAGCCTCTGACATGGATTCTAGTGATGACTACATACTCTTTAATATCACCAAAGCATCACAGGCAGGAGAAATAATGAAGAAACCAGGACCAGACCTTATTGGTAATATGTTAGAAATTCATTGGAGGGGAAGGCCCTCTCTCTTTTACAAATGTTTTGAGGTCAGCTTTTACCTATATGCCTGAGTGTCGTTTTCAAATTTATTCTCATTTCCCTCTAACACTTGAGAAGTCAACTGCTGTCTTTGTCTTATTGTTGTGGTTTCCTTGACTGGGTTTGGATGACATGATAACCAACAGTGGGTTAAATAGTCAACGGTGGATTAAATAGTCAACAGTTGGTTATTGTGTCGTCTATCAAGACTTTGTCACACCACTGCTGGTTATTCGGCTGAAATAATCAACACAAATAACCAATGCTGTGCAGGGTTGATTATTTGAACAACTGTTGGTTATCATATCGTGCGTTGGGCACAATAAACTATTTTCAGCAACTATAGAGTCCCCTGGCAAGTGACCAAAGGGGAGGCTGCCACTCTAGTCCAGCTGGCAGAACTCGCAATGGCTGATAAGATACAGTGGGAGATGTGTCAATCAAACACATTGTTGACTAATAGTCAACTCGATGTTGGCCTTAATCCACATAATCATGTCATGTGGGGAGTACCCCCTTGATAATCAACCGTGGAGTTGACTATCAACCCACATTGACTATTGTGTTTTCTGAACACAGCTGTTCTGAGTAAATGGATTGCATCTCCTACCAACCCCCTGAAGAAGGCCTTTAAAAAAACAACATAGGCTGAAACACGTTGGGCGTGAATAATAAAGCATCTCAGCATTCTGAGAACCTGCTTCTCTTCTCTTTTTGCCCTGAGTGGATGCTCTCCTCCTTTTGGTTTTTGGTTTTTAGCTTTTAGTTTCAAACACACAAATTAAAGTCTGTTGACTGATATGGATTTGCTTATGATTGATGGTACCTCAAGGCTATATTGACTTCAAATTTAGACCCGTATATAAGGCTCTATCCCAAAGTTATGCTGATGATGTGGTTTCCTTAGTTGGATCCTGAACTTCACGGTTACCCACTTGTATGAAGTGGCACCCATATGGTTTCATTTGAACAACCCCACTCATTTTCAGCCTGCTTCACTCAAGGGATTAAATTCACTTCACACAAAATGGATTACTGCATTGTTCGGCACCCATTCATTTGCTCCCTCAGCATGCCGCCATCATAACTTTTGAATTAGGCCTCAGTCATCATTATTTCACTGGCATTTTAATTAATGTGTTCAAAACTAGTCTGTAATCCCTTCTGTAGTAATTCCCAGCCAATTCAGAACACGAAAGTATACATTGGGTAGGTTCACATGATTACTTAAGTCATGGTTGTCTGCGGTGCAGGTGGGCAGCCATTTTGAATATTCCCTAAAACACCTATTGGTTCTGGGTGGTTTGTTAATCATGCCAACATCTCATCCTCACCAGGTTCAGACGACATGACAAACCACAGTCACAACTTGAATATTCAAAAGTTTCCTGGATGTGCCACAACCCACCACAGTGATCATGCAAACCTGGTTAATGAGCTATCCCTAAGAGTAGGCTGACCATATGAAAAGGAGGACAGGGCTCATGTAACTTTAACAGTTATAGAGAAAAGGGAATTTCAGCCAATGTCATTTGTATGCAATTAGTTCCTGGTGAAATCCCCTCTTCATCACAACAGTTAAAGTTGCAGGCACTATACTAGAGTGACCATATATAAAAGAAGGCAGGGGCCCTGCAACTTTAACTGTTGTGATGAAGAGGGAATTTCACCAGGAACTAATTGCATACAAATGACACTGGCTGAAATTCCCTTTTCTCTATAACTGTTAAAGTTACATGAGCCCTGTCCTCCTTTTTATATGGTCAGCCTACCTAAGAGTTGCTTTGATTTTTATTGGTGAAAACTGCATAACGATTCTTTTCCTCATAGCTATTTCTTTCTTAGGAGAATTTTCTTTTATTTACTTTTTAGCTAAAAGAAACCTTGGGTAGCCAATTACATTTTCTTGGTACTGAGTCCTTGGAGATTTTAAATTGGAAAGTAATGTGTCACCCATGCTAAATACAAAATAATTCAGCTCTAAAAGTAAAAGATAGAATTTCTGTCACAAAGTCTGAGCATTGTTTTTACTTCCAAAGAACAAAAATCATGTCCTTCACAATTCAGTTCTGTGTTGTTGTTGTATTTAAAGAAAACAAAGCCTTTTCAGGTGCAACAACATTAAGAGCAAATAAATAGCTTCTGAATTTCAGTGTAAAACAATGAATATATGACTCTTAACCTATGGTTTCATGCAAAGAAAAATGGGAATATGTCAATATGCACCACTGTCTTTAAGAACACTGCTGAAATTTACTAATCTAGGCTACATTAAATGGAGGTATAATTCTTATTTATAATTATAACAGGTCTACTTGATTTTGTTTTTAATTCAACAGGTTATCCAATCACTAAATTCCTTCAGAAAGATCTGCTTAATGGGATAATCTACTACCACCACTCAGGAGGAGACATATTTGAAGATTCCATTGAATTGGTTCTATGTGATAGTCATGACCCTCCCAATTTTTCAGAAACTCAGGTATATCATTGTAGGATTTACTGCAAGACCAAAAGAGAGTACATAGTGACATATATTTATAATCAAAGGCTACAATCCTAAATTCACAATGGGATTGCACTCTAAAGGTGTGAGAACCTCCTTTTCCTAATAACCACATGGATAAGGTGCCTGAATGTTTAATAATGTTGCAAATGTACTTAACGCGTTTCAAGGTTCAGTATATATTAAGGTTCAGGGGACAGATGGCAATGCAAACCAACAGAAAATGCTGTCAACCTGATTTAAATTAAAGGTCTCATTTTACTTAGCTAATAAATGGACACAATCAAGTTACAAGAATTCAATGCTTGGCTTCCTGTGTCTTTCCTGTGTTATAACTATCTCTGGAAATGTTTCAGAAAACTCAGTTTGTTTGTATACATCTTTGAATATACCAATCATTGGTCATGGACATTTCTAAAACAAAGTTTAAATTTTAGGATCTCATGTAAAAAAGATTGCAAGGTCTTTAAATGGCATGTTTAAACAAAGTATACAGAATGACTTGTGAAACTTGTTGTTTCTTCCAGCAGATGCTAACATAGAATCATAGAATCATATAGAACAGTAGAGTTGGAAGGGGCCTATAAGGCCATCCAATCCAACCCCCTGCTCAATGCAGGAATCCACCTTAAAGCATACCTGGCAGATGGCTGTCCAGCTGCCTCTTGAATGACTCTAGTGTGGGAGAGCCCACCACCTCCCTAGGTCATTGGCTCCATTGTTGTACTGCTCTAACAGTCAGGAAGTTTTTCCTGATGTCCAGCCAGAATCTGTCTTCCTGTAACTTGAGCCCATTATTCTGCATCCTGCACTCTGGGATGATTGAGAAGAGACCCTGGCCCTCCTCTGTGTGACAACCTTTCAAGTACTTGAAGAGTACTATCATGTCTCTCCTCAATCTTCTCTTCTCTAGTCTAAACATGCCCAGTTCTTTCAGTCTCTCATCATAGGGCTTTGTTTCCAGCTCATTTGACAGATTGCAGAGACATATTGTAAACTCTGTATAAAATATTTTTTCTAAATCCTTCCTCTAGGTGGTAAGAGTGCACATAATTCCTGTGGATGATCAACCTCCCAAAGAAGCTTCAGGAGTGAGCCGCCATCTAACTGTCAAGGAAACTGAGATTGCCCTTTTAACAAAGAAACACCTCAATTACATAGATATGGAAGCACAGGAAAGGGAGCTCTTCTATACTATAACTTCTCCCCCATTCTTCTCTTCCATATATTAGTAAGTCAGTGAGCTTTTCTACATTTAAAAAAAAATCGCACTCCTTACTGTGGCTTTCTGCATCCGCTTTCTTTCTGGGATGTTATTGGCTCCATTACACAGGCGGCTACTTGGTTTGAATTTGAATACTTCCTCTGTCTGCTTGCTCCATGTGCTCAATTAACTTTAATGAGACAGCACTGTCTAGTGGCGTAATTATAGCGCAACTCCAAGATTACACACAGGGAGATGATGAGATTTCCCAGATGTCCCCACATTATTCCTGTTTTTTTTTTAAAAAAATTGCAATTTCCAAAGGATAACGCAGGAGAGGCCCTGTATGCTGATGACATCATATAATGAACCCACAGACGTCCATGAGTGGCCAATCACGAGCATGCTATAAATCGCTCGTTTAGAGACACTCTAAGTGAATGTATACTTCTCAAAAGAAAAGGTTGTATTTTCAGATTATTGCTCAGCAAAGCTGGTGGTGACTAGCAAAGCTGTGATGGTTTACGAAGCTAATAGCACAATCCTATGCATGTTTAATCAGAAAAAATGTCCTACAACTCCCAGCATTCCCCAGCCAGCATGGGAGTTGTAAGAGTTTTTTTCTGTGTAAATATGCATAGGATGCACCCTAAAGGTATTTTCAAAAGGGGATTTTGACGGGAGCCCTGTTTCCCTGCTTGCTGTTTGTTTCCCACATGCTGAGCAGCAGCAGTGGCAATGGGCAGTCAGAAGATAAAGAGCCAGACAGCCTCTCTCCCATCATTGCTATCACTTCCTTGCTTAGCAGGTAGCGGACCAGTGAGCCAGTAGGCTGTGGCATCCACTGCTCCTCCTTCTCACCACCACTGTTGTCTGGTCCAGAAGAAGAGGCAGTTGGCAATGCTGAAGAGGAGGAGCAGGGCTAGGGGGGCTCTTGTTAGTGGGCCCCTGCTGGGGAGCGGGCCCTTGACATTTGCCCAACCATGTCTACCCTTGACTCTGGCCTTGAGAATAAAATGTTGAAATATAGATGTGTTTCTTCTGTTATTTACAAATTTGTATGATTTTGGATATACACATGACAATATCGATGTTCCTGTGCAGCCACACCGATGCTGGGAAATTATTTATGGTGGACAGTATTCCTAAGCTGATCAAGGATCCTTCTACTCCATCACTGAGATCATTCACTCAGGTTTGTGTACGTGTATAACACCTATTGGAAGCCTCATCACCCAATATCCCCTCCCGTTACTTCTCGACACATGGGAGTTGATAGAAGCAAGACGCTCTGCATGTGGCCAGAAGCAGTTTCTAGTGCATCAAAAATGCGCATTGACAAACATATTATGTGGGCAATATGCTTCCTGGAAATGATACCAGTTTTTGAAATGGATTCTGCAATGTGTTTGTGTTGTGTTCCCATCTGGACTTAAGCCCTGGCCATGTAAAAAAACAATGATGGATATGCTGAGTTCTGCTGGGCGGGCATTATGCTGTGTGAGATTTTAATTTCATTTCTTATATTTCTATACCGCCCAATAGCCAAAGCTCTCTGGACAATTTACCAAGATTAAAATCTTTTTTAAAAAAATAGTATTATCCATAATATAAAAACAGCTTAGCTACAAACATAAAACCAGAGTAGAGACACACACACAGATATTCCATGATCTGATTAAAAAACCCATCATATGCTGCCAAATATCTGGGAGTAGAGGAAGGCCCTAACCTAGTGCTGAAAAGATAATAATGTTGGTGCCAGGTGGGCCTTGCTGGGGAGTTCATTTCATAATTGGGGAGCTCCCACTGAGAAGGCCCTCTCCCTTGTTGCCACCTTCTGATCCTCCCTCAGAAGAGGCACCTGGAGGAGTGTAGGTACAGGTAGGTTCATGCCAGGAGTGGTGCTCTATCAGAGATGGTTCTGCTCTGTGTATTTTAGTAGAGTAGGGATAATAACACCTGGAAAATGGGGGCTGAAAGTGGGAAAACTGTATTTCTGTAATAGAACACATCAGCAGAATCACTGTGTCATTTACTGCACATACTGAACACCTAGAAGCAATCTTTACGAACAGAGCCCTACCTCAAATTAAAGTGCTTGGGCTACCCGCGCTTGTGTAATGGGAATTTCCTTTCCCCTCGTCTCTCCTGCAGCCCCCTTCATTTGTGCTTCCTGCATTTAATGGCATATGATGAGCATTTATGTCATCTGTCTTAAACAGGTCTATTTTTCTAAAAAATAATGTTTACTGAAACTTTTTTAGCTGTTTACGTTGAGTTAGATTTTGTATGTTAAAAAAAATTAGATTGTTTTTATCATAATGTTGTATTTTGTAATGTTGTTGCAGTTTTTATGAATTATTGTGAACCACCCAGAGAGCTGTGGCGATGGGGTGGTATAGAAATAAAATTATTATTATTATTATTATTATTATTAATAATAATAATAATAGGGTCCTCCAAACTTTTGGAATAGATTGGGGGGGGGGTGTTCAGGGAGTTGCAAAGAAGAGGGGAGCATGTCTACTCTGCAATGTCTGTCCTGCTGGTAGACAGACACAGTTGGATACAAGTTGGATACAAGTCTTGAAAATTGCCTTAATTATCATCATCATCTGCACCATTCCAACACATTTACAGTTTCTTGAAGGCTTTTACTGCTCTAAATGTTCCCACAGCTCTTCTAGCTGGTACTGGGTCATATCCTGAAATTATACATATCCATGTCACTACAGACGGACCGAGTATCAATAGTGCATTCCAAGGCTCTTCACAGGTGACACCAAAACCACCTGGAGCCTGGAATGCAATTGCAGATCCACCTTCCTGCATGGCCCACAACCAGATTAAAAGCTGGATTCTTGTGGAATCAAAATAGCAGTAAATGTGTGCTATTGTGGGCACATTCTGAGCGCACAAAGAGCACGGCATTAGCTGAGAGTTGCTTTTCATGTCATGTGTGAAAATTCTGTTCTCCTGCCTTGGCATAGACAAACTAGTTCTGTACTTGAAAATATAGGTATGGATCAGAGCATTGTTTGGTTAAAGGTCCAGCTATTCTGATGAGTCCCTGAAATTAAAAAACAAAGGATGATATAGATGAAAAACAGAAGTTTATTACTATACATTAACAGATGTTTTGATTTTGTGGGAGCTGGAGGGGAATGTATCCCTTACATTTTATTTGTTTGTTTATTTGTTGTTGTTGTTGTTGCTATTATTCTTATTCTTATTATTTTGTACCCATAGCATGCCATAAACCACATGAAAGTTGCCTACATGCCGCCTTTGCAAGATATTGGTCCTGACCCTCAGTTTATCCAGTTCACATTTTCAGTCAGCAATCAACATGGTGGAACTTTGTATGGCATCTGTTTTAATATTACCATTCTACCAGTAGACAATCAAACTCCAGAGGTATGATTATAATGCTAATGGGAATGGGAGGAAATAAGGGGCTAGGCATCATCCAGGGTTGAACCACACAACCCACTAACCCACCATGTGGGTTGTCGTGTTGTCTGAACACAGTGTTTTCCACAGGGTGGCTTAATTTTCTCAAACAAGCCACCATAAGCACACATGGCTTGTTGTTGGAGGGTTGTTCATACCCATGGTGGATTGTCGTGTTGTCCGAACCCAGGAAAGCCATTTTATTGTGTGTTGATAGGGTTGGCTACAGAGTTGCTTCTTAATAATGGCAAAAAAGCCATTGTACCTTATTGGAGTCAGAGAATATTTTTTGTTCACTCATATGATCTGGATTTCCCCCCTTAGGCCTTCAAAAACTGCCCCATTTGGGGACAGTTTAAATACATAAGTGCAGAATTAGACTTACTGTGCAGTCCTATGTGCATCTACTCAGAAGTACATCCCATTTAGTTCAGTGGGATTTACTCCCAGGTAAGTGAGTATAATAATAATAATAATAATAATAATTTATTTCTTACCCGCCTCTACGTCTGGATCGAGGCGGGGAACAACAACATGATAAAATACATACAACTGATTAAAACATGACACATATTATTAAAACTGCATTAAAACATCCTAAAACATCCTAAAAACATCCTTAAAACATTCTAAAATTCCACTGGATATGCCTGCTGGAAGAGAACAGTCTTTATGGCTTTTTTAAATTCTAAAAGACTGTTAAGTTGACGAGTCTCCTCCGGCAGCTCATTCCACAGTCTGGGAGCGGCAGACCCTATCCAAGAGTCTGAAATCTTAGTATCTTTAATGGTAGCCCAATATTGGTGAATTTCATAAATTTCATAAAATAGAAATATTAGTTTTTACAAATCTTTTGATTACCCTAATTTATTTCTTTTTCATATTTGGGAACAAAGTCTGACATTCCTAAGGCCTGGCTTAACAACAATGGAATGAATATTTGCACTGGGGCAATCCTGCAGGTACTGCAGGTGGACCCATTCATTTTTTTTAGCTTTGGACTTGGTTCAACGACCTGCAAAATTGTGTTGTATTCTGTGAAAATGACTACCTCAGTCAACATGAGTAAAAATATCTTCTGAGATAACCCTGGAATTGTTGTCTTTTCCCTTCTGCTCAGGTGTTTACAAGCAATTTGAAAGTGGAAGAAGGTGGACTGTGCACCATTACAGAGGGCCACATTTTGATTTCAGATGTGGACACTAAACTAGAAAACATTCGCATCTACCTCCTAAGGCTGCCTCTCCATGGGACTGTAGAGTTGGATGGAAGTCCTATGCATCAAGGGGATCAGCTCACTTGTGAAGACCTGCACACATCAAAAGTCAGGTTAGAGGGGACTACATTCTTCTTGCTGTAGATTTTGGGTGTTTCTAGGTAGAGGGCCCAAAATCTACAGCTATTTGTCTTGATTTCCTTAATGGAGTTTTCTGCAGTAAGAAAAAAGATGGAAGACGTGGGGAAATGTGAGAAGATTACAAATGAAAGGGGTTGTCATCTGATGGGGCAGAGCAATTTCACATTCAAAGCCTCATCTGAAAGCACGCTCTGGTAGCCCAACCAACCAATTAATCTAACAGTTTTGAGAACTGAAATGTATGATAGATCTCACAGTGATATATTTTTGGTGGACTGTGGCATTTCACATGCAGAGTAGGGATCAAATGTTTGAATTCTCCCCCATATTAATATGCACATACACACAGTCATACACCCACATCTCCCTGCAAATAGAAAACTAGCATGTCAGAGAAAGATAATGTAGAATATTTTCCTTGATATACTTCACACATTAGATTTGCTGCCTGCAGCATGAAATCCTGCAACAATTTATCATGGGCAACACATGACCCTTGCCACCCCTGCTGTGGCCCCCACTCTCTCTTGCCACTGCAAAGATGCCACAACTGCTAAACAAGACAAAAGCATCGAAATCTCTTGTGTTCTCAAGCAGGATGTGGCCATTTTAGGCTTCCTACTGCTATGGGCAAATAATGTATATTTCAAGGCCAATGTTTATAAAATAGTGTAGAGACAGCAGTCAAATTGTCTGTGGTTAAATTGTACAGACATCAGTCAAACTGTCTGTGCAGCTTACATGTGTCTGCGCCTTTGACAAGCAGGAAGTAAACATAAGAAGAGTCCTGCTGGACCAGACCTGTGTCCCACATTGTTCAATCTGTCAGGTATAACTCTCATGCAAGGCCGGGGAGGCCTTGCAAGGTTGTAAATAGGTTTAATGAGAACTTGTTGAGAATGCCAATGTCTCTGCAAACTTACCTCTGTCAAAGTTTTCTCATGGGAGTAGTTCTCTCACTCCCTGTCGCGGCCTTGAAGCTCTAAAGGTTTCCCTGAAAGGTGGGGGGCTGACTTGTTGAAAGAGTCACTCAGGTTGTAGCGTCATCTTAGAGGGTTGAGCAGTGCCGCACTGTTGGCACATGGACATGTTTTACAGGTCACAGGTCCTGTCTGTCAAGTGGCTTTGAATAGGCCATGCCTCCGTTTATAAGAGCGGGGGCAAAATTGAAGAGCTTTGCTAGGTTCACCTATAGAGATTCAAGGCCTTGCATGAGAGTTATACCTGACACAATCAGATGTCTCTTGGGAAGCTTACAAGCAGGGCATGAAGGCAATAGACACCTACCACATTTCTCTGTGACTGGTATTGGGAAAAAGGTGAAATAACAACAACAACAACAACAACAACAACAACAACAACAACAACATAGCCCCCAAGCAACTGATATCCTTATTTTCCATGAAAGTAGGAATTTCTTCTTCCAACAGAAACAACAGAGTCTTGCAGCACTTTAAAGACTATTCTGGTATGAGCATTCATGCACACTGTTCATTTCATCAGATCAGACTGTGCCCATAAAACCTGCCAGAATATGTGTGTGTGTGTGTGTGTGTGTGTGTGTATATATATATATATATATATATTCTTTAAGATGCCACAAGATTTTTTGTTGTTTTTGCTGCACCATGCTAACACGGCTAACCCTCTGGAAATCCCCGCCCCGGAAAACTGGGTTGAATCCAATGTTAGTCCTACTTAGAGTAGTCCCATTGAAATGAATGGGACTTGAGTTAGACTAACAGTGGATACGACCCACTATAAAGCAGGCACTACTATTTACAAAGGAGGGGAAGAAAAACAACAATAAGGAATGGTCAGAGCACTTTTCATGCAAAAGCAGGTCCCAATCCCTGGCATAACTAAGTGGGGCTGGCAAAACCATTGCCTGAAATCCTGAAGGGCTGCTGCCAATCCGTGTAGTCAGTACTGAATTAGATAGACCAGTGACCTGACTTGATATTAGGCAGGGCCCTACATTCTTGCCTAACTTTTGACCTCCTCCTGTTTCATCTCCATCTTTGTCTTTTAATATAGATTGTTTGCTCTCTGGGCAAGGACTATGAATTCTGTGATATGTGCAGCGCTTAACACCTTGTAGGAACTGTGTAATGTGGTTGTGTTAGTCATGCAAACGTCTGAAATAAGTTGAGAATTTGATTCCCACAGGTATCATCACAATGGCTCTGAAACTCCACAGGATCTTATCCTGCTTGCGGCTACAGATGGTGACAATTCCTTTGAGTTTATCCTACATATTAAGGTCGGTGCAAGACTCATCAGAATGTAGGTCTATTAGGAAATGAAAAGTTCCAGAGGGCTTTGCTGTACTTTCAGGAACTAGAAACTCTTGGGCTGGATGAAGTTTCTACTTCACTTTGGAGCTTTGTGTGACAGTATTGGTTAGACAACAAATTTGGCAGGTGCTAGTTAATAGACATCTGCACCTGTTCCAGATTATTCCCTACTGTCAGGAGCAAATCCACTTTGAATTAAATGTTGAAAATGCAGTGCATCAGCCAGGGAGAGCTGTTTTGCTTCCAAGTATGTATGTTTCAGGAGCCACTTAAAAATAAGCAAACCCTATGCTGCATGCTTGTATATATTCACCCTGACACTGTCAACTAACACACACTATCTTATTAAAAGTCAGATTATTTTTTTTCAAAAATCTGATTAAATACATTATTTGTAAATTGGGAAGATGCCAGCCTGTTAGGAGTGTTCACAGAGGATTGGGTTCTTCAATTCTGGACCCTGAGTGAGACATGCAGAGGCTGCTTTAAAAAACAATTCATTTTTAAGTGTATGTTAATTCCGTATATGATGCGCAAATGGATGTAGTGGAATCCAGATAACATTCCTTTTAAAAACAAATAGAACCTGGGGAGTGATTAATTTTCAAGAGATGTAGTGGGAGGAGGGGTGTTCCACTCTTTCCCTCCCTGCTGTTTCTCTGCTCAATGTTGTCTTGCGCAGCACACCTCCCATACAAGTGCAAAAAGACACATTTTGAACCATACAGGAGAGGTGTGTTGAGCAGACATATAGTTAAGCAATCCCTTCCTCTGTTACTACTTTGCTCAAAAATCTCTAATTCTTGAAGCTGTTTTTGGTTTCTAAAAGTGGCATCTGGGCTTTGTTACATACATTTGCACATAAGATGTAGTCATTCCATAAAATGCAATGTGCAAATGAGACACATGTATTTGGAAACATTTAAGTACACTCATCCCAGAGCCCAGGATGAGCTGCAACTCCCTGTCAAACATATTCAGCAGCAAACCTGAATGTTCTACTGCAAAATGAGTATATTCTTCCTTGGACAGTCCATTTTTAAGCTAATGCATGGTTTTCACCATTTATAGGCACAATTGATAATGCCGGTATAATATAGCTTTTTTGTTCATTCAACCTTTTTATTTGTTGGCACTTGCAGTTGGTGATCTAATTTTCAGTGAACCCAAATCTATGCCTTAACAGTTAAGACTTAACTAAACACACTCTTCACCCTATCATAGCTTCCAATCTCTGGTAAACCATGCTTGCCCATGTGGATGTAAGCCTATATACACCAGTTGATGGGGAACATGGGTGGGAGGGTGCCATTGCACCATGACCTGCTTGTGGGTCCCTGATTGGCTTCTGTGTGAACAGAGTGATGGATTAGATGGCCCCTTGGTCTGATCCAGCATGGCTCTTCTTATGTTCTTATGAATGGCCAACATGGTTTTGTGCATATTTTCCCTCCAGGTGATGCCTGTAAATGATGAGCCTCCTGTCATGAATACCGACCTAATTCCCTTCCTGCAATGTCCAGAGGGCCAGGCAGTGCCCATCACCTCGGCACATCTTTATGCTACTGATGCAGATAGTGAAGACATGCAGTTGATGTTCATGCTTGCTCGACAGCCAAAACATGGGGTTGTGAAGAAAGATGGCATTGTAGTAGATCGTTTTCCCCAAGCAGATGTTGTTTCTGGAGCAGTGGCATACGAACACATGAGTAAGTGAGAGCAACTCCCTGATAATCTATCGGCCAAGTCTTGACTGCTAAACTAATAAATTAGGTCAACTGAAATGTTACGGGCCCCGGGTACAGGTAACCAAAAAGCGCTGGGGTCGCCATTCCACCGGGTGACTGTAACACTGAAAAGGTTGACCAGGATACATCAGCATCGTTGTATCAGCATGGATATATGCTCCAGGTAACAGATGCTATAATTCAGCCTCCCGCAACCTGACATTATCCAAATGTGCTGGACCACAACTCCTTTCATACTGGTCATGCTAGCTGGGGGTAATGGGAGTTGTAGTCCAACACATCTGGATGGCATCAGGTTGGGAAAGGCTGATATAGGTATCCCTTAAGTGAGTGGTCCATGTTTGTGATATCCTATTGGCTAATAGAGGGTAATTGGATTTCTCTCCCTTGGTGGGTAGCATTTTATTACCCTATTTGCACGACAGACAAAAGAGGTGTGTAGTCTTTGAGTGCCTCTACAAGAGCGATTAAAAGCTCTTCCAAGGTGCATTAAAATTTTTACCTCTACATGAGCGGAGCGCAAATCGGGGGTTCAGGCGCTTTTTCTGTCCGATTATACGCATTATCGAATGTGCGTTAAATAGCAAGTTTTAATTTACTGTGGCAGTTAAAGCGCCTTATGACCATGTGAACAAGCGATTCTCTGCATTAAACACCTTTAAAGCGCGTTTCATACAACCGGTAAGGCAACCAGTTATGTGCTTAACCGCCTCCTGCGTATAGTGATTTACCGTAAAAGCGCTTGCGAGAAGATGCGCATAATTGGACAACCAGGCGTCAAACCGAATTCTTGTAGAGGGGACCTTTTTGATACCATTGCAATTATTCCTTATAAGTCAAAATGTATCATAATTGTGCACTTTTAGACATTTCTCTTGCACTTCTTGGTGTGTCTTTTTTCCTGAACTCGTGACTATTGCTGAAAATATTTTGGCATCTTCTCCACATTTGTTAAAAAGGGTTCCTTTAGGATTTTTTACCTTGTATTGCAAAAATATCATGCTTTATCTGTAGTTCCTTTTTGCAGGTGGAGAGATTGGTTTGGCTCCTTTGTTCGATATCCTTACCTTTGTTGTCTCGGATGATGAAATTGGCCCAGATGGAAATGCCTGTTGTTATGATGGATCTCCTTTTCCTCCTATGCCGCTTCATAAATCATTTCCAGTGTTTGACATTAATATCACAATATTTCCAGTGGATAACCAGCCACCAGCCATTGACACTGGTAAAGAAAAATATATTCTTCTTGATTTTTATGTCTGCTCACTCAGTTGGCATGTTGAGAATGTCGACCAGGTGATTCCATGATAAGTTCAGCATATGGTGAAGGTAGGGATGTTGGAGAAATCTGCAACAGATTCAAATGAGTTCAGATTTCTATGAATCCAATCTCCGGTTTAGCAGTCCACTAGCCTTTTCCACGTTGCGCGGACTTGCAAGCTGTTTTTTAACTTTGGGGGGGGATCTGCAGAAATTCACACTAGCACTAATGTGCATTAATGCTAATGTGCACTTGTGCTAATGTGCATTAGCGATAATGCACACTTTCACAACTGGAATTAAATTCTCGTGCATCCCTAAAATAACCCAATCCGGTCAATGAGCAAAGGATGGAATGAAAGGTACTTGACAATCTGCAAAACACAGACGGAATGGATTTCACAAAATCCGTTCATCCCTAGATGAAGGCCATGTGATTGCTTCCCCACGCATACAGCTCACAACCTAATCTATACTTTCTATGCCACTGCAAAGATGACAAATTAGGGAGGGTGAAAGGGCAATAAACATGGATTGAGTTACAGGTTAGACAAGAGGTGCTCATCATACAGTCACTCCAGGACCTGCCACGTTTTTCAGGGATTCAATCAACATTCCATTCATCACATAATAATGTGGTTGCAAGTAAAAAGCTCAAATGCAGTGGTGCAGGATTCTTCATGGTCCAATTCTATGCGCCTGGGGCAACATATAAATGGATATATTATATAGATGTGATATGGCTGCTTCTCATGCAAATGTCTGATCTTTCTACTGGCTAGGAAAGGAACCCACAGATTCCCTTGTCCAACTGTTATCAGAATGGTTTGGGACAAGCCCATGTGGAATGGCTCCCACATCACTGTGATGACAGATGAATCAGGCCTTCATCTTTACTAGTATGAATATATAGTGACCCATGTGAAAAGGTTAATTGCAAAAAATAACAAAGAGCAGCCCAAAGTTGTATGTGTGAATCTAAATCGTTGGTTTTGCCATTTGAGTCCATGTGCAAGCCAGTGGTTAAATATGAGGTCTACACATGCAATAGAATAAGGTAGTAAAATGAAGACCTGAGGTGGCAGATTGGATTGAACTATTTTAGGCTGTGAGGGGTGATTCATTTTTGGAATTCTTCCCATGTAGAACCACCTCCCAGCAAGTAGAAATTATCACACCTGGGAGAGGACTGTGAGAGTACCTTTCTCCATGATGCTATGGTGTTGTTTTTACTTGCAAGGAAGTGATATCTTTTCAAGGCTGGCCCTACCATAAGGCAGGCTCATGTAACCACCTCAGGTAGATGATTTAGGGTGTCATGAAAATGCTGCAAATTGATCATGATTTAATTTATTAGTGTTGTGCTTTTGCTGCTCAGAAGTGGGAGAGGCACTGGGGGGGGATGTTCTACCTCAGGTGCAAAATTTAACTTGGCTGACCTTGGTACTATGCACCTTGACTCCGCCTTAGGTGAGAAATTAATTTGGGCCCTGCCTTTTTTATGTAATGTGGGAGGGGGACTTTATAAAAATGTAGCAAACAACCTTGCAGTGTGATGTGATATAGGCGCTGTCTTTACGGCGCCAAGTTGTTGCCGCCTCCCTCTAAATCTGTGTGGATTCCCTTACCCAGGGTGGCGTTGGGTAATCCCAACTCCAAGCAGGGAGTGCAGGGTTTCCAGTGGTCCCCTGGGTACTGGAGCTGTCCCCCGCCCTCTTCCTGGTGGAAGGTGACCAATCTTAGGTCGCCTTCCACCAGGACTGCCCCCTGGATTGGGCTCGGGAATGAGGTCAGACAGCAGTGGAGCTGTACTGATCTCACTCCCAATGAAAAAGTCAGATAAGTCCCAGACTTTTTCAATGTGCAACTTCACGGGAAAGCCCCGCGATGGCTGCAAAGCTGCATCTGCATCATATAACTGATGCAGTGCAGATTCGCAGCCACCGCGGAGCTTTCCCCGCATATAGACATCCCCATAGCCTACTTTATGGCCATAGGATTCTACTTCATGTATGCATCAGGCTAAAGATAAGGAGATGTAACACCTACTTCCTTTAGCCTAAATTTAAAAGCAGGTTTTCTTCTAAACAAAGTGGAAATTAACGATAATTAGGATTATACGTTAGGATCTATTAGGCCAACCCTGAACTATGTCTGTTAAGTTATTGTTTTTAAAGCACCTAAACTTTTATAGGCACTATATAGATTTTTTTAAAAAACCCACACAGTCACTCCACACAGGTTCTATTTTGAAGAGTTTTGCAGCAAGAATATTAACTGGACTTCCAAGAATGAAAAATTGCAGCTAACGAACACAGAGCCTCTTGTGGTCAGTTCCTAAATGAGTCCTAA
This sequence comes from Anniella stebbinsi, assembly GCA_029215795.1. Taxonomy (NCBI): domain Eukaryota; kingdom Metazoa; phylum Chordata; class Lepidosauria; order Squamata; family Anniellidae; genus Anniella; species Anniella stebbinsi. Next base: position 93,737,885 of record JARDYH010000002.1, on the reverse strand, counting down.
ATGCTTGAACAACCTTTGTCTTAACCAGGTTCCACATCCATTCTGTAGTGCAGCAATTCCAATTCCTTTATAACTGCTTGACATTGTACAAAATAAAGCTACTTTGCCAGTATTGTATGCATGTTCACCTCTTTTCAACAATGTACGTATGAGTAAGTTTGTGAATTGCTGTCTATCAACCAAGCAATGTTCTGGAAATGAAGTATTGTCCCAGCAGGGAAATTAAGCATTGATGCATGAAAAATGGTTCATTATGAGGAATTCGTAATAGCTCTCAGGCAATTAATGCTGTGACAAACAGAGGTAACAACCGATCTTGAGCAGCACATAAACCATACTTAATAGCTTATCAGCAAAACTGTTTTGCAAGTGTTTTTTTCTCCTCTCCACTCGCTTGGTGAGAAAGGAGAGTCATTGGTGTGACTGGAAAGCAATGATGCCAAGTAGTTGAACAGTGGCTTTCCCTGTCGGTTAGTAGCTGCACGTCTTGAACTTGAAACATCCTTACAATTCAAGATGCTTAAGTAGTTGTTCTCCCCCATTATATCATTTGCTTGCAGGTGCCATGTTTGTTGTGGATGAAGGCTCCTCTGCTGCCATTACAATTAACCACTTGTATGCCACGGATCCTGACACCAAAGCAGATGACTTGCAGTTTGTTTTAGCTTCCCCTCCCCAGTTTGGATATATAGAAAATATATTACCTTCCCCTGGCTTTGAGAAAAGCAACGTGGGAATCAGCATAGGTATGTGTGTGCGATGTTGAAGAGCAACTCCGCTTTAAACCAGGATCATATTGCCACCCTCTCTGTAATCTATGGTGTATTTCATGCTAGTATTCATCTCCAGGAGTGCAGGACCATGCCCAAATCCTGGGGTCCCAATCCAGCTATCTGAGATTCGCCAAATGGTCATGCTACCTGCCCCACCCCACAATCATTTGGTGGGGATGGGTGGGGGTTTTCTGCAGCTTGTCCACCATTCCAAAAAGTTTAAATGCTCCTCCGAAGACCTAAAGGCAGTACAATCTTTCAGCTAAAATGTGCTGCCATTTTTAGCCCTGCTCCTTTTCCTTTCAGTCCCACCCACCACTGGAATGTGGCCTACGAGATTTACTCTAACATGGAATTCGGAAAGACGTCCCACATGCCTGATGTATCTGTTGGACTTTTTTTCTGTGCTGGTTTTTAATTGGCTATGGATTTTATTGTACCTTACTGTCTTTTAATCTGTAAGGTCTATGGTTATATCCAACATTATGCTACTGGAAAAATTTCAAGAGTTGGCAGTCCACTAGCAGTTGCAAGCAACACCAAGCCTAACGAAGGTGTAATGCGTTGTGCAAGGATGAAAATGGGGTTTCCACATGTGGTAGAACTTTGCTTTAGTGCAAAGACACAATTGGATACAATCCCTAGAGAGAATTGTCTACGAGGAGTTTAGCAAAACAACAACAACAAAAACAATGACAATGGATCCCAAGAATTGGGTCCCTCTGAACTGTACAGCTCAAGTTGGCTTCTCACATCCCTCCAATGTTAAAATTGGATCTAGATTTTGAACTCCTCTTTTTGTAAATGTGACAGATGCATTTCTTTTTCTATGACACCTTTAGTTAACTGCAATGTTATTTCAACTGGGAGAACAGAATGAGTATTTCTTCTTTTCCCTTTTTTAAAAACTTTGTTTTATCCAATTAATGTGCGTAGTACAATGAGCTTATAGTCAACAAATACAGTAAGTCAACTATTCAAAAATTTTTTTTAAAAAATAAAAACTGTTCCCATCCTTATTTTAATTACATGAACAGTAGAATGTTCTTACAGCACCCCACATTCAATTGGATCCCTCCGGAATGATGTTTGGGATATCGAAGGCTTATAGGCCACTTTCCCTTGGTTGACAAATGCAATAAAGGGAAACCAGATTTCCATGAAGTAGTTATGTTTGACAACCCTTCTCAGAACATTGCTCTGGTGGGTTAGTCTCTCTGAAAGTGCAATTTTTCAGATACTGGTGAAGCAGCCCTGCATTATGCAACCAGCACCCGTTTTCCAACGGTATACTATTTCTAGGTGTGCTGCTAGCCACAAAAACAGGACTAACTCACAGAGTGGCAAAATGCCTCTTACATTATCCATTAGAAATAGCAGTGCTAAGAGGGCTTCTGGCACAACGTTGTGACTGACAATAAGAATATGCATTTCTATTAACTTCTCATTTCTTTCAAATGTCTAGCTTCATTTCAGTTGAAAAATGTGAAGGCCCTGCACATAAACTATGTCCAGACCAGGCACAGGAAAATTGAACCAACCAAAGACCAATTTATGCTTTACGCTACTGACGGGAAACATCATTCAATGGAGACACCATTTTATATCTTAATCAACCCTGAAAATGATGAAGTCCCAGATTTCATAGCAAGGAATATAACAGTAAGAAAGGAAATACAGCATCTCCTTTGCCAAAGGCAATATAGCTGCTTTCTACTTTTGTTTTGTCCCATCAAAATGACCCCAACACTTTTTCTCCTCATGTGCTTGTATATTCAACCAAGGCCAAGGAAACCAGTGTACGATGTATATCTTCTATTTTATTATTATTTGGGCCTCTGGCCTTGTAGCAGTCCTCCTCACCTCCTTATCCTCCTCATCCTCTGCCCTCAATTACCCACCTTCACCCTTCCTTTGCACATGCAGCCATGACCTCTCCTGTCCTGCTCCTTTCCCGTTTCCATGGGCCATCCTGTGAGGGCAAAGTGAAACTTCTGTTTGCTTCAGCTCTGGGATGGGAAGGAAGGGTCAATGGCAAAGCCTTGGGGCCAGAGCAGGGCAGCAGAATTCATGCCTCTTTAATGGTTGTGTGGCTCTTAGGACCTGGCAACCAGGTGCCCAGAATTCCATCCCCTCCCTCATGTTCCCTCATCCTCTCCTGCGTCCCAATCCAAGTCATCAGTGGAATCTTTGTTCTATTTTCTCACTCAGCAGCATCTCTCTTCAACTTGCTTCTCCTTTCCTCACTCCTTTTGTCCTTCTCATTCTTCTGCCCATCCTTTCCCACTTTTATCTGCCTTTCATCTGTTTCAGACTTGCTTTCTCAACCTGTATCCTTTCCTTCTACCTTCTCCCACCCTCCCACACTTGCACACATACAAAACTATGGTTGGACAGAGCAGCATCACTTTGCAGGGTTGTTTATCATTTGTTCTTAATTTCTTTCAGATAAGCACTGCATAATTTTTATCTGCATTTGTTTACGCAGCAATCTTAAAGTTGGCTGACTAGATAAAATCCAGGTCAGGGCTCATGTAACTTTAACAGTTGTAGAGAAAAAGGAATTTCAGCCAGTGTCATTTGTATGCAATTAGTTCCTGGTGAAATTCCCTCTTCATCACAACAGTTAAAGTTGCAGGGGCCTTGCCTTCTTTTGTATATGGTCACTCTAGTATAGTGCATGCACCTTTAACTGTTGTGATGAAGAGGAAATTTCACCAGGAACTAATTGCATAAAAATGACACTGGCTGAAATTCCCTTTTTTCTACAACTGTTAAAGTTACATGAGCCCTGACCTGGATTTTATCTGGTCAGCCTATTTGAAAGGATATGGGGATGGAGATAGGACAAGCAGGAAGGGCTTACATCAGGCACCTCTTACAGCCTGAGGGCCAAATTCCATTTCAGATAAGTTCTCAGGAGCTGCATTCCAGTGGTGGGTGGGGCCAAATGCAAAAGGGGCAGGGCTAATAGTGAAAGGGGTGGATACCGAAAATACCAGCCTATTTCAGCCCAAAGCTCTTAGAGGCAGCAACAAAGCCTTAGGAGAGGCATTTCAACCTTCTACAATGGGGGAAAAACTGCACAAAAGCCAGGAGAGTAGCTAACAAATGATCAGTCATTAGGGGAAAGGGGCGGGGCCTGAGGAAGGGAGCTTGGTCATCCGGGGGACCCCAGAGGGCTGGATTGGGATCCCAGGAGGGCTGAATTCGGGCCCTGGACAGCATGTCCTGCACACCTGGTTTAGGTGAATGGAGCCAAGGACTGGGCTTTTGAGCTGCATCAGCCATTGCCTGCAGGTGCAACCAAGTACCAAGGAGTTGGTTTAGTTGTCACCCCCTACAATGCCATCCCCTGGGAGAGCTGACAGCCGTACTGTTCGTTAAGATGGAGATAGAGCCTTTTGCTTCACAATGCAATCTAGTGATGATTTATTGGAACAGATTAAATTGGTGTCTGTAGGTGCCGAGATTCCATTTTTTAGAACTCTATTCAGCACAAGAATTGGCATTTCCTTTCCTTTGGCTACTCAGGTGCAGGAGGGTCAGATGAAAGAACTGGATCCATCTGTACTCAATGTGGTTGATCTAGATGTACCTCAAGATACCCTGATGTTTACTGTCCTGCAACACCCCCAGCATGGCCTCCTTGTCAATGGGATGTATGGCAATGACATCACCCGCTACAAACAGGCAATGAACAGCCATCAGCATCATGAACTTCCCATGCATGAATTCGCCATGGAGTTTTTTAACAATGGCAAGTGTTACACTCCTTTCTGCTGGACTGTTTGTTCTGTGAAACAATTACTACCAGATAGTGCTTCAATAAGAAATACTCGTGTCTTGTTTCTCCCCCTGGTTCAGAGACTGTCTTATTTATCTATTTATCTGAGAATAGCAGGTTAAAACTATGGTACTATGCATATTTATGAAGGAGTAAGTCTAATTTAATTTAGTGGGTACACATGCATAGGATCAGGCTAGACAGTGCAACCCTATACACACTTACCTAGGAATACTTTTAAATAGACAGGCATAGGATTTATTTAAATTTATATTCCACCTTATACAAAATTTCCTTTTGAGGCAGGCTATATAAATTCATTTATAACACTATTTTAAAAAACTCACCATAATTAAAACTAAACTATGGATTGTACTGTAAATGACTTTAACATCTTTTTGCCTGCCTAAATATAAGTAATTACACGTAGAATGGATACCTGAATGATCAGGGTTGGACACCTCTCTTACAAAGCTGCAAAGATTGAGGAGTTAGTTTAGAAACTAAGTGCCTGGGTAGGGGCATGAAAGAGGTTTTTAAAATTATCCAGGGTGTGGAGAAAGTGGATAGAGAGGGTTTCTCTCTCTCTCATAACACTACAGCTCACGGTTGTCCAATGTAACTGAATTGGAGGAGCTTGAGGACATAATTAAGGCATGGCCCTTGCTGCCATAAAATGCCATGATGATCATTAGTTTAGACGACTTTAACAGTGGATTAGAGAAATTCATGGAAGATTAGGTTATCAGTGGCTGCTGGTCATGATGGTTATATGAAGCCTGCAGGTTTCAGAGGCACCATGTTTCTCTCTGGATACCAGTGCAACAACCAGAGAGGGTGATTGCCCAGAGGCATCTGATTGGCTACTGTGGGAAACATTACTGTATAGGCTGACCATCTGAAAAGGAGGACAGGGCTCATATAACTTTAACAGTTGTAGAGGAAAGGGAATTTCAGCAGGTGTCATTTGTATGCAATTAGTTCCTGGTGAAATTCCCTCTTCATCACAACTGTTAAAGGTGCAGGCACTATACTAGAGTGACCATATACAAAAGAAGGCAGGGCTCTGCAACTTTAACTGTTGTGATGAAGAGGGAATATCACCAGGAACTAATTGCATACAAATGACACTGGTTGAAATTCCCTTTTCTCTACAACTGTTAAAGTTATATGAGCACTGTCCTCCTTTTCAGATGGTCAGCCTATTACTGTAGGACCTTTAGTTTGATCTAGCAGGGCTTGATGTATGATGTAATGTAGGGTTACACTAAAATAAAGACCACTAAGTTCAATGGAGCTTATTCCCAAATTAGCGCCCTTTGATGTGCAGCAGCCACTTCCGTTGTTGCACCTGGAAGATAACATCAGAAGCCTCAGGCAAGGATAATAGCATCCCAGGCAAAGCATGCCTTTGGTGTCCTCCCCCTCTGTGGTCACCTTTTCAGGGCTACCCAAAAGGTTTATGGGGCCTGGTGCAGGTGTGATGTTGGCACCCCCTCAGCTCTGCTTGGCCCTCCTCGTCTTGACTTGGTGCCCCCCTCAGCTTGGTGTCCTGGGCAACCGCCCAGGCCAAGTGGGAGACACCTACATTGGAGCTCCTCACAAGATTTCAAGGAATACGTAGCATGAGAAAGGCTAAAATATGATGATTATTTTAATTTTTTTTAGCTGTGCTAATGAGGGAAGCTACAAATTAAATTTTAGGAGGGATGGGAGAATAAGAAATTAGAAGTTTACTTTTTGTTTGGAAAGGAACTTTAGTACTTGAGCAGGAAATTGTGTTCTTGAGTCAATAGTGTGCTGATGAATTAATGAACAGTCGCTGTTTTCAAGGCTTGGAACACACTGGCTGTGCCTAGCAGAAATGAGGGGGCTGGCATGGAAACAGTAGGAAATGATGTGAAAGAGATTTTGAAAGAAAAGGATTCATTCAACCCAACCCAACCCCTCTCTCTCTTGTTACCATCCCCTTCACCTCACCTTCCAGGAATGCAGCTGATGTATATGCATGATGACTCGGACAGTCTAGCTGACGGTTTTTCAATCCAGCTATCAGATGGGAAACATAAAGTGTCAAAAACCATTTCGGTAGAGGTCATTCCAGTTAATGATGAGAAACCAGTGCTGAGCAAGTAAGCCACATGTTTCTGTTCCAAATTGGTGGATGTGTTCTGACAAAATGATTCGGCAGTGATCGAAGCAGCAAATTAGTGATTAGTAGAGCTCATCCCCTGTAAATTACCACAATGCCAACCACTCTGCAATCAGAAATGACTGCGTCAGAAATGACTATGAACATAGGTATACATTTGCATGTGTATGTTCAAATAATATACATGTATGCAAATATTAAGTACAAATTCAACAAGTTTACAGTCTAGACTTCTTTTGGAAGACGATTTAAATGCAATCATGATCTTTGCACACCCTCTGCTGGTCATTCCATACTTGGACCAGATCTTTTTCCTCTTGCATTTTGCTATCAACACACCAGAGGAGATGAGGGCTATTTCTTGTGCCACCTAGACCATGCATTCTTCAACTTAATTGCAATAAACTGACATTGATTGTATGGAAAATACAACCTCCAGCCCACCCCAAAACAGATGATCAAAATCCTGTATTATTTTGCAACAAATGGTCTCTGTACAGAATGAACATTGGAAATTGCCACAATCAGTAAAGGACGTTAGTAATGGAGAGAAGGGGGTGGGATGCAGTGATTGGGGGGTGGGGGTGGAATATATTAGGGACATGTGCACCGCCTCCAACTAACCTCAAAATTTAATGAACCGTGCTTTTTGAGTGTTCCAGTTGAATGCCAAGAGATCTCGAGATTTTTTTCCAAGCATTAAATATGAACACTCAATATGATAATACGGCTATTCTCTTACCATTGGGCTGCAGTCTTGCACATGACTAGGCTGACCGGCATAGTATTGAACCAGCCTATGTGTGCAGGATTCCATGCTAATAACAGCCTGATCCTATGCATTTTTACTCAAAACAAAGCCCTTCAGAATTCACAGCAGGACTTACTCCTAATTAGGGCACACAGATAAATTGTGCATTTTTATACGTGCTGTTTTCTTGTGAGAGAAGGAATGGGAAATATAACCCCTCTCCTTTTCAAACGCATGTGCATTGGGTAAATGCTGGCTTTCTGGAAGCACAAGTAGTTGAACAAACAACATGTCACCTTTGGCTCCCAGTAGCCTGATGAAATACTTTATAGAGAACTAGCTGATATGCCCAGCGTTGCTCGGGTCCGTGAATAATGTTTATGACATTTATTTGATAAATAATACATTTCTCTGCAACTTATTCATCTTTAGGTTGTTTGGTTGTTTTTAGTTTGGTTGAGTTCGTAAATTACTTTATTAGAATAAATGGGAAATTGTGGTAATAAGAACTGTATTTTAAATTAGAGCTTCGTGATAAACCACATTTTTTGTTTTACCTGAAATACCTGCATCTCCCATCATGCCTTGGCCGGAGCAGCCGTCTAAACTTCAAAAACAATCAGGACACATAACACCTTTTCTACCAGCTAAAAAAGATCCAAACCTAAAACATGTTTTCAAAATAGATCCGGAATTGCCCAGATATCTGAATAACATATAGTAGGGAAGCAGATCTCAGTTAACGTGAGGAACTGTTGTATGCATGTGCTCTGAAGTTATTATTATGAAAAAAGGAAAGCAGCCAGAACACAGAATACTTTATTGGCATAATTTACTATATAATTTCTACATTTAACAGGTTTTGGCAGAGAGCCAGGATGGTGAAGGCCATTGGTGACTTGGCCCTTTTATCTGACATAAAAATACTTAAAATACAAAATTTCATGGTTTTAGATTTTTCTGATAGTCAGACCTATCAGCATGCCAGATTTCAAGTTTCTACATGGTATTGCTTGGGCCCCCTAAAATATATGTCTGTGAGGTAATCATCTTAAAGTAGCAGGCCGGTGCTAAATTCATTTCTTTTTTTCCTCTCTCACCCTCATGACAACCCTTCAAGGTAAGCCAGTCCTAGGCCTGTGAGATAACTTTAAAACAAATTAAATTAGTTTCCTCCCCTTCCCCGCTCTCTCTCACCTTCAATGCATGGCCAGGACTGCCTTGGAGTTGTCACTATAACTTTCCTTGTCCCCACAGAAAACAAAAACTACAACTCCCAGCATGCCTTTTGCTGTGGTGCCCGACTTGCCCAATGGGAGTCTTGCTGTTGAAGCTCATGGGAAGTGAAGTCTGGTTGAGCCAGTCCATAGTACACTGTGCAATCAGTGCTCATAGGTGGGCTTGCTCCCAATGGGGCCTAGCAACTGAGGCAGCTGGCCCCAGGCACTCTCCCTTCAGTCCCAGGAGGGTGAACCACTACCAGATAATGGCTGCCAAAGCCCGATAAGTTTTCCCTTCTGCCCAAGGCATGCTGGGAGTTGTAGGTATAAGCCTAGGTCCCTGAATAACATGTTAATCTTTGAACACCATCTGAGATGTTGTGGAAGACAACTGGAGAACAGGCCATCTTGGTTGTGGCACCCTGCTTGTGGATTTCTGAATAAAGTTTATAATTTTTATATAACAGCCTAACTATACCATTGAGACAGAATTGAGGATTTACTGATATAGCTGAGGCTAGAATGGAACTGTGGGTGGGATTAGTGGCAGTTGGAGAACAGCCACCAACCTGTGCACTCACAATGACCACCAAAGGCCAGTAAGTTTGGCCTCCTGCCCAGGCATACTGGGAGTCGTAGGCGTAAGTCTGGCCTCCTGCCCAAGGCATGCTGGGAGTTGTAGGCTTAAACCTAGGTTTTTATTAAATACTTTAAAAATACTTAAAACCCCAAAATTCGTGTTTTTAGACTTTTCTGGTATATTGTACAGCCAGACCTATCACTGTGTCACTGTGTCAAGTTTCTAAGGCCCCCTCTAGATGGATTCCGTTTGACACCTGTTCCTCCGATTATGCACATCTTCTCGGAAGCGCTTTATCGTAAATGCTTGTATGCAGGAGGTAATTGAGCACTTAGCAGGTAACCTTACCGGTTGTTTCAAATGCGCTTTACAAGTAGTTAATGCGGAGAATCGCTTGTTCACATAGTCAAAATGCGCTTTAATGGCAGGAGCAAAAATAAAACTCGCTATTTAACGCACATTCGATAATGCGCATAATCGGATGTTTAAATCGCCTCTACGCCCAATTTGCATTCCGTTCTTGTAGAGGTAATTTTTTAATGCGCCTTGAAAGAGCTTTAAATGCCTCTTGTAGAGGCAGCCTAACTCGTCTGGAAGTGGGTAAACATTTCCAGACATACATGACACACACATACTTCCTGCTTGATAGGTAGAGATCCCTCACAAGGGAAGAGAAGGGAGAATGATTTAATGTTCCTCCATTACTCCTCATGCCATTGTATATGAACTAGTCCATAATTTAAGATCTCACCAGAATGAAACCTTACCTGCTTGCATTTGAAGCATGTGTCTGTCTGACAGAGGGAGAGTGGGATGTTCTTTGAGTAATTCTTCATGTCATTATCTCAGTGATTACTCTCTTTTTAAGCAAATACACCAAGATTTCTTTGTGTGTGTGTGTGTTTGTTTGTTTGTTTGTTTCAGGAAGGGTAAGATAGAGGTGAATATGGGGGAAGCCCAAATTATTTCTAGTGCTGTTCTGTCAGCTGAAGATAAAGACACCCCTAGGGAACAAATTCATTATTTATTTGAGAGAGTCCCAGAAAATGGACAGCTTCAGCTCAAGGTCAGTATTTGTATTTCAACAAAACAAAACAAAATATTGGAAACAGAGATCACAGCCGTCTTGAGTTAGAATGGGAGTGAGCATAATCCTTCTGTTTCCTAAATGTCTCTCATGGGCTTGAAATACACTGCAATGACTAAGATAATTTCCATCCTGATCCTTGGAACAAACCAGTGGTGGATGCCCTGTTTGCATGAGAGCAACATCTGCCATCAGAGTTCCCTCAGGGAAAATATGTGTGTGTGTGTGTGTGTGTGTGTGTGTGTGTGTGTGTGTGAGAGAGAGAGAGAGAGAGAGAGAGAGAGATCTGGCGGTATACCACAGTGTTCTCTTTATTCTCTGTGTGCTTAACGTGCATCACTGCTTACATTATTGGATCCATATATTTGACATGGTTACCATTACTATGGACTATGGCTTGTAATTTTCCATCACTAGTAAGCAATACACTCAGAGACATCCTATTTGGGGCAAGGTAATGGAGTGGGTGGTGGTCGATCAATTCAGATATGCTTGGGTGAAGTGGATTTTCGAGACCCATTTCAATCTAGTCTCAGCAATGAAACAGCCTTGGTTATCCTGGTGAATGGCATGGGAGACTCTGTTTATTCTCCTACACCTCTTGGTGACTTTTGATATCATAGTGCCCTCCTTGGAGCAGCTACATGAGATGGGAGTTGGGGGCATAGTGATACGGTAGTTCCACATCTTCCCAGAGAACCACTCCAAAGAATACCACTAGAAGGACATCTGTTTGGATCTGTGTTGCTTGAATGGATAGGAGTGCTTACTATTAGCTCTAGCTGGCTCACCACCTATGGCTTCCTGGATTTTGGATAGCATGTCCATAGTGACTCTTATCTTAATATGTTCACATCTGGGCTACTGTAATATGCTGTATATGGGGCTGCCCTTGAAGATGGCTCAGAGGCTTCAGCTGGTGCCAAATGCTATCACTCAGTTATTGAGCAGCTAGCAAAGGCAAACACATGTTTTCCGTGATCTGCATTGGCTGACTATTTGCTTTAGAGTCTACTTTAAGGTATTAATGTTGACTCATAAGGCCAAATGTTTTAATGATGTGTTCTCTTGTTTTAAATTTTTTAAAAAAACTTTGTCATGCTTGTATCTGCATTGTGTTTCCCGCCTCGATCCGTAGGGAGAGGTGGGTTATAAATAAATATTATTATTATTATTATTATTATTATTATTATTAAATAAATAAGCGAGCAAACACAAGAAAAACATCTGAATAATAAATGGCATTTTATTTGTTTAGTGACAGTTTTTCTTTCTAGGTAGGCCGTGACTGGGTGACACTCTATAATGGTATGAAGTGTACTCAGGAGAACATAGACATGAACTCTGTGAGATATATTCACACTGGAGTGATTGGCTCAAAGGAACAAGACAGTTTCGTGTTTTACCTGTGGGATGGAAACAACAGGTCTCCAGTGGTGGTTTTCCCTATTGCCATTAAGGACCTGGAAAAGGGTAATTCTATTTCTAATCCTTGCATGGAATACCTTCCTTCTATTACTTCATTCTAAGGATTGGTTCATGTTTCTGAATTGCTCCATGTGATCTTGTTTGTGGCTACCAGACTATGCAGAACCGGTCCACACATTTGGTAAGCCCAAAACTATTTTTTTTGCAGCAACTGCTGAGAACAGTACATTCACAATCACAGAGATGGTGGCTAGCTGTCATCCCATGTACAAACTATGGATTCAAACTCTGGGTTTGCCCTAGGATGGGGCATCCCTGAGTTGTTTAGTACAGTAGAAATGCCCAAGAAGGCAGGAGGATCCAGCATGCTCGCTCACTCCCATGTAGACCTAAACAACTCATGGTTTGTTAACCATGGGTTGTTTGTTGTGTGTGAATTGGATTGTTATGTTGCTTCAGGTGACCTTCCTATTGATCCTATTATGAGGATGAAGAATGAGATGCTACCAATTGTTCTAAAAAATAAATTATGAACTCTCTGCTTAAAGCTATGCATTATGAGTTTGGATGCAACCATTTCCCTATCCATAAGTGGATAGAAGGCTAAGGAAGACATAGAGGATATTATTAATAATTATACATCGTGCTTGATGTATCCTATAGGAAGCATTGCCATTTTTATGAGGCCCCTCACTGTGTTGAAGGGTGACCGAGGCCTCTTGATGACGGACATCCTCCTTGCAGTTGATGGCACTGAGAAGCCAGAGAAGCTCCTCTATGTGATAACCTCCCCACCTCAGTATGGACAGATTGAGTACATCAGCTATCCTGGAGTTGCCATTACAAGTTTCAGCCAAATGGATGTGACAAGCCAGGCAGTTTGCTATGTCCACAACAGCAAGGCAGCTTCTCCCAGAGATATGTTCAGGTAAGCAGTGAAGGATCTATTACTTTTCGTATTAACTTAGGTCCTCATCACACCTACTGTTTTTCCCCAGTTTGCTTCTGCGGGTTCCCCCTCCATTTCCTATGCGAGTCTAGCGTTTTGAATTACACGTGCTCGGTATTGCTGCGATACCCCAGCTTGGCCTGTTCCAATTTGCGTTTCCGGACTTTGCCCGTTCAGGGATAAATCGAAAGAGAAATGAGAAATGGCACGCTCAGGGTGAGAGAACAGCATGATGGGGATGATGCGAGTCCAGCACTGAAAAAGTGGATCAAACTCGGGGTGGGTGTGCATCAAACCACTCGTGTGATGAACACCTTAGCAGCCAAATTGGTTAAACATTGGGGGAAGTAGGAATAGTCAATGCTGGTACCATGCAAAATGCTGGTACCATGCAAAATGCTGGTACAGTACTTTCCTTGTGGGGATGAAAAATTAGATCCTTGTTTGATCTAAGATAAGGATGGTGTGGGCAGCTGACTGCCGTCTATAGGCAATAGTTAACATTGTGATCTAAGGTATGATGTTGTTTATGATTGGAATGTGCAGTGTCAATGTGTTGTGTATTGTCATTTTAGTTGTCTCCTAAAACCACGAATTAATACTATAGCTTCATTGATTCTATTGGGCCTTATTTCTCAAGGTGAGGGGGAACAAGTTGAGACTCACTAATCCTTACAAGACAGAGGTGCTGTAGTAAGGGAAACTGCTTACTCTGGGTGGAGATTTATAACTCATCTTAGATGAGATTGCACTCCCCCTGAAGGACTAGGTGCTAACTAGGGAAGCTCAGGTGGAAGCAGTGACCAGGAAATCTTTTAACTGGCTTAGATGGTTTTTAAAATATCTTTTATATGTTGTCTTTCTTATAGACTTCCTTTCATAATGGGTCATGCTATGGCATGTCCTTGAAGCACAGAATGTTGTCGTAAGCATTCACGCCAACGTTCATTCTAATGTCTCTGTTCATGGAGACATCGCATAGTTGTTTTGCATTGTGTCTTTGTGTTTCCTTCCAGCTTTGAAACTAAGTAAATGGACTGAACTGGCCTTTGAGCTTGAAATGTAGAATTGTGCCCAGACGCTGTGTACCAAATTTCATTCCAATAGTGTTTAGCAGAACCTAGCCTCCCTCAGCAGGGATTTGCACAGCCTGGGAGCAGCCACTGACAAAGCCCTTTCTCACGTCACCACCAAATGTGTCTCTCAAGATGGCAGTACCAACAGAAGGGCTTCCCCTGAAGATCTTAACTAGGCGAGCTCATATGGGTGGATGCAGTGGTATAGCCTGGGCACACACTATATAGGGCTTTAAAACCCTAACCAGCACTTTGTAATGTGCCTGGAAACAGACCATTAGCCAGTGAAGTTGTTGCAACAAGGGAGTCAGGTGCTCCTTGTAAACATTCCCAGTTAACAGTCTGGTCACAGCATTCTGGACCAGCTGAAGTTTCTGAACAGTTTTCAAAGGCAGAGTCCGTTAATGCTACATCAACAACAAAGCAACATTGATTCACATGCTTGGGGCAACGATCTGTGTTTGAAGGACTTATGGCACGACCCAGTTTGAAAGGAAAGACATATAAGACAACACCGTGCGACATCAGCTTTGCAGATTGAAATAGCGGGAGGAAAAGTTGGTGTACACGTTCAGGACATCATTCTGCATTTGAAGTATGAACCCCAGCTTAATCCTGGAGTCATTTTCAAGTGGGTCCAAGCATGAGTGAGGCCTCTTAAGTACTGTACTTTCAAGGAATAGGGTTAGATAATTAATTGATTAATTGCATGTTGGACAAAATGGAAGTTTTGTTTTTAAATCAGAACTGACTCCTGCTGAAAGATATGCATCTTGATCCAGGCAACGCATTTAAGACGACTCTTCCCCAAATAGTACAGTTATTTACCATGTTGTTCTGAGATATATTTTCACTTAATATATTCTAATGAGATATTTTAATACAATTGGAATCCCTTAACTTACTGATTAGATGGTTAAAAAGCAGGGTGGCTAATTAATAAAACAAATCTGTATCTATTGACAGTTCTGTATCAATTTGCTCTCCTCATCTGTGATTTTCCTCTTTTTAATTAATTAGTAAGCCTGATACAAGCCAGCTACAGAATGCACAGCATGTTTGTGTGCCGGTTTATCTAAGATAGTATGAATGTAGGTTCGTATTCAGATATACATACTGTTTTGACTACAGATGTGTGTGTATATATGCATACCTGCAGTTAAATGTTGTGACACTACATGTAGACATGCTCAGTGTATTAAGTCCAGGCCAGACACACTTTGACAGGGGATTTTAATGAAACGAAGATATACGTGTCTGTTCTAATCATTGTAAATTATGTTCTTGGCTGTTAGAATTTGGCAAAGTATTTGGTTATATACTGAGATATAACTACTGTGGCAGAGTATTAAAAAATAAAACACCAAGGGCTGGTGACATTTAATTAAATGGGGGGGTTTAAATTATCAGATTTTTACCGTCCGTTAAGGCCCTCTATTCCATTGTAAACCTCCCAGCATTGTTTGATGCTGCTGGCCTGGAAGAGGGATTTGGCACTGCTTGTTTTGGACAGATGACTTCAAGTGATTAGCAATCTGACATCAGACGCTGGCAGGAGGATGCTAAAAGAACATGCTAATGTCCTCCATTTTGACACGGTGGATCAGTTTTGTAATGAGCTGGCGCTATCTCTGATTCCATTTTTATATTTTAAATGCCATGACAGATGGTAAGTTCTGCAGCCAGCTCTATTGCCATGAACTGCAAAAGCATGAAAACCTTGGTAATGGTGAAATCAGAACATGTGACTTGCCCTCCTAACTAAGCTTGAGAGCGATCCCCCCAAATTTCATCAGAGAGATGAGAACGTTGGCTGCTTCCCATTCCTGGGGGAAACATGGAGTGGAACTAAGCATGAAATAATCAGTATGCTGGAGCATAGGAGCATGGTGTTTCCTTAAAACAACAACCCCATTGTCTGGAAGAACTTAGTAATTAACACCATTTGCATGGTAATTATTAGCCTTCCTTTGAAAGTTAAAGCACAGATCATCTATCCTCATCTGCTGCACTCTTTGCTGAATTGCTTTTACTTCCTCAGGTTTTGGACTGATATCTCTGTGGGCCTTTCCAAAGTAGGAGTCTAATAATTCATTCTTATTCATATTTTTGTACTCTTGACCAGGGCTGGCCCATTCCAATAGGCAGTACAGGCAATTCTGTAGGGTAGCAGAATTCCAGGGGATGTCTTCTAGGGAGAATCCAGACCCTTTAGGCAACATGGTTCAAAATCACAGTGCAATTACCCTTTCCATTTTCCTAATGGTAGCATTTTCCTCTACATTCCATACAAATGAATGGAGCAAAAATCCATCTTGTTTACTCCATTTGCTTGCATGGAATAAGGAACAGGAGCTGCAATCAAGAAAACCTTTCGGTAGAAAATATAATTCACTGCTGGGGAACAGGTGAAATTAATTTTTGCCTTGGGCAGGAACCTTGGCCCTACCATTGATTAGTATCTTCTTTGGCTACTTACATATTTCCAAAGTGGAATAGCATCACACATGCACACACAAAGAGAGGACAGAGATTTGCATGGCATTTGTGCATGTTAATATGTATACTTCTAGAAATAAATAAATAGAAATAGAAATACAATATACTAATCATAGTGGGGAAGACTGTCACCAGGCTGCTATCCAGGTGCGAAATGTTGATGGTCATTTTCAAGATCCCTGGTACACACCCTCTCTCATTGTTTTGTATCTTTAAACCCAGATGTAGACTGGACAGCCCTTCAAACAGAGGACACCTTCAAATAGAGGACTGTCCGCTGTAAAGTGGGGCACATGGCCACCACAGTGCCTTCCTTCATCCCTCAAAATCCCTTAAAATGTCCTTCTATGTCCACAGACTCTCCTTCATTCCAGCCGAAGATCTGACATAACTAAACTGTTGACAGGGCATCCGTTTTTCCATTGGCACAAGTGTTAGGTCAGTGCAGACAGCTGCTACAATGTTCCCAGATGGGAATAGTTCTCTCCAGTAAATATATTTCTTACTCCTATAAAGTATTTGGCCTGCCTGTTCTCGCTCCCATCTGTTTGATGGCATCATGCCTAAACACAAGTTGGTCAATTTCTAATCATCAATGGAAGTGGAAGCTTATTAGGATGGTAACCTGGATATCAGCAGTTCTTCTGGCCAGGAGGTCATAAACTCTACTGCTGGAGGTCATTAAACATCAGGCACAGAATCTCAAAGGTATCAAAGTGTTTCTGACCTCAAGAGTTTTAGGCCTGACCTTTCAACTTAGGGCTAAGGTGGAATAAATGATCCAAATATCAACCATTTCATGTATCTGAACAAAATGGCTGTAGCTCGGTGGGAATCTCACTTAGGATTTCACCCCATTTCAAAAGAACTCAAATTGCAGGGCTGGCAAAGACCTGTGACCTTGAAGACCTGCAGCCACTCAGAATAAACGGTGCCAGTGACCCAACTCAGTACACAAAATTATAGTTCATTGGAGAGAGGAAACTCGGCTTACTGACACATATAGATTTGAAATTAACATACTATTTCAAGTATGGTAGATCATTTGAAATGGTGTTTGGTAAAAGCAAAATACATGCTGGCTGCTGCTGCTGCTGCTGCTGCTGCTGCTGCTTCTTCTTCTTCTTCTTCTTCTTCTTCTTCTTCTTCTTCTTCTTCTTCTTCTTCTTCATGGCTAATGTCACTGAAAGATAAATGCCTATAGTAAATTCCTGATAACTATGACTGGATATATGGAACACATCTTGCCAGTCTTGAAAGAGCTTCCTTGGCTCCACAGTTCATTTCCAGGCCTTAGTCTAGGTTCTGATTTTAACTTGGTACTTGAAGTATCCTGATCCTGCCACCTTTCATGTGAACTTGCCTAGGTTTTAAGGTTCTCATTTAAGTCCCTTCTATGGATTCCTGTGCAGTTTCTAGAAAGATGGCTTGGTGGTGGCCCAGGATAGGGCCTTTTCTGTTGGGGCGCAGAGTTTTTAGAACTTTCTCCTCAGTGAGGCTTGCTTGGGCCTCTCTTTGTTGTCTTTTTGGTGCCAGGGGAAAATTTCCTTTTTTACCCAGGACATTTAATGTTGTATGCCTGAAAAAAAATGATATATAAGTGCTTAAAATAAATCAATATTTCCATGACGCTTTGATTTGAGCAACTGAAAAGAAACATAACAGAATACTGAAATGTAGCTGTAATGATATCTACTGAGTACTGAATACAGAAACATAACAGAATTTTGAAATGTGGGTATAATAATATATGTAACCATTCCCACAATTTATAGTCAGTTTACAGAGTTGGTTTGGTCATAAGTCATTTGAATGCTGTGTCTGATACTTGCCAAGACCCATTCTAGCAGAGACTGGGGTCTTGCCATGTATCTCGAAGGAAGTTCCTGAGAGGCAAGACCTTTAGTAAAGGTGTCTGTTATATTTCATTTCAGTAGATGGTGAAACAGGAACACATGCTGAAGGCTGCCTTGCCTCTTTTTGCCAGATTCATCATCAGCAACGGGCTAAGTACTAAACATGGAGAGTTTGAGATCATCTTGGAGACAGTAGATCGAACCTTACCCTCACTCGTCAAGAACAAGGGTTTACGATTATTTGAAGGCGGCATGGCATTCATTTCTCCAGATGTCCTACAGCTTTCAGACCCAGACACAGCTCCACAAAATCTTTCCTTTCTCCTAGCACAGCTGCCACAGTATGGCCAGCTCTGCAACAGAGAGTCTGGGCTATGGCAGCAAAGTTTTAGCCAACATGATGTGGACAACTGGAATGTTGCCTATAGGCATGGAGGAGGAGATTCTCGGATTGACAGATTTACATTTATTGCCACGGATGGAGTGAATCAAGGCTTCACCATAAACGGCAAGGTGCAAGGAGAGCCTGTGGTGTTCATCATTCAGGCAAGTTTCACACACATGTGCACGTGAACACGCTATTACATTCAGTTTCCATTCTGGAAGCATAAATCCACATTTCTGGCTTCTACTAGAAACCACCCCAAGGCTGATTCAAGTGTGAAAGGGAAACCAAGAGAAGGACCCAACAGTGTCTGGCCACTAATACTATTTATGTTGTGCTGATTGAAACCAGTGCTTGTGCAATCTCAATAACACTTGCTAGCATGACAGATTTTCCAGGGAAGTTCTTGCACTAGCAAACAGTGTTGGTTTCCATGAGCACAGCACAAATTGTTCTAGTGGCTGGACACTGACATATCTTTCCTCAAATCCCTGCAGTCCAGCATCCAATCCCCTGGGTATGGTTTTGCTTCTTCACCCCCTATTCTGAGGTGTATTCTAATATAGGTTTTTGGATTTGATAGCAGTACTGTATTTTTGTAAACCATTCTAGATGCACAGCTGAAGGGTGGTCTATACATCCTGTAGAAGAAACAAATATACTTTGCATGCTCAGGTTTTTGGTTTCATCCTTCTTGAGTAATCAGGATGTCTTGAACTACTTGTGTACAAAATGAACTGTTTATGTGAGGCGTGGAAGTTCATTAACAATTTTGCTCAATACTTTCTCACATCCAACAGGAAAATCCACTTATTTATTTATTTATTTATTTATTTATCTATCAAAACATGTGTGTCTCGCCCTAGATCACAAGGATCTCAGGGCAGCATACAGATATCTCAGGGCAGCGTACAGATGTGATGTACATAAATGTCTATGCATCATGGAACTATGATAATGCAGAGCTCCAGAACATGTGGAAATCCTATGTGTGCAGGCCAGCCTTCCCCAACCTGATGCACTCCAGATGCCTTGGACTATAACTCCCATGCCCCAGACATTCATGCTGTATCCCATCACATCTGGAGGGGTCCATTGGAGAAGGCTGGTGTAGGCGCTTCCCTGCAGACCTCTACACCTAATGCATTGAACCTGGAGACAAAGCCATGGAGCTGCGCCAGTCCTGCAAACCCTTTTCATGTGCTATGCTCTTTCACCTGATTCACAAGTGAAGAGGACATTTGAACTCTCATTTCAAAGGACTCATTTTGATGCATCTCCCCCTACATTGGCTTACATGTATGCCATGCCCTGGTTTTCTTAATAATGGACGTTTAGCTTAACCATTTTGAGATTAAGATTTCCTGTTTTGATTGAAATGTAGAAATGTTTGCTTTCACAAAGCAAAGCCTGGGCCTTCCTTTCATCAAAATCTAACTTATTATTAATGGGAATGTTTAATTTTCATTTCAGGTGGACAGCCCAGCAAAAACAGCTCCAATAATTGTCCACCTTCAGTGTGCTTCAGAAGTAGAACTTCTGAAAAATGGCAACTATGGTATTTACATTACTATCCGGTCACTGAAGGCATCAGATTGTGATATGGATGACGATCTAATCGTTTTTAAGATTTTAAGAGGCCCTCAATATGGCTACTTGCAAAACGTAACAACAGGTATTGTCTCGTATCACCTTTTTAATCTAGTTCACAGTGGCTTGTTTTGAATAGTGCAGCTTGTGCTTCTAAGAGTTAAACTACTCACTATGATGTAGGTGTAGCATGTAGCTGATCCTAACCTGTTTCTACTTTAGTGTAAGCTTGCAGTGCCCCGATCTGGATCATGACCACCATGCATAGGTGTGTGTGTGTGTGTGTGTGTGTGTGTGTCCCAACTGCCTTCCCCCTTAAATTTACCCATGCAGGGGCTAAAGAAAGAGAGAAAAAGGAAGGACAACTCTCTTTTTTTCTTTCTTTCTTTCTTTCTTTCTTTCTTTCTTTCTTTCTTTCTCCAATGTGTGTTGTGGGGAGGGGTGTGGAAATTTAGCTGGGAAGGAAGGTCCCAGTTCAGATCAGAATCCCATATGCTTACACTAAAAGTAAAAGAAAAATTAGGATGAGTTTACACACTGCACATTTAACTTTTGTTAGAAAGCTTTGTCAGGAGAAGGGGATCAGGAAAACAGTCTGAAATATAGGTAGAACTCTGCAGAAATGTGAAGAACCCAAGTTTGTGCCAGCGATTAATTCTTTTAATAGCTTGATTGTTTGATTTTATTTATTTTGCTGTATAATCCTACTCTATTCCATAAACTCAGAGGGTTTCATAAATTATTGTGATCACTTCCTTAAATAGCAAGTACTCCCAGGGAATACATACAAGTGTGAGCACCTTCAATCTGCTTCCCTCTCCCTTCATAGTAGTGTGGTAGCACTTCCAAATTGACGGTGGCATTCCACCTGGTGGAGGGTGGGTTAGAGAAGAAGTGTTGTGAAGACTTTTGGAATTGTGGGAGGGGAAAGTAGTAAAATGCCCAGGCTCAAACCAATTGGAGGGGAGGTTTGCCCAAAAGTCTAGCCAGTGGTGCACAACCTTTTTGGCCCCGAGGGCCACATATGATGCTGGCTTGGGAGTCTGGGGCCACACATGCATGCGCATGCAGGAGGTTCCAGCTTTGATCCCTGGTGTCTTCTGCCTGAAACCTGGAAAGCCACTGCCAGTCAGTGTCGACAATACTGGCCTAGATGGACCAATGGTCTGACTCAGTATAAGGCCACTTCCTATATTCCCCATGTGCACATACCGTACATACACATCCCTACACATCCCAGCGATCCTGATACAGATTGATCTTTCCTTGCTGCTAGCAGCACCAGGGAAAGAGTCATCTGTATGAGGATTGCTGTGGGAGGGGATAAAGAGCTTTCTCTCCGCCCCCTCTGCAAGCAATCCTAGTGATTCTGATACAGATTTCATTTAATCTATTATATTTACATACTGCCCCATAGCTGAAGCTCTCTGGATGGTTTACCAGCAAGGAAACCGCAATCTGTCTCAGAGGAGAATCTGGTAGCAGGGAGTCAGGGCACCTATGGCTGCCTCTACAAGAGAGGTTTAAAGCTCTTTCAAGGCGCTTTAAAAAATTTACCTCTACAAGAACGGAGCGCAAATCGGGCGTAGAGGCGCGTTATCTCTCCGATTATGCACATTATCGAATGCGCATTAAATCGCGAGTTTTATTTTGCTCCGGCCATTAAAGCGCATTTTGACTATGTGAACAAGCGCTTATGCGCATTAACTACTTGTAAAGCGCATTTTGGTCATCCGTTAATGCGCTTCGCCACCTCTCGCCGCCTCTCATGCAGAGGTATTAGGTGTAAATACGCTTCAGCGATTATGCGCATAATCGCCTAACCGGGCGCAAAAGCGAATCCTTGTAGAGGGGACCTATGAGAGGCCACAATTAAGGGGGTACATATGGCCCATGAGTTGTGCAACCCTGCTGTAAGCCATCCTTTCCCCTAACAACCTGTGGCTAGATGTGCTGTATGGTGATGGTTATTCCCTATAACATCCACCCAACATAGGGAGTTTTATTTGGGAACAGTGCATCCATACCACATTTCTTCAGTGATTTCTAATAATAAGGAATCGTTTTTTGAGGGCATTTTGTTTGTCCATCTCTACCTTATTTCCTCAGGTGGATTTATTCAGGAAGAATTCAGCCAAAAGGATCTAAATAGCAAAATCATACTTTACATCATTGATCCTTACTGGGAGGGGAATTCGGACAACCTGGAGATCCAAGTTACTGATCCCGAAGGAAACTTTGCTGCACCTCAAACGTAACTTGGAGCTTCCTTTCTCTAAACATTTACATGCATTGTCAACAACATCTGTTGTCTGTTTTCTTCCATAAGGCAGATTACCTGCAGACACTGTCAAAGCTGAGATGATGCAGTTGCTGGGTTGCAGTTTTTAAAAAGCAATACTTGTAGATTTATTGAACGTGAGGAAGCTTGGTGCCTAGAGAGTAGTTGCTGTGTTGTCTCATAAGAAATAAAGAAATAACACTTTGTGGTTATATAGCTTTCAAAGTGCTTCACGGATGCTATCTTGTTGAAATCCTTAAAACAATCCTGTAAGGTAGGTCCAGTTAAGGGAATGGCTTGATTAAGCCTACTTAGTTGAGTTCAGAGCAGAGGCAAAATTCAAACGAAGAATTTCTTTGTAAACTGCCCAGAGAACTTTGGCTATTGGGGCGGTATAACCCCTTAGCCATTATTCTAAGAGTGTGCAGCTTGTGGTACTCCAGATGTTTGGCCTACAATTCCCATCAGTCGAAGCCAGCATGGGCAATGGTGGGGGATGATAGGACATCTGGAAGTCCACAAATTGATACCTGTGCAATATACTGTAACAGCTCTTCCTAATCCCATGTGGGTATAAAGGAGCTGAGTGGACAGCAATTTTAACGGGGGGAAAGGTCCACAGAGAAATACTTAATTGTCTCTCCCCCAATTCTGTCTTCCTTTCTAGATTGCACCTTCCCACAGCTGCTTTGGTTTTAAAAAAAATCCAAGCCAGGGAAAGTATTTACATGATTGAGCATCACCGATAGTTTAGCCTCAAAAGACTGAAAAGACTGAGTAAAATAGATCATACTGGTACAGGAATATATAAGGTTTAGAGTTATGTATAATTATACACATATCTTGAAAGTTTGCATACTTGCATAAGAATATTAAGTGGTTCAAGAAAAGCTATCAGCTTGATTTAGTTTCTCTCAAAACTAGGAAAGCAGTAGTCTGAAATGAGAGAATAAAAACCTGGTCTTACATATTCAGTCCTGGAACCTGTTTTCATTGCTAGATATCAGTCCTGGAACTTTTTTGGTCATAATGGCCTTAAGCATGCGCAATGCATTTTCCCCTGATCACCCAAACATGTGAGATTAAAGATTGCAAAATCAGAAGATGTCACTTCTAGACAGACTTTAGCCTTGGCACTTTGCATTTTTATAAATGAAAAAATAGCCTGTGCTTTAATATCCAGTGGTTTGCATAAAAATATGCACTGGGTTGTGCCTAGCACAAATCAAACATATTTTTCACTGTACATGAACCCATTTGATCACAGGAAGACTTCAGCTAGAATCCTATACACACTTATTTAGGGGTTTGTTTTATTGAACTCAATGGGGATGACTTCTGAGTGAGCGTATACTCCAGGGTGGGGAATGTGTAGTTTCCAGATGTTGTTGGACTGCAACTCCCATCAGCCCTCACCATTGGCTATGCTGGCTAAGGCAGATGGGAGTTGCAGTCCAACAACATCTGGAGTTGTACCACATGTTCTCCACTCCTGGTGCAGAGGACTTACTGTTGCTATCTTTTCCTGTTGACACTCCTCTGTAATACTATTGTGGGCATGTAGTCTTCATGGTAGAAGAACAGGGCTGGCAAGTACTTTTCTCATTGTGAAATATGATAGAAGTAATATTAATAATGCCAATGATAATGATGCAGAGGGGTGGTTTTACTGTAAATTAAACACCAGGGCAAATTCCTTTGCTGAGATGCAAATAGGAAAGTTGCATTTTGATATACCTTTTGGCAGCTAGAGGTCACTCTAGATCTGGGTTGGTAACATGTCCCAAGTATAAATGGAATAATTTTAATTCGGTATTTAAAACATCAAATAACAAAAGAGTGTAATCGATATCTGGAACTATCCCTCCAAACCTACCACCTTTCCTCACTCTACAGTATTTTCATAACACCCATCTGCAAATGTTCCTTTCACTGTAGTGGTTACAAACAAAGAAGGTAGCGCCACAAATTGAAATACAGCACGAAGTAATTTCAACAGATGTGGAAACAGAATTTATTGAAAACATATCCTGTGGGTCCTGGTGTGTTTTGAGCTGCATTACCTCCTTATCAGGGAAACATTGGCTTGCTTAAATATACAGCATCCATATTCTGCAAGAGGCTGTCGTACATCTATCCAGGCTTGTATTTTCTTTGAGTAGAGACAACTTTATAATTTCTTAGGATTCACAAGATGCTGTTCAACCAACTCTCTTTCATACACTTATTCTAGTTGCTCAACATTATATCTTTATTATAATTGCCTATTAGGAATTGGGGACATGTGCCAAAGGGCCCAGATTCTGAGGGAAAAAAACTTTTTCTTTGACTTCCTATATTTACAAAACAAATATACTTCCAGTCAAATAAAAATGCAGATAAAATTCTGTTCGTTGTGTGGCTGGATTCTTTTATTAATATTATTTTGACATTTTTTAAAAAAATGGTAGAATTTGAAATGATATGAAAAGGCAGGAATCCCTTGGGTACTAATTTTAGTATAACAACCAGACATCCTGGAAGGAGGAAATTAGGGACTCTAGCATACATCTCTTGACTACTTGGTGGAAGCCATGAAAGGATGTAAATTGTTTCAGTTCCATAATTGGCCACTAGATGTCTCTAAATTCAGCCTCAAATACGTTGCTTTTATACAGGTTAGTAATTGTACACTGAATTGCTGAAATGTGACATGCATTCTAGATGTAGGTGGTATTTATTTCTGTTTTAATACAGCCTAGACTGCAACTCAAGAAATTTCATAATCAATGGAATTCTATAGATCCTGGGCAACAAACCTGTGGCACAGGTTATATTAATATGTGGTGCTCTTGTATAAGAATAGGAAGGAATGTGGGCTTGGCTATGGTATAGATTAAGGTGTTGTTTCAGCAGCCTTCCCTGCCTAGAACTGAAGTTTATAAGTTGGAGTTTCCAGAGCCCCACCCAGGACTTAGCTGCAGCATAACAAAGGCTTCTGGAAGAAGTCCTCCTCATAAGGAGGACCCTACTCACAAGGAGTCATTCTTGCATTATGCCTTTCCTTTGCAAATGGGCATTCCTTCTCAATGGGGGAGATGTCAGCTTGTTTGTCTCAGACAGCTAGATATATTAGGCTGGCCCTGTTTATAATATTTGTATCCATCCTTACTCCAAGGCGTTCAAGTCATCACAATAATACAGTATTAGGGGTGATCATATGGAAAGGAGGACAGAGTTCCTGTATCTTTAACAGTTGCATAGAAAAGGGAATTCCAGCAGGTGTTATTTGTATGCATGCAGCACCTGGTGAAATTCCCTTTTCATCACAACAGTTAACATTGCAGGAGCCCTGCCCTCTTTTGTATCTGGTCAAGAGGTCTGGACTCCTGCCCCTTTAACTGTTTTGATGAAGAAGGAATTTCATCAGGTGCTACATGCATACAAATGTTACCTGCTGAAATTCCTTTTTCTTTACAACTGTTAAAGTTACATGAGCCCTGACCTGGATTTTATCTGGTCAACCTATCCTAGCATGAAGTAATCTTCACTGAAATCAACTTTCAAAAGTCACAATTACTCCATCACTCTGCAACCAGCAACGGTTTTCTGATGTGAAAAGCACTTCCCTCTTGGTCATGATTAGTGCTCCCGAAACTATTCTGCAAAAAAAAAGTGGAACAATTCAGTCAGGAAGTTCTCCTGTTTTCTCTCCCAAAAACAATGTACTTTTTAGATATTGTGACATTAGCCTATAGCAGGCAGTGGGGAGAGGGGAACTCTTCTGTGCTATTTACATGATGCTATAAATAATAATAACTGAAATTAGTTGTTTCCTGATTTAACCTAACCTCTTTCTTAGCAGTTGAATCAGATCTGGCCTTTGATTCTGTAACATCACTTAGTTCTAATTATTCTAGCTTGATTCCATGTTCTCAGGTATAAACTTGCAAGCACCATAAACTGAAATGATTTGTGTTTGCACGTTCGTATGTGTATGCTCCAAATGCCACCTAAAACCATAGGCACAGATTTTCATTATTCTCTGGTGAAAGCAATGCATTCTGTGCATGCTCAGAGGTACTTCTCTTTCAATGAATGCATCTTGCAATTCCAGGACTGAGCCTAAACATGAAAACACAGAGCTCCATCAGACGAGTGTTTTATTGCACGCTCATTACTGGGCACCTACAGATTTTCACGGGTCCCTCTCATGACATCGTCTGCCTCCTACCCCTTCTAGCCTTCTTTGTGCCACAAAAAAACCACCCCAGTAAGTCCGATTTATTTTAAAGACGTAAATTGCTGCTATCTACTGCTGTGTGCAGGAGAAGCAGCGCGATCAAAACAGCCCACAGAACGGGCCATGTGGAGATTGTTTACTTCCTCTTTCAAAAGGGGAAATAATGAGGGACAAACACGGGCAGAGAAGTGACTGTAAGGAAATGCAATTTCCCTCTGTGTGAATGCTCACATTCAAGGATTAGCTCTGGCAAACCTTTGCTCAAATTAAGCCGTGCTTATATCTCTTCTCAGTTTCCTCCTTAACACAATGACACATTGATAGAAAGGAGTTTTTGAACTGAAAACAAACAAGAAATAAATGACACCTGTCTCAAATCCTCAGCCACCAAGAGTTTCTTTTGGGATTCCTGTGAAGATGAAATGTTTTCTTTCTTCCACCACAACAGATTGGAACTGAAATGGTCTAAAATTGAAATGCAACAGGATAGATATGAAGTGTGTGAAAATGTGGGGATGCTGCCTTTGAAGGTCATCCGGTTGGGGCACACCACGGATTCTGCTTTCGTTGCAGTAAAGGTAATATTATCAAAGAACAGCATTGGGTTGAAAAGAAAGCACATTCTCCCACGTTGCAATTTATTATTGTTCGTCATAGAATCATAGAATAGTAGAGTTGGAAGGGGCCTATAATGCCATTGAGTCCAACCCCTGCTCAATGCAGGAATCTACCTTAAAGCATCCCTGACAGATGGTTGTCCAGCTGCCTCTTGAATGCCTCTACTGTGGGAGAGCCCACCACCTCCCTAGGCAATTAGTTCCATTGTCATATTGCTCTAACAGTCAGGAAGTTTTTTCTGATGTCCAGCCGGAATCTGGCTTCCTGTAACTTGAGCCCATTATTCCGTGTCCTGCATTCTGGGTTGATTGAGAAGAGATCCTGGCCCTCCTCTGTGTGACAATCTTTCAAGTATTTGAAGAGTGTTATCATGTCTCCCCTCAGCTTTCTCTTCTCTAGGCTAAACATGCCTAGGTCTTTCAATCTCTCCTCATAGGGCTTTGTTTCCAGACCCCCTAATCATCCTCGTTGCCCTCCTCTGAACACGCTCCAGCTTGTCTGCATCCTTCTTGAATATCATTCTGCAGAGCTTCACCATTTGTTAACCTAACAGTACGATCCTAAATGTGTCCACGCAGAAGTAAGACTCATTGATTTCAGTCAGGCTTTTGCCCAGCCCAGGACAGTGAGTATAGGATTGCAGCCTAACTTGCACTTCAGATGTTACAAAGAAACAGAAAATCAGGGAAATGGGAATAATTTGACCCACTGATGAATGCCTCAAACTTTCTCTTTCTTTAAGGATTCTAAAAATTTTAATACTTGCCTTTTCAGGGAGCATAGAACAGAATCACAGAGTGGGGAAAGGGTGGCTTGTAGGCCATCAAGCCTCTCTGCTTGTTTCTACTCTTAAGTCTCACTATTAAAAATCCTCAAACTAGCTGCTTTTCCTCCTCCCTCCCTGCTCACACCATGTGGCTTCTAAATGTAGTGTCTCAAACCAATCATATGTCCCTTGCAAACCCATATTTGCATTGGAGGGCAGTATACAGCTGACCTATATGCACTTCTCAATGTCCATGCCTTCCATCGTTCGAACCTGCATCTTTCGAACCTGCATCTTTCGAACCTGCATCTTTTTGTTGATTGCTTTCCTCCTAAATGCTGAGTCTCACAAGAGGGAATCTAAGGCATTATGGGAATTGTAGTTCTTGACCTTTCTGCTTCCAGTTGCCTTTTGTAGAATGCACAACTCCTTCCATCCTTTTATTGCACTGGTCAGTTAGAGAAGAGCTAACCTGTGCAACAGGAGGATACTTGCTAAGAGCAATGCATTCTATGGTGAGCATTTGATAGGCTGGCCATGTGTCTTACTTTACAGCAGACAGTCCCCTATTTGAAGTGCTGCCCAAGGTCTGTTTAAAGATAAAACAACTGTTAAAGAGCAGAGGTTAGTATGAATGAGGTTCACTGTTGCCCTTAGATATTCTATTAGCTCTTCATTTTCTTCCCTGGTAGAAAAATGAAAGTAGATCGGTTCCCTTTACACTTTTCTGCCAGCTCTTACATTGCATCTTCTTATGGATGGGATGTTGCACTTTCCCCGTCTCTAGCTGGAAGGTAACAGCCAAAGCAAATAGGCTTTGCCATATGATTCACAAGTGTAATTCAAACCATAGGCCCTCATTATGCAAATCCTTAAGTCCTGCCTAACTTTGCATATTATTTTCTATCAATTTTCTGCCTTAGGTCAATGAAGTGACTGCTTCATCGGGAAAGGATTTTACTGTGGCCCCTTCCAAACTTATTCAGTTTGATCCAGGTAAGCTCTGTCTCAAGGCTCTAACTTGAAGATTTACGGCCTGTTCAGACAACACGCTAAGACGTGGCTAGGCTGTTAACCCTGTTGCAGCAAATGGTTAGTGAGCATGTTTAAACCGTGGTTACGTAGCCACCATTGTTAGGGATGGTTCACATGACACGCTAAGCCATAATGTTTAGTTCAAAATGCATAACCACTGTGGCTTAGCGTGTCATCTGAACAGGGTCTTAATTTTACTGAAAGGGGGTTACAGCTAGAGAGATATAAACAGGTGGCAATGTAGACAAACATTGTCTAGGGTGACCATATGGAAAGGAGGACAGGGCTCCTGTATCTTTAGCTTTAACTGTTGTGATGAAGAGGGGATTTCACCAGGTGCTGCATGCATACAAATGACACCTGCTGAAATTCCCTTTTCTATACAACTGTTAAAGATATAGAAGCCCTGTCCTCCTTTCCATATGGTCACCCAAATTGCTTTCTGTTTCTGTCAAGATACCGTGGGTGGGCAGTTGTTCATTGGTCTGACCTGGCTGGTGGGTTTCAGCCTTTTTTTGGTCAGGTTGCATTACTTCCTGAAGATTACCCTGGCTGGGAGTGCTATTAGATTCAACCTTATTTTTGGAGGGCCAAGTGGCTTCCGTGGCACAAAGCTTAGGCTGCTATACCAACTGTGACTTCTGCCTAGGTAGCTATAGTCTGGCCACAGTTATCCATGCTCTGATAACATCCCATTTGGATATCTATAATGCTTTGTTATGGGGCCGCCTTTGAAAACTGTTCAGAAGCTTCATTTGGTACAAAATACTGCAGTCCGATTGTCAGTTGGGACCAGGCATTAGGCTCATATCTCACTAGTTGTGAACAACTCTGCTGGCTTTCAGGTTTTAATTCAAAGTGCTGAGCTTAACCTTTACAGCTTGGGACCAGCATATCTCAAGGGCTGCTTTCTCTCACATGAACCTGCTTGGCCCATTACATCTTCTTGGGAGGCTTCTCTTCAGGTCCCCCCATTGGAAAGTCTGGTGTGACTTACAGCCAAGTTGCTTTATATGAATAAAGTGTGGCAACTTAGCTTTAGTATTGTAGGCAATAAGCACAGGCTAAAGCCAGTGTAAAATTTACTTTATTAGTTCTTTTATACATATCGCCAGAGAAGGCTATTTAACACTGTTTAATTACAAGCACCCCCTACAGCTGCGTATGTGAGTGTAAGTAAATGAAGGCATGAGATATGGCTACTTGCTTCCTCTTGTGAGAGAGTGCATGGTGCGTATTGCAGAGGCAAGAGGGGGGAAGAGGAAGAGGAAGAAGGGAGCATGAAAAAGGGACTGATCAGATTACAAGACATTCTCTATCGCTGCCTAGTGTTTGGAAGCATGAGGAGTTCCAACACTCCTGACATTTGAAGTGAAGTGGGTGATGACCTGAGTTAGGGCTTTTTCAGTGGTGGCTCCCCATCTCTGGAATGCCCATCAAAGGGAGGCTCATTGACATTGAATTTGCTATCTTTTCAAATCCTGGGTAACATCTTTTTTATTGGCCTAGACTCTTAAGTCGATGTTGATATGTGCTTGTGCGGTTGTTGTTTTTACTGGTGCAGGATTTTATGTGGTTTTAAGATCGAACTCTCCTGTTTTAATATTAAAGATTGGTTGTTTGAATTGTCTGTTTTCAATTGCTAGCTGCTCTAGAAACCATTTGGGGTTAAAGAACGGGATACAAATATACCTAGAAGTATATAAATATATGGAGTAGTATCTTATTCTGCCTGTGCACCTGCAGGGACCACCGCTTACACTCTGGAGCTTTTATGGTACTAAAATTGAGCAAAATGAGCTGAACCATTCATTTCCGGAACGGGGCAAGTCAGCAGAGCTCACAGAAGGGAGCTCCACTTTTCTGTCCTGATCTGAAAGCTAGCATTTTCAGGATTACTTTTTAAAGCACAAAAGCCTCATTGTGCCAGTGAAGGGCCCCGCAAGCACAACACAACCAGCGGAGGCTTTGTTGGATACTGCCCATAGAGTGTAGTTACAGTTTAGGCTCATTTAAAAATCATGTCATCCTAGACAATAGGCTAAAAACAGTGCATTAAAAATCATATTTAAAGTGGAAATACACTCCATTCCTTTTCTGTACCTGCCCACAAAAGTGGCTACAAAGCTGCGAAAAATCACTTCTGTCTTGCGGGAGGTCCATATGGCTGCTATAACATAGATAAGTGATGCACCACAGGAATCTGCTCTTTGATATGGAAGGTCTGTGCCAACTTAGCACCTTTCTGGCGTGCTGGCACTGGCATGAGGCCTTTCCATGTGGTAGGGCCGATAATAATAATAATAATAATAATAATAATAATAATAATAATAATAATAAATTTATAACCCGCCTCTCCCTACGATCCATGTGTTGAGCACTCATATCAGCTATGGCAGCCTTGCTGAGCCCAGCTATGCAGAAGAGGCATTAAGCAGCAACTAGGGCTACCCAAATAACCCATGAAGCAGACTGTCTGGTCCCAGAGGGAGGGGAAACATTGTCCTATGCCAGCCTTCCCCAACCTGATACCTTCCAGATGTGTTGTTGGAGTACAAATCCCAGCATTCCTAACCATTGGCCATACTGGATGGGGCTGATGGGAGTTAAAGTCCAAAACATTGGGAGGGCACCAACTTGAGGCTGTCCTATGCTCTTCAGGTTGCCCACTCCCTCCTGTCATCCCTCTTGAGAAGTTCTAATACTCTTTCCAAAGCACTCCTTGCTACCTTTGAAATTCCTCTGATCTTTTGGCCAGGTGAGAACCTCCAAACTAGCTTTGAAATGTTTGTATCAGGTGAAATGCCATAGCACTTACCGTGTGCATCTTCCAAGAAATGTTTGCTTCTCTCAAGATCTCTGGGAGGTGTTGGCGAAACAGACACTTCCAAATGTGCCTTGAGTTCTCAAGAGTTCTTTTCAGGTGCAGGGGTGTACAGCAGTTACTATTGCTCATAGTCAATCAAATGTTAACAGACAATACGATATTTGCAACTGAGACATTGGCTTTGCATCAAGGTACTTGACAGCTGCATCTGGACCTTGAAAATGGAGTTGTCATGGATAATTGATAATGACAATATTTCCAACAACGGTGGATTCTCTGCAATTAAGATTTCAAGATAAAGATCTCCTTTATTTCTTGGGGAAAAATACATGAAGATCCAACCCTTTTCCCTTGAACTGCAAGCAATTATTCTCCACACACATTTGATAGAAAACAGGTCTTTGTTATTGTGTGAATGGAATCCTCATTGCTCAAGAACAAATTTGGTCTCTAGTTAGTGTTATTTGGGAAAACCACAGGAGTCCAATCAGTGGGCAGGAGCACAATAGTATATACAAGCCAGTCTGTTGTCGCTGTAGACATGTTAATTAATATATTTCTTCGACACCTAGGTTGATTGAAAAAGCAATTAAAGTGTAATTAAAATGTTTACTTCTGGTAGGAATGTCAACCAAGATGTGGAATATAGCAATTACCTATGACGGATTAGAGGAAGATGACGAGGTCTTTGAAGTGGTTCTGATCTCCCCTGTGAATGCCATTCTTGGCACCAGGACAAAAGCTGTAGTGAAAATTTTGGACTCAAAAGGAGGTATTCTCTTTTGATCTTCTTAATCAAATTTGGAGCAATCTTGGCTGAGA
Source organism: Anniella stebbinsi (assembly GCA_029215795.1). Taxonomy (NCBI): domain Eukaryota; kingdom Metazoa; phylum Chordata; class Lepidosauria; order Squamata; family Anniellidae; genus Anniella; species Anniella stebbinsi. Next base: position 93,705,181 of record JARDYH010000002.1, on the reverse strand, counting down.
AGCGACTTATTTTTCAAAACACAAACGTCGCTGTTTCCTTTGGATCAAAATGCTTCATTTATTTCCCTTTCCCTTTCTTTCTTTCTTTCTTTCTTCCTTTCTTCCTTTCTTTTTTTAAAAAATACCCTATTTCTCTTCTGGCATTCTATATTCTTCTTCAGTTTAGGAAACATAACATGAAGAAATCAACAAGAGCATAAGCAAAACAACACTGCCACTACCATCCAATGAGATGAATCTGATTTTTGGCTCGCAGCACTGTTTTTTTAAAAAAGCTCTTTTTGTGGGGCTAGTAATGCTTCCCTCCCCTCCCTCCTCCCCCCTCCCCCTTGACTGCATTGCACCTTTTTCACTTTTTGGGTGGAGTTTTCAGGGCAAAACCCCCCAATTACTATCAGATCTTTCAAAAATGCCCTGACGATAATAAAAGCAAAGGTAAACAGCGATGTTTGTGTTTTGAAAAATATACCTTACAATAAGTGGTCAATTTATTATTGTTTTAAAGGAGCTGGGAGTTCAAACAAAAGTTGGTTCTTTGAAAATACACTTTCGGTCTAATCTAGCAAGGGAGATCCATGCATAGAAACCAGCCGCTGTGAACAGGTTCTTTGCCTGGTTAGTACCCATGCTGTAGGATTGGATCTAAATGCTCATACACAACGCAATGGCCTTCTGGACCCAAGATGTCCACGGTGATTATCTTTTGCACTACAGTGGCCTAATTCACACGTAATGCTTATTCATGGTTTGCTGCCCTTCCCAGGGTTTGTCAAACAGACTATCAAACAAACTGCAGTTTGTTTTCTCAATTTCTGGGTCATTTGTTTCCCTCCTCCTTCGCCTCCTCCTTCCCTGTATCCCAAATGCCTTTGCAGCGCTGTAGTACTGGCATGTAGAGTTGGTGGGGTGGTGAACTTCTCTTTTCTGCTGCCTGTATAGCCTGGTTTAAACAACCCAACAACAATCCATGGGTTCTCTTTCAGAATTGTTCCCGGTTAACAAACCATGGTTGGTTAGTGCAGCCATGTTCACACATCCCAGAATTCAACATCCCATACTGTGGGTTAGCATTCAGTGCAAACCAGGCTGGTGTATGGATAGGGATGTTCTGTCCAATCTGTCTTACAGTGGAGATGGAAATGTGAATTCCTCTCCACTTTCTCAAGTCAGTAGTGTACTCTCAACTCTAGTCGGATTAAAGACATTAGCTGAAGTTCAGCAACTCTGACCTGCATACTGTCATCTGTCCATGAATTTTGTCCATGAATCTGAAGATAATTTTATCTGTGATGTGGGAAGCATTCCACACTCTTTCCCATCAGGCATTTCATATGTAAATACCCGCTCATTGCTCAGTTTTGGGGCATTTTAGTTTCTCTCAGCATTTGATTTTTTTTTTAATAAGGGGTTGATAGCTGGTTTTACTCTTCTGGAGTTTTATTGTTCTGTTTTTGAGCTTTGTTATTGCTTAAATTGTTTTCATTTCTTTCATGCACTGCCGAGAACTAAAAGGCAGCCTATAAATATTTAAGTCAAGGAACATGTCGGCCCAGTTACATGTAAACTCGGTTTGGAGAGCCAGTGGGTTGAAGTGGTTAGAGTGTTGAGCAAGGACAGGGGAGACACGAATTTGAATCCCAACTTGGATCACAACACTCTTTGGATGACCTTGGGGCTCTTCACATACACTCAGCCTACCTTATCTCACGGGACAGTTGTGAGGATAAAGTGGGCGGGGGAGCCCCAAGCTTCTTGGAGGAAGGGAAGATACACATGTAAATAAATAAATGTTTTATGATCTTCCACCCTTAAAGTGTAATGCTTCCCTCACACAACGCCTGGCACACAGAGAAGGAGAAGAGTACATGGCCATCAGTCCATCATGGCACAAAGGTTCTGACCCATAGGTGTATGAAGTAGCTCACTGTCTGTTCGAATTTTAGGAAGTGGATTCCTTCCTTTTTTTAATTTGAAAGTGATACTTCCTGTGTCTCACACTTTCGTTAAACTTCCAAAATTGCTTTCAGTTGGCAGACTAAGTAGAGAAACAAGCACTAGTAAAAAGAAAAGAAAGAACAAGAACAAATCAATGTCAGATGAAAAATCATCCTACTTCTAACGGCAAGCTGTTTCATCGCCCACATCAATGTGACCAGCTATCTGTTTTTATCTAAAAAGGACTGACCATCTGCCATCTTGTTTGCTTTTCAGGTCAGTGCAGCTCATTCCATTCCTCAAGCCAAAACATTCACAACTTATGGATGAAAGGAACATTGCTTCCAGGCTCCTCTTCATCTTCCAGGCATGGCACTGTTCACTTGGAAGGAATCCCACTGCCCTCTTCCAAAGAGATGGTAGTGCAGAGCAGGGCCAAGTTACCGGAATTCAACTCGGTGAATCTTGCAAGGAGCAGGCTAAGGGCCATAGGAAATGGCCAAACAGTAAGGACTGACTCTTGAACAATGGGGAAGAGAGGAAATGCTCCAAAGTTGTTGCGTATATGTATGAAATTCTCACCCTGTTTAATAAGGGAGGAATTAGTGTTGCTCTTGGTGTACACATTGCTTTTGTCCTGCTACTAATCAAAACCTGAAAAACTACAAAACCTGAAAAACCTATTTGACCTGAGATGGCAGTAGGATGGGCATGCACATTATGGGCAATGATGCTCTGTCACGCCATATTCAACTCTCTTACCAGGTTTGCATAATCACCGCAGTCTATCCTGACTTATTTAAGTCGCAGTGGGTTGTGGTGTGTGTATACCAGCAGCTATTTTGAATATTTAACCTCTGGTGGGGAATGCCATGGTTTGGCGTGTTGTCCAATCCCAGGCAACAGGAGTTGTTTGAGGGTTAAGCAACCCTCAAATAACCGATGGACTGTTGTAGGGTTATTTGAGGATTGTTTAACCATCAGATAACACAACAAACCATGCCAGCCCCTCACTGGGAGTTGAATGTTCAAAAAGGCCACCAGCACATGTCACAACCAATTGTGGCTTAAGTAAGCCACAGTGGGCTGTGGTGATCATGTGAACCAGTTCTCTGTCTACAGCTGAAGACAACTGAAAGACTTTATGAAAGAGCTGGGCTGTTATCACAAGCGCGGTTTTAAGCACACTCACTGCAACTTTGATCCACTTCTTCAGTGCGGGACTCGCATGGCGTCATCCCCCTCGCGCTGTTCTCCTGCCTTGAGTGCTCCATTTTTAGTTTCTGTTTCGATTTAACCCTGAATGGACAAAGTCCGTTTCAGGCAAGTTCAACAGGCTGGGCTGAGGTATCAGAGCAGAACCGACCACGTGTGATTCAAAATGCTAGATTTGCATAAGAAATGGAGGGGGAACCCGCAGAAGCAATCTGGGGGGGGGGGGGGGAAATGGTATGCGTGATAAAGGCCGTGGAGAGAAAAATATATTGTTGTGGAAACGGAGAAGTTAGTGCATAAAATACATTCCAAATGAATTGATGAAGGCTCTTTTGTGTTTTCCATTCTAATGTCTGTTGGGGTTGAAAAAATATTTTCTCTTCCCACTTTTTGCCTGTTGTGATCAGAAAACATTTCCCCAAACATATGATCTGAGAAATTTTGATAGGCTTCCTTTGCAACAGAAAATTGCTCAAAGCAGCATGCAATATAAAGGCAATAGAGTACAAAACAAACAAATTAGACGCAAAATATTAAGTAGCGTGGACCTGTATGAACTTGGATTCTTATAATAATTTTAAAATATCATTTTGGATGAATTTGGTAAACATCTGTTTCAGGCTGGGAAAGTTAGACTGGTTAGTGTTTTAATATGTGTAGCTACGTTCTTTATGCTCTAAGATGATGCTCATGGGCACAAATGTGTTTGTGAACATCTCTCATGGTGCTTACCAGGCTCCAGGCTCCCCTCCTGAGTTTTTTTTTAAATTTCTTAAGATTTCCTTTAATATAATTTGGGAGGCTGGCATATTGCAAAGTGAAGTGCTGTCCTCCAGTGCCATCTTTGTTTGGATTCAAAGGAGTGGTCTTGTGTTTTGAAGCTCAGATCCTGCCTCTGTCTTGTATTTAGGTTCTTGGGCGAATTACTTTTCTTTTAATCTCACCTGTTTGCCTTCTGAGAGATGAATGTGTGGACCTGTTCCAAAGCATGCCCATTGAGTGCCCAGTTGAATTTTGAGACCCTCTTCCCGAATACCATAATCTTAATTTTGGGAAAGTTGACTATCAGCTGTTCCTCTTTGCAAACCTGCCCAAATTTAGTTAGCATCCTTTTAAGGGCAATTTTATTCAAAGATAGAAGTCATTGGCATAAAACAATATTGATATCTTCTGATCGTGAATTGAGGGAGGAAAAAAGGAAGGGGAAGACATTCCAGGAATAAAATCATTGATATACAGATTAAATAGAAAGGGCATCAAAATGCAGCCTTATTTCACCCCTCTATTGATGCAATGAGTGTTTTGTGACTGGCCATATTAACTACTGCAGCCATTTTATGAATGGGCACGTCCCCCCCGCTCCCCATGGCAACCATTTTGAGCATCATCAGATGAGCATTTTATTGTACGCTCGTTGCTACATACTTATGGATGTTCGTGAGTCCTTTTGACAATGCCGTCTGCCTCTTATGCGACTCCCAATCCTTCTGCCCTTCTTTCCATCACAAAGTAGACCCCGTAAATCTTTTAAATTTTTTTTTAAAAAAACCCACATGTGCCGCCATTTCCTGCTGTGTGCAGGAAAAAAGGCATGATAAAACGCCCGCTGGTCACATGGCCATTGTTTACTTCCTCTTTCTTCCCATGTGAAGAAAGGGAAGTATCGTGGGACAGAAGCGGGGCGGGGGAAGCAACGGTAAGAAAACATCTCTTTGAGAGAGCACAACACATTCAAAATGTCAAATGTGACCATCAACTTGAAAAGATTGGGGGGGGGGGCTGTCCTAAGACATTTTGCCAGGAATCAGTTACTTGAGCTATCTGGATCTATTTGTTCTTTGGAGTTAATCCTTTCTCTCCATTTGGTTTTTGTTCTTTTTGTTGCTAGTTATCATTAAGCATTATGGGGTGGCTGTGCTAAGAGGAACAATGACAATCCATTGCATAAATGAGGTGGCAACCACGTTAGTAACTGCAGTGCACCTGCAGCCAAATTGTGGCACACTTTAGTAGAGTTTGCAGAGAGTGAACTTTCAGGAACTGGTGAGAGGATGGTCTTGTGTTGCAGCTGGGGGTGGAATCATAGGATCTAGCGGCCCATCCCAGCTCTGTGACTCTATTCATCTACAAAACCAGTTTAACTGGCAAGAATCTCATTTGGCCTGTGGACAAGCTGATCATCCCACCGTCTCTCCTAGGTGATGTCAGCTTCCATTAGGTAGGTAGATAAACTGAAAGATGTAACGGCACCTCCACTGCCACCAGGTTACTAAAATTCATCATCATCTTTTGCTTTTCTCACTGAGACATGCTGTGAACATTTCTCCTTTTCCTTTCAGGTCCGTCCTTCTTCCATATTTAGAAATGGCACTGGTGTGTTTTTCAAAGTAAGAACATTACCCAGCAGCTACTTGCACATTTCTATTGTTTGATACTTATTGTGTCATATCGTTACTGCGTATACAAGCTGATTTGCAAGGTTGACTTTGTTTTTCAACCTAAAACAAAATGCATACTATATCTCAGCCCCTTTTACTTTTATGTTCATATTAGACATGATGGCAGCACACCACAAGTGCAGGACTGGTTTTAAGAGCAAAAGGCAAGACGAATGTGGGTATGCTGTCCCTGCCCACGTCTCTCTCCCCATCCACCCACTCCTAGATATTTTTCTCCCAACCAGATTACAATGGCCTGGTTTGCATGTAAGCAGTAGCCCCAATGGGTGACTTTCCCAGTGGGGCTCTTTGTTGCAGCAGCAGTGGCCATTTTGAATATTTGGGGCGTGCCATAGCTTCTCATTACATGTGAACCTAGAGGGGGTGGATCGTTGAAATGGTTGCCAAGCCACTCGCAACCCTAAAACAGCTCATGGGTTCTGGAGGCTTGTCAACCACTTCAACAACCCACTCTTGCTGGGTTCACTTGTAACAAGAACCCATGGTGGGTGCTTGGATTATCAATCTACACCAGCAGATGCTGTAACCCATGGTGGGCTGCAGTGATCATGTGAACCAAGTCCAGTTGGGAAATAGACTTCAGAGAGGGACGCTTAGAATGGGGAAGGGTTTAGCAACTCCCCATTTGTCCTTAAAATTGGATCCCACTTTATATATGTATGGTTAGAAGCAGCCCAACGTGGGTCAGCTGCCATCACATGTATTTTGAGTCTTAAGGATAGCTTGTATTTCAAAACTCTTTTTTAAAAAAATGTGACTGAAATACCTTTGGAGTTATCTGATGAGGGGTTATCCTTTCTCTCCGTTTAATTTTTGTTGTTATTATTTATCATCAAGTACCATGGGATGGCTGTGCTAAGAGTGGAAGATGACAGTCCATTGCCTGGCAAAAACAAGGTGGCAACTGTCTCAGTAAATAACCAAAGACAACCGAAGAAACATGCACTTGCTCCCAAGAAAACGGAAGTTCTGCAAGCAGACTCCAGCATTCAGGTATAAAAACTTTTATTCCTTGTTTGTTTATAGTATCATACGGTCTATATTTTGGAAACATTTTATAAACCAATTAAAATGATGGCCCAGTTTACATGGCTCGACTGCTCCCACTTGCCTCCAGGGTTTAACCCTGGGTTCCAACCCTGGCTTGCTGCAGGACAAAAAAAGGCCAAAGTCCCAGGTTCAGACATGCTAAACAATACAGGGATGGAGTGTCTCTGGTCTGTTTGGCTGCTTCCTCTGCAGGAGGAGCCAAGCGGGAACAATTGAGCCATGTGAACTAGCATGCTGGCAAACTGGGCCAACTACTTAAGGCAGCTTCAGCATTGTGCCATATTCATATGAGAACTGATCATCTCACAATAAACAGTCAAAGAGGTAAAGTTGTGGGCAATATTGCTCCTGAAGGTCACTCCCGAATGACTTGCAAAACCACATCTTCATGGATTTATTCAGCGAAGTTATTTTTAGTTAAGTATCCATCACCCAAAATCTGCACTCAGAATTAAAACAAATATATATAAAACATTGGCATTACGAATTCAAGAGACTGCTTTGCCACACTGGTTTATAGATGTTGTCTCTACTTTGTCTCTCATTGCAAACATTCCTTCGTTTTCCAGGTTCAGAGCCTTTCCTTTCCAAAGAGATGCACACCAGATTTGAAGGGTCTCTTGCATTTTGAAGGGCACACCCAGCAGATGTTTCAGTGTGATGGTATTTCTTGGAACTTATGGAATCACACGAATGAGGTAACAATCTGCTCTTCCTGGTGTTTGTTTTTTTAAAATTCTTGCATTAGGGAAAAAATTGCAGAAAGAAGACACTAATTTTACCTTTGTCTTAATCAAGCCATCTTTTAGTCAGGTTATAGCTGGGTTATAGAAGCAGACAGAGTGTTGGGATATATAGGGCATCATCAGGCGAGCATTTTATTATACGCTTGTTGCTGGGCACGCACAGATTTTTGTGGGTCTCTCTCACGATGTTGTCTGCATCCTGCGCACCTCCCACCCCTTCTAACCTTCTTCGCGCGACAAAAAAAACCCAGTGTCCAACTTATTTTTTGAGATGGAACTTACCTCTATCTCCAGCTGTGTGCATGAGAAGCAGTACAATCACGTGCATGTTGTTTACTTCCTCTCTTGAAAGAGGAAGTAATGAGAGACAAACGCATGGGCGGAGAAGTGATGGTAAGGAAATAAAATTTTCCCTCGTGTGATGATGCAAATAAACTGATTTAAGTTGCAATCCTGGCATGTTCAGACACAAAAAAGTCCTACAAGTCCCAGCATTCCCCAGCCAGCTATTTGCTCATGCTTGAGTTGCCCATCTGCAGTACTAGACCAATCACTAGGCAAAGTGAGGGATCCGCCTCAGGTGGCAGATGCAGAGGTGGCAGGAAGTAGAGGTGAGGCGTTAAGAGGACAGAGCTATGTGAGCCTCTAGGCCTACCCTGTATCTCCTAAGCAGGCCTACTGTCCTCAGGAGGATACTATGCCATCAGTAGTGGCCATCATAAGTGCCAGTCTGATCCACTTTTATATGTGGATTATGAGTGTGGGTGCCATCTTATCCTTTACTTCAAGTAAGTGTCCATCTGTCCCACTATGCTGCTCTGACACTAACTATTGAGCTCCTGAGGAAAATCAGGCAAGTTGTCAACCCCGACCTATAAGCTTAGTTGTCAGCTTTTGGGTCATGATCTGCAACTGGGTCAGCAGTTCTTTTTGGTTTAACATTTTTTAAGAGACGAGGAAAGGAAGCAAGGCCCACTTATTAAAGAACAATATCCTAATTGTGTTATCTACAGGTATACTGATAATGTATGTGTGTGGCTGTATTTGACTTATTGTTATAATTACTTATTAGTGTTTGGGATTGGGAGGGAGGGATTGATGTACTTGCTATTGTTGGAACATGCTTCATGAACAATAATAAAAAAGATATCAGGAAGGGAAGAATGGAGGTCTTTGAGAGGCTTTCAATAAGTTCTTGCTACTGCCAGGGGACGGCAAGTGGGCCGTGGGGCAGGACATCAGGGACTCATGGGGCATGAAGGTAGGGATGTCAGGATTGAACCTATCTATGTGCTCCTGTTGATGTCCTGATACCATTGGGAATACAATGGGGTCAAAATTTTAGAACTCAGATCAGGAAAATAACCACACAATTTTCTAAATTATTGGGAAATAGCTCCATTTCCCAAGGCCAATATTGAATTGAGCCAATCGTTTTCAGAAGATGGAAATAGTTTAGCAAATAATTCTGAAGTGGATGTATTTAATTCCAGGATGCTAATATGAAAACCTGTCCTCCTGGATGGAGCCATTATGATAGAAGCTGCTATGTCCTGATCACTGATCCAAAAGCCAAATGGACCACAGCTGCCCAGGCTTGCAGGAAACGGTAAGAAGCTCTATATTTGCATATCCCTTCACTCAGCTACTATTTCATCCGCTCCAGTGTTTTACAGATATAAAAGTGAAAGCCAAAGTTGCATCTATTTTTAAAGGCTGGGATTTTGTAGATATCTTACTGCTTCAGATCTTGGGTCAATATTGGATTGAAGCAATTATAGTAGTTAAGAAATATCAGACATACTGTGTATCATAGCTTGCTGTGTGTTTGTGTATCTGTTTCTATAAGTAAGCCTGCACAGATGCTTTACAAAATAGCCTTCCAAGTAGCTTCTTAAAAGATGTTTTAGGGTGTAATCCTATGGGTTTCACCTTTGTTAGGTGGAAGCCTCCGAATTTGGAAGTTTCCAGTATCCATTGCCCTGCCAGGCTGCTGCCAGCAAGGGGAGAGGAACGATGGAGGCGATTTTTACCTCTCTGTCCTCCTGTTCCTTTTCCCTCTAGACAGGGCAGGGGTGGGCCTGGGCCTGGGCCTGGAGAGGCCATAGGATTCTTTGTAACCTGGCCTCTTTTTCCCCACCCACTGGAACATCCCCTTTTGGACCTCTATGAGGTCCTTTGAGGCTGCTTTTGCAGGCGCTGCTGGATTTTCCACAGTGGGGAGGAGGGATTGGATTTTGGAGTACCCCTCCCAAAACCGTAGCAGTGTCTACAGTTTTGGAAGGGGGAATCCAAAAAATCCTCAGCTCCCTGGAACACTCTCCAGAGACCATAGGATTGCTCTCTGAGTGACTCCCAGTTCTGACATCTACTGTTCACATCACAAGGTTTTCATATTATAATTAAGTGTACACATTGCCCCTTGATTCACAGGAGAGATGTGACTTCTGACTCTAAAAAAATTCTCTTGAGCCTAGGTACCGTGGCAGTTTAGTAAGTGTGGCTTCCAAATCACACATGCAATGGCTGTGGGACTTCAGTGGAAAGAGGCCATTTTGGATAGGTATGTACAAAGCAGAATGGCATCCTTGCGTTTCCCTCCAAAGAATGTTGCAACAAGGATGAAGTATTTTTCCCATGTTCTTTAAGATGATAATTTTGAAATACTATTATTTTGATCATTTTCACACTTAAAATCTTGTAGCCTGTCTTCAATGGAAGGCAAATTCCTGGTATCGCTGGTTTCTGGCATGGAGCTCCTGAACACATCAGCTCTGTCCTTGGAGCTCTTTCTTGGTTTGGACTATCTTCCAGCCAGCCCCTTTCTTCTGGAGCTTTTCCCTTCTGCCCTAAGAGCTCATGGCTCTGCTTCATATTGGAGCTTGCGAGGAGCAGCCTTTAACCAGATGGTATCAGGGCACCGGCCGAGGGTCAATGGCTGCAGCCAGCGGCTGCAGTTCCCTACTGCAGGTACGAAATCCACTCTTCAAGCATTTTCCTAGTCTAAACGCCATCGGGGTTTATGTTTGCAAAATGAATCTCCCCCAAACTAAAAGTTCTTCTTTGAATAGCAAGTATACATGCCCATCTAAGGCCAGACCTACACCAAGCAGGATATAACACTTTGAAAGTGGTTTGAAAACGGTATGTGGAATGTGTCATGGACCCCAGCAGTCGTCAATACCATTTTAAAGCAGTGGTGTAGATCCTGCCTAAGATAACTGTTGCTAAGGGAAATAAGTACCTGTTAAAGAGCTAAAGATAAGAATGTTTGAGAGAGTTGGGTTGGAATGCTTTGTCACTTGTTCTGTGTCTGCCAACTTGTCCATTTTAATCCGTTATAGGCTTGAATGATCAAAGAAATCCGGGCCAGTTGGAATGGAACAATGGAGAACGAGTTGCTTTCACAAACTGGAGAAAAGGACCACCTCTTCTTTCAAAGAAAGGAAGGAACTGTATTTTAGTACAGCAGCGGGGGAAATGGCAACGGAAGGACTGCAGGAAGGGCAAAGGACACAACTATATATGCTCTAGGAAACTGTAAAAATAGTTGACATTCCGATACATGCCTGGCCTTATTTGCGTATAATAAAACATTTATTTTCAGCCAAAGGTGGCTGGAAGGGCTCAAAAATGGGGAAGCGGATGGCATATTTGCAATACATTTTATATTGGCATGGGAGCAAAATTCAAGGAGCATCATCAGATGAACGTTTTATCGCTCACGGTTTTTCGCAGGTCCTTTTGACGAAGCTGTCTGCCTCCTGCACGTTTCCCGCTCCTTCTGGTCTTCTTTCCCCGACAAAACAAGATCCCAGTAAATCCAGTTTTGGGGGGAAGTGAAGTGTGCTGCCATTTCTTGCAGTGTGCAGGAAAAACAGCACGGTAAAAATGCCCACAGAATGGGCTACGTGGTCATTGTTTACTTCCTCTTTCTTCCCCATGTGAAGGAAGAGCAAGTATTGTGGGACAGACGCGGGGGGAAATGCGATTTCCCCCTATCTGATGATGTTCAAAATGATGGAGGAAACTTTTGACACTACTTACCCACTCATCATCATCTTCGCTCCCCCTCCCTCTCTCCAGTGTTTGATGGTGTATTGGGTATGAATGTAGAAACAACTTCGTTTGCCCCAGAGTCCCTTTCTATCATGGCTCTTTCAAGAAATTCAAAATATGAACCAACTAGGGCAGTAACTGGAGAAGACCTCTGGGGCGGATGTAGATATTGTGCTGTATGCTATCTACCCCTTCTTCGCTAGGCAGGATGTTCCATTCCCCGCAAGACTGCAGTTCTTTAGTTGTAAAAGTGGAAACAAAATGACATCCTGGTGTTCAAAGCTTGTAAAAGATGCACCATGTTGGCTACAGATATTTCTGAACTTGAAGGGGGGGGGGGGAAAGAAAGTCAAAATGATGCCCCTCCCCCCTTCACACATGTTTAATGTTACACTGAGATGGAGGAAAATAGTGCCTTCTGTTGAGACTACCACCTAAATGTATTGCTTCATGTTGGCCCTGGAGATATAATACTTCTCTGAACTTTTAAATTCTTATTTCAAATGGAATATGAACAGAGCTCAAACTGTAAGCTCCAAAGATCATTATAAGCTGGATGTGGCCAGCAGTGTCAATGGATTTCAGGATTAAAGCATTCTAGCAGAATTATATATGCCATTTCTCAGTGATAGACTATTATCGGTAATAAACCCTAAACCTTGTTTGCATGTGTGACATCATTTCTGCCTCAGCTGTTCTTCACTTGTGCTCTGTCTCTTTCACACACTTTTTCTTTGCCTTAATATGAGGGTGCACATCCCTTTCAACCCCGACAGCCAGTTATGATGCTGGCTTACAGGTTGGGGGCCATGCTTGTGTATACACACATATGCACGTGCACACACACACACACACACACACACACATATATGTGCACACATTCACACAAATACAAACACACACATGCATGTACACACACATACACACACATGATTCTGAGATAGATTGCTCTGTCCTTGCTGCTAGCAACAGCAGCAGCAAAAAAAGAATAATCTGTTTGAAGTTCTCTAGGGAATCAAGTAGAGAATGCAAGTGATGAGGAATCGGCAGGGGGGCATTGGACAGGAGGGGGGCCAGGTTGTGCACCCCTGTCTTACTTACATTGGCCATGTTACATTTTCATTATGGGTCAGGAAAGCCCAATTCTCAGAAGACATGCAGTACATTGTCCTTCTGCCTGCTCTGTCCCCATAGTTTGAACAGCAGCAAGGAATAATTAGAACTAAGCCCATAAGAACAATGACTGTTATATGGAAGGTGGAATTTGGAAGACAACACCCTGTGAGAATACTCACCCTCTCTAAACTTTTTTCTATATGAGGCATTTATTGTGCACTCTTGATTCCTTACGGTGGTTTATGGGCTCTTTAGGCAACGTCTTGGTCCTCTAGTTTCGCTTCTGTTTTTAAGAGCAGTATCCTATTATTATTGTTTTTAGAGCGTGGAAAAGGGGGTATTATTACTAAAAGCGAATGAAACGGTATTTTCCTATTGTGTAACTACATCATTCAACTATAGCAAAGTGCCACCTAGAAGTTATGTGGTGGAAAAGCAGGAAAGGAAAAGTTCTTTGTATAGAATTCAGATATCAATTCTGCAATAAAACTGAAAGTAGATACAGAAATTACAGCCTCGTGTAGAAAAGCTCTAAGTCACAAGATGTATACCATGCCCCCACAGATAACTAAGCTATCTCAGATGATCAGCACTTTCATCCTATTAAGTGGCAGGGAAACTGGTAATGACCTGCTCCACACATCACAGCAGCAATTCCTAGGTTGTTTAACCCAGACATTGTGGGGATGAGCAAAGTTGTTTCCGCTTTTACCTCATACCTAGGTTGTTTCATGATGTGCAAACCCAGAAACTCTGGGTGTTTATGGGTTAAACAACCCAGAGTTAACCCAACAACAAACCATGGATAATTGTTGGGTTAACACTCAGTTGTTTAGCCCATAATGATCCAGAGTTCCAGGACTGCATGTCATGAAAACCAAAAACGACAAGTGCACGGGGAGCAGCGCACTTGCTTCCCTCATCCTCAGCAAGTCCTGGGTTAAACAATATAGGAATTGGTGCCGTGATATGTGAACCAGGCCAATCTGTTGTTCATCTGGATGTGATTCCTGAATGTACAATAGCTACAATTCCTCTTCAGAACTTCTCCATTGACACAGGAGGGCAGGGATGGAGTGCATACCACTGTCTCCCATACACTCTTTAAAAGCTGAATGCCTGAAGAGGGCTAATGTGCAGTAGTAACAAGATAATCTGTTTGGGTTCATTATGAAAGCTTGGAGATGTGTAAATGTTTTGATGGACAATGAAAGGGGGAAACAAAAAGTGATAAAAAGCACAGTGCATCTTAATGGCCCTGTTCAGGCAACATACTAAACCATGGTGGTTAATCATTTTGAGCTAAACATTATGGCTTAGTGTGTTGTGTGAGTCATGACATGCTAAACATGCTAACCATTCCTAACCATGATGGCTACTTAACCATGGTTTAAATGTGCTCATTAACCACTTGTAGGCTGACCATATGAAAAGGAGGATAGGGCTCATGTAACTTTAACAATTGTAGAGAAAAGGGAATTTCAGCCAGTGTCATTTGTATGCAATTAGTTCCTGGTGAAATTCCCTCTTCATCACAACAGTTAAAGTTGCAGGGGCCCTGCCTTCTTTTGTATATGGCCACTCTAGTATAGTGAATGCACCTTTAACTGTTGTGATGAAGAAGGAATATCACCAGGAACTAATTGCATACAAATGACACTGGCTGAATTTCCCTTTTCGCTACGACTGTTAAAGTTACATGAGCCCTGTCCTCCTTTTCATATGGTCAGCCTAACCACTTGCTGCAAAAGGATTAGTGACCTAAACCATGGCTTAGTGTGTTGTCTGAACAGGCCCATTGTGTCAGCAAGCCCTTAATATATTCCCTATGGTTTAAGTCACAAAATGACTGCAAATTAGAAAAATAATTTTCTCAGAAATTACAAAATAATGTAATTTCCCCATTTTTAATGTCGATATTGATACATATGTAGTATGTTGTACAAATATGGGCTTTTATTCATCAATTGTGTATATAATTCTTTTTCTTAAGGGCAATTAAAATTACATGATTATTTTTGTTGTTGTTGAAAGCTATACATTATTTTCTGAATGCTAGAGAAAATTATACATTTATCATTTTATCACTGTGGTTTGGATTTATTTAAATTGAAAAGCTAAGAGTGCAATCCCATGCATGTTTAGACGCAAAGAAGTCCTACAGCTCTCAGCATTTCCCATGCTGGGAGTTGTAGGATTCTTTTTCTGTCCAAACATGCATAGGATTGTGCCCTAATCCACTTTTGTACCCCAAATAGCATGCTACGTGTGCTGTTACCTACTGTAATGTCTACATATCTAGTGTTAATAAAATAGTATTGACGTAATTCTTCAAACATTCCAGAGTAAATGCTGTTTTGATAAGAGTCCATTGCAGACTATGGAACAACACAGCACTGGCAAACAGGCAGCTGAGAAGCCAAAAGGCCCCAGCTGTCTTTTCCAGGTTCGTGATAGCCATGTTAAGGGGGGTGGGGGGGAAGCAGCTGCACAGAAGAGAGTGTGTGCCTCATCACCCACCACTTTACTGCTGTGAATTGGCTCCCTCCCCTGCCACTTTGCAGTGGAGACACAACAGTGGGGGTTCTCAGCCCTATGGGCTGAGTATCAACATACAGTTCCACCCTAAAACAACCATCCCAGAAATGCCTCCTTATCTGGCACATTGTTGGTATTGTTTGTGCTGCTGCTCCAGTAAGTAAATTGCTTGGGCCAGATCTACACCAAGCAGGCCATAACACTATGAAAGCGGTTTGAAAACAGTATGTGGAAATCACGTTTCCTCACCATCGCTTCTCTGCTCACGTGTTTGTCCCTCATTACTTCCTCTTTTGAAAGAGGAAGCAAACAACGCACACCTGGCCCATTCAGTGGGCCATTTTGATCGCGCAGCTTCTCCTGCACACAGCAGGGGATAGAAGCAAGTTCCATCTCAAAAAATAAGTCGGACTTACTGGGGTGTTTTTTTGTTGCATGAAGAAGGCTAGAAGGGGCAGGAAGCGAGCGGGAGGCAGACGTCGTCATGAGAGGGACCCGCGAAAATCCGTGAGTGCCCAGTAATGAGCATGCAATAAAACACTCGTCTGATGGAGGTCATAGTGTCATGGGCCCCAACCGTTGTCAATGTACTTCAATACTGTTATAAGACAGTAGTGTAGATCCTTCCCAGGACTCTAAAGAGTCTCTCAAATTTCATCTCTGTATTTTTGCGTAAATGTTTGCTTCTGAAAAAACTTTAAAACACACACACACACACACATAGCAACTGCACAGAGCAGGCACAAGAGTGATTCTAATCAAGGCCGCAGAGGGGGCAAAGGATTAAAGTTCCCCTGCCCTCATGCTATGTTCCAATTTGGCTTTCCCCCCACCACATGCTATTTGTTAAAGAAAATTCAACCGTGCAAGTGCAAACTGCATTGGCAAACATCATGTCTAGTTTGGCCCTCAGTTTCCTTCCAAGAAAATGTGTTTAGGATTGTTTATGCCCTTTCTTTTGGAAACTATGAGCTACAGTCCCCCGTCCCCACCCTGCTTTATATTAAATCTATAAAGTTGCCTGCTGGCAAACAGTTTGTTTGTTTTATACATAGCAGCATTTGGGGCAATAAATCTAAAAGAGAGCACAATTTTGATTAATGGTAAAGAAGGAATGCTCAAGGAATTCTACAGAGCTAAATATACAATTTAAATATAAACTAAAATGTAATATCACCAATAACACACTCGAAACCAACCATTGAACATGCATCTGAATCGAGATATTCTTAGGTACAGCTGCAACTCATTACCTTGATTCATTCAATTTGCAATCTCTGTGTAAACAGCTGTTTGTATATTCATGATACCATTTGCAGACTCCAGGTATTCTGCTTGTTTTTCATTTGCCCCTTCTCTCTAAGTCTTCCTGACCAACACGATCCACAGTCCTGTTCATTCCTGCCAATCCACAGTGCAATTCTACTGAAAGGCTGCTTTCAGACATTCAAGCAAACACAGTATTAGCCAGAGTACAAACCGCAGTTTGCAATCTAGTGGAAGTGGCTCCTTAAACTATGCAATCGTTTTCTGCATTCACAACTATTCTTAACGATGGCCTTTGGTCCCAGTATTTACAAACTTTTCCCCTCTGTAACTGTGCGTGTGTGTGTTTATATGTGTGTGCCAGTGGAGGATAACACTTCATTTATTTGTCACAGTAAACTTTCATCCATAAAATCTTAATGCTGCAATAAAATGTAATCGTTAAGTGGCAAAGGACTCCTGGTTGTTTCTGTTAGATTAAGATTGCGACTTTGCTGGAATCCGTTACCTTTAATTGCTTCTGAGTTCTCCTTGTAATTTTGTTGTCCCAACACTTTACACTGCTCTATATTTTCTCTTCAAAGATAAAAATATTAGGAAAGCCAAAGAATTACTCAATCTGCCCACTCACACTCTGTTCAGAAGACACCTGAAACCATGGCTTTAACCATGGTGAATAAAGCAAAAAGCCTCATTCGCTGTGGTTAAAGCTGTGGCTTTAGCCACTATGGCATATACACAATTAAAGCCTTGAGTTATGACCAAAGAAGTTATGTGTGAAGCAGCTGGTAGCTTGTTGGCAAATACAGTTCCCCCAACGGCACTGTAAATTGAGAAGAAAGTATATGGAACTGAATGGGACTAACGTTAATATGAAAAGATAGCAGGGCGTCAAGCTCTTGGGGACTGCCATGCCAAATAAAAAGATAGGAGGCACAGATTATTGTAGCTTTGTCTTGAATAAACATCTGTAGGCAGGCGATAGCCAATATTTTTACCTCTGAAGAGAAAAACAGAGGAGTGTAATGAGTCCGTATGCCCTTAGTACAATATTAGTGAGATCTGGGGGCTGCCTTGACGATGGCACATTGATGCCTTGGGCACTCAAACCCCCATGTTTGCGCTCCTGCAGGGTTGTCCCCATGTGAAGGAGTGAGCTTGGGGGTTTGTATCAATGGGAGGGGGAAGGAGCCACTCTGCTGCATCAGGTTGGCGGGGAGCACTGGCTTAGCTCCTCTACTCACCCCCCAACCCTATCGCTTTCCATGGAGGGTGATTGCTCTCTGAGCAGCCCTCCTTCTCCCTACCTCATGCAGCTTGCTCGCTGGCCTACCCCCTCCTTCCTCTCTGGCCAATGGCGACCAATCATGGGTCCCCATTGGCCAGCCATGCCTCCGCTGCAACACCAGAGCAAGGCAACAGACACAGATGAGCCATGATCACCTTGCTCCACAGAAATAAACTGGGGTAAGCCCCTGACTTTTTTATTTCAGAACTTTGGGGAAAAGATGGCTCCGCAGTGGCTGCTGCGTCAAATAAATGACCTAGGGCCACTGCAGAGCCACCCCGGGGGCTTTCCCCCGTATAGACACTCCCATAGTTATGTGCATAATCTTGCCATTTACAACTCAAGTAAATACTCGAAAGACAATACTACTATGTGGCTAGCTGTCCTATTAAATTTGTTAATTGATATATTATTGCTACACTTTAGAAAAGGAAGAGGGAATATGGAAGACCCCAAATACCTGGCAAAAGCTACAATACCCAATAAGTAGATCTTTACGCAGAAGCAATTTGTGCAGCAGCACAAAAGTTAAGCACACTGCCCCCACTGTATGTAGGATGTTGAACTGGCTAGCTATATAATTACATTGGGATTTTATAAATATCTTGCTGAGAGAGAAGGTTTGAACTTGCCTTAAAGGATGCCTGCAAATGTGCTACTTTCCTTTTTTATGCTGTCTTGGGAGAGTCAGTGTGACAGAATGCATTAGGCAAGCTAATACACATCCAGGAACTTTCCACAATTCCTAGACAATAGCTAAACAAATCATCAAACATTTACAATCATCCCTACCAGGGAAAACAAATGTTATTGTAGATACAAACTCTGAATACACATTTTTCAGGAGTAAAAGCAGGGATAAGATACCTTTATCGTAATTAGAGTCTACAGTTAATGAGTGTTAATGAGCGTCACTTATTGGACCTCCCCTTTGTCTCTCTCCCCTCATGTGCAGCAGCTGGAATTGAAAACTTTAGGTCTCCTTTATAAATATGGCAAGTCTGCCTTCAACTTTTGTTTTTTAAACGGCAAGAAACTGAGGAGAAGAGGTCCACGAAAATAAAGGCAGCATTATGTTTTTCCTACTGCTTCAGATGCTGTTGATTTCATGCCTTGGAACAGCAGAGACAAGGGGTGAATTGCAAAAGAAAAAGAGGGGAATTCCATACCTCCTGCCTCGAGATATGTTAACGAAATATCCAATGGACTATGAAGGAACTCCGGCAGAGCCTGGTTTGGTTGTGGAACACCTATTGGCAGAAATGGAAAGCGAGAAGCAGGATGGCCCAAGAATAGCTAAGTTCATTTCCCCATATATTATTAACCCTGGAGCTCAAGATTTTGGAAGCCGGGCTCTCACAACTGTATCCCCACACCCAGAGGGCACAAAAAATCTAACTTCTCACCCTCACAGCAAGAGGGAAGCAGAATCATCCTTCAAGAAAGATGCCAAGAAGTTCTGGGACCTTTTTATGTTGAAAACCAAATCAAGGTCTGAAGAGATTGTCCTTCCAATCAAGACCAAAGAAATGTACCAGGAGACCTGTAGTACTCTTCCTTTTTCTCAGGTAAAGTTAAAATTCAAAAGTTGGTCCTTACCTAAGGCTTTTTTTATACAGTCAGAAATATCTGGTGAAGTACTGCTACGGTTTGCATTGCACGTTTAATTTGCAAAATGTCCGCGCTCATAATAACCCTGTGAGATAGATAGGTCACTGTGTTCCCAATTTTTATGGAGTGGAAACTAAAGTGAGGGAACTGACTTTACCACAGACATACTAGAGTCCATGCTAAAAAATGTTACAAGTATAAGAACCAGAAAGCCTGTAATGTTTGGGCATAAACGTTCTATTATAGTAGTATTTATATTTGCACTAGTGAGGTCACAAAAACTGGAAGCATCATGTAAATGCTTCAAGTGCTTGATTCCCCTTTTACACTGATGAAAGTTTTAGATAGATCTAAGGTGATGATGGCTGGAAGATTGAGCACCAGAATGTCTGTCTGTGTTTTGAACTGAGAAGATTTGTCCCTAATTTATATCGCTGACCTCGGAATTTTGTCTTTATGAAAGCTGGCTCCATTTTCCCCAACCTTTCCAACTATTACAGCAGTAAATACAAATCCCCACCCCATTTTTTTAAAGCAACCACTTGCCATTCTGTAAATGGGATTATTGTTTTATATGGAAATGATGTAGCACGGTAATTAAACGCATGAGATATGAGTGGAGAATTCCTGATTCAAAACTCTGCTTAGCTGTGAACTTGTAGATGGAAACAAAATGTTATTTCTCAACTCCTATTGGTAATATAAGGATAGCTGGCCTACAATACAGGGCTGTTCTAAAGATTACTAAAATACTTGTTTAAAAAAACATCCATTTAGCATTTTGTATAGTGGCTTCTTACAGTTTAATATGATCAGCTATATGCCCATATTTCTAAAGTAATTCTTATATTTTTTCTAAGGAAGTGTCATAACAAGTGCTTTAACGGCAGTGTGGTTTCTTTTAGAGCATTGTACATGAGAACTGTGAGAAACTGGTGATACAGAATAATCTGTGCTTTGGGAAATGCAGTTCTTTCCATGTTCCTGGTCTTGAAGATCGCCGTTACACCTTCTGTTCCCATTGCCTGCCTACCAAGTTTTCCATGAAACGTTTGGGGATGAAATGCACCACGGCTGCTCCCGTTATCAAGGTGGTTATGCTTGTAGAAGAATGCAAGTGTGAAGTTCAGAAACCTACAGAACCTGATACAGGATCTCTACACTCGGATCTGCATGCCAAGATGTATGAACACAACTGAGCCTTTCAAAACTGCCTTTATCCTCAGTATAATTTATCATTAGCAAGAGCCAAAACTTCCACTAAATGCCATAACAACATCTTGCTTCTCTCTTTATAAAACCTGTGTGTGTGTGTGTGTGAGAGAGAGAGAGAGAGGGGGGGGGAGAGCGGGGAGGATGAAAGACCCGCCAAACATGAATAAGCATTGGCCTGGTTCGGACAACACAACAATCAATGAAGGGGGGGAAACAATTGTCAGTTGTGTTGCTTATTGTGCCGTGTGGAGGGCAACACACAACGCACACACAACTGACAGTACACTATTTTGGGTACTTAAACAACGGAGAAAAACAACGGGCTTGCACGTTGTTTATCCCAAATTCCATTGTTTAAAGTGCCGTGTGGAGGGAAGCCCCCTCTCTCAGTGTACTATTCTGTTTGGTCATAGAGTTTGCCGGCCGGATCAGCTGAAAAAATCCCAGCTGCTCTGATACAGCCAGCAGAACTTGCGGTGCATGCTGGGATACAGCCGGAGGACTGAGGGAGGTGGGAGGGAGGAGACGCAGCAGCTCAGAAGGATGCTGAGACTTAGCCATCTGATGGGGGAATGGCAATATGTTGTGTGGCGGGTGCCGCCATCGCCAAAATAACGCACCATCAGTATGCTATTTCCCTCTCCGTTGCCTAAAGTGTCGTCCGAATACACCCATTGTGTTAGTTGATTACCACCCACTGATGTTTTAAGGGCCCTTTACCTTTTATTTTTTTTAGGTGTCCAGTTTTGTGTTTATGTGAACCTAAAAACATAAAATATGAATGTGACAAATATGTTTTAAAGCACATAATGCCATTCAGCTACAATCAGCTACAATCAGTGGTAAATGAAGGGTTTTTTATTTATTTATTTTAACAACAAACAAGGTTTCCTCTGGCTTCTTTTGCACAATGGCACCAAATGTGCAAAATGTGTAATGCAGAAATGTTTGTATACAATATTGATTGCAATATTAATAACAATATTTTCTAATAACCTCTGAATGTATATAATACTGTGTGAAGTTGTTACCACATAAACTAGTAGAATAGATGAAACATTTTAGCTTCAAGTCTTTTGATATATACTTTCTCCAAGGAATGTTTTTCAGCATTTGGGCCACAAGCCACATGCAGATTCATCAAATTTCTTTTCTTGATCTGTTTGTCTTCTGGGCCTAATCTGTTGTTGAGGCTTTCTTTTCATCAGGATTTCCCCAAAGCTGCCTATACTTGGCTCTGTGAACTAGAAATGATGGTGTTGCAAACAGTTCTTTATGGAACATGGACTGTCCAACCTAGTCAAAAGTTGCTGAGTGGCTGACTGTGCAGTTCTACCCCAGCAAGTTGGATGGAACTGGCCTGATGCATCTCATAGCATTGCTGTATTTTAGTGTTTTGTATTTCAGGACCAACTACATGTCCCATTAAATTAGGGAGACCAGATAAAATCCAGGTCAGGGCTCATGTAACTTTAACATTTGTAGAGAAAAGGGAATTTCAGCCAGTGTCATTTGTATGCAATTAGTTCCTGGTGAAATTCCCTCTTCATCACAACAGTTAAAGTTGCAGGCACTATACTAGAGTGACCATATACAAAAGAAGGCAGGGCCCCTGCAATTTTAACTGTTGTGATGAAGAGGGAATTGCACCAGGAACTAATTGCATACAAATGACACTGGCTGAAATTCCCTTTTCTCTACAACTGTTAAAGTTACATGAGCCCTGACCTGGATTTTATCGGGTCAGCCTACATTAAATACATGGTTTAACATTGTGAGCATCTTTGGCTGCCTCTACAAGAGGCATTTAAAGCACTTTCAAGGCGCATTAAAAAATTTACCTCTACAAGAACGGAGCGCAAATCGGGCGTAGAGGCGCTTTAAACATCTGATTATGCACATTATTGAATGCGCGTTAAATAGCGAGTTTTATTTTGCTCCGGCCGTTAAAGTGCATTTTGACTATGTGAACAAACTATTCTCCGCATTAACTACTTGTAAAGTGGTAAGGTCACCAGCTGAGTGCTCAATTACCTCCTGCATACAAGCATTTACAATAAAAGCGCTTCCAAGAAGATGCGCATAATCGGTTAACAGAATCCATCTAGAGGGGGTCTATAACTGCTAATAGCAGGCGTAAAGCTCCCAACCTGGAGCAGGGTGGATTAATCCTTTCCTTCTTGCTGCAGTCCTGACAACACCCATCCCCAGCTGTTGCTTGACACAGGAGGGAAGTTCCCATTGACACTAAGGGGAGTTTCCCTTCCATGCCGAACAGCAGTTTGGGGGAAATTTTGCTGCTAACCACCCTTCCAGTACTTCATGGTCCCAACCTCCCCCCCCCCCTCCAACTGCAATGTGCAGTTTAAAAAGAAATGAAAGCCTTTAGGTGAAAACAAATTAGGAACCCTGGTTCCTGGTCATTGCCAGACATGTATCCTTGTGAAATATTCTATGCCTCATATTCACCCATGGCTTATTTAGTCATAGGTATAAACGTTAAACCAGCTTACCTCAGTCATTTGTGGACATTGCTATTTCTACCTGTGCTATTTCTATATTTCTACCAGAGCAGCTAATAATTCAGTTTCTGTAATATAATGTTACACATTACCCCACTGAATAATGAGGAAACCTAGAAAGATGTCATGTTGATTGCACATCAACATAAAAAATGGATATAACCTGGAGAAAGATAGGTATGCCTCAGTTGTATTGAAAATAGTGGGACTTAAGCATGCAATTAAACATTTAATGTATTGATTTCCTTTTTAATAGGCTGTATTCTGCTTAATTGTAGTTTGTAACTGAAATTCTGTCCCAATTTATTCTGGGCACATAATTGTTTTCCATCAATCCAATCTTAAACAGAAGAAAGTGTGTATGGATTTTAACTAATATAGCCCTTAAAACTGTTTTAATTGCCCAACTGTGTACCATATTAGCCATGTTTAAAAAGAGAAAAAAAATAAGTTAAAACTCAAGGGGAAAAATTTCCTTCCAAACATTCTCTCACCATCCATACTTAAAAAAAGAACCTGTCAAGCTATTCCTCCTTATGTCTTCAGATCTTTCTGTAAAGCAACTAGGACCAAATTTTCTAACCTTTTATTCCCAAGAAATGCCATCCAGATCAAAGGGAATTCTCTGAACTCTGGGATTGGACCCTAAATGTGAATATGCACCATTTAGAAAGGAAGTGTAAAGAGAAAACAGCAGCTGTAGTAATTGTTAATTAGATTAGTGCCTTAGCTTTTGGGGGTGAGTGTTTAATTAACCCAGCAATGATCAGCTGCATGTAATTAACACTGTATTCTGTTATATCAAGGATGTGTTAATTGGATCTGATTTTCAGAGTCAACTTCCATATTCAGAGCAAGTTGAGCCCAGGTGCTAACAGAATAGTGTTCCAAAAAGGAAGAAAGAAAAATAGAGCCAGAAGATAGTGGACTTACACAGACCCCAGGGATTTAATGCAGTCACATTTGAAATGGGAGGAAGGGGCTGTTTTTGTAAAGTTCCCTGTTTATTTTGATTTGCGATGGGGTTTTATTTTAATTTACAGGGTTTTCAAAGGTGTCCCTAATTGCGGGGAGGGGGAATTAACAGTTTCCAATTATTGCTATGCTGTAATTTAAGTAGAGACTGTTAACTTTAAGACTATTTTAAATGCAGTTAATTGTCAGCCCTAGAGTGCATTTTCCTCTCTGTTTCAGTAAATCAGATTAATCACCATAAATAGCTGTACTACTTCATAATACCAGTAAAGACTCTAACAATGAGCAAAGAGTTGCATGCTTGTTGTGAACAATGTTTTAGGGACAGTGGGTATTAAGCCAGCTGTAATAATATCTTGAAAATCTGCAATTCTTCCCAAGAGCACAACCCCCTCTGATTGACATTTACCATCTGGATTTTATGAACTGCTGCTGAAAGATGCACTGCTTATACGTTAGCAGGAGTAAACTACTAATATTATAATACATGCCATCATGTATCCCCAGAATGTACACACTTTTTGAACAACTGGAATTATTGATTTTCAGTCACTATGATGATTGTGTAGGCTCTTCTTTTTCCCCAAGAAACAAAATAAAACATGGTCATTTATTAATTATCTAAATGTTGCCCATTAAATGTTGCCCATCCAAAATGATTTGGATTAATCTGTAGTGCCTTGATGCATAAACACTTTTGGCCTTGTGATAAACTGTTGTTTATATGGCTATGTTCCATCCAGGTTCTATGAATATATTCTCAGACTACACTCCAATGCATACTTATTTGGGGAGGAATTTCTTTGAACTACATGGGGCTAACTGGGTAGGCAAGTTTATGATGGCACTGTTAGTTACAGTTGTAAATATATTCATGTAAATACCGTCAAGTTGCCTCCGTGTGGTTCTAAGGATATGAGGGGCTAGTGCTTTAATTGATCCCGAAAGACTAGGGGCAAAAATACAACCTCATATATAGACAGGAAGGATTCACATGTGTGTATCGCTCCATATCTCTATTTCATCACTTGACAGTTTAGGCCTAGTCCTCTCTAAAATAGTAAACCTCTCCCTGGCCTGTATCACTTCAGATTGTAAGTAGGGTACATGGGGTTTATGTGATAGTATACTCTTCCATACCACTACCACCATCCACCAATAAAAATATCCTTGCACATGAAAAAAAAAACCCTAGCAGGGAGAAGTGTCATCTAGGACCAATCAAAACATCTAATTTGCTGTTCCATGTGTATCAATGAGCATGTTGCAATGTGATTCCCCCTGCAGTCTGAAGCGGTATAGTGCATTCACAGGCTCACCATTTCAGTAGGAACAAGGTGTATTGTTAAGACTTTCAGATAGATATGTGGAACACCTTAACTGAAGAATATTGATGAGATAGTTTGAAGTGGTCTAAAGGCTCTAACTTGTAATTTGATCTGACACAGTTCTTTCACATATGCAAGTCTTAACTTGTTGCTGCAGAGCAGATATCCAGTGAAGAACATGACTGCATGAACATGCCCTCTTTAATATCCTTGGGGAAGAAGTTGCTATCCCTCATGTTTAGATATGCATGTTTAGATAGAAAAATGTCCTAAAATTCCCAGCATGGTTGGCTGGGGAATGCTGGAAGTTGTATAATTTTTTCTTTCATTCTAAACATGCATAGGATTGTTCCCCAAAGTACAATATAAGCAATAATAAGACAATAACTGGCTCCTAAACAAAAGCCCACTATATAGTCACTACTGAGCAGGTACTACAAAAAAGATAGAGCAGGTAAAACTAAAATGTAACTATCTTGTAAATATATAAATGCATCCCAATATGAGAAAAAAATCTTATGTAACAGTGTGATCTGGAAGGAAATCCCACTTACTTTAAATCCCACTCCCAAATACATATGATTAGGCTCAAGGCACTTTTCCATTTTTAAAATTTATCTTTTATTTAAAAGATGTACAAATCTGTGTCGTAAGGCATGCCAGCCTCCTGTAGATGAGTTCCATGCATCTCTTTGGAGTAAAAGCTCATATAGGCAACCAAGTGATATTGGCATGCATCTTAAAACATGGGTGACTCTGTCAAGGTGGAGATTCTGGTTTGCAGATTAATAAGTGTATTGGAATGACTGGAACCTGCATTAGCATTGCGAAATACCCCAGTGAAGTAGGAGGCTTATAGGCAACACAGTGCAATCCCTTGCAGGCTACCTCCATAAGAGAGCATCAGCTGCTACTGCACATGGCATGATTTTAGCATGCTGATTTAATATTTACAGAGTGCCAATAAAATTTTTATGACGACAGCTGGTGGTTCCTGTGGTAATTTATAAACAACAACATTACACAGACATCAGGGAACTCCGAGAAAGGTTCTGCATGGGTATATACAATATTTAGGGATCTCAGATAGAAGGTTGTTTTTCAGATGTGAGAAGATTCCTGTTTTGATTTTTAGGGATTATTGCAGAATACCAGTAGCTGAAAGAATAACTACCGTTGATCTGTGCAACTGATACACAGTTATAGAAATCATATTACATGGATGCTTGCTCTCTAGAGTGATTCTTAGCCCACAGCCTGCCCCAGCAAGCATCACTATCACATGTTTTTTGTGTCAGTGACTGACACAGATAGTTGTCGGAGAGTGCCTTAGATATTTGTGGCACAAAGTTGCCCCTCCTGCTGCCCCCATGTCATTTTTTTAAAAAATAAATTTTTATTCTGATGTTTTCATGTTGTTGTTTTGTGGGGGAGGCCTTTGTCTGTACTGTACTTCATGGGCAGTATCCTGTGCTACAAAAACAACACAACTAGGTTGGGTACACTGGTGACAATAAACAACAAGGGTAAAAATAAAAATATTGATAACAATTCTTTCAAAGTATTTAATATTTACAGGCTGCCTAAAGCAAAAGACAATCAGAACAATTACCAGTATATGTTAACATAAGGAACTTTCAAATCCCACAGACGCGTTTCGACCTATTGCCTTCTTCAGTGGTACAGGAAGTGTTCAAACTATACAAACATATAATGCATAAATCACACGAATCAATAATAATGTTTAAAAGTGCAACTACAGTATTAAAACCAATTTAAGACTCTTGCCAACTCCACATACAGAACTGTATTTTGTGTAAAGCAAATATCTGTAAGGTGAGCCAAGAGGCCCCCCCATTACTACTAATTCTTTTGGATTTGGCAAAAGACTGCAGTGCCCAGTAGTCAAATAATGGTTTAGGGTGCAATGGAGAGCTTGCGGGCATTAACACAACCTTGAACAAGTGGAAACACTTGTTTCCAGAACAGGGCAGGTCAGCAGAGCTTGCAGAAGGAAGCTTCACTGATCTGTCCCAATCTGGGTGTGACTATTTCTACTTCTTTCCGAGGTTCCTTTATGAAGTGTTGCTATCTCCCTCTTGTGCCAGCAGTGGGTTCCAGTGGTACAACACAATCAGTGGGAATGCAGCAGCCGTGCTGTCTCCTACAGTTAAGCCCTGCCTCCATACCTTAGCAGCAAGGCTACTACTGCTCCTTCCATTACATGGGACACAATTAACATTTCATTTCGTGCCAGTAAAGTGTTAAGAGAGAAAGGGATTAATTCTCTCATTATCCAGGAAAGGCTTATAGTCTAGTTTGTGCTAAAAAGCACAAGACTCAACCAGATTAAAAACATCTGTCCATGTAGCATCTCTCATTATTTTTACTCTGAATACTGGTGATGAAGATCATGGGCTCATCTACACCTAAGGGTGTAGCGGGAGGGAGTGGGGAAGATCACGGACTAACCTGCTTCCGCGATCCTCCCCCAGCATCTATATGGCTGCGCGACGTCCCAGGGAAGAGGGACGTCGCGGCCGCCTTTTGTGTGTGTGAAGAGGAGCTGTGCGGCCCCGATTAGGGGAAAAGATAAGTTTTGTTTTTTTTAAAAAAACTGCGTACACAACCCCCCCTGCCATCCCAGGGATGGTGAAATTGTTGCCCCCACCCCCAAAGGGCACGGAGCTCCCCCCGAACAGCTCCGTGCCCTTTTTGATAGCTGCATTTACTCGGGAGGAGGCGGGATCTTCCTGAGACCGTGGGAAAATCGGGATAACCACGGTCTTGGTTATCCCGGGGTCGTCTCTGGGTCGTCCCTGGTTGACCCCAAGATCCCCTGTGCATCATTTAGACACACAGGGATGATCTCAAGATGACCCCAGGGGGAAATGGCTGGTGTAGACATGGGGCAAAAAAAAGAGAGAAGCAGGTTCTCAAAATGCTAAGATACTTTATTTCCAAGCCCAACGCGTTTCAGCCTATGTTGTTTTTTAAGGCCTTCTTCAGGGGGCTGTAACATCAAGAATACATTAAATTATGTTTATTGGGATAATACATAACATTAATATATCTGTTTAGGGGTTAGTTAGGCATATTGCCTCAACGGCCTTACCTCAATGAGGTATGTCCGTATTATTTTTAAAGGTGGAAGTTGCCGCTATGTCCTGCTGTGTGCAGAAGTTGTGCAATAAAGATGCCCCCTGAATGGGCCACATGTACTTTTTTACTTCCCCTTTCCTCTCCCTGAGAGAAACAGGAAGTATCCAGTGCCTCTGAGTACAAACAGATTGAGGGTTTCCACCAGCTCTGTAACTCTTGAATTGGTAACCTTTGTTCTACAAGGTCAAAGGGAGGGTCCGAGAGAGGCCTGAGGAAGTAGAGCGTCATCACACTTGAGGTTTAATGCACATCTGTTGTGACTTTGATCCACTTTTTCAGCGCTGGACTAGCATGATGTTGTCCCTGTCGTGCTGTTCTCTCGCCCTGAGCATGTCCAGCTCTGAAAAAGTGGATCAAAGTTGCGGCAGATGTGCATTAAACCTCCAGTGTGATGACACTCTAAGGCTAGGGAAAGGGTGGTGAGGGCTGCTTTTGTCTGGGAGGAAGAGATCCTTAGGGAGCTCAAAGGGAGTAAGCAGCAGCTGGACTGGTGTTGCTGTGAACCCTCATATTAAGCACAGCAAAAAATAAGCCTTTTATAAAGAAATGTTTAAAGTCTCCAGTGCTCTCCTTCCAAGGAGGGAACTGAAGTCTGAGTAAGTGTGGAGGCCTCTGCAAGTTCTCTTCTTTCAGGAGGGAGGGGGCGCAGGGGCATAACATACATTTCCCTTACGTGATGTTAAGAGGGGGAAATGAAGTTGCTGAAAACTGTTAACAAAGTAATAGAGAACTTCAGCTATTGGGTGGTATAGAAATGAAATAAACAAATGACACACCTGAAGAACTATGGGTGTTTCCTACAGATAGACACCTGACGAAAAGTTACCCAATGTAATTTATAGTTATGTTCATTCATTACATCACTGAGGCTGCAATTCTATACTTGCTTTCCTGGGAGTGAGTTCCATAGAGGTCAACAAGATTTTTTTTCTTAGTAGACATCTACTGGATTGCACTACAATTAACTGTATGAAACAATGAATTGTATGAAACACATGGGATTTTTTTCACAGAAAAATATAATAATAGAAAATATTCCATCCAACATCACTGGAACAACTGCTAAGAACTCTTGCTGCCGGTCTATAAACTGTACACCTCTAAGACACATTGCCAAAATAAAGCTTCTTAAAGCAAATAATTTCTCATCCCAGAAATAAAGTCTAGAAAAAGTTTCTTCTTCCTTGTATTGTATTTGGGGGGGGGGGTGCAGGTGGGAAAGAGAGTTAACCCTTTCCTCCCCAGCTGCAATCCCCTTGGAAATTTCCCCCTTTATGGCAATTAAATTGAGGGGGGGGAACTTCACTGGCACCAATGACACTCAAGACTCCTGGGAAATAGGGTCAGGGCCCTAGCAACACCCATGGTTAAACTAATATTTATTTGTTACGTTTATATCCTGCCTTTCCTCCAAGGAGCCCAAGATGATGTAATTGATCATCTTCCTCCTCTGCATTTTATCATTAGAACAAACCTGTGAGGTAAGTTGGGCTGAAAGTGAGTGGCCTGTTTCCGACGACACGCTAATCAACGGAGGGGTGGGGAAACAATAGTCCGTTGTGTTGATTATCATGTCGTCCGAATGCTGCCTCCGTTGCCTAAAATGTCATCCGAATTCTGCCGATGAGCAACACAACAGACTATTGTTTCCCACCCACCCCTCCGGTTGATTAGCGTTCCGTCCGAAACAGACCAGTGACTGGTCCAAAATCACCCAATGAGCTTCATGGCTGAAGAGACTAGAACCCCAGACTCCCTTATCCTAGTCCAACATTCTAACTAGTACACCAGGAAGAAGCTGGGGACACATACAGTCTTTGACATCTGGGAAAATGCTTAACTTTCACACATGGCAATAGAAACAACAAATGTGAGTCTTGTAGCATCTTAGACAGTGATGCAGTTTATTATGGCATAAGCTTCTAGTCCATGAAAGCTTTTGCCATAATAAATTTGTTAGTTGGAGATTCTACAAGACCCTTCTTTATTTTTGCTGCAACAGATTAAAGGGCTAGCCCTCTGGAAGTTGTTACACTCAGCAATGACTCCTGTATTAGCTGGTCACTATTTTACAAACTCCATTGCATCATCATCATCATCATCATCATCAATAATTCAGTCATCTTCAAATTTCCACTGCCAGGAACCTTTTCGAAATCCTATTATATCTAAATACATATTGTGTGTGACACTAACGTATGATAAAAACAGATACTACTAGAACTTACCACGAGGTGCTAAATTGTAAACAAGCCCAATTCATTGTTTATTACCAGGGTTACTTTATATATGTGTGCAAATGTATGCAATGAACATGAAGCTAGAAATTATTCAAATGTTTTACCTATCTAGTATAACATATATTGCATATTACAGCATTCACACCTTATCCAGTAGGTACATCTTTACCAAATACATATTTTGATGCATGGTGCTAATCTTTAAACTGCCTATTTCCTCTGTTTAGGATCTGTTTAGACTTCTGCTGCAGGGCAGAAGTCAGACTAATTTAGAGAGGGCATCATGCCACTCAGACAGATGGGGGGTGACTTTTTGTAGCCAAGAGATTGTGTACGTTGCATCAGTTATGGGTGCTCAAGGCATAATTCCCAGCTGGGAACAGTGAAGCTGCTGTCCGTTCTGCACTGTCCGTGGCAATTAGCCATGAGATTGTCGCTGGTCAGAATTCACTTAAAATATTTATTTTCATAGCCATGTAAGGGAATTCATGGGACTTGGACAATGTGTTGGAAAATTCTTCTTGACTTTATCCTTTGTTTTATTGTGAGGAAATAAAACTTTGAAAAAGTGAAATGAGAGTTACAAACTTGTTTATTGTGGATTGCTAAAATTTTGCAAACTCCAAAATTATGTAATTTCATTAATATCCTAAACATCAAAGAATCTTGTAACATCTTAAAGACTAATATATATATATATTGACTTAAAAGCTTTCGTGAATACTGTCCACTTCATAAGATGCAGTATCTGATGGAGTGGACAGTGTGAAGAAAGGGGCCAGGAAGGCTACAGTCCGGCTGGGATGGGCAGAGTTAGCCTACCTTGAAGGACTGGGGCTTTGGAGTTGGGAGGGGGAGAGTCCCAAGGAGAAATGTTACAAGACTTGGAGCTGCTGGTTCCCAGCACCCACACCTGGCCCTCTTACTCTTATTTTGGGAGGCCCAGCCAGGGCCAAGCATCAAGGTCAGAGTTAATTGGAAGTAGGCTGCAAGAGCTTCAGTTGTGGGAAATGGCCGTTCACAGGGAGGGGGCTGGTGGCGTGAGAGGGATGGCTGAGTATTGGTTTTGGGTAGTCACGGTACCAGTTAACCAAAAAGGGATAAAGGGAATAGCAACTGGGCGGAAGCCATCTTCTTCTGGACCTGTGCATGGAAGGAGGGATCCCTACCCAGTAAGGTGATGCTGGGGAATAGATAGATATTTTGCTTTCAGGTCTGGTGCATTCTAGGGAAAGACTTGTCACCCTTTGGGTGTGATTTAGAGTGGGTTTTATTGTTTTATTGCTAACTTCTACCTCAAACCTCATCCTACCGCCCCTATTCCCCGCTACCCCTCCCCTTCTTTCCTGGCTTGTATTTTAAATGGCTTATTGGAATGACTGGAGCCTTGTGTGATTAGATATTAGGATCTTAATAAATCGCTTCAGTCCTTAACTTGTGTGGTTATTTCTAACGGCTGGCTTGGGGCCATTTGGCATTGGGATAGGGAGGTGGGCTTGGGGGAACTTGGTTAATGAGTTCCACACCTACCTGGAAGGAAAGTGGTCTCTTTCCTTCACAGACAGTATTCACAAAAGTTTATGCTAGAGTAAATGTGTTAGTCTTTGTTGCTTTGGTTGCAAATGACTAACACAGCTACTCCTCTGGAAATTAATAATTTAGGGTCAATAGTCTGTGGGTTAAGATTACTGATCACAAAGTAGTTACCCCTAAACACAATTTAACTACTCTATACAAGCAAGCAATCCTGGAGAGATCTTCCTCATTCTTTCCATGCCTATTATATGAGTGAAGTGGAATTGTAATTTGCATTATTATAACTTCAGATGCATTCGTAGTTGGAGGCAGCACAAACCTAAGAAACAAATCTAATTGAATTCAATGGCTCATATTCCCTAATAAGTGTGTTTACGGCTGCAGCCAGTATTCCACTCCACATCGACGTCTGTAGGGTTAAATGATTTCAGTCATTCCGGATTAACGAGCCTAGTGGAATCCACCCTCTCTCCGCCACTATTCAACATGTAAATGTGCCAGTTTAAAAAGTGCTCTATTCAGGGGCTTGACGCTAACGTGTGAAAGGCGCTTGACTCGCTTTTTTTAATTTTTTAAAAAAGCCTATTTTTGAACATTTTTTTATTTGCAGGACGAGAGCTCGGAAGCGTCTTCAACAAGGTGTATCATTTAATCATTAGTAACTGTCTCACCAGGTTCAGCGGGGCTTACTCCCAAGGAAGTGAGCTAAAGGATGGATCTTTACTCTGTACGCCCGAGAACCGAGCCTCACTCTTACCCAAAGATGATTTCAACTAGTGATGACGCGAGGGGGAAGAGATGCCTCTATAGCGGCTCCCGTTGCTAGGACGCCCGAAAAACCACCCGGGAGATGCCTGACTTTTACAGCACAGGAGGCCAAAGGCAGCTTGTTTCCTCCCTCCTTGCGCAAGAGTCTGCCCGCCTGGTTTCTCCCTTCCTCCCCGCCCCACGCCCGCCTGTCTCCCTGGGTGCGCGTGCGCACAACTATTGCGGAAGCCAGAGCGACGCGGAGTTGTGTAAATGTGGGTCGGCGGGCCTCCCACCGGTGAGTGAACGAGACGAGAGCGTGATGCCAAGCGCCGGGACGCGGCGATGTTTCTCGCATGCCCTTTTGCCCCCTCCCGCTTGTGGGTAACTGTAGGGGCGCTTGGTTTCGAGGATTAGGGTGGGGGAGGTAGAGGGAGGAGGAGGGGGAGGGGGGAGGTAGAGGGAGGAGGAGGGGGAGGGGGCCTTGGGGTCGTTGGGTGCTTGTCCTCTTCTATCTCAGTCTCCACATTGGCCCCCGGGCCTCTTCCTGGAGTGAGAAGCTTCAGCTTCTGCCCCACCGGGGCAAGATTCTAGACCTCGTGGTGAGCAGGAGCGCAGGGGCCAAACAACGCCAGGCTTCTTTCAGGAGCCAGGATCATTGCACAGCCCCTGGGGTGATCAGAAGGATATAAGAAGAGCCCTGCTGCTGGATCAGACCAAAGGCTTATTTAGTCCTTCATTTTATGGCCAGCCACAGTGGCCAACCAGCTGCATGTGGGAAACCCACAAGTAGGACATGAGTGCAACAGCATCTCTTTGCTGCAGTTCCCAGAAACTGGCACATAAAGGCTGGCATTTACTTCCTACAAGACAGGAGGTAAATCATAACTAGTAGCCCTATCCTCCATGAAAATCTGCGCCTACCCAGCTCTGCAGCTCCATGGTTAGAAGGCTGGGAGTCTTTCTTGCCCATCTCAGGGGTTAGGATTACCACATTCACCCTTGGTGAGCAAAAATATGGAACCTGATCAGGTTCTCCAGGGCCAAGTATGGAGCTGGAAAGTGTGTCAGGGGCTTGCCAGTTCTGCCATAGTTCAGCCAAGGTGCTCTAGGAATTTCTGCTGTGCAATAGCCAAGGGCCTCCCTGCCAACCCCAACCCCCATCTTTCACAGGGAATTTTCTAGCTTGGCTGCTGTGTGGTTGAAGAGGTTGGCCATGATGCAGCCAATAAACTCCTTTAACACCCTTTCCTACAGGTTAGGGAAGTAGGGAGCTTTCTGGTTTGGCTGCTGTGCAGAGAAGGTGATCAGATGCCTTGGCAGCACAGTAGTCAAGGAAGCCTGCTGTTCCCTTTCCAGCTTGGCCATTGTTCTGTTGGATGCAAGCCTCAGTAGTGCAGCTGTCAAAGAAGCCCTTGCCTCTTGCTGTAGATGAGTGAATGATTGGCCAGTTTGGTCTTGGGCTACCAAGATCCTTCCATGTTTCTTCAATGCATGGGACCGGCACTAGGGTTGTGTGAGCCCTGGGCATCGTGCCACCTATGGGGCCCCACTGGCATCAGCTTAGGCCCCTGCCTAGCATTGCTGCTGCCAGTCACTCACCTTCTCTCCACCCCCTGCCCCCAGTATCTTTATCTGGTGGCAGCATTTGGATGGTAGAAGCTGCTTGGTACTAGGCAGCTGCCATCTTATATCTCTCAAAATGCAGCGTCTCCTCTCAGCTTCCATCCAAAAGTGCTGCCACTTCTTTCTATGTAATCGTGTCCTGGGGGTCTGACTGGGAGCAACGCCTTTCAGGGGGCCCCAAGGGCTAGGCAGCAACAATATCAGGCAGGGGCCTTATGGCAGTGGAGAATGTTGTGGGGTAGGTGGCAGCTCGAAGGGGTTCTGCCAGGGCATATGGGCCTCAGTGGCTGAGTATGGTAACTGTTTGACCTGGTGAGGAGCAGCCAAACAGACCCCAGCCTTTGAGCTGTGGGGTCCTGCACAATTGCCAGGACAATCCCTGGTTCCCATCTATTCGGCACTGGTTAGGCCTCATCTTGAGGACTGCATCCAGTTCTGGGAGCCACACTTCAAGAAGGATGCAGGCAAGCTGGAGGGGGTTCAGAGGAGGGCAATGATCAGGGGTCTGGAAACAAAGCCCTATGAGGAGAGACTGAAAGAACTGGGTATGTTTAGCCTTGAGAAGAGACATGATAGCACTCTTCAAGTACTTAAAAGGTTGTCACACAGAGGAGGGCTAGAACCTCTTCTCGATCATCCCAGAGTGCAGGACACAGAATAATGGGCTCAAATTACAGGAAGTCGGATTCCGGCTGAACAGATGTTAGAGCAGTACGACAATGGAATCAATTATCTAGGAATGTCGTGGGCTGTCCCACACTAGAGGCATTCAAGATGCAGCTGGACAACCGTCTGTCAGGTATGCTTTGATGTGGATTCCTGCATTGAGTAGGGGATTGGATTTGATGGCCTTGTAGGCCCCTTCCAACTCTACTATTCTGAGGCTTGTCACACTAGCTACTGGGGCTTGTCACTGGGTGGTAGTGTTATGGCTGTGTGTCCCTATAAATAACTCCTGGAGACCTAGCAGCTTCTTTATTAGGGATACATGTTGCTTGTCTGCCTTCTTTGGCTTATTCTGAATGAATAAATATAAGAACAGAAGAAGTCCGTAGAGGTTTGATATGTAACATATACAATTGTCTTCCACCACCCAATCCCAAATTAAGAACAACCCAAATGGACATTTGACATGAACATTTTCAAATTTATGCTAAAGAAATACACTGTGATATATCATTTATTATCTGATCTGTTTGTTCAGTCATGGTTTTAGTCTATCAGGTGGGGTCTTCATATGAACAAGTTAATGTCTTTTAGTTTCTAAAATAAATTTGGCAGATGCTTCAGATTTATGGTATTTGATTGATGTGCATGCTGTTTTCATAGTCTTCGGTTAAATGATTGGATCTACCGGATCAGGTGCAAGTAATCTGAACGGTTATGCAAGGAAGGTAATTCACTTATCTCCTCAATGTGGTGATTTAAGGTAGTTTCATACACTACAAAAAAGAGATTTTTGCTTGTCTCACCTGAGTACCACTGACACGATTGGCAAGATACCAAATGTTTTCCTTCTGAAGCAATTGGTTCAATGGGTATAGCACAGTTGCCCAAGATTTATAATAACATTTAACAAACCCAATGATTAAATGAACCTGTGATACATTCTTTGAGCTGTGTGTCCTCAAGGCTACTTTGTCTTTTCAGGTCAGTTGTGTTGTCCTTTGCCCTCTATAATATATCCACAATATGTTACTGATTCTTTGAAGAACTCACATTTATTAAGGCTTACCATATTCTTCTAAACTCTTGAGAACTTAGGCAGATTCTACTGATGATCCTCATTTCTGGATCATGTTGACAGTACACCTAGGGGTGACCATATTATGCCAGCTTTAAAATCGCTCCACTGGCTGCCAATTAGTTTCCGGGCGAAGTATAAAGTGTTGGTTATTACCTTTAAAGCCCTACATGGTTTGGGTCCAGGTTACCTACGGGATCGCCTTCTCCCATACAATCCGCCCCACACGCTCAGGTCCTCTGGGAAGAGCTTACTACAGTCGGCCAAGACTAGGCTGACAACCGTTACCCAGAGGACCTTCTCTTCTGCCGCTCCCAGACTGTGGAATGACCTGCCGTAGGAGACTCGTCAACTTAACAGTCTTTTAGAATTTAAGAAAGCCATAAAGATTGTTCTCTTCCGGCAGGCATATCCAGTGGAATTTTAGAATGTTTTTAGGATCTTTTTAGGATCTTTTAGGATGTTTTAATGCAGTTTTAATAATGTGTGTCATGTTTTAATCAGTTTTATGCATTTTATTATATTGTTGTTCCCCGCCTCTATCCAAACGGAGAGGCGGGTAAGAAATAAATAATAATAATAATAATTATTATTATTATTATAATTACAATTATATAGATAGCACCCTACAACTGGGTATACTTGTAGTACCTGGTCCATTGCTTTTTGTCAAATTGCAGGTGTAGATGCAACTCCAAATACCAGTGAATGAACTTGGAACAATTTATTTTCAGTGGCAGTGGTTGGAAAAATCTTTGACTCTTCTGCTTTCATTTGGAGATAAGCTTGGGCCAGAATCAGTTTCCTAAACTTATTCCTCTGGCAAATTATATGAAAATATCCACCTATTTGAGATAAGGAGTAGTGTTCTTTTTTCAGCATTGGGTCAATGATCACCTTGAAATCACCACAGATCTCTCCCAATCCATATTCTTTTCATAAAAGGAATAACCATGTTGCCTACTCATTCTAGTCAGCTTTAGCCATTCTAGTCTACCCAGTTGCTTAGTCACTGCCTTACAGTAATAACTTGAATTTGTCAGACTTTCATTTCCACTATATCTTAATGTCACAGCCCTATAGGGACGAGTGCACTGTGTGGGAAACCCAGTCAAACTCCTGCAGCCACTGCTGAAGTGCTAGCACAGTCTAGCTGGCCTTTTGGAGGTCTGTCACCCATTCAGCTCTTGACATTTAACATCCTCTACCTTGCCTGTTCTGGATGGCTGTGCAAATATTGAGACCGAGGAGGGAAGAAGGGTGAAAAAAGGCTTCAATGGTAAATAGACCCAACTTTTTTTCGCTTGGTCATTCAGTGCAGCAGTTTTCAAGACAAATCTGTCTAGCAAGTGGTTGGAGTGGCCTCCCTCATCCTGGTGCCCTCCAGATGCTTTGGACAATAACTCCCATCATCCCTGACCACTGACAATGCTGGCTAGGGCTGATGGGAGTTGTAGTCTAATAATAATATCTGGAGGGCATGGGGCAGAAAATGCTGACCCTGTATCTTTTGCTGGAATTAGTACCTCAGTCTACAGATCTGTGCATTCAGCAGCAGACTATATCCTAGAACTGCAAATAAGGCTATCTGCCTATTCACCTTTGGAAACAATATTTAGTGCTTGGTTGGATTTATGGGGAGGGATGGCAGAAAGTAGAGTAAGTTTACAGTGGGGGAGCTTAGTTCAGAAAGTTTGAGACTGGATTACTGGCGTATGGCTGTGAACTGCTTGTTTAATGCCTCTTTGTGGGAAGGAAAGGTGGTTATGAGGCTACTCCTACAGAAATTCTTCCTGGACCTTTAGGATTAAAACAATTGTCATCCAGTTACAAATATCCCGATCTTTGGCAAGGTACTCAAGGGGGTGGTAGCTGTGTAGCTCCAAGCGTTCTTGGCTAGACCCATTTTAATCTGGTTCCAAGTCTGATTTTGCCACCAAAAAACAGGCTTGGTCACTCTGATCTATGCTGGGAGAGAGACCTGTTCATTCTAGATCCCTCATCAGCCTTTGATACAGTCAGTCATAGTGCCCATCTGGACAGGCTTTCTTGGTTAGGAATTGTAGGCATTGCATTGCAGTGGTTCTGCTCCTACCTGGACGACTGTTTCCAAAAGGTGGTGGTGCTCAGCTATTTGTCATTTGTGATATGTAGTTCTGTTCTACCATCTACATTAAAACACTGAGTGAGATCATCCAGTATTTGGGAATTTGGCACCATTAGTATACTGATGACATCCAACTGTATTTCTCTTTTCCATTTCATTTAGGTGGAGCTGTGGAAGTGCTGAAACAGTATCTGGAATCAGGAATGGGCTGGATGAGAGGCAAGAAGCAGAAGCTTAATCCTGACAAGATGGAGGTTTTGTAGGTAGGTGGTTTGTCTGTTCAGAGTGATGAAGTTCAACCTATCCTAGATGAGATTGTACTTCCCCTAAAGCAGGGTGTTGAACGTTTTTCAGCCGAAGCGTTGAATTCAATTTTGGAGAAACTCTTGGGGAGTTTTTCCCCTGTGACGATTCCCCTTTGGTCTCCTTTATTTCTTTCTATAGTAAAAGGATTCCAACCATGGACCAAGTCATGATAATGCTGCTCAGTGATTCTGTGACTCACTGACCCTTTTTGGCCTCACAACAACTAGCCAAGCACTATCTATTCACCCTTTTCCTTCACTGCTGCTTCCATATAACACTGTACCTTACCTCAGGTACTTTTAGGAATCCAATCCAGTTTATGAAACAAAATAACTTTCATTTAACAATAAGTAAGTTCATGCAGTTTATAAATCTCGTGGTTTCATTTGTTGCAATAGTTGTTTGTTACAATACAATAACTTATGTAACCCTGCCTACTCTACCCACTAGTCTAACCTATCTCCTACTATTCCTTCTTTCCCCTAAAATAATAAACATGTTGATTCTACTCTGTTCTAAACCCTTTGGCAGACAAACCCAGGCAACCTCTCACTCTGTCAACTCTCCACACACACTCCTCAACTTCTTCTCCTAACTGCTGCTTCTAAGTGCTGACTGGCATTCAAAACATTTGAATCCAGCAGCCAATCAGCATTCACTCCAGCATTCTATTCACTTGCTCCCCCATCAAGTCCAAACAGCATTTACATCCTAAATAGCAATAATCAGTAAACCATCATAGTTGCATTCCAGTGGCAGGCAGGCAAAAGATGGCGGGGGTTAAAATACAAACAATACCAGCATATTTTAGGTTAAAACTCTTAGTGCTACTAATGAAGTCTTTGGAGCTGAAGTTCAATCGGTTTGAATGGGGAAGAAACTACGCAAAAGCCAGGAAACCACCAAATGACTGGCGGTTGGGGAAAGAGATGGGGCAGGCACATCTGAGGAATGATGGAGAGCCAGACTGGGACCCTGGCAGACCTGAGATTCAATACCCCTGCCCTAAAGGATAAGGTTTGCAGCTTTGGGAAGCTTTGTCATTAGAAGTCCAAGTGGTCTTGGTGGTATGGACGGCGTCTGAGGCTCGTGTGTCAGTTACATCCACTTTTGGATAGAGATAACTTGGCCGCAGTTGTCCACAATCTAGTAATATCCAGGATAGATTACTGTCATGCTTTTCAAATGGTGCTGCTGTTGAAGAATGTTCATAAATTACATTTAGTGCAAAATATAGCAACTAGACTATTCACCTGGATTGGGCATTGAGAATATACCTTACTGGTATGTATAGGACTTCACTGATTCCTGGTTCGTTTTCAAGCACAATTCATAGTGCTGGTTCTCATCTGTAAAGCCCTGTGCTTGAAGGAATGTTTGATCTTAGTTCAGTCTGCCTGTGCATGGAGAGCATCTCCAGGGTCCCCTCACCATTTAAGGTAAGGCAGGTAGTGACTGGAGAGTGGGCCTTCTTGATTTTGACTCTCCACTTTGGGAATTCCCTTCCCACTTTTATTTTTCAGCACCAGGCAACTACCTTCTTATTTTTAAAATTTCCACTTGTTTTACATGCTATTATCAGTTTGTTGTCAAAATTGTATTATGACACTGTTTTTATTCTATACTGTATTATATTATTGTTATATATTTTCTAACCACCCTGGAAACTGTGGCTGAATTCGGACAACACGATAGTCAGTGGTGGGGTAATAATCAACTTTACAGTTGTTCATCTAGGGGGTACTCCCCACACAACATGGTAATAAATAATCAACTGTGGTGTGGATTAGGATCAGCGCTGAGTTGACTATGGCAGCATTTGGACAACATGATAGTCAATACAACTGACGATTGCCCCCCCCCCCCAGTTGCTTATTGTGTTGTACGAATTCAGCCAGTGTGTAGAAAGGCAGCACAGACACTAAATAAAATACATGTTCACTCAGTGAGTTTAATGGGACTTAGCCCAATAAAGTGTGCATAGGATGGCGCCTTTAGTGGAAAACAGATTGGAAGGTGTTGATAGTCTGTCAGCTTACTAAAGTGGGAAAGGTTGGTTCTGAAAAATATTAACTCTTGGTGCTAAGTATGGGAATGTGGTCATGAATGAAATTTAAAGTCATGCACTGATTTGCGTAATCTTATTTGAGTTACTAACATGAATCCTGTAGAGGCTGCTCTTCCGTAAAAGATCAGGTTGCTTGATTTAAAGTGCTTTTTGGCACAATCCTATGCATCTTTAGACAGAAAAAAGTCTTACAAAAAAGCCCTACCATAGCCATAATACAGTGATAAAACATACTGGCTGGGGCATGCTGGGAGTTGTAGGACTTTTTCTGTCTAAACATGCATAGGATTGCACCCTTAACCTACTTGCTTCATATATGGTCCTTCCTTCGTATGTAATATGCCATAAATCTGTGGGTGGGGGCTTGATAATAGTTGGAAATAGTCATAATATTGCTAAACTAATTCTAATTAAAGTTCTTTTTCTCTTTAGGCCCATTTTTTCCTTTCTGCTTGGGACAAGGTGTCATCAGATTATGTACGATGGGACTACGAATTCACTTTGTTGTTGACCCTCAAGGGTGGTTCTGTATGGGCCTGATTATCTTTGTCTGGCTTTTCAACACACTCTTCGTTCCAAAAATTATCCTCTTTCCGCACTATGAAGAGGGACATATATCAGCAGTTGCAATACTGTGTAAGTCAT
The DNA here is from genome assembly GCA_029215795.1 of Anniella stebbinsi. Lineage (NCBI taxonomy): Eukaryota > Metazoa > Chordata > Lepidosauria > Squamata > Anniellidae > Anniella > Anniella stebbinsi. The sequence goes on along the minus strand of JARDYH010000002.1, from coordinate 93,663,677 downwards.
ATTTGCCATCAATTCTTTCATTTCATACAGGTCTTGTGCTAGGCCTGTCACTTAGAGACATTTAACGATTACCTGTATGGCTTTTAACTAAATACTCAATTAGTCATTCAAATGTATATGGTGCCATATACATTGTGGCTTTTGGGGATTTCTCTTCAGAGAAGTTATAATTGAATCAACAAATCTCCCAGTCACTGCTGGAAAAAAAGAAGCCGTATGCTTGGATCCAGACTTGTCCCTCCATGAATAGGAAGGGTTTTTCAGTTCACAGTGGAAACCAGTATTAAACAGAGGCTTCCCACTGGGTAGGCAACAGTTTTCTCCGAATCACCCTTCCTCCTTGGAGAAAAGAATTGAGGAAAATCACTATCCTGTCCACTTCTGTGAGTGGAACTCTGTTGAGCGCAAGTCTGGATCCAACTCATGCTTAATATTTTCATCACATTAATAAATAAAACCATGCTGATTACAACTATGTTCAGGCAAGCTCATTTTATAAAGACTGATATTTCCAAAGCATTTCCCCAATATGTTGGGTATCAACCTTGTGCCCTAACCATATTCTGAAGACAGGAGGCACAGGAAGCAATATAGCAGCCAGGTTCTTTTTTTGTTACACTGTTCAGTGCCACAGAACAACAAAATCAGCCCAGTTGTCAAGGCAATTCTCTTTCCTCGTGAACAGTTTCATGCCCTTTCATGTCCCCAAACCACTGAAAATGGAGTCATGATGGTAGGGCACCAGAATGAGCTGGATCTGTCATCAGTGGACTGATTCACATGTAACGACAATCCACTGTTTTTATGGGTTGTCATAAATGATGCATCATATCAGTCCCTAGGTTGTTTGCCATGACATGTGAACCAGGAACTCTGACGTGCCTCTCCTCTAATAAGCCAGAGAAATAACTCATGGTTTGTTCTTGGGTTATTTCTTTGGCTTGCTAGGGGAGAGATAACTCAGAGTTCCTGGTTCACACATAATGATAAACAAACCATGGATGGAAAGTCTGTGGGTTGTTCAGTCACTCTGGCTTGCGGTGGGAGTGATCGGGTAACTTTGTTCATGACCATTGACAATTTTTTTGAAATTGTGTGTTGTTGGCATGTGCAGACCAGTCCTGTGACTTAAGAATCAATGAATGGTTAAATGCCTCTGAACTGGGAGCAGCCAGAATCTCCCTTTGGAATATGGCAACAGGAGAACACTGGGTAGTCAGATCAGGAGCTCTACCTTTGACATGTTTGATTATTTGCTTATTATTTTAATTTATAGATATCTTTATACACATAGCACCCAAAGCCATAAACAATACAATAAAATATAGTGAAAACAATAAAAATAGCAATATAAACATAAAAGAACAGATAAAAATGAGTCAGACAGCTAGTTCAATAAAAAACATTGCGAGAGTCAGAGAGACATCCAGGAGATAATGATGAGATACTGAAAATAATGACAGTTTAGAAAATAGGATGCAACTAAAATGCATGTTGAGCAATTAATGATGTGTTATGATGGTTTCAGTGCTCTGCCTGCTTCTGCATTGTATAGCATTGGTAAGTGAAGTGGCAATCCAGAATTGAGTAACCTTGTGTTGAAATTAACATTGGCATTAATCATCTAAACGAAGGTACAAGGAATTCTTTCATTAACAAGATTAGGGATGATTCTAATTTTTGGAATCAGTGATGCTAACATGGTATCTTATCTTCTGACAATGTTGACTAACCAAGCTGACTCAGGCTATCATAATGCAGTTTAATTAGCCAAGATTTGAATGGGCTTCTGACAGTGGGAGATACAGTTAGTATAGGCCTGACTATGTGCCTTTGCCATCCCTGCTCCTGGCCGGGAGTGTCGCAAATATTCACTGCCTGGGCCACTTGTGCTTCAAGTTGGTCACTCAAGGATTCTGTTTCTGTGTGTGTTGCAGCAAGACTTGCTTTGTCTTCTTTTTTCCTTTTGTTTTGCTTCCAAACAAGGATGAGGTGGTTTCTGAACCTTCAGAGATGTGTATACAATTCTTTCCCTCCATAATCCCAGAAAAAGCTGTTAATGGCAGTTTTCTGAATGGAAATGCATCTCTTTTGCAGGTTACTACATATTTGCATTCTTCTGCATTGTCTCATTATTGAGAGCCTCTGTAGCGGATCCAGGGAGACTACCAGAAAGTCCAAAGATACCAATTACAGGTACAGCTTTGGCTGATTTTTTTAAAAAAACAGGTGTAGTTTCAAAAATCTATTCATTTCAATCTGACTTCCATGATGGGAACTATCTTGACCACTCTGATGCATAATCTTTATTTAGAAGCAGTAGGTGGATGACTCAGTTGATTCTCCTTAATCTTTCAGCAGCTTTCCATATCATCAACTGTGATATCTTTCTGGACTGCCTGCAGCAACTGACTTAGAGGCCCAGTGCATATTTGTGGTTCTGTTCCTTCTTACAGGGAGATTCCAGAAAGGGTGTGTGTGTAGAGATACTACAGTGCAACCCAGTGGGCATGGTCTTGTGAGGTGCCATAAGGTTTTAACTTGTCTCCCATGCTCTTTAATATCTATATGAATCCATTGGATGAGGTTGTGCAGGAATCTCTATGCTAATGACAGCAAGTTTCATCTGCACCACATGTGATGGCTGTTATCATTATAAGACTGTGTGTCCTGCCTTTCTCTCAAAAATATTTGACATTTAAGGCTCTTAATGACAGAATAAAGCCAGCATATAAAATAGCAATACAAAATCAAGTTTAAAAGACTAGAAAGAATGAGTCCCAAAAATAAACACAGAAGCTAAAAAATGTTTCAGTAATATACCAAGCAATCAACCCCACCTCCCATAGCCATGTTTTGGCCATGTGCCAGACAAAAGGCAAGGTTTATGCTAGACAGGTTTCCTGGGGAAGGCATTCCACAGCCAAGAAGGCCCAGTCAAGCATGCCTATCTGCTCTAACTCAGATGGTGGCATGGCATGGTCTCTGATGCTGAGCAAAATGTGAAGGTAATTCGGAGGCTACCAACTATTTACATAGGATTGAAACCTGAACTACTTTGAACAACTCAACCTCAGCGTGGGTTAATGTGTTGTCTGAACACAGTGTGTTTTCCGCAGGGTGGCTTATTTTTCTCAAACAAGCCACCTTGAGAACCTATGTCTTCTTGTTGGGTTGTTTAGGGTGGTTAACAAGCCACACCTCATGGTTAACAAGCCACCCTGTGGAAAATACGCTGTGTTCAGACAACATGATACTAACTCATGGTCTAGCAACAACCCATACTGGGTAGGTTAGCGTGTTGTGTGAACCCAGCCTTAAGCGCTACGTTCAGACAGCACAATGACCCATGGTGGATTAGTGGCTTGTCTGAACTCAGCCTAAGTGAAAAAGTAGTTTATACATTAAAATTAAATAAAATTGCAGCAATGGATAGAAATGCATGTTGATTGGCAAGATATTTTCTAGAATATAGAAAATATGGTGATTATTTTTCACTATAATTGAGTAGCTTGCTCAGTTATAGTGAAAAATCACCACCAGGAGGTTATTGCTGTCCTACGTATATGCTCCTTCTACCTTAGACTGAAGTGCCAAAATGGGGTGGGGCAGGGTATGGTGTGGGTACATTGGAAAGAGATGACTGAAGTTACTGGAGAGGATGAGATAGTAAAGCCACAATTTTTGTAGGGGGAGGGGGGAGAAGTAGGAAGGGAACACAGATTGGAATAAGAAGAGTCCCAGGATTAAAGCAACAGTAAAGCAATAGAAGCAAAAAGACTGAATGTGTGGGAGATTGGGTGTGGAGTGTTAGATACATGATTCAGAGGAACAAAAATTAGAAGGGCCTTCAGATCTCTTTGAATGAAGCAGATTCTAGAGTTGAACTATTGCTATAAGCAGGAGCAAAGTGTATTAGTAAGTTAGAAGGCTCTTTATTTTTGTTTGCAAAAGGAATTTTGTTAAAGTTATTCTATTTGTGATGTTGCATTAATGTGGCTATAAATGGCTTGGAATTTGTTTTTGCAGTCTGACAGCTTTAAATCCTCCACATTCCCTTTGAAAACAACTACTGCTTTTACTTTCTGATATATTTGCTTCTAGTATTTTTCTGTATTTGGTTGAATTAAGAGCTTCGGGTAGCTTGTTCCACAAACATTGTTGCAGAAGAAAATGAATGGAGCTCAGATTGTGTTATTTTGTTAAGATAAACTGAATATTATTTTGTAGAGGATTTAATCTCTTTGCTTCTGTAGTAATGCACACACTGGTATGGTCAGATGCATCAGTTGCATGCTTTAAATCACACTGGAAAACTTGCCTTCTGTTAATGATAACTCTCTTATTAAGGAGTAACACCTTTATGACATTGGCTTTATGGGAACAGATTGAAAATCTGTTTCCCATCTGGCATTATTACTAGTTTAATGATCTTGAATATTGGGTTTCCATACTGTCAATGTGCAAATGATGTCATTTTTCAACAAGATGAGAAACATGGCAACTCCAGCAGAAGACTTAAAATTGAGTCTGTATAAACAAATTCAATAAAGAAATATTTCTTATACTTTGTGATTTTATATAAATGTTCTGTTTATTAAATTCTCTATATAGCTTATATATAGTGCAAAGCACTTCACCATGTACATATTATTTGCCTAATTACATTTCTATTACATTTGTATTCCAGAGCAGCTCAGCTCAGCTTTCCTTTAACCGTTAGTGTTAGTCTGCTCAAATATGAAAACAGAATTATGCCATTTCTTCGTATTAAGCAAATAGCATTGCTGTGGATTGCATCCCTTCCTTGGGATGCAGCCCCTTTTTTATGAATAAACGTTTCCAAAATGAAATGCATTCTCAAATGCAAGATATTTTTTTTAAAAAAATTGCACATATAGGCACAATGCAGAAAGAGTTAAATGCATCTAAGTTTATTTGAAATTCAATGGGGCCTAAACAGTTAAACATTTCCTTAAGTGCTATTGACCTAACTTATATCAAGGACACAACCCAGATATTATTTTCATTATAATTACTACATTAACTTTATTAAGGCTCTTCAACAGTCAGTTGAAAGGAAATCTTGAATAATTGGTGTGAAGTGTTCTGTGACAGTTCAGGTAGGTTTGTTCTGTCCCACAGTCTATAGCTACTTAGTAGTTATGAGGGATAGATCAAATCAGAACATGTTGTAATCGTCTATCGTGGAACATACTGATGGGGTGAATAGTAGGTCCGTGAAGAAGAGTGGAGCCTTTTCATCAGAGTAACCTAAAGTTCTAGGCACATCCACAGTGTGTGTGTCTTCGGAGCAGTTCATGCACTTATCCAATCTTGTTTGTATCATGAAAGAGTAGGGACACATATCTCTATTGAAGAAATGGATGGTTCCATGCATATGTCATGAATATTGGCCTGATTTGGATGAAAATTCTGCTTTTTGCTGAAGTTGCAAAATTATGCAATTCAAGCAATAGGTATGAAGTCCTTGCATACCTGCTTGCATTGCATGGGCATGTGTACCTGTTCCTCCACTACACAATTGAATTGAAAGCTGCACTATGAGTGTGTGAACCAGCTCTATGTGGCCAGAGCAAGTTGAATGGCAGAATAGGGTCTTCTAGTCATCATTATTTAAGATCCATCTGGATTCTACATTAATTTCTTTTCTCTATATGAAATTTTGGAAGAAATGCACTAAATGCTGAACAATTATATCTTATCAAAAGGAATAGGAATAGAAGATATAAGCATGAAAATTAGATTAGGGCACAGTCACTGCAATAGTTACTCTAAAGTCATACAGTGGAATCAACAGGACTATTCTGCCAAAAGTTTTGTAAGGTCTCATCTCAAGATCACTATGGACACGAAAAAATGCTTATTGCCAGTTGAGGGGCATTTTTCAAGCAAGACCACTACCTTTGTGATCTAAACTAAGGAATAGTTTCAAGAGATGCACCTAGGAACTCACCATTTTTTTATAAATGCCCGCCCTCATGCACACACACATACCAGACTGTACTTTAATGAAGGCAAAAGATTAGAACATATTTGGATGTTTAGAACCTAATTAAGCAAATAGCTCTTTGACTCTTCATGCTTGCTTGTTCAGGTTTATAAATAGCTGATTTTTCAGCAAAGCAGATTGTTTGGTTACCTGCTCTATTGTGTTTACTCAAAATTCTGCCAGCTTTCCATTTTGCCTTATGAAGAGTTCTGTAAAATCAAACATTTATAGATTCTTAAACACATTGAGCTGGTCAAATACAAGATAAAATGTTTAGTGCATATTTCTATAATTTGAGCTAATATAGTCACTCATTAAAACACAATGGGGCTGGTCACACGTAACAACCCACAGGCTGTTAGGGATGAACAACAAACCATGGGTTAACTACTACAGGTTCCACCAAGAAACTGATTGTAGATTATGGAGTGGCACAAGTGGTGGGCATGTGGGAGGTAGCACATCGCTTTCCTCTAAAATTCTCAATAACAGTACCTACAAATCTAGAATATCTGCTATCTCTTCCTGAAAGGAAGCAAAAACATAATGGAAATTCTGAAAAGATGTTGTTATTAATTTGGTCTTTATATCTTTTTAGAAAGAGACTTTTGGGAGTTATGTAACAAATGTAATATGATGAGACCAAAGCGTTCCCACCACTGCAGTCGATGTGGGCACTGTGTTAGGAGAATGGATCATCATTGTCCATGGTAAGATAAGTATGCTTTATACCCACATCACATTCTCTTTTGGAACATTGACTTCTTATATAACCATTGTGACTCATTATACTTTTCTCGTAGGAATGATATCACAAAGATCAGGAACCACAAATGTGGCACTAGGATTAGAGATTTAAATTTTGATTTTCAAAATTGAAAGCTAAGCCTTGGAAATGGAATATTAATGCTGGACTATAAAACAAAGTGACATTAATATTAAATTTCAAAAATAGCATGCAAGCAACAAATTCTGAACCATATGAAAGAAGCAAAAATATTTACCAGCAAAAAAATTAGAATGACATGTTCGTTTGAGTTTCCAAAGCATTTCTAAATATTTATATAAATTCCTTTTTTTATATTTAAATGATTTTTTCTGTACGCACACAGTTCTATTTGTTCAATTATTAAATATTTGTAGAGGACAAGAATGACTTCCCTGAATTGAAAATATTACTTAACAGTACAAAGAACAATGTTAAGCTTTTCATTAATAGTTAAGTTATGGATGTGTTACACATTGTTGAAAGATCTTCATACCTGGGGGATGGAAATACTAAAATGTAACTGCTTATTGTGTGTGGGAATTCATTGACCTTTATCTGTATGAGGGTTAAGTTAGTTCGGATCCAGTGGTATGTTCATAAATACTAACGTTGTTTCTTTATTTTAAGATGGAGCGAGACAGAATCTTAAAACATGGTTTGAAGTTGACTTAAGACCCTGTCTTGTTCTGAATCTGGTAATCATAATTTCCCAGTATGGATGAAATGGGAAACTATGGGAGACGTCCAGATTTAATGCTCTGCACTATGAAAGGATAAAAGAAGGGGCTGTATGAGTGGACAAAAGCCTTGTGAATGTGTCAATTTATTGTGCCAAGATGCTAAGTTGGGCATATATATTGATTGTGATTAAAACAGAGAAACCTAATTGAAAACAATCTTCTACCAGCCCACCCTTTCCAGCTAAGGATGCTAAAGAGTGGTAGGATGGGAGTCCCTGAAATTCCCACATATTCCAAGAGCCACCTTAGCTCTGTTTGTGAAATGCCAAGATAACTCTTACTGACAGAGGCAAGTGAGGGAGCGGAAGTGCAAAGGGAGAAATGATTAATGTTCTTGCGTCTGCCCTGATTTTTTAAAATTAATCATGAGATAGCATGTCCCCCCCCTCCTGTTTCAGTTTTAAAAATGTAGAAAGCATTGACATTCCATTGCCTGTGTTTTCTGCAGGATTAATAACTGTGTTGGTGAAGATAATCACTGGCTGTTTTTGCAGTTATGTTTCTACACAGAGCTCCTCAGTTCTTATACACTCCTACTTGATTTCTGCCACTGTTACTACTTTGAACCACTAAAAAAAGTTAATTGGGTAAGATAATTTTCTACTTGTATGAAGTAGATAAATGTTAACTGTATGGCATCTTATTTTGATATTCAAACAGCTTTTATCTTTTATGTATTGCTGAATGCTAGTGGAGAGATAGAACTTTAAATTGATATTTATAAATGTGTGAATATGTTTCCAGGATTTAGTAAATGATACATTAATTAAAGAGAATTAACTCTTAACTTAAAAATAGTAGTGATCACAAAAATAATATAAAATTGTTACAAAATCCATTAGAAATATCAAGAAAAGGCATGCAAATATATGGGGGGGGGGGAATTGAATTTGATTTTATGGCTGTGATACAAAGATCCATATGCTGAAACAGATGCATGCCAATGCTAAATTGTGTTTTAAACACAGCAGACTTTAAGAGAAAGCGACACACGTTCTAAAGCAAACATGATTGTTTTAAGTACACCATTGGTATTTCCCACATCAGCATTGCCAACATACATGTAGGCATGTGTGTCTTTAAGTAGCTGAGTATATACATCAGATACCCCATGGGTTGAGCTTTCCACATGTGTCTATGTGGGTGTTTCAGGAAATGTGTGAACACCGTTATTTTATCCATACTACCATATTTTTTCTGCACAGTTGTGTTTGTCCCATAACATGTCCGAAGCTGTCCTGAAATGCAGCTTGTCTGAAACAGAATGGGGTATAGCCTGTAGCGCTGCAGTAGGTGTGTGTGTGTGTGGGGGGTGGAAATGGTGAAAATTGAGTGTGCCAACCTAAGCGAGCAGAAATGCTTTCTGTTAAGACAAAACTATAATTGGAAATGACCCGATATTTGGAGAACCATGAACATGTTCTCCCAGAGATTGACAACATCCTCAGAAGCCTTGCTATTCACCAGACAACAGTCTAGGGGCCAGAAGTGTATTTTCCATTACAACTCCTTTACAGATAATCAGGCTCTACTATAAAGGACCACAGATAAGGAGCACAGATTTTCATGCTTGGTGTGAGCATTACACACAAAATCCAAAGTGTGATTTCTTTTTCAGCATTTGAAAACATTCCTTTTCTTTATAAGAAAAAACTCTAAACATTTTTTAATATACCTTGATTAAAATTTGATGGACCAGATGGAATTGCTTTGCGCACCATATCTGGTCTAGAGACCACTTGTTCATTATTCCTTGCCAGGTCTGTAAGTGCAGACTTGCAGATTTCTTTTTTCATTGCTGCTTTGATGCTTCAGCAGAGATTTTGCTTTTGAAATCACATATACTGCTGGAGACTAATACATTGCTGTGAGATATAGTAAGTTCTTTATTTTCTTGATTAATGGCAAACTGTTATGCCAGAAACAAATAACTACTAAGTATCTGCCTTTTATGGATATTTTCGTTTAGACTGTTAAAAGAAATTGACGTACTGAATGTTTTTATTTATATTGCATTTTGAAAAGAGAAAGATTTCCCTATATTTCTGCCCCCATTCCATTGGGCCTGGTTGGGACAATAATACCTGAGCTTTGGAAACTCGTTAGTTTGAGATTTCCTGGTTTAATTGAGGCTCATGCCTAGAGAGGAATGAAGAGACGCCATGCCTGGGCAACAGGCTTTTTCATAGCTTGATTTATGAAGGCCAGGTATGACAGTCCCTGAATGTGGTCATTGTGTCCCATTGGTACTGATGGGAATGTTTTATTCTAAACTATTTTACTCATTCTGCGTAGGACCAAAATGTAGATAAAAATAAATGCATTTTTCTAAATGTTAAATGTGAAGTGTTTCTTTTTAAAAGACCTGTGTGAATTTTAAAACATATTTACACTGTTCTACCTAAATGGATATAGAACAAGACAAATTTATTGTAGAATACTTTTAATATGAGTACCTAAATAAGTCATCCAGAGCCTGCGTTTGAGTGATTATTGAAAGACGTAAGCATGTGATGGCTATATTGTATTTGCTTAGTGCTGATCAAAGGGCCTAGTTGACGGATTTGGATATTTTTGTAAGTCACTTGGTTCAGAAAATTAGGACATTGGCATTATGTGCTGTTTACATTTTGCAAATGATATGTTTCAGATGATTTGATAGCCATTTTTTTTTAAAAAAAAAATCAACTGCAGTCCTGGTAGCTGAGTGAGAAAACATAAAATTAAATATAATTTGGGAATTCAGCCAGATTTACAACCTTAGAAATAATATCAGCATACCATTTGGCTGATTTCTGATTCTGGAGTTGAGGATTTGATACACTGTATAACTGTGTGCCACCCGATTACTTATTCTGCCCTTTGGGGGCATAACATGAAATGTACAACGTCGGCATAGATACTTTATTTGTTACTTTTTGTTCACTAATACTTTGATCTGTAACATTTCCACCGTGCACAGCTGCTTTCGCTGCCAATCCAGGTTCTTTTATAAAGCTAAAGATGACAGGAAGATGCAAAGTGTATATTACACATGTATTTTTTAAACTTTAAAAGTGGAATGAAAAGCAGCCTTTAACCTGGGCAATATCTCAAAAATCCAGTGCAACAGTTTTGAAATGTTGCTTTATAACAAATGTAATAATGTGTTTCAGCTAGATTAAATTGTAAGTGCATTTAATGTGGTTTGATCTACAAAAATGTATTTCAATAGCCATACTTGATTAAAAAACATTAACACATATTTTTCCATGCCATGTTCCCCTTAACTATATCAGCATGGCTTTTTAATACTTTCCCACTTCAAGACTTCTGTTGTTATTTTTATGAGTCAAGGAATAATATTTAGTTTAATGAAATGGCTAGCCAGTAGTTAGAGCATAAAAGCTAAGTATTACGAAAAAAAATATAACCCTTCAGGTATAAAATGTATTCTATCATTTATTCCATAGACTGTAGGTACTGTAGCTGTCTATCCAGTAGGAGGAGGAGTATTACTGCAAGAACTTGCTAGAAAGCAACTACATGAATCCATTAAGACATTGCTGATCTTATGCATTGGCCACTGTCCGAAAGCATTTTCATTTCATATCTGGCAGCTATAATTATTTTCCTGAGGGTGTGCTGTTCTTTCTGGAAAGCATGAAAATGCGTAATGTGTGTGTATATGTGTGTAGTTAAGCATGTGGTCTCCAACTCTACATATTTTATATTTTGTGAAATTTAGCTGGACATTAATAAGAAGCTGCCTTATATGGTCAGACAATTGGTTCATTTTATTTATTATTGTTTATTTATTTACTGCATTTCTATTCCGCCCAATAGACGAAGCACTCTGGGAGGTTTACAAAAATTAAAAACATTAAAAACATACAATATATAAAACAATGACAGTATAAAAAACATAATATAAAATACAGTATAAAAGCACAACCAGGATAAAAACCGAGCAGCCATTTATCCCATTATTTACTGTTCTTGTAGGGGATCTCCAGGGGCTCATGGAGACAGGGCCAGCCTTACCATTACGCAGAGTGAGGCAGCAGCTGATATTGGTTGTCCTGAAAGGGAAGCAAATTGTTAGTTTTTATTATAGATTTACTCCCAGGGAGGGGTGGTTCTGGGTCTTTCTACTGTAGGTGCCAAAATTACGTGACCAACTATGATTACTATACACCTTGACTTGGACGTGGTTCCATTTCCCCACCTGCCAAGGCAGAAAAGGGCTGAACATCACCCACTTAGCAAGGTGATCTTCATGGTTTTAAATGTTGCCCCAACTCGGGTGTGTGTGTGTTCCTTCCTTCCAGTTCACCCCTCCCCGTTTGGCATCAACTCTTTTTCACCCATTTTTCTTCACAAAGGCAGTAACTGCAGCTGTTTTGAAAGCTGTCAAAGTAGCTGTGGTTACTGCCTTTGGAAGTGAAAAGGGGGGGATGCACTTTTCTATGAAAAACACTGGCTAGAGAGTGGGGCAAGTGGGGTTTCAAAGCAGGGCACCCCCAAGGGTCCAGGCAATCCAAAAGTTCTGCCGATAACCTTGTCAACTGTTAAGGGCTGTCAAATCATCCTATATACAGGCTTGGCTTCCCATTTACCTTGTATGCTTCATACTTTGACAGATGCAGTCTCCATATATATTTGACAGCTTCAGTTATGCACTTCTGCAAGTGGAAAAGAAAAAAATATCTAAGGCATTTGCACACATTCACAGGGCCAAAAAATGTGTGTGTGTGTGTGTGTGTGTGTATGGCCCTGGTTTGTGTAGTGATCTGTCACTACAGCATGGGATATATATATATTTAAGCCAAGAACTGCGACCAGGCATGGTTGTGGGTTATTCGGCAGTTATCCCAGCCACTATGATCTTTAATTGAAAACACTGAGCAAACCTATAAAGTTCAGTATTAGGCAGAATCACAATCGTTTAATGTTAAGTTCACTAACTGATAGGCTTAGTACTCTGTGGATTACCCCGAACCAGTCCCAGTAAATTGCATAAAAGAAGGAATGATCTACCAACTCTGAGCCCAGCCCATTAAATATAAATGCACACACCATTTTAATGATGTGTTCAAATAGAACGTGGGAAGGGTAGCTCATACATTGCTTGCCAGAGAAACTGGAAGCCAGATATATATGTGAATTTCCTCATTTTTGCATTTGCATGCATCCTGGGTGTGTACGTAGGTATCTATAAATAGTATCATCTGGCACTGCCTTCAAAGTAGCTAAACAGGACTGTCTTATCTGGAATTGCAAGTGGCATTGAGTACTCTGTCACTGACTCTCAGCCTACCCTAGCTCACAGCTTTGTTTTGAGGATACAATGGGGAGGGGAGATCATGTACGCCACCTTGGGCTTGGCAAAAAAGGTGGGATGTAAATGTAAATCCTAATCCCCATCATAACAGTTGAATACCCATGACTATAGGTAGCTTCTTGCCTTATAACTCAAATACAACGTTGCATGTTTTTGAGTTATTCCTTTGTGAGTACGTAAAGCAGAGGAGGGTGTTTTTCCCCCCTGTGCATTGGACATATGTCTCCTTGTTTGAACAAATGTCCCTTGGGATACCTGATACTGCCTGTCTACATTAGGAAGGACAAGCTGGTGCTGACGTTCCCACATGATTATAGTTGGGAAGTGGTGCGGGGAGGATACTTCCTCCTCTTAATATTCTAATAATTTAGGATACTTCTTCCTCTTAATATTCTAATAATTTGTGTGTGTAATGTTTCACTTAACAATCCTTTTTGACTGGACTGTTCTGAAGTACTGAGGAACATGAAAAACAGCAACTTTGTTATCTAAAAGTACCTATATGGCATAGTTATAAAACTTCATAGTATAATCAATGAAAATACAAGTACAAAAAATATTTTTCGAAGCACAAACATATAAAAAAATCAACCAAGGTTTTACAGTTTTTGGCCGGCTAAGCTTATAGTCACCATCTTCTCGCCTCTGTAGCCCCTGCTAGCCTTTCTCTTGGGAAGCAGGTACCACTACTTGAAGGCATGTTCATGCCTTAGTCAAGTTGTGTTCAACACCCACACACTTTGCCTGCCGTTCCCAAGGGAAGGATGGGCAGTGAGAATGGCTGGTTGGGTGCAGTTATATGACATTGCATGGAGTACCTTCAGTCAGCTATGTCCAACACAAACACCTGAAAGAAGGACAGGCAGGAGAGAGTGGCCAGTTGGCTATCCCTGCTCGAAGCTGCCCTGAGTGACTTCAGGCAGGATGTTCAACACCCTCTCCCAGTTTGCCTTTCCTAAGGGAGGAATGGATTGGGAGTAGGGCCAATTGGATGGAACTGCTTGAGGATTCATGAAGTGCCTTCAGGCAACAGAGTCCAAAATAAAGACTAGATTGGCTTGTGGGCATCCTTGCTTGAAGGCATCCTGAACACCTTTATGCAGGAAAGTCCATCACCCCCCCACCCCAACTGCTCTTCTTGAGCAAAGGATGGGCTGGTAGAATGGCCAATTGGGCATTCTACAGGTAGGGACACCAACACTCAACCCAAGAGGTGGTGGAACTAGATACTAGGAAAATATGCAGCTGCTATTCAAACAGCAGCTGCACAGTGAGTTCTCCCTCTATACTGTCTAATACAACTTATCTCAAGTCCTGACATAATTATGCTGTTTTCTAAACTAAACTTTTTTTCTGTTTCCTTTATTTATAGGATCTATTTGTATTTAGACATGAACTTGCCCTGACAAGAATATCTACCTTTATGGGTTTAATAATGCTAGTGGGAATTAGTGGACTCTTTTATACTCAGTTAATTGGTATATTCAATGTAAGTATTTTACTCTTTCCTTTGAAAAAAAAATTCATGAATGTTGTTGATTAACCTTTAAAATTATACTAAACACTGTATAATGAACTAAACTAGACAAAGATCTGCCAAGCATTGTCTAAAAGAAATACTAAATACTAAAGGCAGAAGGGGAAGCAAGCAAGAGCTCTGTGATTACTTATCCCCCATTGTTTTTTTATGACAAATGGAGCAACAGGATTGGTGGAGGAATGATTTGGATCAGGACTGCAGCATATGGGAGTGGCATAAATAGTTTTGGGGGGCAGTTTCAGCTAGGTAATCCACTCCTCCAGTGCCAAAGGCCTGATCTGAATTGGCAGCTGCATTTGCTATTTACAAAAACAAACTCAGGAACTTGAATCTCCCTCCATCTCCTGTAGTTGCACTATTGCTCTTTATAGTAATGGCAGTTTTGTGATTTTTATATTGTCACCTGTTTTACATGGAAAAGCTGCTTTAAAAATAATTTCAGAAGAAAATAAATGAAGTGTAATTAGCAGAGGTTGGGAGAGCATCCAGGCAAAGGGCAATCAGATAGAAAAAACAGAAGGATGGAATAGAAGAGACTGTGACTAACAGTATGAGAAGGAATAGTTTGAAATGAGAAAAGGAAGATAAGGCACAGCAGTTATTTGGAGCTTTAATAGTAAAGAGTAAAAAAACAACAACCCCTGAATGCAATCTGGAACCTGATGAGAAAACATTATATTGAGGAAATGTGATCATAATGACAAGAGGGTTACATTAAAAAGTGGTCACATTTTGAACAGTATCTAGGAAGAAAGATGGAAAAGGAAGGTCAATTAATAGTATATATGCCAATTATCCCAATGGAACAATATGAGGAACTGGATCAATGTCCAGGTAGGACAACAGAAAGAAATGGAGATACTTTAGTTAGGCTGGACATAAAATAGACTTTGGAATAGAACTGTAATGATAGAATTACCAACAGTTGTCAAAAGTAGGCTTGATACATGAATGAAAGAATGAACAAAATCTTCATTAATTTTAAAAGAAAAGCAAAAACACATTTCCCATGAAAACTCCAGATAAATGAAAG
The DNA here is from genome assembly GCA_029215795.1 of Anniella stebbinsi. Classification (NCBI taxonomy): domain Eukaryota; kingdom Metazoa; phylum Chordata; class Lepidosauria; order Squamata; family Anniellidae; genus Anniella; species Anniella stebbinsi. Next base: position 93,648,259 of record JARDYH010000002.1, on the reverse strand, counting down.
TCTAGATATGTTGGCTTATTCACAAGTCTTGATTCATCATACCAAAAGCCCATTAAACATTTCTGTACTTTTACCATTGCAGTGCAATAAAACCTTGTACATGTCTACTCAAAAGTAAATTCCACATAGTTCAAAATAAGTGTGTATAGGTTTGCAGCTTTAACAAATTGCAAATAGAAAGACTAGAGATGTAAAATGTCTGGACCTGATAAAGTCATGGGGGAAATGTTTTTTTAATCCTCTCTCTAAGATTCCCAGCATAGTTATTTCTTTCATTCCTTACTAACATTATTGGTCTAAAGTAAGTAGAGTCACCATTGTGCATTCCTGACAGTAAATGTGCATTCTTGACAGTTTGGGTTTATTCTATAGAATCCTGTGCTTCTGATGCTGTAGTAGCCATTTAATCGATTCAGACAATAATTACAAATTTACTAACTTGGTTTACTTTTTTAAAAATTAAAATATAATGATAATTTTATGAGCAAACTAAGTTATACATAAAACAACATTAGAAACAGAACTCAGTTGACTGGATTATACCAATTACATTTCAATAAATCATATCACAACAAACACATTAGGCAGTTTGATTCACAACATTAAACGTATTAATCGAGCAATCCAGTGGACATCTAGGGAGCTCTCTGAACATCTTATGCTCTGCTAGCAAATGCTTGGCAGAACAGTACGAATAAATATTTGTGTCTCCATCCTCCTTTCTACCGATATTAAACTAGATGCACTTTTGAGCACCTCTAGTGGAGTTGTGGAGTCAGAGATGGAAAGTGGAAGGTTTTAGGATCCTGCAGATCCTTGGAGCCTCCCCTTCCCATATCTCCTCATTTGCAGCCTCTCTCAAGGGAGGAGCTCCAACCTTGGGCACGGAAGCCACTGCATGCTTTCTGCAGCGGCTTCTGCGAGGTGCAGGGGATCAGTCGGAAAAATCGCCATTTGGATTTCCCTTCTTGAGGTTGCAGCAATGCCTTTGGCCTTGGAGGGGGAACTCCACTATCCTGTGGTCCCTGGGATGCTCTCCTAAGGATTATAGGATTACTCTAAAATATTGCATTTATTTAATGCATTTATATCCCCACACCTTCAGATACAGATGTTTCCAGGGCAGGTAACAGTACAGCATATAACATGAAGCATAACATCTAAAACTTGCAATGTAAGTAAAAAAGCACACACATTTTAAATAAACACAAGAAAAACATTCTCAACAAAACAGCCAAATTGTGGATAATTTGCAATAACTCTTCCTTCGAGATTTTTCCTTACAATATCTCCACTTTATTAAATCAATAAATGCATTTTGAACTTTATTTAAATGGTTTAGGGTGCAATCCTATAATCTTAGGAAAAAGTCCTATAACTCCCAGCGTGCCCTACCCAGGCTGTTGGCTGGGGGATGCTGAGAATTGTAGTAGTTGTTTATATCTAAAATGCATAGGATTACATCCTAATCTATCAGTCTTCACCCTAAGCACTGCAAGCATATAAATGATTTATCAGGAAATAGCGAAGATCTAAAATATTTGCTAGGTGAGAAGATGACCTGTAAGATTATATTAATTTAGTATTTATTTAATTTACATTGATCCTGTTCAGACAACACGCTAAACCATGGTGGATAAGCATTTTGAGGTAAACATTATTACTCAGCATGTTGTCTGAACCATGACTTAGCGTGTTATATGAACCATTCCTAACCATGGTGGCTACATAACCACGGTTTAAACACACTCACTAACCATTTGATGCAAATGGTTAGTGGCCTAACCATGGATTAGCATCTTGTCTCAATGAGCCCATTATTTAAAGGCTGCCCTATAACAAATATTAGTGGAAAGCCCATGTTGCCATGGGTATAAGTAGTCCTACTCCTTTCCTACTTTATTTGCCCCTCAGTCCCCTCACCACAGAGGGGCTCATAAATAATGCAAATGTGGCTCATGCATAGTGAATACCCCGCTCCAAAATTTGCATACAGTGTGACCCCGGCCCCTCCTTCGTGTTGCCCAATTGGCTGCCTCCATCCCCTTCCCCTTCCCAGCTGGCAGCGACAACCTAACCGCACGGCTGTACTGGGGACATGCCTTCGCACCACACTGATTGGCCAAGCAGGGCTATCTGTCATTCCATTGGCAGAAGGGCTGCCCTGCTTGTTGGACAAAGAGGAAATTAATTGCTATTAAAGCCCAGGCTTTGCACTTTTTTGATCTTTCAAACTTTTCTGCACATCTACACTGCCCAAGCTTCTGTTTAAAACAAAAATGAGCAAAATCAGTCCTGTAGATTTTGAGTAATACACCTTACGCTATGGTATTCTTATATACAATTCTTCTGGCAGCTAGTCAGAGTGCAAATGCACACAAATCCTCTTTCTTTTGTGAGATCACCTGATTTTGGAAAAGTCCGTCCGTCACTGGAATGACAGTGTAACTGGGCCACCTAGGAGAGAAGATGAATAAAATATTTACAGTTTTATCACAGAAGGCTCCTTTATTCATATGTGAATTTGTACGACTTCTTGGTTTGTTTGTTTGAAGATATTTTATTATGAACGTTAGATTCATTAGATTAGATACCATTCATAATGACCTGAAACAAATGCCTGCCTTTACTGAAGCAGCTTCATTTCCTTTGATCACTGTTTCAACAAAATAGAATCATATAAACATTGTTAACCGATTTACATTTGTTTCACCAAAGGAAGAGCCTGGCAATAGATGAGAACAAGTATGTCTCTTAAGAAGGGCCATCTTACACATCATTTTCTGACTATTCTGTCCCCTCTGGAGGACTCCTCTTTAGAGGATGACCTGGTGCCCCCAGAGCCAAACATGCCTAGCTATCCAAAATATTATCTTGCCCAACTCTGGAAAAGAGTGGGGGAATCTGTCTAATTTGCCCTGAGTTCTCCAGTCTTCTCCATGGAAGTCTTGTCTAAGTGCTAATCCAAGCAGCAGGGGGAGGGTGGAGAGAGGAAGCCAGCAAACGCAGAGGCTCCTACTGCAAGAAGGAGAGCAGTGTGGGAAACTTGCTCATCCCCTCACACACACAAGGAAGGAAGAATCATGTGTTACCCCAGGAGGTTGGACTACCTTTATGATTGGCTGCATAAAGCACCACTCAATCCAAGGTCTGGAATCGTTGCTGGTGTAATAGGATGGGACTCTGCTAATTGGGTAATATACAATGCTGGTGCGATGATATTGCACTAGTGGAAATCAATGCTTACTAGTGCAAAGGAAAAAGTGTCTATTGACCACTGAAATTTGGTGCTGCAGTTGAATTGCAGCAGTATATTGCCATTTTCCCCTTCTTCCTTCTCTTGATCTTACCATTGGTGATATCCAGCATCACACAAATTCCCTAGAAAACTCAATGTGTCAGCAAGCGCTATTGTCATTGTGCTAGATATACTTTACACTGCTGCAACGGCATTTATGTTAGTGGTAGTGCCGCATTGGCTACTGCCCTATATTTCTTAGGCTAACCATGTACACTGCATCCCATGCACACATTTACCAATCATCCAGAAAAAGAGGGTTATTTTTTCCCACTTAAAACCAATAGTTAATCGCTCAGCAATTAATAACTCATAATTTCTGTATCCTCTGGTAATAATCCATTTTTTTAAAAGAAAGAAATAATAATAATATTGGTCTTAAAGGTATCATATCATCTTTTCAATTTAATTTAAATCAGACATTCATTTTGTTCTAAATATTCAAGAACATTAACTAAAGAAACTCCCCTGCCCTCCCAATTACTTTTCAAAACCAGCTATATTTCACTCTTTTCCATGTGGCTCTGCATTACAGATTTTAATGGAGAAAATAGCATAGTGCTTTGGTCGGCCACTTGTTTGGAGCTTTTGATCACTTCTCCCTCTGTACAAATGGAAAATCCAGCTTTCCAGTGGCTGCTGGAAGGTAACAGGATAATCACTTAAGCAGTGATCCTCTGATGTCATCGTAGGAGGCCAGTAAAAGCGGATTATCTGTGACCCAGATAAAATAATTAGAAATTACTTGGACACTTACAAATAACTGATCTACTAATCTCATTTCCAAAGTTAAAAAAGGTCTGTCTCTCAACAAAACACTACCAGATGTTTTAGTTGAACTGCATCCTTTGAAGAGACTAATCTGAAACCTAATTTTACGGATTACCTTTGATTGTTTTTTATTTAAAATTCTAAACAGGATGCATTTTCATTTTTCCATATGTTCTTGCAAATGATTAACAGAGTTAAAGGATTTTTCAAAAGAAATTTAGCTCCGATCTCCACATATCATTCAATGAGAGACATAACCACAAATATGACATTCTGTAGGTGATATGTTTTGGTTTTTTACACTGCTTACAATGTGATTTGTGTTTCTCCTTCTGCTGAAATAATTCTGGATACATTCCCCATGTTTTGTTTAATAGGTGTTTCACAATATAACTAAGTGTGCATTGACATTAGTAATTTGATTAACGCTACCAGGGTTCCTTGTTAATTAAAAGTACAAGCAGTATATGGTGATATGAAAGTACTGTTGAACAGTTCAAAGGATGGTAGAGAATTTTGCTTCATTTACTCTAGAGTTGAAGGAAAAGAATAACATAATTGGTGGGTATTGGGGGCTCTTTTGTTTATTGGGTTTGATCCAGATATTTACTTACAGAATAAGGCAGGTAGAAGCTGAATTTCCCATTCACTCCTTTCCCCACTAGCCCCCAGAGCAGGGGTCTCCAAGCTTTTTGGAGCTGTGATCACATTTGGGAATTTGAGAAAGTGCTGTGGGCGCCACCACAACATGGTTCCCATGGTGGATGTGGCTAGATGCATAATGGCTGCTGTGGGGGCCATTCTAATCAAAAGTAAACGAAAGCAGTGATAGTAGGAGAGAAATAGTGAGGCTATTAAGGCAGAGGGGGAGAGGAAGAGGAAGGCTAGACGCTATAAAGAGAGAGAAAGAAGACTGCCCTAACATTTTTGAGGGTTTTTCATGAAACATTTTTAAGGGAGCAGGGAGGTGAGAGCTTCATGGGCACCATTGGGGGTCTCCATAGGGGCCATAGTGCCCATAGGTGTGACATTGGGGATCCCTGCCCCATTGCCTTCTGAAAATGCTCCTCGAGGGCCATGTGATCCTGCTAAGTGGGATGGGCTGTGGTGCAGGAGTTGCTGGAAAATCTGGCAGAGATATCAGAAAGTGAGGCATAAGATCCACCCGATTTTCTGCAAACAACCCATTCTGCTACCTCTCAGTATGAGCCACCAACCCTTGGGAAACATTTTGGGAGAACTCTGGGAGCTGGCAGGGGGAGGGGTGGACAGGAAAGTCTGCACAATTTCCCTCATTGCCTACTTTTGCATAACGAAGTTTGCTGAGTCCATTGCAATGAATGGGACAGCCTCCACACAGAAGAGCTTATTTAATTGCCAACAGACCATGGGTTGTATCGTTTACTTTTAGTTGACAATACAGTTGAGAAATTCTGTTCAGACTGCAGTCATAAAATAAGTTATGCAAATAGTATTAGTGTCTTCAACTGAATGTGTGGTTTCAGAACTGAAGGCCAAGTAACTTGGTCCTCTCCTGCTGCACACCTCATTTTCTTTGATCATAGTTACAGTCGCTGAAATTTTGGACTGCTGATTGGCTTGGATCCAACGTAGCCCAATGGGATTTCTTCATCCTCCTGTCCTCCTGCAGCCCTGTGTAGCAAATTTGGGGTTGTGCAGGGGGATGCAGGGAAGAGTTTCCCTTCTGCTGGTGGAATGACACCACTGGATCTAAGCTATTCTTTTTGGTAGAGTGTTGTAATATGAGAATAATAATTAATAACAAAAAAACAATTTTTTAGAATATTAAAATGTTATTGTATAATTTATGACTCAGATCAAAATTTCGTAAGGGTGAAGCAGTTTTACATAAAACAAAGTGACTTGGTGGATCTGTATTTTGAAAAAATCTCCAGCGTGCAGTGTTGATTCTCTGCCCTAAAATATACGGCAAACATTTTCAAATTACAACATGTGATCACAGCCTGCTATAATATAAAACGCTTTTCATTTCAACAAATAAGTATCTTATTATAATTAAGCAAAATATTTTAATCAGATGTTTAATCAGATAATCTATTATATACTGTTTTGATTAGTTTAATAATTAAGGCTTTAGTTATTTTTTCAAACATGCTAAAAATGTAATCAAAAGCAGTATTAATCCTTATAATTAAGTTTTAGCAGAGAAACAATCAGGATCAGAGTAGGATGTCAGTATTCTTCTAAGACAATCATTGTCTGCACCTGCATATATTAAAATAAAAAATAATTATGTCAAGTATGGTTTTATGTGGGAGTTTGATATCAGATTGGCCCTATAGCTTTATTCATTGTTGAGTTATAAGGCCCATCCTGTTTTTCATTTTAGTAGGTTTTTCAGCCTACTCATCTCTGGCCCTTCTTCTGAATTACGTAAAGTATTAGAAATGTATTAAAATACTTTTATACTTTCTAACAAGCAGTTTACAATAAAAGGTATACTACCTATGTATTTCCTGCCCCATCTCAGTGGCTCTGAGCAGCTTACACAATGTCTCAATTTCTCATCGATATGACTGGGTCTTGTGCATTGTGAAGACTAGATGATTTTACAAAATAAATTGACATTAACAATCGTAGCTTAGTCTTGAAATGGAATTGAAACATATCTCTTTCGAAGTAGAAAAATGTTGTAAACATGCTATTTATTTATTTATTTATTTATTATTTTACTCCATTTATATACCGCCCCATAGCCGAAGCTCTCTGGGCGGTTTACAAAAATTAAAAACATTGAACATTAAAAACATCAATATACAAAATTTAAAACCATAAAGCATAAAAACAAGTTATAATTACAATATCCTTTAATAAAACAATTCTGGGTCAAAGCACAACAACAACACAAAACCCTCATCATATGCTGTTAAATGCCTGGGAGAAGAGGAAAGTCTTGACCTGGCGCCGAAAAGATAACAATGTCGGCACCAGGCGAGCCTCGCCGGGGAGATCATTCCATAATGATTTATCATTTAACATGTACTTAACATATTCTGGAGTAAAAATGACACTTTGTTTCAAATGGTGCATATTTAAGAAAACTACAATGATGTCAAACATTATTATTTATTGCATTTGTATACCGCCCCATAGCCGAAGCTCTCTAGGCGATTTACATAAGATTAAAACACTTAAAACCAATATACAAAAATTAAAACACAGCAATTCAGAAAATGTATTCTGTATTATTTAGATCTCATACATCGCCTTTGTTGTCAAGCCCGTCAAGAGTTTTCTTAGTCACATGGGAACTATCATACATATGCGGAGTTCTCAGATGAGTAAGGACTTCCCTGTTGCTTTAAATATTAGAAGCATCTCTACTCATGAAGTTTCCACAAAGCTCAGTTGCATGGAAACTGAGATTAAATCTGGATCCAAATTTAAGATGGAAACATGTGTATATGCTTATATACAGAAGCATAGGGTTGGATCCAGATTTAATCTTCTGCAACCGAACTGCCGGAAGCAGACTTCCCCACCGCATCCTCCCCATGGCTGCCCCTCCAGCCCCTGAAATGCTACGCTGAATAAGTTGGCGGGGGTCGGGGCTGCCCAAATTGGGCGAAAGCATGATATCGGAGCCTTTCTATCCATGAAAGGTAGATCCTAGATCTAATGCATAGTATCCAGATCACAAGAGGTAATACTGTGTTCTTCTGATTTCCTGAACCCATTAATTAAAAACAACACCACCCAGAACTGACCCTTGAAAAAAGCTGCTGGATCTGGTCCTTCTAGCAATTCATTTATTACCATTCACAGCTATTCACCCAACTATGTATACATCCCACAAAGTTTCTTCTTGCTTAGCATTTTCCAACAAGTTTGTGAGCTTTTTTCAAAAGCGTCACTGCCCTTGTTATCAGTTGCATACTACCAAATCAATTACAAGTAAAGTCCCTTGGTGAAGTTTTAGCAGATTTAACTTATCCTAACTTCAAATATTAATGAAAATGCATGCTCTTGTTTCATTACTGTTTCATTGCGTTTCCAGCTATTTTTATTACTTACTGAAGATGTCTTTCAGCCATGTCACCTCAAGCTGTGATCTTCTCAGATGTACAGAGTTAAGCAGGGTCATTCTGGGTCAGTAGTTATAAAGCAACTAGAGAAAGCTTAAACGCCGCTGGAAAGATTGGTGATTCAGAAAGCGAAACATTCCTTCTGAGCTGGTACTGTATCAATCAATACTGTGTTAAGGGCTGCTGTGCGGCTGGATATCTGGGATATAATATAGGATTTTCCCATCTGTACCTTCTTAAAAGAACAGTATCACCACTCATCTATGCACAGGGTCCTACTATAGTTCTGAAGAATTGTATTATTCTTTCCTACATTTCTTGTTTACTTCTTCCAGTTGCATTAATGAACTTCACTTCCTATCCTTTTGATGTATTTATGTATTGTGGCTTCCACATATTGGATGGTGCACACTAGGAAATCTGATTTTTTCCCCCACAGGGATCCAAACATACCCCAGCATGAGCAGAAGGCATTTATGTGTGTTAAAGAGTCACTGCTTCCTTCCCCCCAGTCTTACTCCATTCCTTGGCTCTGCATTGCATGCTCAATGTGAAAGGTTTCCCAACAATCAAGAGTAGCTTTTGTGAAGGGGCTGAAGTGCAAAGGATAGATGAGCCTCGGTGTGCATCTGGTGTTGTCCATGTGATTTGTTAGGATCCTGGCTTTGGATAATTCAGATACTCAGTTTTTTTAAAAAATAGTTACTGGAAAATTGTACCTATCTAATTCCCTAGATTCATTCATATTCTCTCTCTCTCTCTCTCTCTCTCTCTCATATCAATCTGTATAAAATTCAGAACATTGGATAGGCCTTACCTGAATTGCAAATCTGATTAAACAAAAATAGTTTTTATCATTTCTAGAAAATAAGGTACATATTTTGACAAAAGCCTCTGATGGCAGAAGTTTTTGACATACTAGACAAAGAGAAAGTGCCCTTGGCATCTTTATATGATGTAACAGAGTGCACTGTCAACAGAGCATCCTTGGCTGTTCATTTCATTTATTGCATTTCTATACCGCTCAATAAACAAAGCTTTCTGGGCAGTTTACAAAGATTAAAACCCTAAAAATATAATGTGATAACATAATAAAACCACTTACATGCACAAATATAAAACAATTTTACACAATCAACAATAAAAATCATAGGCCCCATTAAAACCCTTATCATACGCTGTCAAATGCTCGTGAGTAGAGGAAAGTCTTAACCTGGTGCTGAAAAGATGCTAGGCAGACCTCACTGGGGAGAGCAATTCATAATTTGGGGATGGTGGGAGCACACTGAGAAGGCCCCCTCCCTTCTTGCAATTCTCCGAATCTCACTTGGAGGAGGGCCTCACGTGATTGTAGTGTATCGTAAGTTTTTACTGGGAGAGGCATTTTATCAGGTATTGCGGTCCTGATCTGTGTAAGCCTTTGTAGGTCAAAATCAGCACCTTGAATTGGGCTAGGAAACATACAGGCAGCCAGTGCAAGCAGGCCAGAATTGGTGTTGAATGTTCAGGCATTATGGTCCCCTCTATCAGCTTGCCCGCTGCATTTTGCATAAGCTGCAGCTTCTAAACTGTCTTCAAAAGGCAGCCCCATGCAGAGTGCAATGAAACATAGAGCAGGAGTTCCTGGAAACATTAATATAGTTACAAGCCTAAAATTAAAACGAAACCAACATATCCATCTGCACTAGCTGCTTACAGACACCCACACATGGATGTTAAAATGTCATTGGCAAAATCTTGGCTTTATTAAGATTCAGACTGTTTTGGAAATCAAACCTTAAATAGCTCCTGCATTTGTATTAGGACTATTTCTCAACGATCCTGCATTTTAGAAAGTACTGTTCCTTTCTACACCTGTGAGTCTCAAATGATTGGGACCCCCAGATGGGCAGTATGCCTTTCAATGCCAGTTGCTGAGGAACGTAAGTAGGAGGGGGATGTTGCATTCATGTCTTGCTTGTGGGTTTCCCATTAGGGAATCTGGATGGCACTGTGGGAACAGTATGCTGGACAAGATACGTTCCAGCTTGGCTCTTATGGATAAACACAACTTTTGAGAGAGAGATTACAGTCTGCCATCCATTATTTGTGATGAGCGGGCAGACATGGTGGGGGACATTCCATGTAAAGGGATGGGATTGGTGTTCTAGGAATAAGATTTTATCCTCTTGCCTTCAAATTATTTGCTTGACTTTCAACTGCATTCTAACAGAAACAAGCTGCTGCATCTAATTCACTGTCATAAGTCTGCCTGCTAAAATACTTAGGTTGTGCCTAATCTCTTTTCCACATTGTAAGATAAATAAGTTCACTTCCAATTCAAAGTAGATTTCAGGCTCACCTACCTGCTTGACAGGAATATTTTGAGGAGCGGGTCACAAACTTGTTTTCACCAGTTCAACTGCCAGCACTATTCAGTTATTTAACCTTTGAACAGCAATGGCTTCTTTTCTCCTATTTTGTCAATGTAGCCTTAAGATTGCTGAGCTGCCTTTTTGAATGTAAAATAGCTTTTGATGGCCCAATTTGGGTTAAGTGGAGGAAAAGCATTACCACAATGGAGAGGGATAATTATTCCAGTATATTAAAATAACAAGCTATGAAATAACAAATTTGGGCAGTGCATCAGTTGAAATATAAAAATATGTATTTATTGTATTGTAATTTACAATAAAATTGTAATATACCACCCAATAGCCAAAGTTCTCTAGGTGGCTCACAAAATTAAAGCCATAAAATACAACATGATAAAATACAATACAAACATTCAAAACTAAAGTATAAAATAAAAATAACCAAAATAAAACCTTGCAGCAGTGCATACATTTAAAATGCAGTAACATATTTAAAACAACAGAAACTGAAAGACTAAAATGCTCTGGAAAATAAGAAACCTGGCACTGAAAAGAGCACAATGTAGGAGACAGGCAAGCCTCTCTGGGGAGCTCATTTCACAATTGAGGTGCCACAACAGAAAAGACCTTTAGTAGCTACCCACGTCAGTTCCTTTGGCAGGAACTCCTAGAGAAGGGCCGCTGAAGATAAACTTAAAGTGTGGACAGATACATATGGGAAGAGATGATCCTTCAGGAGACAATCTTTTCTTTTCTAAAAAAAATCAGCAGTGACCCGAGATATTTCTTCAGTTTTTGAAAAAGGAAAACTTAATTTATTTACAACAGTAACCCAAGGAGATTATTGTAACTATATATTACCATGCTGTTATATGTATCCTATTCTTATGGTTGGCTGGGAAGTTGTAAGACTTTTTTCTGTCTAAATATGAATTGGATTGCTCCATACATAGTAGAAGTTCATTTTGGCCACAATCCTAAGCAGCCATATACAAGGCAAGTGGATAATGGCATCTAATCACCTGATTGAGCATACAACCCACATTTACATGGAAAAGCCATTTATTCATTTCGACTGAATAACAGGTTGCAGTAAAAACTTTCATAATGCTGTTAGGAGGATTGTAGCCATTGTTATAGCAACATTTCCGTAAGAACTAATTCTATAATATAATCTTTAAAACAATAATGTTTTATTCAGTTGTATGCAGTGAAAATCCTTATGCAAATATTTCCACCAGAAATTGTTCAGTAAGCATTGGAAAATTTTCAACTCCCTTAGAGAGTGATCCAATTTAGCATATTTATTTTACTTGTATTTAGCAAACAATGAAGTACCTCATGTTAATTTTTTGCCCAGTGCACCGCCAGTATTTGACTTGACATATTTGAGAGGGAAAAATTGAAGCACATTTAGGCTACAATCCTATATCCACTTACCTGGTATTAACTCCCATTGTATGCAATGGGACTTACTTCTGAGTAGACATGTATAGGATTGTGCTGTTAATGCTATTTACAGTCTAATCCTATGCAACTTTACTTGGAAGTAAGCCCCGCTGTGGTTTGTGGTACTTACTTCCAGGACAGTATGCACAGGATTGCAGGCTTAGATTTTATATTATGTGGAAATTATTGGAATATTTGTAACAGTTCAGAGCTACTTTCCTTACATTGTTTAAATTCAAGAAAAAACAAACAAACCAAAGGTACTGAAATCTGTGGACAGTATTTACTTTTAGCAACCTAAAGAGCTGTGCATGGTATGTTGACAACCACTCATCTATGTCAGCAAAGTTCAACTGTCTTCCACTGAAGTGGTTGGGGTACCTTCAGTTTTGCTGTCACTGCTTGTAAGTTCCATTTTACACCGAAACATATATGTATTGCAGTGACACATATGTATTCTCTCACATACTTGCCAGAGATGAATATCTGAAACACATTAATTACAACTTTGAAACTGCTAAGCTTGCCTGATACTTCATTTGCGGTAGGAATCCATTTATTGTTACAAATGGACAATTAATGGACAATTTTCCACAGCAGAATGAATCACTGCAAATATTACCGGAAATGTTTCGATTTTGATAAAGTTTTCATCCTACATACTGGTTGTATGCATTGTATGTATATTTTCCCTGATATATACTTTTAAAGAAAACTAAGTTTGCATCTTCATTATGGGAGGGAGTATTTAAGAATTTCTTTTTCTTCATAACAGGATACTACAAGTATAGAAAAACTGGCAAACTGTTGTGAAGAAATGTAAGTATTCCTGGGTTTGCTAAAGGCTTTATGGGGAGTCATGGAGTTAAAAGTTGTATATGTGAGAGACACTAAAAGTGCTAATGAAAGCTTTGCATGTCCAATTTTACAGGCCCTTTTAATAATAAAAAAAACACCTTCAGATTATTCTTTCCTATCTAAACCCATCGAAACGATGTTTTCAAAGCATAGGCGAGAAACAGTTTTTGTTAGCAAACACTTTATTGACCACGAGGATCATCTTTGCTTTAAGATTGCCTTTGGGTTGATAGAGATGCAGTTTGTTAAGTCTTATAGTTAAGTCTCAGCTGCATACCATAGTGAAAGAAAAGCTGTGCTTGTGGTGGCTGGGATGCCATTCATCAGAGTCGTCAAGTAATGGATCCCCAGCCAATCTGTATTGTTCTAGTTGACTGCAGTGCACCATGGGAGTGCTGTCTTTCACTAATAATGCTGTCGTCTGTAGATCGAGACCCCGAAAGCCATGGCAGCAGACCTTCTCAGAAGTTTTTGGCACTCGCTGGAAGATCCTGTGGTTTATCCCTTTCAGGCAAAGGCGACCACTGCGAGTTCCCTACCACTTTGCCAATCACGTCTAAACAGATGGATGGTGGGCACAGATGGGTCCTCCATGCTGGAAGTGCATTGCAGGCTTTGTGATAATAGAACTATGACAGTCCTCCAGTCAATTAAAATCTACCCACCAATCTTAGACGTCACGATGTGCCCCAGGCTTTATTTTAATAATAATGATCTTGATTCCGTTTTGGGATTAATGTACATTTCTCTGATTGCTTTTAAAGTGTACTTACTTTCAAATTAGCTTTCCAGAGGAATTACTTTAGTATTTGAGCTTACTAACAAACACGATGATTGATCTACAAATCTTACAACATTTTTGTTTTGATACTAGATAATACAGTGATATGTTTTGATAGAAACTCTGTTATCTACACAGATCAAAAGGTTTGAAAAGTGTCCTGTCTGCCTTGAATTTTTTTAAATTCTTTTTTATTAATAATACTTACTGGATGATACCCCTTTCCCGCTAATCTGGTTTAGAATCCACAATGCCTTCTTTTATTTATGAAGTATGATTTTAATTGAGAAGCTCATCTCCAGAAAAAAGTGGCATTGAATAGTGAGTGTTTTTAAAGGAAGCGCAATTGTGTGTCTTATGTCCTTAGTTTTATACGAATATGTTTTTATTATTATGTAAAAAGAAAAGCCCAACCTACTATTACTCTAAAAGGGGAAAATGTTGTTGTAAAAAATTCCTTCCTCATCTTTGTAAATGCAATAATTAGCCCTATGTGGTAGATGTGTATTAGAAATACATACTGGAATATCACAATCTAGGCGTAGTTAAGCACCTCTTAAGTCCTGTTGGTTTCACTGGGAGAGTGAAGCACCTGCTCACCCAGTTCCAAAGGGGTAACGTTAGAATGTTGCAGCAAGAACTACAGCGCTTTGTAGCACCTTAAAGACTGACCAGTTTATTATGGCATAAACTTTCATGGACCTGGGCTACAGTCTTACTTGGGAGTAAGTCTCATTGAACTTCTGAGTAAACATGCATAGGATTGTGCTAAGTGCTTAATTTTGGTGGGATTGTGCCTATAGTTTTTACTAATCACTATAAGATATTGGTATAAACATAAAATGCTGTGTTGTTGCTACACTTATATTTGTTTTGTATAGTCACTGCTAGAAATATTTAGAATTTAAATTTCAGGTGTTCATAGACTGGGTAATATATGTGGGAGATATTTTTAAAATAGTATTTATTTAGTAAATATGGATGCTAAAGGTAAACGTCAGCTGCTGTGTATAATATTGTTCTAATTCAGTAAGTCCAGTAGATTATCAAAGGTGAAATGAACAAGCATAGACAATATTAGAGGTGATCTAAATCATAATCTGAGTCATAGATCTGTGATGGTTTTGATTTATGATTTATGTCAATTACTGGTCAGTTGTATGAAATCTTCCAAATTTTAGCACGATAACTGTGTTTAAAGTCTGATGTTCAAAGTCATGGGACAAAATCGGTATGATGTGGCCTGTGATCCAGTTTTGTGTGAGAACAACAGTCCACAGAATCAAGGGATAGTGTCACAATGCCAGCGCAAGGACACTGTGGTGTAATCCCGGTTTTACTGCTGGCACAGAAGCAATGATCTGCATTACTGTACTGGTGCTTTTTTCCGCTGACGTTGCCTTACAGTAGCTCCCCCCACCCTTCCAATTTGTTGTCAAGCTAGCCAGGACATGCAGCCTCTGTCCCTTGCACTGCTTCCTTTGTGCTTGCATGTCCAGCCATATCCAGCAGTGAGGCCAATAGTTACAAAGGATGGGTATTGATAAGTGATACAATGCCAGTTCAGTCTTCTGAACTTGCCATGTTCTAGGCTTTTCTTTAGGCCCAGTTGAAAGGTGATGCTTCCATAGACAAATCACTTATCTGAGTAGTGCACCATAGAGTTTTACATATAATAGATTACAACATTTGCGTGCCAACAATCTGCAGCCCACATGGTGGCATATAAATACTACATATGGATAAAGAGGGCACACAAAATAAACACCCATGACAGATGTTAGATATTAACTAGCTCATCCTTCCCTCCTGCTGTACAAAAACAGAACCAGTTGTTCTAAACTATATCTGACAGATGTTTAACTTGGTTATAAAAGCTTTGAAATGTGGTAAATAGCAAATAGTTCCCATACCTTAAGAACATGCAGTTATAGTGCAAATGAGGTAATGGTTACTGCTTTGCTGAAATCTGCTACGTACAAAGTTTCCACCCTGTCCTGAACATTGTTTTTCCTGACAGTTGTGATTGCATCAGCATCATCAGCATCATGACTATGATCCAGCAAGTATTTCATGGTTTGCGATTTCTATGGCATAGTCACTGGTATCTTCATTTTGGTTCTGTGCTTAGTAAAGCAGTGGTTTTAGGAAACCATACATAAATAAATTAGAGAATTGCTCTGTGCAATTTGATTAAGAAAAGGGATGAGGGTACTAGTCTTCCAAAAGTCACAAAAGCCTTTAGGTTTTTTTTTAGACCCAATTAGTGTATATGTTTTCTTTTCAAGGGACACAACTGTTGATTACCTTTTTGCTAGGATTATTTGTGGACTGGCTCCTTGTAACTTCATATAACTCATTTTAATATTATTCAGAACAGCTGCTCTGTGGGGTAACGTTTATTTCTAATTATTTCTTTCGAAAATCAAATTGAGAACAGAGAAAACACTTGAAGCGTAACACAAATAATACAGACTGTTGCTGCTTCCCTATTGCATCCTGTTGCGTAAGGTAGGGTAAGCAAAAGTGATGAATACGTCTTTTGTAAAGCTTACATTTAAGATAACTTTGAATACAACCCTAAAACAAGTTCAGAAAGTTGCCACATGAGGCACATCCTTCTCTTATTCTCAAAGTGCCCTCTCTTGGTTGACTTATGTAATGACATTGGCATTCCAACAGAATAGAAGGACCATTCTAGCTTCAGGAAACAGGAATCAAGGTATTTTATACACATCTTTTCATATAAGAGTATTTATATTTGTGATGGAAAAAGTGCTTAGATGACAGTGGTCCAGTCAATGTCCCTGTATGAATAGAACCCCCGTAACTTTCAGACATTGTACTCCTTCTGATATGACTATTAATATTCCTATCTGAAAAAGCAAGATGAATCAAGGCCGGTAGATATTTGTGCCTACAGTGACATCATCTGCTCAACCTAGACACTGAAGCGCTAGGGCCAACGTGGACAATTATTAGACTGCAATACAGGGATAGGCAGTATGGTACCTATGGGTATCAATGTGCCCCAACACATCCTACTCTTCCCAATTTTTATTTAAAAAATATTTGGCAGCTGGGATTGCTTCAAAGCAAAGTGGGAGCGTCTAGCTGCTGCCATCCTAATTTCCCATTAGTGCCTAGGCAGGTTTCTTGTCCTTTGTGACTAGCCATGCCCACCTATGGAAGCCATTGTATGGTTGTGCCCAGACAGCTTCTCAAAGTTCCAGATGTGCTTATGAGCCCAAAAGGTTGCCTACCCCTGTTCCAATAGGTCAAGTTTTTGTCAGTTCTGAGATGATTAACTCCTACCAGTTCTGGATGTATTGTTATCTCTTCCTAACAAGACAGCTCAACATTGTCAATCAAAATTGTAAAATGTTTTAAATTGAACAATACCTGTATTTTTAAATATCCAGTGTCCGTCTTGATACCATATTTAAAATGCACCGGTGATGTCAATTTAAAAGGAGGGGGAGAATATTTGCTCTTGTTGATATTACCTCCTTTTCATATTTATAGATAGTCCTGTGGGTTCTTCTCATAACCGCTAAACCCCAGATTTAAATCTCAGTAAATTCCTTTCCTGGTGGATCTGAAAGATAACATTAGGATAATAAATTGTGAGATTAGTTGGAACTAAATATGTTTTAATATGACTAGGACAGCTGCTTAATTTTCTATCCTATTTTGCATCTGTGCTATTTGTTTATAATCCTTTAATTTTTAGATGTCTGAATTGAGGTAGTTTAAAAGTGCATACAATTCTAAGCATTACCCATTGAAAATGAGGCAATTTTTAAAAATTCTGGTATTTGGCACCTAAATCATTAATAAATATTCTAGGCAGAATTATTTAATTAATTAAAATACATTTTAACATCTCAATTTATTATTCCATCATTATACCTTTAGGATAATTACCAGAACTTTCATGATGATAAGTTTTGTAATTTTAACTCTTCTATTTCCTAGGTATATTTAAGCAATGCTCTCCCTACATTCTGGCTCAGTCCAGACAACACGTTAGTCAACGCAGTGTGAAAACTCCACTCAGTGGCTGAGTTTTAGGAGGTACTCCCCACAAAACATGTTCTTACTCCACCATTGTGTGACTGTGGGCTACCGTGGAGTTGAGTAAAATCCATTGTGATGTTTGATTGACAGTTCCTCCGCCCTCTTTGTTCCCCTGGTCCAACTGTTGGTATCCCATCAGCCATTGCTGAAAAAAAAATCCTTGCAGCTGTCCTAGAAGGGCACTTGGTCCTTTCGCCACTCTTGCCGGGGAACTCAGTAGCCAGTGGGAAAAGTCAACTCCATGGAGCCCACCACACAACACACAGCACCACGGTTGTGCAGGAACTCTCCTCTGCACAGCTTGGATATTCTGCGTTGAGTATTTTCCCCCCAAAAAATATCTACCATTGCGTGGAATTTTCCCACCAGACAACACATTTCTCAATGGTTGTGTATAAACTCCACCGTGGAGTTTTAAAACCACCGTTGAGAAACGTGTTGTCTGAACTGAGCCAGTATATAGCTGCCAGTATCCGTCTATGAACATCCAAATCTATATTACGCAAAAATTTTGATCTGAATTCATTGTTGCCCATTACAAACAAACTGCATGGGGCATTTTGCTGCTGCTGCTGCTGCTGCTGCTGCTGCTGCTGTGGGGACACTGCCAGAATGTCAGTGCTCATTCAGTGATTGGAGAAATGTGGGGAAGCCTTGTCCAGTTATACATTGTGATGATCGGGGATGAGTAGGCTAGCTGGCAATGTTGCCAGTGATCAGAGTGAGCATAATGACAATGTTGGGCTTCACTGTTTGCTGGGATTTCTGAGGACTGGCATACCCATTCCCTCCCATCACCCTCAGGTAAGTAGCCTACAAACCTCACACAGTAACAGGCTAGGCATTGCATCCTCCCACATGGCCATAGCCCAGCAGTCAGGCCCAGAAGTCAGCAGACTTCTCTGTGCACCCTGGGCAGCCTGTGAGTGAGGCAAGGCATTGGGAGAGAGCTCCATGTATGTATTGCACATGTCTGTTGAATCAGAGATCCTGCTGTTGCTCCTACCTGGACTCCAGTGTTATTGAGTGAACATAAAACCTCCAAACCATGCTTTCTGCACACCTTCACAATGGCTGAACAATCCCATGGTAATCCTATGTTAGTATCACCATATCAGTGTGAGCAGTTGGAAACCAATCGTCCCTTTACATTTTCAGTGATTTCAGTGGGAAATGCCCTATAATATACATTGAACCATAATCAAATTTATAAATGGAAAATTAAGAGGAAATTGTTGACTGGAATTGCAAGATGGCACAGAGTTAACATGCAGAATTGAACTTTTTAAAACTTTTATATCAGTAGAGGAAAAAAACACCTCTGATATTTCTTATTAATAATCAATGACTTGGGACATATTTGCAACCAGAAATAACATTCCAGTCTTGAAAAGTTTTAATGTTCTGAGCTTACTGATGGGAGTTTTATGCTATAACAGCCAATGAACTCAGGTACAGTCTATCATTATGGCCACATTCCCATACATATTCCACCATTTAAAGGCATCTCACTAGTAAAATCAATAATTCACCACTTGTTTGTACCAAAGAACCATTTTTATCAGCTTGGGAGCTTTATATTATAGCATGCACAACCTTTATATAACTGAATTTGTCATATCAGTGTAAAATATATTTCCATTCTATATATTGTAAGCCAGGCTGGATCTCAGAGCACGTTTTGTTAAACTCTTGAGCAAATCCAAGGTTTGATGTGTAAACTGCTGTAATGCTACTTGTGCCACGGCCATGGATAGATCTAGGAAAGGTGATCAGAAGCAGATTAGGTCTGCTCTGTCTCTCTTAGCCTGGAAATGTGGCCGGTGCAGCTTTGCATGTCTGCCATTGGTTAGGATAAGGTCTGGTTCTAGGATTTGGGCTATTTTTTGTTTGTTTGTCCTGGGAACCCTGTGTTGGGCCTCTGTGCAGCTTGGGTTGTTAGATAGCCAAACCTTAATATTATTGGGAGCTATTGTGGACCACTGGATTTAGAAGATAATTCTAATCTAAACGTGTGTGATGGTTTTATTCAACATGCAGCACATTTACTTGCAAGTAAATCCCATTCATAGCCAATGTGAGCACCCAGCATCCATGGGCAATTTCCATTTTGGTACTCTAAAGCATTGTGAGAAAGGTAAATTATATCTAGATCCAGTTGCTTGGCGCTCCTTGAAGCAAAGGTCCTGCATCAAACCCATCAAAGGACACTTTTCCCAGGGCCACCACAAACTTGGAGCTGGTTCTGAGCCCCATTATGTGCAGTCAAGTATGCTCCTGGGTAAATGTGCATTGAATTGCAGTTTTAGGAATAACTGTTACCTACCTCACAGGATTAGAGAGAGACAAACAAGACAAAGATTTCAAGGCAATTTACCCAATAAGACTGTTATGTACGTATTTTTAAAAATAATCTTTCAGTTCATTCAACTCGTAGAGTAGCTCAACAATTCATACTGGCAAGCAGTAAAGTTTAAAAATAGATTAAAATGACAGAAGAAAATTGATTGCTAAAGTATATGCTTAAAATAATGCAAACTGCGTTTCATAGTAAAATTGATAACGCTATTGACAGTAAATTATTTACACGTGACAAACCAAGCAAATGGTTTAGTATATACCAGAAACATATTTTTTTATAATATACAGATTTATGTCTTAGAAAGCTACTCCAAAATGTTATTTTTAATATAGTAAATCAGATAATCTGCTCTTACATTAGCAATATTAATTTTTGTTGCTGGGAATCAACAAATGTTTGAATTCAGAGGCACCACACTAAGAATGCTTAATGAAAATTGCTCACAGTGAAAGGATATCGCTTCTGAAAACAAATGAAATATTAGGCTTTGAATTTAGAAACCATTTGATAATGAAAAATTAACATAAATGTTATTTTTATTTCCGCTAATTTAAATTGACTCGATAATCTTATTAAATATAACAGAAGTAAAACTGATTTTAAAAGTGTTACTTTTGCACCCAAGACATTTAGTCACAAACGGAATGCAGCAAATTTAGAATCAACATGCTATGAATGTTAAACATTATATAGTAATAGCTATATATTGTAGATCAGATTATTATATGCATTTTAATGTGTCTGTGTTGTAGTTTAGGCTGAAAATAGTTAAAGATGATATCCAACTTGTGCAATGGAACTTTCTCTTCCTCTCGTCACCCCGTAGCCCCTCCCCATATTTGTTCCAGAGGGAACCCTGAACTCTCTAGAGCAGATTTAGGGGGATAGCAGGGGGAGGGGAAATCCATTCTACTGATAGTTGTTATTCTGATGGGGGACGATGCTGGTCGGAAAACATCCTAACTTCATAATTCATATTAGGAGTATTACAAAGCCTCTCTAAATCAAAAAGTTCAACAAAGCTAAACATTTTGAGTGAAGTCCAGCTTCATTCAAACCTATGGGAATTTGGCCACTCTCTTAATGCAATGTGAACTATACCTTTTGGGCTCAAAGGCAGTTTACTATGAGCAAGTTATTTAAACTTGCAATCAATCCCATTAGGGTTGCAATCCTGTGCAGACATATTTGGGAGTAAGTCCCATTGACCTTGGGAGCACTCACTTCTAGTAACTGTGCATAGGATCATCTATAACTTGTATTTTAAGTAAGGCTGGTAATGATGAGAAAGTCTCAGAGGTCATATTTTGTAACAATCTTAGGATGGAGTGAAGAGGGCATTATGCAGACTTAATTAGGTTACATCTTGCTGGGTGCAAAATAGATTTCAAGTTGATAATGTATGCATGCAGCTACAGACAAATCCATGTTTTGTCTGTTTCTGCAAATCTAACATTTGTTAGACAGAGCTATTATGTGCTCTTTGAAAAAGAAATACACAGTGCTGCAATTCTCCTGTACAGGGTAAATGAAAATGTGTGTGTGTGTGTGTGTGTGTGTGTGTGTGTGTGTGTGTGTGTTTGGGAAACAATGGGGTTAGATGGAACATTTGATTTCAATAATGTTGCATTGTCCTTTCTGTTAGTGAGTGTCTGATTCTGCCTCAGGTTGCTCATACCCTATAAGGCCAAGAACTGTGTTCTGTAAAGCTTAACTGGAATAGCTAGGATTTCCTGACAAGCAACTCTTTAAAGGGAATAGTTGCTAAACATAAGGCTATCAGCATCTGCTTTTGAACTAAAGGCATAAAGCTTGTAAAGGTCTGCATGTTAAAGGCTTGAGTCTGGTTTGTGTGGGTGTAGTCATATATTCATTTCCAACTGCTCTCAGGGAACAGAGTCAAAATGGATCTACAGAAGAAACTTGTATCTACTTCCCTGTAACCATGAATATGATAAACGTGTGACAGCACTTGCATCTTGATTTCTTAAGAATTGCTTCGTTGTGTACCTAGGAAAGGTAATGTGTGAGGAACTTCTCGTCTTAGAGTATGTTTCAGATTACATGTTTTCCTCTATGGTCTCTGCAAGTCTGTGGTAATCCAAAACGAAATGGCCACTTGATTGCTTTATCATAGATACTCATTAACCCTAATAAATCATTACAAATTGTTTGGAGCAACTTCCTACAGAGTATCTGCAGAGCAATGATTGTTTTCAGCTGAAATGTAGAATATAGCAGAAAACTGCCTGAAAGTACCCTAGGTATGAATTTACCTACAACTCAGGTCCACAAGGCCCAAATCACTTCCCTGTTATGTCTAGTACAATCTCGTTGACTTCCATTGAGTAATGTATAACTGTATAAACATTATCACAATGTAATGTGAATATATTATTCTCAAGGTATTCAGGTATTGTGGTTGCTGCATGTTTACGAGGTGGTGAAGGTAGTACACAGTACATTCTTAATATACTTGAAGTGTCTTTTTCCTCTTCTGTTATACTAAATGTCTTACAGGATCTCTCTTCTGAACAATTTTCAGCCTAAGTGCCATAATAAAATATATTCCATAGTGTATAAAATCCAACATTTTACAACATACTTAATGTGATTGCTATCTTTGTTGCTTATTTTTCATCCGTTGTACCTAGGCTGTTTCCAAGTAATACTCCAAAATTGTTTACATTTGGCATTATGAAGATGTCTAGTACTTGTATTTAATTAATGATCAGCGGATGATATGTGATATAATTGAGAGATATGAATGTTTGGATAGTACCAAAGTAGGAGAAACTTACTGTGCTATTACTGAGTAGTAACATCCCAAAGTAATATATGTGTTCGCTTTATAGAGAATATTTTTGTATTTATGTTGGTGATTTTGCTCATGTAACATTTGATTTTCTTTTTAAAATTGTTTTAACTTTATTGATTTTGTTTACTTCTATTAAAAAGTATTCTGTACTGTATTTTTGAAAAATCTTATTTTTAAACAAATAAACAGTTGTGTGTTAATTTATTTTCCTGTAAAAATCAATACACTGCCTATAAAAATGCTAATATTTAACAGGTTTTGGAGTCCTTTGTTATATTCTAATTTATTAATAGTTTGAAGAAATAGTTAAACTCTAATCCTAAACTTCTTGAAGAGTCACATCTGGAACAAACATGTTACTTTATATTGAAGGTTCTTAAATAGAGCACAAAACAGTTTTGGTAACATTTTACTAAACCTTATTATGGTGACATAAAACATGATCACAATGCAGCAGGGTAATTGTCACTCTAGTTTTTCTTTCTCAGTACCAGGGTTTCATTGGATGTAGAGGCTTCTTCACAAAAGTAAATGTTGTAATTAAGTATTGGACCAGTTCACATAATTGGCGCAGTGCACATGATGGCAGTCATTTTGAACGTCCAACTTTGGTAGACGGTTCTCATGGTTTGTTGAGTGGTCCGAACCTGGGAGGCAGGGATTGTTTGAGGGATAAAGAACCCTCAAATAACCCATGGTTTGCTGTAAGATTATGCAACGGTTGCTTAACGCTTGCATAATCCACGCTTGCTGGGTTTGCGTGACACAACAACTCCTAAGTGGGGGGGTTGCAGATTCAAACTGGTGGCCATGGGTGCCCCAATTCATCATGAGCTGAGTCATGGCATGTTGGCCAAACCTGGTCAGTGTGTTCCTACATGGAAAGGATTCCATTTAGGAAATCTGACCTCTAATAGTGCATATATTTACTTTTGGTATTTTTTTATGTAAAAAAGCTTGTATCAAATCTTCCCTATGAATATGTTCCCTATTGCCATTTATCTATATAGCATAGCTTCTACAGACATTCTTTTTGAGCTTGTCCTTCTTTTAATGTATTCAACAGTATTTGAGGTTGAAAATTCATTTTGAGAAGCTGCCAGGTAGTACAGATGAGCAAATGCATGCTAACACTGCTGTAGGCTGACCAATTACCCATATGAGCAGCAATTATATTAGCGTGCAAGGGCAATTGGAAGGAAAATTGGACCCTCTGGACATCCAGCTGAGTAAACAGGCTTGAGGAAGGATGGAGGATGTGTTAGTTTGAAGAAAATACAGCGAAGATTTTTCTTTTTAAAAAAGCAACAGACTTGACCATATAATAGGCAGTAAATTCTCTGGACACTCAACCCCTTTTCCTGTTTAGCCTTTTTTGAAAAACAAAATTTTTAACTTTGCTAAGGTATTGGTTTATGATTAGAATTGGCATTGATCCCATGCGTTCATTTGGAATTCATACAGAATCTTCAGTTGTAAGCAAATGTGCAGCATTTTGAGCCTCCACTAGCTGTTACTATGAGCCTACAATTAAATGTGTGTAACCTCCCTCAACCTCTAGACTATTTTCTTAAAATTAAAGAAACATGACATTTAATGAACTATATATACAAGTCACTTGCCTATAGAGAAAAAATGTTGTTTGTGTAATTTCAATGGATTTGACCATGACATACTATAAAACTTTCTGTATGAGAAGTATGCACATTGACATTGGCAGATGCTGGAAAGAAACTGTCCCCTCTCCAAATATGAGTGGGTGAATTATTTTCCACATGTTATGGCATAGGTCTATTGTTGTTGAGGTCTGTACCAGTTTGAAATATTCCTGTGGGATACTCAACCCATATGTAACTTATTCCTGTTCGGAACTCTTCAAAGTTAATATGTCTAGGATTGTGCTGCAAAGTCTACAATCATTAACTTGGGGCTTGCTTTTGAGTAAATGTGCGTAAGATTATACTGAAAGGGCAGTATCCAATGCTGCCCACATGCCAGCAAGATCCAACGCTAGAGCAAAGGAGAGCTATCTATTCTTAAAGCAACTGGTTTGCTAGCTTCTGGAATGAGCAGATCAGCAGAGTTTGCAGAATACATAATGTAGTTAACTGAAAATCATTTGCATTTATTTAATAGGTATTAATATTCTAGTTCTTTTGTGACTGTATATATTTATAAAATAATTTACAAGTTATTTTGTTTGCTACCTCTGAAGTTACTAGAGATCTGACCAAAAATGAAACTTTTTTGAAAATCACACCCTTCTATCATACATTTAAAACAAATCCACCAACCCCTGAAGGAATAAGCACCAGGTTTTGCACACAGATAACCATAGAAATACATTCTTTGAACACCTATTACTTTCCTTTTCTTTATCTCCCATACATAAGTAGAAAGATACCTAGGTTATAGGGCTTGAAAATGGCCACATATAATGTTAAGACAGATATTAATAGGGAGGTAATTTCACAGCCTTGCAACACTAATGGTTGAAGGTTGATTTAGTCCAAGTCATAATGTTCTTTCTGTATCCAATTCGTTGATGAGTTCAGGCTATGTGAATGTAAAAAGCTGCTGCTCATAATTTTAAATCCTATTCCTCTTAAATCTGCACCTCCTGAAATATAATAAATGCTTTATCTCCTAAGATATGGAAGAACTCTTTTTTCCCTTTTCCTAAAGTTGAAATAAATGCTTTGTACCATGGAGACAAGTTATATAACAGGAAAATGACATCGAGTAGCTCTTGCTGATTGCATCACATCAGTCTGAAGCCGGTGGACCATATGTTTGAATGCTTCCCTATATTTTTTTTAGCTTTCTCTCTAAACATAGAAAACAGCATGTCAGAAAAGGTTAGGCTAGAATTTCTTGCTATACTACTTTCCTGTTTTAACTTTTCTAAGGGGTGGGGGGGATTCAAATATGTGCCCTTTTCCACGTACAGTCTAATTTGGAATTGACCATGTGATGCACAGTGTGATTATATAATGAAGGGTATAATCCTATGCACGTGTACTAGGGAGCAAACCCCATTGAACATATTATGATTTGTAAGTAAACATGCAGAGGATTGCATGGCAAGCTGGAAAATTAAAGAGTTTTACTGCTCCATGAACTTTCAAAAACACACAACATCCTCTAACAAATTTGAATAAGCCCCACCATACATTATTTCCCTCAAACGCCTGCACTTTTTGTCATCTTGATGTTACTGATTGTCCTGGTAACTCTTCTCTATACCTGCACTATTCTGAGTTCACTGCATATCTCTGAGGGCAAATCTACCATAGCTGAATTTTGGAATCTCTGATGGTATCAGGAGATCCGGGATTGCCTCTTGCTGGGGTTCTGGGGTGTGGAAATGGATTTGGCTATCCGTTGGAGTATTTGTGTTCAACTGTATATTCGTAAATAAATATTTCAGAGCAGCACACGCCTCCGGTGTTTCCTCTTCCTGAGGAAAGTTATGTGGGTAAGTGCTGCTGCTCTAAAACTTCTCACCTTTTGGAGAATTGTGGTAAGCATATTGATAGGTTTACTTAGACATTCTGGAATTTCATTCCTATATCTTCAGTTATTGTCCACAGAATCCTTGCATTTATATATATATACACACACACACACACCATTCCATTCTACTATGATGAAGAAAGAAATCCCAAAATGCGATTAGAGAAGCACCCAAGATTGTGTATGGCTGGGCTCACCACTGGCAGAGAGCAGGTATACTTGTGTCTCAGTGGTGTACCTGAGAGCATCCACCTTCTCATGATGTAGGTGAGTGGTTGTCATTCATTCCTATGGGAAAGCACCAAACGGGGCACTATGACGAAGGCCAAATACATCCTCCACCCTTGTCATTCAGTTGCTTGACAGAATCCTGCAGGCCCTCTCCTCGCTGCTCCCCTGCCCAACATAATTATGACCCATTTAACTACTAAGTAAATTAAATTCATTCCCAATATCATGGTTTTCAGTCAGCCTTATGTATATGAACCATAGGTATCATGCAAATGTATGGTGAGAGTCTCTAGCCTAAACATTTTAGAATTGATTTCCTTTACTGGGGGATGTGTGAACATTGCAAAATCCATGTCAATTGGCATTTTCAAATTTGAGTTTTATTATTTCAGCGGAAGCATTCCTGAGTGGAGTTTAACTAAGAACACTCCCGCTGGGAAGGCAATTTTTGCTGATTACCCCTCCCTTCTGCATCCTGTAGTATCACCTCCTCCACTGTTCCAGAAGGTCCCCCAAATCTCTGGAGCAGGTCTTTGAGGGACATACAGGCCTAGAGGGTGAAGACTGCCACTCAGACAGCAGAAAAATTCTTCTGGATCAAAAGCTTCCTGCTGACAGATGGAGCCCTTCTGTCCATGAAGTGTGTGTGTATGTGCTGTGCTGGATTGAACCCATTGCACCTTCCCTCTTTGCCATCTCTATTTTTCTTTCCTAATATATTCAAGCCTTTTAAAATATACATTACTTCTAGAAAATGTGCAAGCATTCTTAAAAGTCACAAATATGAACTTGATTTTAAAAAAAATAAAAATAAAGGTACATCACTGGAAGTTTTTATAAAAATAATCCTCAATGATATTATTCAGAGGTAAACAAATGTTTGCAGCTGTGCATATAATGCACTGATTGATGACTATATTGATTGCAAAGGAAAGAAGGAAAGAAATGATCAGGGAGAAGATAAATGTTACTTTGATGAGGAGAAAGGCAAGACTTTTATCTAAAGAAGGGGCATTGTGTTCCTCCAAACATAGAAACAATGGAAGCCTTATGCACCTCACCCCTTCAGCAGCTCTAATACTAAAGGTTCAGTAAAAGGAGTAGAGCTGTAGACCCTTTGTACAAGAGAAAATAAAGAACAATTCATAAGCACGGGGAGTGGGAAGGTTTGCTGGTTGACAGGTATTTGCATTTCATTAAAGGAAAAGCAACCTGTTGGAAAAGAGGACCTCAGGGGGATTAAGGTTTACATTTTATGTAGAATATCCAGAGATAGCATACAAAACTGTATATATATCACATAAAAGTACTAAATAGGTCCCCACCCCCCGCCCACCCCAGCATACATCTTGCTGGGAAACATTGTGCATGTGCACACAACAGCTTATGTCCCACAGTTTAACAAGCAAATGTTTTGAAAACTGATTGAAGATCACTAAGGCCTGGAGGATGGTTAGCTTATATAGTTTTTTGAGACTGAAAACACACCTGACCAGTGAAAAAAATTTTTGGGGGGACTTTCAAGCATTCTTAAAAGGCATGGGCTGGATCCGGATTTACCCTGGATCAACTGCACTGAGGGAATTGGACTTTCCCGCCCCTCCTTTTCATGACAGCTCCGTCATTATACCCTGAAAATGCTACGCAGAGAGTCAGGAGACCCTGCTGAATGAGGTGAAATGGGGTTGGGAGGGGAAATTCCCCAAAATTGGATGGAAGGACCTTCTGCAAGCAGAGCCCATTCTCTAACCGAAGGCAGATTCCGGATACAATCCCATAAATAAAAGGTTTTTTAATTATTATTATTTTTTGCAAACTATGGTTTTTGCTTGCCTTGAAAATGACAGGTTGGATCCAGCATAAACCTGTGGATTGTAGGGCTTCTTCAGTCCACAGGAGGCTTCTGATCCAGCATGGTAGTCTTTCTGGTGGAAAGGCAGAAGGTCATCTTAGTCAATTTCCTCCTCCCTCTGCAATCCCCTATGCCAGCGAAATCAGTTCTGTTCTGAATGGTTGGGGACACTCTGGAACAGAGTGGGAGGTCATGCTGGAAGATGCTGACTGAGGGGCAAATTGGCAAAGATTGTCTTCCCTCCACCTCCCTTCATCAGCAAGAGCTTTCTAAGCAGAACTTCACTCGGGCTGCTCCTTCTGGTGGAATAAATACTGGATCCAACCCTATGAAACCTGTTTTGAACCTGATTAGCAATCCTATTTTGCACAGCAAGCAGAAACAACAGTTCACTGGTTCAGAGGTAGTGACAAATATAACTTGCTGCAAACCCAGAAATAGGGATGAAAAGGGTGAGTTAATATAGAGTACATTCTAAGAGTTAGAAATGTGCCGGAGCACTGAAATGTTTGTAATGGTCATGGATTTCTCATGTTAAAACAGAAAAGTTAAAGGTTTTCTAATTACAGGAATTCCAGTCATCTATAATGGACATTCAAGCATCCCTTTACCTTCCCAAGCTGTACTTGATGAGTAGGTAACTACGGATTAGTTAAAACAACAATTTAATCCATTGAATGTATGGATGACCAGTAAGCAACACAGCAGAATCTACATCTCACCCATTTGTTAGCATTTCGTGACAATGCTTCAAGCAAGGGATAGTTCAATTATTTATTTCTGTGTTTTGTTTGTATCCTGCTCTTTCTACAAGGAATACAAATAGTGTTTTAGTCTCACAAAAACTTTAGGGAATAGATTAGGCTGAGAAACTAGAGCTTGTCCAAGGCTTCAAGTGCCATTTACTGAACCCAGGTTTGCCACAGTGAACCATCAGTAAGGAGCCACAACCAATGAATATCACAATCTCCACAGATGAAAATAAATACATGCTTGTAACTATTAAATTCTTACACAGTATAGCTATCAATATGAATATAGCTGCTATATAATGTTATCACATCAGTATATTATCAATAGTTCAAATTATATCTCGGCAGTAGCATTGTGATAAATGCATTTACACAGATGTTTTCCAAAGACAAGATGCATCCAATCCCCATTCAGAGATTTAACTTCAAGAGAACATGAGGTAAACCTGAATAATAACAAGTTTAGCAATGCTTTTAACAAGGCTTTTAACATTTTAACAAGGCTTTCCCCAAAGGCAAAAACAGGAAAAAACAGAGGCAGAAATTTACCTCAATACAGGTATATGTACCAGAAAATTAGGACTGATAAACAGGAACATATGTGATGTTAGCTTCCATGTTTGTCATGTTCGTCATGTTCACAGTTCACATTTTAAAACTTACCTACTTTATACATACTTCAGAGAGAGAGAGAGAGAGAGAGAGAGAGAGAGAGAGAGAGAGAGGTCTATATAACTTTAACACACATACACACAATTTAAAATCCACAAGTGAATGGCTGGTATTATTATTATTATTATTATTATTATTGTTATTATTGTTATTGTTATTATTATTATCATCATCATCATCATCCCATCTTTCTGTTAGAAGCTTAGAGTAACAATTTAGCTTCTCAATAATTCCTCTGGTATATTAGATTGATTTGCCTGAGATCAGTTTAACAACAAAATAAGGATTTGAACTAAACTTCCCACATCAAAATTCAAATTCTCAGGCTCTATCTACACAGGATTATTATCATTATCATCACATTGTAGTTTGCCCAGAATGCAAGAGGATAGGTCCCTGCACTAAGGGATTTAACAATCTAGAATTTGACACAAGGAAACAACAGAGGAAGGGATTTAAAAAAATTTTTTTTGTTATGCTTGTTCCAAAGAATCTGAGGAAGTGTAATTTGTTAAAGTGATCCCTAATCCTCACAGAACTACGATCCCTAAGGATTCCTGTGAAGAGAGAGTTTCTGTTAAATCAGTTGAAGTCTGTGGGTGTGGATATACTCTTAGCCACTGCACCACATGTCAAAAGCTGGTTAACAGTTAATTTCTTATTTATACATAATTGGAGAAATAAACTTTACAAGTGGATAATGAATTTATTTTTTTTTAAAAAAGTAACCCTGTAAGTATTGTACCCTGGCAGATGAATCCGTATTTCCTCAGACAAGGAGCCTATCTACACACGCAGGATAAAACACTTTGAAAATGTTTTGAAAACAGTATATGGAGTGTGTCCTGGGCCCCAACAGTTCTCAAAACTGTCAGCCTATCTACACTACTGCTTTAAAACGGTTTTAAATGGTTTAAAACAGTTTATAACAGTTTTGAGAATTCAACCCCCAAGCTATGGAATAAATGAAAGATTAGAGACTATCCAGCTAAGGAAATAGCTACAGACCAGAAAGAAAAGGGCTGGAGAGGCTACGGTCTAATTGTCAATCCGAGCAAAAAGCCTTATAGCCATTTCAAACAGGCCTGGATTAGAGTCTGAAGGAAGCCTCCTTGGATTGAATCAGATATCCCACAAGTGCGTTATATTCAAATGGTATTCATCATTTAGTTCACATTTCTTGCTCCTGCTCCTGTTTCTCTTGGCCTCGCGTAAACCATATGAAAGGGTTAACACTGGAAAGAGTAGCTGATGAGTTTGGGTCAGAGATTATTTATTCTGTGAGTTACTATGAGACTATAAATAGCCATATATTGTATGGTTTCTTTCCTGGCCAGGTTAACTGGGAGATAAAGCTGGTGGGTTAGTCTCACACCCTAGAAATACAGCTAGATGAACTTAGGCTGACCATATGAAAAGGAGGACAGGGCTCGTGTAACTTTAACAGTTGCAGAGAAAAGGGAATTTCAGCCAGTGTCATTTGTATGCAATTAGTTCCTGGTGAAATTCCCTCTTCATCAAAGCAATTAAAGTTGCATGCACTATACTAGAGTGACCAGATACAAAAGAGGGCAGGGCCCCTGCAGCTTTAACTGTTGTAATGAAGAGGGAATTTCACCAGGTACGAATTGCAAACAAATGACGCCAGCTGAAATTCCCTCTTTTCTACAACAGTTAAAGTTACATGAGCCCTGTCCTCCTTTTCATATGGTCAGCCTAGATGAACTTCTATCCCACCTCATCTTAAAACCCAAGGTCCCAGAGTCCCTTCCCCTCCAACCAGGCTGGTAGGGTGTGTCTTGTTTGTTACTGATCCTATGTAAGCTCTGGAAGCTTTTTCGGTAGAAGAACAGAGTAAAAATGGTTTAAATGTATAAATAATAACCTGTATTTCATCTGTTCTTCCCCACCACCACCAGAAATCCAAGCTACATATAACATCGTTTGAGGTAAAATCTCCAGTAATTTTTCAAATACTGGTTAATAAACTATCTTCTATAAAGTTGTCAAAAATGTTGAATAATTCAAATGTCATTTGTTAAAACAGCTACTATACCTTACATTCAATTACAGGTTATATCATAACTTTTTCTTTTTCTTTTTTTGGCTAATCTTAGAGGTAATAATGTATGTACTTTATTCCCTTTTCAGAATATCGATATTTATAGATCTTAGTAGTTTCTCTACTTATTTGATGTGGCAAATATCTACTTGCTTGATTGCAAGTCTAGTTATTCAAGACTCTTAAAAAATAATAATAATGGTGATATGATGATGATGATGATGACAGAACAACTCTCATAGCTTCTATTTTTAATCTTCTTATCCTGGATAACATTTTAGTATGTCCTATCTCAATTTTTTAAGAATAAATTAAAATTGTTCACTTCAATATGCTTTTAAAACTTCCTATGTTAGCATGTGATTAAATCCTTTCAAATTGTTTATAAGCCCACATTTGTCATGCCTGTGGGCTTACAATCTAAATATATGACACTAAAGAAAAAAAAGGGTGTCTATGACCATTATGTCTGGTCGGTTGCAGGGTATTGTCTTGTCAGTATGAATTGTCCTGTCCCAGTATATTTTATGGACTGCATTTTCCAAGATTGTTTCGGGTGAGTATGTATAGTATGGTGTAAGTTGTTTGATAAGGTTGAATTTGATGGCCAGTTGGTGAATTATTTTTACAGTTGTATTGTGTCTGTCCGTACAGTCGATTCCTGCCAGAATTTTACATCCTCCTGTTATATGGTCTATTGCTTCTTGGAACTGATGGCATTTCATGCATAGATCTGTTGTTACACTGTTATCTTTTATGATGTATTTTTGGTAGTTCTTGGTGGCTATAACTTGATCTTGTATAGCCTATTAGGAATCCTTCTGTTTCTGGAAACAGCTCACCCTTCCTGAGCCATTCATACGATTATTCTTTGTTTATTTGTGGGTTCTGTATTATGTTGTAGTGCTTCCCACGGAGTGCTTGTTGTGCTCATTTTTCTCTTTTCTCTCTTTTTCCTCCTCCTCCTCCTCCTCCTCCTCCTTCATTTAACTTTTGATCTCTTTCTTAATTTTCTTCAAAGCTCTCTAGTTTTTTTCCCTCAGAAGAGGAAGACTCACCCTTCCCTTCCTCCCCGCCAAACATCTCCATGTGTACCAGCTACTTTAACTCAGTTCTTCCTCCACCTTCCCTGCGCAGGTACATGCACATACACAGTCTCCAGGTCCTGGTCCCCATTTCTATGTTGTTCTTCTGAGGCAGATGAGGTGGTGGTCATTGCAGCCAGAAGGCCACGGTGCTTCTCCTTTACTTCTCCCTCAATCCATCTGTCAATTTCACCTCCCTTCTTCACACCCTTTCTCCTCCTTCCTTCACATTTAGCCAGCTATTCCTCTCTTTCTTTCCTTTCCTCCCATTTAGCTTTGCATGCAGCATCCTTGCTCTTTAACCAACTCCAACACATCCCTGTTCACTGAACATGCAGGAACCTGTTGCTGCTGGCATCGGTCTAAGCTGATCCTTGCCCCACTGTGTGAGAAATGCTGCTGTATGCAATGCAGTTAGTGCACTTCTACAGTGGCTTAATCACTCAAACATGTATATCATCTGAATTCGTCGTAACATTTGATATATCAAATACATGTGAGGAATGGGGAAGACTGGATCAAGGCTCTTCCAAATTCACTGTTCCAAATATATGTGGCAGCTTGAGTTAAGATCTCTTGAAAGGGCTAAACTACATGCGGCATTAAATTAGGCTGACCATATGAAAAGGAGGCCAGGGCTCCTATATTTTTAAAAGTTGTATTTAAAGGGGAATTTCAGCAGGTCTCATTTGTATGCATTCAGCACCTGGTGATATTCCCTCTTCATTACAACAGTTAAAGCTGCAGGAGCCCTGCCAACTTTTGTATCTTGTCACTCTAATATAGCTCCTGCAGCTTTAACTGTTGTGATGAAGATGGAATTTCACCAGGAGCTACATGCATACAAATGACACCTGCTGAAATTCCCTCTTCATCCCAACTGTTAAAGATACAGGATCCCTGTCCTCCTTTTCATATGGTCAGCCTACATTAAATACAAAGTATGATGTTGATGCTTACCAGTTTGTTTATCTTAGGGAATACTGGGATGGGAAAGGAAACCAGAGTGGGATTAAATGAGATGGGAAAGGAAACCAGAAATCCTTACAGGTCCCATTCAGAGCTATAGAACACAGATTCCCTCTCTCAAAAATGCACTCCAGTTTTTTTCCAACAACCTAATAGATTTGCTGTAATGCAACCTCCCTCTGGAGATCTGCCCCCTATGCATTCTTACTAGGGTCACAGAGCTTTTTGCCTCTAGTGTGTTAACTCATGATTTTGCCAGATACTGGGGATGGTAATTTTATATTATGATAGTTGGGAGGTTTTGTATTTAGTATAAGTTACTGCCTTTGTTACAGTTCTAATAAATTAATCCTTTAAATACACGATCATCATTTCACTATATTTGACAGGACAGTTGACCATATATGTGTTTATCAGCCCAATATTCAAATATATTTACAGACTCTACTAGAAACAATATATGCATTTCTATGCCCATTGTTTCCACTGTATTTACGGAAATGACATTTCAGTAAGTAGGAAGGTTTGGCATTTCACCCCCACCGCCTGGCCCATGTTATGATGGCCTGTGTTGCTGTGTTGGCGTAATCTGGGGTGAAGGAAGACAGTTAGAATGCAGTACTATTGCTAGGCAAGAGAGAAGGCCTTTCTATGTTACTAGACAGAAACGCTGAAACACTACATAATTGTCATCTTGTGTTCAGAACACTTAAAACAAAACTTGGACAAAGCAGCATTTATTTGTTTCCTCCACCACCCTTACTACATTCAATGGAAAATGGGACCATTCTGGGGGGAAAATAGTGCTCAATGATAAACATTCATCCCTTGCAGTAAAAGGGTTATAAAATCAGACTTGCATAATGATTCGACTTCTGAGGCAATTTATAAACAACAGATTACTATTCAAATATTTATGGAAACAAACAGAGATTAACTATAACTGAAATAATGAAGTTTTTAAAAAATCCCAAAATGTGACTTGTCATACCTACAAAGGCCAGATCTACACCTTGTGTTAATTCATTGTGAATGTGGAATAAAAAGCAAAAACTAACACTATGAAAGTGGTATATGGAATGAGTTCTGTGCCTCAACAGTTAGCAGTGCACTTCAATACCACTTTAAAGCAGTAGCGTAAATCTAGCCAAAGTTTCTATTGCTGTACATGTTAAATAATGCCAGTGCTCATAGCTCCCCCTCACATGGTGGGTATTTATTTCTGTTGTGTCTTGCAACAACTCCTTGCTTATGATTTTCTACTACTCAATCCATAGTAACGTGGACAGTGATTAGTGCATGAAGAACTCGTCGGGTGCCTGCCCTGTGAGTTCACCAAGTGCTGCTCGGCCAGCCCTGTTCCGGAGCCGGCCTGGCTGAGTGCTTGACCATGCACATTTTCCGGGACCTCCAGTAATTGCGCAATTCCCCCCAGCACACCATTAGCATGCTGGAAGAATTGTACAATTTCCGTAGGCCCTGGAAAGTATGTTTTGCCTCCCTCTCCCCTGCACCAATCGTGGCGTTAAACGCCCTCTTAATCCAAGAGGGTGTTTAAGGCCACAATTGGCACGGGAAGGAAATGTGATTTCCCCAGCCTTGGGGAATTCACGTTTCTCCCTCCCCCCTACCAATGGGGGCTTGAAGGCCCTGTTAATAGGACCTTTAAGGCCCCCATCATTGTGGGGGGGGAGAGGAACGCAATTTCCCCAAGGCTGTGGAAATCATATATTTCCCCCCGCTGCATTAATGGCGGCCACAGTGGGGGAAAGGACAAAGGGCATGTGCATGTCTTGGTGGAAGTGAGTTCCTTCTGGACCTGCATCCCCTTTGTCCTGCAGGCAGCAATGGGGCGTGTCCATTAGGGTCCAAGGGGGGCGGATGTAGGGCGTCCACTACCCTCATGAGCCCAAGCGGATTTTCACCCCATCGATAACTGCGATGATGTTGAAACCTCAGTGTCTGTTTGTGGTGGGTAGAATCAGATGACCTCTTGGAACAGGTAGAAATTATTCAGCACATGAAGAGGAAAAATTGGAGCTAACACAAGCAGGACAGTAGTGTGAGTGGTCCATATGATTATCATTTAAAATGAGTATTTCTTAATTTTCTTTGGGTTGATTCAAACAAAATGTATGGCTTGAAGGATTGGTAAGATGCTACATGCTTACACACTCACTTCACTTCTCTCCTGCTCTTCCTCTTTTTCACCTACTCAAATTTAATTACTTGCTTACTGGTTCAGGCAAATCATAATTTTCTGCTACATCCAAATGGTAGGCAAGCTGTGGTTTTCCTTATCCTCCGAACCCAAATTGGCAGCTAGCTTCAAACTTTGGTTGCAAATCCTGATTTGGAGGGCAAGTGCAAACCACAGTTTGCCAGTTCAGATGTAATGGTAAGCTATGATTTCCTTAAACCATAAAGTAA
Organism: Anniella stebbinsi; assembly: GCA_029215795.1. Lineage (NCBI taxonomy): Eukaryota > Metazoa > Chordata > Lepidosauria > Squamata > Anniellidae > Anniella > Anniella stebbinsi. The sequence goes on along the minus strand of JARDYH010000002.1, from coordinate 93,611,852 downwards.
CTAATTGAATCTGAGCTCTTGGGGAGAGGAAAAAGCCTGTAAATCAACATGGTTTGGATTAAAGGAGCAGATTATTATGTCTGAACTGATCCATGTCTTCATATGCATTTTTTCAATGTCAGTGTTTTATTCTCTTTCATCTTTCTGTGTTTGATTTCAGGTATTGCATGTATTTGGAAATACTGCATGTGAGGAGGAAGGATACTGAACATCTTTGGAAGAGGCATTCTTTTTGGTAATGTTTCCCTATGTGTACTTGGAAGAGCTGTATATTTTCTGTAACGTAAACTGTGAACCTGTATCAATTGGTACTGCAGCAGTCTGGCTTTTATGTAATTTGAAGTATTTGCAGTTGTTCCATTAACAACACAAGCCTCTGGACGTTTGTTCAGAAGTCAGTCCCACTATCTCCATTGGGACTTACTCTCCACTAAGCATGTTTAGGATTATAGCCTGTGTGTTTAGAAGCTGCAGTTATAACATTGTTCTATTTTATATTAATTATTTAACCGTTTCCATTGGGGGCTGATTATCAGTGTGGAGAATGTGCCCCACCTTCTGATTATCTATTTTTAACATATGTCTGCGTTCAGTTATCTGAAACAAAAAGGGAATGAAAAATGAGGCATGTATTTTGATACGCTCTATATCACTCAGTGTAGAATTTAAATTTTATTTATTGAGAATAGTTTTGAATAGCTCCACCACTCAAATGAGTGCTAAACTAGGCTGACCAGATAAAATCCAGGTCAGGGCTCATGTAACTTTAACAGTTGTAGAGAAAAGGGAATTTCAGCTAGTGTCATTTGTATGCAGTTAGTTCCTGGTGATATTCCCTCTTCATCACAACAGTTAAAGTTGCAGGCACTATACTAGAGTGACCATATACAAAAGAAGGCAGGGCATCCAAATAGAACTTGTTTATCTGAGGGGACTATCCTGTGGTTTCTTGTCTGTTTACACCCTGGGCTAAATTCATTACAATAGAGGAGTTGGAAAAGGAGGGTATACGTAGGAATTTAATGCTAGGGGGCAGAAAGTTTGACTTTTTCTTATCAGAGGCATACTTTTTCTTTTTGTGCTTTAAAAACAAACAGTGCAAACTTACCAAGGAAATGTTTGGGCCTCCCAGTGTCAGTCTGTGTGCTCAGTTGTAGAAAACTTCTGTTTCAAAAAGGCTCCAAAAAGGTAGGAAAGAAAATGTAACTTAATTGTAATTATATTGTACTGCATTCTCTACTTCCTCAAGTGGTGAGAAGTCCAAGAGTAATGGCTGCAGTTTTGGCTGCAATCCTATTACCTGGAAGGAAGTGCTATTGAAGAAACTCCCAGAGCAACAGTGTGGACCCTCCACAGCATTCAAGCATCTTCCAGCCCAGCTGAACTCCCAGCTGTCTGATTCTCTCTAAATTCTAAGTGCAAAACTGATCCCTTTGACCCTCACTCTAGCTGGAGGCTCTTGTCTTCCAAAGTCTGGGGAGAGAAATCCCTGACTGTTCAAGAACATTAGTAATACACCCCTATTCATGTTTACTTAGAAGTAAGCCCCACTGTGCTTAGTGAAGCTTATTCTCAGAAAAATGTGCATAGGATGGCGAATTTTTTTTTAAAAAAGTTTTCCCTACCTCATGAGAAGTGAGACTTGACACCTTTTGCAAATCTCTTGTTAGCTCTTCTGGAAATGGTACAAGCCTGGTTGTTTTAGCCTGTGTGGGTTGTGTGAATGTGAGTGTATGTGGCAGATGGAAGAACTTACCTCCTAATTCAGCTATTGCTGTACTCTTGTTAGGTGGACCAAGTCAAACAAATCTCCACTATAGTTCCTCACTGATAAAATACTGTTTGGAATAATGAAGAGGGAGGAGTTGGGCTTGCCCCTCCTTTCATTACTCCATTGGCAATCATGGTGTATACCTGACATGGAAAGACTCACTGCATTGTGATCTTTACCAGTCTAGGAAGTGTCAACCACATGCTTGCCAACAGCCCTCATAAGGAAGTTTTTTATTAATCATTTTCATTTGTAATTTCAATTAAACTGACAGATTCTGTCTCAAATGGCATGCACGTTAATATCTGTTGACGTGATCTAAAACAATAGGCAAATTGACTAAAATCTAACTACATACATATCCAAACAGAAGTTATTCTACAGTTTTTAATGCAAGGTCAACAGAATTTTGTATTTTGCAATATTTTTTGAAATCTTTATTCTTTGGCACCAAATCTAAACGTTCTCATAAAACTCTCTTCTACCTAAGTGAGCTTAGTTGAATAAATCCCCTACTCATAAGAATGCTGAAGTGTTTACAGCATTTAAGTCTATGAGACTTGTGATGCAGTATAATAGTGGAAGAAATGCAAGAACATCTATGAACACTTTATAGACTACAAAACTCTTAATCAATATACACTTTAAAGGTCACAGAGCCCTTGATTAATAGAAATACTTATGCACAAAATCAACTAGATCTTGTAAATGGAATGAACAATTCAGAATATGAAAAGAATGGCGCTGCAGAAGCAGTCTTTCTTTTAAACTCTGACTCCAGTGTACAATTTGTGATTTGTCAAAAAGTCAAAGTAGTAAAATTGAGAAAGTATTCCTGTTGCTGGACAGAAGATAACAATTTTATTTTTCAACATGTCATACTCTGGCCATATCTATATTATGTCTGATAGGTGAAGATACATGGATTTCTCCAACTATGTTAGTAGTTTCCAAGAGGTATGTACGCTAATATTAATAATATTGAAATGTGTGCAAATTACACCTAGCAGTAATCAGTGATTTTCAATGTTTTTGTATTTTTTATTATTGAAAAACCCTATACATATGACGTTTTCAGTACTCAATTGAGGGAAGAGTTTTTCTATGTGCATGGCTTTCAACGTGGTGGGAGGAGATTGTGGGGCTGCAGGGCAGAGGAAGGGAACTCTTTTTGCGCTCACATAACATTGGCTTCAACATAGTATATTGTAGGTAGCAAATTCTGTAATGGAAAAATATATAAATCAAAGGCTGTATATGCTCTGCAGTTTGAAAACATACCAGAATTCTCTACCAATCAATTTATATTTAAAAATGTTGCCTAATTTATTCTGCTTCAGTGCAGTGTGTGGAGGAGCAAAGAGCTCTGCAAGGCAGTGACACCCTGCAAAAAGATATGAATTAGTCTTTGCTGACAAAGGTGTTCATTGAAAGATAGTAGTTCAAGCTTCTGTTGAAAAGTTTTGATGTCATCACTATTCTGTACTGCTGTGCGTGCCTAATCGGCTGAAAAGTAGCATCTTTAATTAATAATTATTTATTATTAATAAAAATTAATATTTTTTCACTGAGTGGAAAGAACTGTTACATGAATGATGACAAAAGCTAAGTAGATAATGTAGGGAAGGAGTGCTGAGGCTCAAGTGTGCTTTGACCCCCCCACCAGATCTTAATTTCAAGACAGGGGGGAGGATTATAGTTAATCAGTGGCAGCCTGCACATGTTCAGAACCCCTCTCTGTTTTGATTTCACTCACTGAGTGTTTCCAAGCTCTGACTCTGATTAAGTCCTGGGGATTCCTGGGACGGGCGTATAACTTTGGAACTCTCTCCCAAGGTTTAATTTTAGGCAGACTGCTAACACTTTTTTCATTCCACATGTTTATTTAAATATATTGGCCCTGTACCCTCTTTCAAAATTCTCTTCTCTTAATTCTGCTATGGGTAATGTTTTCAAATTCTTTTCAAATGTTTTTGATATATATATATATATATATATATATTTAATCATTCAGTTTCCTTGGGGGGCCTATTTGGGCTGAAAGGCACCTCATAAGTGTATAAATAAAGAAGCAAATACATAAATACATTGTCCTCCCAATTTGCCTATCATCAGACTGCACCTGTTTATGATGGGATTTCATTTTGAGCAATTCAGCAGTACTTGTGCAGAGAATGTGCATGAGCTCTACCCAGACTACCTTTGCCCTGCCCTTTCCCTATCTTGATATATTGGCCCCTCCTACTAACTTTATGCAGCTTTGTTTCTCTCCAGTCTACTAGTTTCTTATTAAACAGCTATTGTAAAGGGTTAAACTGTTTCCATATGTCCAGCATGTTAATATGGTCTGTAGCCGTTGGCATCTTCATTTTCTGCTGCTACCTGTGTGTTCCTCCATGTGTGTGTGTGTGTGTGTGTGTGTGTGTGTTGAGAGAGAGCGAGAGAGCCCGCATGTGCATATGCAGTGACATTTGAACTGTGCTCTGATTGTGTAAATGAAACTGTTAAGTCTTTGTTGGAGGAGATATTAATTCTGAGCACTTATACCCCTCTGTTTCTTCTGCTCTCGAAGCTAACAGGGGAGCATGTCAAACAATATACAACAGAAAAGAATGCAAATAAACTTTAGCCTACATAGCCCAGCAAAGCATTTAGCCGCCCACTTGCAAAATACTTAATTCTTGTACACATGATACACAAAGAATGCAAGCTAGTTTCACCAATCCCTTTAGCCACACGCACCCTAACACACAAACCTTAAACCTGATCCTTGTCTTTATATCTGTGAGGTTGGAGTTCTTGCTAATAAAGGAGCTTTTCCCATGATGCAGTGTGATAAGGATTGGCCTACATGTAGCCCAGCAAGCCACTGCTGATGTTTTCTTGATTAGGTGTCTTATCTTCCATTGAGCTGCATCAGATGAAGGTTGCTGACAGCGTAATGGCAGGGAAAACGTCGGACAGCTCCATAAAATGGCAGCTATGTTATGACATGTCAGCCAGGACTTGGTGGATGGTAAGTTGGCGCAATAACACTTTTTTCCCCCTTTCCTGAAAGACTTTTTTTTTTCTTTTTGAACTCCTCCTTCATTGGTGCAATGCACGTGTTATAAAGTTCACATCCGCGCAAAAACTTTCAAGTGCAAGTTCAGTGACTCTGCGGAGCCCTAAGCATCAATGCATGTTAGATAAGGTTTCTCTTCTATTGTAGAGGGGCCACGGGCAGCGTTGTTTTGGAACTACAGCAAGGGCAGTATGAAGGGTTTAGCACTTTGATTTAAAGTAACTAACTAGCAAACAAACAAAAAATCCCACAAAATGTTGATTTTACTTTGTGCCCAGGCTGGGTGGGTGTGAGAATGTAGACCTAGAAGCAATCACGGGGAAAAGAAAGAAGCAGTGTCATCATGGTCTTGGCTAATTGTTCTTGAGTTGGTCCTAAAACAGAGCAATCTGCCTATTTATTCCGTTTCTTCTGAATAATTATTTAGAAAGTGCATTGTATCACGTTGCGAGCAGCTTCCTAATCAGTATGCAGTTGTCCCCCACGCTTCCCTTAATTTGGAATCCTCCTCCCTTTCAATGAATACAGTAACTAGAGCAACTACTGATTAATATGCCGCTTGGCATAATTAAATTTAGTTAATGAAGCTATGCATATTAAGTCCAATTCTTCTTTGTCTGGGCAAGGATGGCTTTTTTGAGGGGGGATTCATATTTATACAGCTGCAACTGAAGGAAGAAAACAAAACAAAAAGACAGAGGTGAACCCAGGGAGAAAGAACTTTTATAATGTTACTGAGAGAAGGAGTTTGAAAGTTTCTTTGAACAACATGCTGGGACCAGGAACAAGTGCTTTGGCAAAGAAAAGCTTGTCTCTTCACCAGTGTGTTCATGAAATTTTATTCATATGCTCATTTTGGTGTCTAGACAATAGCTCCTTGTATGAAATAGCCATGCTATGAATGAAGACCTTCTGCTGGCAAAACTTCCATTATGAATATTAATTTCATTCCTGGGTTGCTTTGTCTGTTCATGTATTTTTTACTCCTTTCATTTCTTCCTTGATTGCCTTTGCTTGTTTGTCTGGATAATTATTATGCTTACTGCATGGGCTGCTTTTTCACAATTAGTACAGTGCAGAGACAATAGACACTTTATTCATGGCCGGTGGGTATGAGGAGCACTGGTGAACAGCACGTCCCAGTGCCTGGACAGAAGGCAGATCTCTGATTCTTAGTGTCTTTCTACATCACACCACTTTGCAAGGACTTTATTCTTGTTTTATTTATTTCCCCCCCTCAAAAGGTGGATATTGCTATGTGTCTTCTGAGGAGGTCACATACTAAGGGAGTATTTTCATTTGAAGGATGTTTGCTGCATGTCGTTTTTGCTTTGAATTTTTCATAGGAAGGAAACTATTTCTACTTGTTGAACATTTGTATGCTGAGTGATCACATTAATTTAGTTACACAAAGAAAGGAAGTCAGTGATTAAAAAGTGGTTTTGTTGAGTCTATGTTTTTAATTTGGCATTAGGACTTGGTGAGAACAGATTGCTGTTTAACGCTTTAATCAGAATTTAGTGCTTGATGTGTGTGTGTGTGTGTGTTTGTTATTTAAATGAGCTATTAAATTAGTGATATTATAAAATGTATGTTGTGACAGATTTAATAAAATTACTGCATGTTCACAGATTTTTTTGAGACAGTAGCATGCCTATGTTTTAAGAAAGGTTTCTTTAAGGACAGCTTTCCAGTAAGCTGGCATTGTTTAAAGAAAATCAATACTTTCACTCATGAGTATTTTATTAGGAAGTATAATCTTTAAAATAGAGGTAATTATTATAACCATACTACCATTAGTTTGTTATGCAAGGATATTATATAAAAGTGTTACTGATAGCTAAAGAATGCATTTCTTAATGGATATGTACTTTTAAGTGACATAACTTATCTGAATTATTTCAGAGGTTTCTGTGTTCTGCAGAATCAGAGATAAAACTTGTGTAAATACAGACATCTGCCTCATTCAGTAGCAATTATTAATGTACAGTATTTTAGGCATGAAACCTCGATACAATGATTTTCAGGAATAAAAATAAATGGCATGGTATTTTCAGAGAATTGTTATGTCTTTATCTGTATGGTTTAGATAATTATCTTGCTTGTAGCAGAAAATGTATGTAGGCTGAAATCTTAAGCATACTTTCTTGGAAGTAAGTCCCACTGAAATGATTGGGAAGTATTTCTGAGCATATTTAGGATTGGGTGGTAAGGCTGTGATTGTAAACATATTTACTTGTATTTTTGTTCCGTTAAACCAGTGGTATTTACTTCTAAATAATGTGTTTAGGATGGGGTTCCCTAGGGAAATTTCTCATTCACTTACAGTACCATTTAAATATCATGTAAGAAATGTTACTTAGAGTATTGAAAGGACTACCAGTAAGTCATGATTACCATACACGTTTGCATATCATTGGCCATTTAGGATATTTAAAATCTTAATTCTTCTTAGTCTCTTCTAAACATAGTTCTATTAATTTCAGTTACTTTAGAGATAGTGGTTTCAAGACCATGGACTGTTTTAAAATGATAAAAGATCTTTCCCTTTCCTGCTCCTCCTCTAGGCAATATTATTACTGTGTTGCAGAGTGTTGTTTCCTCCCTGATTAGCTTTTATTCAAATCATTTATTTAGCATTGTTTACTAATTAATACATTGCCTTTGGAAGCGGGAATTTAGAAAAATAGATATATGATTTTTCTCCTTCTAAACATTGTTATCTTTGAATAATACAAACAAGATTCTTGAAATAGCATAAAAGAAGGAAGTATGAACAAGAGTACACCACTTAAACTCTAAGAAGTGTCTTCATTTCTTTACTAGGTATTGGAGAAATTAGCCTGGATACTACTCAGTTGCCAGACAGAGTTTTCTAATCCTGTTGCACAAATCTTATATTTATTATTTGCATTCATAGATATTTTTATTCAGTTTGATCTTTAATTAGAGAAATGACTTTGCATTATGTGTATCATGAACAGGTTCTCATTTATAGTAATGAGTTTTTATAAAGAGTGAAACTTAAACAGGTTTTGGATTTCAGGCTCAAAATTGTAATTTGGCTTATGTAAAATGTATTAACGTACAAATAAGTTATAATTAAAACAGATAATTTGAAAAAAATATTTTGAAAGAAATCTACCCAACATTAGTCTTTCAAACTATAATAATAATACAAAAATATAATATAACTATATGCTGAAATGTGTGGTATTTGTGTTGTTGTCATAGAAATACTAATAACACTTCAGTGGAGCTCCAGTATGGTACAGTTATAAAGAAACACAACTGAACAGTTTCCGAATTTTGGTTAATTTTATTTTCAGAGTACCTCAGCTCCATCAATTTGTGAGCCAATGAAACTTTGTTCTCGGTTATGACTTATTACATAGTTGATTTAGAAGCAAGTGTATATAAATGGTATATACTCAAAAGCGATATATAAATCTGTGTATTGAATAAATATATAAATAATAAAACCGTGGATATGTTGCATATGCTGTCTTTATTCACAGACCTAAAAAGGAAGATCTTCTGTAAATTTAGGAAGCTAGGTTAAGTACAATTATATTAGCAAACCACATCGCAAACCTGTTATCTACTTTTTAAAAAGATGCATTTTTATGTATCTGTTTTGATCAGAACATGTGTTTTTGTTGTGACATACAATTAAAGAAAATGAATTTGATGTGACACTTAGGTTCTGTGGCTTCTGGATATTTTTATGTCATGAGTGTTGCAATTCTGCTTCAGTAACATTTCTAGTCAGTTGCTTGGTCATGAGATAAGGGCTGCAATCCTGTGCAGATCAACTAGAAAGTAAGTACTTTTAACGCAGTGGGACTTACTTCCAAGTAAACTTCCATTAGTTTGTTATTCAGACTGATCTATGACACAAAGGAGGTTACCCCTGCATGTGCGTATGCATGTGTATGGTATTCAACGTATTTTAGCACATAGTCTTTAAAAGAAATCAGGCTCATCATAGTCTGGTAAAATACCACACATCAACTTTCATACTTTCTTTTTACTTCTGCAGAACTATTTCTTGCCCTTGCATAAGATACTTCACAAATTGAAGGCCTATAACTCTTTTAGTTACATTGTTTCATGTATTGTGCTTCATTAAGGAAATTAACAAGGCAAGTTTATATTCATACATTTGTCTAATATCAAGATTTTAGTTACAGTGATTTCAGTGTTAACGTTCCTTATGGATTTAAAATGTATGGGCCCAATCTTGCCAGTTAAGCACTTTTGTTCCTAGCTATTTCAATACAATTAGGCTGAAATGAATAATACTTAAAAGTGCTTATCTTTGGCTGGATTAAGCTCTGTGGTATTTGGAAGTGGGGAGAAAAGGTCTCTTCATCATCAGACTTGTTTCAGATAAGGACACAATCCTACGCATGTTTAGACAAAATTAAGTCCTACAATGCCTATAGGTAGCTTGGGCATACTGGGAGGTGTAGAACTTTATTCTGAATAAACATGCGTAGGATTGTATTTTATTTTCTTCAGTTTGTTGATCATTTCAGTTATTGTATATAATCTCTTTTCTAGTTCTCCATTTTGTATAATATATTTTAAGTATAAGCTCAGAAATGTGTAATTATTTTTATTTATTTATTTATGTAATTTATTTATTTATTTATTACATTTGTATACCGCCCCATAGCCGAAGCTCTCTGGGTGGTTTACATATGCAACATTAATATGAGTCTGATCTGTTGGTTTTTAAAAATAGAATAACTACTATGATAAAAACTTCACCCTATCCTGTTGAGCCTTCTAAATATGAGATGCTTTCTTAAAACTCTTAAAAACTCGACATATCTCTGAAGAAAACTGGAGCAGATTTTAAATGATGTCAATAAGGAATTGGATCCTAACATAGCCTTCTTTTGACCCAGTGGAGAAGCCCTCTGGTGGAAGGAGGGAGGAGGCAATTTTTACTGATTTCACCTCCCCCTGTTCCAAAGGATCCTCCAGCCTTTCAGAACAGATTTTAGAGGGTACAAGGGGCTGCAGACATAGGGGGAAATTATCCAAAATTGCTATCTCCCCCCTTCTCCTGCTGTAGCTAGTAGGAGCAAAGGTGGGATCCAAGCCAGTGTCATTTTTAACTAGCATTTATATAGATAAATTAAAGGGTCCTTATAATTGTTTCACTGATAAAATTACTTTGGCCTTGAATTCACAGATAAATAACTTTGAGTTGCAATTTAGGGTAGAATTGACTGTTAATAATACTGAAGTAAGGCTTCTTCTCATAGCGCTGATATACTACTCCATTGTATATTCTTGCATAAAATCATAATTTAATTTACAGTTGGAACTCTGTACATGGAAACATTTCAACCATTCTCAAAAAATGTTTCACCTCAGCAACCTGAACATGTCCACAGCTTTGGATGCAATCAAAAATTTGTGCCACAACAACTAAAGTAGTGTTCTACTCCCAAGATCACTGAAATGTAGCTGTTCAGCTTGTCTTACTTACCTTTAAACCACACTATTAGATCCTGTTACATCTTTCTATATGGCAGAAAATCTAGAGCACCACTTTGGAGACCATAATTCAGGAGATATCCTGATGATGTAGCAGTGTCGATGGGTGTAGAATCCCAACATAGGGATGCTGCTGCTTTAGGAGTAGGATGATATGCCTGACCCTACAGTGTGCTACTTCCTGCTAATTCCACATAGGTTTGGGCTGCAAATCTAGCCCCTTCACTTTGCATTCTAAAGGTTATTCTAGAAAAATAGTGTTGGAGAAACAATACTTTGTCATGTAGGCCAATAAAAGTCAGTAGTTGCAGCCTGTCCATCCTAAAACGTTTAAAAGTATTTTTTTTCATTAATGAAAAACAGCCATTATTTAGTTACATATTAAATATCCCTAAACGTTCTCCAGAACAATATTGTTTTTCTTTCCGGTAGAAGTGAAATGGTTTAGTAAGAAACTTCTTAAAGAACCTTTAATCAATGGCATTGTGCCATTAACTTCTGCTAGATGACATAGTTTGGCCACAGTTCAGTGGACTGTTGTGTGTTTTGAACATCCCATTGTTTTCAAAAAGCTTAAGGGTATGCAACAGTGCACTGAAATTGCCACCCTTGTCCTTTTCGCTTTCAAAAATCATTTTAATAGGCTTTGTTTCTTAATGTTTTCCCACCTCTACAAAAACAATGGCCAAAATTCAAAGAGCTACATATGATGTTTCACATGTGCATTAGGGCTTTCCTGCCACCCCCTTTTCTCCCATCTCAATGACCCCTAAAGAGATACTCCTGAGGATCTGGGATCCATTTGGATGGGGGGAAGTGATTGGGGAAATTGATGATACACCCCTGTGTGCATAGAAATGGGGCTCTGTGAAACCCAGATAATACCAGAAGCATCAGCAATCACAAGTAAATCTACAGTGTTAGATAATGTGAAGAATTTGGTGCCTATAATACATTTCTAGGAGTACTAAGAACAATTGAATCTAAAACTGCCCTCTTCATAAATGTGATAATGGAATGAAATTTTAATTTTTCACATTAACGACATAAGAAGAGCCATGACGGTTATATGCTACTTCCAGTATCAGAGGCAATATGCCTTTGTACACCAGCTACATTCTTTTGAAGGTCTGTGGCTAGGTAAACAACCAAATTATAGTGCCCTATTTATATTTGCTGCAGCTTAGTGGCTTGCACAGGTCTGTCTGGCATACTTAAGTTACTGATACACAGAGGATATATATTGCATACAATAGTTTCACCAAACAACATGTCCTTTGTATCTAAACCTGACCTGCATTGACCTCTCTCTCTATGCTGCTCAGCCTCCTCTTCTATTCAGTCATTGACAAGGAGGCACTTTCCTTATTTCATGTTCCAAGTGTTCTGAACAGTTGGGGTTATTGATTTTATTGGGCTGTTACAAACCCCTGCAGATGAATATACACACAAAAGTATTCAGGCTATAGGGAAGTCTTAATTAAATAGGTACAGCTTAGAATATGGCACAATCTGTATTCGATGTAAGATATTTAGACTGCAATCCTGTTTACCCTTACCTGCAATTAAATTCCAGCCTCGCTACTCTGTAGGCATGTATAAGATTGCACTGCACATAACAAGTTAGGGGTTGTTTCTCATTGACTCTGGAAACAATTTGACAGCAAAGTAAGGACATTTTGAGGATCTGTATCTAAAGAATTGCATGCCTATTTTTGCATGCCCAAGGGGGCTTTGAATTTAAGCAACTTATTTCTGAAGCATCAACTCTCTACGTCACACCGTCACACCGTGGAAACCTTTTGAAACTGAGGCGAATTTCCAGTGGAATTTGTGGTATGGCATAGGTCTTATAAAATCATTGGGTTTGGTAAAATAAGCTCTTTGGATCTCCTCTGTAGACCCCTGTGTGCTGAGCTAGTTAATAACATTTATTCATTCATTGGTTTGGTTTGGTTTTTCATTCTAATCAGCTCTATATTTGCATTGATTTAAACGGTCAATTCCCCTCTATGCAATTTAATATGTCTGCATGGGGAAATGAGGAAATGGTGAAATGAGCAGGGCTGTACAGCTGAGGAGCTGGCACTTATTTTGGTGAGTTCATATTTTCTAGGATCTGCAGTCATGGAGTTGCCACAACCATGTTCACACCCTCCTCTTTCCACATAGTCATGTGCACTGCATACATGAATCTGGCAGTGGGTACTGCTGTTTAATGGCATCTATAGCCAATACTGACATATATTCCAGTCCAGACATTGAAAACAAGTTCAGCTACAGTCTTATATCTACTTTAATGTTTTATAGCTATCAGGCTGGTACAAATGCTGTGTGGTTCTTATTCTACTGGCTTCATGCGACTTGTTTTTCTTCTCCGCAGCATTAATTTCCAAAAACAGGAATGAAATGTACACAGCTTTGATTTTGTGCCTCCCATTCTACACATTCCTTGAAAGTTTCAGAGGGATACTATAGGTACATCCTCTCTGATCAGGCTACCTACCTCCTTTCTAGTGTGAGCATGGCCATTGCTCTGCTTTGCAGTGTTTTATTTACAAGAAATCTTAGGACTCTTAATTGTTGATGAGCTGAAGGTAATAGCTCAAATGAAGAATTAAGCTAGCAAAGATCTAGAATTATATACTCATTGTCAGCACCTCCTCTTCCTGGTCCTCAGCTGAGTCATTGCTTTCAATTGGATCTTCTCCCTCTTCCTGGGTAGACTAGCTCAAATAGTCAGTTGGCAATAGAGCCTCCTGGCAGCCAAACAGTGCTCCTGTGGTGGCTCTGGGCTTTCCTCTGGTGCCAGAGGACGAAGGTGGAGAACCAGTGATTAAGACAAGTGTCAGATGAGTTATTGCCCCCCCTAGATAAGGCATCCTTGAGATAAGCCTCTTCGGGCTGCCTTTTGGACTACTGCAGGTTTCTTCTGGTCTTCTGTTGGAGAGGGGTTTTCCATGGAGTTCCAAGCCTCCTCCTCTGAACATGTTTCTCTGAAGTCTGGGTAAGACAGAAACCTGATACTAGCACAGAGCAAGGAAATTCTCATGTTTGGCAATTTCTATGAATACTAGGGATGTGCAGGGACCCCCCGGATTGGATCGGGACCCGGATCGGGACCTCCAATTTTGTCCTGGATCGGATTGGACAAAATCGGAGGCCCCTTGGATCGGATCTGGCCTGATCCAAAAATCGGACATCCGATTTTTGGATCAGCCACCATTTTTGTTTTCCCCACAGACTTGCATTGGGGGAAAGAAAGCTTTCCCCCAATGCAAGTCTATGGGGAAAAAATGGCGGTGGGTGGGTGAGTGGGGGCCTAACTCCCCCCTCCCTGTCCCTCCCCCCCGCAATTACCTCCTGGGGCCGTCTGCGTGCACCCGCGAGCGCCCGTGAACGGCCCCAGGAGGTAAGCCCCCCCTCGTGGTTCTCCTTACCTGCCGGGGCCGTCCTCTTCCATCTGCTGCCACCCGGGCGGCAGTGGATGGCAGCGGACGGCCCTGGCAGGTAAGGCCCCCCTCATGCTCCTCCTTACCTGCTGGGGCGTCCTCTTCCTTCACCTGCTGGAGATCTACTGAGAACTAGGCTTCACGGCATAGTCCTCAGTAGAGCGGCAGGTGGACCCCCTTCCCTCCCTCCCTCCTCCCCTCCCTCCTCTCCCCCGCGATCCTCACCTGGCCGGGCTGTCCGCTTCCATCAGCGGACAGCCCCCCCAGGTAAGCAGACAGCCCCCCCAGGTAAGCCACCCCCCGCTCTTTACCTGGCGGGGCATCCTCCTCCGTCCATTGCCGGTAAACTACTGCAAACTAGGCCTTGTGGCCTAGGTCGCAGTAGTTTACAGCCTGCAATGGAAGGAGGAGGACGCCCTCCCAGGTAAGCCCCTCCCCCGCTGTCTGCTTCCATCGGCGGGCACCCGCTGGCGCCCGCCAATGGAAGCGGTGGCGGGTGCCAGTGGGCACCCGCCGATCTTCTGATTTTTTCCGAACTGGATTGGGTCCTTCCGGACCAGTTCAGAAAAGATCGGACGATCCAGAGGGGTGATCGGAAATCGGATAATTGCATCGGATTTCCCCTGGATCGGCTCCGGATCGGCTCCGGATCATGGATCGGAGCCGATCCAGTGCACACCCCTAATGAATACACAATAGCAGAGGACACCATTTGGTTGAGGGTTTACTATCTAGCTTACTTAGTATGACCCTGTTCAAGTGACACACTAAGCCACTGTTCTTAAGCACTTTGTGCTAAACATTATGGCTTAGCGTTTCAGATGAACCCTGACTTAGTGTTTCAGGTTTAAATATGCTCACTAACCATTTACTGCAAAATAATTAGCAGCCTAACCATGGCATAGAGCGTCATCACACAGGGGGAATTCACATTTCCTTACCATTGCTTCTCTGCTCTGCTTTTGTCCCTCTTTGTTTCCGGGGGGGGGGGGGAAAGAGCAAGTACACAAAGACCACGTGGCCCATTCAAGGGCTCTTTTTATTGGGATGCTTTCCCTGCACACCGCAGGAGATCGTGGTACATTCCGTTTTTTTGGAAAAGTCTGCTTAAAAGGGGTCTATTTTGCGATGGAAAAATGAGCGAAAGGAGTGGGAGGCGCATGGGAGGCGGACGTTGTCTAAAGGATGCACGCGCATCCATAAGTGGGCAGTAGCGAGCGTGCGATAAAACGCTCGTCTGATGAACCTCTTAGTGTGTTGTCTGAACAGGACCTATAATAATTATTACAGAAATTAGTAATTAGAAAATTTACATCTAGACATTTTTGGACATATTTCTAGCAACTATGCTGAAATATTAATTATTGTTGCTTATTTTTTTTTTCAAATGTTCTTTGTGTGTTTACATATTTATATAAAGCATTTTATTAAAACCGCAGGTTGACATATTAACTTTATGCAGTCTATTAAATTATACATGTTAAAGGGTGTGAATGTGAATGATGATGGCATGTGTTAGTTTTTAGAGACTAGAAGCCAAACAAGAGTTCATTTATTCCATTGATCTTTACAGTTCATAATACAGATGTAAGCTATAAGCCTTCTGGTGGCTGGCTTATGAACAAAGCAGTGCATTAGTATATCATTATTGCTGTGCTTTTATAAATACATTATCAAATCTTTTAAGCTGTATACAGTTTTAAGTGCTACATAGAGTGGCACAGGAATTGTTGTTTCTTTTGATTTGTCTGCCTTAAGAAAAATGACACTCTTTATATATGTGTATTTGAATTGGACATTTTTCTTCTTCATCCTTTTTGGTCTTTTTTCATAATTGTTTTATGCTTCCCAGCTCTTCATATTTCGGCCTTTTCAACAATATGGACTTAAATCTAGTGAAAAGTGTTTTATGCAATACTTTTTTTTTTTTTAAAAAAGCAGCATCAGAAGGGGATGCTGAACAGACTTTCAATAAAAAACATCAAAATTTGTTGTTTTTAGCATGCTATTAAGAGTAGTAAAATTTTCAGTATTTTGGATGGTCGAGTTTGATTCCTGATTCTGTTACACTAAGTATCAAAGTTTTATTGACTTCAAAGCATGTCCACTTGGGACAATCTAGGGGCTTCTTATGGTCCTGGTTTGATGTTTTAGCACATAACTGGAAGTGTGAGAATGAAACAATGTCTGAAGAAAGAAGGAAAGGCATGCCAGTAAGATAACTGTAGTCTCCCTATTGCAGTTACAGGAAGAGACAATGGCCAAATCTACGCCAAATCTACGCCAAGTGGTATGAAAGCGGTTTATAAAAGGCAGGAGCCACACCAAGCAGGATATAGCACTATGAAAGTGGTATGAAAGCATATATGGTATGTGTCTATGGTCCCCAACAGTGCAATACCGCTATAAACAGTAGTTTGGTTCCTGCCTCTTGTATACTGCTTTCGTAGTGCTATATCCTGCTTAGTGTAGATTGGGCCTAAGACTCAGAATACAACAGTGTAGAAATTAGAACTCAGTAAGAGAACAGAACATTCAAAATTAGAATGTAGCTTTAATTTGACTCCCTTTGAGTTAGCAGCAAATCTATTCCTTGTCAGAAATAATTAAAAGTACAGGAAGTGGAATATATAAATAATGATTCCAAGGAGTCCAGAGAGATTGCAACTTATTCTAAAGCAGATTTCTATATTACAGTGTTGGGGGTCTATTATGGCATCCATGGAGTTGCCATTTAAGAGGTCATAAACTATTTATCATCATCTATAATTTGCTTTTGTGTGCTGAAATTTATCTTATGAGCGGTTAAATTCCTCAGCAGGTGGGATCCCTATTCCTTTGCAGCACTTTGGATGTGTGAGACTTCTATTTAAGAAAAACGCAACTCATTTCGGTATAGCAGTAGCTGTTCTACTATAAAAAAGTGTTCTAAAATTCCCTTTCCATATCTTGTTGCTCTTGTTCAACATGTTCTGTATGATTTATCTGTCTTTGATTATTCTGTACTCTACAGATTGATTTGCAATTATCTTTTTACCTGTATCTCATAATCAGAGAGACTAGATATACAATGACAAATGTATCAGGGGAGGAGGAGGTTTTCTTTTCCTATCAGCGTCCTACATTTTACCAGCAATAATGAGCTGTCACAGTATGAGTTCTGGAGATGAGATTAGTGCACGGAAGAATGAATAAACCTGTAAACAAGAAGAATAATTAAATCAAGCAGAAAATAATAACAAGCACGTTAACGGGTATTCAACATGAAACCAGGACGGGATCGAATCAGGCAGTTGGGCTGTAAAAAACACAAATTTGCTTATGTGAAAATTGTATTAAATTGTAAAACTTTTACAATTAATATTCACTGAGATCACCAGGGATTCATGATCTGTAAACTGACCATTATTTAAGTAGCACAGAAGACGAGTTAACATTTAATCCAGCACTGCCAGCACTGCTTTATGCAAGCTCCTTCTTACTAAAAAGGCTTTTAGGTGTAAGTCAAATGTACCATGTATAATCTTTGTTGGTGACAGTCCATCTCTGTCAAATGGCAGGAATTACAAGGGCACAGGAGTAATGGCAAACAGGTATGGGTCTAAACTATGTAAACTGTTCTTCTGTAATAAGAGGAGAAGAGTGACTGGTTCCTTCCCTAAAATATTCACTATTATATCCTCTGTGTTCCACAGAGCAGTTGAAGGGAGAAATTCAAGATTTAGCAGTGGACCTCAGAGTGATGATTGCTTTGTAATGGAACAAATTCAATTACATGAAATATTAGACTCTTCTCTCACTGCCTTAGTCCTCTTCAATCTATTTAGGGAAGTCAAGAAGAAAAAAAAGAAGCCTCTTAACAGATGCCTGGCTGCCTCAGTACAGAGAGGAAAACCATAATTTGTCTGTAATCCCTAAAGCAAACAGTTGTTCATTAAGAAACAAAACTAATGTAATCTTGATTATTTGCTCGGATTTCTACTCTATCATGTTGTTTTGTACAGCTGGCAGGCTAATGTAATTTTACTAAGAAACCTAAAGCAATCTGGTACTCAGACAACACCATGCAGATTTAGGTAAATTTGGGACCCAGATTAGCATAATACTAACTAATCACGAATATCATTTGCATTAATTAGAGTATTGGGACAAGATTGTTTTTTAAATGGAAGAAAATTGAAAGAAAGATTAAGGACAAGAGCTTATGAACCTAGTTCTATGGATACAAGTATATAACAGATGATTTCTGCCATAATGCCTAATGTTTTAATGTTTAAGTATTAATTAAAGTATTGGGGAAAGATTGTTTCTAATTGGAAGGAAACTGAAAGAGATTAAGGGCAAAGCTTATGAATTGCTTTTGCTTAAGGCAAGTGTGTAGCAGATGATTTCTCCTATAATGCCAAAGAGCTTAAAATGTGTAAAAGATAGGGTGTATAATACACTAAAGGAGTTTAGAAAATGCAAAGGTTTACTTATGTGTAGGTTTCTCTCAATATAAAATTGCCTATACTCAAGTAAATAGGCTACAAAGCTACAACATAAACTCCAATCTCTTTGTAAGTTTTTTACTAAGCATTTCCATGTTCCAATCACCCTTTCTCATCAAAACCAGATAAAAGCATTATAAATTATCATTTAAAACTTAACAGTATAAAAAGCAATATAAAAGTCAAAATTACACTATATGTTAATTAACACAAACCTATTTATTTGACTTATGTTTGTGCTAATATAGAAAACACTTGATGGTTGCAACATTAAGTAATGGCGTGCATGTGTTGAAAAAACTATCTTTGATCAAATACCAGTAATAGAGGTTTCAAACTACCACAAATGTAATACTTTCCCAAGCAGTTCACACATTCTGCTACAAATCATCAAAGGTTGTGCATGTATTTATGAATCAGTCCTTAGCCCCAGACCCAAACACCTAGAGCCTATCTACACTACTGCTTTAAAACGGTTTATAACAGTTTTAAACCGGTTAATAATGGCTATTAACCAGTTTAAACTGTTTTGAAGCAGTAGTGTAGATAGACTCCTAATTAAAGTCTCCTGAGGGTTATTGTCACCTAGAGCAACTGAAGTGAAATAAGAGAAAAATACATTCTCGAATGATCCCCAGAGACATACAGAATCCTATAGGGTATAAAATTGAAGACAGTAGCCATGTACTAACACTTGTGGCGCAGTCAAGACACTTAGTTAAAGAAGTTCATCAAGCTAGCTGCTGACTTTTCCTAAGGAACTTCCATCTAACACAACCCATCTTCAGACTATAACATTGTTTCTGATGAGAAATATTTTCTTAATAGTATTTTCCCCGCCTGGGTCATTGCTGCGAGGACTCATCTTAAGAGCAATGCATCAGAAGTTGTTGCAGGAATAAAATCCAAAGCAATCACATAAACTGGAGCCCCCAAGTGCATTTGGCTGGCAGAATTGTGCTCTAGAAATTCCTCAAAAAGCAAGCCATCACTGGAATCCCAAGGTTAGAGTTATCTTTAGGACAGGTGGAGGCAGTTCATGTCTGTCAGGTGAACAGATATGCCAGGAAACTCATTTCAGCAGCACCAGACTTCCAATACAAAGCCTGTCCCATTTTTCCAAGGAGGTTTGCTAAATAGTCCAAGCAGCCAATCAGGATGCAACTAGTTACCAAGGTGGGGCCAAGACACTAAGGGCTCAATCCTATGCATGTTTAAACAGAAAAATGTCCTACAACTCTCGGCATTCCCAGCCAGGAATGCTGGGAGTTGTAGGGACTTTTTTCTGTCTTAACATGCATAAAATTACACTTTAAGGCTGCAATCCTGTTCATGCTTGCATTGGATTATGTACCATTGAACTCCATGGGACTTGGGTTTTTTTAGTAGACAAGCATAGAATTGCACTGTAAATATGGCTCTCACACTAAGATTAGGGTGACCAGATAAAATCCAGGTCAGGGCTCATGTAACTTTAACAGTTGTAGAGAAAAGGGAATTTCAGCCAGTGTTGTTTGTATGCAATTAGTTCCTGGTGAAATTCCCTCTTCATCACAGCAGTTAAAGTTGCAGGGGCCCTGCCTTCTTTTGTATATGGTCACTCTAGTATAGTGCCTGCAACTTTAACTGTTGTGATGAAGAGGGAATATCACCAGGAACTAATTGCATACAAATGACACTGGCTGAAATTTCCTTTTTTCTACAACTGTTAAAGTTACATGAGCCCTGACCTGGATTTTATCTGGTCACCCTACTGTACTGGGACTTTGTGCTGACAATGGCCATGTTTGCACATAATGCTAAGCCAGGATTTGTTTTAAGGATATTTTATTGAACAAACCAGGGACTGTCTTGCATATGATCAAAGTAATGGCAGCTTCTTTTGCCTATTCCTGGTTTGTTTCCCCCTGCCTCTTTTGCCATTTCCTGGCAGGAATCCCAAATGCCTTTGCAGTGGTCAAGGACTGCCGTGAACTCATCAGCTGGGTTCAGACGCCACTGAGTTTTTAAACTCATGATGGCTTATTTGGCCAAAATAACCCACTCTGATAACCGTCAGTCTGCAGAATGGGTTATTTTAGGGTGACTATATGAAAAGGAGGACAGGGCTCCTGTATCTTTAACTTTTGTTTAGCAAAGGGAATTTCAGCAGGTATCATTTTATGCATGCAGCAACTGATGAAATTCCGTCTTTATTACAACAGTTAAAGCTGCAGGAGCTAAATTAGAATGACCAGATACAAAAGAGGATAGGGCTCCTGCAAGCTTTAACTCTTGTGATGAAGAGGGAATTTCACCTGTTAAAGTACAGGAGCTCTGTCCTCCTTTTAATATGGTCACCCTAGTATTTAACTCATCATGGATTATCGTGTTGTGTGTGATCACAGTGGGTTATTTTGGTCGCCTACAGAGTTGCTTGGCAAGAACAGTCAAAACCACTGCCACTGCTCTCCTCCAAACTGTAGATCTCTGTTTCCATGATCTGCCTAGAAACTATGTTTGCAGCTGGAGTCCAACCCTGCCCCAGACCCCACCCTAACCCTTCCTTTGGCAGTTGTTCTGCAACCTCCCCAAGTGTCAAACACCATCTCGGTCGGGTGGTGGCAGGTGTGCAGGGTTATTTTGCCCTGTAAGCATCTTTGCCAGGAGATGCTGTGTATGAAGTTTTGTCCTGCCTCTGCAAATGTCCATGGAGTTACAATTGCCCCCCTCTTTTTGGTGAAAAGGTGCTTTTACTCTTGTAGCTTTGTCAGTAATCAGGGTTTGCATCCCTACTAGGCGAGGCTGTGTATGAAATTTGGTCCTGATCCTTCAAACCTCCAGCACTGTAGAGCCTCCCCACCCCCTTTGCATGATGATGCTGGAAGCACTGAATTAATCTTTCCCCTCTCATTGGGATATTGTGGAAGGTTAAAGCAGGCTGCTATGCTGTTGTCAATATGTGAAACACCACCACTGCTGGGGCAGGGCGTTGACTCAGATTATACTCAGTGGTTTAATAAGTTACACACAGTAGCATATTTGTCTGTGTGGGGGTTAAAAGTAGCTTCTTTTCAAAATAAACTAGCGTGAGTAGCTTATTAACCCATCATGGCATAAAGTTACATCCATCGCAGCCACTATGTCACCTTCCATTGACTGTTTAAACAGGGTGGTTAAATCACAGAGCCAACCAATGAAGGTTTGGTATTGCTACCACTTCAAACAAAGAGAAAAATATTTTCTCTTCAAGACTGTCCATTGTGCCCCATGGGATTTTAATGAAATCAAATAGCAGCTCACACTGGCGACTTTGCAGATGACAAGGGACATGTGAATACTTGTGTTGTTTACAGTTAACCCCCCACCCCCTATGAAAATGTACATCATATTTCCGTGCTCATTAGTGGGCACTTCCAATAAGGTAGTTTCCCAGCGATTCCCCAACCCGCCATTCTTAAAGGTTGAAATGTGTCTCCCAAGGCTTTGTAAGAGCTTTAAGCTAAAATATGATGGTATTTGTGGTATTTTGATCCTGCCACTTCTACCTTTGGCCCCACCCCATTTTGCCTTCAGTCCCCACCCACCACTGGAATGTGGCTCTTGAGAGCTTCTCAGAAATCGAATTTGACCCTCAGGCTACAAGAGATTCTGCGCCAGTGCTGTAAGGAAACTCTTTTAAAAAATATTTTTGGAATTTTAGAAATTCACAGCTGCCAGTAATTTGAAGCCCTAAAATGACATGTTACATTGTGCTCTCTAGAACCTTTTCCCTTTTCTCGCAAAAGAAGTTGCCCTTCTTTCTGGGTAGAAAGCACTTTTCTTAGCATAAGCCCAGAGAAGTTACTTATCTAATTAATATGAAACATGAGCTAGCATCAGGCAAGCGAAGTGATAACCTGCAGAGACAATGGCACTTCCTCTCCAATTCCAACTCCTGCACAGGTCAGCAGTATTAATGAAATACAAGATCTTGTTTTACTCTGGAATGTTTTCTTAATGCTTTGAAATGCCTTTCATACTATTGAGATAGTTAACATAATCTACATTTTCCCCCCCATTTTTTAACATTTCTTTCTGGATCCCATTAAAACATTTGGACAACTAAATGCATACCAGATGAAAAGAGATTTTGACAAAGTTAAACCTTATAAAAATCTTGTATGAGCAAATGAATTATAGAATTAATTTCATTTGAGACAGATATGTACAATGAGCTTTAATAAGAGGACTTTGTGGTTAACTACTGGACAAAAATTAAATTTCCTCCATCTTCAGATTCCCTCTCCCCTTCCTTTCTGATGCATTTGCTGGAAACAGGCTATCCAAATTCTAGGCCTTGTGGAGGGCCAGTCCTAGCTTTCTAGTTACTCTGTGATTATTTGCCCCCCTCTGGATCACCTGTAGATTCTTTTTTTATTTCTGGTGGTTAGTCAGTTTCTTCCTTTGCTGTTCTCAGCTGCAGGGTAATTATTTCATGGTTTCAGGGAAAAAGTCAATACGTAAATTGAAGTTGCTTAGCAATTTCAACTTAGAGGCCACAGGAGCATATGGCACCTCTACAGACTGATAACCTAGATAGATGTTCAGGTGGCCCATTTAATCCCCCCCCCCACTTTTTTTGTATCACTTCCCAGTGACAAACTCTCTTAATCCTGTCCCCACAATATACCCCCCTAAAAATGTTGAGGTCCAGAGATTTTCTGTGCTGATATGATCTTGAGGTATTGGATTAACATAATAATTTGGGTAGACAGTCTGATTGTGCAACACCTTCTTAGGTGCTATTTTCAAAATGGTGGACAATTTTCTCTAGGTGTTTGGTATCAAATTATAGGTTTTCAGGGTCAAGTAGTTAAAAGAATATGTTATTTTAATTGTCGGAGTGCTCCTTCCACCATTTTACAAGATGGCGCTGAAATGTCTCATTTTCTTGACAAATCAACATACAAGTGTGATTTTGGCTTTAAACTATAGGGTTTTTTTGGTCAAGGAGGTCAACAATGGCATTAATTATGATGGAAAGGCAGTCCTTCCACTATTTTTAAAAATGGCACCCAAGCACTTATGTCTACAATAGGCCATTTAATGAAAATGTGAAGCTTGTATGGCCTTTTTTCATGATGTATGCTAAAATATTATGGTTTATTACATCATTAATTAAAAAAAGAATGAAATTTGAGTATATATTATTTTATATACTAGTCAGCTACTACTATTGATTCACATTTTAATCTTTTTTCTCAGTATGATCGTTCAGATGACACTTCAGGCTCTGTGGTTCTGAACAGGCTCATTATGGCTTAGCATGTAGTGTGAACCATTCCTAACCATGGGGCTACATAACCATGGTTTAAACTTGCTCACTAACCATTTGCTGCAAAAGGGTTGGAGGCCTAACCATGGCTCAGCATGTCATCTAAACAGGCCCGAAATCAACAACAGGCATAGAGAAACAGAGCTGCAAACTTGTTTCAGACTTGCCATGCCAGAAGGTGAAAAATTACTACAGTCCAGTCATTTGACCTAGTCTTCCAGTGGCCTTCATTGTCTCAGATGATATGGATATCATGTTTTCTGATGATGTTGTTGCAAAAGCATCTACGAATGATTTTTTCATAATGCTTTTTAGGTGTGGTCCGTCAAGTGAAGAAAAAAGAAAGTTCCTACATGGTGTGGAATTTGTGCCATAATTTCCAAGGATACAGTTCCGTTGTCAAGGGTTGGTTTCTTGCCAGTTATACCACATCCACTTACTGATTATGCAACTATGTATACAGCTCTAAAAAACATAAAAAATGTTCATGTCCAACTAAGACCAGCCTGTCCTACCAGTTTTCTGTGATGAAGGTTTTTTTTCATATTGTAACAGACATTTTTTTGTCTAGCGCAGAAGAATTCACTGATCTGTATCCTATGATGGGCATGTTCCATATGACAAAAGCACCATTAAGGTGTGCAGGAGAATATATCTGTGGAAGTGGCATGGATGATGCCCATATTGAAGCAGAATTTCTTGGCAGTAAAACTACTCAGTCTATACTGAATGGAACTCATTATGTTTGGTCTTTCTAAAGTATGATAATAATATCAGAGGCAATGCAAACGCAGTGGGATGCTTTTTGGTCCAAATCAGTGTTTGGGAAAGTCATTCAAGGTGCAGGATGTACTTGACCTAAGAGACCAAAACAAAAACAAAAAAGCTCACAAAATGTTTGATGCACTAAGTGGGAAGGTTGAATATCTGAGAATGAAGTTTGAAGCTTTTGTTAAAGAGTGTGGAGAGAAATCTGAACTGTGTAAGAACTGGGAAGTCTTCCTCAAGATAGTTTCCCTAGTGAAAAACTTGATTGTTGATGATAGTGATGGTAACTGGAATCTGCATATTGAAACTGTGCAGTCTTTGCTTCCCATTTTTCATGACTTTGACCGCATCAATTACCTACGGTATGGCAGTTGGTACCTGGAGAGAGTAAAGAAACTGGAGCGTGAGAACCCCTTCCTTTACCAAAAATTCATTGAAGGACATTTTGTTGTGAAGGATAAAGAGGGGAGAGTAAGTGCTGTAGCACCTGATATGAAGTTGGAGCAAACCATTCAAAGGTCCCAGAAAAGTTCAAAAGGCATCGTCGGACGAACACGAAGAAGTAATTAGGTTGCTAAACAGCAGTTCGTGTACCTCGAGGTTTTGATGATAGGCAATTTATTTCAAGAGCTTACCCATTCTGATTTAGTTGATTGATGTGATACCATACCCCATCATGAGCTTCTGGGGGAAAGGGTGAGCATTTTGATGAAAATGTTGCACTACTCCTAGATTTCATTCGACAGCATGGAAATCCATATGAAGTAACTGAGTCAGTGCGGCTTCACAACTTTGTAACAAAACAATATGTGAATAATATTATAAACCATTGAATTCTTGATGTCAAGGCATGGTTCAGACCTGTATCAGCACCTCAGGCAGGAGAGATTTATATCAAAAAAGAAAAAGCTGTCAGACACAATCTCTAAAGTAAAGCTACCATCTTTTGCTAGAAAAAGCATCCCAGAGCCTACCACACCCAAACTTATAACTAAGAAAGTAACTGATCAAGCACATAGAGATATGGAGATTACGAAAGAAAGGGGAGACTCAATACAAAAAATATGGAGAATGATGTACTGTTTGATGGCAATGCACCTACAAAATTAGCAAAACACATTCTCATAGCATAGCTCGAGAAGCATCTCTCCCCTGAGGATTTTGAATTCACCATTGAAAACCACTGTTGTAGGTGACTTTATGTCCCAAATATGAATGGTTAAGATGTCAGCAATGAAAAACTTTGGAGAAGTTGTTAACAGTGTAGTCAAAGGATCAACATTTGTATGTTCTCTTCAAGAACTTCATTTTGTTTTCGACAGCTATTTGCAGCTTTCTGTAAAGGAATGCAGGAGGATAAGAGAATCTACCAGTGGTACAGTAGATCTAGCTGTAATCGAAAGCAATACACCAATACCTGTCAGCTTGAAAAATTCTGGTCATCTACCTTAAATGAGACAAATCTGCAGGAATTAGCATGAACAAGAGTGCAAGAGAAAGCAGGAAAAGCTATATGTCCACTGGTATCTAGTGGTTCAGTCATTGATGATGAGTTGGAACCTGCAGTTCAATTCACAAGAGAAGGGACTCATGTTCTTGAACAACTAAATAATACATTGGAAGAGGCTGATCTTAGAATTGTTCCACATGTAAACTGGGCAGTACACAATGGTACAGAGAGAGTTGTGCTTTTGAATGCTACTGATGTCATCTTGCTTCTTTGATTTATATCCAGTTGGGTTTCCAAAGGAATATCTCAATTATGGGTATGTTTTGGAACAGGGAAGAATCATCAATTCATTCCAGTTCATGAACTCTTCAAAAAGTTAGGTCCACAGATGTCAAGAATGGTCATAAAGGCTCATATTCTAACAGGAGATGACAAAATGAGCAAAATTGGGATGAAAGTTAGAGCTGTAAGTGCCAAACCAACAAAATACCTTACCAAATTTGGGGAAACACCTGATAACTATCATTTTGAGGAAGTCTGGAAACCTCACTCAAAATGTAACACTTTTGACAGTCTGTGTTTCAGTGAGTATAAAAGATCTGTACCAATCAGTGAGCTTCCTCCCACATCATGCTCTATAAGAGGACATATCACAAGAGCATTTCATCTGGTCAGAAGATGTATGTGCCTCTTAGAGAGTGTTCATCCAAAAATAGTCACATGTGATTGCGGTTGGGAAAATGATAATGCTGTCCTACGACCAAAAAAGTTCTTGAACTTCCTGCCAAGTTATCTTTTATGTGTATGTAACTGTAGGGTATGTGGTACAATGAGATGTCCGTGTCAAAACACAGTGGTCAAATGCACACATTTTTGTAAATGTTTGGAAAATAACTGCAAAAACGCTTATGTTAAACTGCTTTAATATTTCAGAATTTTTAATGTTTCAGTAAGTCTTTATATACTATAGGCCTGTTTAGAAGACACTTTAAACCCTGCTGGTTAAGGCTTTTGGTTAAGCAGCAGGGTTTAAGGTGTCTTATGCGATGTATTTTGCTAAACCCTACTCACCCAATAACCACAGTCAGACCATCTGCAGCAGGGTTAGCGGCTCTAACTGTGGCTTAAAGTGTTGTGTGTGACAGCATGGCTTGTGGTTAGTGCTTACCCCAGTGAACCACAGTGTCACTAACCACAGAGCCTGAAGTGTCATCTGCACAGGCCCATTGTTTAGCTCAAAATGCTTAACCATCATTTTTATCGTGTTCTCTGAACAGGGCCATTGTTGGCTTGTCAGGCCCTACTCCACCACAGCAATTCTGAAAGAGCACAAGAGCTGTATCATGTGTTCCTGATAATGAAGAGTTATCCTGGAAATCAAAATTGTCAAGAGAACACTAGTTCCAGCCTTTTCATCCATAGTTTCATATTTTTCATTTCACCAAACCTGAAAAGAGAAGAATCCATTAAATATGATTGCATATATCAATAAATGTTTGGACACTATTTTTAAAATGGTGGAAGGACAGCCTTTCCATCAAAATTAATGCCATTGTTGACCTCCTTGACCAAAAAAACCCTATAGTTTAAAGCCAAAATCACACTTGTATGTTGATTTGTCGAGAAAATGAGACAACATTTCAGCACCATCTTGTAAAATGGTGGAAGGAGCACTCTGACAATTAAAATAACATATTCTTTTAACTCCTTGACCCTGAAAACCTATAATTTGATACCAAACACAGGATAGTTACTTCTGTGGTTGATGAAAGCTAGAGACCTAAAGAAAATTGTCCACCATTTTGAAAATAGCACCTAAGAAAGTTTCACATAATCAGACTGTCTACCCAAATTATTATGTTAATCCAATACCTCAAGATCATATCAGCAGAGAAAATCTCTGGACCTCAACATTTTTATGGGGGTATATTGTGGGGACTGGATTATCTGGATTTATGCTATAAATATTAAACAATTTTCCCTAGTGGACCTTGTGGAGACTCTAGTATCTGGTGTTAGGAAACTTTTTTTCCTCCAGCTAAAACTACTTGGTGACTTCCTATTTTTTCACCTTTGTCTGCAATATGTGGCATGTCTTATATATTTGAGCCCCCTTGGCACATATTAGGGGTGCATATTATCCTGCAGATTTTTAGATAGATAGATAGATAGATAGATAGATAGATAGATAGATAGATAGATAGAAAAATACGCTATTTCTATTTTTATGAGGAAGGGCGCAGTCATTGAAGAATTTCAAGCCTTGATTTCACTGCTCAGATTCAAAGTTTTACATATCCTTCCTGAGCACTGTCTTCTCCTTCTCTTTCATTATCAAAGCCTCTATCTTTCTTTTGTTTTCCCCCACCCCTGACTACATCATGAATTTGTGGCACCTTCCAGATATTTAGGGCCAAAACTCCCATAATCCCTGGCCTTTGGGCATTCTGGCTAGGGCTTATGGAAGCTGTAGTCCAAAACATCTGTAGGGCACCAGGTTGCCTATCTCTGACTTAGACCTAATCCACACCATGCAGGACATAGCACTATGAAAGCGTATGAAGGCAGTATATAAAAGGCAGGAGCCACACAAAGCAGGATATAGCACTATGAAAGTGGTATGAAAATGGTATATAGTGTGTGTCAATGGGCCCCAACAGTTGTCAGTGCACTTCAGTACCACTGTAAAGCAGTAGTGGGGCTCCTGCCTTTTATATACTGCTTTCATACCACTTTCATACTGCTTGGTGTGGATTAACCCTTAAACACTTCAATAGTATCATGGCCTTCCAGAAGAAGAAAGATTTTTTTTCGACTAATTTACTACTTTATGATCATGAAAAACACACAAAAGTAGCCATGTTGGCCATACCAAAAATATTAGTGTAATCCCTTTATTAGGCTTTATTATTAGGATGGAAGCCTATCTAAGTAACAGCTCAAGAATCCAATATTTATCATTTTTTTTTGTTACCAGCAACTCCATAACTTCATTTTGGGATTCTGAACATGCAAACACTGTGACTTCACCATGATGTGGTTTGTGTGTGTTTTTCTTCTCCATCCCAGCCCACCTTCCCAAATTTTCTTTTTTGTAATATCTTGCCTGATGATCAGATCTGAAAGCTTTCATATTTTGTGATCTTGCATATTTTAGTGATACCTAATAAAGCTATTACACTATTCTGGGACCAGGTAGCAAACTAAAACTCAAGCAATCCTAAACATGGTTACTAGGAGTATAAGCTCCATTAGCCCCATTGGGATGCCTTCCACATAAACATGCTTAGGATTATGCTGTATATGTGAAAAGAGTTATTAAATTCACTGCTTATTCTTAAGAGATCATAAACGCTATCCTTTTTACTGGCTTCTTGAATCGTAATCACATTTTGTGATCTCTTTTGGTATGTGATAAGTGTTTACATATATTTTAGTGTCAAGGAGCTGAGTTGGATGAGATTCAGGTTCCTACACCTGAAGCTTCATGATTGAAGCAGTTATGCGTGATACAGCAATTGAATCTATAATCTGTATAAAGAGGAGTGATATACTGACAGTCCATGAAGGTCTGAAATATCTAAAATGATCTCAGAAACTGCAGGGTGAATCAATTGCATTTTCTTATTGAGGACAGGACAACTAGTAGTGGTTTTAAATACAAGAAAGAAGATATAGATTAAACATTGGGATGCCTTTCTTAATTATAACATGAGTTCAGCCATGATAATGAGTTGTCTTTTAGGGAGTTAGGGAATACTTTATCAAAACTATCCAAGGAATAACATTATGTCAGGGGTATCTTAATTCTGTCTTAAGGGGGTTCAACTAGATGATATGTGACATCTCTTCCAACAATTTTCTAGACTTTAAGGGGTCATTTCCTTTCTACTTCATGTTTGGATAAGCACATAAGGATTAAGAGTAATGTAAAATCAGTTTGTAGACATACCCTGGAGATTTGTCATTCTTGGTTTTCAAAGTTATTAAATACTAACACAGCCTTATCCCTAATTTTAAAACCTGGTAATAAAGCCTATTTACTTATCTGCACCTTTGAAAAGGATTAGCAGCTCTCATTCCTTTGATTACCTCTAAGTGATCAACATAGAGACCATCAATGAACCATTTGTATATTTTTCAGGAGGTTATGATTTTGTAATAAAGTAAGTATCATTTCCTCCCCACTTATCTTCTGCTTTAGGTGAAAACATTCATTCGACAAGAGCCCTGTGGAATGACATGGTTAGTCTTTAAGGTACCATAAGATGTTTTCTTGCTTTGCTGCAACAAACTGACACAGCTGTCAGCTATCCCTCTGGAAAACGTCATTAGATCTACACCAAGCAGGATATGACACTTTGAAAATGGTTTGAAAACTCTAGGACGTATCTATAAAATCATCACATGTCAAGATGCACACTACAGTTTCCCACTAACTTCTACATGGAGGTGTTACAAATAAGTATTATGGGTCTTAATAATAGTGTTCAGGGTTGAGCCAAATAATAACCTGCCAAAATCCCACTGATTTCAGTGGGAGTGTTGAGCACATGCGTAACTGTCTTCTTCTGTTGAAATTAGATGTAGGAGTGCTTAACTTTGGCTAGATTGTGTCCTATTTTTAAGTTAAATGAGGAACATCTGAAAATAAGTCATGTGAAACTACACAAACACCAGCCCTTCAGCTTTCAGGGCTCGCTAATGGTGTACAGCTTAGGTACATTATAATGCAATGGAATTATGTCTGTGAAACATTGGGAGGTGCCAGAGACAGATAATGATCTATTCAAGACATTAGTCTGATCCGCTATGATAATTCTTATGTTCTAAATCTTACTTTTCAGTTTAACCTGTAGCTTTGCTACAACCCAGTTTAGCTTTTTCTTGTTGCTGTTTTTGTTTGTTTGTTAGTTTGTTTTCTACCATTAATTGCCCTGATTTTTCCTTTGCCTTTCCTGACATTCATCAGATAAAAGTTATTCTGGTAGGTTCGATTTACCTTCTTCTCTCCTTGTCTCTTTTTTCACTGAGGCAAACCAAATTGCATTGTGAATTTGAGAAGTATAATCTCTAACTTAACCTTTCATCATTCTGAGGGATTCTGTTTTGCGTCTGTACGCATTTCTACAGTGACAGAAAATTTTGTTTTCATATAGCTATACTAGAGTGACCAGATACAAAAGAGGGCAGGGCTCCTGCAGCTTTAACTGTTGTGACGAAGAGGGAATTGCTCCAGGTGTGCATGCATACAAATGACAACACCTGCTGAAATTCTTGTTTCTATACAGCTGTTAAAGATACAGGAGCCCTGTCCTCCTTTCCATATGGTCACCCTAGCTATGTGGGGGGGAAGGGTCTGTGGCATGGAGGTAACTGTGCTGTGATCCTAAACATATTCCTCCCCCCTCTGCTATTTAAATTAAGATAAAAATGCAAGGCCAAACCATGTGTTTAACATCATGTATCTTTTTTCCCTTAGAGACTGAGGGCCTACCTATATAAAATGCTAAATGTGTTGTGGCCAACCATGTCAGGGTTTTTTGTTTATTTCATTGCAAGTGCAGGTAGGGGTTGATTTATTGGGAACCCAGCTCTTGGGACGTAGCCACAATTTCTGTGAAAGCTGCCACATCAATTAGTGATAGGGGAAAAGATCCCATTGGCACCATTTTCACGGAGATCATGCCTGCATAGGGAAGGGTAAAACCTCCCTCCCCCCCGGTGCTTTGGTCCTCATAACAATTGGAAGGGGAGGATATGAAAATCAAAAATCAAACCTGCCATAATTGACAGTATCAACATTTTGTATCAGGTGTAGTTAGACCTTCAGGTTATACAGATTCCTAGACTCTTTAGTTTATATACAGTCTTATAAGTGGACTGTTGGTTATGAAAACATTTTGTCTTAGTGCTTTGCTTTGCTTTGCTTCACTTCGCTTCGTTTCGCTACGCTACACTACACTACACAAGGGGTATGTGACCCATCCAGGTTTTTTGTCTGTACTCTATCATAGGGTCTGAACTCTCAAACCTTAAACGTAAATCATCTTAAACTAAAGCTGCCATAGGACTGCAGAGTGGAAGGGTAGCACACTCTGATCTCTGCCACTGGCCAGGGGACATGGGCCACTAGGAGTCTGCACCCTTTGCATCCCAGGACAAACATCTGGGAAATGGAAGACAAGCCTGTACCCATCATGTGGCCAGAGAAGGAGAAATGGCAGAGAGGTTGCTTATTCCCTCTCTGCCAGAAAGAACATACAGCTGCCATTTGCCATCAGACTGCACAGCTGAAGGGAGACCCTAACTGGGTTCAGACAACACGATAACCAATGGTGGTTTAACTAGTCAACGGTTGGTTATTTTACCCACCATGGGTTATCGTGTTATGTGGAGGGATTTTTTTTAACTCAATGGCTGAATTTGGACAACACGTTAAGCAACTGGGGGGGGACAATCGTCAGTTGTGTTGCTTATTGTGTTGTGTGGAGAGTAACATGCCGCTCATAAGCGTGCACAGCACATTTCATTAGGTGGTGCCCCCAGGGATTTTTAAAGGTAAATTTGGGAGTAAATTCCATTTAACTAGGGTGACCATATTTTGGAAACCAAAAAGGAGGACATCATAGCCGACCCTCAAGGAGGTGTGCCCACCTCAACATGTCCAGCCCCCAAGGATGTGTGCCCATCCTGACATAACCGTCCCCAAGGGTGTGTGACCTTGGTCACACGTCTGATTTACTGAACTGTAAACCAGAATCTAAAAGTCAATAAAATATGATATCGTCGAGCATCTTTGAATCCTACAACTAAACCATTACTGTTGTGAAATGCAGTCAGAGCTTGGAAAAAGGGGGAAAAGGACAGAACTACAACATCACCACTTCCCATGTTTATTTTACAAACATGTCTCTCAAAAACAAAAGTGGGTTACGTCACCATCAAAGAATACAAATGCTGAGATTTCAGCAGGCATTATGACACACTTCCAATGACATGTTTGCAGCCATAAAGGCTAGAATCCTTTTTTAAAAGAAAAACTCAGATTTTCAGGTGGCTGAACTCTGGGTCCAGCAGTATCATATTCTGCATTTCTAGCAATTACAGAAACAGATCAGATCACCAGTCCAATTGCTAGTCCCCACCAGAGCAAACACATTGAAGCAATGAAACTTAGATAAGTGTGGACTTAACAAGTTCCCATTGATTCACTGTGTCTATTCTAGTTAGGAGTAGCAATTGGATTTAGGCCTCCAAGTTGTATGCATCCCTCTTGAAGTGTGGTGCCCAGAACTGGATGCAGTATTCAAGATGAGGCCTAACCAGTGCCAAATAAAGGGGAGCCAGTACCTCATGCGATTTGGAAGCTATACTCTGTTAATGCATCTCAAAATAGCATTTGCTTTTTTTGCAGCCACATCACACTGTTGGCTCATATTCAGCTTGTGATCCACAACACATGCAAGTGAAATGATCCAGAGTTATTCCCTTATCTGAAAAGCTATGTAGGAACATTGAGTAGCTGTAAAAGGCACGGGGTCATATGTTTTCCATCATAATGTTGTACATTTTGATATATACATAAAAATACTTGCAGGTAATATATAAAAGAACTGGCAAGAAAGTTCAGAGACTTGGGCACCTGGGTAAGCAGAAATAGGAGCAATAAGCAGAGGTGGAGTCTGAACATCCAAAACACAAAACTCTGTGTCCTTTGAATCCACATTTGTTTGCTTCTGCAGAAACCCATTTTTAAAAAAGCAAAGTGAAGCATATTGGCTGGTAATTAGACCGAGGTTCTGTGTGCAAAGCAGAAAACCACTCCTTTGAGCCTGCAGCTTGAGCCCCCACCTCACCCCTCGCGCCTTCATCCTTAGGCTTCCTGCTGCCAGCAGCCCGCCTGTGCTGCCCGCCGCCTGCCCACCCGACCTGCCCGCTACTCACTCGCCCACCGTTTGCTTGCTCGCTTGACCGCCACCTGCTGCTCGACCGCCCACATGCCCTGCCCTCTGCCTGCCCACGCTGCCCACCCGCCCTGCCTTACTTACCCCCAGGCCCATGCTGCTGCTGCTGCTGCTGCTGCTGCCGCCTCCTTTTTTGCCGCTCGTACTCAGACCCCACCTCTCCCACAAGTCTCGCAAGATGGGGATGAAATGTTGAAGTCTCATCCTGAAGTATTGCGAGACTGGGGGAGAGGAGAGAGCAGGTAAGCTGTGACTGCTCCGTTCCCCCCCCCCTGCACCTTTCCCAGTATGAAAGGGTCTCTTAACACTTGAAGTAAGAGGCCGTTTCATACTGGGAAAGGTGGGAGGGGGATAGAGCAGGCCGCATGTTCTCTAGAGGCATGGAGATCACCTAACGCCATTAGCGTGGCTGGGAGAATCCTCCCAGCCACGCTAATGGCGTTAGGTGATCTCCACGCTTTCCGGAGCTCTGGCGAACGCGCAGCCTGCTCTGCCCCCTCCTCCACCCCCTCCCACCTTTCCCAGTGTGAAAGGGCCTCTTAATTCAAGCATTAAGAGACCCTTTCATACTGGGAAAGGTGCGGGGGGGAGGGGGCAGAGGAGGCCACACATTGTCCAAAGCTCTGGAAAGTGCGCAGGTGGCCTACGCTATTAGCGTGTTAGTCATGCTAATAGTGTAGGCCATCTGTGCACTTTCCATAGCTTCGGACAACACATGGCCTGCTTCCCACCCTTTTCTCCATGCTGCACCTTTCCCGGACTTTTCATTAGGTGGTGCCTGGGCACCAGGTGAACCACCTGTGCGTACACCTATGACGCCGCTCACAAACTACTGACGGTATGCTGTTCCTCCCAAATAAGCAACTGAGAGAAACAACTCGCTTGCAAGTTGTTTAGCTTGAAGCCAGTTGTTTAAAGTGTTGTGTGGAGGGGTGAGTGGGTTAATGGCATGCAGTGAGTGGGTTAAAACACAAGCCCATAGAGGCAGGCGGCAAGAGCGACCAAAGCGGCAGCTGCCACTCTGCTACAACTGGTGCTACTTTCAGAGGCTGCTGGGATAGAACTGGGAGGACTGAGGGAGGAGGGAGGGTGGTGAGAGGGGCGGGAGCTGTGTCAGTCAAATGCTGGGTTGACTATTAGTCCACTCAACGCCAGCCCCAACCACCCACAATTGTGTAGGAATATGTTGTGTGGCGAGTACCCACAAAATAACCAACTGTGAGTTGGCTACTCAACCCACCATTGACTAATGTGTTGCCTGAATTCAGCCAATGGGTAATTATTCGGCTGAAATAACCAATGCAAATAGCCTCTGTCACCAGCAAAGGGACTAAAGGCTGCTAGATTATATGGGTGTATGTTCTTAAAGGCAGGGAGCCCCACCTGTCCAGATCAGATAATAATATTGAGGATATGTAATTTTAAGAATTGGTACCTGAATTTGCTTGCTTTCCTCTTCCCTCTCCATTCCTTTTTCCTTTTCTATCATATGTATTACACTGGCAGGCAGGCACTGATGTGGTTCACACATAATGGCAATTTGTGGATTATTTACCTATGAATTACCTAAATCTAGGAGGGGTTAGTAAGTGCGTTGCCTCCAGACTGCTTGTCACTTCTGCTTTCAATTAACAACCTACGATCACCTCATTCATAAGTTGTTGGAGTGGTGTCCGAACGCAGATTCTCTGGGTTGTTTAGAGACTAAATAATCCAGCATCAACTCAACAAAAACTCATGGGTTATCTCTAGGTTGTTGAACTCCCTGAACATCCCAGAGTGTCTGGGTTCAGATGCCACACTAACAATCTACGAACAGGGTGATCATAGGTTCTTAACTGAAAGCAGAACTGATGAGCGTGCTGGAGGGAGTGTATTTGATCACTCCCATTCATCCCCAACAACCATCATGACGTGCAAAACAGGCCATTATCTTATCTTTTAGGCTGCAGTCCTATACAGTTATCTGGGAGTAAGTCCCATTGAACTCCATGGAACTTACTTCTGAATAGCTGTGCATAGGATTGCACTCTCAATCTATGTACAGTGTTTAGAAAATGTTAGGCACTTTATAAGAGATAAATAATAATGTTCACCCAGACTACTAAGCAAAAAGATATTGCCTTTGTTTTGCAAGCTTATAACTTTTCATCCTGTGTGAAAAATTGAGAAAACTTTCATTGTTAAGTAAAAAGAGAGCAATTTCAGAGTCTTCTACTGCCATCACCACCTCCCTCCCTAGAGAAAAAGCTATTCATTCATATAGCACAAAAGAAACAAAGGTATTATTCACTCTTGCTAGTGTATCACATGCCCTTAGTTCAGGTATCAGTTTATTTTGTGAGCAGGCTATTTTGTGATACAATCAGAAGGGTTTCTTATTTTTATTTGCACCAATGCTTTCTTATCAACATGCTAGACAGGATGTAATTAACTTGCCCTTTGTTCATAATACAATAGTGCAAGTGTATAGCCATTGTGTGCATACGTGTGCATGAAGCACATTTCCCCCCTGAAACACTGGTGTGAACTGGTCTTGTGACCTCTTCTTTTAAAAGGGAAATAGATACACCTAATGTTTATGGATTAATGGTATTGGCCAGCTAGATTTGTTGAAGTAGAGGCTGTGCTTATGGAAAAGAGTGTTTAGCCTCTTAATTTCTATGGGTGCATTAAACAAATCTTTCCCATTTCTCCCTCTATTGCATGAGGGAATCGCTGAATTATTATATTGTCTTGTCTGAGACAACTCAACGCAGTGTTTCCTTTGGGCTCCATAATTTTGTCTAGGAACCAAGAGAAAAATACATTCCTAACCCTAACACTAAAGAAGCAGCTGATTGGTATCTGCATCGCCAGATTAAAGAATGTGAAAAGCTTGTCTCCCCCACCAACACTGAAAAAATCCATGCTGGGGCAGGCTTAGGCCTAAATTATGTAATGGTGACAGATCCGTGTCTTCAAATTGAGGTCTGCCTGAGCTGTTGTAGAATTTTGGAAAGTTCACTTTTGCTTTTGTCGTAGTCTTTAAGTAAAGATGATCTGTCAGTTTAATTTTCTCCCACATTCAAATTTTTAAAAGCGGAAGGAACAATGGAGGCAATTTTCAACATGCTATATTGCTTTTTTCTCCAGATGGGCTTCTGAACCTGTCTAGAGAGGTCACACTGCTGGCAGAGTGTCTGTGAGTAGCCACAACCCCTCAAAAACAGGTTTGCTGCTGTGTTGTTGGAGAAAGGGTTGCAGCAGAAAGATGGTGTGGGAGGATTCAGCACCTCTGCCTTCACATCCCTTTGCTGCTTCAAATCATACTCCATCTCTTATTTTCGAAGTTATGAGGAAGAGCTGCATTCAAAGAAATGGGTCTGTTATTGTTAGTGTAGATTGGGCCTTAGACCCTAGTATAAAGTCTGTCCTATCATGACTCCAGTTGGCTGGTGGGTGAATGGGCTAGTCATGAATCAGCAGTGGCTTAGTATGTTTTCAAATGCAGGACTCCTAGCACTACCAATCAAAAGGCATTATGCAACCATTCCCTCTTTTCCCACTTAGCACATTTTCTGTGGTAAGAAAGAAGACAGAAGAAGCAGTGGGAAAACATAGGAGGGCTACAAATGGAAGATATCATCTGGATGCTCAGTAAAATTCGACAACCCACTGTGACCAAGTTGCCCAGCACTTTGCAGACAAAATTGCTCGGATCTGCTCTGACTTGGGTGCTATAGTTGATACAGACCCAGTGGATGTAACTCTGGCACCTGCTTGTCCAGTATTATTGGATACTTTTCAATTTGTACAGGATCCATGGAGAGGTGAGAGCCACCATGTGTGTATTAGATCCTTGCCCTTCCTAGCTCCTAAAAGCAGCCAGAGGGAGACTGGCTGAGTAGGCAAGTGGAATGGTCAGTGCCTCCCCTTGTCAAGGCAGGGTGCCAGCCTGCTTGAACGAGGCAATGTGGTAAGACCCACATTGAAAAAGCCCTCCTTGAACCCCACTGTATTGGATAATTACCGGCCAGTCTTCAATATACCATTTCTGGGCAAGGTACTGGAGCATGTGTTGGACTGTCCTCCCAACTCCAAGGATTCCTGGATGAGATGGATTATCTAAATCCATTTCAATCTGGCTTCAGACCTGGTTATGGGGCAGAAGCAGCTTTGGTTGTCTTGGTGGATGACCTATGCTGGGAACTGGAGGGGGAGTGTGTCCCTGTTGGTTCTGCTGGACCTCTCAGTGGTGTTCGATACCATCAACCATGGTATCCTTTTTGTCCGCCTTGCTGGGACGAGACTCAGAGGCACTGTTTTACAGTGGCTCCATTCTTTCCTAGAGGGGCAGACCCAGAAGGTGGTGCTGGGGGACTTCTGTTTGACTCCTTGGCCGTTGATCTGTGGAGTCCCTCAGGGTTTGGTTTTGTCCCCCATGCTATTTAACATATACATGAAACCGTTGGGAGAGGTTGTCCGGAGTTTTGGGGTGCGGTGCCACCAGTATGATGATGATACTCAACTCTACTACTCCTTCCTACCCAATTCCAAGGAAGCTGTTTTGGTGCTGAATCAGTGTCTGTCGGCAGTAATGGACTGGATGAGGGCAAACAAATTGAAGCTTAATCCAGACAAGACAGAGGTGCTCCTGGTCAGTCTTCATAAATTATCTAGCCTGTTGGTGAAAGCCAGAAACATTAATTCCAGATGAGTGGATTCTTTGAAATTCAATTCCAGGCAGAACTCAAATATTTGGTTTTCCTTGGCCCATAGACGAATTCTCCAGCCCTCCACCATAGCTGTTCAAACTCCAGACCACCCTTTACCACCATGGGTCCTGCAGGAAAATTAGGGGAGGAAGGCAGGCAGATGTGATCCATCCTACTCAACCTTTCCCTTTTTCCTTTTCAATTTGGCCCACCTGCTCTCCTTCAATTGCCAGGGAAAGAGGAGGAGGAGGCAGGGCTCTGTGGCAGTGGCAAAGGCAGAAGAGTTGCGTGTTGGGGCTTGCAGCGGTGTCTTCACCTCTTTCACATTCTGACTCCAGCAGATTGCAATGGTGGCCTGTCTTCCCATTCTTTCATTTTGTACAAGCAAATTCACACATATGAGCATTATGTATAAACCAGATTTGACTTACAAGCCACCTGATTTATGATCATCAGGTCCAAAGAATGCTGGTTGTTTTTCATATGTTCTAACTATCTGGTGGTGGTGGTTGTTTTCATACATCGCTTCCTAATTTTTGCTGGGGTCAGGCAGGAGGAGATGTCTTTTTACAATGTTATTGTGCGTTTCTAGAGTTATCAGCCTGGAGTCCTTAGCATCCTCCCCAGGGTATCTAGCAGTTAAATCTCCTAGTGAGGTGGTGGATGTATCTTGTCTCTAGTGCACTTACATGTAAAAGTGTGTCCATGAACACTATGGCAACATGCAGAGCACAGCCTGCCATTTCGCATGCTGGCAATACTTGTTTGGAATTGTTAATAGCATATTGTAGCACACTTATGTTTTCATAATCATGTTTTCCCCCTTTAACCAAAGAATATACACCCTTCAATTTTAAACACATCCAGGACAATGTTGTAAACAGGCACAGAAGGTAGAATAGAGCCTTTAGCAATGTGCAATGTGCAATGGTGTGTGTGTGTGTTCGTGGAAGATCAGGCAGTGATCCTCAGTATTGGAACTGAAGTGTTACAAGCATGTCCCTATTTTCATGTTGGAGGGTATGCTTTAGTAATCGAGTAGCACTAGCAGTCCACGGCCAGCCTGATCATGAGACAAGTTGAACTTGTTGGAGTTTGAGAGGGCAGGGGATCAAGTGCCTGCTGCCACCGGACACCCACTTGCTCACCTGCCGGGTGGCTGGTCACCATGCTACAGTCAAACAGAAAGCCTGCTCCTGTTGTGGGTGGATGCAGGCTGCATACCCATCACCCACCCCTTCAATCTGATCTTCCCCAGTTTCTCATATTTCTGCATCACTCACAGCAGCTGCTACTACCGCTCGAGCTCCAGGTTTCTAGGGCAAGCCAGCCCTTATTCCCTTATCAGCCAAGCTAGGACTACAGTTCCCAGCATCCTTTGCTCAGCCTCCTATGTTGGACCAGCTGCTGATTGCCTGAAACCCAGTTACTAGTAAACGAAATAGCAAATTCAAAGTGATACACATTCAGGTAACAATTCTAATGCTGCATATCTGTTTATCTTAGACATTTATATTCACCACTTTAATAAATCCAATATAAATCTGATGGAGCCTAGATTTACACTGCTGCTTTTTAGTGGTCTTAAAGTGCCCTGATAACTGTTGGGGCACAATCCACACTCCATATAGCGCTTTCAAAGTGTTATTTCCTGCTTTTTCTTCCACATTCGTAATGATTTGACAGAAGGTATCTTAACTGGCTGGAGTCTTAACTAACAGTGACTAACTAGGGAAAAGATACTGGAATTATGATGAATAGCTCATAATGAACTCAGTTTGTCAGTATGATGGCAGTAAAAAAAGAAAGGGAAAAGGGAAATTCCATGTAGGAGTTTTTAAGAAAGGTACGGGGTGGGGGGGAAGACGGCATCTTAATTCTTTTAAATAAAACTATAGTGAGGCTGCACTTTACAGTTCTGGTCACCCCATCACAAAAAGGCACAGTAAGGCACCTGCCTCAGGAAGCTCATTTTGGATGTCATGGAAGGGTAGCAGATGATAGTATATTTATTTATTTTTATTTTATTTTTACTGACTGCTATTTTTATATACTAGGAACCTGCATTCTAGTCCATGCCATTTATTAGTAACACTAAAAGCAAGGTCTTTGATCTGAAAAATTGGTCCTTGATTGTCAGAAAGATTGTAATCCCACAGTAGGTCGTATCTAGCTACAGAATGCTATTCTTCAAACTTTTTTAGCATCCACCACACCTGTTCTCTAGGCTACAGGAGAGAAATTGATAATCACATTTTTTCTTATCTTCAAAAATTCTTTTTGGTATAATGTATCAGCTAGGAGGTGAACATTCCATCCATTCGCTTTTTGAAAATGAACCTGGTAGGACAAAGTTTTATTCTTTCAATAGAGTATCATGATGAAGACAGAAACACACCAACATACCTTAATTTTCCTTCCTATAGATAGTGTCTGTGGCTTGTTTCCATTTATTGGCATTACCAGACTTGCCCATACATGCAGAGAAATACACTATTAAAATTAAATTAAACACAACTGGAGATTAAATGAGAAAAACTCATTTTGGGGAGACGTACTTTTAGAGATGTATCCTGCTTTCTATAGTTCAAAGACAGAGCAGCTGGGAATTAGCAAGAGTCAGTACAAGAAACACAGTCTGAATGTAGTCCAAACACAGAATCAGTACCAGAAAAAAGTCTTAACGCAGTCCAAAGATATTGTGATCCAGTGACAGGCAAAATAATCAGGACTACACAAGCCTAACAGCTGGTGCACAGTTACTATTCCAAGACCCTATGCCTGGAAATGTTTATGCCTGGAAATGTTTAAGCCTGAAAATGTTTAAGCCTGAGCCTTCAGAGCCCCATTTGAGCACAGCTGCTGGCCACAAGTGTCAACTTAAGAATGGTCTATTTGCAAGGAGAGTCTGGGTCCTTTATTAATGACGAATCCTTATTCCTCAGGTGGGCATTTCTGCATCTGCCAGCATTCACCTCCCAATGAGAAAGGGGGTTATCTGCATCTTGAGGGAAAGGCTTAACTGCTGTTTCCTCCAAGGCCCCACGAACCCCCTGATTTACTTCAAGGTCTCCCAAGACAACAACAGGCTGTTTGCCTGGGATGGCCCCTGGCTGGTCCCTGTGCTCCGATGGTGTGTATTAGGTGCTTCTGGGATCGCCCTCCCTCCCTCTACACCCAGGGGCTATCCCAGGCAAAACGCCTGGTGTGGAAAGGGCCACAGGCTCTTCCTCTGCAATATCTGCTTCAGAGAGCTCTAGATCATTCTCTGAAAAGGATTCCTCCAGAGGGGGCATGACACAATGTACTTCTTAGTGCTGACTAAAAGTTCAAGGTGCTTAGCCTTTTGGACATTGTCCTAAACAGCCCTTGTGCATAATCTGATTGATGTCAGTGGAATTCCTCAGTTTGAATTCTTTATAGCAGGGATGAGTAATTTGTGTCCCTCCAGATGATGGTCATAGTAACTCCCATCAGCCATAGTGTTAGAAACACCCATTCAGCCGATGAAAGGGACACGACACAATCTGGACAGGTTCACAGTTTCTTTAT
Organism: Anniella stebbinsi; assembly: GCA_029215795.1. Lineage (NCBI taxonomy): Eukaryota > Metazoa > Chordata > Lepidosauria > Squamata > Anniellidae > Anniella > Anniella stebbinsi. The sequence continues at coordinate 93,569,831 of JARDYH010000002.1, read as the reverse complement.
TGCAAAGTTAAGCTTTTTGCAAAAAGGGTGTGGTCAGGAAAGAGCACACACCCAAGCATCAAAAATAACACAGTATATATTGCTTGCCCCGGCCGATAAAGTCCCTCCCCGACCCCTCCAATTGGCCAGAGGGTCTAAGGGTTACAACCGATTCGCCTGATTATAATACTAAAATCCCCGCCTTTGTTTATCCCCCCTCTCCCCCACACTTTTACACCCACACATTTATTTACCAGAATCAGCTGTTTCCTTTATAACTGCAAGCAATCTTAGCGAAGCTTGACCTTACTGTCATGGTCTAATTGTTCACACATGTACCTCCGACCACACAACCGCCTGTTTCCTACTTGCATTAACTAGGCTGACCATATGAAAAGGAGGACAGGGCTCCTGTAACTTTAACAGTTGTAGAGAAAAGGGAATTTCAGCCAGTGTCATTTGTATGCAATTAGTTCCTGATGAAATTCCCTCTTCATCACAACTGTTAAAGTTGCAGGGGCCCTGCCTTCTTTTGTATATGGTCACTCTAGTATAGTGCCTGCAACTTTAACTGTTGTGATGAAGAGGGAATTTCACCAGGGACTAATTGCATACAAATGACACTGGCTGAAATTCCCTTTTCTTTACAACTGTTAAAGTTACAGGAGCCCTGTCCTTTTCAGATGGTCAGCCTACATTAGCTAAGTTTCATCTACTAAATGAGGTCTCACAACAAAAACAGCGAGTGGAACATCCTCCCAGCGTGTCTCATGCCTTTCTTCATGCTTCGAAGGTCACACACACACCTGACAATTCTGCCCCACTGTCTGTCTCTATCTTTAGAAATACTCTTCTGCTTTCCCTTGACTACTGTGCATTTGGCATCTTATATGTGCCTCCTAAATTAAATAAATTGCTTTAGCTATTGATTATTGGATTAATATGTGCTTAGCCCTATTTGTTGCTGAAAAAGCAACATTTCCCACAATAGCTAGCATAGTCTGCTGCTGCTGCTGCTATACCACCACTGTTATGTGGTCTCCTTCCCTGCCAACCCCCAGAATGCCCCCTTTTCTCTCTCCCCAAGGTCAATTTTCCTACCTCTGAGAAGCAGCTGGCACAGTTGTCTCAGCACCAGCTGTAAGGGGTCAAGGTCACAGGTTGGACCTCCAACTCCCTCTTCTGAAGTTAGAGAGTTGTCTCTCACCTTGGAAGGGATTTTCCAAGCCATCCTATGGTCCCCAGGATGTTTGCCCATGGCCCATAGGACTGCTCTCTTAGTTTTTGTGACATACGTTTTTTGATATACATTTACCAAATACAAAGGAGGGCAGGGCTCTTGCAGCTTTAACTGTTGTGATGATGAGGGAATTTCACCAGGTGCTGCATGCATACGAATAACACCTGCTGAAATTCCCTTTTCTATTCAAGTATTAAAGATACAGGAGCCACCCTTCTTTTCATATGGTCACCCTACGTTTGACCCTCAGAGTCAAGAATTACAGTGTAGACTTTGCAGTCATAGGCACTGGGCTCTAAGGGTCCCTGAAAGGTCATTCAGACCACCCCAACCCCATAACAGTAATTTGGAATGCCTGGAATGCCTGAAACGGTTTATCAAGAAAGTAGATGGTGAAATGATACTACTGTGACATAGAAAACAGTAATTATTCAGATCTCTGGACAACAGCAATTCCAATTAAATAATGATTTTCAGACTCTTTTTTGTGTGTGATTGTTGACTCTTACATGTTTTTATTGGCTTTTGGAAAAGTCTGGTTGCATACTAGGCTTCAGTTTTTGAATTGCTCTTATCTCCAATGCCCTATTGTTACACTCCCTGTTCAGACGACATGCTAAGTTACGGTGGTTAAGCATTTTGAGCTAAACATTATGGCTTAGTGTGTCATGTGAACCATGACTTACCATGTCGTGTGAACCATTCCTAACCATGGTGGCTACAGAACCACGGTTTAAACATGCTCACTAACCATTTGCTGCAAAAGGGTTAGTGGCGGCCTAACCATGGCTTAGTGTGTTGTCTGAACAGGCCCATTGATAGGTTTGTCAAAGTCAGCTAATTTTAGTTTTTAAAAACACACAGAAGACCTGTCAGTAATAAAGTACGGTTCAAATGAAATTATATTACTGACATTTTTGCACAGTGTAGACAGATTGTTAGGCAAAAGAGATGTCATTGTCCATGTCTTTGTACTGAGCAGATTCTTCTTTTAAAATGCAGGCATATTCATGGTATGCAGTGTGATCAAAATATTTGAATAACTCTTCCATTTTTGATTATGTGTAGCTTAGTGAAAACAGTCAATTTTAGGCTGAGGTTCTTTACATACTTACCTGGGAATAAGTACTATTGAACTCAATGAGAATTACTTCTTATTGTTTGTGTATAGGATTAGACTATAAATCTCTTACCATATTAGACTGTCACTGCTAAATCTGTGATAGGTAGGATATAACAAGAAATGAAACTGACAGCACAATCCTATAAATGTCTACTCAGACACAAGCTCCATTGAATTAAATGTAGCTTATTAACAGGTAAATGTTTATTGAAGCCTGCATCACCTATCAGTGCTACCTTTCAGTGCAAGCCAGAGCTAAAGGCCTGCTACTTTCAAGGCTTAACAGCTGGGGAAATCTATTTAGTGAAGCTTGTGAAAGAAGCTTTGTGACCCAAAGGTCAGCTAATTCAGACTATTTTGGGTTATGTTGTGGATGTCTGATCCAACTATGTGTTCCCCAGCTATACTCACCTTTTTTCTAGAAAATTATGTTAAGAAAGTTAAAATTTAGAGGGTGGAGAATCAGCATTTTTGAGTAAACAAAGTTATGTCACCAGTGTGGAGCTTGTAAATGTCTAGTATCACTTATAGCCTCAAATGATATTATATAAAATAACTTGGTAAAGTTTTTGTGAGGCATGTGTACTTTGCTGCATAGATCAACACATATGAACAAATGGATAGTGTTTATCAGTGCCTCTTACATGTACAGCAAATGATTCAGAGAATATGGCACACAATGAAATGGAGATGTCTGATCCCTGTCACACAAGCTGTTAAAGCTTTGTTTACTCAGTGAAAGGTTAACAAGCAAATATCTTCACATGTGCTACTGTCTGGCTTAAATTACTATTCCACGTTTGATTAAATGACTCCAGGCAGCTTTATTTCATACCATAAACAGATCTTATTATGTAACAGCTTGGGAAGAATAGCTAATTGAAACCTTTTATCCCACACTCATCCAACTTTGTTTGCAGACCTTATGTAATAGAAGAAGAAAAACCTAGAGGACAGTGATGTTGGAATAATGTAAAGCTATCTTTTATTTTCCAGTGATAAACCACTGTGTTGAAATCTTGCCCTCTTTATGTTTCTAGAATTTATGATATCAAATGCTTTTCAGATTCTTGCCCACAAGTCCTAACACATAATTTCATCACGATTAACTAAAATAACTGTACCGCCCCACCTCATGTTCACAGTTTATGTAGGAGTGCACATAGACATGGAAACAGGTTAGGTAGGGTGACCACATTTGGGAAACCAAAAAAGAGGACCCTCAGTGGGGTGGGGGGTGGGAAAATGGCTTTCCGGGGCCTCTGGAAAGCATGTCATTCACCCCCACTGCTTTAAAGGCCCCACTTGGAGCGGAGGAGGGGAAAGTGTGTCATTCCCGCCCTCCACTGCTCCAATCAGGTCCTTTTCTATAATGTCCAGGAATGACATACTTTCCCCTGTAAGGTCCTGATTGGAGCAGTGGGATAGAAATAACCCACCTCCAGAAAGCTCGTCATTCCCTCCAACCACGCTAATGTGGCCTTAAAGGGGAAAGCTTGTCTTTCCATGACATTATAGAAAATTACAGAAAATCCCCCCTGACACCCAGGATAGAACAAAAACCAGGACAAATCCGGGGAAATCCTGACAGTTGGTCACCCTAGGTTAGGCCTCTGAAGGTCCAAAGCTAGCTGAATAGCAAGTGGGGATCACTCCCATGTCCATATCAACAGAAGATTTTTGGAAGGAAACTTAAGAGTATACTTACAACCCAACTTGCCCTGTATAGTCAAGCCTCTGCTTAGCTTACCAATTCAGGCAAAATGGAACCTTTTGGAGCTGGCCTGCTGTAGAACACTTACAATGGCAGTGAAACTTTGCTCTTCAGGCAAAAAGGGGATGGTATCAGTAGGCTTGGTGGAGCCCCAAGGTTTGCAGAACTACTAAAAAAAAAAAACTTTAGGGGGAAAAATCTAGGTAGGGGAAGGGGAAGATTCGCCCCCCCAAAAAACTGCCCAATGAGGAATGAGCATTCTCAGTGGTACAGAATGGTTACTGATGTTGGGAAGGAAACTGAAAACTGGGTGGGAGAGGGAATGGAATGGAGTGTCTGGAAGAGGGCATGGCTGATAGACAGGAACAATGAATAGGAGCACTCCACACTGTAACATTTTGTTGCAGGTCACACTGGTGGCTCTGAAAACCAATTGCTGGTGAGGGACAAACAAGGATAGAAGGCCTTCGTGCCCTCTTTCCTGAAAGCATCTGCCTGTCCACTGTTTGAAAGAGGCTGCTGGACCAGATCAACTTTGGGCCTGATTCAGCAAAGCTCTTCATATATTTTTACAGTGCCAGTTCACACGTAACGGCAAATCATGGATTATTTAACCCACAATTTGTCATGCATGAACATGAGTGAGCAAACAGAATGCCTTTGGTGCAGTCCTCACTTCCACTTCTGTGAACAACCTACGATTGGCCCATTCATAGATTGTGAGTGTGACTTGTGGACCCAGAACTCTGGGTTGTTTTGGGGCTAAACAACCTAGTGGTTAACCCTACAACAAACCATGGGTGGGAGTGATTTTTCATTACGTGTGAACTGGGTCAGTCTGCTACTTAGCTTGCATTCAAGAACTCTTGGTCACAAAATACAATCATGCCCTCAGATTTTCCTTTACAAAGTGAGAGCAATAAACATATGCTATTGCTGTCAAAAGCAATGTGCGATGCTCAACATTTAATCACATGTGATGATCACTCAAGGTAATAGATGACATAATAAAGTTGAAGAATGTCTTATAAATCTGTTCCTCCATAATATCTTGTGTGAAATAGAATTTTAGCATCTTTTACAGCCTTGAGATATGCAAGCTGATGCCTCTTTGTGAACCTGCACATTTCTTTGGTGAGGGAGAGGCAAAAAGTTACATTTTTGTATAAGAAGATGCGAAGGAACAGGGAATGTGTTTATTCTTCCTGTACAACAGGATGACATCTGAAGTAGCTCAGATGAAAATTGCCTAGTCCAAGTGAAGGTTTGAAAGTCTGTGTCATATTCAGGCACACAACTAGATTCTTTCCCATCTTTCTTCTACTTTAACTATCTTCTGGGTGGCTCCTACCAGATAACTGCCCTGTAGCTTGGATCTGTCTGCTTCTGCTCTGGAAATCAAAATCCCTTTCTACTTTGTATTTTATCTAAACCATTTGCCCACCCTCTGACATCCCCCAGTCATTGCATAGGTCCATCAGGCTTCCTTTGCCCCATGTTTTGGGGGTAAGCCCTGCTTTGGGAAATCCTGAAGTAACCTGTAGGACAGCTTATAGGTGCGGCTTGAGATCTTCCAATGGTCATGTGTGGAAAAACTCCATGGTGTTTTGCTGTGTTCTATGTTCCATATTGTCAGACATTTTGAAAAACATGAAAGGGAAGGTTCACACATATTGGTGGTGTTGATCTAGATGAGGATCCTTTTAATCCAGGTTGATATGATGCTTATGTAAATAATATGTTCTCTCTGAAATTTAAGTTATACCCAAATGCAACCCCCACAAAGACTTGGAATAGTACTGAACATTATTTATAAACTTATACTTAAATAATAATAATTTATTAAATTTCTATACCACCCAATAGCCAAAGCACTGTGGGTGGTTTACACAAGATTAAAACTTTAAAAATACAATATAAAACTATTTACATGCAAAAATAATTTTAAACAATCAACAATAGAAATCCCAGGACTGGCTGAAACCTTATCATATACTGTCAAATGTCTGGGAGCAGAAGAAAGCCTTAACCTGGCACAAAAGGATGACAATGTTGGTTGGTGCCAGGCAGAACTTACTGGGGAGAACGTTCCATAATCAGGGGGCCATTGTCAGGGGTTCCAAGCCCTCCTGCTGAGTAGCGAGGCAACAGAGACTTGCTAGGCCATACACAAGCAATTTTATTTGGTTTATAGCACCTCTTCACTCCTGTAGTGTCCGCAAAGGCTGGGAGCTGTCCTCTGAGCCTAACTAGGTAAATCGGTTTTTGTTAAGGGAGCTACTAAAAGCAGGGAGTGGCCTTTCAATTCATGGATGGGTCTCCGTAGAGCTCTCCAGGGCTTTTCTGGGTTCCTCCCTTCAAGGATGATCCTCCTGACCCAACCTTTGATGGGCTGCCAATGTGGCGGAACACCTCCCAGCTCTTCGGAGCTCCACAGTGGGCCCTCACATCTGTCAATTCCTGTGCTCCCTCCCAGAAGCCAAACCAGGGAGCCCGGGCCGAACCCTGACAACCACCACCATAAAGGCCTTCTTCCTTGTTGCAATCCTCCGAAACCTCCCATGGAAAAGGCACCTGGAGAAGAGCATTAGATGATGGTTGTAGTGTACGGTTAGGTTCATATCGGGAGAGGCGCGCCATCAGGTATTTTGGTCCCGAGCCATGTAATGTAATTAATACTAATACTAATAGTAATACTAATAATACATTGATATGAAATTTACCTTTTCTATCTAAGTAGCACTATAATATTTTGTAATGGTGAGCGTTTACATTATTTTGAGTTATTAATACATTTTCATTCCAAAGTCTTCTAATCTGCAAAATCTGAATGTTTAAAAAGTGGTTTAACTCATTAATAAAATATATAATCAGCTGGTCTGAGAATCAAATAGGATTGCTTTTGAATCAGATATTCTGCTAGAAGCTACGAGTTAGATGTAATGAACAAATGTATATGGATGAAATTCTTGAACCCCTGGCAAACTTGTTGCAGTAACAACAAATGGCTATATGACTAAAATGGTATTTAATACTGAAATCCAGGAATCCCTTTACTAGTTTCTTTGAGGAAAATGTTGCTATTAGTGCCAATGAATACATACATATATATATATATATATATATATATATATTAAATTCACTCCATTGTTTATAATTTGAACCCTACGCAGTATTCTTGCAGATGTTGTCTAGTAGAGACATCAGTTTTATGTGTGGCCTCTTGGCAATCATGTATTTAAAGAGAGAGATTTCGTCTTGGTCATGGATTGTATTTGAAGGATGCTTCCAGATGGAGGGTTCCTAACACAAGTAGAAGGCATTGTGCAGCTACCCTGTCTTTTCCCCTTAATGGATTTTCTGTGTTACAAAAAGAAGTCAGAAGAAGCCGTGGAATAAATGGGAGGGTTATGAATAGAAGATGATGACTGGACCGTCACACAATTCTGTAAATAAGGCAGGATGATAGCACCATAAAAGCCTCATCTGGAACAAGCTGAGAGCCTCATCTGGAACATGCAAACGGCTTGATACATGCAAATGCTTGTAAGAAAGATAGCTCTGTGTGGAAAAGTAAGGACTGGGTGCTTAACCATTTCTTCACTGGGTGTTTTTCAATTCCAAATCGTCCCTTGCAGCTCCTTTCCCCTCCATATAGTTCCAAATGCATATTTGCCCTTGCAAATGCACATCTGGAAGCCGATGGTTGGTAGCACCATCATAACTCGTTTTTTCTATTTGTGCCAGAAGCGGGAGGACAAAAGAAGCTTAGGTGCCCTCAAGTGGTGGTTTTTAGCATTGCAAAAGAGAAATGCTGTTTTAATATGTCATACATATTTTGTTTTGTTTTTAACAACAGAAGAAGCCACATTATATTTAGATTATATTACATATTATAAAAGACAGCATAGTCTTATAATTGGCTATATTCTTTGCAGCATCTTCTATTGTTGCAATGATGGGTTGCTCAAAGGCATCCAAATGGGATGTTCTTAATTTTTATAAATTGTGCCATTTAAACAGTGCGATAAAACTACCTGGTACTGTTAAGAAATGTATATTATCCTAAACTTACATGTATGACTGCAGACATTTTCTTTACTCATTATTGTTTGCTGATGATTACGTTAGTGCTGTTTCTTATGTTTTATTGGTAACATAACTGCCTTTAAGGGTAAAAACGTTCCATTCCTACATCCCAGATGACAATTTTTTCTGGCCATGTTTTTGTTTGACAAACACCTCTCACATTTTAGTGACCCACAGACTGATGTTTATTTGGAAGTAAGTCTTGCTGTGTTCACTGATGTTTACTGCCAGGATTGCTGGTTATGCACAGGATTGCTGGTTAACAAAGTTTTTACTAAGGTTGCTGTTTTTTTCTGACAGGGCTCCTCTCAATTGCATGTATGACAAACAGACATTCAGAAGACAAAACTTTTCTCATCACTGCAACTGCATGCCAGAGCGCTCTCCCACATATACACACCCACACACCCCTTCATCTGCTGAATTCATTGTCATAAAGGTTTCAAAGGCACAGGAACCTTTGTAAGTGGGTGGGTGGTGTGGGGGTACACAGAATTGGCAACCTAATATCATTATGCACGACACTAACAGTGGCTTTATCATTTTCTGGATCTAAAATGCAAATGTAAAGCCAACACTGACTAAAATCATGTACATTCAGTTTTTTTTCCAAGTAATTCTCTTCAGGTTTTCTCCTATATTAACTGTATTTATACATGCCCACAAATGGACTGAGAGAGGCTCAAAGGTGCTTTTAATATAAACTGTGGATATTAAGGGCACAATCCTATGCATATTTAGACAGCCTGTGGCATCCTGGAAGTCGTAGGGCTTTTTCTATCTAAACATGCATTGGATTGTGCCTCAAGACACTATTATGCAACCTCTTGATCTACAAAGTGAGCGGTGTCAGTGCATGGAACCTATGGAATATGGAAATAGAATTTGGTCTGTGCCAAGGATGATAACTGGAAGCCCAAAGGTTGGATGTGACCTGGAAGCCATTTTATCTGGCCCTTGGTGGCCCTAGGGCGGATCTACACTTCTGCTTTATAACGGTTTATAACGGTTTTCAACCATTATAAATGGTTTATAGCCGTTATAATAGGGTGACCAGATTTTAGAAAGCAAAATCCCGGTCCAAAATGGCCACCCCACCAAAGCAGACCCCCCTCAAACATAAAATAAAAAAATTAAAAAGGCCACCCGCCATGCGGCCAACAAGCAGACACCCCCGCCACCCCCCCACCCGAAACACCCACCACCACCAAGCCACCCCCCCCCCAAAAAAACCAGCCTGGATCTACCGGGTCCTCCACTGCCACCGCCGATCTCTGCCACCGTGGCATGACTCCCTGCAGCCCCCTCACCCTTCTTGCCCTGCTCCTGGGCTCCCAGCAGGAGAAAGAAGAAGAGCCTGCTTTAAAATGCCCGCGCTGCTCCCCGGCCTCGAAAGGAAACAAGTGCTCAGTGTTAGGGAGAGTCAACAAATACCTTGTTGGGTGGCAAAAGCAGCTTTACTAAAGCTGCTTTAGCCACCCGACAAGGAATTTTTTGACGCTCCCTAACGCTGAGCACTTGTTTCCTACCAAGGCCGGTAAATAGGGAGCAGGCCGTGAAGCCTGTTTCTCAGTAGATTTGAGCACTGGAGGGAAGTGGCCGCCCCAACAGGTAAGTGGGGGGCCCTCCCCCCTCCCACCTCATGCTCCTTACATGCAGAGGTAGCCGCTTCCCTCCGGTGCTCAAATCTACTGCGAAACAGGCTTCGCGGCCTGTCCCTCAGTAGAATGCTGGGTGATGACGTCATCACCCGACGCGCTACTGAGGGACAGACCGCAAAGCCTGTTTCTCAGTAGATTTGAGCACCGGAGGGAAGCAGACGCCCCGGCAGGTGGTGGCGGGAGGCTCCCCCCACCCGAAACCCCACCACCAAGCCACCCATCCCCACCAAAACTCAGCCCGGACTTACCGGGTCTACCGCCGTTCACCGCCGCATGACCCCCGCAGCCCCGGTTTGCCCCCGCTGCTCCACGGTTTGCCCGGATCGCCCCAGGTTTCCCAGTTAGGACCGGAAAACCCCGGGCGATCTGGTCACCCTACATAAGCAGTTATAAACCTTTTTAAAGTGTTATATCCTGCTTGGTGTAGATCTGGCCGCAGATTAATGGTACGTCTCCCATTGGACTTGGTTTGTAATATTAACATGTACATACTTGAATATAGTTATCTTCATTTTAAAACATGTCTGCTCTGCTTTACCAAGCATTTGAAACAGCTCACACGTAAACATGATCAAAATAATCATAATTAATATACAAAATCATACATAGAAATGCAAAGTATAAACATATCTATCAAGAGGAACAAAACACATCTCCAGCTTTCCAAACCAAATGATACAAAGGTGAACCAAACAACAAGTGTTTGGTAAGCTGTATTCAGGGGCAGTGAGAGCAGCAAAAAAACAATATTTTGCTGCCACTATTAAATCATCAACCTGCCTCCCAGCGGAACTTTTCAGAGTTGTCCGGGGGCTTTTACATGCCGGCCCCAAGGACATGATAGAGCCATCTGAGGCCCGCTGTAATATGTTTGCAGGGCACTTCCAGACTAAAATCTTTGGCATCCGCCAGGACTTAGACTCCAGTGTTATAGCAGGTGAATCAAGTGAGGTATCCAAAGCACAGGCTTGTCCTGTTTTCTTGGATGAGTTTCAGTTGGTACAGCTCGAGGACGTTGACAGGGTGCTTGAACAGGTTTGTGCAACCACCTCCGTATTGGATCCTTGCCCCTCTTGGTTAATAAAAGCTAGCAGGGATGGAACAACTGGCTGGGCCAGGGAAGTGATTAATGCCTCTTTGCAAGAGGGAGTGGTCCCAGGCCTCCTGAAAGAGGCGGCAGTGAGACAGCTCCTGAAGAAATCTTCCTTGGACCCTAAAAATCTTAATAACTACAGGCCAGTAGCAAATGTTCCATTCCTGGGCAAGGTCCTTGAGCAGGTGATTGCGAGCCAGCTCCAGGCACTCTTGGATGAGACCGATTATCTGGATCCATTTCAGTTGGGTTTCAGGCCTGGCTTTGGTACAGAAACAGCCTTGGTTGCTCTGTATGATGACCTATGTCAGGAGAAAGACAGAGGGAGTGTGACTCTGTTGATTCTCCTTGATCTCTCAGCGGCTTTCGATACCATCGACCATGGTATCCTTCTGGGACGACTGGCTGAGTTGGGAGTGGGAGGCACTACATTGAAGTGGTTCCGCTCCTACTTGGCGGGTCGGCTCCAGAAGGTGGTGCTTGGGGAACATTGGTTGGTCCGGTGGATTCTCCAGTATGGGGTTCCACAGGGGTCAGTCTTGTTCCCTATGCTGTTTAACATCTACATGAAACTGTTGAGTGCAATCATCCAGAGTTTTGGAGTGCGTTGTCATCAATATGCTGATGGCACGCAGCTCTCCTTCTCCTTTTCATCTTCATCAAGTGAGGCTATGGATGTGCTGAGCCGATGCCTGGCTGCAACAATGGACTGGATGAGGGCTAATAAACTGAAACTCAATCCAGACAAGACTGAGACGCTGTGAGTGGGTGGTTCTGCTGACCGGATGGAGGGTCTTCAATCAGTTCTGGATGGGGTTGCACTCCCCTGGAAGGAGCAGGTTCGTAGCTTGGGGGTTCTCCTAGAACCATCTCTGTCACTTGAGGCTCAGGTGGCCTCAGTGGCAAGGAGTGCCTTCTACCAACTTTGGTTGGTGGCTCAGCTACGCCCCTATCTGGACAGGGATAACCTGGCTTCAGTTGTCCATGCTTTGGTAACCTCCAAGTTAGATTACTGCAATGCACTCTACGTGGGGCTGCCTTTGAAGACAGTTTGGAAGCTGCAGCTTGTACAAAATTCAGCGGCCAGATTGATAACAGGGACCAGAAGGTTCAAGCATATAAGACCTACCCTGGCCCGCTTGCATTGGCTGCCTGTATGTTTCCGAGCCTGATTCAAGGTGCTGGTTTTAACCTATAAAGCCTTATATGGCTTGGAACCACAAAGCTGATGGAACGCCTCTCCCGACACGAACCTACCCGTACACTATGATCAACATCTAAGGTATTCCTCCGAGTGCCTACACCGAGGGAAACTCGGAGGTCAGCAACAAGGGAGAGGGCCTTCTCTGTGGTAGCCCCCCAATTGTGGAATGATCTCCCCGACAAGGCCCGCCTGGCGCCAACATTGTTATCTTTCCAGCACCAGGTCAAGACTTTCCTCTTCTCTCAGGCATTTAGCAATATCTGATGAGCCTGGGTTTGTTTTGTTTTTAGGTTTATAGCTTTGTAAAGTTATTATAGTGGTTTAAAATGTTTGTGTATATTGTATGTTTTTGCTGTTTTAAGTTTTGTATATTATTTTAATTGTTTTAATCTTATAGGAACCGCCCAGAAAGCTTCGGCTATGGGACGGTATACAAATATAATAAAATAAATAAAATAAATAAATCATTACAAAAGGCTTGCGTAAATGGGTTCCATAGCTGTGCTATATTTCTTATGGGGCCAAAGATTGCTGCCCCCCAGACCATTATTTGGAGAATAGAGTGACCCCTGAATCTGCTGAAGTTGGCCATCTGTGGTCTATGCCTACATTCTGTTCACCAGAATAGTAAAGTACAGGACAATTTCATAGATTAATAGTAGTGGGGTTTTTTTTTATAGTGAACCAATTATTTTGATGAAATAGAATGCAAGAGTCCAATGTATATGAATTTGTTATATGCAACTCTTCAAAATTGATTTAACTATGTAACAGAACATTCTGTCTCATATCATATCATATCATATGCAAATGCATGTCCCAATCCAATGTGAAAAATTAATTTAGAAGTCTTCTCTTATTCATAGGCCTAAATGGGAAATAATCTGGTAGCATGCTAAATTAATAAATACATCTATTTTCTTGAAACCAGTTTTGGAAAAGGAAAATGGAATTAGTAGGTTCTTGGCTTAAACTAGTTTTGTATTCCATACAAAGTCTCAAACTAGGAATATTAATTTCAGCTAAGCACTCTGCAGCCCAGATTTTGTTTTCTGCTAGTTAGATTTTGTTAAATGCACACTGCTTGTCCTTACAACATTAACATCTTGATTCTAAACACATTGTATATAATTAATGCATTTAGGAACTGAGTGTCAGTATGCTAGCTATGGGTGACGTCCATCTGGAGTGAGAGAGGCTTGCATTAACTTCAATTACGACTGCTGTCCATTGATGTCATGCTTCTATTACTGATTCCATCTGAAAGAAAGAGCGTTTTATATATCATCAATTAGCTGAGAACCACAGGGGGCACTAGAAAAGTTTGGATAGTCAGCGGGTTTTCTAAGCAGTTAAGAGGAGTCAAAAAAACATTAACCTGTTTTTTCCCTCTTAACTCTGAGCATTGGGTAACTGAGTCTGAACTATCCTTTGAAATATGTTTACTTATTTCTTGAAATAGTATTCACAGATAAATATGAGGCATACATTATAGTGGGGTAAAATTAAACAAACAAATAGGGTAGTGTATTAGTGTCCCCAGCTTGCAATTATTAGACTATTTCCACTTTTTTAAGAAGAACTTACTCTCAATTATTTGCTAGTGACTAAATGAGTAAACTAATAATAATGCTGGGGTCTTAGTGCTGCTTCCATAATAGGTGGCTCAGAAGAGATCCTTTGTAATTCAGTCTCAATACCATATGTCTCTGTTGACATTAAAGCGCTTAGTTCCAAATGAGTCGGCTTCATTCAAGCATCTTAATTCAAGAGTGGATGATTAGATCTTAAGCTAAAAACCTATTAGGAGTTAAGCACTTATGTTGCGGCAAGGTATTAAAGGAACAACATAGCTCAGTTGCAGATAAATCCTTTGTATCTAATAGTGATAAGTGAAGTGTTGTTTGAACTTCATACAATATTAAAAATTTTCAAAGTTGACCACATAGCAAGAAATTATTATTATTGGATGTAACACAGCCAAATATTATTCCTCTTCAAAATAAGAACTAAGATCTAAACTGCACACTGCAACAAAATTTGTAGAACCTGCCAAAGTCTCTCCTTAGGAAGTTGTGAAAACCATGTGATGTGACATCATCACATTAATTTCCCTCCACCCCACAATCAACCAGTTAAGCAAACCAAGCAATGGGAAATACTAATCCAAGGATCTCCCATCATGCTGAAATGTATTTATTTATTTTGTGCATTTCTGTGTGAATCACAACAAATATAAGCAATAAAATCAACACAATAAAGCAAAACAAGATCAACAATAATAAAACCAGCAATTAAAATTGCAGTTAAAACGTGTTAAGTCATAGGAGCCTGGGAGAACAAAAAAAAAACGTATATTCCTGCTGCCAGAAAAATAGCATAGTAAGTGTAAGGCAAGCCTCCCTACCTAGAGAGGCCATTCCATAGCTGCTTGCTGCCATCTCTCCAGATACCCTCTCCCTGGTTGGTGCCTCACCTCAGATGGTGGGGGCGCCTGAACAAAAGCCTCTATCATTGGACCTTTCCATCAAGTAGGTTGATGTGAGATCAGACATCAGATTTCAAATCATGTAGAGTTTTAAAGGTTAGCACCAACTCTTTGAATTGTGTTCAGAAATGAACCAGAAGCCAGAACAGTTTTCCAACTGAATATTGCTGCGGAGAGATGTGGGAGAGAGCCACGGGTTTGTGACACCCATACATTTCCCTGTAATGTATAGTTTGGGACTTAGGATCTGAGAAGTGCATGGGTTGTATCCAGTGGTTGCGCAAAAGGAAGGCAGGTGGCACAACTAAGCTTTCTCTTTTTCTCCTCCCCCCTGCAGCACCCTTTACCCACCGAAAATCCTCTCCAGAGGATGGGGCAGAGCTTTTGAACAGTGGAGGCTGTAATAGGGCTGCAATGTGAGGGGGGAAATTGCCCAAAATCAGGTGGAGGGTTAAGGTTTTGCTACACTATATCAGGTAGAGGATTATTATTATTTTTGCTATACCCCTGTTTGCTACACTATATCTGATGGGCTTGTGTGAACCCATGTGGTCTTGCATTCTCACAAGATAAACAGCCCTAAGAGTTACCCGTCTGTCCATGACTATGGTATGGATTAAAGAAAAGATAATTATTATTAAGGTTCTGTTATTAATTCCTTGAACCTTGGAAAACTATGGGTCAGATTGAGACTTAGACATGCTTAGGAAAGACCCATAGAAATCAATGAAACTTCATTCAGTCATGCCTAGGCTGACCATCTGAAAAGGAGGACAGGGCTCATATAACTTTAACAGTTGTAGAGAAAAGGGAATTTCAGCAGGTGTCATTTGTATGCAATTAGTTCCTGGTGAAATTCCCTCTTCATCACAACTGTTAAAGGTGCAGGCACTATACTAGAGTGACCATATACAAAAGAAGGCAGGGCTCTGCAACTTTAACTGGTGTGATGAAGAGGGAATATCACCAGGAACTAATTGCATACAAATGACACTGATTGAAATTCCCTTTTCTCTACAACTGTTAAAGTTATATGAGCCCTGTCCTCCTTTTCAGATGGTCAGCCTAGTCATGCCTAACTTAGGGTGACCAGATAAAATCCAGGTCAGGGCTCATATAACTTTAACAGTTGTAGAGAAAAGGGAATTTCAGCCAGTGTCATTTGTATGCAATTAGTTCCTGGTGAAATTCTCTCTTCATCACAACTGTTAAAGTTGCAGGGGCCCTGCCTTCTTTTGTATATGGTCACTCTAGTATAGTGCCTGCAACTTTAACTGTTGTGATGAAGAGGGAATATCACCAGGAACTAATTGCATACAAATGACATTGGCTGAAATTCCCTTTTCTCTACAACAGTTAAAGTTACATGAGCCCTGACCTGGATTTTATCTGGTCACCCTACCTAACTTAACTACCATTGCATTCAATAATTCAACTTCAAAGTGGGTAAGAATCAGTGATTTTAAATAAAATCAAATACATCATATTTTAAATAAATAAATAAATTGGAAATATTAAGTTTATCTTAAAGAATAACCATGGTGATATGAAATAATCTGGATATAAGCATTTTAGCTATACAGTTAACTTCTAAACTGAATCAATACCGTCTAACAAATAGTAGTTGAAGGAGGCTTTTCTATGTAAATGAACCAATTTGATCATTTCTCAAAAATGAATATCTACTGCACTGTTCCTGGTGTACATAGGCAAGTCATTTTCACCTCATGAAAAAACCCTGCTCTCGTCTGCTCAGTAACTATCCGACCTTACTTCAGCCTATCAGTCATGAGCATTTCATTTTTGTTTGCTAATTGTGTTTTTGTAAGGTTGGGGCTGGGTCAAGGCAGAGAGGCACAGAAAAGAGCAATACTAGATAGAGAACAAAATTATCCAGTGCACAGGTCCCTGTCATGGCACTGGTCATGAGAAAGACTCTATATGGGAATATTTTAAAGACATTCCCTCTATGGGTAAAAAAAAAAAAAAAAAGCATACAAAATATCTATAGTGCAACAAAGAGAAGCAAGGTGTGATTGGAAGAATGAAGCAATAATGTCAATACTCAATTCAATTGTAAATTAATATGATTATTGTTCAGAATTGTGTCATTGTTTAAGAAATATGTGAAATATCAGCGGGAAAACTGATTTAAATCCCCGTGAAATAAATCGATCCACGCTGACGACTGGCCAGTGAATATCATAGGAGACTATCATCCTGCTAAGAGTTTTCTGCAGACATCTCTTACCAACCCCCTGAAGAAGGCCTTAAAAAACAACATAGCCTGAAACGTGTTGAGCGTGAATAATAAAGTATCTTAGCATTTTGAGAACCTGCTTCTCTTCCTTTTTTTACCCTGAGTGGATGCTCTCCTCCTTTTGGTTTTTCCTACTCTAAGCATGGTTAAGTCTGCATTCAACCCTGCCAATATAAATGAATGCAAATTCAGTCATATTTACATTATCCGAAAATATTTTAGATTAATTCGTTGTTACAAATCTGTAATCTCAGATTTTATATGCTCCCTCATTCATGTGTTCACTCTTTAAGAACACTGTGCTGAATTGTATGTCTGATAATTTCTGTTTACTTAAATCTTAGGCCCTAAGATAATGGCCTGGACATTATTTACATAGCCAGTTCTTTAAGAACACAAGACAGATGTTGTCCAGTTTATCAGTAGGCTCTTTTTTGTTCTTAACTTTGCTTCATTTTCCTACTAACTCCTTGAGTAAGTACAGGCATCCAAAATCAAGTTGAGAGTTTTATATCAGCAACTATTCCGAAGTAAAATGTACGTAGATTTGCACATTCCTTTGCAATGTCAAACTACATGTTTATTCCATGTTTGTTTCTCAACATCATATTTCTTCACCACATATACAAACATGTGGAACTTTTGGGAGACATAGTATCTCTTTGCATATTCTGGCAGATTACACCTGCACATATGAGTGTGGTAAGGAAAGCACTTTCTGGAAAAACCATGGGCTGTGGCATGGCAAATTAACCTGACTTGTGTTTTGTGTTAACATGAGGGGACTTGATTGGGGAAACCAAATCATAGTTCAGCCACAAAATTATTAAGGTCTTGGATGAGGCATGTCAGTCTCAGCTTCCCATTTGTAAAACAGCAACAAGAAAATTATTTGCTTTATAGGGAAATATTTTAGGCTTTAAAAGTGATTAGTAGTAACAGATACAATCCAGCCAAAGTTAAACACATTAAATTCCTGATGATTTTAATAGCAGTGGGCTAAACATATGCTTAATTCTCTAACTGAAATCAATGAGACTGAAGGACGTGATCCTATGTACACTTAGGGTCTTGTGTCTGGATACACATGCATAGGATAGGATTGCGTCACAAGATTTCTTAACTTTCAATGATCATGCCCACTCTTATTACTTTATTATTTACATAGAATAAAGGATGGAAATGTACTACAGTTGGGTTTTTAAAATTATAAAATCAATAATTCTGCTTGATGGCAAGTTTGGTCTGGCTAGCTTAGATACATTGATAGAGCTGTGAGTAGGTGGGGAAATTATGTTTAGGGAATAGGAAACAATTTCTGCTAATATGGCAATGGAAAACACTCTGGTGAACATCATGATGTGCATGCATGTGCTATTTTCCTACCGTATTTAGTTGCATTATTAAAAACAAACAAAACACCAGTCCATCCTGTGCAGAGAAAGCAGGACTCCCATGGTTCCGTGCTCTTTGAACACAGATCCTCTTGCTGTCATGAACTTTGAAAACACATCTATCCTATACCAGAAAGAGTGAAGCAAGACCAATACTTTTATCACTTTAACAGTGAACAGCACGTATCAGATGTGCTTAAAAGACACTCTCTTTAAGTGCAACTTGATGTACCGCCTATATTATTAATGGCTACTCTATTTAAAAGTGCTGCCAAGGTCTGATGGCACAGAGGAAGTGTTGAAAACTGATGATTGTTTGTTTTCGCCCTGCTTAGTGATAGCCACTCAGCACCGGTTCACACATAGGACTGAGCTATGCCTCCCCATTCTGCCATGCAATGCAGTGCTA
Source organism: Anniella stebbinsi (assembly GCA_029215795.1). Classification (NCBI taxonomy): domain Eukaryota; kingdom Metazoa; phylum Chordata; class Lepidosauria; order Squamata; family Anniellidae; genus Anniella; species Anniella stebbinsi. The sequence continues at coordinate 93,551,177 of JARDYH010000002.1, read as the reverse complement.
TCTGGGAAGTAAGTTTAGTATTTTTTCAGTGGGAATTTCTTCCAGGTAGGTTTGCATAGAATTGCAGCCTTAGAGCTCCATAACACCAGCGATTTATCGCACACTCGCCATGCCTGGTATGTAGTTTTGTAGAGCGGTACTCACATGACATTGTCCATGTCCTGCACTCATCTCTCCCCTTCCCCCCTTGTTGCGTTTTATTTTGGTGCAGGGAAAGTCTGGATTATTTTCCCCTCTTGCTTTTTCCTTTGTTGGGGTGTGTGTGTGCTAATGGAGTCTTGCTGATGAAAGGGGAGGGCGGGGCGGTTCTCCTCATCCAGCACATCTTTGTACAGACTTGTTAGTCAGTTGAATGGACTTTTTAGTGCTCCAATCCCCCCCTCATTGCCCGCAGAAATGGGAGCCCAGATGAAACCTGAAATCAATAAATCACTAGATAACAAAGCCAGAGCTGGGCAGGGGGGGAAGAGCCCACACACATCAGAGACTCCAGATTCCCAACCAATGAACTGGAGGAGGAACGAGAAGGGGCGGAGTGGAGTGGAAGAGCAAATAAGCAAAAACCCACATGAAGGGACTGTGTGTGATGGAGCCCTTGACACGTTTATGAAATGGAGGTAAAAAACACAGAGGCAAACCTGGGGGGAAAATAGGTGTGATGGAGCCCTTAGAGTAAATCGTCAGGGAACTCCTCACCCATATTCCCATTTGAGTGCTTTTAGGTGCGGACAGATGATGTTGTAAAATGATAGGGCTGGTTGGAAGTAGTCTGAACAGTTCAAAAATACCTTTTCCTCTTCTACAAAATAAACATTTTACAATTATTGCAAGGCTTTCAAAGAAACCTTTCATGCTAAATATGGATTTCTTTGTGAAACTGTGAAACTGAAATATGAGAGAATCTCTCAGTTTAATTGGGTGTGCGCCCCCCCTCTTCTTCGAAGTGATGATCTCTTAATTATTATTTATATCTTTATCTGTTACATTGGTATCCTACCAGGTAGATGTTAAAGACAGTTCACAATTAAAATTAAGTATGTAATGTTAAATTGATTAATGGATTTCATGAATCAATTAAACTGTCAGGGTCAATAGAATTAGTTTTCCTCCAACTTGTGTTCTCTAATTTGGTTCCCTGGTGATCTGTGGCACAAGGGCCTGCCTAACTCCAGGGCATTTGTGGGGCCCAATATCCAAGAAAGTAGGAAGATGCTGCCATCATAGCCAGCAAGAAGAGGTGAGAGGGAAGGATGTGGTTGCTCAGGTCATAAAGCCAATGATGCCAATAAAGCCAATTAATCTCGATGTCTTGAAAAAAACATTGGGTGCTCTAGAGTGCTTGCACTACTTGCCCAAAAACCTAAGTGCAAGGCAGAGACAGGGTCTGAGCTCTGCACACAAAAATGCTCTTTTGAACCCACACTGTTCCAACACTCAGTCCACATGAGTCCCAGAGGCATTCTTGGTAATAAAAATGTTGCTGGAGGCTGATACTTCTCTTTTTTATAATAAAAAAGCTCAATAAAATAAAAATCGGGAGGGGAAGGGTACCTTACAGGTGCCAAGAAAGGAATCCATGGGCACCACATTGGAGATATTGTATACATACGTGGCAAAGAAATATTGTAGTTGCTACAGTGTTGCATTCATTGCATGCTCCTGAACAGGAGAAGACTCTTTACAACTGCAGGGAAAAGCCTAAGCACATTAACTGGCAGCTTAGAAACCAGAATTCAGTGGAATCGATGTGCAGAGCAGTACACAAAGTTGCAGTCCTAAAATGGTTGTTAATTGGATCACTGTTTATTTTGTCATTGACATACCATGCAATGGTAATGTCTCCATGTCTGTGATTGTGTAATGGAAGGAATGCTAACCAGTTTCCTTAAGGCAATTTGAGATCTACGCGGAAAAGTTTTAAAAATTAATGATATTGATTATGAGTTCAACTAGAATTCAGTATGTTTTGTTTTTTCTCACAATGTCTTCAGGCAAAGAATTCCCACTTACCGAGAGCCTATCTCACTTTAAAAAATAATAATCAGAGAGAATTCATAATAATCACCACAAGATTTGCGGCAGACCCAGTATTATTATCAATAATAATAATAATAATAATAATAACTCTAAACAAATTAAGTATTTCTACATGATTAAGGGTACAATCCTATGAAGATAGTTGGCAGGCTCCAAACCCGGAGGCTGCTGAGTATCCAATGCAGGGTGGCTGGAGCATGGAGGCAATCTTTGCCTCTGCGCTCCAGCTGCCCTGCATTTTGCTCATCTAGCAGCAGCGCTTTGGAGCAGGAGGGAAGAAGGCTGGGCCGGCCATAGGAAACGTATGGCTGATGCCCCAGTCTCCTCCCCTGCCCAACCCCGGGAACGCCCTCTTTCCCGCTGTGTCCATGTTCTATGCACTGAATGTGGAGTGGTAGCCCTGGTGCTTTTCTTCACACCAGCTACGAGGTGGAGAGGGCAGGGCAGGGAGCATGGTTTCCTAGCTACGAGGTTGGAACCAAGGCTCTGACCTCATAGCCAGGAAAACTAACACTCCTATGGCCTTCCAGATGCTGTGTAGGGGCCATAAGCTTGCTTTCGAAATATTTCAAGTCATATTAACCATATCAGTTAAACTTGAGCTCAAGAAAAACTTTCAAGGATCATTCTTCCAAGAAGCAATTCTTTAGTTCTGTTGTTTTGTTCTGAATTCTTTTTTGTCTTTCTCTGGACAATTTAATACTTTAATTCCAGATGTGAGCCAGTGGGCAGATTTGGAGTTTTGAAAGAGTGTTAGGGGTGCTCTAACAAAATGGCTGGCATTAGGGAACTTGAGGCCTGCCTGGTGCCAACACCAGGTTAAGACTGTCCTCCACGCCCAGGCATTTATTGACATGTGATTGAGCATTTAGGCCAGTTGTCTAAACAGGTCTAGTATTTCACTGGAACTGTTTTTAGCTGTCTAAACTGATTTAAATTTTGGATATTTAAATTTTTATGCTGTATTTTATGCTATATTTTTAATGCAGTATTGCCTTTTGAATTGCTGTAAACTGCCCAGAGAGCTTTGGTTATTGGGTGTTATAAAAATAATAATGATGATAGTAATAACATCCATCTGACCACGGATGTCTTTTTCACATTGGGTGATCTTAAGTAGTATCTTGAATTAGTTCATATTCCTAGTAGCTTATTAAGCCATGAACTGACAACCTAAACCATCTCCTTCCATGGGATCTCTTCAGATATGTTCCTGCTCTGGGCATAGATAAATATAGTATAAAGGAATGGATGGTGGAGGGATGACAGCTGTAGGCTAAACAGTGGGGTAACTGATAATTTTAGACCCTGGACTTAACAGTCTTATGGGGGTGAGAGGCTTTAGACATCCATGTGTATTACTTCACTTGTCTACTCATGTCCTGCTTGTGAATTCCTAGTGACCAGGTAGTTGGCCATTCTGTGAACAAAATGCTGAACTACCGGTAGATGTACCCTTGGTCTGATCTAGGCTGGCTCTTCTTATGTTATTATGTGTATTACTTCATTCTTCATCTCTCAACCACCATCCCATGCTTTATAACTGCTTCTACATTATTTATATGTTAGAATGTCTACTTTATATGTCTACTCAGAAGTAAGTCCAATTACGTTCAATGGGTCTTTCTCCCAAATACCTGGGTATAGGATTGCAGCCTAAGGGTGTAATCCTTTGCAGGTTTAGACAGAAAAAGTCCTCTCCAGCATGCAAAATCTTCTCTGCAAGTACACATCATTGGCGCATAGTTTAAAATCCTTTTTAGCCAGGACAGGATGTCTCTGTAGGAAATAAGTCTCTGAATAGCCAAATTTCTATATTAAACACATGAGATTCTGATGCCAAGATTTGTCCCTTGATGAGCTCAGGCCCTGTTCCAGGTAACATAATTTTGCTAAATGATGCTCTGGCATTCCTTTATGTTTTAACCAAAAAATAAAGGTCAGCTGGCATATAGTCATGGTTCAGGCCTGGGATCCCATTTCAAACCATCGGTTCTATATTGAGATCCAGCTGGGGTTCTCCAAGATAGTTCTTAAGATTCTGTTCTGGATGCATTTTAACTCCTCTGAGATTTGAAAACCCCAGATCTTTGATCCATACAGTAAAATTTTAATTTTATTAAATTTAGGAGCTGTCTGCCCCAAGCAGTATACCAAAATTTGAGAATCCCACTTTCAATCTGTTGAGCTTTGAGTTTTACATCCGTGTTGTGGGGTTGCCATGAACATGAGGCAGCAAATAATATTAGGGCTGTGCAGAGCGGCTCTGCTCTACTTTGAATTCAAAGCAGAGCTCATTGAGGGATTGCTCTGCTTTGATTTTCAGAGAGGCTCTGCTGCACAGCTTTGTTGGATTACCCGTCGAAACTCTCTTCCTTTTTTGGATAACCGCTCCATTATAGTCAATGGAAATTGATAAAAATGCTTACATCTCCAGACTTTTCCTCTTCTCTCAGGCATTTAGCAATATCTGATGAGCCTGGTTCTGTTTTTGTTTTTAGGCTTTATAGTGATTTTAAATGTATGTGCATATTGCATGTTTTTGCAGTTTTAATTTTTGTATATTGTTTTAAAATGTTTTAATCTTATGTAAACCGCCCAGTCTAGAAATGTTGCAAATACTTGTCCCTTCCTAAGTCGAGTATATTTGTATACGTGATGGCTCAACACAAGTGTTCAAGGTAGAATATCCCCTGCTACATCCAGCCTGTCCTTTCGCCTGTTCTTCCATGAAAATGTTATTTTCTGTTGCCCAATTCTCAAGTCTAGCTTACAAGTACCAAGCATATATCTCAGCAACAATACCTTTCAAGCTAAATGGCCTATAAATCGATGGTGAACCCTTTTTATATCTGGGAATAATTATGCGTTGATTCCAGCCAGTTGGGATAGTTCCTGTCAGGTTAATATAATAAAAAAATCTGACATAATAAGAGCTCCCACCAATATTGGTTCTTCTTAAATACTTCCCTGCAAATTCCATCTTCTCCTGGAGGCTTGCGTAATGCTAAGATCATATTTGCTAGTTCGACTTCAGAAACTGGTGGCCATATATCTCAGTTACTTTACTCAAGACAAGGTTCTCAAGACAAGGTTCTAAACCTTTTATGTTGGGCTGCATCTTTTAAGATATGGAAATAACTCACATTTGTGAGTTTGTGGAACATTTGGACCCAAATCAGTTCTATTACACCTCATAACAGAAATGAATATTTGCCAGAATTTTGTCTAATCATTTAGCTCAATTGCCTGAGCTAAATCCACCCAGAACTGGGTTTGAAATAGTTCCCAAATTTGGGAAAATATATTTTTTTTTCATTCTTCTTGTTTATCAATGGACAGATTTCTTTCTACGTTACAATCCTTGTCAAACCATGACTGACCCTTTAGATGTAATGTATTCTTTTTTTAGGGATCTATAAAGAAGATCTAATTAGCGTGGTTATTGTTGTTGTTGTTGTTGTTGTTGTTATTGTTATTATTATTATTATTATTTATTACATTTGTATACTGCCCCATACCCGAAGCTCTCTGGGCAGTTTACATAAGATTGAAACATTTTAAAACAATATACAAAAATCAAAACTGGAAAAACATACAATATGCACATACATTTAAAATCACTATAAAGCCTAAAAACAAAAACAGACCCAGGCTCATCAGATATTGCCAAATGCCTGAGAGAAGAGGAAAGTCTTGACCTAGTGCCGAAAAGATAACAACGTTGGCGCCAGGCGAGCCTCATCGACGAGATTGTTTCAGAATTGGAGGGCCACAACAGAGAAGGCCCTCTCCCTTGTTGCCGACTTCTGAACTTCCCTTGGAGTAGGCAACCGGAGGAGGACTTTAGATGTTGAACTTAGTATTCAGGTAGGTTCATGTCAGGAAAGGTGTTCCATCAGGTATTGTGGTCCCAAACCATGTAAGGCTTTATAGGTTAAAACCAGCACCTTGAATCGGGCTCGGAAACATACAAGCAGCCAATGCAAGAGGGCCAGAGTAGGTCTTATATGCTCGAACGTTCTGGTCCCTGTTATCAATCTGGCCGCTGCATTTTGCACAAGCTGCACCTTCCAAACCGTCTTCAAAGGCAGCCCCACGTAGGGTGCCTTGCAGTAATCTAACTTGAAAGTTACCAGAGCATAGACAACTGAAGCCAGGTTATCCCTGTCCAGATAGGGGCATAGCTGGACCACCAACCGAAGTTGGTAGAAGGCACTCCGTGCCACTGAGGCCACCTGAGCCTCAAGTGACAGAGATGGTTCTAGGAAAACCCCCAAGCTACGAACCTGCTCCTTCAGGGGGAGTGCAACCCCATCCAGAACAAGTTGAAGACCCTCCATCCGGTCAGCAGAACCACCCACTAGCAGCATCTCAGTCTTGTCTGGATTGAGTTTCAGTTTATTAGCCATCATCCAGTCCATTGTCGCAGCCAGGCCCAGTTCAGCACATCCACAGCCTCACCTGATGTAGATGAAAAGAAGAAATAGAGCTGCATGTCATCTAAAGATCTAAAGATATCCAGTATCTGAGATGAATCAAAAGTGGAGCATAATATTGATCTCTTAGCTTAATATAGGAGTCTGAAGATAAGATAGAAGAAACCAGTTAATCAGAACAATCCCTGCGAAGTCTTTTGGTGCCTTTTGTCATAGACTGATTTAGAAAATTTACCTTGTTTGGCCATAGGCTAACAGGGGTATGCTTAGAAGGTTTGTCAGTTTCTCTGTATGGATGCAAGCTTGTAACTATCTTAGACTGCAGTCATAGGAACACTTACTTGATAGTCAGTCCCTCCGAATCCTGTAGAGAGTTACTTATGAGGAAACATACATAGGATTGGACTGGAATGGAGCTATGTATGGGAGAATTGTTCAGTTCATCTAATGGTTCTGCTAGTTTTGGAGAGATATAGGGCAAAATGATCTGTTGAGGCTTAGTAATTCTTTTCTATTTTCATCTCTTTAATCCCTCGGATCTTTTTAGTAAGCATAACTGAGTAATACAACCAAGTTCATCATTTTGTATAACCTATATTAGTTGTAAACTCAAGCTTTAACATTAGGTCCATTGATACTGGAGTATTCACAATTTGTGATGGAATTCAGCTTAACTCCTGTTTTATGATACCTCCAAATATTGTTTCTGTGATATGTCATGACTGACAATCTTACTTATAAAACATATTTAGCTGTAGACTTTAATTGGCTTGAGTGAAATGTGTCTAACTACACTGCAAAGTCCAACAGTGAAATTTATACCTTCAGCTGTGATCTCAAGATATAGCAGTCATCAAAATAGCCTTAATTGCTGCAGTATTGTTTGATACTCTCGCATGATTGATGCTACACTAAAGAAAATTGAGGGGTATAGTATGTTTTAATAGAATGGTATGGTTTCATTTCATTGTGGTTGGCTAATGAGTGCAAATCCATTTTGTTATACTAAGATTCGTCTCTGTTGGAATCTTTGTGAGATATTTAGCATGTTTCCTGGTACAATTTGACATCTATTCTGCATAATTCTTTATTTTAAAAAGGGGTCATTTTCTCCCTTGAAACATATGTAGAATTCACATTAGGAAAACTGACACATTACTATCAGAACTTCTAGAGGAAAATCATGATTGCTATAATTGTGAAATTCCTGAGACTTGAGTAACATAATTAAAGGATGCACTGCTGTTATCTATCAGTGACAGTGAAGTGTTTCTCTGGGTGAAATCCATCTCCAGCTTTAGATAATTCAAAAATTTAATATGTATCAGCAAGGGAACATGATAGTGTCCTTACATATTAATTTAGGATGGTGTTATAGGTGCCGCTGATCATCCTTTTTTGGATAGATTGTTAATAGTCTGGAATGATCAATTAATTTTTCAATAGTGGGGACTAATGACAGAAGGTGTTCTCCTGATAGCTGGGAATCTCTCCCCAGATTTTAATAGTTTGGGGAGGTGACACCTTGGGCTAGTAGCAGGGGGTAGATTTCAATTTAAAAGTTAAAGGTACAGAGGCAGATGCTATTGTGGAGATCTGAGGCAGGAGAAGTGGTAGAGTGATATAGTCTGCTTGTATATTTGTAGATACAACAAATGTTACAGAGATACCATAAATCTGAAATGCTCTCCAAAGTCCTATAGTGTAGCCTCTAGGACTTATCTTTGCTGGAGGAAGGGGGAGTGTGCAACGGTCTGTTCTATGATGGTAAGAACTACTGAACTTGTTCTCCAAAGAATTTCCCTCAGTAATTTTATTTCCAGTTTAGCATGTCAGAAAGTAAAGAAGACTAGAACAAACTATCACAGTTTCACTTCCTTCTGACACTATGGACGATTCTATTTGTTCCATTAACCCTGCGTTCTTTCCATCTCTTCCCTGGCTTTGCAACAAAAAAATAATTTGTTAGACGCTTGTCTCTTACAAAGCCATAAAATTTTTGCTTCTGCATTTGGAGCTCATTGATTCATGTTCAAAAATGGGAAATGGGGAAATTACCTGCAAATAAGTTTGAATGGGTCTTCTTAATTCATCGCTGGGGTCGGAGTGAGAAGGACTGTTTCCTTCACGCTATGACAAACAAAATCTTACGTATATATTTTGTGGGCAGTAGATGGCGCTAGTTGTACAGATGTCATCATTTAGTCTAGAAGGAAAAAAAGCAACTCTAGTTTCAGTTCCAAAATAGCTTGCCGTGATCGTATAGTGGTTAGTACTCTGCGTTGTGGCCGCAGCAACCTCGGTTCGAATCCGAGTCACGGCAGAAAGGGATTTGCATGTTTTTTTATTTTTTAAAAAATACCAACTTTAAGCTCTTTACAGTTAAAGCCAACTGTTTAAGTCTTGCTATTTGAAAACATTTATCATATTTTTTAGCTCGCTAGCAGAGAGTAATGTCACATGAATAATATTGAGCAATTCCATTCCAAGCAAGTCTTAATATAGATTCAGCGGTTTAAACATCAACCACTTTCCCCCCTCTCCCACCATTATTTTTTTTTGGGGGGGGGGCTTCATTTGCTTCGTTGCCTGGTGAACAGTTCTGAAGAACTTGAAAACTTGCACAGTATTTGTGATCCTTGAGTTGGCCTAATAAAGGTATTACTAATATGGAGTTCAGCTTTTTTCTTTTTAATAATATCAATTTATGCTATTACTGTAAATATTTCACTTCAAAATTATGTTATATCAGTTTATAACCAATTATTGAAGTCAATGGGACTACATTTGTGATTCTTTTATTGTATTTTATTATATCTGTCTGTTTCATATATATTTTAATTCCCCTCACCTTGCCATCCTAGGATGCTCTGTTTTGAACAAAAAAAGTTGTTTTTAAAATAAATACATTAATTTTAATCCCATACATCAATTTTATGGGATTGGTGAATGTACCTAAATTAAAAAAGGGAAATAGGTTTTCCTACATTATGCTTTTGAATGCTTATTTGAAATCTGGGAGAAGGAGAAAAATGTGTGCATGTGCTTTATTTTTACTTTTGTTTGTTACAAGATTTTAGAGTTTTTTTTATTATGAATCTGCACAAATGTTTTCAATGTAAAATCTGTGGGGTATTATGTATGTCCAGTATTTCCAGTTTGGAATATAGAACAAGTGCAAGATACTAATCTTGTGTTATTTCTAGAATACAATGCCCTCATCAGTTAGCAGTGCATCTGTATTTTGATGGTGTGGCATAGATAGTGATTTTTCTGGAAATGTGCATTTACTAGCATGGTAAGGGGCAGAATTCACACAGAGAGAGAGAGAGAGAGAGAGAGAGAGAGAGAGAGAGAGAGAGAGATTATGTGGTTGGCACACATATGACCTTGTAGTTTGGAATTAATTGATGCAGACATGGCATAGCCATAGAGGTTAAAAGAAAAGTTACGAGATGCAAAGGGTTCTCTTTTTTTGGAACACAAAGTAAAATTTCTCCTATTCTGCCATGACTCGGATTCGAACCGAGGTTGCTGCGGCCACAACGCAGAGTACTAACCACTATACGATCACGGCAAGCTACTGAAGAAGTTGCTATAGCATATTTGATCTGTATCATCCTCTAGCAGTGCCATGAGACTATTGCCACCTAGTGTCAATTGGTTATGGTTCGTATGACTGATAGCACGCTATGAAACAAAGATGAATGCTAAATTTTATACTACAGGAAAAAAACAACTTTGTTCATTGTTTCATTTTCACCTTGATAGTAGAGTAGCCTTTGCTCCTGAGGTGGAACATACTATATGAAACAAGAGCATTTTAATTTTTAAAAATAGGGCATTTTTTGTTAGCATTCTATCTGATTTTCCAGTGGCATCTTTTCCATTGGGTGCTGTAGTTGGTGCTGAAACCATTTCTAAACGTTTTAATTTCTTTGTTTGTTTGTTTGACTTGTACCCCACCTTTCTACCAAAAATGGCACTCAAAGCGGCTTGCAGTCACTAATAAACTTGATAAAAAACAATAATAAAACAAATACATTAAACACAATGAATAACAATTAAAACACAACAGTAACAAAGTAAAAAGAACCTCAAGCCCAACAGACACACTTACATACCAAAGGCCCACTTAAATAAAGCGGTATTTGCATGCTGGTGGAAAAATAGCAGAGATGCAGCAAATCTCGGGGGGGGGGGGGGGAGTTCCACAACCAGGAAGCAGCCACTGAGAAGGCATTCTTTTGCCTAGCCGCCAAAAGCACCTCTGAAAGTGGTAGTCTTGAAAGAAGAGCCTCTTTAGAAGATCTTTAGATCTGGGCAGGCTCATATGGGAGAAAGTAGTCTTTCAGACAGCCTTGTCCCAAGATGTATAGGACCTTATAGGGATAACCAACACTTTGAATTCTGCCCAGAAACAGATTGGTAGCTAGTGAAGCTGTTGTAACAAATGAGTCATGTCTTCCTTGTAACCAGCCAGTCAACAGTCTGGCCACAGCATGCATTCTGGACCAGCTGAAATTTCTCAACAGTTTTCAAAGGCAGGGCCACATAGAGTTTCATTACAGTAGTTCAAACGGGATGTAACGTAGGCATGTGTGACCGTTGCCAGTTCAGATATCTCTAGGAACAGTTGCAGTTGGCACACTAGCCTCAACTGCGCAAATGCATTCCTAGCCACCACGGAAACCTGAGTCTAGAAGTACACCCAAACTGTGAGCCTGAGTCTTCAGAGGGAGTATAACCCCTTCCAGCACAGATTGAATCCCTCTTCCCTGATCTGCCTTGTGACTAACCAGTAACACCTCTTTCTTGTCTGGATTAAGCTTCAATTGGTTTGCCATCATCCAGTCCATTACTGACATCAGACACCAATTTAGAACCAGAACAGTTTTCTTGGATTTAGTTGGAAAGGACAGATATAATTGCGTGTCACCATCACATATATGATTAATTTTATCTGCAAAGAATTGCACAGATTGGTCACACCAGGATATCAAACAGTCTATGTTCTCTTAAGAACATAAGAAGAGCCACTCTGTTTACACAGTGGCCAACCAGCTGTTGACCCGGGAACCACAAGCAGGACATGATGCAATAGTACCCTCCTGCCCATGTTCCCCAGCAACTATTGTATACAGGCTTACTGCTTCTGATACTGGAGGAAGCACAGAGCCATCAGGAATAGTCAGAACATAATAGGCCAGAACGTAATAGGCCTCTGATCATTCAGAAGAGCTCCACAGGGCGTCTCTGTGAAGACGTAATGGTGGCAGAAAAGGACTATTCCTTCACTACCCTAATTGCCATGGAGTAGGCTTTCAAATGAGCTCTAGTCCATGTTTGATAGGCCTGAAAAGTAGAGACCCACGAGAACAATGGGTGGTGGAGACATAAGGAAGGATTTGTGTGAAATTTTCCACATGTTTAATGAATACATGGAGGTGTTTTCAGGGTTGCACAGAACCACACAGAGACTCAACTGTCAAACATCTGTTGGATGTTTATGAGAAAGAATTCTACACAGGTACATCTATTCATGTGGAGAGGTCTTACACTCAGAGGGATTACTGCCCAGTTAGGGTCCTCCTCAAGTATAGTAAGAGGCACATGGTCCAGGCAGTGCACAGGGCTAATCTGTGCACCCCTGAGAACCCCTCAGTGTGTTCATTGACTGCCTGGAAGGGCTTCTCGTGAAAGCCCTATAGAGTTGAAAACGGAATGAAACAAGTAGAATGTGGGAGTGAGACAAAGGCCCTTTCCACACCAGCCATTTTTCCCAGGGCTGCCCCTGCCTGCTTGCGGAAAGGTCACATGACTCACAGAATATCCTGCAAGCAGGGAACGCTATTATCCTGGTTTGTTCCTTGCTCCTGAAGGGTAGAGAGATAGGCGGCTGATGTGACCGCCCATCCTGGGCGCAGGCACGCTTACCCGTGGTGAAAGCAAGGAAAAGTTCGGGGCTACTTCCGGGTTTGCCCACTTCCCGCCCTCTTCACCCCTATGGTGTGGAAAGGGCCAAAGCTACAATAGGGCATAGAGACAGGAAGTGTTATCAGCAGGAAAGAAGCTGGTAGCCAAGGGAGGAAGACTAGGGACAAAATTGTTGCTGCTAGGCCTAGAAGCTAAACACTTTTCTGCATAAGGATTTATTGTGTGCTTGTTATTCCTTGTTTATGGGTACTTTAGATAACAGTGTTACCTTCCAATTTCACTTCTATTCTTAAGAGCACTTTCATGGGGGTGTTCGGAGTGGGGAAAATGCAGTATTTTTTCATCCCAAAACAAAGCACAAGTTCCCACTAGTATAATTGCATTATTGTGCCACCTAGAAGTTATTTAACCGAAAGTACATAAAGGCAGGAAAGGGAAAGCCCATTGTGTAGAGATCTGATCTTAATCCTGTGATCAAACCAGAAGTAGATACAGTGGCTTAACAGTCTTGTCTAGAGAAGCTCCTCATCCTGAAAGGGGATTTTCCCAGTTTTGGCTTCAGCTATCATGGCAACATTGTGATCTTGCCGTAAGAGGGCAAGAAGGGCCAAGAACGGTCGCACAGTGAATTTCATTTATAATTTTGGACTAATCAGGCAGTTCTTTGGTTGCAGGTTTCTAATTTCATATTGTTTTTCTTTTAAGAGTTCTAAAAATGTGTTTTCCAGATACTATAGATGGTGGCTATTTTTCCATCTAGTATCGAAGGCTTTGGCTCTTCAAGATGATAAAACAAGTTTTCCATTTTGATTTAGTGGCAGTATAAAAGATGACCTAGCTGAACACAAAACTTCAATATAGCTGTATAAGAAACTAGCTGTCTTATTTTATAGCATACCCACATTAAATCAAAACTAACTTGTATCTCAAACTTACATATGCCTGTGGAAATGCACATCCTGACTTTTGTATCCTTGCCTGAAAGCCACTTCTGTTGATGTTAATCCAAAATGCAAAAGTTCTCTTTCCACCATTTTATGGAGAATGCAACTGGGAATAGAGATTCCCTTTGAATGCCAATTTTCATTCAGCTCACTTCTTTGTACATCAGTCTGTTAGGTATAAAAATGCCAAAAATAAATAGCATGGTTCGTTCATGACCTGGAAGCTGTATTTTTTATTTCTGAAAATTAATCCAGCTCAAAACTGGATTAGAGATGGCACATCCCTCAACAACAGGCACGTAGGATCAAAGCAGACAGTCATTCTACCCTGGCTGGAAATCCTGTTCTTTTTACATAAGTCTGATTCATATCCATGGTTGGCTACAATCACAGCCATCTGTTTTGAATTAATAACAGTTAAATCATTTTGTATCTAAGTCAATCATACCTTGAAACATCATAGGAGAAGTGAATGAAACAAATCAAGGCTTTGTTTGGCAGCTCACAATACAATATCATACATTTTCCACACAGAATGGAAATTATATTTGAGCAATGCTGAAACTTTTGCACAACATCCATGCTGAACTTTCTGTTGCCATTAGTCTGCACAAAGACAATGATCTGGTTCACATAACATGACAATCCACCATAGGTGTCATGTGAACCCATCACTGTGACAGGTAAGAAGGTAAACAGTGTTCTTCAGTGGTGCATATTTAATAAAATAGGAGATGCTGGCGCTCAGGTTGTCTTTTGAGTCACTTGTATAGGGTGCAAGGAGAAAGGGAAGAAGAGGCAACCTTCTTTGCTCTGACCCAAAAAGCTGGCCTAACCTGAACACTTTTATTAGGGGTAAGATCATATGACCTGCTCTGACCTGGCTAGGGTTTTTATTAGCTGTTACCTTATTTGGTGATATATTAGTGATAGTGTACAGGTTGAATCCCTTTATAATCTCCCAAGATGCCAGATTTAGAACATATGTGCTTAAGTCCTGATAAAAGACAACATGGAAGTTGTATATCCTGCTCCATAGGGTCTTGTTTCCTAGCCCAGGAGATATGAATTTGCATCCCCCTTCTTCAGCCTCCTTATAGAGTCTGTTTCCATATGATGGGAGAGAGCATTGGAAATCATGGTTTGGTAATATTTGTTTGCCTACAAGGATAAAAGCCGAACATATTGGAAGAAAGCAGATCTCTAAAGCAAACAGCAGAACCTCTGATCCTGTGTCAAATTCTGACAGAGCGACAGCTACAGGTTCTCTAAACATACAGTACAATTCTAGCTAAATTGCCACCTTTCCCTCCCTCTCTGTCTACATTCAAAATGTTTCAAGCTGTGTCTCTGACCACCCACCCATCCCAATAAATTCTACTAGGTGTGACATTTTACAGGCTGGTGAGAGATTTCCAGTCACTAAGACCTTTAAGCTCTTGTCTAAAGACAATTTCACATTTGCACAATTTTATAGATACACTTTTGGGGCTTTTGGTCTGATCCAGCAAGACTCTTCTAAGTCCAGATCTTCATTTTAACCCATTTCTGCCCTTTTCTTACTAAAGCTGAGTTACCATATTTACATCACAATCCAATGAATGTGAACTCAGAAGTACGACCCAAAGACTTCAAAGAAACTTACTTACAGGTGAATGTGTTTAGAAATTTAGCCTTGGTGCAGGGGCTATGCAAGTTACAATTGTGATATTCAAAATAACCAATAGCCAAACTTTAAACAATATACTAATGCAAAGTAACTGCTAGTTTTGGTCACCTGTTATCTAATTTAAATTCTGATGAGTAATTTGTATATATTTCTTGCATTTTACCAATAGATTAGGTTTCTATTAATCTGATGTTCCTTCAGACATACCTCCTAAAATGCAAAAGATATTCATGTAGGCAGGTTATTTTAACATATGCTATAAAACTGTATTACAGACCAGCTTTCTCTTAAAATATTCTCTTATCAAGTGTTACTATTAAAGACTGCTTTCCATGTAACAGTCTCCGCATGGAAGCCGCTTTAAATTGCTCTATATTACAGGGTGGCTGTTACCACATGGAAAGCTATTCAGTTGCTTGCTATGTAGATTGCATTTGTTTGGTGACAATCACCAAACATATATGATTGCATTTGTTTGGTGACAATCACTGAAGTCATATGGTGACCAATATCCAAAGACAACTCACCATGTAATAACAGCATCTGTATATAAAGTTAAAAGTTGAAGCATAGCTTATTATGAATTCTCTATACTATATATTAGCCCTAACAGAAGTGGGAGCAAGGCGCTTGTCTGACATTTGTTTGTCCTGGTGTGCATGCATATATTTTTTAAAATGCATGTTTAGACAGAAAACTCCCATCATTCCCTAGCCAGCACTGGATTGTGTATTTCGTGCATCGTGGAAATAATACAACAATGTCTTACTTAGGCAAGATTTTTCCAACATAAAATTACCATACTATAACACAAAATTGCTTGTTATTACTGTATCTCTAATTTTCCATCTCTTTGTGAGGTATTGGAATGAGGCTTCCTTCCCTGCTTTGAGAACCTCCAGGTTCTGATAGATAGGTCTCCAAAATCTTCTTCTTTGCTGCCTTCTCAGAATGACAACCTCTCCCAGAATCCTCTGTCTTTGTACTATCAGCAGCAACATGCTGCCCGCCAGCTGTAGCATATTATTACTCATCTACAGCACAACAAAATCCTGCCTATAAAAACTTGATTCTCCGCCAGCTTTGCAATGGTGCTTCCATTTCATGATTAAAAACACAAGAAGTGTGAGGGTCACAGAGAGATGATTCTTGCCTGCAACGGAGTCTTTGTTTGGCTGCCACAAATGTTTACTGTAAAGCTGCATGGCCACCCCACTTACCTATGGTTCTCTGCTTCTGGCAACTGTTTGTTTTTTTTAAGAATATTTAGCTATTACCGCTGTGCTCAGTCAATGTTTATCCCATATTACCAGGTTTTACATTGCATATTGTTGAAAAAAAAACATAATTAATTCTATAAACACAAGGAGATGCAAGAGACAGCAAACAGAGAAGTGGGCTTATTCTTAGCGGGCCTAATCAAAAGCCCAATACAACTGATTGAAAATCTGCCATTGAATTCCATGGTTCTTAGTATAAAGCAGGTATGTATAACCCTCTGAGTTCACAAGAGACTTGCCTGAAGGATGTTCGCTTATGTTATAAAATGGTCAACAGATTTGAAAGAAAAAAAATCATTTTTTAAAATTCTAGGCATGTTGCTTGAGTGGTAGTTTTTAATTTATGGGGGAATAATATCACAGTCTTCTTATTAAGACTTAACCTTGTGCAGTCGTTTTAAGCGATTGGTTATGGAAGAGGCCCCCACCTTCAATGGCTATAACCAGTTAAATGGCTATAACCACCTTCAATGGCTATAACCACTTCTCACTTATACACATCATCTTCTCAAACTTGTACGTTGGCACCACTTTTCACACTCAGACTTTGAACTCCTGTCTACTTCCTGCACAAACACATGACTGCTTTGACTGACCTCTCCTTTCCCACATTTTGATTTGTGGATGCCTCACCTCTGCTGAACTCAAGGTGCCCAACTGCCCACCAAATCTGCAGTAGGAAAGGCGCCGTGCTCGCCCAGCACTTCTTAGCTAAAAAACTCAAGATCCTCTTGATGCCAAGGGCTGAAACTGTTCAAGGTTGCAAGACCCCAAAGAGGAGGTTTGACAACCTGAGTTTGAAGAGTATGGCTTCTGTGTTGTTTTTTAAAAATAACTTTAAAACCTCGAACTTTTTTTTAAAAAGCTAAAAATCAACAGATATGCTTGAAATTTGGCATGGCTAAAGCCCTATTTAAGATCTATCATGATGCCGAGTTTCATCTCCTTATCTTAGAAATGATGGTTTTATAACAAAATAATTTTAAAACCTCAAATTTAAAAAAATCCTAAAAATCAACAGATTAACAGATATGCTTGAAACTTGGCAAGCCTAAAGCCCTACGTAAGAGCTATCAAAGTGCCAAGTTTCATCTCTTTTTCTTTTAAAATGACATATATATATATATATTTTAAAACCTCAAACTTAAAAAAAAATCTAAAAATTAACCAATGAACAGATACGCTTGAAATTTAGCATGGCTAAAGCCCTACTTAATTGCTATCATGGTGCCAAGTTTCATCTCCTTATCTTTAAAAATGATGGTTTTATAAAAACTTAATTTTAAAACCTCATTTTTTTAAAAAAAAATCCTAAATATCAATGGATGAACAGATGCTTCAAACTTGGCAAGCCTAAAGCCCTACTTAGGAACTATCAAAGTGCCATGCTTCATCTCATTTTCTTTAAAAATGACATTTTTTTTTAAAAAAAGTAATTTTAAAACCTTAAACTTTTAAAAATTCCTAAAAGTCAACAGATGAATGGATCCACTTCAAATTTGGCATGGCTATAGCCCTACCTAAGGGCTATCATGGTGCCAAGTTTCATCTTGTTATCTTTAAAAATGATGGAGCTGTAAGCAATTTTGTTAATTCCCATTGACTATAAAGTAGAGCTGCCCTTTGGGTGGGTGGGGGATGGGAAAAATCTGAATTTTTCTTCAAATTTCATAATCCCCCCCCCCCCTTCCTGGATTTGTTGCCAAAAATCCTGACATGTCCTGTTTTTTCCTGACACATGGTCACCCAAGGAAGCAATGACAAACAGTATGGAACCCCCTGCATTTTCATATTGTTTCTAAATTTTCTAGTGGATGCATTTCGATTTCAGACTTGTTGTCCTTGCTCCGTTTCTTATCCTGTATTTTTCCATCCAGTAACAATACAAAATGGCTGTAATGTTATCTACCAATAG
The DNA here is from genome assembly GCA_029215795.1 of Anniella stebbinsi. Lineage (NCBI taxonomy): Eukaryota > Metazoa > Chordata > Lepidosauria > Squamata > Anniellidae > Anniella > Anniella stebbinsi. Next base: position 93,532,956 of record JARDYH010000002.1, on the reverse strand, counting down.
TATTGCAAGCATATCGTATTGGCACTGTGTATTTTATTTATTTATTTTTGGGTGGAAAAGGTTCTCAAGGTGACTGACAGAAAGAACATTTAAAAAGCATAAACTATAAGCAGAATCACCTGTGTAAATACATAGGGCTGGAGTGCCAATCCAGTGGGCTAAGATTCCATTGTGCTTCCTTGAACTGATGGAACTGATTCTTTAAGACTGCAGTCGTATGTACTCTTACCTAGGAATAAGCTCCATTGAACACAGTAGGATGTACTTCTATTAACATGCATAGGATTACGCAGCACTGCATGACTGCATGATAATAGAAGCCCTGCTTTGAGTCCTCCCTGAGGTACAGCAGGGGATCCACTGTGGCAGGGCCTTTTATGCAGTGGCATGGAAGCTCTGGAACTTCCTCTAAGACAGTGGTCCCCAACCTTTTTGGCACCAGGGACTGGTTTGTGGAAGACAATTTTTCCACGGACCGGGGGGGGGGGGGGTTGGGGGTTTGGTTTTTGGATGGGATTTTTCCACCCCCGTTTATAAAAAGAGAGGGACAAGAATTTCTCACCCCTCTTCTATCCTCATTTCCCCTCAAAAATGGGAGGCTTCAGCTTAGAAACCCTCCCTTGAAATCACATACACTCAACAACAGGAACAGCCATGTCTTTGAATTCCCGGCCCAGGCTGGAGGGAACAAACATCCCCAGGGAAGGGAAGCCCCACACGTTGGAGGCAAATGGGGCCAGGCAGCAGCTCGCAGGAGCATCAGCCAGCCACGCGGCCCCAGCTATAGGCAGGGAGGGAGCAAACGGCGCCCGGGCAAGGAGGGCAAGTCCAGCGTGTGAAGCACCCCCCCTCACCCCCTTCTCTTCTGCCTGCCCCGCACCCCCCGCCACACTTGGCAAGGGCTTTGCCATTCCTACCTCTACCCCGCGTGGGGCTTTGGACTTCGGCCCTGCGGTCTACCCCTGGCTTTGGCCTACGGAAGCTGTGGCGACTGCTGCTGGGCTGGCTGGAGCAAAGCCATGCTCATGTGGGCAGGGGGGCTCCAGCAGGCGGGCAGGCGGGACAGGGGGCAGAAAGGCTCCTCCTTGGAGTTGAGGCTGGGGATCTCACCCTCCTTGGCAGGACGAAGGCTTGGAGGAGAGGGGAGGGAAAAGGAGGGCAAGTGGAGGAGGAGGAGGACAGGAGAGCACAAAAGAGGAAGAGGGGAAGAGGAAGAGCAGCTACCTGCTGCTGCTGCTGCCACCACCAAGCCTGCGAAACCCCACCAGATGGATGATGCCTGGCCGAGAGGAAGGAGCGAGCCTGCTGCCTCACGCATGCTCGCTTGATCTCCGAGCTGGACTGCTTTTGGCGGGAAAGCACCCCCCCGCCTTCCTAATTCCAGTCTCAAATCTCGTGAGATGGCCCACCTGTAGCCCGGGTCTGCCGTGGACGGAGCTAGAAAGGCTCTGGGGAGGCACAATTTCCGAATTTTGGGGGAAATTACGAGATTTCCCCCTAGACCCAGTTTTGTCCCCGTTTTCTGGTCATGGGGAGCAGCGTGGACATTTTAGGGTGGGAGTAGAGCAAGCCAACCGTTTCCCCTGAGGTTTGCCCCTGGAGCCCAGTCGGCTCAGATCGCCCCAGTTTTCCCGGTTAGGACCGGGAAACCCCTGGTGATCTGGTCACCATACCCAGATGGCATACCCTGCACTTGCCCAGCAGCTGGCGGCCTGGTTCCTAACAGACCACGGACTGGTACCGGTCTGTAGCCCAGGGGTTGGGGACCTCTGCTCTAAGAGACGGTTTATTCGGCCCCTTTGCTGATGGTTTTCAAGCAGCACGCTGTTGTACTTAGAGCTCTTTGACCTGAGGATTCCTAGGATGGCCATGTCTTCTGCTTTCCAAAGGACATTCCTCTTTCTGAAGGGCTGCCAGAGGACAGTCTTCCATTTGAATGCATCCTCTATTTGAAGGACTGTCCAGTCAAAGTCTGGCTTAAAGATAAAGAACCATAAGAAGAGAGAGCCCAGGCTTTGAAGTTGCCCATCAACAATTAGCACCTGGACAACAAACTGAGACATAGGTCACCTGGTCACAATCTTCCCAAGCTATGATGAGATTTGTTGTATTTATATTCAAATTATAGTAATTATTTCTAAATCAGAATCTATCCATATAAATTAGGATATGTGAATGTTATGAAGATCTGTCCTCTTGCATTTCCTTCTTTTTGATGATGCATTTCTTCTATTTGGTGATGTGCAAACGGCCACCATAGTATTGTCTCTTGTTGCTAGCTGAACTGTGGTTCTTACTGCTGCTTTTTGTTTACTAGTTATGCTGATTTTATGTTATTAATATGCATATTGGTTTTTTATGCTGCAGACCGCCTTGAAGTGCTTCAATGCAAAATGTGATACATACACCGCCATTAGCAGAGTCCTATTCAACATGATAAAAACTGTGAAACTGAATATGCTAGTGGAGTCTCTCTCTTTAAACGAAAATGTTGAAGGAAAATATCCAATATATGTTGTTTTATTTCTAAATGAATGAGGTTGTATTTCAGTTTTCATGCACACGTATTTAAAGGTTTTGTTCCAAAATGTATGGTTTGGATGACTCCCACATCAGTGCATGTAAATATTTTCTTATTTTGGACAATAACAAATGTCGTAAGCATCCTATACTTCAAGTAACTGCTTTTAATAATATAAACTGTCACATTTTTCAGAAATAGACTCAACTTCCACCTCTTTTTTTTTAAGGATCTGTTCTACATGAAAGCTTTTTTCCCCCCATTATTTTTATTGGAAAAATGTTTGTAGAGAATACTTTGTTTCACAAAGGCCATATCACTAGTTGGCAGTTAGTTAGATTCAGGATAATGAATGGCTGTGGGATTACCATATTATAAATCAATCAAGGAGTTCATGTGAAATCATACAGGAAACCTCAAAAATGAAGCACAAGCACTTATTAATAACATCTGAATCCTGAGATTAATCTACAGTGTAGTTTAAAATCACATGCTTGGAAAGAAACCAAAGGAACCTGAAGTAAATTATGTAGTTTCTACCTGATGGTGCTGAATATAGAGAATGATTGTTTTAATTGTGATCATCAGGGGGTACAGCAATAATCAAATATTTTTCATTTTAGAATGGCTTAGACAGTCCTCAGTCAAAGAATGGGTCACAGGTAATGTGGAACAGAAATAAATATTAATATATGTTCAAATCCCAGTATCAGCTTTATTTTTTATGAAGTGTAAGCAATGTGTTTACACCTACTTCCATTATACTATTTGTTTGCACTGATTTGCTTGAATTCATGCATGCAAAGTCTATCACTTCATTATTGTGTCACAGTACCAACATAATGGCAAACTCAAATAGCGTATCAGATTTTGATGCAGTCTCCCAGCACTAAGTTCAAAGTGCTAGTATTAACATTCAAAGCCCTAAATGACTTGGGCCAGGTTATCTGAAGGAACGCCTCCTCCCATATGTACCTGCCTGAACACTAAGATCATCCTCGGGGGTCCTTCTCCGTGAGCCCCTACCAAAGGAAGTGAGGCAGGTGGCTACCAGGAGGAGGGCCTTTTCTGCTGTGGCACCCCGACTGTGGAATGAGCTCCCTAGAGAGGTTTGCCTGGCACCTACATTATACTCTTTTAAACGCCAGGTGAGGACCTTTTTATTTTCTCAGTACTTTAACAGTTTATCAGTTTAATTTTTAACTTTGCTGTTTTAAATCTGTATTTTAAATTGGTATTAATTTTTGCATTGCTGCTTGGTTTTATCCTGCTTGTGTTCTTATATTGTATTTTTATACTGTTGTTGTTTTATATTTTGAATGGCTTTTATGGTTTTAATTTTTGTAAACCACCCAGAGAGCTTCAGCTATTGGCCAGTATAAAAATGCAATCAATCAATCAATTAATCAATCAATCAATCGAGATCCAGTCAATTTGGTTCACTGATGGCCACTCTGGCTTCCCATAGCTCAGGGTCCCCAACCTTTTTGGACCCATAGGCACATTAGGAAATTTGGGAAACTGCTGTGGGCACTACCACAAAATTACTCCCACGGGGGATGTGGCTGGTCACATAATGGCTCCTGTAGGAGCTTAGCTAATCAAAGGACAAGTCATTCACCCAAGAAACTGAGTACAAACAGAGGAAAAGTCTGAACCCCAAAGCCAATCCACATACTTCACCCTATAGAATTTATTTATTTCATTTCATTTCTATACCACCCAATAGCCAAAGCTCTCTGGGCAGTTCACAAAAACCACAACAAAATACCCGTTTAAGGTTGCAAGCCTATGCATGCTTACATGGAACTCGTTAGGAATTATTTCTGAGTAGGCCTACATAGGATTGTTTTGCTCACCCAATCCATATACACCCCTTTTCCCAGCTCCAAAAGGAAAGGAAAGGGTTTTCCTTATGTTGACTCCAAGCTCAGCCACTCTATTCCCCACCTGGCACTCCAACCCCCTTTGTCATCCGAGCCCCTGTCCTGGAAGGTTCTCTCTCTCTCTCTCTCTCTCTCTCTCTCTCTCTCTCTGTGTGTGTGTGTGTGTGTGTGTGTGTGTGTGTGTGTAAAGAATGAGAGAAAGAGCTGGGAAGGGAGGAAAAGGGAGAAATAGCAAGACCAAGAGGTGAGAGGGAGAGAAAGAGCAAGGGGCTGGGAGGGAAAGGGAAAGAGAAAGAGCAAAGCTACAGGCTAGGAACAATGGTGGATTGTTCTATTATGCAGAAAAATATGTAAACAATTCATTAAGAAAATTTGCAACAATTTACATAATTTATCTTAATAACTAAAATTTAGTGTATTGTCCCCCATTCCATTCAACTTTCCCCCATGCATATTTTCCAGTATGGCATATGTCTCAGGAGAAACTTACGTATTTGCATAAATTTGGGGAAAGTTAAAAAAATATATCCAGAAGTCCGTGGCCTCCACGCGTGGCCTGGGCAAGTCGGTCTGCAGCAGATTCCATAGGTCAGATTCCTAGAAATCTGAAGTCATTTGAGTCTGTCTTGTAATGCAGCCTGTCCCAACTTGACATCTTTAGATGTGTGGTACTACAACTCCTGCCAGGTTGGTTGGGGATGATGAGATTTGTAATCCAACACATCTGGAGAGCACCAGGTTGGGAAAGCTGATAAAGACTGCAGCAGGATGTCTTAATTTAGGGATAATTAAATTATTCAGGATCTGTGAATAAAAGTTGGTTTGGGAGTATAGTACCAGTAACCTTTAAGAGACAGAGGAAGGGACTGGCTCACTGGTGACATAACTATGCAAATAGGAAACTAAGGCCGCAATCCTATGCTCATTACCTGAATTCAATGAGCCTTTCTTGTGAGTTAACATATGTAGGATTGTGCTATAAAGGAAGCTCATTTCAGGGCTTCAAGGACCACAGGATCAAGAAAGGTAGGTTAGGAATGACCTGCCAGGATCAGGCAATTCAGAAACAGACAGATAGAGGTACTAAAGAAAAGGCAAAACATACTGTAATAGTATCCGGTTTTTCTCCACTTTTCGTACAACATAACAGTCCTTCTCGAGTATTAGACCTGTTTGCGTTATCTGCAGGTACCCATGTCTGAAGTAGGGGGATAATAATATTGAGCTATCTTACAGAGTTATCATAAGGAGTACTGAAATAAAGTACTTAAAGCACCTTGAACACTTTAAAGCACTGAATTAAATATTGAGTATTATATTATCATATCAGATAATTAGGAAATTCTCTCCTAAACCTAGAAGAACAAAGATACATACAGATATACAGAATTTGAACAGTGGGCCGCTGTTGAAGATCACTCACTGAATTTTGTTCAAACATGCAGCCTTCTGTCTAGGATCAAGCTCAGGGTAAGTCAGTTCTGTGTGCTTTGCAGCAGCAGAAACTGGCTCGGTGTATAGTACTGATTGGCAGGATCTTGTGAAATCACAAAACCAGCCAATACCCCCACTGTTTTAAAAATAATGCACTGAATGGGGAGGGAAGAGAAAAGCAAGCATTGGATCAGCAGTTCCTTCTCTGGCCAATAGATGGAGCCAGGCTGGTTTCCTCCTTGTCATGACGTTCTTCCCTCATGACATTGGGTGCAGCCTCCCAGTGGTCATTGCTGTCCTGGCTGATGGATGAGGCCAGAGTAGAGATGTAAAGGCTTGGGATGAGGCGGGGGGTGGGGGAACGATGACTGGATTTTCTTTAAATGCACATACACACACTTTTTTTCCAGTGATGTTTGGAAAATTTGGTTTCCCCCGTCCTGATTTTTCCAGTCCCCCCTCCCCCAAGCCTTCACATTTCTAGGCCAGAGTGCGCTGACCTTCAGCTGTCCACACCAATGCAACTATTGAGCAGACATGCACAGGATTGTGCTGTTCATTGCATAAATGTACATGTGGCATATTAAAAGTATAAGTGAGCGGTATGAGTCATGGGAGGAGGGGCAAAACAGATGATTGAATCATTGTTCACATTGCTGATATGTCTGTCTGTCATTAATTCACATTGCGCAGACAAGAAAAACAATCTCAGTATATGCTGTGACTTGCCTCCTGCTTCAAAACATGTTTATATGCAGTCATACACAAGTATAACATCCCCAAACTGGAGGCTGAGAAGTGAACTATCCACGGGGGTAGCCGTGCTAGCCTGGTGCAGCAAAAACAAAGAAGAAAAAAAGAGTCTTAAAGACTAGCAGATTTTATGGACACTGTCCACTTTATCAGATGCATGAAGTGTTAACCTCAAACTGGCAGATTTATATACATATGCTGTGGTGTTAGCAGGGTGGGGGTGCAGAGATATAAACAGCAGTGTGGGAGGGTATTGGAATGCAGAAATTGCACACAGTGATAATTACCTTAACAGTTGCCATTCACAAAATGTTGTTGGGTAATAACAAAGACATCATTGCAGTGTTGAGGCAATTAACATATATAGTGTGTGTTTTTAGATCCTTATTACAGGAAATAGAGCTGTATCTCTTGATCAGTTGTATTTCAGCAATTTCACATTGATATCTGTCTTTGAAACTCCTTTGTTCACGATAATGACCCAGTTTGCACAATGGTTTGTGCTGAATGCCGTCCTCCATTGTGAAAATTCAAGCTGCGGCAGGCAGGTGCCGTAGCTTATTGTGACATGTGAACCTGGGTAGGGCGGTTTGTTGTTGTGGGTAACAAGCTGTCCAGAACCCATGGGCTGTAGTAGGGTTCTGGGGTGGCTTGTTAAGATGAAGAAACCCCTTTTTACTTTGTGCCGTGCCATCTTGTTTAAACTGATGTCAGCAGGGCTTGTTCTGTCTCCCTGCTTAGGAATCCTGAACAGCTTGAATTCTTGTGATGTGATTGCAAATTCAAATTGGCTGTGTGCTTCCTTACTGGAATATCAAAGACGTGGCTGTGGCAGAAACTTTCCTTCCATGCTTTTAAATTAGAAACAAAGTCTTTTCCCTAATGGGCTTTTTTAAGTTGACGGTGGAGCAATTTGTTTCTCTGCTGCTGCTTAACTATACTTCTGAACCACAAGTTGTCATAGTGAGTCACAATTTTGTATTTAAGAATATCCTTACTTGAAGCAGATGACACAGTATTTGCAAATCACTTCTTGGTGTTTTCGCACATGGTGTAACGCGTGCCTTTGAGCCTCTGGTGCCCAAGCTTTGCTTATTTTGATTTCAAGTTAATAGACATCATTTCCCGCCAAAGTGACACCCAAAGTGGTGCACAGCTTAGATAAAACAACAGTATAAATCACAATTTTAAGCTAGAAAACCTAGTTTAAAACCAAAACTTCAAAACAGACAACATTCACGAGAAACACAGGCAGGATCTACACTATTGCTTTATAACGGTATTGATAACTGTTGGGGCCCAGGACGCATTCCATGTACTGTTTTCGAACCGTTTTCAACGTTTTATATCTTGCTTGGGGCAGATCTAGCCACAGTTGCGAGAGTTTGATCATTTTTTTCAGTAAAAGAGAGGAAATGCTCTAACTATCCGCAGTCAGCACAAAATGCTTCCCTGAAAATCCAGGTTTGGACAAGCCACCCAAAAGCCAGAAAATAGCCGCCAAACATGCTTCTGTTGGCAAAGTGTTTTGCTGAGGCATAATGACAATGTAGCAATTCTCATTGCTACTACCGAACTACACTTCTGAACCACAAGTTCTCAGAATGAGCTATAATGTGTATTTAAGACTAGCCTTAAAAGTGTCGGCACCGCTACAGAGAAGATAGGGCTCCATTTCCCCCAAACCGTCTTCACTTCAAAAAGAGGCAGGCCACAGAGTTGGTGCTTCTGCCACAGCTCGGATTTGTGTGCATGTGTGAATATTAGGGCTAAACTGGATGTGACACGGGAAATCTGTGATGGGGTGCCCCTGCTTTTTGAATGTATGTATTTCTTTATTTAAATATTTTTACTCCGCCTTTCCAGTGAAAACACTTAAGCCAGCTTACAACAATAATTAAACAGTAGGAATAAGCAATAACATAAAAATAGATAAAGCAGCAGTTAATAACTGTCCAATTCAGCAGAACAAATAAACCAAACCTATTGTCCCATTACAAATAACTTCAAAGCTTCTGCATGGGACCACCGATATGGTTGAGGTTGGGGTGGGTGCTCAACCCTTTCCTCCTGTGCTGTTTTCTTTATGTAAATCCTCCCTGGGGGATTTGCATAAATCTTTGTTTGAAATTTGTTTTTGTGTGTCATTCAAGAAATACGAATGTTTGTTTGAAATTTGTTTTTTTGTGTCATTCAAGAAATATGTAACACCCCTGGGAAACTGTTGAAGAGACAGTCAAATATAAGTGACATCCTGATTAAGGTTTTATTCTGAAAGTACATAGATGTGAAATGTAATACCCCCAGTTTGAGCTCACTAGTGAAAAACCTTTTATTGTGTTGTCCCATCTGTTCAAAGTAACATGGAGATTTTTTGGGGGAAAGAATATTCACCAGTAGGTGTCTCTAGCAGCCTCTCCGTTTGCTATAAAATGGCTTATTTAGCATAGGCAAGCAAGCACTGGTAAATCCCAGATGTTCTTGTATCCTAATGTAGAAAGAACAAGAAAACTTTTTTTCCCCCTCCGGATAACATGACAACATATTTATTTTAAAAGGAAACAAATGATTTTTTTCTGAAACATTTTTTTTAATGTTGCCGCCTGGATTGGGCATGGAGAAATAAATGGGTTTTTGTTTTCTTTTAAAGAAGGTTAATAGTCTACTTAATTTACACACAGCAGGAATCCAGAAATTCATATAAATACCTGGAATCTATTACCTCATCCAGAATAGTTTTCAAAAACATGCAGGTTTGCTTTATTGTTGTAAAATGTTCAAGGATACTCTCTAGTTTGAGCGTTTTTTTCAACAGCAGTCATAACCTTCGGTTGGCTTCTTGTCTGTCTGAAAGCAGATGTAAAGGCTTGGCATGCAGTTATGAGCTAGTTTGGAGCAAATGTCTCCCCATGTCCTTCAGCTTGTTGTAAACATCTGGACAAGGATTTATGGACCTCTCATGAATTTGTCAGCAAACTGTTTTTTGTGAGGCACACGTGCGCGTGTATGTGTGTGTGTTTTCTTATTGAACAAATTATACATTTAAATACACATCAAACATAATTTTAGTTCTTCTCCTGCCCCCTGGCTGTCAGTCAAAAACACCGCCCATTTCCTCATATGTGGCGAGCATCATAAATGCAGGGGTCTGGAAGTTATTACATCATATTTAGAAGTTGAAAGGTAATCATAATGAAATCTTACAGATAATAGTCTCCATTCTCTCACCAAGGTACAGAATGATGCACAGGCCTGTTGTTTTAGATGACTCCTAAAGAAGACATTTTCCTGTCCAATGGTCTGACACAATGATACACAATGGCTGCGTTCGGGCGACACAATAGTCAACCCTGTGGGCACAGCACACTCCATGGTGGAGTATTAGCATGTTGCGTTGAACGTGACATGTTAATACTCAACCACGGTGTACACAGAGCCCACAGGGTTGACTATTGGTCTCTCCCCCTCTCCTCCCTCCCAAGTGAATGCTGGTGCTGGTTCCCACTTACCATATTGGGGAGGCGACATTCCGTCAAGAGGGGCAGGAGGGGAAAGATGCCGCTTGTTGCTGCAGCAATGGCTGCTGTGCATCTTTCGCCACCATTGTCACTGCAGCAAGAAGGAGGCAGGGTGCAATATCTTCTCCTAGGATATCGCTCCCCTGCCTCCTCCTTGCTGCGGTGACGGCCGCAGTGGAAGACATGATGCAACCGCTGCTGTATCAAGAAGGAGGCGGTGGATGGATTTCCTCTCCTGTCAGTAGAGGAGACCCATCCGCCGCTTCTTGCTATGGCGGCGGCTGCAGTGCATCTTCCGTCACGGCTGCCACCATAGCAAGAAGTGGCGGATGGATCTCCTCCCCTGACAAGAGAGGAGATCTGTCCACCACCTCCTTCTTGCCATGGTGGCGGCCACGGATGTAGATGTGCTGTGGCCGTCGCTGCAGCAACAAGCAGCAGATCAATCACATTTCCAGTCAGGAGATGAGATCGCTCCACCCCACCACCACTTTTCGGCAGGGCCATAGCAATCAAGAACAAGGCAGCTATAGCAATAAGGGCAGACCCCTGTTGCTATAGCCGCCCCATTCTTGGTTGCTATAGCCCTGCCAGGGAAGGAGGTTTGCCGAGTGATACATCCCCTGTCAGGGGATGGCATCCCTCCGTAACATCTCCTTCCCCATTTGTTGCTATACTGAGGGCAGGGAGAGATGCTGTCAGGAGAGTCTTTCCTGACAATGTCCCCCTGCCCTTGGCATAGCAACACATTATAAATGGAGGATGAGATGCAAAAGGATGCACTCACTCCTTCTGCACCCTGCCCTCTGTTCACCGCAAAGTGCTGGCTCCTGGCGACAGGAAATGCTAGGAGCTCCTGCCACTCTCATGAGTGGCATGAGCCCTATATTGCTTAGACTTCAAGTATAAAATGAGGGGAAGAAGGGTGGGGTAAGAGAGGGAAGTTTCCCACTCTGCCCCCCCCCCCACAGACTCATGCATCTTCCTTCTATGGAGTTGATGGAGCTCTGAGAACAATCCTCCTTGAACAGATGGTCTGTGGCAAGTCTTCATGAAGATGGCAGGAAAGAGGATCCAGGAGGATCCAGGAGGCTACCTGGTCCCAGGAGCTTGGGAGATGCTTGCTGCATCTAGGGTGCGAGAGAATCTAGGAAGATTGCCGTGCTCCCTCAGCCAAAATAAATTTCCCTGTCCCTATCCTTCATTTGATGGCGGAGGGCAGCCTCTGTTGCTGTTTAAAGGATCCTGTGGAAGGAATTGGGCTTATAGAACATGACCCCCCCATGCCATGGTCAATTATCTCTCTTCCTTTGGGCTGCTCCAGGTTGAAGAGAAGCATGTGGCACTTCCCTTCAGCCTAACTGCCAGCCCTGGCTGGCTTTGGGTTCATGTTCGTGTGCTGTTTTCTGCTGCCAACGTTTGCAGCAGAGAACATTGCCATCAGCCCCAGAGGGCCTGAGAGGCTGCCAAGCTATCTTTCTTTAAAAGCTACATTTTCCCTACCTCATTTCCCCTCCCCAGCATGTCTGCATGCAGCAATGTGTGTGTGGGGCTGGGGGCAGGGAGTGGGATATTGGGTAAATGATCTTTGGTATAAGAAGAAGGGCATCACAAGATTGTCCTAGTTTTCAGCTGTAAAACATTGGAGTGTACGACATACCCTTAAAGCTGTTATCATGCATCCAGTTAATATGGATGATTTAAAAATCCCATTGATTTCAGTAAGACATGTACTTGTACAACTGGATGCAGGATTATAGCAAAGAATAGCAGCACTTACACATATAGAGCATCTCCCACCATGCATATTGGGGGGGGGGGGTAAATCTTTGTTTAAACACCTACTTAAAATATCTATTCAAAAACCAAGTATTGCATTGTGATACTTCACTGTTCTTTAAAAAAAAAATCGAAGGCAGTTTCTACAACGATAAATCACAAATAAAATAATTGCCAGTACATATGTCATAGCTGTACCTTCAGAAAAGCTTATTAAAAAATAAGATGATTTATGATGATTAAGAGTAGTAGTTGTAGTAGTTAGTAGTAGTAGTTGTTGTTCTAGAGTTTTGGCACCACAACAGACAAACTCTTGCTCCATCCCATGGCTACTGTTGTTGTTTCCCTTACTGATGGAACCCTGAGAAAATCTCAACAATTGAAGGTGGGGTTCAATGGGAGAGAGGGCTATATGAATATAGGCCCAGTTGAAATCCATGGGAATGGTGACAGACCATACCCCAATAAGATGGAAATGCATTTTTCTAATTGGCTAATACTCTCTAAGTCTTGTCGTGTTGCAACAGAGGCTTATATGCTTCAGTTATACAGCCAAACATAAGGTAAATCAGCGTGTCTTCACTCACACTGTTTGGGCAAGTATCCACAGACTGGGAATGTTGTTAGCTCTGAGCTGAGCATGCTCGAAAGGAACAAGGTTCAAGAAAAGAAAATGTGCTGAATGAATTATACTAGAAAAGACAAGGGCTCTTAATTCTCCATCTTCTTTTAGGTTGGGAGCCGGTTTTCAGAAAACAGACAAAACACAAGGCATATGTTTTAAATAAACCATTGAACAAAATGAGTGAAAGAACCAAAAATCTAGACATGTATCCAGCCCGCACCCTCCATGTGTTGAGTGCTGCACACTTGATGTCTAACCCATCATTACCAGCTTCATTTGCGACCCTTCTTTGGCTAGATGAGGATGTCCAATTCACCAGAAGAGACATGCACACAGCACTGTGTTTGCTTATGTGCAGAAGCCTGCCTCTGTCTGGATCTCCCTTGCACTGGATCTTCCTTGGTGCATGTGTGTGTGTGTCTTTGGGAATAGTTAAGAGCAGCAGTAGAGCCCAACTGCGGGCAGCATAACACCTAGTAGGGTTGTCTCGGTGCCTGCATTTTCACGGTTGCTGCTATCATCAGCGGTGCTTCTTTCTGATTGAGGCCCTACCCATTTGTGCTTTCTACTAAGGCCAATGATAAAGCCTCCTCAAGTTCCCATAGCATCTGCTATGGAGATGCAAGGAAACTATAGGCTCCATCAGATGGGGCAAAATCATGCTTGCCTTGCCTACCATCTGCTTCTCCACCCCCGCTTTTGTTGCTCAATACTTCCTTTTTCTCTCAGGGAGAGGAAAGAGGAAGTAAAAAGTATGCATGGCCCATTCAGGGGCCATCTTTATGGTGCTGCTTCTCCTGCACACAGCAGAAGATAGCGTCAACTTCCGTCTTTAAAAATAATACGGACTTACCGGAGGCTTTTTGTTGTTGTTGTTGTTGTTGAACAAAGAAGGCTTGAAGGGGTGGGAGAGGTGCGGGAGGCAGACAACATTGTGAGAGGGACCCATGAAAATCTGTGAGTGCCCAGTAACGAGCATGCAATAAAACACTCATCTGATGAAGCTCTATGGTGAATATGGGCTGCAAATAACAAGTAGTGTGTACCAGAAAACATGCATGGGACAGTATCCAGCTTATGCCATTGATGGAGCACTAGTGTATCATCAATAGCATATACTGGAGCAATGGATTTTCTGGGGAAATTTGTTGCTGCAGCATACATTATCGGCATTGTGCTAGAGATTGCTTACACTAGCACTATGTGAATAGCAGAAGTGGACTGAAAGTGTTGCACATTGCCCAAGGAAACTAAGAAAAACATGTCTTGCAGAGTCATCACTAAGCTTATAACATCATGGCATGTTGATTTTACCACTGGAGGCAAAAGCACATGGCAATTGCATAGCAGTGGCTGGGCATGATTCCAAACTCCCTATTTGGAGCTGCCAAGGGAAGAAGTGCCAGATGGATGATGATGATGATTCTACCCAACTCCCCTGTATTGATCTGGGTACTTCCCTTCCACACACTCTTTCCCTATCTTACAAGGAAAAATGAGGGAAATAGGAAGGTGAGAGCTGCCTGGAAAAAAGTTTTCAATGAAATAATAAAATCCATCCATTTAGTGGAGCACATGGCTTCACATGCCCAACCAAGTTTTCTCTGTTTTTAGAGATTTGTAGGGAAATAGTCCAAGCCAATTGCTCAAGTAAGCCATTTGTCATGTCCCACTGGACAAAAGTCAAAAGCTGCCACAAGGTAGAGTAGAGGGAAATCAACTGCTACAAGAAAGATTGCAATATGCATTTGTTCTCTGTCCCCAGGTTTTGAGAGTCTGTTGGCCACTTTTCCCATTATCTGTGTCTATATTTAAAGCAAGCTTTCCTCTGCATCTTTCAGAAAGGGCCTTTCTCCTCTTTCCGGCCACTTTTGTTCTTCCCCACAGACAAGGTTCTCTCTGACGTGAATATTGTGGCAGAGGGCATTACCCATAGCATTGTTAGTCATTTAAAAAATGTTGATCTGAAACTACTATGGTGGGAAATTGTGCTACATGATAAGAAAGAAGTGTCTTGGAGAGCTGCAGTTGGGTATGAAAAAGAAAGATTCAGGACCAGTTCATATAGGTCCCCTCTACAAGATTTCAGTTTGACGCCTGGTTGCCCGATTATGTGCATCTCCTGACAATCGCTTTTACGCCTAATACCTATATACGAGAGGTGTTGAAGCGCATTACTGGCTGTATGAAACTCACTTTAAAGTTGTTGACATGCATGCAAACTGCCCACAGGTTTTGCACCCTTTATTCTCCCCGCCTACCAGAATCTCCCACCTTTGGTTTCCTAGGTTACCTGTGTGAAATGATGTGGTTAACCTGTTTGGCTACCTCTCTCCCCTCCAATTTCACCGCCAGCTGAAGTTTGTCCCCCCTCCCAAAACTGCTCAGGAGTACATGGGAATGTGCCTCAGACGTTTCCCCCTCCAGCAGCCTTTTAAAAAGTATTTTTGGCCACCTCTCTCTGCCCCCCACCATTTGCCAGAGAGAGAGGAAGAGAGCAAGAGACCAAAGAGAAGGAGCGAGCGAGCAAGAGAGTAGAGATCCGCACAAACGCACGCCCAAACAGACAGGGGAAGCTGCTTCGTTCCTTCCTCCTCCTCCTTATTTTCCCTGCGAGATCAAGTGTTTTCCCTTCTCTCCTTCTCAATCATCCATTGTCGTTTTGGTGATGTAAAACATTCAGATGCGCACACATACACACCCAGCAAGCAAGTGAGGGGAGCAAGTGTGTGTGTGTGTGTGTGTGTGTCTGTGTGTGTCTGTGTATCTATGGACGGAGGCAGGCATGCAGGCAAGCATGAAAACATCCTCCCCCTGTCCACCCCCCCTTCCCTGCTTCCTGTCTCTCAGGAACCCAGCAAGAAGCGGGACGAGTTGTCTAAGCGGATCACTCATTATCCACACATATGCATGACAACAAGACCATCTGATCATTAATGTGCCTCCTCACAACATTTTTACATGGACATAAGGCACTCTTACTCCCGCGGTAAATTAAAACTCGCTATTTAACGCGCATTCGAAAATGCGAATAATCGGAGATTTAAAACGCCTGGACCCCTGATTTGTGCTCTGCTCTTGTAGAGGTAAATTTGGTAATGCGCCTTGAAAGAGCTTTAAATCGCTCTTGTTGAGGTACACAGGTGATTTCTCGTTTCTTGAGCATTCCCAGCAAATTGGATGAATGGTGAAGCAGTGGCATTGTTCTCAAAGGGAACATTTACAAAATGTTACACAACATGGTTTTGCCTTTTTATGACCACTTCTTCTTGCAGTTCTGCTACAACACAGGGAGTGCAGATACTCATTTAAATGGGAACCTATTTTTAGTTGTGAAACAAAACCAGGTAAAATCCCAGTATAAGGTAGGATGGGATTTTGAGCAATGCATACATCTTGTGTGCAATACATACAGCACATAAGACATATCTGCTGTACTCTCAAGGGTCTTGGAATAGACTTGTAACTTCTTGGACAATGGTGGCCAATATTTGCAACAATAGGTGCTTTTCTACAAGAGGCTGTTAATCCACCACATCTAGTTTCGGTTTTGTTGCAGAATTGAGATATGAGCACTACATGACAAGCATTTCCTGTATTGTTTTTCTGCTACATAACTCTAGATGGCACTGTGGTATAGTGGAATAACACAAATACAGAGGAAACTATGCCTTCTTTCGCCGTCAGAAATAATACCCCATTTTCCTTGCTCAAAAACAAAACAAACTAACCCTCCTGGAATGTGTGTTCTTTACAAACAGAAGCAAAACAGGAGGGTCTTGTTTTCTAATGAACTGGTAAACAACCATGAGTAAGGAATGATGAGTACACAACAAATGCCTCATGTAGAAAAGCTCTAATAGCAGATAAGCGGATATAGGTTGTAGCGTAACATTGCAGCATAAGAATGATATTGGGAAAATCAAAGGCCAAGGACTATAGATTTCTCTCATTTCAGGTGCATGTATTCTAAATATAATTATTATATAATTCACAAGAACATTGTGCATGACCAGCGCTAATGGTAGGAATGTTGTACTTAATATGTAGTAGTCTTTGTGTTTTAATTTTATCCCAAGCATGGAGAACAAACTGCTAGCCTTTCAGCTATTCATAAAATGTACTCAAGAAATTATGAGATGTGGAAAAAGCACCCATAATTCTTTTTAAATGTCTTATGTTTCTAAGGCAGAACATATTGCCATCATCTTAGCAAATTTATCTCTGAAATTGTGAGCAGAAAGTGAGGTGATTTGGGATTTTGACTCAAGTCCTGACCTGAATTTGTATATTCACGTAAAGGCATGATCCACGAAACACATGGGTCTCACCAAACAAAATGATAATGCAGGACTTGATGTGCTAGAAGATGGATGGGGATGTGCATGTAGTGGAATGCTCATCCCATCAAAAGCTATTCAGTGTATTATCGCTCATCTCTGATTTATGCTTGTGATTCCTTATTCAGCAGATGATACATATGCACATGCCAGTTTCCATGCATAGATCCCCTTAGCCGGGTTTGGACAATATTGGTCAATTATGCATTAAAAACAGAACATTTGAAAGTCTCTGAGGAGGAAAGCCATATAAATTCAAGATTGTCTTAAAAGGAAAGAAAAAGCACCTAAGTTTTTGTTTTGTTTTTGTTTTGTTTCTGTTACTAATACTGATACCGATAGTCGGCCTGACTGCCTTTTCCAGAATATGGTTTTCCCCTTTTTCTTCGTTGACAATAAAATAGTTGAGAGAGGGCCTCAGATTTGATGCTGTCTTTTCTGGTATGTAATATGCAACTGGATCTAAATTTTGGGCGAGTGCCCAGTTTCAGATGTCTAAAGCCTCTGTTGAAAGCAGTGGAGACTGCATGCTGCCCAGGTTTTTATGTATGCAACTGTAGATTGATTATCTAATAGCAGTACTGCACTTTGATCGTGAGCATCTGAAGGGAGACATTTCAGTCGACCTCCCCTTCTCCCACTTCCAACCCATAATTCCAATGTGTTTATATATACATTTCCCTGTGCTTGTCACAGACCTTTCCCTACTAATGGTAGTGAGATATGAAGGGCCCTCCCCTCATGCACTTCATTTCTTTTATGCATTAGAAGGGCGAATTGTTGCTAGAGGAACCGGCTGGGGTAAAAAATGTGAACGCTTCAATGCATTGTCTGTTGCTGTTATTTCTTGGTGGGTGTGTGAGGAGGAGGATTTCCTTTCTTAGTCTCTGGTTGTTATTAGTACATTGTAAAGCTTTTTCAGGTGCAGAATGAGGCAGAACATTTTTACTGGTATTTAGACACACATTCCGTTGGGGTGAAATCCACAGACTTCGGCTCACCTGACAGAACTTCTCAGCCCCCTGAACCATGCCCCCCCCAAAGCTTCAGACCAGATTTTGAGGGCTCCCTGTTCCGCCAATTGAATCAGTTCTGTTGGTGGAAGGACTTAATTCGATACCACCCTATGCAAATAATTTTGTGTTGCTGCAAGTACAGGTGTTAGCGTATATGTCATCGGATTATTATAGAAGACACACTATATGTCATTTCTGCTCTCTATTTGAGATTTCGTTTTGGTGACAAATTCAGGTAGATGGTTGGGTGATTTGCAGTAGATTGGCAAAGATTTCTGACTCCCAATTGTTTAACAAGAGTAGCGACTCCCTGACCTAAATTATACTGTTGAGATGAAAAAAGCTTGGGGGTAAGCAGAAGTAGATCTTTGTGTGGAAAGACAAGTGTGATCTGTTCAGTTCTATTCCTGGGCTCAGAATTCTAAGTGTATGCCTTTTGTTCCTGGCATTGGTGGATTTGGAGGGTTCTAGTAAAAAACAAAGAAAACTCAATCCCATCAGCCTGAAATCTGCCTACCCCTTATGGGTGAGGTGGGCATCCCTTAAGAAGTACATACCACTTGCAAAAGAGGCTCAAACTCTTCTGTCTTGCCTTGCAGAATTATCTTGGGCGATCTGAGAATATGCACATTACCTCCACATGGAAAACCTCCTCAGCTTAGTGGCACTTGATGCCCTGGCTGTAATCTCCAGTGCTGCTAACCACATGGCATAGATTCCCTTTTCTAAAAGAACATCAGGCACTGGCATAAACCTTCCACACACTGGGGAGGATCCATATGGCAAGCTGTGCTAGATGGCTGTACTAGAGGATCACCATAGGAAACAACCTCCTGCACAGGCATATTGAAATGTAGTAAATCAGCCTCCAGTCTTAACTCCTGATGCTGAATATTATCATACTGTAAGCCTGTAGCAGGGCCTTCTCAACTGTATTATCATATAGCATTGTTCTGTTTTAGGTGCCTCATAAATAAATAGCTGGGATACTGGTAGAAGTTGAATCTTTGATATTTTGAATGATTTATATGAAAGTCATACATGGGTATTATGATACAGCAGCAAGTATGCTATATATGGAGAATGAGGGGGGGAACTGCAATAGAAGAATGGGAAAATATAATGCAAGAGTATTTCTCAAGACTTAACACGTTATGTAAGAACTAACGAAGGTAAACTAAAATGTATTGCATGCAATTAAAACTGGCATATAGCATACTCTTACAGAAAGATTAATCACGTATTCAACCTATTATAAAGTAACTGATGAATATATTTTATATAATATCATTTTGAATATATATATATATATATATATATATGGCTGACCAGATAAAATCCAGGTCAGGGCTCATGTAACTTTAACTGTTGTAGAGAAAAGGGAATTTCAGCCAGTGTCATTTGTATGTAATTAGTTCCTGGTGAAATTCCCTCTTCATCACAACAGTTAAAGGTGCAGGCACTATACTAGAGTGACCATATACAAAAGAAGGCAGGGCCCCTGCAACTTTAACTCTTGTGATGAAGAGGGAATTTCACCTGGAACTAATTGCATACAAATGACACTGGCTGAAATTCCCTTTTCTCTACAACTGTTAAAGTTACAGGAGCCCTGACCTGGATTTTATCTGGTCACCCTGAGATTAGATAGATAGATAGATAGATAGATAGATAGATAGATAGATAGATAGATAGACATATTAGGATAATATTGCTATTGAAGGTGCTAAGGATCAGTGGAGGAAACATTTGTCCCCCAAATGTTTTGTGCTCTGGGTCTTGAATCCATATTAGTGGGCTTATATAATTGAACACTAACCTCTACTATCCCTTTATTAAGCTTACTTGTTCTAAAGTCTAGAATAAAATTCAACTTGCTGATTTAACCTTCTCTTTGTTACATCTCTTTTGAGCGGTCTTACAGTACAATCCTATACTCCACTTAGGTTGGCTGGACGAATAAAAGATACCAGCTAAGTCCCCTTACAAGGGTAGGTGCCAAAAATCTATGCCATTTTAGGTATCTATGCTAGCATAGCACCAGGGTTATGCCAGTGCAACTCTGCCAGAGCAGCAGCAGCAATTGAGGAGTGCCCAAGGTCTGGTGGGAAAGGTATGTAGGGATGCTACACTCACTTAGACCTCAGTCCTTCTCTGGTAATGATGTAACATTATGCCAGCTGCTTCCCCTCATAGGATTTTGTTCCCAAGCAGAACTTTAACACTTTCCCTGGGGAGCACATGGCACCCCTTGGAGAGCTGTAACTCCATGGTAGAGCATATGTTTTGCAAGCAAAAGTTCCCAGATTCAATTCCTGGCATCTTCAGATAGGGAGGAAAAACTCCTGCCTGAAACCCCAGAGAGCTAGGCCAGATCTACACCAAGCAGGATAAAACACTTTGAAAATGTTTTGAAAACTGTATATGGAGTGTGTGATGGGCCCCAACAGTTATCAAAACCGTTATAAACCGTTTTAAAGCAGTAGTGTAGATCCTGCCCTACTGCCAGTCACTGTTGACAATATTGGCCTAGTTGGCCCAATGGTAGGCTGACCATATGAAAAGGAGGACAGGGCTCCTGTAACTTTAACAGTTGTAGAGAAAAGGGAATTTCAGCCAGTGTCATTTGTATGCAATTAGTTCCTGGTGAAATTCCCTCCTCATCACAACAGTTAAAGTTGCAGACACTATACTAGAGTGACCATATACAAAAGAAGGCAGGGCCCCTGCAACTTTAACCATTGTGATGAAGAGGGAATCTCACCAGGAACTAATTGCATACAAATGACACTGGCTGAAATTCCCTTTTCTCTACAACTGTTAAAGTTACAGGAGCCCTATCCTCCTTTTCATATGGTCAGCCTACCCAATGGTCTGAATACAGTAGCTCCCCATGTTTCTGTTGCCACATATACTTTCTCCCAAGTAAGCTGTGATTGTCCTTTCCTGTGTGTTTTCCTGTAACAAGCAAGGTTGTTTGTGATATACAGGGATTCGAACCTCCATCTGTAGTGATCCCTGGAGTTATTCACACTGGCATGGACACTGTAATTATATGTACTGGGTTATGTCTTGCCTGTGCGGTAGGATTAGGTGATATAATGGAGGTGTCCTGCTGCTGCCATGCATGGATTGATTCCTGATATGGGGACATCATCAGTGCTGTGCCATGATTGCTCGTAATCAATGTCATTGCCATAGAATAAATACTAGGGTGGTGTCTGTCAATGTTGCTATGTTGTCTACATTTTTAAGCTATATAATTTTGTAGTCAACTTCGTTGCTGGAGGCGCAACAACATTACTATATAATGCTGATGTTGTCAGCTTTAGCAGCCGCTAGCACATTGGGGACCAAAAGGGTGTCCTATTAAAACTGTTTTCTAGATTCAGGGATGCCCACTGTGGCATGGTATGACAATCCCTGGGTAAAATGGTATGGTATGTGACACATTATTGATCCTTAAGGTTCAGATGATTGATTCCAGTAATCTTTCACTCAAACGTGACACCTATAAGGAGCTACAGCTCACATTTTATTGCCATAATTTGCCATTTCAAACAAAGCTACTTTGGGAAGCATGTGCCTAGTCAATACTCTGTCAACCGCTACTTGGATACAACCTTTAATTTTATTTGTAGCTGACAGTTGGCTTCCTTTCTGAACGAACCCCCCCCCCCTCTTATTTATTTTTTTACTTTTTCACAAAAATGGATTTAATGATTTTCCTCTTAATACAGATCAGTCACCAGATTATAAGAAATTTATGACATTGATGCCATTGTTAGGACATTATTAGGAAAACCAGCATATATTTTTGTGAAAATAGAGTCTGAAGAGACATTCAGACTAACTCCAAAGTTCTTGGTCTTGCTGTTCCTAGAGAAATCTTCACTGTTGACTGTTGACCAAACTTTGGCCTATTAAGAGTTTGGATGCACAACTAACTTTTAGTCAAACCTCCTTGGATGGATATAGATAATATCTGTATGTAATGATATATTGCAAGCTTAACTGTGTATTATTTTTAAGTTGGAACTGACAATTACAGATGTGCATACAAGATGCTTGTGTACAGAGATTAGTTTATTTCTGGTTCATTTCAAAGGCAGCATAAAGGAGCAGAACAGATATAAATATACATTTATAATATATTTGCTTTGAGAACAGGAAGACAGCACTAGGTACTCTTTTTGTCCCAAGGCAGAATACTGCTTCATGTTCTCCCTTCCCTGAATAATTGGAAGTTCAGGTCAATTTCATTTAGAGCAGAGAGTGCTGGGGATTCTTGGTGATTTGTAATGAAAAGTTTCTCTTCAATATGCTTTGACTGAGCTGGTATTTTTGTATGTATGAAAGCAAGCACAGAGGCAGGAAGTGCTTGTACCAGTGGAATATGAATCCCTACACAGTTCTCGATCAGCCATGTTTAAACTGCTGCTATTTAGTTCTCATTGGACTCCCAACTGGGCAAACCAGTTTCAACTGCGTACAGGTGGGTGGGTGGGTGACTTACATTCCAGATACTAGGAACAGCCAATTGCCCTCTAGTGGCTGTTATTCACCATTCATTTCCAGGCCATGCCAAAACTAGAGAGAATCATCGTTCCACTTTGCTGAGCACAAGAATATGACTCACATTTTATGACTCTTGTATGTGGCGGTGATAATTGCAACTATAATAGTAACATTACTAATAGCTAAGGCAGTAATCCAAAGAACACATAGAAGGAAATGTGTTTAAATGAAATCTGCGGGGCATAATTTAGAAATAGATACTTTTAGGACTAGAATGGCCAGATGTAAAAAAGGAGAGGGCTCTACATCTTTAATAGATGTGTAGAAGAAGGGATTTCAGCAGGTGTAGCTTGCATGACAAGCTACACCTGCTGAAAATCCCTCTTTTACACAGCTATTAATAGTGCAGAAATCTTCTTCTCTGTTGCACCTGGGCACCCTGTTTAGGCAGTTTCCTTCACTGTCACATGAACACAATGTTCCAAAAGCCTCTAACTTACTTTTTGATCAAATCCAGTAATTCGCCAGTGGGGAAATAAGAGGCTCTTGCAGTGCAGTCTTGTGCATGTTTACCCAAAAATTATGTTCAGTAGAATGAACTCCTTGTTAAATATGCATAGGGTTGGAGCCATTGTGTACTTGTTATGAGCCTACCATAATGTCATGGCTGTATTTCCAGTTGTTCTTGCTGGAACATATTGCAGCAGAGTTGCAAGCCAGGGAAGTTGAAGATGGGAAGAAGTGTCTTTGTTTTCCATTTTTGATAAGCTAGGACCAATAATTTTATTTTATAGCTAATTGTGCTATGGCATCAAGGAAAGAAAGGGACTCTAGTATCATTTCTAAATGGGAATCTTGGGTGGTTAAGTGCCTAACAGTTTAGAAGAAAAATGGACCTACCCAAAAATAAGACAGTGGCGTCTACATACTTAGCAATTGCATGTGCTAAAACCCACAATTGCAGATGCCACAAAACCCAAATTTTGAAATGGAAATACATTATATAGTTAGGGCTAGTTTATGTTAAATGTCTGTACACTTTCCTTCATTTGGCTGCTGATAGTTTCCTCTGTGGGTGACAGTGGGAAGAATTTTGGAAGAATTTTGAACTTCATACTTAAGTTTGTTTTATCAGGAGCTGGGAAAGGAGGGTTGAACCTTAAGGAAAAGTTCAAGAGAAAGATAATGTGTATAGGTAGTGAGGTGTGGGTTCAGGGCTATGGAAGTGGCAGTCGAATAAAACAGTTTCCTCCCCTCAGATTATTACAATTCCATGGTTTTAGTGAAATGGCCAACCTGTTATCCCATTTTTCCCCTACAACCATGTGTTGGAATGCAGAAAGAGAATCCTGCTCAAACTGCCACAAGGCCAGCAGCTTTAATATTTTTCAGCTTTAGTTTTGCTGTGGCCACCTTTGTGTCTTATCATACACAATGTAAGTTGCCACGTCTGTGGGGAAACAACTTTTGATTTCATTTAAGCCTGAGATTGTAACATGCAGGTATTGCTCGAGAGACTAGTCGCCATCCATCTCTTGAAGAGAAGCTTGGCCATTTCTCTAACCATGCAGGTAGAATCCTGGCAAGCATCTGTGAGCATTTGCATATCTCTGACACCAGGGGGCGCAGGGTCTTTTATCCTAGGGCTGCGACAGAAAGTGTGTACGTGTAGCAATCTCAAGCCTTGACCTTCTTTGCTCCCCAGGAACGGCCCCTTCCTGCTCAGCATGTGCGCATTCTGATGGCTTTCTGCTTGCTACTGATGCTACCTTCCACTCCAGTGTTTAGCAAGCCCTGGTACAAAAACCGGGTCAGAGAGAAACTGACACGTGTGATCTGTTGCCTAGGCTGCTTTCTCCCTGCTGTAGACATTGTTTCTCTCTGCCAGGATGTTTTAAGGCTCCCCTCTGGACTGTGGGGAACCCTAAAACTGGGATTTGTATCATCCTAGATAACCAAAGAATGCAATCTCTCTGAAATAAGGAGAGTGTGAAGGTAACAGATACCAGGATGTCTGTTGGAAACAATGGAAGCTAGCAGAAAGTTCACAGGAAATAATGGGGGTTGAGATTATGTATTGAAATGACTGGGCTCCATTGAAATCAATGCAAGAGAGAAATGGACTATCGATAAACCAAGGAATGGATTTTGTCCTGGAGCTGAAATGACAGCCCCTGGCAACGAGATGACCCTTGGGAATAGAATGACAGGCTTGGGACAGGAATGATGGTCACTGGGGCAGTCCTGGGCCTTCCAGCCTGAGGCCTGCCATTCTTGCTTTATTGATAGCTCATTTGTAGGTTGCAATGCATTCAATGGAACCCAGTCATATCAATAATCTCAACTCCCATTATGGATCTTCCAATACCTGCCTCTGGTTCCAATGGACATCCTTGTCTTTCCTTTAAGTGTGTTCTTTTTCTAGAATCTCTCTTGCAAACACATTCTATAACAGCCTTTCCCACCCTAGTGCTTTGGACTGCAACTCCTATCATCCCTAGCACAGCTTGTCAATGGCCATGATGGAAGTTGCAGTCCAACACACTAGAAAGTACCAGGCTGGGGAAGGCTGATCTAGAAGCTTGGGCTTAAAGAAGAAACCATCTGATTTTTAAAGAAAAATAAAAACCTTCTCTGCCTTCAGAGATCTCAATCATTTCCCACCCTTTCCATTGGATTGTCTTTTACATGAGTGCTGGTCGTGGGAACACACATTCTCCATCCTTTCTCAAGATAGAAGTGGTGCAGTTTTAGGGTTCCACCACACCTACTTTTTTTGCGTTCGTGGTTTCCCCCTCTGTTTCCTTAGCGAGTAAAGCGCTGGGCACTTTCACATTTGTGCATTGTTGCCCTCATGTATCTTTTCACCTGTATTATGCCAGCGAACTCTCCTGCCCCGCCCCCTATGTTCTCCTTCCCCCTACAGTTAATTTTTAAATATTTTTAAAAACATTTTTTCCTGTGTGAATACAATAGTACGGCAGCCTGAAACTGTGCAATTATGGTAAAACAACACACAATGCTTTCCCCTAAGATCATATTAAACAAGATAAGTGAAAAGAAAGCATTACAATTAATTTTTGGGAAAGTTTGTGGTCAATGTTGGCATGGCAAGGGGAATCCGACATTGTTCTGGTCAAGAAATCTAGACATGCCCACTCAGGAGTAAGGACCATAGAGTTGAATGGGACCAAGCCTCGCTCGCCTTCTCCGTGGGGGTTTCGAGCGCCCTCTCTCCCTCCCTTTTCATGGTTGAGCAGAGAACCGCTTTGCCCTCCACTTTCGTCAGTGAGACCACCCTTTGACACACACACACCCAACAAAAATGGAATGGTCCGACATAGCGCAAGAACAGCAATACATGGGAGGGAGGAGCAGCTTTATTGAGCATGGAGGGGAAAAACTGGACTTTCCCTGCTCAAAAATAAGATGGAAAACGGAGGGGAAGAGGCAAGATGAGCACAGGACAGGGACATCATGTGAGTCCCTAGCTGCAAAACACATGCCAGGTATGGTGAGAGTGCGATAAATCACTGGTGTGATGGAGGTCTTACTTTCACGCCAAGTCCCCTTTAAACGAGAGAGGGGAAGCCACGGGTCTTTTTTCCTTTCCCCAAGCCTTGTTTTGTTCAGCAGGCTCACCTCCCTTCCGTGCCCTTGTCCCATGTGTGTATCAACTGGGTGCAAGACAGAGGCTGAATTCGGACAACACGATAGTCAATGGTGGGGTAAAAATCAACTTTACAGTTGTTCATAATAATCAACCGTGGTGTGGATTAGGATCAGCACTGAGTTGACTATGGCAGCATTCGGACAACACGATAGTCAATACAACTGACAATTGTTTCCCCGCCCCCCCAGTTGCTTAGCATGTCATCCAAATTCAGCTAGAGACTCTGAATGCAGGCCTCGGGTACTTTGATGCATTCCTCCATGGGAACATGTAAGCGCTCACGCACGAGCCCAGTGTCCTGTGTATACAGAGGAGGCCAATGTACCTTATAGAGCAATCATGCTAGACATGTCTGTTCAGTCTGGGAGTTAAGATTCACGGAACTCAATGGGGCTTTCTTCTGAGCAGACATTTCTGGGATCCCGCTCCCTGCAAATATATTGACTTCCCCAGGCCAGGAGGTGTGATTTGGGCGGAAAATCCCGACACCTGTGTCTCTCTCCTCCGGGGCTGAAAGAGCTCAACTTCTAGACTGGTAACGCTTCTGAGATCTTTCTCTCCTCGTCATGGCGGCGCTGCCAAAACAGAATCGCTGTAGGCTCTTGAAGAGCGTGTTTGTTGCCCAGCAGCATGTGGGCACCCGACGGATCCGCTGCTGCCGCCTCCGCCGCTGCCCGTTTGCCCTCGCGGCCTTGAGGCTGGAGGCGGGGTGGTGGAGGAGGATAAAAGTGGCGCAGCCCTCAGGACAGAGGTTTGCAACGGCGCCCTGGGTTACACTCCCTCAACCGAGCAGCCGTCTCTGCTGGAGTGAAGTCCACGTCGCTGCTGTCTGCTGTGCGCTGCGGGAGATGGGCCAGCAGGCGACGTCCGTGGAATAATAAAGGCCACGGCCGGCTCAGTCCGGGGTCAATGTCCGGGCAGGTCTTGGGGCGGGGAAATGTGCAGCCAGTTCCTGGCGCGGGAAAGCTGGTGGGGCTGCAGTGCCTCCCTCCGTCCGTGGACTCGTCGCGACAAGCAGCCTTCCAGGAAATGGGGTTCCCCCCCGGAAGGGGCGAGGGCCTCGGGGATCGCCACGCAACGGCCTTCCCCATGCCAGGGCCAGCTTTTCGAGGACAAGCCGAAGAAGGCGCGGCAACGCAGGAGACGCGTCAGTTTTCAGCGTCGCCTGGACCAGCCCTCTGCGCGAGGATCCGAATCCTCCGCTGTTTCCTCGGCGGGTCTTTTGGGAAGAGCCGTGCCAGGGTGGTCGGCAGGCAGGCAGAACTCGCGAGGCAGCGGCGTGTCTGGGGGAGGGAGCGGGGGCGTGCGTGCGGGGGTCGGCGCCCAAGCCCCCTAGGCCACAATTCTGCATATGCCAATTTGTAGCGATATGTGCAAATCTAGAATTACTAGGGTTTATTTAAATTTCACAGGGGGGAGGGGGCAAAGCCAGCCAATTAATTCCTCATCCAAATCATCTCAGATAAAATGAATTCTTCAATTAATTTGCGCCCTGACCCAGATCATCCCACGCCAATGAAAAAGTATTTCCCCCACCCCTAAGCTTAATTGCCCTGCAGGGGAAGGCTTTGTGGGGTGGGTGGTTTGCAGCATATGCAATCCCTGTTTCAAACGGCCTCCTGCAGGGCAATTAAACTGGGGGGGGGGGGGGGAAACAGCTGCCATTGGCACTGATGGACACTTAAGTCGGAGGACCAATGGGGGCCCATGGTCTTAGCAACGGAACAAAGCTGCCTGAAGAATAAGAATCGGGTATTTTAGGAGGAATCCCCATCCTCGCGGTGCTTGATTCGTTCCGTTCGTGGAAGAATTTAGCCCGAATGGGGGTCGGGCTAGATGATCTCAAGGGGATCTGCGATTTTCGGGGAGGTCGCGTTCCTGTTACTCCGGGTGTGAGAATCACGCCCCTCTTCGCCTCCCTCCCCCCTCCCGGCCATCCGCCTTGGCTTGAGTTGCACTCTGCAGAATGTGCCAGTAGGTGGAACCGGGTCGAATTTCTGGCATAAAAATAAAGTCTCTGGGGACGGGATGCGGGACATCCTTTGGCTCCCTGGGTGTGCTGGGCATTTCTGCAGATCGAGTATCCCCCTCACCCGCCCCGCCCCCCGCTCTCTGGGTGCAGAAAGAGGATCGTGTTCGGTCCCAGGCATAGTTGCTTTGGAGAGAGCCTCTCCGTTTCCACAACACACCGCCCTGTTTATCCTTCTGCTAAAACCAGTTAAGGCTGTGGAATAACGGGGGCTTACACGTGGGCGTCCTCTCCCTTGATCGCTAATGCTCACTCGGAGGCCATCCAGCCCGGGCTCCGGACCTGGGACCAAGGCAACGCTGAGCCAGAGCCGCTCAGGCTCCACCTGGGGCGTGTGACCGCCGCTTGTCCTGCTCTGCGCTGTGGATGGGACGCTGCTGAGTACAAGTTGGGTCGGGGAGTGGACTGGGCTGGGTAGGGGGCTCAGTCTGTCCTCAGTCCTGCCGGGATTGAGCTCACGAGCTTCAATATCTGTAAAGTCATTGCGACCTTCATGGTTTCCTAGCGACTTTCCCCGTAGTGAAAGGACCCAAAATTGCCGCAGCCTCGTCGCACCTCTGAGCACATGCAGAATTTCTATCCGCGCAAGGCAGGCAGCGCCGTCCGCCCAGGTTTCCGTGGAAACTTGCGCCCAAGTCCGTGTGCACGGGACCGCAACCTGAAAGGGGGTGTTTTGCACCCGGCCCTTCCTAAAGGGGAGAACACGCGGGGCGTGGGGGCGTTTGCCGTGTAACTCGCGTGGCAGACGAGGAGAGCCCTTGTTCGCTTAGAAAGCTCGGGTTCGAGTTCTCCGGAGCGACTCCGGGACAGGCGGGTCGCGGGATGTCGCGCATTCCGCCCCGAAGCGCAGCGCAACCACTGGGTTTGTGCGGGGTCGAAACGGCCTTCTCTGCGGGGGCTCGAGCTTCACGCTGAGCAGAGTCGCCGCCGGCGGGCTCAGTCGTGTGAGGCGCGTTGTCCCGATTCCAGCGGGGCTCCCTTCCGAGCTAGCTCGCTGAGAGTCGGGACTTCCAGGCGCGAGCAAGTCGAGTCCCGCAGGGTGCGCGACTCGCGGGTTTAGTACCCCCCCACCCCCACGGCTCCACGGTGCTTCAGGCTCTTACTGAGAGTGGTTCGGATGCCTTTTCTGAGAGGCGCACGTTGTCTCCAAAATGCTTGCCAAAACGGTGGGGATATTGGGTGGAGGAGAGAATTGGGGGGAGCCGAAAGGGTCCAGCCACCAAACGCCGCGCAACCTTTTGACTTTGGGCATCTGTCTGTCCAGGGGTCGAAGCGGAACAATTCCGCAGATCATCAGTAACCAATCTGAAAGCTAGAATAAATAACAAGTTACCCTGAAGCACGTTAACCTCCGTCCTAAATTAGGTGAATTCTATGGACATCGGTGGGACTTCTAACGCGGATGCCTTTTGGAACTGGACTTTTCGCCTTCAGGCTGCAGATGGCGTGAAAAGAGATTTTTAAAAGAGAGAGAGAGAGAGAGAACTAACAGAACTAAACTAGTCTCGGCTCTTTAGAAAAGCAAAAGATCCCAGTCTTCTTGATCCACAAAGAAGTTAAGCCCAACGAAGTACTAGGATTTACACCTAGGTGTAAATCGTAGTACTTGTTTCAGCTTAACTTGTATGTGGATCGGGTAGTGCAGAACAAGTCTGTGCAGGCATCATATCAGCAAAGCAATCTTAACTATAGTTCCTAGGAAGGTACATCCCATCCAGTTCACTGGGATTCTGAATGAACACAGTGAGGACCAAACTACAAGGCTGAAATCTTAACGGTTAATCTTCCCCTGAGGCTTTTATTCATTTCAGTGGGATTGACTTCTAGTTAGTAGATTTAGGGTTGCAGTCTTGGAAATAAATTACACTGAAATCAACGTGCCTGCCTGCCTGCCTGCCTTCCTAGTAGGTATGTTTGGAATTGGGGTGGGGAGGGGACTTCGGCTGCGATCCTAATTAAGACTGCAATCCTATACACACTTCTGAGTAGATGTATAGTGACTGCGCTACTGCCAAGTAGACATGTATAGGGTTGCGCTCAAAATATGTTTAGAGTCGGACCACTCCCTATAAAAGCAAATTCCACAGATCAACAATACTTACTTCAAAATCGATGTTCTTTGGATCGTATCATACACGTGTTTCTGGCCTGGGAAATCGACTCTTTTCTTCTTTTTCTTCTTTGAGCCCCTCCTCTCTCGATTCTATTAGTATTACTATTTTTGTGGGATACAGACCGTGATGTTTCAGGTTAATAGAGAAGGGATAGAATAGATCCGGACCCTAGCGTGGGGAGCAGGGGGCCCTTGAAGGCCCAGCTTGTCCTCCCCCTGCGCATACTCTAGAGACCTCGCTGGTACACACACCTTTAAAGTAATGTCTGTCTTGGCCCACAGAAGAAAAACGTAGAGATGCATTTTAAAGCACAGAGCTGTATGGCTTTGTTAAAAGCGCGGGACGAGGACACCCATTTTACTGGGAAGATTTCGTCGGCATTTACTGCCCCAGGGAGGTCGGAGATGCTCAAGAGTTGGCCACTTTTCCAACGGGAATAATATAACGATCCGCGGAGGTAGTCTTAATGAGACGAATCCCTATTCTAAACCCAACGCCCCACCGTGAAAGCGCTGGCAATTGACGTTTGGAGAATGTTTTTGACCCGGGACAACTCAGGTCTTAAGTCTCCGTCCCGCCTAAGACAAACGCCCCCCCCTCCGCCACGTCCCCAGGCAGATCGCCGCCGCCGCCCCATTAAATTATTTGTCAACCCATCGGGCTCTTTCCTAGAAGAGGGTCGTTTGACAGGCCAGACCTGCCGTCCCTAGAGCTCGGAAACCGGGCGGGCAGAGAAGGCAGGGAACACGTTGTCCTGGCTAAGAATAGGCGCAGTCCCAGGGAGAAGCTTCGGAAGGGGCGCCCCGCGGAGAGGGTCTGTTAATGCCCCCCCCCCGCGTGTGGACTCCGACTCGGAAGCGGCGGGGAGGCTAGCAGAGGTCTCTCGCTCAGGCAGATCGCAAAGCGAAGGGGCAGGTCGGAGGGGGGCTGAACTGGCATCGCTCCCACCTCTTGTCTGCCCCTTTCCTGGGACTCGTCCCTGAATGAATGTTTGCGAAACAGAGTGCAGTGGAAAGCAGATTCGGATCCTCGCCCACGACCCCCTGACAGGGACAGCCCGGATGGAACTAAAATTGCCATCTAAGGCAGCAATCAGACTTCGCTTTCCATCGAAATCAACGAGGCTGTACCTGGAACGTGACATCCTGCTGCTTGGGTAGCAATCCTAAGAACATTTGCTTGGAAGTCATGCCCCTTGAAACCCATGAGACTTACTTCCAAGTAAACGTGCCTGGGATCCGGGTCGTCAGCGTCTTTATGCCGCAGTCGTTTTGCTTAGTGGGAAGTTGAAGTGAGCTCAGCACTACTTAACTTCTAGTAAACACGTGTCGGCTTAGTGTGTTCATTTAGCTGAGAGACAACCCGTGTCGATTCCTCAGCTAAACTCTTTTCCAGTACTGGTTCCGCAAGACTGCGAACCTCAACACTTACTTGGAAGTGCGCTCCATTGAAACCAGCGGGACTTATTTCCACCTTAAATATGGTTAGGATCGGGGGTTCTAGTAAATTGGAGAACAAAAATCCTTCCTGGTGACAAGTTTACTTTCCAGCCAATGGGTTTTGGAAGAAGGTAGGCACTTTTATGGAGAAGGGGGGTCGCTAAAGGCGAAACCCAGAGCACTCCCCCGGGAAGGAAAGGTCGCCCCCCCCCCCCATGGCGTCACAGGATCTGGCTGGCTTTGCTTCGAAGCCGCCCAGAGATCTGGTTTAGGGGTCGACAGACGTCCGTTACGAGGAGTGGGGGACAAAAACCTCGAATAGAGATGCTGCGATCCCATTTCTCCCAGCTCAGGTTTCGCACAGGCACGCGGAGATTTGGGGAAGGGGGAGGTGTCTTTTAAACCACCACCTTCAGCCTGAACCAGAACGACCCCCAGACAATGTTATCGTTATTGTTATCTGTCACCTGCTGGGAGACACTTCGACCCGACGTGGAGTACCTCGCCAGTTTGCAGCGCAGGGACCAGCTTGAGGCTCCGGAGGAGCGGGCAGGGGGCTTTTTCGCCTTCGGGAGGGGCTCTGCGGAGCCGCCACGGCGCCCCACGAGAGCTGCCGCTCTATTTGCCCACGCGCACTTGCGACGCCACCCCAGGGCGCATTTGCCTCCTCCCCCCCCCCAGCCGTCCCGTTTCCGCCAACCTGGCTGCTGGTCTTCCTGGCACCCCCGCCACGCCCTCGTCGTGTGGAGCCGCGTCCCCAGCCAGCAGCCCCTCTCTTCGGCTCCGGCATTCAAGCCTGTGTGTGGACACGGCCTCCCGCCCGGTCCCCACAAGAAGTCCTGGGCTGTGCAAGTTGTGCACCGTTACTCCGGCACTATCCGCGCCTTCCCCACCCCCCTCCACCCCGTCTCCAGCGGCTCGCTCGGGCTGGCGGGGAACGTGCCTGTCTAGTCGATGTCTAGGCTGGTTCGCACTTCGTATATCCAGCCACAGGCAGGACCAGCCTCTTTTTTTTAAAAAAAGAAAAAAAACCCGGCAAACGCACCCCTTCCTTTCCCCAGGCGTCGCCCCGGGCCCCCTTTCGAGCCCCTTCTCCGTCCTCCCGGTCCCCACACGCACACGCGCGATTTTCCTTGTGGGGTAAGAAGCCTCTCTAGGGGCGCCTCCCCCTCTCTCTGCCCCCACGGCCCAGAACAGGGCAGTCTCTCGAGCGGGGGGCTCCACTCTGCCCCCCAGGATGCTTCCCCAAGGCCCGCTTTTCCGGCGGCCCCCTCCCCCCCTCCGTGTGCACCGGATTGCTCCAGAGCAGTGCGTTGTCCCGGGTGGGCCTGCGAGCGGTGGCTACGGCTGGGCTGGGCTGGGCTGGGCGGCAGGGGAGACAGAACAAGGACCACGGAGCTCTAACGCCCCACCACGCCCCGCATCGCCACCGAGCCGCTCTTGGGAACTTCAGCAAGCCCGGAGAGTGCAGCAGCAGCCGCAGGCCGACCGCAGCGGGGAAAGGAGCGCCCGCTGCGCTCTCGCCTTGCGGGGGTCTCCCGCTCCCGGAGGCTGGCTTGGTGCCTCCCTTGCCCAGGCAGCCGGCCTCCAGCGCACTCGGGTGGGCGACCTGCTGACGGGGCCATTCCGCCGAGAGGCTTGAGCCTTGCTGCTTGCAGTCTGCCCCTCCGTCTTGGGGCGGGGGTCTTTCCTGCCCCCGCCAACCCCGCTAGAGGAAAAACAGAGACGCTGTTTCCACCCTCCCCGCCGCGTCGCCAACTCCGCCGGCTCCCTCTGCCCTGTGGGTCTGTGCCTCGTCAAAAGCAGGCGGACGGCCCGTCCACCGGGAAGCGCTCCTGCACCGGCTGCCTTCAAAAGGGCATGGGCCCTTCGCTTCCATGGGGCTTCAGCGGGTGGATTTCCAGCAGCCCTTTGCTGCGGTTCCTCCCTCCGCCGTCATACAGCCCGATCCTGTTGCGCGTTTCGTTGGAAGGAAGTCCCACGGACATACTCTCACGAAATGGTGGATAGGATTGCGGACATTCTTGGAACTGAACTTGGCTTGGGCTGGGCCCTGATGCCCCTGGTTCACTCACAGACACCAATACCCCAATACCTCTCCCCCCCCCCCCCCACACACATTCTGTTGAATTTTGCAGCTGGTGAAATAAAACAGCAGGTCAACCCCAACAGCCTCTGATCGGAGCAACAGAGCTCTGGTGCCCCTCTTGTCAATGCGCTGGATCAGGCGCATCCTTCTGGGATGCCTGTGAAAGACGAGGAAACGGGGATCATCACAGCACAGAGCGGGAAAGATTCGGGGTCGGTGGCCTTGAGGTGCGGGGAGAAGGGGGGGAAATGTTCGAATTCACACCCTCTACACCCCCCATCCCGTCAGTGAGGCTACTGAAGGGAGGAGTTTCGTTGCGATGATCCCCAAACTGCTGTATTTGAAAGCCAACCTCAGCGAATCCCAGCACTTAGCCATTTCGCTGTCCAGTCTTGGCTGTCCTGTCTCTGGGGGAAGAGCCATGCCATTGCCAAGCGTGGCAGAGCGAAGGAGAAAAGGACGATGGAACTGAGAGTTCAAGGGCTCCCAGAAGAGGAAGAGGAGGAGGAAGAAGAGGAGGAGGAGGAGGAGGAGGAGGAGGAGGAGAAAAGGGTCGCCACCTGCGCCTCTGCTCCATCAGCCGAACCTGTTGCATCTCATCCTCTTTGCGCCCCCATGGGGAGGGAGAAAGGAGGCCCCCCGCTGAAAGAGTTTCCTAGGGCGCGAGTCGTGTTCTTGGGCGCCGCGCGGGGTTCAGAAGATCCCCGCCAATCTCCCTAGAGCGCATGCTGAGCTCCTTTCTTTCTGAACTGGACATCTTCATCCGCCCAAGCCTCCCCAATGGAGCCTTCTCCCTATAAGACTCAGGTCTACCCACAGGCAGGAGGGTCTCCAGCCCCAAGCCTCGCTTCCTTTGGGGCTGCTCCTCTGTTCTTTGGGGCGGGTTCAGGCTCTCTGTTTGTGTCACACAGGGGACAGGTGAGTGCTGCCTTTTTGTTGTTCTGCATCATCACATAGCACCTGATTTTGCTTAGGCCGGAAGACTGGAATGATTGCTCAGTGTAGAAGGAAGACATCACATCACAACCAACCCATCCCCCTGTCCCGCCGCAATAATATAATCACATCACTTTAGAGAGTTCCCCCCTCCAGCCGATAGTCGGGTTAACCTCTCCCTGACTGCATTCCCTTTTCCCTCCCCGTACACGCCCATACGCTGCCACAGTTTATTGATGACAGGTTTCTGGCAACTGAAATACGAGTTCCAGGAGGTTGATCAAATAACAAAGGACCAGCAATCCGAGCTCTTGCCTGTATTTTGTCAGTATGTGATAAGGGGGAGTGGGGATAGAAACGTACACACTTTAGGGAAATGCTATAAGAAACTCACCAGCTACAGTTCCGGGTTCTATAAATGTATGGGCTTGTACTTTGCAGTGGTCCTGAGTTCCTACCTGGTTTGGGAGGTACTCTGTAAACCAGGTAGGAAGAATGCAAGAATGACAGTCAGTACAACCTCGTCTCTCCTCTCATCTTTTTTCGGCAGTATTTCTAAAGTATAATGAACTGGTTCTCACAAATACAGGTAAGAAATAGAATCAGGCTGCAGACCTATTCACACTTACCTGTGAGAAGTCCCATTATACTAAATGAGGGTTATTTCTGTCTAGAGATGAATAAAATCACCCAGTGAGACTCGAAAAGCAATGCCTGTTCTCCTTCACAATTGTGAAGCTGCAGTACCCTGTAGGCAGCCCTGTACAGGAGAAGTTGCCCAGCTTGCTCATGGGTGGAGTAGCCTCTTTCTTTATAAAGTACATCTGCCAGCAGCTTGCAGCATTTTAAAGACACTGCAGGCATGCAGACGTTGTCTGATGATGGCAACGTTCTACTTGGCTGCAGTACTGCTCCAAATTGTATATAGCACAGAGAGAAATAGAGAGAACAATGTCTCAAGAGTGGGCAGAAATTATATCTGGATCTCTGGGTGATTTGCAATAGACTGGCAAGGATTTCTGACTCCCAATTGTCGCAATGAAATTTCTCTCTCTCTCTCTCTCTCTCTCTCTCTCTCTCTCTCTGATTTCTAAATGATATTGTTGAAATTAAGAGAACGTGGGCTAACCAGGAGTGGTTTTGTGTGGAAGGACTGTGTGCTGTGTTCAGTTCTGATACACAAAACAAATTTCTGGGCTCAGAATTATATATTTCTATCTTTATGTCTCTGGCCTCAGCCTCTGTTTGTGGATCTTGGGGTTCTAATAAAAAAAGAAAGAAAAGTAGATCCCATCAGCCTGAAGTTTGCCCACCCCTAGTCTATAGAATCTGCAGCCTGTCTGTGCGGGGAAGGAAGGAGGTGATGGGGTGGAGGAGGGGAGGAGGGGAGGGGGAGGGGGAACCAGGAAAACACAAATAGCTGAGGCATGTGCATGGAAACAGAGCCATGTGTGCCAGCAGCCCATTCCTTTCACACATGAAGAACAAACCCTTTTGTGATAGCATCTCCTGTCACATCTGCATCTGCTTCTGAGACATTGGCATGTTTGGCAGGCTTTGGGTAGCAGGTGTCAGGCAGGAAGAAGGAGAAACTTCCAGAGACCAATAAAATTGGCCTACAGTGTTTCCCAAACCTAGAAATGTAGGCAGGGCTTTCGCCTTCTGTGAGAGCTCCAGCAAATGTCTCCCTTTGGAGTGTAGGCCAGGAGGAGAGTGTCTCCATCCAACAGTTGGAGATGTTTGGCGTTACAAAAATAAAAACAGAAGGAGATGTCTGTCTGCGCTGGAAGCAATGTCGTTGCTCCCACTATTTGGTGGCATACTGCAGAGCTAAAGTGCAGAGGAAATTAGGGCTTCTGGACCCAGGCCGAAGGTGTTGCTGTGGTCTGGATCACGAAACTGACTCTTATCCCTTCGCCATAGCATCTGTGTCTCTGGCAAGTTGTTCTTCCCTTTGTGGTCTTTGGCATTCCCTTTTTTCCTGGATGGGTGGCCTACCTGGAGTTAATGGTCTCTACAATCAATGAGGAATTTGTTGCAGGAAGCAATAGGCCTAGTTCCAGTACTTTGATAGACTTGCTGACTGTAGCTAATACTGTTTTGAATTTGAGTAATACTTACATTTCATTTTCTTCAGTATTATGCTGAGAGCATGATTGAATACTGCCATTAAACTCAATACTATTTTTATCTTTATTTGGTGATGTATGTTGATAGCTCCTAGTAACGTACTTACATCAACAATGCCCACATATCATTACATATCACTGGCATTTTTTTTTTCAAACCACAGATTTCAACATGGATAAAAATGCCTGCGGGGGCTATTGAAGGACAAAGTCTTATAAATCTATTAGTACAATCACTGCCTTGCCTTGCTGCTCAGGTGGATGCCACTAGTGCTGCACTAATTTCCCCTTAATGTTTTGCAATGGACCTTTCTAGTAATGCCTGGGAAAAAATGGCATCCCAAAAACACCTTCAATTTTAAAAAAATTAAAACACACATTTAATACTCATTCCCACTGGAGAACCCCCCCCCCCCCATACAGAGGTTATAATAGTGTGCTAGTCTTATCTGAATCTTAAGTGGATCCTAATAATTTTAACTAGGCTTTTTAGTTTAGTTTTCCAAAATTAAGATTATGATGATGATGGTCACCATGATTTTACAAAGTATGTAAGATATAGATATATATTATGCATTCATTCATTTAAAGTCCTATTCAAAGAGAAGGATATAACTGCAGTAAGCAAAACAAAAAAGGTGAAGACATCCAAATTAATTTAGCCAAATATGTTCATATGTTTGTTTTGTGTTTCTGTAAGACATTTTGAGGCAGCTCTCCAATCCTGCCTGACGGGGTTTTCCTTCCTCACACAAATTATTCTGTTTCTTTTTCTCCTATATATTTCTCTTTCTAAAAACAGCAGTAAGCAGCCTTTGAACTTCATAAAATGTATGTTTTCCTCCATCACAACTGAGATCCCACACTGGCATAGATTTCCTTAGCTTAGCCAGGATTGACCTTTGACTGATGGTTCTGACCTCTTCTTCAGACTGACTTTCACAGTGCTCTTTGGTGGTAACAATATTCAAGAGCAAATGCATGTTACAATTTATTTATCATGTGAATGTTTATGAACAAATTAGAGTTGCTAACATGTTAGCCAGTCTCTGTGTGTAGCAAATTACAATCACCTTATTTTCACTTGCTCACTTCTTTCTGAACATACAGCCTTTAGAGTTGACACATCTTATCTCAGATGAACGTTTTTCACTCTAGAAAATAATCAGAGTGTAGACAGCAAAAACAATATAAAAGTGCAAGTTATTTAAATAAGAATGTGCAAAATGAACCTGAAATATTAGAATATCTCCGGACACATTGACTTGGAAGGTTTCGTATACATGCATTGTGATAGAGGAAGAAAGTACCTCTAATTGAAGAGAAGATCCACTCTGAGGTTGCTAAAAGACAAATAGCGTATATAATCACCAGGCAGATTACCCCAAACACTATGACCTACTGGGCAGCAATCCAGTGCCATAAAAAGCATTGATCTCAGTGTGTTTTGTCTGACCAGAGACTCTGATTGAGGCCCCATCCCTCTGGTATAGGGGGCAGATGACTTAAAATTCTCAACTATAGCTGTAAAGTGAGGATACTAGGATCTGTAATTTTACATGAAGATAGCAGGAAGACAAAATTATTTTTTACTTCTGTGCTTTGCCTGGGTCTTTCTTTGTTTTATTTCATGAAATCTTGACTTGATGACAAATATGTTGTCGGGGAGAAGCAATACCAAAAATATTAATTTCTTTATTCCTGTCCTCTTCCTCTCCATGAGTAAAGCCAAATATTTCCTTTAAATATCCCCTGTTTATTTCATTATATATTTGTCTGAAACTGTTGCACTAATGATTGTGTGTTTCCAGGAAACCCATCTACTGACTGAATCGTTTAATATAGATTGTGGGAAAACCATTTCTAACCCTTAAATGCTTTATTGCAACTATTTTATTAAATACATTTTTAAAATAATATGCCCATTTACAACACTGTATTCACAAATGAGGACTTAATACTCTTAGGAAGGAAATATCTTTATAAACTGGTTTATGGCAACATGAAGGGATCGAACCCTTCTGGGTCTAAATTAGTACAGTTTTTAACTTGTACTTCAACTATTTTGATGTGCATTATTCCTGATATGGTTTTAATGACATTTGCTCAAAATTAGGCCTTGCAACTGGTAGAGTGGAATCCTGTAGCTGATTATAGTTCTCAGGAAGATGTGGGGGAGGGGTAAGAGAGAGGGCAAAATCAACCAGGTACTAAACAACAGAAGGATTTTAAAATTAAATCCAGCACTTTAAATGTAATGTGAAACCAAGCCATCCTAGAATGTACTCATCTGTGTTGTAAAGCAAAAAGTTTTTTTAGCTGTATAAGCTGCATATCACACTATGTTAGGATTCCTCATGATTGTTATAGGTCAAGCTCTAAGAAGATAATATTACAATCGATTAGCAATCCAAAATACTGTTTTTTGGTTTATTTTAGGGAATTTCCCAAACTCTTTTTTGAAGCAACAACTAAATATAGTATCTCTGCCTGTCAGCATTATAGACTGAATATTATAACCCGAAAGTGGCAAGAATTGTTTAATTAACCTAAATGAACATTAATTTTTGTGAATTACCCAGAGAGCTTTGGCTATAGAAATATAATAAATAGATAATGATAGACC
Organism: Anniella stebbinsi; assembly: GCA_029215795.1. Classification (NCBI taxonomy): domain Eukaryota; kingdom Metazoa; phylum Chordata; class Lepidosauria; order Squamata; family Anniellidae; genus Anniella; species Anniella stebbinsi. The sequence continues at coordinate 93,493,531 of JARDYH010000002.1, read as the reverse complement.
AAAACCAAAGACATATTTTCAAGTTTACAAATTGTTAGCAGTGAGTGATAAAATACATTTTGGGCAATGCTTCTTAGCAAAAGAGATTTCTTCTAAATACCTGTGATAGCATTTCCACATTTTACATTTAGCACTTTCTTTATAGTAAATATGTGAACACAGGTTTTGATTCTATAACTGAGATTGCAATTAGCTATTTTGATACAATATTTCTTGAAGGAAGTACTTTCCTTGTGGGGAGGGATTAAATTTATTGAAGTATATAGAAATAGTTTGGAAGCATGGCATTGTGAATTTTAGTGAAATTTAAAGATTATAAACTTCAGTCTTTTGATCTTGTACTCCCATAAAACTAGAGTGGTATTGATAGCGTGTGTGTTTGTGTTTTGGGCACTCCAGATATTATCCATTTAATTTTTTAAAATGCAAGAATTTAGTGTATTTTAGTTCACATCAAAACACATTCCTCTCAGGATGGCAACTTGAATATCATAGGGGAAATTTGCTGTTTATATTATTTAGTATTTCATCTCAGTACACTTCTTGTCTAGCTTAAATCAGTGGCACAGAGTTTCTAGGGTTCTTGCACAGGAATGCAATGAGATCTATGCACCTGAATGCCAGAATTAGGGTCATTTCACCAGGTTGAGATTACATTGTTTTAAAAAAAAGGTCCTTTGTAAAATGATACACATGATATTTAATCGGGTTAGTTGTGTAGATTACAGTAGAAAAGTCTCTCTCTTTAAGTTGGTGGGCTAGCTTCTGAAGTGCCTATTCATTAATTTCATTTCATTTATTATATTTCTATACCACCTCATAGCTGAAGCTCTCTGGGCGGCCCACCAAAATTAAAAATAATTAAACTACATTACACAAAGTACAAAAAAAGTATCTGCATAAAATCATATTGACTGATATCTAAACAAATTGACATATATCTAAAAGCAATTGAGCTTTTAGCTCATGTAAGTTAGTGCCATTTTGGGCCTGCTGCATCAGTACAGGCTCACTACATATCATGGTCACTGCTGTTTTCCCTTCTGGCCCAGAGGATTCTCGTCATTGATGAGATCATAAACTTTGCCTAAAATAAATGATCTAGAATCGCTGTAACATATTCACAGTAATTTTAATAAAGTGTGCTATATAATGTGCAGTGCTTTTGGTCTGTGGCTTTTAAACTTATATTAACCAGAAACAACCACACATTCCCCCTGGCATGGAAAAAGGCCTGCTAACCGGATAATTGACTGGATGTTATGTAGTTTACAAAGTCCATGGCACAGACTGCCTTAGCAATCACTTTCACTAAACAAAGGGAAGCAAACATTCTACAGTTCAGATTTTTTTTCCTACTGGAGATATTTTTAATTTATGAAATGGAGTGGGGGAATCAAATCCAAGCAGTGTTCACTGCATTTCAAGCTGCTTTCCCCCCTAGGTTTTGCCAGTTTGTTGTTCATTTGAATACTAATCAATGTTTAGAAGTTGTATTTAAATTAATAACTGAAAAAAAAATTGTGAGCATTCTGTTGCATTAGTGGTCCCTTTGCATTGCAAAAATGACATTCATTTTGAAAAAAATAATAATCAGCCAGTTTAATCTTAAAAGTCTAAAGCTTCTGAAGTCATTCTGATAGCACTAATGCTCTAATATCTTCATATGTTAGATTCTTGCTTACAATATAACTTGGCAGTTTTAAAAGGAGCATTTGAAGCTGTTGGTGTCTATTGTCAAAATTATACAGTCTGAATGCACTGGGCTAAAAAAAAAGCCTTTTAAAATTGTGTGAGAGGAAATTTATTTTTCAAATATGTGTTAATGTTACGCTTCAATATTTATAACTTGAAATCTTTGCAATATGTAAAGTAATAATGTAATGTCCTTTTATCATTATTGTTCTGTTCTACTTAAACTATTACAATGAATACTGCAAACTTTATCAAATTGGTAATTAATTTTTAAAATCCCTCCCTCTCTCTCCTACCTCTTTTGGGTCTGTTGCTGGGCTGATTTTTCCTGGTAATAACATAGTATACAGTTTTACTCAAGAAAAAAATTTGTTGGGCAGCAAGGTAAGTCAGTAAAGCTATTAAACTATATCTTACTGCTAGATGGGAGGAAACATAAAATACAACCCTTAGTTTGCTGTTTAAAATAGGATGCCTTTAGAGGCTTGCCTGTTTCCAAATTTGACTATATAAATGAAGTGCCAGTTTTCAAAAGCTCCGGTGGCTTAACAGTTTTCATTGTAATCTGTGTGTTTCCACAAGGAGCCTAATTCTGTATTCCTTGCACATTTGACATTCCCATTAACTTAACTGGAAGAGCTATTGACCCAGACTTTCATGAACAGGTACTAGTTTAATGAATGCTAACTTGATGTCATGTATGTATAATTTCTTAAATAAATTGCACAACATTTTGTATACCAATATTAGTCTGTTTTTCTTCATCTTCCTGCAATTATCTTTTGTTATTAGCTCTGTTATCAAACTGTAGCTACAATTGTATACATGCTTACCTGGGAGTAAGCCCTGTTGAACTCAATGGGACTTACTTCTGAGTCAACATGTATAGAATTGTACTGTAAATGGGAATTTTGTTTATAAAAATATTTTATCTTTTTTCTTCCCAAAGCAATATTGGGATTCCATGTTATATTTTATGAAACCTTTGCCTCTCCGCTCTCTCTCTCACACACACAGAGGGACTTTTGTTTAAGAAACTCCACAGACTACTTTGACATGCGCTGATTTCAGGGTCTTTGACCTGTCTGGAACTGTATACTTTATTGCTGGTGCCCCCCCACCCAGCTCTTCTCCCGCTTATTGGTTACTTGAAAATGAATATGCAAATACTCCCTTGCCCTCCCTTTCTTTCTTGGTGTTTCATGCAGCCGCCAGGCGGAAACGAAGAGCCGCGCTTCCCACGGGTTCCGAGGGAGGGAAAGCGAACGGTGCCCCCGGAGGGGGGGGGAGAGCGCGCACGCGCGCGGGGGGGGGGGGCAAAGCCGCTTGAGTGGTTGGTGGCTCAGGGAAGCCGCCGCCGAGGTCCTGGCCAATCGGAACGAGGTGGAAAGAGGCCAAGTACGCAACTCAGCGTTAGCATCGCCAGCTCATTCTGCAGAGCCAGACGCGCGAGGGGGGGAAAGGGAAGGGAGAAAGAGGCAGCAACACACACATACATAGAGACCAGCCCCGCTTGAAAAAAAAAAGGCTCAGCCTCTCCTGGACCACGTTCAAGTCAGCAACCACAACCTACTCTTCAGCGTTGCAACTCAAAGAGGAAGGAAGATTGAAAAAGAGGGAGAGGAGGAGGCGGAGGAGGCGGGGGCCGCTCACTGCCTTAGACTTTTTTTTTTTTTTTGCTGCTTTTCCCCCAACTCCTCTAGTCAAGATTTTTTTAAAAAAACTTCTGATTGCCTTAAAAAATCTGAACAATTAATTCTCTTCGTTTTTTATATATCTATATCTATACGTTAAAAAGACAGAACGTCACTCTTGGAAATCCAAACAAAACCAAAACCACACCGCGTCCTTGAGAAAAGCATACATTTGTTAACTGAGAAATGTGAAGCCAACGGTCCCGTGTTGTGTTACAGAATTCAGGATCCCATACGTTTAATGCAATACAGTACAATGGTATGTGGCATTGAAAACGATACGTTTTTTTGTTTTTTTAAAACTTGCTTGTTGGCTGTTTTCTCTCCCCCCCCCCCTTTCGAGACTGTGTCTTTGGAGGCCGTATATGCCCCCACCCCCGTCAGTTCTATCATTTCTGATTTTACAGGATGAAGTATAAGTAGTGGATTGTTTATATTTTGCTGCTTCCCGCACCCCCCCCCCCCTTTGGCAGCTTTTATATGTGGGTCACACTTTTATGCCAGGAAACAGTTGATGGGAGTTTGTGTCCAAAAGTGTTGAACTTGGTACATATCCTGCTTCCAACTTTCTCCCCTCCCCACTTTGCTGGCAACTATCTGTTAAACATGGGAAAAGATTAATATAAAATGTTGGCTGGTTAATTTGCAGCTTTATAGTCAGTTTTGTTTTGCCATCTTGCAGCTGTTGTAGATATGTATTTAGTTCTTTCTGCTAATCTCTTTTGGGGGATATTTTGCTATACTAATACGTTTTCTAATTAATGTAAACAATGTTTCTTGCATACTTGTAAGGAAATGCATTTATGCATCTATGCTTTATTTACTTGCTAGTTAATATATCTCAAGATATATTCTAACAGACTTGCCACTCTGAAGTATGGGGTGTTTATTTTGCATCTCTGAAATGCTAATTTTCTAGTTACATATGCATTTTGTAGCTTGCTTGTTGTTTCTTTCTGCCAGCTCCATAGTCCTTATTATTTTGCTGGAAGATAGTATGTTTGCTTTTATGCTTTCATTCCTATTCCCTGGGTATGTGTCTGCTTTCTCTGCTTGTCCTCTCTTTGCCTGTGTCTGGGCCACATTTTAATGCACAATATCCCATCCATTAAGTTGTGGTTGAATGTGGAGTGTGTGAGGACTTGGCAGCTCTTGGATTGAAGGGGGCGGGGAAGCCAGTTCGACTTTGACACAAGATGCCGATGTGGCGTGATCTGAATTATTATTAGGGCTGTGAACATGGCCATCTTTTCCTCCTGCTGCTGCTGCCGCTGGAAAGGGCTGCCATTGAACTTGAGAAGGGACAGACAAGATCTCCAAGTCCTCCCCCCTCAGTACAGTAGCTGGCAGAGAAAAGGCGCCAAAATACACAAGATTAACTCTAACTTTCTTTGAAGTGATCCTGAGTCTCTGCCCATGTAATTTCAACTATGAATCACAGGAATAAAAGTAAACCTTTGAATTGCTATGTGAAGCATTTTTTTTTTAAAAAAAATATCACAACAATTTAAGAAAGTGTAAACTGTCAGCAATATACTGTATTAACTGGGACTGATTCTTTAAGTAGTTTGGAATAATACATTAGTGTTCTGGGGAAGCCTTTGCTATACTGGTGAAAGTGAGGGCTGAGAAAATCTGACCTTTATGCAGTCAGGGTAAAAACTTCTAAGTTGTGTAACATAAAACGTTGTGGTTTACAGTTTTATATTGAGGCCTGATGTTTGCATTTTTTGGTCTGTGAAATGGGGAAAGCTTGGTTATTAGAGACACCATCAAACCATATGTGGACAGAGGTCAAGCACACACAGTGTGAGAAAGATATGTGTGTACACCACAGACATTTAAATAGCAGAACATTCAAAAGTATGCATGCATTATATGCATATATTTTCTCACTTTTTGACTAGAAAAGAAATATTTGATAGATGAGCAAAATATATATTCATAATTCTGGAAGTAGTAGTTTGATTCAGCTGTGCTTTTTAAAGTACAGGAATACAGTTGATTCGGCTGGGCTTTTTTTAATAGGTTAATTGAAATGAAAATATGTGAGAATCTGATATACATTTAAAAATCTTAACAATTCCAATTATTTTTCAAGTTGCACTGCACTAAATAAGGTTCCCCATAAAATCCTTTTCATTGAACTTGCACACAGACAGTGGGAAAACTACAGACAAGTATTTGTCGCATAATGCATAATTTACATTAGTTTTATTGCTGAAGAGGATTTTCCAAGGAATACTGCTGTATTATTGCTTAAAAATGTATTGCTCATTTATGAAACTGCAGAATGTAAAACTGTAAGGCTTGTACATATATTTAAGCACACTTTACTTAAGTTTGAAAACTGTTTAACACTGAAGTCTTTAGAGCAAAAGTAAATGTATTGAAGGGGATATTAATTTAAATAAAATGTTCTCATGTGTGAATAGTATATTGGGATAATAACAACACTAAATAGGAGAAAAAACTAAAAATGTTATGTTTAAATTAAAGTGTATGTAGAGGGAAAATAACATTTCTTGTAATAGGGTTTGCTGAGATTATGGATTGACATTAGACATAGCCTCTTGGTTTCAGAGTGTTGTTATAACTAAAGTAGAGCTGTCTCACACAATGGATACTACTTAGAGTCCTATATTATCAATGATCTAGATGTAGGCCTTTCCCTTTCAGCTTTCACTGCCCTCTTAGAAATATAATTGCCAAAGCACTTTGGAATGCGTGTGCAAAGTTTTTCAGTATCGTGTATTAAGGCAGAAAGAATAAGAGCATTTGTTTCTGAGTCCAGTAGAATGAAACACTGAATCGTTGTCTAACGGAGAATGCTGGGGGGGGGGGAAGGGAGAGGGGAGAGCTAGCCCGACCTTTCTGAGTTTCTAGTTTTTGATTAAGCATACAGTTGAGCCAGCTAACCTCCTATGTTGCACTGAAATCAGTGCTGCTTGCTCGGTGAGTTTCAAACTGTACATATGCATGAAATCTAGACAGACAGGTATGCAATGCCTTTAATAACTGTGTGTATGTGTATACTGGCAGTAAAATAATTAACAATGCAATTCCTAACTTAATTTTGTCCCCAGAAGTCAAGTATAAATATATACCTAGGTCTGGGATATTGGGAATCACGGAGAAGAACAAATCTAAGTTGCCCTGTATCATTATCTGTTTAATGTTTATAGACATTAAACAGATAATTGGATACAAATGAGATATGTGTGCTATATATAACAGGTGACTTTTGTACTATATATAACTGTATCATTATCTTTGATTGTGACCTTTTAAATGAACTTTTTTTGTATTATGCAAAATGCCTAATCTGTAAGGATGGTCTCTGGAAGTGTGGAGAGGTTCCATTGTGTGCGGTCAATACAGGCCTTTTATTGGATTCTTTCAATTGTAGTATTTTGTATCATCGAATTCTTGGGTTCACAGGGTGGTTCATTCTCTATCAGGATCAGTTGATTTACTGCTTGTATCCTGTATGTAGCACTCAAAATTAAAGATTGCTAGTAGATGAGAGATAATTCTAGAGTGCACATTTGAGGAAATAGTTGCAGGCTTCATTGTTTTTGCTGTGCACCAATTATGTCTTCAAAAGTGAATTGCCTTAATTTTGAATGTTTTACTTATTAAAGGCCTCAGTTTAGCTGTAGTACTATGGGCACCAAGAACATACATATATTTAAAAACAGGCATTGCATTATTTATTTACTACATCAGCCCAATATCTAATGTTATAAGAAAAGTGACTGTAGTGAAAGTTGTTTAATTTGCTTGCTTAGTTCAGAAAGTACAATTGTGTATCCTAATTAAAAGACAAACATGAACATATTATATATATTTTTGTAGTATGTTTATTATTTAATTTCTATTCCAACTTTCTACACTGGAGTATACGCACTGAAGTGTAGTTTGCTATATGTTCTGCTTTTTATAGAGGTGTGATTTGTGACACAAAATCTGTTGGGATCATTCTGCAAGAAAACAGTCTACAATGAAGTATCTTCCAGGAGGACGTTTGAGTTTGGCATGTCTGTGTTATCTGCTTATGCTTCTGTATACTCTTAAGTAATTACTGTACTTTATGTCCTCAGGAGAAACTTTCTAAACCTGGTGGATGTTGTTAGCATGTGGTTATTATGCTTGGATTATTAAAGATGGGCATTTCTTTAGATGAATCACAAAACAATTTCCACTCCCTTTTGAAGGATGTCTTTATGGAATGGGCTTGGTTACTCTTGGCTTTCAGTCTTGTTCCTGGAAAAGCCTGCAGTTACACTGGTGTTTGTGAAGCTAGTTGCGCTGGTTTGTTAATGAGTGAAAGGACAGCCTGGGCTGGGCTTTGTGTCTGTGGAGCACCTGAGGACACACAGAAAGACATGGTCATATTGTTTCCCATCCTCTTTCCAGGCACCATTCAGACACAGTTGTCTCTTTCTTTGTTTCCTCGTGGTGGAAATGAAAATGGGGTTTCAGTGTTTTTTCAGCTTCCTTTCACTATGAATATAGATGCTATATTTATAAGAAGATCAGCTTCCTAAGGCTGCAACCCAATAACGCTTATCTAGAAGTAAGACCCATTGAACTCAATGGGACTTACATCTGACTAGACAGGTATAAGATTGCATTATAACAGTGTGATCCAAGGCATGTCTAAGCAGAACTAAGCCCACGGAGTTCCATGAGACTTACTTCCAGGTCAGTGTGTATTCTGTAGGATTGCAGCCTAGGTGACTTAGCCCCTTTTTTTGCATGTGACAAAACTACTAATATACTATCAGGGTTAACTCGTAACAGAAGTGTGCCACAGTAGGTTAACAGTACCTATTCTGTTGTTAGTGCTTCAGAAATCATGTTCATGACCAAATGTGCTCACTATTGGTAAGGTGATAGTACCATATATACAGCCAATTACCTATGGGATGAACCCCTTCACCTTCAATATGCTGTGCCAGATGGCATTACAACTTACCTAATTTATCACTCTTGTATTTATTTATTTAATTTATTTAACAAGATGTTCTCTAGGTTACTCACAAGAAGTTACAAATACAATAAGAATACAACAAACAGCAGAATTAGAACAACAGCAGATAAGATCAAAACAGACAAAAGAAAGCAAAGAGTAGAGTATAAAAAATATTAGAGCTAAAGCAGTGTTAAAAGCTTCAGCATGATTTAAAATGCTTGGAAAAATAAAAAAAATTGCTTGGCACTGAAAAGACATTAGAGTAGGCACCAAGCAGACATCTCTAGGGAAGACATTTGGGCCATAACCAGAGTGCCACTACTAAGAAGGCTCTTTCGCTTGTACCTATAGTACCACACTTGGTAGGGGCACTCAAAGTAGGGGCTCAGATGAAGATCAGTGTTCAGTTCAATACATGTGAGAAGAGATAATGCTTCAAGTACTGAGATTCCAAGCTGAGAAGGGCCTTCAAATGACAGCACCAGCACTTTGAATTGGGCCTGGAAATGGATGTACAGACTACAAGTGTAATAGAGTTGTAACATAATAACCAGTGAAGGAAAAAATGCTGTAGTGCCATTCATTTGCCACCGGTGGTATTTGGTTGTCTTTGATAAAAAAGACCTGGAGCATATTTTAATCACTAAAGTAGTGCTTCTGAAAATGGCATAGCCCTTAATATTTAGAAACACTTTCCATGTGGAGACTTCATGTTGGGAGGCTCTGCATCTTCTACTGGTAGCTACCAGGGATGTGGAGCAGGGACATGGAAATTCACTTTATGCTGGTGAGTATGATGCCTTTTGTGTTTCAAAATGTTACAAGCTGGTAGGCTTAGTTGCGCCAAGGTGACAATTGTAGTACTACCCCCATAACAATAATATATGAGCTCCGGCCTTAGGAAGGGGTAAATCTAGCATACAGTCAATGTAATGTGGTATATAAATATAGCTGTGACAAAACGGTCTAAAGCAGCTGAAACATTTATTGGCAAAGCAGATGTTTTTGTTTGTGTTTTCTGCTGTCTTTGTGTTTCTTCTTCTTCTTCTTCTTCTTCTTCTTCTTCTTCATCTTCTTCTTCTTCTTCTTCTTCTTCTTGCAATTTGATATCCTCTTCAGAATCAATATAGTACTATCAAATTAGGCATTCACATTCAAAACGTAATTATAAGATTGAAAACTACATTGATCCACCTCTCCCATCTGAAGGTAGTAGGGAGAAAACATTAAAATGTTATAATTATGATTACACAAAATCTCCTGCTTGCAGCAAAGGACTGCAAGACAAATCAATTACAGGCTAAAACAGAACTCAGTGCACAATGGAGGATAGTACTGGAGGATAGTGGCAGATATTGTGAAATAAACAGATCCTGTAAATGGAAGTACTAAGTCATAAACCCTCTATTCTTGTTGCTTGTATGAAGGAGTCTCCATGAGACCAAGGAAAAGAAGTGTCATGCTGGTGGCCCTACCTCTAAGTTCACATAGCTTCTCTCCTCTCCCCAATGTTTGTGTGTTCATTATTGATGTCTGAACAGGTGAAACTTCCACAGTAACTGGAACCCAGCTCCCAGGAAAGCCTACTTGTATAGAGGTCTATACAGAAAGCTGTGTGATCTTGGGGACAGGGTAAAAAAGCATCGTTCTGCTGTTCTTTGATCACACTGAGGGTGCTTCAGATGAGAAATGTATAAAAGGGGCTGCAGTACCTACCAACAGCTGCCTTTACAAGAGGCATTTAAAGCTCTTTCAAGGTGCATTAAAAAATTTACCTCTACAAGAACGGAGCGCAAATCGGGCGTAGAGGTGCGTTTTCTCTCCGATTATGCGCATTATTGAATGCGCGTTAAATAGCGAGTTTTATTTTGCTCCAGCTGTTAAAGCGCATTTTGACTATGTGAACAAGCGCTTATGCACATTAACTACTTGTAAAGCGGATTTTGGTCATCCGTTAATGCGCTTCGCCGCCTCTCGCCGCCTCTCGTGCAGAGGTATTAGGCGTAAATGTGCTTCAGCGATTATGCGCATAATCGCCTAACCAGGTGCAAAAGCGAATCCTTGTAGAGGGGATCTAAATAGCACTTCAGAATGTTCATAGGTCTCTCCATACAATATCCCAGTATTCCTTAAAACAACCCAGTAGTATTATATCAAAGATGGGGAAAGAGTGAAGACTGAGAGATTGTAGAATGCTTCAGGCCAACAAATGTTCATAGCTGAGGGAATATTTTAACCAGGGACTTCTGAGATCACACTCATGCAATATGACTTGAATATAAGTCCCACCCAAATCAATTATTTTTACTTCCAAATAAGAAGGGACAAGATTGCAGACTTTGCCTCTATCCTACATTTGTTCTCATTTATCTTCATTTAAAGTATGTCTACTACAGACATTAATTTGTGATACACCAGATGAAATGCAGATATGTAAAGATTTTAGCTGCTTTGCATCATTTTTTAAAAATAATACTAATAATGCTGCTGCTTTCTATGCAATGTTGCTTTCATTACTGATGTCTGGTGACACCGTCTTTAGTTATTACCTTGTGTTTCATTTCTTCCATCCTTTCCTGTTTCTAGCTTTGGAGCTGATAAGCATGTCACTAGTTGATTGCTAGTGTAAATGGTATCAGTAAAACATTAAAAACAAGGCAGCAGAGCACCCAAAGCCTCAATTACTGCTCTGCAGCTGGAACCCAAAGCTGCATGAATGGTGAAAATAGACATCTTTCCCAGAAGGAGTAAAGATTCTAACAATTGTGCCAAAGTGAGGAGCCTGTTTTAAAATTACCACAATTCACAGAGGCAACACTTCTATAGGTTAATGTCTGAGGGTTTAAAACGGGTGCAGAACCTCAGGCCCACCGGGTGTCCCAATCTGGTCCTCCAGGGTTCCCCAGAAGGCCACACCATCTTTCCCTGCCCCCACCCCCTTTCCACCAACCAACAATCATTTGGGGGCTTCCCAACTTTTGTGCAGTGTTTCCCCTACTCTAAAAGGTTGAAGTGCCTCTTTTAAGGCTTCATTACTGGTAGTAAGAGCTTTAAACTAAAATATGCTGGTATTTGGGCCCATTCCTTTTGCCTTCGGTCCTGCCCATTGCTGGAATGTGTTGTCCCCCCTTCTCCAAAGAGGAATTTGGCCATTGGGCTGAAAGAGGTTCTGCACCTCTGGAAAGGGAGGCCAGGGAGAGTACCCTTAAACAGAGACCTGCAATAATGCCTTGTGTAGCAGTCTTAAAGAGCTGAAAGAGGTGAATTTGTGCCATTAACGAATGTGTGCCAAGAGGAATGGCTTTTGTGGCAATTTAATTGAAGATATGCTGAACATTTATTCACAGGGAAACTCCAAAACTGGTAGTCAGCCCCCAACCCCGAGAACATAAAGAAGGGTAATTCTGAGCGTTTTCTACAAATGGTTAAAAAGGTTGTTCATAGTTAATCCTAAAATAACCTTACCATGTTTTGAGCTAGTGTATTTTAAAATACATGAAATTGTCACTTTACAGTACTCCTTAATAGGTAGAAAAAGTGTTATTTATGTAATGATTTTATACAGTTTGGAAGTGCACCTACATTGAGGTGGTTTGGCTTTGAAGGGTTAATATCTTGGTCCTAGCTATTTGCTTTGACATTACCTGCTTTGTATGAGTCCCCCCCCCTCGCTTCCTCCCCCTCCGCCTGCTTGTAAATTTATGTGAATTGCAGCTGGTCGACTTGGCAAGCTCCCCTCATTAAGAGCCCCCTTTGAGAACGGGCTGTGTTTGAGTATTTCCCTAATGAGGACAGGACGGGGTTAAAAAGTGACCATTTCATGGTTGACTTGAACCTGCCTGCTTCTCTTGATGTGTCGTTGTGAAATGCCTGACGTGAATAAATCCCACTTTGCAAAAGGAAAAGTCACTGGTCCTTTCAGGACAGTTTACATAGGCGGAGAGGGGGGCTGAAAGAGAACGCCCATGAGGAAAGTTTACCTGAGGCAGGCTGGTGCTGCCCCTGTTGAAGCGCTCAGGCATCTCCGTTTTGCCTGTTTGGGTTCATCAGGTCAAAGTCTGCAGGATCTGAGGCGGTGCCGAGCGTTGTTGGTACCTATTTTAAAAAAGGGGGGACGCCTCTTATGACCTTATGCTGCTGAAATGTTCTGGTGGGATAAGTCTGAAACTAAACGGCCAGTCGGTAGTCTCATAAGGCTGTGCACATGGACTTGCCCCTTTTCTTTCGAAGCTTTTGCAATCTCCTTTTTAACCATTCTTTGGCGGACCCAAAGGGGTTGTCTGCTGAAGCAAAAACGACCAAGAGTCCTGTAGCACCATGAAGTCTAACACGTGTTTGATGGTATAAGTTTTCCGGGTCTAGAGTCCACTTCATCAAATTCACGAAGTGTTATCCTCAGTTGGCAAGCATATCGATATACACGCATGGGTGCAGAGGAAAAAGGGAGGGGGGAGGGAATGCTCCCAAAAACGACTTCCCGCCTTGCCGCACAGTGCGAGAACGTTGTTGGTATGTGTGCGCGCGTGTGTGTTTTTAATTCGCTGCCACATTCCTCAAGCAAAAACCGCGCGCGCGAACTCCGTCCTGGCACGAGCTGCTTGGTGAGATTGAAAGCAGACTAGTGTGTTGCTACCGCGGGCTTTTTGTTTTTCGCCTCCCGGGGGGGGGGGAGCCGCCATCCATTCCCTCCCCGAGCTGAGGAGAGAGAAGGAAAAGCCTGCCTGAGAGGGACGAGACAGCCTATCCGAAAACCCTGCTCGCGTATGAGCGAATCTTCTTCTGCCAAGCGGGGAATGGGGGGGGCACGTGGAAGGGGTTCCCCGTGAGGATGGTCTCTCTCACCCCACTTCCATCAGAGGGTCTTGCAAGAACATGCTGGCCCCACTTGCAAGTGGGGGGGTGGGGGGTGGAAGAAGAGGAAGAGACACGAGCGAGAGTCCGACCCCGCCCCCCCCCTTTCCTCCCCAGCCAAACATTCGCTACACAATGCAGTGACCTTGCTCCACATGTAGGCGACAGACAGGGTAGCGGGGTTTGCAGACGCTGCCTGAATGTATGCAAAGGAAAACCCCGCGACGCACATTTCCTCCCCCTCCGTTCTTGTTTAGCTAATTAGTGGCGAACTGGCAAAGTTTCCCTCTTTGTAGCCCCCCTCCTCCTGATCTGCGAGATTCAGGATCCACGTAGCGACCGGCTTTCGGTTTGCTTTCTCCCACCCGCTTCTCCCTCCCCTCGCCCCCCCCCCCAATAGATTATGTGAGGGAATGTTCCAGTGGACACTTTTCAGAAGCAAAGTAGGGTTACTTCTTTCCCCCTCTCCCCCACGCTCTTGTACTTTTTGCTATAATAACCCCCAGTTCTCCCTAAGAGAAATGATCTCAAGTCTACCTCAGTCCGTTCTTGTATGGGAGGGGGAGCGAAAGAGAGTGCAAGAAACAGGCATGTTTGCAAAATGTGCAGCCGAGCTCTCGTACAGTACGAGATGATGATTAATAAAGAGGAAAGACATGGAGAGGAGAGGGCGCTGGGGGGGGGGGGAGAGGAATGTGTGTGCTGCAGCAGCAGCAGCGGGGGGAGGAGTGTAAGCGTCGCGATTGTGTAATTAAATAATAAAATGAAACCCTGAAGTCGGATTTGGGAAAGAGCTTAAACGGGGACCAGAAAAGTGCGGTCGATAAAATAAAATCGTCCCTCCCCCTCTTGAACTTCCAGGTTTTGCAGAAAGGAGTACATAAAGGAGGGGGAACGGGAATAAGGGAGGAGGGGGGAGAGAGATTGATCGTTTTGAATTTTCAAGAGATCATTTTTATTACAGTGGGCGTTTGGAAAGCAGGCTCTGAACATTATCCACAGAGAAAGGGGGTGGAGGGTAGGGAGTGGAGAGAGAGGCACAGGCTGCTGCGAGAGGAGCCCGGCGATTGCGCGCTGCTGCGAAGTGTTTTGCAGCCTTGGGGGACGCGCGCGCACACTCCCTCATTGGCGCTCTAGTGCACAGGGCTCTTCCTTGCAAAGTTTCGCCTGCCATCATACGCCAGGATTTTCCTGCTCCGCTCCGCCGCTGCAACCTTGAACTTTGGCAACGTGGTTGACAGTACCGTGGTGTATCAACCCGCTAGCAGCTTCTCCAAAGCAATTGAAAATCCGGGAGAAAGAAAAAAAAAGGCAACGCGAGGGAGAAAAAAGTCCTGTTCCCCCCTTAACTCCCTGCATTCCATTCAACTCCCCCCCCTCATTCCGCCTCCTCCCGCCCCAATCCACCAGCAGCAACTGCAACAACAGCAAGACTGAGCCGCCGAGAACAAGAGGGTTAAAAGTGTAGATTGGATTTCACCCCGGGAAATCTAGCGCTCGGAGTGAACTTGAATCTTTGGCTATTTAAGGAGGACTTGGGTTTGTTGCGAAGTTGTGGAGATCCAAGGCAGAGCTCGCTCCTGATTAGATTCGTCTTTTCTTTAGCCTCAGATGACTGCAAAATGAATAGATGAAACCGTTGCCCTTTTGATACTTTTCTCTCCGCAGAAGTGCATCCTCAGAGCGAAGTCATGATGTATTCTCCCATCTGTCTTACTCAGGTATAGCTGCTTTTTAAAAATAATATAATAACAAACTTGCGTTCGGGTTGCGGATGGGTAGAAATAGTTAGAACTGTTCAAATGAGCACTCCTTTCGCCTTCGGTCTTTATTTGTAAAAACTATTGTACGTGTTGTATACATCTAAGTCATTGAGGAGTTTGTGGGGGCTGCGGAAAGAGTATATTATTTCAAAATGCCAGTACTATACAATCTTGCTAAATTTATATTACAGAAGAAAACAACGACTAAAAATTAGAACGGCTTTAATTAAAAAGTAGATTGGAATCACATTGATTGTCCAGAAAATATTGTTCTTGCTGTTTTTTCAACTCTTCTGATACACTAAGTGTTTACTTGAAAAGGCTTAAGGGGAAAGTGTTCCTTTATTTTTAATTAAGCATTGATTGTGGTAACATAATACCATCTCATGCTGAATTAATCATATATATGTGAGGTTCGTTTCTGAAAAGGTGATTCAGCAGTAGGTTATTAATTATTTGGTTGTTCCAGACATTTTTCTGATTAACTCTAGAGCTTGTAACTTTCTAAAGTCAGGACCCAAGGTCAAAAGCAAAAGTAAACCTTTTTTGCCACTTTGGGCCTGCAGGCATTGGTATTCTTTTGGGCATTAAAGAACAGTAATTTTATATATTGAATATAAATCTACCTTGAAGAACTTTGGGACAATCAGTGTAAAATTATTTAACAGAAATTACTTTCATTTAAAGAAAATACGTATGGTTTCAACATATGGTGAACCTTATTGTGATGATTGGCGGGATAAAAGTTTTAGAATAAATAAATAAATAAAGGAAATGGGATACAGATTTAGATCCAATATAAATTACAGCATAGAAAGTGCCATATGAGATGTCTAAGTGTCTGTAGT
Source organism: Anniella stebbinsi (assembly GCA_029215795.1). Taxonomy (NCBI): domain Eukaryota; kingdom Metazoa; phylum Chordata; class Lepidosauria; order Squamata; family Anniellidae; genus Anniella; species Anniella stebbinsi. Next base: position 93,477,702 of record JARDYH010000002.1, on the reverse strand, counting down.
ATGTAACATTAGTATTATTTATCATTCATTAAATTGACAGTATATTCCAGGTAGTGTGTGAAGCTGTCCTTCAGTTTTGAGTATTTATGGTTAAGTCTTAGCAGGATGAGATTTGAAAGGTTTAGTCTACATTGATATAACTAATAGCTGTAGAAAAAAGTAGTAATTTAATATTTTAGTGGGTATTGTAATAGGGTGAAAATAATTAAGGTTTCATTTGAAAATTGGAAACCATTGTGAGTCCAAAAGATTGAGGCGTTCACAGAATTATGAATGAAGATTTAAACAATGATAAGGCTTATTCAGTGATTGGATACAGTCCTGTAGCTGTTTGGCTGACACATTTTTATTGTTTATATTTTGTTTGGCATCAAAGTGTGATTAACTTAGTGATCTTTCCAACAAGTAAACGTAAACTTCACTGGTGCAAAACAGGTGAAAAAAGGTATTCTAAGATATTTGAGATTTTTTTCCCCGGAAAAACAGTCAGCACCCATATGTATACAGCTGTGTGTCTGTTGTTATATTGCCATATGCATTCTAAAATATAATATATTGTTAGATTTTTATCTCATTCGGTACTCTGCTCTTTGCAAATTGTAATGCTTAAGGGAACTTCCACCGCAATATTGAAAACATTCGCTTAGAAGTAAGTCCTGCTAGTTTCAGTGGTACTTACTTGCAAAGATTTTATTGCTGTCCTAACCTCACTATTCGGTGCGCTGGGCTGATGCTAGATACATATTAGAGTTTACATTAAGTTTTAAAAGTAAGGCACTTACAGTTATAACAGAGAACTTAACGTTCCATTGCTATCTTTTGGCCTTATGCCTCCGTTCATATGAGGTTTTTTTTTTTTTTTTAATTTCACAGATGCTATTGAGTGAATTCTACCACTTAGTTAATTTGCCATATTCAAGTTCAAAATGTCACTTTTGGCTTATGCAAAACAAAAGTGTTTTGGGTACATTTTGTATACAGCCCACAGCTATGAAACAGTTTCATGACAAATCTAGTTATACATAAATTTAATAGAGGTTCTAAGAAATACTTCCTAATTTTGAAATAAAGTTTGGTATGTACAGTGTTTTTTTAAAGTCATGTATGTCTGTGAATGTGCAAGTCAGTTACTTCTTAAGACTGAATTACATATCACTATGTTTTATATACAGTTATGACGAAATCTAGCCAAAAATTATTTTTGAAAACATCTTTCTACACTTACACAATGATTGAGATTATTGTGGTTATAGTGCTGATGGTGCTTTACAAAATATTTATTCTTAGAAGTCTTAAAAACTATTAGAATAAAAAGAATAATTGGTTGAATAAAACTATGTATAGAATAAACATTTGTTATGCCTGTTATTTTTTTCCTTTAAAGAATCTATATGAGAGTCATAGCTGGAAGTAGGAATTGTTGCTGTGATCCCAAGCATACTAACTTATGGTCACTTTAAGCTACATTGAAATCAGTAAGACATAACAGAGAGTGAGGTGTCAGGCTTTCTACACTTATGAAACGTATATCTGTTAAGTAGAATGGAGGATTAGCAGTAGAATATATCCGTTTCCTGTTTTGTTGAATTAATGAAACTTTACTTTGCTGAGGTGTTATGACATAGCTGCTCTATACTTTTTAGTATTTGGGTTCTTAAGAAACTTTTTAATTACCTTGTCATATAAGTAGCGCTGCAAGCTTGAAACTTTCACTGTATTTCCCCCACCCCCAAAATTGTTTAATTCTGTATAAAATGGAAAAAACCCCAGCGAAACAATGTGCATATCTTGGAACACATTGTTTTGGAATCATCGTAATTTTTGGTAGAATAGTCTAAATTTACTAGAAAAGGGATTGATGGGGAAAGCAAGTATTGAGTGGAAATACTTTCTCATGCTGTTATTTTGGAGATTGAACTTGGCCTGTTTATACTACAATTGCAACGTGTGCGCATACACACACACACAAATGTAAATACAAATTTACAAATGCTCTGTATTTACTTCAAGAAGAAATATTTTTATACAAATTGTCAATGCATATGGATCCAACTGGGGCGTTTGTTAGAACACTTGAAAACCTTTAACTTCATTAATCTTTCTTGCAATGTGTAGTTAATATCCTGAATATTCTTTATGTTGATTCTTGCCATATGCAACTACCACATGCAACTTTATTTTCCTGTATTCTGTCTATCAGTACTAGATGCAAAAGATCAGATTTCATAAATTGTGTTTTTAAATGGTTTTGAGGAGATTGCATGTAATATCAGTCATCTATTAGAATAAGTTTTGAGATGTTTCTTGTCAAATAATGTACCATTTTTTAAATGTTCTAGATGCATATTGAAGATTATAATGCAATCCTATAATACAACATTATGGCAAGATTTGTTATTCTAGTTAATGTAACACTTTTTAAGTATATGTTCCACATCAAATATTTGCTGTTCTCAGTTCCACCTTCATGGCAATAGACATGTTTCCCAAAACTGTACATGTATTAAGTTCTCCAGATTTTAGCAGGTCATTACACAATTTAAATATACAAGTTACATTGTTTGGGGCTCCAACAGTAAGGATGTTTACTAAGCAGTAAGTCCCATTGAGTTCATTGGGGCTTATTTCTTTGTAAACATGACTAGAATTGCAATATATGTCAATATTAAGTGCAATTCCTAAAAGTAAAAACTTAGATTTCATAATTTTCTTCGTAAAATACAAAATACCAGAACCTGTATCGTACCAATATATTAGGATTGTTGAAAGCAGTGTTAAGTGGTTTAATTATATCTGGTACAGTAATTTTTAGACTGTACTGGTTAGAGCTCCCTCACCCCATTTCATTCTGTGCTTTTCAGCATGTCTTTCAAACTTGCTTTCTGTACCACCTTTCTCCTAGAAGTATTATTAAAATCCAGATTTCTTTAATGAGGATTTTACGCAGGTCAAAAAGACAAACTTTAATAGTAAGGGAAAAAAATGGCACCAGAGTGCATTGAGATAGGGAAGTCTTATCGTGGGCTGTGGTTGCTCTGAGCTGTGCTGCCTTCCCACACAAAGAGCAGATTGTGGTTTAACTCTTTCCATGGTCTAGTTTATGTGCCCTCACAGTTACAGAAATGTTCAAATCTCTGCGGGCACAAAAGTCTACTGGTCATTGTAATTAATGATTCTTTGGCATTTTGCTTCATTTTGTATTTTAATTCTTTTTAAACCTGTACATCGCTCTATTTTGGTTCATTTTCCCTCTATGGAAGGGAAGGTTCATATATATATATATCCAAGCTTGCAATAATTTTGCAGCAGATTTTTAATTCTCCTTATCTGTAAAAATGCAAGGCCTGGAATACAGGTTATTAAATAATCAATGTTGGTCTTAGTATAGACTTACTTATTCAGCAGTTTGCATGAGCTGTTTAATCATTTTAAAGCTAGAAATATATTTCATCGTTCTATCTAATTTTCATCACCATCTTAAATATGTATTGCTTAATGTTAACATGTATATGTTTTGTCTTCTTGAAAAATACTATTTAATTATTTAACATCGTAATTTTAATATCAATATTGCATTCTTTGTAATGTGGATCCAAAGTTTAGTTTGAATGTATATCATTGAGTGAAATAAATAACTATTTAATATAGTTTAAGAACAGAAATGTAAGTTAGAATTACTCACACAAGCATATGAGTGGGTGGGTGGGGGAGCAATAACATTTGCCTTCTTTACAGTTTTCTCTCAAAATCGCACTATGATTGCAGTTGCTATGTATGTTTAGACTGTTTTGGTTACAGAATAATTACATATGTGACAAACGTCCCTCACGAATCTGAACATGTCTGTCTTACGCCACAAAGTAATGTTAATGTCTATAGCCAAAATTTAGGCTCTATCCCTTAATTACAATAAATACTAAAATTAGGAGACTCTAAATGAATCTGGAGGTAAATCCATATGAAAGGAAGAACTCTTTGGAACTAAAAATACATTGCATGTATTTCAGAGAAGCAGGATTTACCCGATGATGCAGTGTTAATGTCACCCTGCCACAGGGTACTGAAGCACAAAGAATGCAAAGTTTGTGCCAAGTTGTCCTTTTTCATTGTGTGCCTTGGATAGACTTTTAGGGGTTTCGAATAATTGCCAAATACTTGTGATCTATTGATAAATTAACCAACTCTGTGAGGCTTTGAACCCCACATTGGAATGGAATAAAAGTGCTGAGACACCACTCATGTAATTTTCATTGTCAAGTTCATAAAGTTTTATTTTGTAAAGTTAGGAAGGAAAACCATGAGGCACACAAAATTTGATTGGGGTCTTGTATTACACGCTGTGTCTCTTGCCTCCTTTCCCTGTTTCCTGATTTTTGTAGTTACCACTGCTGGAATGATACTACTTCATCTTTGGAATGTTGGGTGATTGATAAGAGAATGGATCATGTTTAGTAGCGCATGCTCTTTGTGTTGCCGCTAGTTTCTTGCTGAGAGCATGCTCCAAAAGCAGGAACTGTGTAGCAGTGAACTTAGCATATATATGCTTTGTGTTTCTATGCCACAGAGAAGAGAAATGAGTTGTACAATTCACTTCTGCCTTTTCAACTTTTCTGTTCAGATGTCTTAAAAAATCATAGTGCCATATTTTGTAAAAATGGTACTGCTTGGTGTGCTAGTAGATAAGCCTGATCTCCAAATATTAGAAGTCACAGATCGCTTTATTTTCAAGTTGTATGCCAGTTTGGGCCAAAATATGGGGTAGGGGGTAGGGAAGTTACATAAAACCGAGTTTATCTTCCAGAAATGACATAAGTTGTTTTCAAACCGTTCATGTATCTTTTCTGGGAGTTGTATCTGCTTAAAGAAAAAGAATATTTCTTAATAATACCTCATGTTATTAAGCCTACAGAAATTGTAAAATTGTCAGAAATTGTAAAAAATAAAAAAGGCAGCACTCACACACACCCTGCCCAAATGGAACTGATATTTCAGTTTTTGTATTCTTTTCCCCTACTTCTTCCAACAGGATGAATTTCACCCATTTATCGAGGCACTTCTTCCACATGTCCGTGCAATCGCCTACACTTGGTTCAACCTTCAGGCTCGAAAACGCAAGTACTTTAAAAAACATGAAAAGCGAATGTCAAAGGATGAGGAAAGAGCAGTCAAGGATGAGCTACTTAGTGAAAAGCCTGAAATTAAACAGAAGTGGGCATCCAGGCTTCTCGCCAAGCTGCGCAAAGATATCCGCCAAGAGTATCGGGAGGATTTTGTGCTTACTGTTACTGGGAAGAAGCACCCATGCTGTGTATTGTCCAATCCTGACCAGAAGGGTAAGATTAGGAGAATCGACTGCCTGCGGCAGGCAGACAAAGTCTGGCGTCTGGATCTAGTCATGGTGATCCTCTTCAAAGGTATCCCCTTGGAAAGTACGGATGGAGAACGGCTCATGAAATCCCCCCATTGCACAAATCCAGCACTTTGCGTTCAGCCACATCACATAACAGTATCAGTCAAGGAGCTTGATTTGTTTCTGGCATACTATGTGCAGGATCAAGGTAGGTTATTCTTCTATATGAATATGTTAAACTCTTCTTTAAAGAAAAGGTTTAAATAAAATGTTTACTCAGCAGTGTGGGTATATCTATGCATGTATATTGTCCTGTATGTATGTATGCAGGGGCATGCTTATTTGCATATTTGTATATCTGAGTGACATGTACGTCTGAGAACACATTCTAACTTCTGTCGTAAAAGAAAGTTCAAAATAGTAGGGAAGTTTTTGGTGTGCTTTACAGAACCAAAGCATTAAATGTTGATACACTTATTTCTGACATCACTGGTATGAGCAAATGCATAAAATCTACATCCACATATTTAAACATGTTCATATTCTCTTATATGAAATCATTGTCCTTATGTCTTTTATCTATTAGCTTTAATGAGAAAATACTCTAACCGCTATAAAAAGACACTGGGTCATGGAATGGCCTATAAAACATCTGGATATTAATATGCAGTAAGCATGAATACCTGATGTTATTCAGTGGCCTTATTGGTATTTATAGCATGGTCTTTCTACAAATATTTGCACCAAATAATTCCATTTTAAAAAGGCTTGCTTAAATATGGAAATTTGAAGTTACTTTAAAAATATAGCAAAACACCTCTGCAGTTACTGTCATAAGTTGTGTGCTTAGGTAATTGTTTTCCTGTTTAGATATTTTTGGTTATAAGTCCAAGTGTATGCATATATTTCTTAGTGTACCCATTGCAGGTCGAAGAAGCAGTTATACAATAGTCATGCCTATGTTAGGAGTAAACTTAAATCAATAGACATGTCTATGTTAGGAGTAAACTTAAATCATGTAATGTTTGCAGATGGCAGGTTTTTGCATAATTTAGCCTGATGTTGGAAAGTGGCCCAAAGAAAGGCAGATGGGAAGTGTTATCTGTTGCCCTAATATAAAATAAGGACATTTTAGATGAAAATTAACTGAATAATATATTAAATTAAAAGTAAAAAGTCTTCCATTTGTCTAGTGACCTTCACATATTACATTTTCAATGTTCATAGTGTTGCTTCCTTTTACATGATTGTGTCCAGTTTTGTTATGCTAATTTCTAACTCTATATAGTCTCATTAAATAACAAAATATGATAAGTATATATTGCAGGATTAATGTATATAATGAAAATACTTTTCTAGCAGTGAGAACAATTATAATCTTTAGGGAGGGCCCCAATTCAGAGCAAGTTGAAGTTGCCTTGAAATAATACAAGTTAAGTCCTATTGATTTTACTGTGTTTTAAACACAACTAACTTTGTCTGGATTGCAGCCTAGTTTGTTTTGCTATGATTTACACCTGAAAATTCTTGAAAAGGTTATCTAAGGCTGCAATCCTATGTCTCTTACCTGGGAGTGGACCCCATTGAAAACAATGGAACTGATGTCTAAATAGACATGCGCTGTAAGTCCCATAGATGTCTACTTCAGAGTAGACATCTATAAGACTGCACTGCAAATTAATGGGAAAACAATTTGCTATGATGTTTTGAAATTAATTGTGTTAAACATACATTTTATACACCTCAAAGTGTATTTAGAAAGGCTAAAACCAGATTGTTTAAATTAAAGTAACATAGTTTAAAGACAGTTAGTGGATTGAGGATGGAACACTTCACTTGTCTGTATATTATGTCCATTAGAAAATGAAGTACAGAGGAAAATAACATAGTTATAGCATCCTTTGTTCCTGTTCTGTGTATTTCTTCAGGTGCTGTGCTTTGAATTTGACAAACATGCAGCTTAAATTGCTGGGAGGTTTGGGTGGAGGAGATAGTTTTACTAGTGGTACCAAGTTGATGTCATGGATTGTGTAAGATTTGTCAAAATAATCTTGAATTATGTAAACATTTTCCCAACATTGCTCCAACTTTTCCACTATTTCTTCACTTACTGACAAAAATAACACTGAATCAAGTTGGTCTATCTCTTTGCATCAAGTCACCTGCGGGAGAAATTTCTGTATATTGCAAACTGTGCATCCAGTTTGTACTCTGGTAACCATTTTTCCCAGTAATCTACTAAACAACTAGTGCTTCTATACTTGAAATAATACGTTTGTAGCACTTTTCCTTTAAAAAACGTATTTCATTTTTAATTGTTCTCAGAATAGTATACTCGCAATCTAATTTTTGCATTTTGGCAGATAACGTGTCAAGGGTTGTTCGGTTTGTAAAAGGTGTAAACACAATGACAGTCAAAGAAATGATCTTTTTTTTTAGAGGGGTGGATTTTTTTATGCTAGTATATGACAAACTATTTGGTAATGTCGCATCAATAATACATAGCAATTAAAACAATTCATGGGTGGGTGGGATGAAGAAAGGACAAAGTTCTTAAATGAATGAAAGGATAAAATAGGGTGTATGTTTAAACATTGGCGAAAAGCATGAGGAAGAATACTTTGAGTGCCAGTAATGGTTGCCAGTGGCACCAGGATTGGCATCGGACCTTCTTTGTTTAGCCTAGGATGCCTGTGATTTGTTGGTTGGCATCCGCATTGCAGAGCAGAGCAATGTTACAATATATTGAGAATTTCCTGATCTAGAAATGTCAGTCCTTTTTGTGATTTGATGAACAGGATTCTTTTATTTGTTTCCACATCTGTACTGAAGGAGGAAAAATAGACCAATCTGTCTTGTTTTGTCATTGACTAGCTTTATCGTTTCTGTTCACCCATTTTTCTCAAAATTTTGCTTGCCTTCCCTTCGCTACCTTTTTATTTTGCTTGTTTTGTTTTGTTATGAGTCCCATCTTTGAATTTCAGGGCACAACAGAAATTAAATATAACTTAATACGGTTTGGCATTGTTATCACTTGTGTGGGCAAGAATATTAGGCTAAAATGATTTGTGGTCCACAGGTGTTTAAAACATGTAGTACTCATTTAAAAAAAAATGTTTCCTCCTTATTCTAGTGTCTCTTGAATTTATCTTAAAAGTAAATGTAATGATCACTGTTTCTTGCTTAATAAAATATGTTTTATTTGCTTAGTTTTCTTATTTGGTACAAGCTGTGTGTCAGTCCAAAAATTGTTGTATTTGATTCAATCAGTGCAGCTCTTGTGCTGTGTTCCGTTTCTACAAGAACCGCCATTTTGTTTGTCAAGTGCCAGCAGAGTGGGGGAGGAAAAGCAGACAATGTGCTTGATGCCAATAATGGTTGCCAGTGGCACCGAGGTTGGCATCAAACCCTCTTTGTCTAGTTGCTGAATGCCTTTGATTCGTTGGTTGGCATCTGCATTGCAGTGGGCACATTGGAAAGTTTTTTGACAATCGCTGAATGAAAGCTGTTGTATTTGTTTGCTGCAGTAGAACTTCAGATAATAAAAATCCTTCGTTTAATAGATAACTTTTTTAGTTCTACAGTAGCAGACTTAAAGTTCCTCTGCTTTATTTTACTGAAACACACAAAATGTTGTGTGTATTTCTTTTCTACAAGATTTAATCCTCGTGTCTGCTATTTTTTGAAGTTCAGATGCATTACATGTTCTTATATATACCATATACAGCATAGTACACCTGGAGTTATATTATGGACAGCTAAAAAAGCCAATTATCATCATCATCATCATATAAAAATAAAAAATAGGTGCATCAGGCATTTATAAGTCTTGGTGTGAGTCACATAATTGCCACATGTTTCTCATTCTGGTTATGTTACATAGTGTTCCTATTTTAGCACATTGTTTAAAAGTAAGCTATTAAAGGGCTGTGATATTGTTTCCATTTATTACTGGAAATATATTATGTTTTCAGCATCTATGTACAGTTCTTTCAGTACCACTCTAATTCTAATGCATTTCCAGTTGTAAAACATCAAAATATTATTGTGTTTAGCTGCACAGGTTGGCTACTAGGGACCGATGAAAAGGCCAAGTCATTCTGTTGATGTTTCCTAGATAGTTAGCATTAATATTGCTTTCCGGCTAACCGCCATTATCTTGTTAATTAATAAGATGGATTAGCAGTTCTACCCAAAGGGCTGCTCTGAAGGAAGTCTGGCCTATGTGAGCCCCTGAATCGCCAGACTGTGTCCTGTCTCATAGAAAAAAAGGAGGAGGGGAGGAAGGTGATTACTGAGGGTGGTTTGAGGAGCTGGTGTGACCGTAGAATATAGGAAAACTATGTGAAAAGAAATTGGCTATCACAGTATGTTAAGAAACGTACAGATCTTGAGGGATAACAGCTCTTCTGTGTTGGCAATATGTACAAGCCACATGATGTCAACATTTTATAGTTTAACTGATGCTTATGGGGATAAGTATTATCTTGATTGAGTGGCAATATGTTATGTTACAAATAAACTTTTCTGAGAATTTTACTAAGAACACAGAAGTTTCAGTGCATTACAATTCTGCATTAACACACTTGACACTGGTATTAGGTCTTGGCTATCTAAATTGGTAGGTAGCATTCCACGGTCATGTGAATCCATTAATAAGGTTCACAAAACTTAATTTTCAAGTTGGTTTAAAATTATGATCAAATATTTGGCAATTCAGTTCAGTTTGTTTTGTTTTTTGGGTTTCTTACATGACATCTTTTTAAAAAAAATTAAATGTGGCTGGCAGTTATTAATGATTATAAATTGACTTTTATCCATTAAGGCAGCCTTTAAAACATATTCACTTTGGCATTTTAGTATGCCTAACAAAGATATACCCTAATTTTTTTTAATGCATTGGAAATCATATACTGTAACCATAAAGGAAGTTAAACATCGCACTTCTTGCTTTGTTTTCTTTTAGGAAGGTGTTAGTAGGACTCAAGCGTAGTGGCATTTACAACATAAGTTGTTATGGCTTACTAAAAACAACTGTTGTAGTATCAGGAGTTTGCTGCAGCTTTTATGTGGGCAGTTAAGCATCATTAGAATTAAGATATTAAAGCTGTGCAGTCCTATGCATATCTGCTCAAAGTTAAGTCCCGTTGAATTCAATGAGAGAGATTCCTTGTAAGTGTGTATAGGATGATGCCATTGACTTCAGTGGGATATACTCCCTGGTAAGTGTGTATAGGATGATGGTAAAATGCCACTGGAGAAAAGAGTACATTTGAACCACATTATGTATGAATGCAAAATATGTTGTATTATGAAGCAACACTTGAGTACTATGGAATAATATGTCCGAATCAACATAATGTTTTTCTAGATCAATATGAAATAGATTTGTATGTGCTTCAGATGAGATGTGCAGCTCATTTCTAGGTTCCTCAAGGCCATTTCATACAGAATGGGTAACAGTTGTTTGTAGCAGTTTGTGCATAAACTGTAATGTTTATGTGGAGAGGCATATCGGCAGAGGCGTATCTCTATCACTCATTCAGTGTTTACTAAAGGGATTGCAGTGGATACACTGCAACCGCCTTCCCCCCATTGTATGTAGTTCTAAATGTTTTATGGTTGTGCCCTTGTTAGGAAAGTATAGGGGTGTATTGTAAGGTGAAATGACAAATTGGCTGAATTCGGACGACACAATAAGCAACTGGGGGTGGGGGAACAATCGTCAGTTGTATTGACTATCGTGTCGTCCGAATGCTGCCATAGTCAACTCAGCGCTGATCCTACTCCACACCACAGTTGATTATTTATTACCATGTTGTGTGGGGAGTACCCCCTAGATGAACAACTGTAAAGTTGATTATTACCCCACCACTGACTATCGTGTTGTCCGAATTCAGCCATTGTTTCCCTCACATGTGACAGTAAAGTATGTGATCAGAGTAGCTTTTCAACAGGGACTATTTAAGATCTTTAATAGTATTTATGGAATAAGTTTTGTTCCAACATAGTTTACTTTTCCATAACATCCATTTGCAATAGATTTCACAATATTTTGAGAAATTGGCATATGTGTGCTTTTATGGCAAACTTAAAAACCTATTAGGCTGAAGTCATATATCCACTTACCTGGGAGCAAGATCATTGAATTCAATGGGACATACTTCTGAATACGTAGACATGTATAAGACTACACTTAGTACCAAGATGAACACTAGAGAGTCTAGAAACACATTTTTTATGTTATATATTAGAATGTTTTTAAAAGTTTAAAAAATATATGCCAGCTGTATATTAATTCCATATGACTAGTTAAAGAAAATATTGATTGAAAGCTATGTGTGCGGGCGGAAACATTATTTCACTATGTCTCTTAAGTAAGAATGCATTCAGAACCTCCTGTGTGCCATAATGAACATGCTTTATATCAACTCACTTTAAAACAACTATGGTTAATTTGGTTGAGAATATAGATGCAAATAATATGTCTTGATTGGTTTCCTTGAAGAGTGCCCCAGAAACACAGATTTTTTACGCAGAATTATGTGGCCGTAGTTAATGGGTTGGATCCAGAGAGTTGCACGTGGAACCCTGCTCACGCAGCAGGGCTTTCCTAGCTTCTCTTCTGGCTTTAGCCCTCTGTGCACTCCCAAAAAACACTCTTGAATTTTGGGGCCCCTCTGGAATGGTATGGGATAGGGTATGAGTGGGCCTGGCATGGTATGGGGTAATTGAAATAATGCAGTTCGGAGTGCTTTAGTGTAAGCAGAAGGGCATTTCTCTCACATAAATCAAGCATTATTATTCTAGGGTTTTGTGTGTAGGCAATCACATATATTTTGATGTATTTAATTCAGTAATGCATGGTTAGTGGTTTTATATTTATTCTTAAAGTACAATTTAAAGTTATGAGATGGAATGTGAAAGGAAAAGGTAGGCAATTCTAAACACTGAAACAGAAATGTATCCTATGTGTACAAAATATGTATTTTGTATCTCCCCTAGAGAGATTATAGGTTAATTTACTTGCATGGGAAACATTGGATATTGACTAATAAAGGATGCAGAACAGCCTCATTTTCTAAAGAGTAATTACTGTGAAACTTGTTCTAAAAGAGAATGACTTTAGACATTTACCGTATTTCACCGAATCTAAGACGCCATCAATTCTAAGACGCACCTTATTTTAGGGCCACCAACAGGAAAAAAGCGTTGCGTTGATTCTAAGACGCACCCCATTTTCAAACACATAGTATTGGGGATAAGTGCATCTTAGAATGAAAGAAATATGGTAGGGCTGTGCATGCCCCCCCTCAATTCGCCACCCAGGGACCTGCTGGGCCAGCCCAGCCCAGGCATGAGTCCCCCTCCTCCCTTTCCCACTCACCGCCAGCGCTGCCCTGGTCCTTGCCACCAGTGCCGCCTTGGTTCTTGCCGCTAGCGCTGCCCTGGTCCTCGTTGCCAGCGCCGCTAGCAGTGGCCTACCCAACCTGGAAACGCAGCGTTACTACAAAGTAGGCCACAGTCCCGCGGGATCGTGGCCTACTTTGTAGTAACGCTGCGTTTCCAGGCCGGGTAGGCCACTGCCAGTGAGGAGCTGCCGCCGTGGCAGCAAGAACCAACCTTCCCCTATTGCCACCCCGGTCCTCGCCGCCATGAGTTGTGGGGGAAAACTGATAATAAGTAGGGTCAGAGTAGGCATGGAAAAGGAATTTAACCCTTTCTTCTCCTGTTGTGGTTCCAAGGAAAATTCCTCTTCTGAAACTGGTATTTGCTTTTGGGAGAAATCCTACATTAGTCAGTGAGAAATTTCCTCCCATCAGATGCTAGTTTCAGAGAAGGAATTTTCCTCAGGTCTGTAGCATGGAAAGAGGGAGTTAAATACCCTCAGTCTCGACTTTGATCTCTCAATTATCAACACATACCTCCAAGTTGATGCAATTTGCATGTTTAAGCTGCATGAATGCAAAGGTATATGTATTTAACTTAACATGTAGTTTGGCCCTTCCTTTTTGAGATGTCAAATGATTAGGCTTTGATCACACACATAACAATTCAGGTAACAGAAGGAATCCTACACCATTTATATTGGAAATACAGTATGTGCTACACAGGTATCATGTGCCTTAAAGAACTCAACACTGTCAAAACTATGTTCCTAAGAATTTGAGAAATTTAAAATGTTGGATGTCCTATTCAATAACTATGGTTATTTCATACATTGATCTGGTTCGCAGGTCATGGCTACCCAGGGTTTAAAACAATTTGCATAAATGTGTTTTGAAAGAAAAGAGACATATCAGGGGGAGAGCAACCTGGAGCCCTCCAGATGTTTTGGATTACAGCTCCCATGATAAAGCCCAGTCAGCATAATGGGAGTTGTAGTGCAGAGCATCTTGAAGGCACAAGGTTGCCTACCCTGGCTTATAGGGATGTGTTTTGTATATGAGGATGGAGAGAAGAAATCATACATACTTACCTGGTAGTGAGTCCAATTTAATTCAATGGGACTTAGGTCTGAGTAGACACATATAGCATCCAAAACACATCTACAAGTGAGTACATTCTACTGGACATAATGGGACTTGCATCTGAGTAAATGCATAAGATTCTGCTGAACATCTGGCATTCTTATTCTTACTTTTTATTAGAAGAATCTTACCTTTTATGTTGGGATTAATGTCTGCAGGTCTGCACACTGTTATGCAAACAACCCATACATTTCAGTTGCACATTCACATGTGGCTGCATAGAACAACTGAATACTTGTGCTGAAATTTTCATGTAATAGGTAAGTGCGATGGAAGAATGTCAGGGGTTTACAGCATTGGATACTTAGCTTATGCTTAATCTGTTCTGTTGTAGTTCTGTAATAAAATAGGAATTGTGACTGATGTATCTGAAATGGAAGTATGCAACATATTAAACCTGGCAGCTTCATGCATGATAGAAAAAGGGTTGTTTGATAAAGGTTTTTAAAAAGAATCTCAATACTTGAAAGGCACTGCTGCTAATAAATATATTTTTGTTCCACAGGACAACAACCAAGATAGTTATATCAGGTCACTTTTCTGTTCAAATATGACTATACGGAAGCCTGTAGTAAACTAGCATGTAGGCTAAAAGAGCTTCTACTCAGCTTCATATATCAGTATAATTCTTGTTAATGCAATAAGGTTGAAGAGGAGTAACTCTGGCTCAGTATTCTGAGACTGAAAAGTGTGAAAACTATTCTTAGTCAGGGCAACTTGTATTTTATCATGCTGACATTTGCAGTTTCTGGATGGATTACCTTAAATTTGTTATGCCATGTTAAAAGCCTTGTTTTATGAGGCCAGCCTCAGCTCCTGGCCTCAGTGTCAGGAACCCTGCTATGTGATGCAACATGTCTTGTTAGGTTTAATTGACCAAAGCTGATTTGTTAAAACAATTCATTTGAGCAAGTAACTTATGCCCAGGCCAAACTGCTACCTGAATCTTTTGACCTTGACTTGTCTGGGTCATGAAAAGTCTACGAACTCCTTGACCTTTCTGTTGTATAAAAGTGTTACTATTTCTTCTGGTTCTTTTATGGTAATAGCTGACAAGAAGGCTTCAGCCCTGACTTTACACCCCAGTGGGCTTCTAGGCAGCCTCTGGAATTGCTATGTCTTCTATTTGATGTGGTCTGGCTGCAGTCTTGGTTTGCTTTTGTCTGCTGACAATGATGGGGACAAATTGGCAGCCCTTGTTTGTGTAGAAGGGATAGCAAAAGGAATTCTTGCTCCTAGAGGGATTGTAACTTTAGCTCCCCCCCCCGGTACACACACACACACACACACACACACACACACACAATGTGGCCCAATTTTTAAAAGTACATTTTAGAAAGGAAAGCAGTTTGCTATTCTGAATTCTCGTTGTGAACGTTACAATAATTCATACCGCAACCAATAACTATGTTGTGGACTAAGGCATAAAAATTCGCTTTCAAAAAGTGTTTAGTTTTTAAAGGGTGCTACTGAACATGTTTTTGCATCACTTCAATTTTCGTAGGTAAGGGTGCAATCCTATGCATGTTTGGATAGAAAAAAGTCCTACAAAAATCCTGGATGGAGAATTCTGGGAGTTGAAGGTCTAAACATGTATAGGATTGCATCTGAGTACACTCAGGATGAGTGTATGAAATGATTATTTTTTTAGCTTTATAACAGATAGTCATATGACATTCCTTGGGAAAAGCTATATAGGTTGTGTTTTTAAAGTGTTAGCTAAAACGTAGTGCTTTAGAGTGTTATGTTATAGACTGTTATCAGGAATAACCATATACAATTTTAAGTGAGAACAAAGGCTTGAATTTTCTCATACTGAACTTCATATTAGTGACCACCATCAATATATTGCAACTCTTGCTTGACTCAGCTATAGAAAGGTGTAGGTGATATATCTCCTCCTTTCTTTCAAGAGACTTAGCCAATCTACTTGTCACACTAACCTTTTGAAAGCGTGATGAAATAACAACACATGGATTGTCTTCATCATGCCACAGAACTCCCATCAATGATCTGTGGGCTTTCCACACAAAGCAGAGGGTCCACACGGTAGGTGGTGCTGTAAGCATGTAGAGACTGTAACGTGTAGTTAAATACTCTTGCTTCTTACAGTCAATCAGATGTTGTCACTTCCTTTGGACCCGTGACAACAAAAAATACCACGATGCCCTTATTCCAAATAAATAGCCTTTAAGGTAGAAGAGAGATGGATATGCAGTATGAGAAGACAGTGACTAGTCTTGCCCCACTGAGAGGGCTATGAATTCAGCTTGACTTCATTGTATACCATCTCTTTTAAACTGTAAGAGAGATACATATTCTGAGCCGCATGTGCAGCGGGATGAGCCCTCTCCAGTTTTGTATACAGGTTAGTACTGATCAAAGTGTATGTGTATGTCATTGTTCTCTTTTGCTTTACTAAGTCTTTAGAGCTAGGAGACAGAGAATACTACATATTCACCCTTCAGTTGAATGGCTTACAAGACAATCCCTGCCTGCAAGCTTACAATCTAAAAGACCCTGGACAAAAAGGAAAAGGGATGGGGAAAGAAGAGGTAAAAAGAGACACAGGCACCAATTTGTAAAATTAAATGGTTCTTATATTGACCAACTGAAATGGAAACAGTTAAGGGAGAGGAAGAGCCTGATGAAACTGGCTTTTTAGCCGAGCAAATAGAATGGTTCTGCTGCAGGTCCCCCAGGCCCATATGGAAGCCCCCCCCCCCCCCCACAAGCTTTGAGTAGTTTGCTACTTAAGTGCTTGTCCAAAGGCAATTGATACTTGCTTGAGATGAGTAGCAAACTGCCCAGATGAAATAATGAGTAGCTGAATGATGAAGGTTTCTTGTATGCCTGGTGGGAATAATTTATAGGAATATTCCTAAAAGAGCAATCCATACTGGACAATGTGGTGCCTGAGGCAGGAAATCTAGATTATCCGGATTCCCCCCATCCTCAATTGGCAATTTGCTGCTCTTTAATGGTGTCAAAAACCTGTTGCCTGAGGTGGGCTGCCTCACCCCTCTAATGGCAGGGTTGGCCTTGATTCTATGAGCGTCATCACATGGGTGGAAATTGCGTTTCCTTATTGTTGCTTCTCTGTCCGCGTGTTTGTCCCTCATTACTTTCTCTTTCGAAAGAGGAAGTAAACAACGTGCACGTGGCCCATTCAGTGGGCCGTTTTGATCGCGGTGTTTTCCTGCACACAGCAGGGAAAGCGGCAACTTCAGTCTCAAAAAATAAGTCGGACTTACTGAGGGGTGGGGTTTGTTGCATGAAGAAGGCTAGAAAGGGTGGGAGGCATGTGGGAGGCAGACAGTGTTGTGAGAGGGACCTGCGAAAATCCATGAGTGCCCAGTAACGAGCGTGCAATAAAGCAGTGGTCTGATGGAGCTCTTTGAGATAGTGAACAAATATTGCAGTATCAACACACTTCACATCTAGTAAGAATGCAGACATGCTGTGCAAGTTTGGCTTCTATGAAAAGGAGTTTAGCATGACCTTTTGCCTTTATTACATATGTTTTTCTCATGTTAAATATTCATTGGACAGAGTTTTTTGCATCTGAAGTGTAAGACCACTCCAAGATTGTGATAAGGTTACCCCAGCTTTATTTTGTAATGGCTGGAATGGACTGGATATTCAAACAAATGGTTTTTAAAATTAAACTATGGTCTGGATTCAAAGAAGTGCTCAGATACTTCTAAATTCCTAAAAGAACTTTAGTCTTGTGTTTCTCAAACAATAGTTCCTGTGCCACATGGCATACTTTACTCAGACAGAAGCGTGTTTTGAAAGCAATATGTGATATGTTTGTCATTTGAAGGAAAAAGTCTAAAATTATTTGTGGAAGACCTCGAACATGCCTAATCTAGCTATTGCAGCGTGGCCTGTAGCTAGAATTCCCAGCTAATGATAGATTGTTTTTTGAGTTAAGAACTTTGGTAGATATACTACAGGTTTCATCAATGTGGTTATCTTCAGATGTGTTGGACTATAGCTTCCATTGTCCTCAGCCAGCATAGCCAGTGGTCATGCTAGCTGGGATGATGGGAGTTATTGTTCAAGACATCTGGGTAATAGTAGGCGGGAAAGAGTTGATTTGTATCAAGTGATAGTCCTACTCAGAGTAGACATTGAAATGAATGGGACTTAAATTAAGACTAGTGTGAGCAGCAGTGAAACTTAGTATTGCAGTTTTGAAATCTGGATATTGTACATAGTTGTAGTTTGTCAACAGACATTAATTTTTTCTTCTTTTCCTAGCCAAAAAATAATAATAAAATAATTAAAAAAAAATTTTTTTTTGTTGAAACCGAAATAAATTAGTTGAAACTGAAACCAAAACATGTAATCATTAACTTGAACTGTAGGGACTTATTGTGCCATTCAGCTGCCATTCACCTTCCTTCTCCTCTGCCAATTGTCCCTTTTTTATTTCTTCTGCCAAAAATATGTTTTGGTATTGTTAGCGAGCTAATGTGTGACAGCTCAAAAACGTTGTGTATAATTTTTAAAAGTTACAATGAGAGCATATTTCTTATTATTGCATTGATTGATCATAAAGACACTGTTTCTGTGAACTTTGTTGCAGTCAAAGAGTTAATTTTAAAAGTTTTGCTATTGTTTTCATGATGGTTAAAGATTAACTGAACTGTGCTACAGAAATACAATTGGTAAAGTGATTTGGCTGCCTAGATGTAGCTACTACTTCAGAAATATAAGTTATTTTTCCCACACGTGTGAATTTTCAGCCTGCAATCCAATTACATTTAAATCTAGAAACATTTGTGGAAAGTTTAGATATTAATTACTGCACTTGGTATAATTGTGACCCAAGGTGGAGGGATCCTAGTGCTAGCAGTCATCATATAGGTATCCTGTTTTTTCTTTCTTTAACGGATTTTCTCTGTAAGTTTTTTCTTACCAGAGAAAATCCGTTAAGGAAGAAAAAAGAGGAAGAAGCAGTGGGAAAACGCAGGAGGGTTATGAGTAGGCTGACCAGATAAAATCCAGGTCAGGGCTCATGTAACTTTAACAGTTGTAGAGAAAAGGGAATTTCAGCCAGAGTCTTTTGTATGCAATTAGTTCCTGGTGAAATTCCCTCTTCATCCCAACACTTAAAGGTACATGCACTATACTAGAGTGACCATATACAAAAGAAGGCAGGGCCCCTGCAACTTTAACTGTTGGGATGAAGAGAGAATTTCACCAGGAACTAATTGCATACAAATGACACTGGCTGAAATTCCCTTTTCTCTACAACAGTTAAAGTTACATGAGCCCTGACCTGGATTTTATTTGGTCACCCTAGTTATGAGTAGAAAGCTATGATGTCTGTGAACGAGGACTCAAAGATAATGTTCTTACAAATATGAATTAGGTAGCTTAAAGTTCACATCAGCATATCTATGGAATTCTTAGAGAAATGTATCCGAACATATTTGTAGGGTAACATATACCTATATGTTTTGCAATTATTTATAAGCTTAGTATAACCTGAATATTTATTTACATGGTCTATAGTTATCCTGCAACAATTTCTGCCTCATTTATAGACACTACATAAGGGAGAAAGCTGTTTATAGTAATATGAGAATCACTGGTTTCTCAATAATTAAATAGACTTGTTATACAGCATTAATCCTTTTTGAAACCATTGGAATGACTTCTTAGCACTAACAGGCACAGCATTAGGGCCTTCAATTATCTCTTTCCCTTCTATATTTGTCTAATATGAAACAGGTACTCACAAAATCATACCTTGGGAATACGATTTTAAAAAATCAATGCAAAGTTATAATAATAGCTAAAATAATGCAAAGAAGTCATAGGTGGATTACAAAGTGCTTCTGTTTGTAAAGGGTATCAAAATCCCATATCAGTTTATTACCAGGTGAGCTGTGTTAGGGAAATGGGACTGACAGAACAATCTTAGGGGTCCAGCTGCATCAGCTAACTTTGGTGTATTGTCAGTGTAGCTTAATGGTGATCCTGTGTTCTATCAGCAGCAAAGTTGACAGGAAAATAAGATCACTTTAAACAACAAAGAATACAGCAACTCCTCCAGTATTCATGGCACCACCACTTACTCTCACCAATCACTGAGCACTATGCCAGTGACACTCCTATATTAGCTATGCATAGAATGAATGCTAGACAAGTGAACCAGAGGGGTCTCAGTGTGTGAAAGATACAGCAGTGTTGGGAGAAGGGCTTAAGTTTGTATGGCAATCCGGAACATTTCGGGACAAGCCAAGCTGTACAAAAGTGATGAACTTTACTTGAACCAAAATGGAATCAGACTAAAGGTGGTTAATATCAAAAAGGTTGCAGAGTAGTTTTTAAACAGACTTTTGAGAGGATGCTGACAGAAGCTGGGGACCATCAGGTTCGGGACAAAATGCCCAGGACATCTAAATGGGGGTGGGGTAAAATTTGGCAATACGTGTGTCATAGGCCATGATCGGCGAACAAAGAGGCCAAAGTGCCATAGGGGCAAATGCACATGGTGTAGATATTTGGGGAGAGAACATAGTTTAGGTGCTTGTATACTATTAAAAGAACCTTCCGACCCAAGATGTGCTGAAGTTCTTGGCTGTAAACCAGGATATAGAACATAATGGGAACATTCCATTCCCTGAACACCTACGTAGAATCCTGCTTTTACTTGTAGTTTAACATGGAGAACATCCATAGCCAATCAGGGCTATTCCTACTATTAGGCAAAGTGAGGAGGTTACTTCAGGTGGCAGATGCTGGGAGGTAGCACCAAGGTGTTGGAGAACATAGCTGTGTGTGTGCCATGTGGCCTACCCTGTGGCTCTTAAGTTTACCTGCTATTTCAGATGCAGTGGAGGAAGTTGTCCCAGATCTCCAATATCAAAGTCAGATTAAGTAAGATAAGCTGCCAGTCCAGGTGGCTTTTGTACATGGAAGGGGGCACCATTCTTTTCTTTGCCTCAGACAGCAAAATGTTTTGGGGCAGCCATATAGCCAATGGCTGCCCCCAATTGTGAATCTATTTCCCATGCCTTGCTTGCACATAGCAGCACCCGACCTCCTGAACATATACTGAGACACTGAGTAAGCTAGTCAGTCATACGGTGTTGATGGTTGCGAAAAGCAGTGTGAAGCACTGTAAGGTTGCAGTCCTTCTGGCCACAATTACTTTGAAGTAAGCTTTCTATGAATTGATGTGTCTCAAGGATGTCAACAAGGTGCATGAATAGGTTTGTGCAACCATCTCCGTATTGGATTCTTGCCCCTCTTGGTTAATAAAAGCTATCAGGGATGGAACAGCCGGCTGGGCCAGGGAAGTGATTAATGCCTCTCTGCGAGAAGGAGTGGTCCCAGGCCATCTGAAAGAGGTGGTAGTGAGACCACTCCTGAAGAAATCTTCCCTGGACCTGGAAAATCTTAATAACTATAGACTGGTGGCAAATGTTCCTTTCCTGGGCAAGGTCCTTGAGCGAGTGGTTGCAGGCCAGCTCCAGACACTCTTGGATGAGACTGATTATGTGGATCCATTTCAGTCACGTTTCAGCCTTAGTTGCCCTGTTGATTCTCCTTGATCTCTCAGCGGCTTTTGATGCTATTGACCATGGTATCCTTCTGGGACAACTGTCTGAGTTGGAAGTGGGAGGAAGAAGCAACATCAGAAACACTAAATAACGAAATATTAGATAACATGGAAGAAAATGAAACATACAAATACCTAGGATTCCAACAAAACTCAAAAATCAATCACTCCACTGTAAAAACTCAACTAAGAATGCAATATAAAACTCACCTATCACAAATCCTAAAATCTAAACTCAACTCGAAAAACATTTTCAAAGCCATCAACACCTACTCAATACCCATCCTCACATACTCATTCGGAATCATACACTGGTCACACACTGAACTTGAAGAAATAAACAGACTCTGTCGCACCGAACTCACAAAACACAGCAATCTCCATCCCAACTCATGCATTGAAAGAATAACAATCAGCAAGAAAGATGTAGGAAGAGGTCTGTTGGACATTAACAGAATTCATGCTAAACAGAATTAGGGATGTGTATCATATTGTTCCGATGTCCGATAACAATACGATCATGGCATTATCAGACATCCGATTAACAATAAAGGTACGATACTGTTCCACTCCGAAGTTATCGGATCCGAAAATTTTCAGTCCGATTATATCAGATTTTTTCGGATTATCAGACCCCCTTTGAAATAAACTATAACTTCTGTATTTTAAAAGTTACAGACTTGAAACTTGGTCACAGTGCTTATGGGATATGCCTAAGTATGTGTATGAAATTTCAGAACAATCCCTCCACCCTTGTATTTTATATGAATATTTGAAATATTGTTTAACTTTTAACAGTTCTGACTGACAACCAAAGCCACATGCAGAGCTGTCAAAAATTAAATGATGTTTCAAAAATTCATATAAAATACAGGGGTGGAGAGATTGTTCTGAAATTTCATACACGTACTTAGGCATATCCCATAAGCACTGTGTCATACTTATTTTAAAAGATAGAGACATGAAACTTGTTGGACTTTGCAGATGGGATGTTGCTAGTCCTGGCTCCCCAAGTTGCATGTTTCTACCTTAAAAAATAAAAAAAGTTATAGGGGTCCCCCAGAAGCCCCAACCCCACTGTAACTACTTCATTTTTAAAGATAAAACTTGAAACTTGTGGAACATTGAAGATGGGATCTGGCTTGTCGTGTGAAAAAAATTCAGAAGAATTGGTCCAACCCTCGATTTTATATAATTTTTTAAAAGATCATTCTAGTTTTGACAGCTGGTTGACCGAGACATCCTGTTTAATTGCTTTCAAAGTACCACGATCCTTATAAAATTCATATAAAATACAGGTTTGGAGGGATTGATCTGAAATTTGGAACATATGTGTAGCAACATGTGCTAGACATGTGTGCCAAATCCCAGCAACATCCCATTTGCAAAGTCCAACAAGTCCAACAAGTTTCATGTCTCTATCTTTTAAAATAAAAAAGTTATACCAATTTATTAAGTTCTTCAAGGAAAGTGTATGACACTGTTTAATACTTTTTTTATATAACTTCTCTATTTTATAAGTTTGAGATTTGAAACTGGCCCACAGTGCTTATGGGATATGCCTAAGTATGTGTATGACATTTCAGAACAATCCCTCCACCCCTGTATTTTATATGAATTTTTGAAACATCGTTTAAATTTTGACAGCTCTGAATGACAGCTAAAACCACGTGCATTCAGAGCTGTCAAAAGTTAAACAAAAGTTAAACAAAAGTTCAAAAATTCATATAAAATACAGGGGTGGAGGGATTGATCTGAAATTTCATACACATACTTAGGCATATCCCATAAGCACTGTGGGCCAGTTTCAAGTTTGTAACTTTTAAAATGCAGACGTTTTAGGCATTTCTGTCTCAAAAAGTAACTCTAGTCTATAGGGCAAAATAGGGATCCAAATTAAATATCAGAAATCCGATCTGATTCAATACAAAAACCTCCGATATTATTGGATCCGATTTTTTTTATATTGGAATTTCTGATAATGATACGATAAGATAATTTTGGCCGTGCACATCCCTAGATAAAACCACTCAGAGAATTCTTCCACACCAAAAACACCCCCCATTCATAAAGGCATAGTAAAAGCAGATAAAAACTACACTACACTCAACCTAGCACTGCAAAACAAAGATCAAATACAACCACTTACACTCGTGGAGAAAAAAGAAAAATGGGCACAAAAAGTACTCCATGGGAAGCACTACAACATAATACAGAACCCACAAATAAGCAAAGAACAATCGTACGAGTGGCTCAGGAAGGGTGAGCTATTTCCAGAAACCAAAGGATTCCTAATAGCTATAAAGAATCAAGTTATAGCAACCAAGAACTACCAAAAATACATCATAAAAGATAACAGTGTAACAACAGACCTATGCAGGAAATGCATCAGTTCCAAGAAACAATAGACCATATAACAGGAGGATGTAAAATTCTGGCAGGAATGGACTATATGGACACACAATACAGCCGCAAAAATAATTCACCAACAACTGCCCATCAAATTCAACCTTATCAAACAACCTACACCATACTATACATACTCACCCGAAACAATCCTGGAAAATGCAGATCATAAAATATACTGGGACAGAACAATTCATACAGACAAGACAATACCTTGCAACCGATCAGACATAATGTTCATAGACAACAAAGAAAAACACACATACCTCATTGACATAGCAATACCGAATGACAACAATGTTGTTGAAAAGGAAGGAGAAAAGAGAGACAAATATACACCACTGGCCATGGAAGTCAAAGAATTATGGCAACAGGAAAAGGTCACAATTATCCCATTAGTCTCATCAGTCACCGGCATCACATCAAAAAAATATACAGAAAACCTCCAGAAACTGGGCCTACCAGAATACATCCACACCAACATCCAGAAATCAGTCATAATTAAAACATGCTCAATCGTCAGGAAATTCCTGAATCAATAAAAGACAGCATGACTTGGCAAAGCCTGTCATGTCTGTCTAGAAAAACCGGCACGAGCGAGAAAGAGATAATAATCTTCATGATGATGATGTTTCTCATCTCCAAGGCAGTGCATTTAGGATTAGGATGATGTTTTTCAAAGTGCTGTGGGGCCTACTGGGCTGTGTGCAGTACGCTTGGAGGCTGTATACGCAGAGTTTCAGGAAGGGAAAAGATCCTGTAGCAGGCAGACCCAAGGGCACTTTCTCTCTCAGCTACAGAGATTTAGCATTGCTGGAATTGAGTTGGCTATGTTAGCCATGGAAACTGCAGAGAGGTAGAGAATATATGGGTGCTTCTGGTTACAGCAGCACTTGCCTGCTCTTCTTTCCCTTGTGGTTGCTTTGAGGAGGGAGTCTGAAGAGAATTCCAGTTCTTTTCAAATACCAGTGGCTGAATCCATAGATGTTTATGCACACAGTTGTGGCTTTTATGTTTGTTTAAGGGCATACTGTGTTTGCCTGCTGAATGGATGGCTGCTGGTGGGCTGAGGGTATTTGGTTCTCCCCCTCACTGTTCGATTAGAAAAGTCAGTTAGTCCAAATCTCTCTCTCCCCTCTCAACCTTCTGAGGTAGGAAGTCTCTGGGGATGCAAATGGCAGCCAGGTCGAAACAGACTAGAATAATCTTGGGTTTTGCAGAGCTGATTGCTATTTGCAGCCTGAAATTGTGGTAGCTGCTAAGCACCACTAGTAAATGGCCATGATTTCAAACTGCAAGGAAGTCCTTGCAAAAGGCAGTCAGTTGTGTGCAACTTGAGTCTCTTGGACCTCACTGGGATACCTTGCAATTTGAGGTTGTGGTTGCTGCCAGCACGCATGTTCTCAGGCTGCGAAAGGCAGGCAAAGCTCAGAAGATATATCTGAGGGATATTCTGCACTGCGTGGAGTTGGCTGCTTTTTGCAACCAGAGATGGTCTCTATCTAAAAATGTCTGGGGCAAACTTAAAGAGCCTTGCCTGTTTTGTGTTAGTGCAGCTTCAATTATTCAAGCAGGGGTACTATCACTTTTGAACATTCCTGCTTGAATACTTGCCCCACTGTTAGAATCTTTGCACCACTTGCGCTTTGAAGAAGGTACTGAGGAGAGGCCAGCTCTTTCCTTGGCTTTCCTTTTCCCAAAATGTTCTGCTGCCACACTTTCCAGGTGTGCAATTTATTGTGTGCAGAAGAACTCAAGGAGCCCACTCACGAATAGTTGTGCTGGCTAGGAAGGGTCCAACCTGCCACTTAAAACAGCAGGCTGGAGTGTTTCCCAGGTAGCTGACATGTCCCACAAAAACGAAGGTGTCTTTTCTCAGCTGCAAAACTGCTGGCAATTTAGGATGCAATCTTATGTATGTTTAGCCAGAAAAAAATCCTACAGCTCCGTGGTTGGGGCATGCTAGGAGTTGTAGGACTTTTGTCTGGCTAAACATGTGTAGGATTGCACCCTTAATGATCTATATAAGGGTGAAAGAAAATGTAGTTTAATCTGTTGGATCTAACCAGAGTTCAAACATTTTAAATTTAAAACCCTATTCTTTCTCTATGTGCTCTGCTTGGTGTTGATAGATATCCTTAAACAAAACCAAGTTGTGACCATCTAATTCTTTTGGATCCTGTTAGGCAATTGCAGCATGTGTTTCTTTCCCCTAATCTTTTGTAATCCTGTCCTGTTTTGAACAGTTCTGATACTATTTTAGGCCATGTGCCTGGGACCAACCAGCACAGCCAGGAGGAATGCTATGTGCTGGATCATGCAAATGAGACTACTGAATAGTAATAGTTATGGGCGATATTTTGGAAAACACCAATTTAGTGACAGTTTTATTACTGCAAATGTATGTATGAAGTCCCTTGATTTCATTGTAATGCACTGAAAACAGATGTCAAAGTGTCCCAAACTGAATTTAATAGTTAATCTACATATTGCATGGAAGCTGCAAACAAACCATTTAGAATTTTGTTGTTTAATCCTGTTAGAGAATCTGAAAATGCACTCAGTGGAGTAAAAACATTTTATACTCCTCTTGGCTTTTAAATTTTTTTTTTTTTTTTATGAGAGTAGGACAAGATGCTCTTGATAAATTATAATTTAATTTGCAAGTATTTTGAGTACAGACAGTGTAATTTCCCATTCATGGTTTCACTAAAGTCAAGTATTGGAGCTGATTCATACTAGGATTCTTTCTTATTAAGTTTTCAAAAGAATGTTTGACAGGGTCAGGTAAGCTGTAGGTTTGGGCTATCCTACCTTGGCACAGGGGTTAGATTTGATCATTCATAAAGTCTCTTTCTCTTCTATATGAGACAGTTATTGAGAGGTGAAAAGGCAATTTTGTTTGATTTGTTGTTTCTTGACTTCGTATTTTCTGATCATGTATTTTGTCCATTATGTATTAAGAAGGCCAGTATAAAGGAAACCTGGCATTCTTGCAATTTCTATTGGTCAGGGAAGATACACGCCTGTTAGTCATATGTAGGATTATCACAAGTGTTCTCGAGGGAAGTCTAACTTATATGGTTTCTTAAAGAAACAAATAAAAGTAATATTTCAGTAGTCCAGAAAATATTGATTCACTAGCCAGACATTATTTGTAGTAGCCAAGTCCTCCATGCATACCAAAGAAGTCTGAGCGGGGAGAGGAGGGTTCTCTTCATGCTGTTTTTTCAGAAGACCAAAACAGCACATTTCTGCAAAAGCACTGTGTAAAATGAAACACCCAGCTCATCTGTGGTGTGTGCAGAAGACTTAGGAAATGGGAAGGGCATTGTTTCACCTTCTGCAGTACTGTGGCGAAACTTTGTGTTTCTTTCTCTTGCCATTTTGTCCTTGATTTTTGTAATATCTAGCCCAAGTGACTTTCCTGTGGATTCCTCCTTATATTTCGCAGGCAACATATGGGATTATAACTTTATTCATGTACTTATTATATGTGCCTCTTTCTTGACCTCCACTATTCCTGGCATTGCAAAATGATCTGAAAACATAAAACACTGCAGTGAGTATATACTGTAGATCAAGCTGTAGAAATAAAAATAAGGCAATTCATAAATATTTTTCCCAAGTGGAGGGTGGGTGGTTAAAGAGTCCTAATGAATTTAGACCTGAATAATTAATTCTGTCATTGGGAATGCAGTGTAGATGATCAATTTGAATTTTGTTAGTATTACCAATATTAGTTTAGGCCAGAGATGTACAACCCACAATCCCAGAGTGCCTTAACTGTGCCCCACCCCTCACAGGGCAACCCACACCCACCACACCCAGCAATGATGATATAGATTGCTCTTTTCCTGCCACTGCTACCAGCAAGGAAAGAATGCATTAGTACTGCTGGGGGTGGGAGAGGAGAGAAGACCTCATACAGCTCACTCTTTTTCTGCTTCTAGTAGCAGTGAGAAAAAAGCGATCTGTATCAAGATCACTGGTGTGTGAGCATGCATCTGTGCATATGAGTGTGTATGAATGTTTGCAACCTGTCTGCCCCACTCCTGAACCATCATCACATGCAGCCCTTGGAATAGAAAAGATTATGCACTCCTGGTTTAGGCTCATTTAGCTAGTGGTGCCAAAAGTGTTTTCTTGCATTTACTTCATCTGTAATTTGAATGCAAAACCTGTGTGACCTTAGAATGATTATAAAATCCCCACATTCCTAGGGAAAGTCCTGTTTATCCAAAAATATTATGAGCTATGTGATCTTACCACCCTAGGCTACAGCAGCCAAGATAGCTTGTGAAATGGCCATTACTCAGTAGGAATTCATGGTCCTACTTCTGCAACTGAGGTTGTTGGCAGTGGTCAGGAAGCAAGAGCATCCAAGCTTAAAATTACAAATTTAAAGTCAAACATTCAAATTGCTCTTCATTGTGAAAAGTGTTTCTGGGGCTAAATGCTAAAAAAGTGGAACATTTAAAGTTCCATAGGTCTTAGCAGACTGCAATACAGTATTAGCTTGCTTCTGTAAACCTAAACTATGATGATGGCTATAAAGAATTGAGATACAACTCTTGCTTAGTAGTGTCGTAGGGATTTTCATACTTTTGTAGAAATTGTAGATTCTAATGATAGCTCATTTCAGAGGACAGAGTTCAGATGGGTCTAGTTCTTGCCATTGTTAAGGTTGTCTAACGTTAACATTTGTCTGCCATGTAGGCCAATATTGTTTTCTGCGATCGGTAGTGACACACAGACAAAAATCTTCCTAGCCTTGTCGTTTGAAATCCTTTCATTAGAAGTGAAATTGAATCATGGAATTTGCGCATGTAAAATGTATGATCTACCTCTGAGCTATAGTCTCTTCTTGCTTTGTTTCATATAGATTAAACAGCTGGCTGTAGGTAGGCAAGCACATAATATATATTTGTACAGTAAGAGATTTATCCTGAATTAACTTAATATTTAAGTTATTGTGAAGTCCCATTTCCAATAATTTGCTTTTTCCAAAGCTGCACATAATAATTACTTTAACACACACACACACACACACACACACACACACACACACACACATATATATCTTTGGAACATAGAAATCAACATAAGGCTTTTGTTAAGCTTCCTAGCTGTGCTATTCAAGCTTTTATAATTCTATGTTCACAAATAGCCCTTCTGTATCAGCATCCAGTAACACCACTATAATTAGAAGTCTATTATAGAAAGTTACTTTATATTCTGGAAGATGTTTTCAGTGATAATTTCATAAACTAGTATTTGTGTTTCTGCTTTTATGTCTTGTTAGAGCTCTGAAGAATCAGCCGCAAATATAGTAGATACTTAAAAATAGCTTTCATTCATAGATGTATGTAGTCTGTCTTAACATTGAATATATACATTCTCTTAGATTTTATGCCTATATTAATATTGGAAATGGTAATAATTAGAATACTTTTCTAGACAGCGTTAAGATAATTTTTTTATGCCTTCCCTGTTCTAGATTTGTCTTCTTGGGTAGGGATGATGGTACTTCTGTTATTAGGATTAGCATCTAGCCATTGATATTTAATAGAAGTTAATATTAATAGCAGCTGAAAAGGCTAGAGAATCCATACATAAAGTTAGTCCTCCACCTGCCATCTGTATCACTTATTTGGGAAGCATTTAATGATGGTGAGTTTCATAAATGAAAGGTTTTCAAGGAGACTATTACAAGACTAGTTTAGATTCAGGGTACTTTTAGATTCAGGTGCTTTTTAACAATGGCTCAGCTCAAATCTTAACAGACAGCAAAGATCTTCACGTAGTGAAGGAGCAGGAATTCACCCCACTCCTCTAACATGTCGCTAAAGTAATGTAGTCATGTAGTAGTCCATGTAGATCCACATATATGCAAAATCCTGATTTGCAGTCTCTCATCCCCATATTTTTATGCAGAACAACAGAATGAGTTGAGCAGCTTGCGTAGAATTGGCAGGTGATCTGTAAAAGCATACTACCCCTTATGCTGCTGTTTGTGCGGATCAGCAATGTAGCCTGCATGTAGGGTGACCATATGGAAGGGAGGAGAGGGCTCCTGTCTCTTTAACAGTTGTACTAAAAAAGAAATTTCAGCAGCTGTTATTTGTATGCATGCAGCATCTGGTGAAATTCCCTCTTCATCACAACAGTACCTCTGCGGGAGCTATGCTAGAGTGACCAGATACAAAAGAGGGCAGGGCTCCTGCAACTTTAACTGTTGTGATGAAGAAGGAATTTCATCAGGTGCTGCATGCATACAAATGACACCTGCTGAAATTCCCTTTTCAGTACAACTGTTAAAGAGACAGGAGCCCTCGTCTTCTTTTATTTGGTCATCCTACCTGTATGAGAGGAAATCACTTCAGGGGCAGTACATTGTGTCCGTACCACTGAAGATGCTGTTCGATGCTATATTCGACCTGTTTTGGTGGGACCCATGATGGAAATTCCCCAAGTCTTGTGTGATGTCAGAATACAATAATTTTTCTTTTAATGTGATGACTTGTATTTATATTTATTGTTGTTTCCCGCCTCGTTCTGGATGGAGAGGCGAGTTAGAAATAAAATAAATAAATAAAAAGAAAAAAACAAGAAAAAAACCCTGAGTTCCATTTAAGGTGCCCATGTTGGAATCATATGGTTTGCTGTACAGCTTGGTGGATCGTGCTCTGAATGTTTTTTGAGAAGAATGTTATTGATAGTGATAACAAATAGAGCAGTTAAAATTATCTTCTGATTTTGCATCATCCTTTAAGGATAAGATCTACCAGTGTTATCCTTTGGATCTTTACTCAATAGTATGTCTTACATAATAAAATGGAGCATACTTCAACGTAAGTGGACCTAAAGGGCTGTTAATCTGGTGCTGATATAGTCAGAACGTTTGTGAAGGGTGGAGATAGTAAATTTTGATCAGCTGTAGTTTGGTCAGAGCCATAATTGACCTAGTATGCCTTTAGCATATTACTTATAATTGCTGTAGTTGGGTTTTCCTTCTTGTTATGTTTGTTGTATCTTTTACCTATAATGTCAAAACACAATTATTGGGAATGGGTATGCTTACTAATAGCAGTTTATCTTCATCTACTTTGCAGACAGTTAAAAGCCAACAACTATAATTATATTCATGTTTTTAACATAGTAACAAGCTAAGAAAGAGAAGTTGTCGTAAGCTGTGGATGCAGTGTATTTAATCTGAATTACAGGGCAGAATTGTTCCAACACATTATTTTGGTTTTTCAATAATTGTAACCTAAATTTGGTTTTGGGGATTTTATTGCTGCCTGTTGTGTTTATGTGACCACATAAAGAGCAGTTAAATCCTGTAATTCTGGACTGCTTTCCTTTTTTATGTTCATGTATGTATATACGTATGTATGTATGTACGTGTATATATACCCTCTCATCTTCAAGCTTCAGTGAGTCTGCAGTTTTGTGAAATTGAGATAAGAAAATAGTTGAGGGTTTAAGTCATATAAATAATACATTGAACCCCCTAGTTCCAGATCTGCATGTTCTGAGGACGTATTTAGATAACTAAGGGAGATACATTGGAAACTATCATTCTTCTTTGTTGTCTAGACTCACACATATAGATTATGTGTTGGAACCTTCTAGAGCCGAGCTGAGCTTTAAACTGAAGCCATGCTAACCCTCCCCTGTGCTTACTGTAGGCGTGGCTCCTGCCTCCTGCTCAGTTTCTTTCATCCACTACAGTGATAGAATGTTTGGAACTCTCTTCATGCCCATGGATTTTTTTTCTTGACTTTCAGTCATTCTCATCTGTAATTGGCTAGAGAGAGTATCTTCTTTTTTTCTTCGTTTCTCATTTGTTTCTTCTCCTTTTTCTCCCCCTTTGTGGCAGGGGGTGTATGGCCTCCAAGGCCTCTTTCAAGAAGTTTATCCATTCTGGTGGGAAAACGTCACTAACTGATGGCCACTCTCAGTGCCTCCTCTGCTGAGGCGAGAGCCATTGAGTTGTCTCTTGTGCATGTTATTAGGCCTTCACTAAAGAGGCCTGACAGGACAGAATAGCTCATCTCCATGCTTTGTTGTGGGAGCAGGCCCTAAAGGTGGCATAGAACCAATGACTTCATACTACCTTATCATCTATCTGTACCAAGCCTGTGCCTTCCTTCTCCCAACTGGTAACTCCAGTCTCCTACTCAATGGAAGGGACTATGCAACTGTAGTTGCTCTCAGCCCTACACATGACACCAGCCTCAGCATTACCTCGGGGCTCACCCTTGACATCAGCAACCTGATCTGATCTTGAAACCTTGGTTCCAGTAAGACTCAGCTGACAAAACCTCATACTAAGCTTCCTTTGACCAAGCCAGGGTCAAGTCTGAAAAACGAAAGGAAGAAGAATGCTCATAGGATTGAGTCTAATGATGACCCTAGAGTTTCGCCTCATTTGACAGCCTCTCATCCCCCTCAAGCCTCGCCACCTTATCTGAGGTTGCCTACTCCTATCCTGAAGAAATTGCAACCAAATTGTTGCTCACCAGACAAGGTCCAGTGCATCAGATCAGTATCAAAAGGCAAGACTGAGGAAAGGTTTCCACCAAGAATCACTTGTTAATCTGCATCATGATCTCTCTCATTGTCATC
This sequence comes from Anniella stebbinsi, assembly GCA_029215795.1. Taxonomy (NCBI): domain Eukaryota; kingdom Metazoa; phylum Chordata; class Lepidosauria; order Squamata; family Anniellidae; genus Anniella; species Anniella stebbinsi. Next base: position 93,445,199 of record JARDYH010000002.1, on the reverse strand, counting down.
ACACCAACAGTGTACCTGTTGAGCCTGATGGCCTCATTACCGAAGTCTCCCTGTCATTGTCAGCCTCTTTCAGAAGTTTCCTTCACCACTTCCACAATCTCTCATGATATGATCAATATTTCTCCTACTACACTTGATCCCCTCCATCTTATTATTATGAGGACTACTCACCACCAGCCATCATTATGACACCCAGACTATGTGGGGAAAGATGCACTCTGCTCCTGACACCATTGCTCTCACTCTCTACACCGTAGCAACAAATCAAACTCTTTTATCTGCTGGACTCCTTGACTTGAGAGACACTGAATTATGCCTTTCCCCTGATTCTGCTAGTCCCCTGACCCGTGAACAAGATCACGGAAAACAACACCTCCTACATTCTGATAATCCCATGGTGTCCATGCCAACCGTGGTTTCCAACTCTAGTCCTTCTCTCCAGCCACACCTTCCTCTGCCTTTCCTGGCTCTTGGTCCTCCTGGAAAATGTCAGACACCCAGATCTTGAGACATTTTGCTTGGTGGGTACTGGCCCCCACATATTTTCCAAGAAGCTTTTAGAGATCATGACTGCTTCCCTAAAACTGTCCACTTGGGTGTCCCACAAAGCAATGTGGAAAGCCTTTTCCATGTTTGTCACCCACACCAGACAACGCCCTGAGATGTGTGATCTTGCCATTTGCTTGACTTCTTCCTCTCTCTTAAAGCGAATGTAGATGGTTTGTTGCTCTACTACACTGATGTTTAAAGCTTCCTGAAACACCCTGCTAGATGTCTGACTCTCAGTTTGTTCCTCCACTGTGGTGAACCAGAAACAGGGCAAGAATCATGCCTGGAGGATGACATGGGAGGATGGGCAGAACTCCCACATAAAGCTATGCTCAGCTCTAGAAGGTTTCAAGGGACTGTTCTGCGCAGGTGCATAACCCATATGTGTGAGTTCAGAGATGATCACTCGAACTACAATTACAGGTAAGCAACATGCCCTTCATTTGATTATATTTATTACTCTTAATAGCATTCAAATTGGCAGAGTGACAATTTAAGAACAAATATACTGAGACAAGCCTCTTATATTTCCCTATCACTGTGATAATGCCGTGACTGTGATGAAAGTGTATTATTTTATGAGACAGGGATGCAATTAAAAGTATAATAGAAATTCTTATTCTGAAGCGCTGTTTTAAATCGTCATTGTGAATGGTAAAAGAAACAATTTCATATTTTTGAAGCTTTGTATACAGTAGGATACTTTCCTTGGCATGAGCAGGTGAATTTCTGATGTTTAATCAATTAACAAAGTGTCATCAGATCAATACTTTAAAAAACATTTCATTGATGAGGAAGGGAACAGTGAGCAGGACTCCCATTTCCTAAAATGAATGAGATAAATAATAAATAATATGATAAACTGAATAGGAGCAAAAGGAAAAGATGTAAGATAGATACAGTGCATAGGTCACTTAAAATATTTAGGGATGAAATAAGTGGTTTTCTAGGTCACAATATTGGCTATAATTCAAGGGGTATACAGTATACTGCATGTATACCAAGGATTTTGGCAACAATTATTTTCCACTACCATCCTACACTCCCTGAAAAACTGCTCCTGGAGGTCTGGGGATTTTCCACTCCAGAGCAGCATTCAATGGAGCATTAGAGACTGCAGATGTGATTCAGCTTGTGAATAGGATCTTTGGATCATGGATATTTAGTTGGATGCAGTTTTAAACAATAAAAACTTACCAGGTTATATTGTTTTTTCTAGCTCACTGTTTTTTAATTTGTGAAGAGGCAGTGAATGTTCAATGGATTTCTCACCACTCTATAGCATGTGTCAGTAATATTAATTTCATATAGGAGAACATAGATCAAAATCGCAATATAGAATGACTTCTCAGTCAGAATGGAGGAGGAGAAAATCCTTGTTAGGAATAATTATTACATAACTCCAATGTACTGGTTGCCAGTTGTTTTCCAGGCAAAATTCAAAGTGTTGGTGTTAACCTTTAAACCTGTAAGGGCTCAATCCTATGCATATTTAGACAGAGAAAGGGCCTACAATTCCAAGCATGCGCTAGCCAGCCATGCTGACTGGGGCATGCTGGGAGTTGTAGGCCTTTTCTCTGTCTAAACATGCGTAGAATTGTATGTTAAATGGCTTAGGACCTGGCTATCTGAAGGACCACATGGGCCTCCTCCACACGAGACGTTTAATGAGCCTTGAAGGCTCATTATAAATTTTACCTCCACACCAGCGGAGCGCAAAACGGGCGTACAGGCGCGTTATCTCCCCGATAATACGCATTTTCGAATGCGCGTTAAATAGCGACTTTTATTTTGCTCCGGCCGTTAAAGCGCATTTTCGCCGTGTGAACAAGCGATTATGCGCATTAACGTCTTCTAAAGCGCTTTTTGGACATCAATTACTGCGCTTCGCCGCCTCTCGCCGCCTCCCGGGCAGAGGGATTAGGCGTAAATGCGCCTCCGCGATAATGCGCATAATCCCCGAACCAGGCGCAAAAGCGCATCCTTGTGGAGGGGGCCGTATTTCTGTATGAGCCTGCTTATTTTCTAAGAACAGTAGGAGAGGTCCTTTTAAAGACTCTAGCTCCATTAGGCATCCAGGAAAGGGCTTTCTTGTGTGTTGCTCCCAAACTCTGGAACCCTTGGAGTTACAACTAGTCTCCACTCTCTCTGCATTCAGGAAGGGGGTCCTGACACACCTTTTTAGTTTGGCTTTTAAAATTGTTATGGTTCTTAAGGTAGTTTTAAACATTTTACTGTGACTTTTATAATTTGTGTTTTCTGAATTTTTGTCAATTGCCTTTGTTCCGGAAAGACAGTATTATAGAAATGCAATAAATAAATATCAAATAGATAAGATTGAAAGCAGCTCCAGTTCCCCTGTTCCAGTTCCTATTACTAGGGAGGCCAAAACCTGGAAGTTACTGTAGCAGTTAATTCTTGGACTGCAAAACCCTCTTGGTAGTTTACTTAGGGATACACATCATGGTCCCTTTTACAAAGTAGTTTTTTATAAAAAAAACTATAAGGCTTGATTCAGTTGTGACAGGAAGCAATGGTTTATGGTTATGAGTTCTAGTCGTGGTGAGCCTCTCTTTTCCTCTTTCATACCCTTGAGGAGACTCTGGGAATTGTGGTTTTGTTTAAAACTCTGATTACTGAGAACAAGCCAGGATCTAAAATCATGGTTTCGTGCTGGCTTTTTCTCACCAAGTTATTGCAAGATATGTAGTTTGCACAGTTATAACTCCATTTCCTATTCTTTATGGAGTTTCCAATTACTATGCAGCATTACCATCCCACTGCTGGACAAGTTATCCATTATTCACAGTCTTTGTATCAAATTTCGTGATCCTGAGGTGTATTTTAATAATAATTATATATTTTAATTTGAAGTGGACAGCAGTGGGGTGTGCGATACACCCAATCTCTTCTTCTCTCCCTGCTAGAACATCTCTGAACAAAGGACATACCCAGGTAACTGTAGGTACCAGACTTTGCATTACTCCATATCTAAGGCTTGATGCCCCGCCCTGGACTTAACCTTATTATCAGTGTCATGACAAATCAGAGCAGCTGTATAAACTAATTTTTCCATATCTTTTACACATGGGAATTAATTAACAATATACCATTGTCAATGTTCTTCCAATTGTATAAAAAAGTCACTAGATTAAATTTATTTTTCCATATGTAATTTTATTATTATTTCTGCCTATAAACAGGAGGAAATTTTAGATAGCAAGTAGTTTAAGGTTCCTTGCATTTTATAAGTGGCATTTAGTTTTGTATCTTTGTGTGTCCAGATTAAAATGAAAAGTCTAATTCACCAATACTGGAATTTAGAATTAGCTTGCCTTACAAATTCCTATAAAGGACACTGGTTACAATCTAGAGTTACCTGGGAACAAGTCCCATAGAATTCAATAGGGCTTACTTCTGAGTAGACGTATAGGATTGCACTGTATAGCTGTAACTTGAGACAAAGGGCAAGAATAGTGCAGATCCTTTGAGTGCCATTCTTATTGAACATTTTAAATCCCTCGTATATGCAAGTTCTATTGCTGTTGATTGTGAAAAAAGTAAAAGGTGTATTAAAATGCCTGTACAGGGACATTTGTGGAGTGTCTGTCCTAAAGTAATAATGAGCATAAAAGCCACGTACAGTTTAAATGGATTTCGTATTTGAATTTTGCTTCAGTAATATCTGGATGACATATGAAAATTCCATGACTTCTAATCTGAGGCAAATGATCAAGACTGGGTAACAAGTGGCTATAAAGACAGAACTCAAATAAGTTGCTCTTAATTCTTTCACCTAGTAAGTCACATGAAAAGATTAAATTACATAAATTCAGACTAGACCATTGTCACTACTTGCCAAATTCTACATGCTTGTGCATCTGTCTAATCTATATTTGAATGCCAAATACAGAAGCGCATAATTTGGCACAACACCAAAAACATGCCTCGGCACACTTCTGGAGATTCTTCCAAATGATTGCGTGTGTGTGTGTGTGCACGTGCGTACGTGCATGCATGTGTTCAAACACATACAGAAGTCTGTAGCAGCTTAAAAATAATTCTGCCAGAAAATTATGCACACTGGCATATGTTTGAACTTGTGATTTGATCATTTTATGTTAATATACTGATTTGCAAGTAGTTGATAAGTTAATTTCACTGGACAGCTTTCTCTCTTGTACTCAAATGTGTAAAATTTGTTTCCATAAAATTCTGAAAGAATGCATGCAAGATATTGATTTTAAATAGCAGATACATGACTCTTGGTCTGCATTTTTAATCAGGTGAAAAATACATAATTGATATATCACAAAGTGTTTCCAACATTCTTAGGAGTAGCTGGTCTTCCTAATTAATTTACAGCCCTTAATTTTTTTACTCATGTTCATTTTTGATGTGTTCAAATGAAAAACTATGATTTCCTAGGCCTTGAAAAAACTATCTCAATCAACAATGAACTTGCAATAAATTCCTTCTTTGTGATGTGACTTCCATCCTAAAGATACACAGCTTCCTGAACAGCCTTTCCTCCAAAGAGCATTGAAATGAATGCTCCAGCAGGCTTGAAGACATTCATTCCTAATCCTTGATTAAACGTACTTGCAGTTTACTGATTTGATACAGCTACATTGACCAAGGGGTTGCATTTATTATAAACAGGCATAACATTATTGTGAAATATCTGAAATTGTCAAGCAATTACATTCATTGGACTATACCTAGTAAAAACAGACACATAGTCTATCACAAAATAAATTCAGGTTTACATTTCAAAGGGGTGTGAACTCAGCTTGTGATATGGCAAGTGTAATTTTCTTGTTTATATGCTCCACTCTTCTCTACAAAACAAAACTAAATGGGCAAGAAATTATTATTTTTTCTCATAAACCATAGTTGGGTTATCTAATCAGACCAAATTGTAAAACAATTCTTCTCTAATTGTTCTGTAAGTGTTTGGAGAACCTTGGGAAGAGGTTTTTGTAACATTTGGCTATTGGCCAGGTTGGTGGGGATGTTTCCACTTTACGCGGTGGCTGCATATGTACGTGTCTGGGAGCGTGGAGTGCTCAAATCTGCTGTGCTGATAACAGTGGTGCGGGATAGAAAATACCTTTGTTCTGGCTAGGGATATTGCAGGGGTCTGATACGGGGGTGGAGTCTGATGACGCTTCTCGACCCTGCAGGACTTGGGTTTGCGAACTCTTGCTACCACCCACCCATGCTCTCTGTTGAGCTGCAGGATGACTCAACGAGCGCTCGAAGAGCACTACGCGACCACCCGTCTCCTTAGTGAGCTGCTATTATTCGTAAAAATGGCAATTCATTATTATGTGTAAAAGGCTGTTTACAGAAATGGCAAGGATAACCACGGGGCCTGACAGACAATATGCTAACCCATGGTTAGGGTCGCTAACCCTTTTGCAGCGCTTCATTAGTGATGGTGGTTAAACCATGGTTATGTAGCCACCAAAGTTAGGGAAAATGCCCGACACAGACCATCATGGTTAGCTTAAAATGCTTAACTATCATGGGTAACGTGTTGTATGAACAGGCCCAATAAATAGATACCTTCCTAAGTTCAGATAATGGTTAATATTTTCAGTATTGTTTACCATTGTCATGAACCATTGTAATGGCCTGGATTTTGCACACTTCGTCTCCAGTTTTCCCATGCTATGTTTTGTCCCCCACTTCTCATTTTATGTGTGTTTGTATTTAAATGCGCTTGCATTGGTTGCCTGTATGTTTCCGAGCCCGATTCAAGGTGCTGGTTTTAACCTATAAAGCCTTACACGGCTTGGGACCACAATATCTGACAGAACGCCTTTCCCGACATGAATCTACCCTAATGCTATGATCAACATCTAAGGCCTCCTCTGAGTGCCTACTCCGAGGGAAGCTCTGAGGTTGGCAACAAGGGAGAGGGCCTTCTCTGTGGTGGCTCCCCAATTGTGGAACAATCTTCCTGTTGAGGCCCGCCTGGCGCCAACATTGTTATCTTTTCCGCGCCAGGTCAAGACTTTTCTCTCAGGCGTTTAGCAATATCTGATGAGCCTGGGTTTGTTTTATTTTTAGGTTTATAGCTTTTTAAAGTTATTACAGTGGTTTTAAATGTATGTGTATATTGTATGTTTTTGCTGTTTTAACTTTTGTATATTATTTTTAATTGTGTAAAATTATGTAAACCGCCCAGAGAGCTTCGGCTATGGGGCGGTATACAAATGTAATAAAATAAAATAAATAAATAATATATCTTGCTTTCCTATGTGATATATTAAGTGTCTAATAATCTAATTTAAAACCATCAACTATAAAACAGACATTTGAAATAATTTTAAAAAGTCATATTAAAACATAACAGAAAAACACATAGCAATATCAGTAGATCATAAACAATTAAAATGCAGCAATTATTTTGTTCCTAACTTCTGAAACACACAAATTAATCACACATTGTGTAAAGAAATACTTCTTTACTTTCTCCTGAACTTCTTCTTAGAAAGCAAGGAAATAAGAAGCGTGACAGATTTCCGTATGAAGGGTGGTTCACAATCCTGGTACCGCCCTTTTTCTTTGGACTTTGAATGGCAATGAGACATAGAGAACTCTGATACCTATTTTAAAATTGATTTTAAGTGCCTATTTTTGGGCTCAGGCAGGATCATATGAGCAAAGGCAATTCTTAAGATAGTCTGGTCCCAAAAACAAATGTGTAGCCAATGGAGATGATGTAAAATAGAAATTATATGATTCAACCTATAAGCCTCAGTTAAACCCCCGGCAGCTGCATTTTAACCAAAATGGAAGTTTCAGGACTGTTTTCGAAGTTAGAGCTCCATGTAGAGGGCATTAGAAGGGATGCAACTAGGCCCTGAATGACCGAGGCCAAGTCTGATTTCCCTAGGAAAGGCAGTAGCTGGTTTATGGCAGAAAGTTCTCTTTTTTCTTGGATTTTTTCCAAGTTGTTAAACACATCCTAAACCTGAACTACCGAACATGCAAAAGTGCGGGAGTTTTGCATTTTTTTCAGAATTTTGGCTGCCCCAAATATTATGTATCCATGAAAATATTGTACTGAAATGTGTTGAGTGAATTGATAACTAGTAGGTGGATCAATATAGCCAGAGTAATTACTGGATCTAGATGCACGTAGAAGATAATGGCCACTGAAATTCTGGATATTTTCTAAATGTTTGGCCATCAATAAACTGCTGCTTTATCAATAAACAGAGTTTGGCTCTGATCCCAGTGACAGGAAGTTTAAATTTCAGCATATGTACATTAACTCTGAAAAATTTAAACAAATCCATGACTATGATGCAACTCACGTGCCAAATTCTGTTGATTTGCCAAACTATTTAATGCCTATCCTGAAACGGTTGTTTACCTAGACCCAGATTGACAGAACCCATAAGCAACATCATTTCTGCCTTGTCTGGATTAAGGTTAAGCTTGTTTGCCCCCATTCAAACCAGTACCAAATACTAGATCAGGATCATGCTTAATTGCACCATGTGGCGATTTAAAAAGAGATTCTGGTATCTGTATTTCACAGCAGAATCACATCTGCTGTATGTATCATGGATATAAATGCTTTTATAGTTGATTTTTATCTATGGTTCTGGAACTTTTTATAAATGCACACTTTCTCTTTGTTACGACCTATGGCAGTACAAAATAAATCACTACTATTATTACTAGTAGTAGTAATTATTGCATGTTCAGAATAATTGCAAGGGTTATCAGGCATAACATCAAGTGTGGGCATAAGCGTGGGATCTCCTTGCATTGAAAACTATTAGAGAAATGGACAGCTGCATTTGTTAAGACTGTTATTAAACAATGTCAGTGGTACGCTTACTTGGCTGGACTGCTTTGTCCTTGCACCTTGTTGCAGCTACAGAGTAAATTCATGTGTCTTGATTAAGGTAGATGTGGTCCATTGCTTATGTGTATCTGGAGCTGTGATGTGATATTGACAGGGGTAGGTGTGATCCTATTCTTCAAACTGCCTGGTTATAGTAGTTTGAAATCAAGTTTTCAACAGTAACTTTCTTTTTTGGTGGCTGTGGTAGGCACTTTGTGGATTCATTGTAGATATTGGCTACAACCTAATTTGTCCTAAGAGATTTAATTCCCCTCTGTTAATCCCTTGATATTTAACATTTAGCTGAAAGGAGGAAATATGTGTCAAAAAGATAAATATGCAGGAAACATATTTAAATAAGAATAAAAGAATGGAACTAAACCTTGATGCTTTTCAAACATTAGTTTATTAATTTATATTAAAAATAAACTTGTATATTATTACCTTTAAATACTTTCTTTGCTGTGTTTCTTACACTAAAAATGTGTGGTTGTCTTTTATACAGGTCTCTAAAATGTTCCTAAATGATATTCAGTTGCACATAGGATTTCCTATACATTTTAATGAACTGTTTGTTGACAACATTTATTCAAAAACTTATTCCTTTATTTTGTCAGCTAATACCTCTGCCATGAGTGGTTTATTTCTATTTGTTGAAGAACCAAATGTTGTTTTAAGACTTCGTTTTGCTTTTTTTTGGTGCACGCACAAATAAATCCCTTTCAGTACAAAACCTGTATATGCATTTGGTGTTCAGAACTATTTGTTTGTAGATAACATCGGGAATTCATGGTCTTATCTGTTAAATGTCATCAGAGGTGAAAAAAAGGCTGTTTCCCCCGTGGGTAATTGTGGTGAAGTGCCACGTTATATTTTACTACAGTTAACAGCTTCAGGGCGCCAAGAGCATGTAGCTATCCCTCTTGGGAATGGGACTTTTCCTCTTTAGCTTAGCTCCAGGAAACTTGAACATTTGTGTTTTCAAGACTGCATACCATTGGGAAGGAAGTAGGGGTGGAGATGTGTACTGAGATTAAGTGGATATGAGAATAAGTTTGCTGTGTGTGATCTAGGATCTGCAGAATTTTATGAAACACTCACACTCTTTCTGGCATGCACTTTGGTTTCTTAAAAAGTATGCAGACAATAGCACCAAAATGATTCATCTTTGAAAAAAAAAAAGAGAGAAACTATAATCCATCAAAATTTGTCTGTAGCATTCCCACACATACATCAATTTTATTTATACACAGTCAAAATAGAAAGCAAGAAATAAAGATGTTGGTAAAAAGATATCAGTTATTGGACCAAATAATCATTTTATAGTTTGAACTTTAAAGGTTTCAAATTTTACATGATGTATGTCCCACAACCAAAATGTGCCATTATCTTGCAATGTTGGGAATGAAGTTCAGAGAGGTAGACTAATGAAATTATTCCTTCTCCAATACACACACATATATGGAGCAGAACTACATGCAATGGTGCCAGACTGGAGTCGTCAAATATGGATTGATGCCAATAGCATAGGAGTATGGTGGTTGTGAATCCCAGCAGCGAGCCCCGCTTCCCCTCCCCCCCCCCCATAACCTCTCCAGATCGGCTTGGGAAAATATGTAATAGTCACTCTCCATATGAGAGTTTCTTTTTTCAAATTATCAGTGTTATCAGCCTGTCGGAGGCAAGAAGCACAAACATGTAACAGAGGCAGTGAAATATTCTATGCTTGTTTTTCTGTGTACCACATAGTTGTCATAAACCATGGTAAAAGAATTCCATAATTTGTGGGAACTAGTCATTAAAATAACGTTTAAAATATTTTGAGCACTGTAGCATTTATTTTTCTTGCATCCCCTACTGTGTTTACAAAATGGAGTCTTATTTTATAGTTAAGGCATATGTGCAATTCTGTGCACATGGTTACTTTAATGAATAAATTTTAGAAAAATGTGCAGAACGTATTAGCTGATGCTTGTGACCTATTACCGTTATAGCGTTATGAGAACAAGGGGGAACTTGTGCACTGAAAATGGATTCCAGATTTATTGTGCTGGTTGGAGAATGACAATCTGTTTTCTAAATGTTTCAAACATATTCAGGGTTCTTTCTGAGATATATTTAGGGCTGCTGTCCCAAATAACAATCTGACCTCTAGTATGTTCATGCCAGCAATTCAAGGATGTATTTAGCCCTATATTTTGCCTTTTTCTCCCTATCTCAGATTACTAGTGCCTGCTGTGAAAACCACAGAGCTTTGTAAAGACTAGGGTTACCACTTTTCAGTCAGCCTATCCATGCTTTTATACCTCTTGGTGTACAAACACCATCACCTTGTAATGGGATTGGCTTCTATCAGCTACTGTTACGGACTTATAACTTGTTAGTTTTCTGAAATGGAAAAAAATAAAATACCACCGCTCCTTCTACCACTAAAATTTTTAGAATAAATTTTACGCTAGTATTTGCTGTCCATTTGATGACATTTGAGAACAAAGGTCCAAACGTTACCTTAGTAGTTTGGTTGTCACTGTAAAACCATCCCCCATGGCCAACTTTGATGCTGCATTGGTCATATATAGATATTCTGAAGAACTTATGTTGCTTGGATCATGAGGTACTCACCATAAGAGCAGTCTTTCTGCAGCAAAACTATTGATGTTGGCATAGAAGTATCCATGCAGTCCTGGGTATCCATAAGATAAAAATGCATTAGGTTGCACCCACTGCTAGTGCAAGTGGAAGGAAACTTCATGCAAGAAAATTCCCTGTACTGCAGCTTCCGGTATCCCCAGAAAAAATCCTTCTGAGGGTCAGGAGAGACCTCCCTTCTGAGAGTTCACCATGGCTTCCCCAATCCATAAGAAAGATTTTTCTGTGGACATAGGGGCCTTCAGTAGGGAGGAGGGGGCAAGGAATTCCCTTGTGTAAGGCTCCCTTCAACTTGGTCTAGCATTGGATGCAACCTGTTATATGTAATGTATTTTTTATTTTAATGTAGATGAGCAAATCTCTTGTAGATCTTACACTCATTATCTTTCCTAATCAAATCAGTCAAAATGATGTTGTTTGAATGGGTCTTCCCTGGTTTGTCCGCTTCTTCTGATCAACATTCATTCCTGTTTTTCCTCTGTTTACTTTGCATCCTGGGGTGACTGATTAGTTAGGAACAGGCTGAAGTCACTACAGCGGGTCTTGCCAGATAGCTAATGGGGAAAGCATATACTCAAAAATAACATTTCTATTTCCCTGCCTTTTTATCTCACTTTAAAAGCTTGATTCTATCTTTTCAGGGATTTAAAATTATACTGGGATGTCATTTAAAATTATATAGGGATGTATCCATAAGCTTTTAAAATAATATTTCTACTTCCTGTCCTTGCTCAGCTATGCCCATCCATGCCTGCTGACACTTTCAAGTTATATTCAAGCATGTAGCTAAATAAAGAATCCCAATTTAGTGTGTACAGAAACACATACAAAAGAGAAAGAAAAAGGTTCACTACCATTAGTAGTTTCAGTGTTTTTATGAGAAAATGTGGTGATTGCTGTCCACCCACATTTAGTGTATATTCTAAAACAGTATTTCTCAACTATGGATTGGTGTTCCCCAGCTGTCCGTCCTTCTCAGGAAGCTGGCTGTGCCACTCTGGCTGGTTTTCTGCTTTCTTGTCTTACCACCACATTTGCATCAGGAAAAGGGGTGGGGGAAGTTGGATTAAACAGACGGAAAGGAGCAGTGAAGGCAAAGTGATCAGAAATACCTATGCTGCCATTTTGTGATGTGCTATGCCCAAGTTGTCATTGGTTTTGCCCCATTCAATGATTTTGTGGCTGGCTCAGTAATTTTAAGCCCTCTCCAGTGCGCCTTGGAGGTAGAAAGTTTAAGAATTCCAGTTCTAAAGCAGGAATAGATATGTGAATAGTGAATACTGCTCACTATTATTATTATTATTATTATTATTATTATTATTATTTACACTTATATACCGCCCCATAGCTGAAGCTCTCTGGGCGGTTTACAAAAATTAAAAAGATTGAGCATTAAAAAGACAATATACAAAATTTAAAACCGTAAACATAAAACAGCTATCACTAAAACACTTTAAAACATTTTAACTGTTAAGCCTGGCCATAATGTCAATCAAACCTCAACTTGAGCTGTTAAAATGCCTGGGAGAAAAGAAAAGTTTTGACCTGGCGCCGAAAAGATAACAGTGTTGGCGCCGGGCGGGCCTCATCGGGGAGATCATTCCATAATTGAGGGTCCACCACCGAGAAGGCCCTCTCCCTTGTTGCTGTCCTCTGAGCTTCCCTCGGAGTAGGCACCCGGAGGAGGACCTTTGATGTTGAGCATAGTGAACGGGTAGGTTCCTGTCGGAAAAGGCGTTCCATCAGGTATTGTGGTCCCAAACTGTGTAAGGCTTTATAGGTTAAAACCAGCACCTTGAATTGGGCTCGGAAACCTACAGGCAGCCAATGCAAGCGGGCCAGAATCGGTCTTATATGTTCGAACCTTCTGGTCCCTGTTACCAATCTGGCTGCTGCATTCTGCACTATAGTGCATTCTGCACTATAACTCACTAGCAGGCAGTACTATGTGTACTCTGATAGCATAGCTAATATATATAACTGGAGTTAAAGTTAAAGTATTCTAAAGGAAAATAATAGCCAATAAGGGTTTCATTTGTAGTAAACTGTATGTACTCAGATTAATCCTCAAAGCATCAGTGCATTTGAGGGTTGCGTTACCTGTCATTTTACTCTTTGTTTTAATTTGAAATGAAAAATTAGACACATAGACCTGGTTCCCACATAATGAGAAGCTGCTGTAGATGAATTTCCCCATGGGGCATCTCATTGCAGGGGTGGCCTCAATTTTGAATATTCAGGGTGCAGTGGGGGAATGCCGTAGCGTCTTGTTATGTGCGGACCTGATGAGAGTGGGTTTTTTTGGGTGGTTGACAAGCCGCCTACAAACCTAAACAAGCTGATGAGTTCTGGGTGGCTTGTCAGCACCAAATATTCAAAATGGCACCCACCGCAATGAGAAGCCCCACAGGTACATTTGCCACTCGTGGTTTCTCATTCTGTGTGAATTGAGCATATTTTACTCCTCAGAATTCAAATTTGCGGAGTGATGTCTTTTATAGTGGAAAATGTTAATCATTTCCAGAAAAGTGCTGTAAAATATAGCAAATTCATACTTTAGTTGCAAATAACAAATGCACATTTGAAAGAATAACAAGCCTATATACTTTTTAATGTTACATTTAAACTGAATCCCATGTTTTGAGATTGAAAGAATTTCATGTCTTCTAGAACTGAGGAATGCAGCCTGACTGATAATTAATGAGCATTTAGATACTTTGAATAGCAATATTTTTTCTTTAATAGATAATGCAGTTTAATTCCATTTCTGCAAGCCTAGGTTCATATAATTATATTTGTCTGACTTTTTAAATATCTATTATTTTCTAGGAAAATAATAGATATTTAAAAGCATATGGATATGTATTTTAGTTTTATTTTTTTAATGCACCTTTAGCTTTAACGTGCCTGTAGTAATAGAATAATGTGTGAAAATTCAATTTAGGAAACTTAGGAGATAAACATACGGCATTTAAGGGTTTGCACATTTTATAGTTTTTGTACTAAATTTCCAAGAGTGCATATTAATATCTGTATTGCCATTGTTTAAACAATTGTGGTGATAATTTTCCTTTCTGTTTCCTGAAGTTGTACAATATTATAGGGCATCTCCCCTCCTCCCTCCCTCCCCCCTGTCTCTGATTTCATTAGAAATAAAATGAACGATCAGATGATTTTTTTCTAAGTGAAAGGTCATTGTCCCCTGTTGGCTTCATAGCCCTGTCTTTAATCTCTTTTGGTTCTAACGTACAGTATGTTTGTTTCTGAATGTGACAAGTCTGCAGTCGTGTGTTCTTTCTGAGTTATAATGACTCAGATGTCATAATTAATTTGATGAGCAGGTGGGGGTTATTAGCCTTGTGCTTCACTTGCTAATAGCTGCACAGCTTTTCTAAAGTACTCTTTCAACTAAAGAGGCATTTCTTCACACAGAATAAACAGTGCAGCACAAAAGCTTCAGTTAGATAACTATCCATGGGTTTGAAAAGCTGCCAAGCAGATGTTGTTATTGGAGCTGGCCCAGACGAGATTGGGCAAGGCAGATGCTAGGTGGGGGGGAGAGGTTACATACAACAAGATGCTTTCTCTACAGTGGTTGGAGAATTTTGTGGAAGTGGGATGTGTCTTCCCACAAACCAAATCCATAGTTAGTTGGCCTCATGCTCACTCTTAAAGACCCACCCTTCAACTGTAAATAAATGAGGAGCGAAAAAAGCCCCCTCCTCTTAATATCCATGTGGGAATGGATCTGAATGTTCATCCAGCAGCCAGAGACTTCTGGTTTGCATTAAATCGGCTGTGTGCAATTTTTTGAAAGGCCTACAGAGACTTTGCTTCATACCTATCAACATATGTAATGAGTGCTGCTGCTCTGACATTTACCAGAACTCCTAGGTTCTGTTGTATTACTATAAATTAGGTTGTGCAAATTCAAGACAAAATGGTGTTTTGTTTCCTGTCACCTCCTGATTTAATTTTTTTTCTGTTGAGGCTTTTCTTCCTTATTAAGATATGACAAATATCAAGTGTTAGACTAATTTGTTATGATTCGGTAGGTGAGGGGGGAAACAGTGGAATTATGTGCAAGAAACTAGTAGACTAGACTGAAAATGAAACTGATCTGTTTTCTGCCTTCTGTATGTTTTCCCCTCTGTGTGATCCCAAGCTTTTAAGAAAAGCATCTCTCTCCCTTTCTTCCTCCCTTCATTTCTATCATATATCATTTGTCTTTGTGTGGATACTTAAACCAGCGATCTAGGTAGGGATCATAAATTCAGAGATAATAGTTTTTTTTTTAAAACTGTGTGTGTACGGATTGTCTTTCTTTGGGGTTGGGGAATAATTAAAGAAGTAGATTGTATATTATTGATGACATAGAAATACTGTATATTGCAAGAAAACTTAACACATGGCGAAAAGGACAATATTTTGAACAGCATGTCCTTGATGAGGATTTATTGATCAATAAATGGTTTATATAATTTTATTGTTTTATTGTCGGTGAACCTTGCCATATTTTTCTTTGTTACAAGATGATGTCTGTAATACCTATAATATTTATTTCCAATATCTGTAATATTACTGTGTAACAAAATAAAGTTACATAATTTACAGACGATAAATGGTAAAACAATATTTTAAAAATCTTAATCAGTTGAATACATTCAGAACAACAAATCTAGTTTGAATCAAGCTAGTTCTGGTGCTGCAACTGTTGAAATTCCCTCTTCTCCCAGTAACCTGAAATCTCTGTTTAGAAGGAAATAATTGGGTCCTGCAAGAAGATTTCACATTATATTCTCACCTCCTAACAGGAGTGTTTCTGTTCAGCATCTCTTCCTCCCGGCTATTCCTTTCCATTCGCCCCCCTTCTCCAAGTTTTCCATTCTTGCTGTCTTTCTTCAGTCTATAGCTATTGAGCATGCTCAGTACTAATTGGGCTATTTGAGGATTGTCCCCTTGGGTTTGAATTTCCTATACTTCTGTAAACCTTGAGATTCCCCTCACAATGCTGATACGTACTTCTTGTTTCTCAGTGAACTGTTTTGGCTCTAATCCTATCAGCACCCAATGCCTGAGTTTTCTGTTAGAAGGAGCGATGATATACATGCTAACTTACACCTCTAGACAAGTGGTATTTTGTACCAGTTGAAGCTTCTGGATTGGTTTCAAAATAGCTCCACATGGAATGTATTATAGTTGTCCAGTCTGAAGGTTGCCAAAGCATGAATAACAATGGTTTATGTTTCTGTCTCCCAGTGAGCACAGTTGGTGAATTAACTGAAAATGAAAATATACGTTCTGAGCCATAGCCATCACCTGATAATCCGACAGAAATGCTGGGTCCAGGTTTACTCCCAAACGACATACTTGCTTCTTACATATTTGCTTCTGTGATCTGAGGGGGCCACGTGAAAAGGAGGATTGGTTTCCCATGCCTTTTAATAGTTGCATAGAAGAGGGAATTTCAGCATGGTATGCAAAGTACACCTGCTAAAATCCCCTCGTTTACATAGGTGTTAAAAGTGCAATGGTTCTATTCCCTTCTTTACCTGGCCACCCCCATGTAGAACAGGCATTTCCCTTACTAGCCATCAATTGCAGCCCCCACAATCATAGCCTCACATGAAAACTTTATAATCTTTTGAACCACTGATACACATTTTCTTATAAATGTTGTCCAGATCAAATGCACTCAGCATTTTGCTCTTTATACTTGGTTTTTTTTATTTATTACTAGTTTGAATTCTAAGGAGAACACCTTTTTTGCAATTTCCAGTAATGTAGACATGGTCAGCATATGACCCACTAGTTGTACATGGCTCCAGCAGTACATCTATGCACAAATAATCCTTATCCTGTGGAGAAATACTAGTGTATTACATCACATACGTTACTGGGAACCCAGTGAGCATGCCTATGAGCATCATCAACACTGCAGGTAACTGCGGTAAGGTTTTTCTGCTCATGCTCAGGGAGGTCCTTTCTTGAAACTCATGTATCTTGCTGTCTTAGGTATGATCAAACATGCTAGCAAGGTGGCTGCCACAGAAATAATTCTTCCATGTGGTTGTGATATAGCTGCTGTAATGTCTTGTATAGACTGGAGCATCAGCAGCGGCTGCTAGGGGAAGGAGTTTGAGGTTCATAGAAGGTCGGGAAAAACATTAAACCTAACCAGGAGCACAATCGGGTCCTAACTGGCTCATAATTTCACTTGATAATAGCAGAGATATTTCTAATTTTGTAGAAAAATAGCTTGGCTAGCCAAGCCCAGTTACAAACTGAGCCTTCGAGTGTTTGCCCATCCCTAATTTCAGCGAAGTAGAATGCTTTTTAAGAATTACCAAGGAGATGTTTCCTAAATTGACAAAGTTTTTGAAGTAAAGTCGTGAATGTGCCAGGGCTGGTAGTTTATGGGTAGAATCTTTGTTCCTTGTGCATTTGTTTGGGCTTGCAAAATTTGTTAGTGGAGATATGTGTATGTGACTAGCATTTTAGGGATGGACATACCTAATCTAAATATGTAACGTATAGATTTTCAAACTGGATTAAAAGAAATAATTTATTTTTGAGACAAGTATGCCAGATGTTTTAGCAATATGGTTGTATTCAGATATACACACTTCTGAAAGACCTTGGGAAAAAAGTTGTGACTGGACCCCCAGTGTTTTAACAGTTTGAGACCCTTGACCTACAAACAGTTTTAACAGATGTTTAGTTGAGAATATGTGTGTTGACATGGTCATTCTTTTTCCTCTTGGAAATGAGTTTCTTTAATATCAGCAGAAAGCCCATTTTTTTTAACTGCCAGTCCTATTTAGTTAATCTGCAGCCATTCATTTTGAACCCAATACAAAATAAGCAGAACATTTTTTAATTTTATTTTTAAAACCCACATTTTGGGGAAGTTCTTGTAGGTTTTATGACATGAGGTGGACAGCAGATGCCTGCCAATATAGCCTTTAATTCAGTAGTGCTAATATAACATATATCTTGATTTGATATCTTGCTTTTTAGATTGACCAACAGAGTGCAGAGAAGAAACCAACAGAGTGCAGAGAAAAAACAAGTATTTCTAATTTAGCTGGCTCTGCCTTCTGGAGACTTTGAACTTTCCTAACTGCTGTGCTATTCTGAGCACCAGTCTCTCCAAAAGCCAACCCTCCCTCCCTCCTTCTCTCCCTCCCAGCAGCTTTGATCCTGGCAACTAAAGTTCATTCCATAACTCAGGTCAGACAGAAATGATGCATTGCATCACAGCTGCTTTTATGAAAGTGTTTATTTCATATCTGAAATGTTTTTAATATACATTTGCTCTGCTATGACTTGCAGGAGGAGAAAGAAAGCAGTTTTACTGGAGGCAAAACAGCCACCTGTGAAAACTAATTGCAGAGGTTGCATTGTGTTGGTATCTGTGGGAACAATCCAGCAGGAAGAAAGTAAATGTTCTTAATCTAGAAACAGATTACCTGCATGACAAAATGTCCTCCTTTAGTAAGACAGTAATTTGAAATGGCCCCTCATGGGGTTGGGGGTTGGTAGAAGAGTGTTCATGCAGAAGCAAGTTCCTTATTCTATTGAACTACATAAAAAATTAAAAGCAGAGCAAGCAGTGCTTAATTATTTCATTAAATATGGTAACTGAATACATTCACAACATGTCCTTTCAGGGGGCAAAAAGTGCCACTTTTTGTGGGGGTTTCCTCTCATTATCTTGTAATTTTAATACTAATCTAGAGCAGGAAGCTACTTGTTGGACCGCCCCCCCCCCCCCCCCGGAGGAAACTCAATTAGTGGGAGCCATACTGCTGGAGTAACTTTAGAATCCAGCCTTACATTGAAATCCAGTACTCAGCTATTTGTACTTGTATCCCTTATTTGCACAAAAGATTCCATTCTTAGGACCACATTGCACGTGTTCCCTAGATATGCTATAGCAGGAGTAGACAACATGATGCTGTCCTGATGTTGTGGATTGCAATTACCATCAGCACCAGCCAGCATGGCCAACAATCAGGGGTTATGGGAGTTATCATTGAAACCACCTGGAAAGCACTGTGCTATAGCATGGAGAAGTGTAATTTGTTAACAGCCACTGCATGGATGCATTCTGTTGTGCTGCCACAATAGCAGAAAAGTGCTGCTGTCATCATGAATCTCATAGAGTGGCAATTCATCATGTGTTATTGCAATCTATATCCTCATGTTGTGTTTCATGTGGGAAAGACATAGGTCGTTATCACACGGTCGGTTTTAAGCACACCTGCCATGACTTTGATCCAGTTCTTCAGCGCAGGACTCGCATGATGTCACCCCCTCGCGCTGTTCTCGCACTCTGAGTGCTCCGTTTTTTGTTCCTCTTTCGAACTATCCCTGAATGGCAAAGTCCGAAAGGCACAGGGAGGTATTGCAGGTACCGCAGGAGTACTGAGCACGTATAAATCAAAACTCTAGACTCGCATAGGAAACAGAGGGTGAATCGCAGAAGTAAACTGGGGGAAAATGTACGTGTGATAAAGCCCTAAGGAGGGGCTGCCTGGAGAAAAAAAATTGTCCAGCTTACATTGTTAAACCAGCTCTTAGTATTTTAGGCATGATACTTCTGTTAATTTAACTCAAAGCAGTGTTTTTCACCTTGATGCCAATGCATGTTCATCTTGCAATAGATTATTATAACTCTTTTGATGCTGTTGTTGGCAGTTCTACTGCCCAGCTGGTTATCTTCATGCCTGTGTTTATGCATTTGCTTTCCCTTTCCGCTACTTAATACTTTACACATGTCTTTCATTTTATCATTTCATTACTGTGAAATCAGGGATGCTGGGACAATTTGCACAGACTTTAATAACTGAAGTTTTTGTCACATATTCTTTCTTCGAAGTTGTGATGAATAAGTCACAAGTGGCTATGTTTCAGTCTGTAAGTTCCCAGGAGCACTTTGTGTATTACCTCACTCAATGTTGTCCAGAGCCTTTTTGGAATCTGTGGGTGGTATTGTTATGTAAAAACTAAATACTCAAAAGTCTTGTGCTATGCTGTAATAAACTACATGGAACAGAACAAATGTATCCCCTTGATCCAGCCTTTTCATTACTCCAAGGTCACTTGAGTTTTCCTTTCTCTGATTTGCTGTGCCTGAGGGAGTGACCAATCTGTGATTTCATCCCATTGTCTTTCACTAATTGAAAAGTTGCAGTTTTGTGGTTTCTGAGCAGAATTGGGGAGACTCTGTAGAATGTGCATGCTGACATTTGTTCATTGCAATAAATCCACTTAAGAAAAAAATCATATAGAGAGAACTGTAATTGTAATGAAAAGAATTCATAAATATGAGACATCTAATGGGTTTGTTCAGAGTTGTGATCATTTTGTGTTAACAGTGGCATAGTATATTTATAAAAATTGATTGTTTAAAAGCTTGTTTAACATTCCTACATTGTAAACACAATGGGTAGTATCCTACTGTGACTGTGCACTCACAGGATCCACCACTTTGCCAACAGAGCATTGGTAGTTCTAAAAACAACCCACAATGAGCGGAAACACTCATTTCTGGAATGGGGCAGGTCAGTGAAGCTCACAGAAGGGAGCTCCATTTACATGTTCTGACCTGGAAATGAGTGTTTCTGCAAAAGCCCTGTTGTGCAAATGGTGGGGTACTGCAAATGTGTCCCTGTTGGATACTGCTCAATAATTGTTCATTCATTGATATGAAATAATGATTGTCTCCTTTAAGCACATCATATCAGTACATGTCATAACAAAACCTTTTTTCCCATGTTTTGTAATCACAAGTTTCATGGGTTATTATTGCAAAAGTTAGCTGGGACTTAGGAATTCACCCTTAGCATTTTGACAGTAATTAAACCAAGGCCTTATCGTAACACATGTGAATTATGATAGTGCTCATCACCAGTAATAGTCTGCATGAGGAATAAGAAAAATATCAGTTTGAGTTAGACATGACAGTGTGATCCGGTTTGCACAATCACTGCAACTTAAACAAGCCATTTGGCTAATTGCTTGCCCAGCCATGGCTTGTTGTGTCATCTGAACCCTGCGGCATGGCTTGTTTGAGGGGGAAACAACCCTCAAATAACCCATGGCCGCTTAGGTTTTTTAAGGGTTGTTTGCCCTCAAACAAGCCATTCACTTGTTTAAGCTGCAGTGATCATGCGAACCAGGTCTGTTTCTGTGACAAAACTAGGAACTTTATCAAGAAATTTAAAACCTTAGTGTTTAACTTTGCAGACACACATTCATTAGGCAATAGTTTGATTTAGTATGCAGTTGCAAATCTAAGCTTGCCTCTGAGTTAGTTGCACAGCTAATCCTGGCTCCCTGATGAACATATTTCCAAATTTCTGAGTCATCATATAAACCATCACATGTATATCTAAAAGGTCATGTGTGAAGAAACTCTTTGTGAGCTGTTCAAACATACCTAATGTCAATCAACCAGCATATACTCATGTGTCTTTATCTTTGGGAAAAGACACTTTGCTTCTTTATTATGATTCTTGTTTGTTATAAGTGCTCTACCTGTCAGAAATTCAGGATTTCTGTAAGAACAAAAGCTAGATACCTCCAGCCTGAAATTTGCACTCATGTTCATTCAGAGTAGCTTCTTCTATTACTGTAATCTAAATCTTGTAATAAACAAAATAATAGTTTTAGACTATTATAGTTATCTTCTGGGACCGTGCTACTTCAGAATGTGGCTTTGCATTAGCAGAAAGAGCTTATGCTTATGCAAGGTAGGGGATAGGACTGTGCATGGACTCCCTGATCCAGATCCAGATCTTCATGATCCGGACCCAGTCCACTTTGATCCAGATCCGGATCCAGGGCCCGATCAGGATCTCCAGATTGAGACCTGGAGACCCTTCTTTTCCCCATAGACTTGCAAGTCTATGGGAAAAGGACTCACTGCCCTCCCCCCACTCTCCTTGCTTATCTGCTGCCTCCTCGTTACCGCCACCGTCCACTGCTGCAGCCCACCGCTCTGAGAACCAGGCCGAGACCTGATTTTCAGTATAGCGGAGGGCAGTGGATGGCAGCGGACGACAGCGGGTGAATGGGGACCTCCCTCCTCTCCCCACTCACCCACTGCCGACTGCTGTACTGAGAATCAGGCGGAGGCCTGGTTCTCAGTAGAGTGGCAGACGGTGATGGTGACGAGGAGACAGCAGGTAAGCAGGGAGAGTGGGGGGAGGGCGGTGAGTCCAATGGACTCACTGCTGGCCTGGCGTCCCTGGCATCCAGCCGGCACCCAGGGACTTGGAAGGGCAATGTGCCCCAGATCTCCGGATCGATCTGGACCAATTCGATCCGGTCCGGACTGATTCGGACCTCTCCCGATCCGGTTTGGATCTGGATCCGGGAGGTCCGGATCACTCAGATCCGATCGGAATCCGGATCTGTGCACAGCCCTAGTAGGGAACACAATTGTCATTAATTCCCCACCACTACTACACTTACTGCAGCCCTCTTCCTATCCCATCCTGTTACAGAGGATTCCTCAAGAGCAGCTTTTTTGCAGGGGTTGGTGGGATGCAGGAGGCTAAAGTGGATTGGTGAAAATTGTGTGCTTCACCTTGAACAAGTGGAAGTTCATCTTGATCCCCTCCAGATGTTTTAGACTACTACTCCTATCAGCCCTATAGGAATGATGGGAGTTGTAGTCCAAAATGTTGAAGGGCATCAGGTTGGGGAAGGTTGTGCTAGCACAATGCCACCATTGGATACAACTTGGTGGCTATATTTGGATGTAACGGTAATATCTGGCGTCAATTGTGGGTTAATTAATCCATGAATAGGAGGGATGTGCACTGCAACCTGTTTCCAATTACAACCCAAGAATGCTGCATTTGAAGGTTTTTACCGTGATGTCTGAAGTCGGGAACTTACTCAGGAACTTACTGATTTGAATGCTGTTACTCATGCTATTAAGAAATCTTTAACGATAGATAAAACAATTATAGTATTCTAAGTCACATATTTTAAATTGTATCACTTCAAGCTTTCTAAATCAGAAAAGATGAAGTTTTAACATGCAATTGACAAGCCTCATTCATGGGGAATGAGGATCAAGGTAATGTCATCTTCCACGTGTAACCTGATTACTTCTAGCTTTTTTCTTTCCACAAAAAAATAAGCAAGCAAACAAAAAACATTAAAGTGGAAAAGACGAAATAGCTGTACAAAATAGCTGTATTTTGGTTGATAACACTATGAGTTCTCAGTCTGGATGCACACCAAGTTTAAGAGTAACTAAGACAAAAAGAACGCAGACTGGCTAGTAACACCCTTTCCTTGCTTTAAGGATAGATAGAAGAAAAGAGATTAACATCAGAGATTAATTTAGCGGATGCTAAATTCTTGCTGTAGGCGAAATGGAAAGTCCATGAAGGGAAAATAAGATTGCTGCATTGGTCTTTAATGTTGTCAGTCAGATGAACATGCAACTGATTTTGCAACTGCTTAGGAAATGGTGGATGGTCAGACTTCCCCTCCATCATCCCGTCGTTGTGCACTGCACTGATTACAGGGTGGATAGCAAGACAAGCTAATGCCTCTTTGGAGGAAAATCTATTGATACTTAGATAATTCAAAAGTTGCCTGTTCAATTAAAGTGGGGCTACATCCATCTGCAGTTGTTTCTGCTAATATATATTACAGAGAAGCATTTCATAGGAGCTTTGATCCCTACCAGATTATGATCCCTTGGGCACTGAAAGAAAATTACTTGTGTGACAAAATAAAAGTGTATCTCATTCTGTACTGTTTATAAATGTCTGAACATGTGGAGTACAGTCCTAAGCATGTGCTATTGACTTCAGTGGGACTTGCTTCCAAGTAAGAGTGTATAGGAAGGCAGTCTTATTTTATTTGTTCTTCATTCCCACTAACCCAGTGATCCTTTAATTGTGAAACTTATACAATTTTAAGGAGATATATTTCCCATGACTGGATTTGTTCACAGTTTTAGCCATTTTAGTGTAATTCTAGTTAGTCCAGAGAAGGCTTCAAGTTACGTCCTCCCTGAAACACGGGATGAAAAAAGAATGCAGCACCTTTTGTGTGTGTAGCCTCTTGAAGTTAAGCACAAGACTTGTTGAAGGGATAGTTTGTTTGCATATCATTTGCTGCAACCTGAACGACTGGTTATTCTGGTCAGGAGAAAATAGCACTGACATCATGTGATTCTGGCAGAAGAAAAACCGCAATTGGAACTTGGCCTTTGAATTCCCAAGGGGCTGGCAACAGTCTCAGGGGCTGGCTGGGAGCCCCATTGAGTTTGCTAGTATAATCAGTTGACTGCTGAGCTGGACAAGCTGCCCTGTTTTTTTTTTTTTTTTTACAAGCTCTGTCTAAAAGAATGATGGGCAGTGAGCCACTAGTGTTCTTCCTAGAGCAGTTGCTGAAGATTAACTGTTTAGCTACTTCTCATTTAACTATAGTGCATCCTAAACAAAGGACATATTGTGAAGTAGGAAACCCTCTTTCCTTCTTTCAAAAAAGTATATTTTAAAAAGTAGGTTAGAACTTCTAATTGATTTCTTTTCTTTCTTTGACGATCCAATAGTTTGTATTTTCTTCTATTATCATATTTAAATTTTGTAATTAAGTATCTTAAATATTACACAATTAAATTGGAGAAGAACTATTTGGGAAGAAGTATGAACCCTGAAAAACCTCAACGTATTATTAATTCTTTTTTACATGATCAATATTTTATTTATTTATTTATTAAAATATTTGTATTCCATCTTTTGAGCTGGATGCTTTACAAGACCGATAATATTAAAACCTAGTACATAATAAATCATCAATTAAAACATAATACTGCAAAAGCAATTAATCAGAATAATAAAGTTGAGATGATAAACCTCCAGACTGTGGGCCTAATGTAGCCTGCAGAGGTTTCCTATCTGGCCAGGAGTCCCTGTCCGGCTCCCTCTCCAGTCCCTAGCACCTGGGGAGAGGAATACCTGCTTTTAGCTCTGATCACTGATAAGTGATAATAGTAGGAATTCACCTTAGTGAATTCCAATTAGGTGGATGAGCAGTGGACTAAGTGCTTTGCCTGTCCTTGCATTCTCCCCCAATGGGAGAAAATACAGGGCAGGCAAATATACCCTGACCAAGGCACATGCTGGAGGATCACTCCTCCACCCAGTGCCTCAGCCAGGGGAAGCAGCTTTGCTGCATGCCAGCTTCCCCTGGCAGTGGAAAACCTGCACAGAACAAGGCGACACCTCAGTTGGTGAAAGATGGTTGATCAAGGAAAGCCTGCATGCCCAAAGCTAGGACCCTGACTGAAGCACCAGCTGAAGGAGCTCCAGCTGATACTTTGGCTTGGGACCAGATGATGTCTGGGGCCTTGGCTCCACTGCTATAACATCATGGGTGTTGCACCATCTACTGACATCATCTTGCCCATAGTGTGGGGGCACTGGGGGGTCATCCAGCCTCATCAGAGAAAACAGTTCTCTACTCCTGAATTAAAGTGGTAACAAATACAAAAAGTCAACACTGTGCCAAGAAAGGAGATCTTTTTAAACTCAGAGAACATCAAATGTTCTCTGGAACATTTGCTTGGTGTTGAAAAATGAACAGTGAGAGGACAAAATGCATTCCTATTGACCATCAAGGACTTTTTCCATCTCATGAAAATCATGTTGTTGGAAGAACTTTTAACTTTCTGTCTATACACATACACAGTAGAAGGTCTGTTGGTAAACGTATCACAACACTGACCCATTTTGTGCATTTCTTGATAGTTTGGTCAGCTGTGTTTGGTGGCCACTGAATTTTAAAATGATAACTGCATATCATCATAAATGGTATAGTGGTCTTTTTCTGATTTTCTGTATTAACTTAGTCTTGGAGCCTAATTTTTCACTCCACTCACAGAAGGAAAACTGCTCTTCTGGAAGAATTTTCTGCAAGCACAGCTCTCCTTCTGTTTATGAATCATTGAATCATAGAATAGTAGAGTTGAAAAGGGCCTAGAGGCCATTGAGTCCAACCCCCTGCTTAAGGAATCCACCTTAAAGCATACCTGACAGATGGTTGTCCAGCTGTCTCTTGAATGCCTCTAGTGTGGGGGAGAGCCCACTACCTCTCTAGGTAATTGGTTCCATTGTCGTACTGCTCTAACAGTCAGGAAGTTTTTCCTTATGGCCATCGGAATCTGGCTTCCTGTAACCTGAGCCCATTATTCCGTGTCCTGCAGTCTGGGATGATCGCGAAGTGATCCTGGCCCTTTTCTGTGTGACAACCTTTCAAGTACTTGAAGAATGCTATCATGTCTCCTCTCAGTCTTCTCTTTTCAAGGCTAAACATGCCCAGTTCTTTCAGTCTCTCCTCATTGGGCTTTGTTTCCTGATCATCCTCGTTGCCCTGCTCTGAACCCCTTCCAGCTTGTCTGCATCCTTCTTAAAGTGTGGTGCCCAGAACTGGGCACCTTTCTCAAGATGAGAGGGGAACCAGTACCTTGCATGATTTACAAGCTATACTTCTTTTAATGAAGTATAAGGAAGTTCCTTCTGGAAGTTCCATCTGTGAATGAGGCAAAAAGTTGGGATCCAAGTTGCAATATCTTTTTATTTCCTCATTTCTCTATAAAAATCTTTAGACTAATGTAATGGAAACTTGATTTCTTTTTTTTTTTTGGTGGGGTCTCAATCTGATAGGCAGTCATTAATAGGTGGCAATAACATTGGAATTTCCCCACATATTTAGATTGATTGATTGATTGATTGATTGATCTTTGCTCCCTGTAAACATTAAAAAAATGGAACAGAAATACACATCAGAACAAGTGATCAAATCATATTCAAAAGAAGGTGGAATATAGCTTGGCTTGTTTCATAAGAATTTCTGTTCTTGCTGTGGGTTCTTGGTGTGTGTGTGTGTGTGTGTGTGTGTGTGTGAGAGAGAGAGAGAGAGAGAGAGAGAGAGAGAGAGAGAGATTATTTGCTGAACAGAAAGATTGTCTTGCTATTTGCATGCAAATTATTTTTGGAGATTGTTTAGAGATGAAAGCAACGGAAATTCTTAGATATCTTGGCCCAAATCCTGTTGGCTGGCTCTGGGTCTTTTGCACATGCAAAGTCAGCTAATAAGTAGTTTTCTTCCTGGTATGTTCATTAAAACCCTCTTGCCTGGTCACCTTTTAGCAGTTCCTGGGCTACTCTGTCTCCAAACCCAGCTCTTCTTTTTTGGTTTTATTCCCCATCCTCTTATCATGGATGCCATTGTCACATTGGATTGTTGTTGGAATGAAATATGAGTAGATACAGAAAACAGCCAGGCAGTGGTGTGGGTAGAGGTAAAAATCTTTCATATTACATTAGGACCTCCCATTAAAATTACTAGAGATTAAAAGCTATGTGAATTGTGAAATATAGACATGTATAACATGTCTTCCTAGGTATTGTAATTAAGTTGCTTCAAATTTCATTTCCAATTTCATTTCTAAGATATTTGGAAAAGTTTTGCTGTTAATATGTTCATGTGTGCTGTCACTTCATGAGTATGAAACTGTTTGAAAGTGGGTTAAATTAGTTGTGAGAGTTAGTAATTCACATATTTTTATTTTTGTGACAGGTAGGCATGGTTAAGAGAACTCCACAACAATTCTTTATTAGATATCATTGTGTGACTGCTATATTTTTATGAATGTGCCTTCATTTATAATTCCCTAAAGAAAGTTTATCCCATATGTACAATTAATGCCTTATGTAACCTACTTTACTTATGCGTATCTAATTCTCAAGAAAGAACTTTGATTTGAAAGCCTTGCAAATTAATTCTGTTGCCAATACCATTTTTAAAGTACATTTGTTTATATACTTTTGCTGCCATGCCTTCATCATCATGAAAAAAATTAATCATTGTTGCAGGAAGTATGTTCTTTATGCTATCAAGTCTCTCAGATTTTAGTTTAACCTGAGATGCCTTAATATATTTGTGCATGAAGATAATTGGACAGACTTTTAATTAGGGGAGTGATCCAGATTTGGGTGACTTCAGAACTATATTGGTCTGATTTGGAAAATTCAGGAGATGCCCGAACTGATGCGGTATTCCTCTGAAGCACATTGGATTCTAATTTAAACACTCCTTAAGCTTTATTAGCAATTCAGATTTGGAGGGACATAGAGACACAGGCAGTGTATTTGCAAAAATGGATACATTTCCCCTCAAAATGCCTATATAAAAAAACCCACCAGGTTGCGGGAAGGAGAGGAGGGGTGTTGTAGTTTGTGACTGGCAACTCTACTTCTAATCACAGTGAATGTTTTTACCAAGGTTCTCCAATCCCAGTGCTTTGACGCAAGGATATTGAAGTAATATATTACAGGACTATTCATGCTAGTTCTTACTCCAAGGAGGAACAGTTGTAAAAGAAGTTTTGTGGTGTCTGTTGGACCTAGGAGGGTGTAGCATTGGGTGCATGCTTGAAAAATGCTGGATCTTCAAGTCTTTTAGCTTCTGCTATGGTATGCTCAACATCCATCATCTTCCCCTGTCCTGTTCCACTTTTTATTATATTGTTGACAATTGAGCAGAAAACATAAAAGTCTTAAAGTGCAATCCTATGCATGTTTGGACAGAAACAACACCTACACGCCTGCATTCTTCAGCTAGCCCTGTATTGTTTTTCTTTCAAAATAACTCCTTCACCCCAGCACTTAATTCATCTGAAATTTTGTAGGTTTCTTGCTTAAGGACACTTCTGTGATGTCCCCCACCCCATTTTATCCTCATAACTACCCTGTGAGTGAGGTTAGGTTGAAAGTCGCTGATAGGCTCAAGGTTCCCTAGTGAACTTCATCATCACGGATTTGGTATTTAAACCTGGGTCCCTGGCCCTAGTGTGACACTGTACCCAATGTACCACATTGCTTAGATACCAGAGCTCAGCCATGGAATATGTGAGGTAATGATACAGTGTCTCTAAACATGTGCAGAATGCATTTGCGTCACCCATAAGCAAGTACAACCAGCTCTGTCCATCTTAGAGCAGAGGTAGGCAGTGTGGTCCCACTGGCACCAATGTGCCCTTTGACACATTTATTGGTGCTCATCAAGGTGACCTACTTAAAAAAATAAAACAACACATTTCCTTACCGACAGCTGGAATTGCTATGAAATAGTTGTCTGTATTTGTGCTCAACACCGTGGGTTCAAAAGAGTTGTTTAGTGTGTTGGGGCTCAGTCCCCACCTCTGCCTTGTACTCAGTCTTTTGGGTAGGTTACTTGTCCTTTGCCACCCCTTCCATTGCAACCATTTTGTGGTGGTGCCCAGGGCAGTTTCTCAAATAGCCAGATGCACATATGGCCTGAAAAGATTGCCTTTCCCTATCTTAGGGGATATCATCCTTCCTGGTTAGAGGATTTACCTCCAAGGAATCTTGAGCTCTGACATTCATGTATTCACAAAGTAAATCACTGCATTAATAATATTTCCCCCCTGTTCACTTAGTTTTTTCAACTTCTTTCCTTTCAGTTACATAGGACAATAATTTCACAGAACACTTTCAGATGTCTTAAAACTTCGCTCTGTGAATTTTGTTGGTTCATGTCACAACGTTTTATGTAAAACAAATTCTCATGGAAACTGGAAGTTGTACTGACTGTGACTAATAGTGAACAAATTCTTTGTTGATTGTATACCAGTGTATGCTAAAGATATGCATAACTAGAAATCTGGTACAGAAATATAAATAATACTTATCTTTAAGCCAGCATCTGTCATCTGCTTCAGCAGACAGTGTTTCTTTCATTCTTGCAAAAAAAAAAAAAAGCTGCAAGATTTATCGAGTAGCTTTGTTTCGTGCACTGTGAGGCTTAATCAGTTTTTATTAAATTCTAAATTAAAATTTGGCTTTCATAGTCTCTGCCTCCTCCTCCTCCTAGTTGTTCACTGAAATATGGAATGAGAAGAAAGATCATGACAGCTTCACAAGTGTAACCATAGGTGGTGGAGTTGCTGAATTTCCTTTGAGGTACTTCTTTTAGTTATGTTTCAGGAGCCCCTTTGAAATGTTTGTTTACTTTACAGCATGCAAAAGAGCAGTTAAAATATTGTTGGTAAATCATTTTCCCAGAGAACCTTTCTTTTAAGTGTTGTTAATTAAAAAATAATAATCCTGAAAGGATTGTTTGTATTTTGTGGACATTCATGATGCATGACTGTACTAATTAGAGCTTCATGGTAGCTTTAAGCATTAACTAATCCTCACATCACCCTTGGAGTTGTACCTACTGTATTATCTTAGTCAGGGAGGCTGGGTTGGTAATTTAGTCAAGGGTACATATCTAGTAAGTGGCAAACACAAGGTTAAAATGTGCCAAATAGTGTTAACTTCTTGTTTCATTCTTATCAAACTAAATAAAGATGTGCAAATAGCTAGCATAGTTAAAGTTTTGTGTATAGAAAATACACAAAGAGACTTCTTTGTGGCTTCAAAAGTTTTGCTGTTAAGAAGTTTTCCAAAACAACCAAGTTCAGGTCCTATTAATGCACATGCTGTAGATAATAGATTCAAGGATGATCAGTTTGAACTACTGAAGTGGAGCTTTACTGGTAATTTTAGGCATTAATGTTGATGTTTCTTTTACATGCATCATCCGACATAGGAGTGAGTTACAGGATTCAGACTATTTCTTTAAAATGCACTATAGAACTAAACTTTATAAAGGTTTTAATCATATCTTTTATATGGCTCAGTGTGAAGATGATATTGGATTCTCGTGGTATGAATGGAGTTCTTAGTAATTTTTGCAAGAGTTTTATTATGCTTACTTAAAACTAACCATGTATTCCCAAATCCAGAGTCCTGGATTGGGTTTACATTCTAGGGGGCAACTCTATCCAAAGGATTGCACCTGCATAGCTAACACGCCCATGGAAATTAGGGAGGAAACTATTAGGGGCAGGCTAGATTTGTGCCTGCACTGGAGTTCTGTACTTCAAAGAGATAGTTGAATTGGAGATTTGTAGTCTCATTAAACTAAGTATGTGTTTCTAACTTCTGTACTATCCAGGCTTTGAATTATCAGAAGCTGTTCTTGCTCATATTTCATACATTACTTATAGAATAAATAGTACAACATCTTACCTTAGGCCAGCTAACTGTTTGAAAGGGTTGCCAGTTTTTAAACCCATAGGTTCTGCGTTAGGTATAGACAAATGGGATCTGCAACAAAATACCTGCAGAGTCTTCTTGTTTAGGGTTCCAGCCAGCTAGCCATGTGTATTTTCTCATTGTCCCAGTATTCACACTATACTAGATTTTTTGGGGGGGGAAATGCAATATTTCCTCCTGGTTTTGCCATTACATTTGCTGTACTCCCTAGAACATGGTTTGCTCAAATGCCGGTCAGCACCCTTCTTCACATCCTCCTTCCAACAGAAAGAATCCTTAAGTTTTGTCTTGAGATTTTAGCTGGACTGGATGCTGAGGTGAAACTAAGAAACTACTTTGAGACAATTCAGTTTCCATTTCTGTTGAATTTCTGCCATTTGGAAGCTAGATGCTTCTCATGCCCATTACCCAGATTTTTAAAAGCAGAATGTCCTGCAGAATGTCCTGCAGAAATGCTAGGTGGTTCTGCCCATTGCATGTGGACTTGATGCTTTCTATTGCCTTTGAATAGAGTCTTGGACGGTTATCTTGTGAAGGCTAGATTGCAGTAAGGGCACACTTCCAACTGATCTTTGAGTTAAGCTGTATGTTTTTGATCGTTCTTCTGTTCTTTTTAAGCTAAAAGTTTGCAGTCTCCTTCCATTGGTAATACATGCAAATTCAATGTGGAATTGAGGATCAATGCTGTTCTTGTCACCCTTATATGGTCACAATGCAGTTCTCGTAAAGTTATGCTACTTTAGTATGGAGATGTCTGAGTATTTGGAACCATCGCAAATAGGATGCTGATGGTTAAATAAGCTTGAAGTCAGAAGGGTGTGTGTGTATGTGTGTGCATTTGGCAGCTGGACAGTACATACTGTATCACCATCTGACAATAGCGCTTTAGACATAATGCCAAGTGTTTGTAACAAGATAGTGCTGTTATTGTACTTGATTTTCAACTTTTCCTTTACGTACCGTACATTTTTTTCTTATTCTATGAACAATGCATTGCATGCTTTTTGTACTTCTCTAAACAATTCAGACTCGTAACTTGAGATAGGTCTGAAGTCCATCATGAGCTACTTCCACATTATGATTTTAATTCAAAGGAGTGCTCCTGTAGAGCACTCTCCAGAGTAAAATTTGAGCATAGTCAGAATGTATACAAATGTCTACATATCTAATTTTAAAAAGTTGCTTTTTAACAGATAGCCTATCTACACTACTCCTTTAAAATTGTTTATAACAGTTTTAAACCGGTTAATAACGGTTATTAACCGGTTTAAAACTGTTATAAACCGTTTTAAAGCAGTAGTGTAGATAGGCTCATATACAATTCCAACTGAGACAAACTAATAAGCTTTTATATTATATCAATGTAAAACACAAGCTTCCAAACATTATTAAAATTTAATATTAACAAAAGAGTTGATTAGGAAGAAGTGGGAGAAATGGAAGGGGAAAGGAATACAAGGTTGCTACACACTAGAACTCTTTAATGCTGCTAAGCATTGCTGTTCTGCAATCAGCTGGATTTGGAATTAAAATGGAGGTTCTAACAATACTTAATATAGTGCTATATTTATCTAGGAGTAATCTTCCCAAAGGTCAAGATCCTTTACTCACAAGTAAGTCCATTCAGCACTGGTTCCCTGCATCATTAAATAGAAGTTTCTTCCTTACAGATTCTGCAAAATGCCCCCTTTTCTTTATTGCTAAATGGTCCTATTTCTCTATAAAAGAAAGGGTGTGTGTAAAGGAAATAGTAATTAAACCTCCCCTTCATTAGGAACATAAATTGCCTAATTAAGAAGCACTTCATCATGAATCCTCCAGCTGCACTACACAGGAAACAATAAATAGAAAGTTCTTGTTAGCAAGAAAGTTTAAATAAAAGGTACAAGAGCCTTTAAAAGCTTCAGTAGCAAAAGAATGTAAGACAAATACAGCAGATATGGAGTGGATAGTGAACAAATGACTCTTTCAAATACATTAGTTAATAATTGCACATAGTAGGATGGATAAAGACTTTGTCATGCCTGCAGTAGACTTAAGTAAATCATGATTAAATCTCATGGATTTTAATGGGTCTACCCTAAGCATGTCTAAGTCTGTATCCAACCTAATTAGGTAAAGTTGCTATTTCTGATCTAGTTGTAACTAAGGTAACAGATCTTCCTTAAACAATGAACAATTCTATATAAACCCATACTTTCCACATTCCAGGTTGACTCTCAATGCATAATATCTCTTTGCTCCAAATAAGACAGAACGTATGAGTAAATGCCCAAACTTTGAGCTTTGTGCAATTATTTGCTAGCTATGTTTAGCAGCAACTATAGTTAGAAGCACCCTGAATTTTTACCCATAAGATATAGAGCTGTTAATACTGTTGGATCGTTTAATGATTGTAAACTGAATCCTCCATTTTGAACAGCTATCCACAGTTTTTAAAAGCAAATGCAGATCCTCCTGAGGTATCTTATAAGAATGCTGTGCTGGGTTATTAAAGACAGACCTTGTAGAATATAAATTATACGAAGTAAAATGACTATTGTATTGTGGTAGTCCATCTATTCTTGCATAAAGAAGTATGGCTGGCAGACCAAGCTGAATTGTCTCATTTTAAACTATTTTAGGGTGAGATTAGGGACAGGTAGATAATGAAAAAGATAGTGGCTTATTACTTCAACTCATGGTTTATATGATTGTTTTCCACCATTTGGCTAGAACAGAAGAACAAGATTGCTTGGTTTTTTCCTGTTTTGAAAGACTGGCCCATTTTCGTTTGTCTTAGGCTTCCTTTCATTTAAGTGCATTTAAGGTTAAAATTAGAGATCAGTTGTATTCACAGGATGCTAATAAAGTAGTGGAAACCATTCACAAACAGGATTTAGTAGGTGGTACCATCTTTATAAGGGAGAGCATTTTTTCTCTCATTTTAATTCCTTGACTGACTCTGAATTAAGCAGTCATTTATGGAATTATACTGCAAGACTACGCCATCTTCATATTTGGATGGGAGGTATGAAAAGGTTCCCATATTGCAAAATCTTGTATACGTGGGGCTCCACAAATAGAGGATATTATTCATTATATATTCTTCTGTGAATTGTATACCAGTCCCAGGAAAAGATTTATTGCAACTGTGTTGGGAGGAATATCTGAGCAGAAGTCAGCTAACATGATGTTGAATTTCACTCATAGTTATTATAAGATGTAGGCTCATTATAAAAAACAAATAACAACAGATTTCTCATCTTGTGGAGAGATTTCCCTTAGAGTATACTCAAAAGGAATATATTAAAGGTCTTTATAAGATCATCTAACATAAATTAAGCTTTGAGCTAACAAATGTGACCTTGTTTACTTTGTGTCATGGATATGAATAGTTTTCATGAATTAAATTGGTGGGATGCTTCTGAATTCTGAAAGGGACAAAAACAATATTGTTTTAATAGGTTATATAGGCATTAAATCAGTATATAAGTGATAACAAATACGTTTTAAAACATTTAAAGCTACAATAATCAGAAAACACGATCTTATTGCTAATGACAGGTCTGCACAGTTTTTTGTAAATTTATAGAGTAGTATTCTATTGTGCCGATGTGCTCACACTGGGACCACCATTTGCACAATGGGGCTTTGGTACTTCTAAAAGAATAATCCAAAACAAGGGCTACCAGAATGGGGCAATTCAGTGGAGCTTGCAGAAGGGACTCTGCCGATCTGTCCTGATTAGAAAAAAAGTGAAGGTTATTCCAGGGTTTCCACTCATTTCCAGAACCAGTGGAGGCTGAGATTGACAGTTCAATCCTATAAATGTCTACTCAGAAGTAGGCCCCATTAGTTCAAGAGGGTACAGGATTGCATCCTAAAATTACTTCTAAAAAAGTTTACCTGAATCTTTGAATATTGCAAATAGGTTATGCAACATAGTTAGCTCCATCAGATGAGCATTTTATTGCACACTCGTCACTGGGAACTCACAGATTTTCGTGGGTCACTCTCATGACGTCTGCCTCCTGCTCCTTCTAGCCTTCTTCGCGCGACAAAAAACCACCCCATTAAATCCGATATAGTTTTTCTGAAGCAAAATGGGCCGCCATTTCCTGCTGTGTGCAGGAAAAGCAGTGTGATAAAAACACCCATGTTGTCTTTGTTTACTTCCTCTTCAGCATGTGAAAGAAAGAGGAAGCTGCTATCTCAGAAGCACAATTCACTTTGCAGCTGGATGTAGGGCTGAACAAGGAGGCTGCGTTGCTCGCTGGGGAAGGACCTTGCTGATTGAAGTTAGCTGAGCAGAGAGGGAAGAATTCTGTGCAAGAGAAGGTGAAAAGGAAATGCTTTTCCTTTTCTGTGGTGTCCCCCCCCCAGCTGCTGTCCTTTTCACTTCCAGTGGTGACCCAGAATGAATGTTCAGTTCACCTCATCTCTTGCCCACTGACGCTGCACCTGCCTCTTTTTCCCCTTTTACCATGAATGGGGCCAGCTTTGGAGCACATTACTTCCTCTTTCTTCTCCATGATTGTCATCCCTGTGAAGGAAGAGGAACTATTATGGAACAGCAGCGGGGGGAAAAGCAACGGTAGGGAAATGTGATTCCCCCCCCCACTCCCCATCTGATGATCCCCAGTATTTACTAGATCTAGCAGTGACAACTTAACTTGTTAAAGATCTCATGATACCTTTCAGAAAAGTGAAGTTGCATTAATTAAAAAGATTCTTAGCTAAATGTCAATTTGAAAACTACATTCTGCCAGCTGTTTTTTTGTTAAAGGTGATATTCTTATCTTCCTGTCCTAAACACCCATGTTAAATTCTTGTGTGAAGCTAACCCCCTATTGTATTTTAAACAGTGTGGAATATGTGTGAGTGTGTATATATCTATCATCTGTATATCATTCTCAAATAGCACACTGAGGTGGTGAATGCCAACAGGATTGGAACCAAAACAGGGCCACTGAGAAATAAGCAGGAGGTAATCAGCATGCTCAGGAAACCTCCATGTTTTGCAGAAATACAAGATATCTGTAAAAAAAAAAACCCAAACCCCCAACTATTGGGGGCAACCCTCCTCAAAAGAGCCCAATAAAGACTGTGAGTGCTCAGTAGCCACAGAATGTTGAGTTTCAGTTTAAAAGAAAGCTAGAAAACCTGTGTGCACATGCGTGCGTGTGTGCATGTGGGTGTGCGCATGTAGGCTCATTTGTGTGTATGAGGAATGAAGTATTATGGAGGCACTGCTGTTACAAGATGAGGATACGTCACAAGATTTGGTTGTAGGTTGCTGTGTGTGTGTGTGTGTGTGTGTGTGAGTGATATTTGCTACTTCTGTCCACTAATCGGGGTCAGTGCCAGCAGCAGAAGAGGTGATGGCCAGAAATAACTAGGCTATATGAGATGCAGTGCCCTGGGCATCACTGCTTATAGGAACCTTCTAGCCACTGTATATCATATTGCCTAGATACTAGTGCTCCCACTGCTGTTGTGTCCTCAATTCCCAGAAAACAAGTAGAGAGAAGGGGTTATGCTACAGCAAGGGCAGGGTGAATCTGGAGTGAGAGGTAATAAGTATTGGAGTCGATAGGGGTTGGGAGAATATCCCACTCCAGCCATGAAATTTCATAGATTTTTCTTCAGTTTGGATAAAAGCTAGATGTAGGAATGACACAAATTTTATTTGCAGGCTAGATTTCTTCTCTGCCCTATTCCAAAGGTCTGAGACTGTGATAATATTTATTTATTTATTTATTTATTTATTTATTTATTTATTTATTATCTTTCTTTCCTCCAAGCAACCTCATGAAGTAAGCTAGACTTCAGAAATGATAATGTGCATTCTATTAGGCTTTGTTGGCTGACTAAGGTTTTTCACTGAACCTCCAATATTCTGTCTACTGTGCTATATCAAATTCTGGATATGGGGATAAAGGATATGTGAATGACTGTTCCATGCCTATCACCACACTGTGTTTGTGGCTGGGCTAATAATTGCACTAGGGACTTTTCACCCTCTAAATCAGTGGTCTTCAACTGGTCCAGACCTGAGACTCACCTCGGACTCCCAACCTGTAACATGGGACCCACTTTTACAATTCTGTTAGTGTAGGGATTCTGTTAGTGTACCGGCCACCCCGCTGCCTATCAGACTCCCTGGCCGAGCACATGGAACTAACTGGTCTCGGAGCTAGTGTTGGATTTGCCCAGGCTTTTGGTCCTGGGTGACTTCAACATCCCATTCAGGACCAGTTTGTCAGGAGTTCAAGGCATCCGTGACAAATATGGGCCTATCCCAATTGGTCTCTGGACCTACACATTCAGCAGGTCACACCCTCGCTGCTGTTTTCAGTTCTGAACAGACAGATCTGTGGGCGGAGGTGAGAAATACCTCCGTGTTGTCATGGACAGACCATTTTCCGTTCAGGGTTAGTATCATGGCTACCACCCGCCCCTACAGGGTGGTGGACCGATTAAGATGGTTCGCCTTCGAAGGCTGATGGATCCTCTTGGATTCCAGAAAGCCTTAGAGGGTGCTATGGCTGGTATCGTCAACGATCCTGTAGAAGCCCTGGTTAACAGTTGGAATCAAGATCTAGCTAGGGCTATCGACACGATCGCCCCCAAACGTCCTCTCTGACCTGCTCCTAATCAGGCACCTTGGTATACTGAAGATCCCAGGGAGCTGAAGCGGGAAGGACGACGACTGGAGCACCGATGGCGGAAAACTCGACTTGTATTCGACAAGACACGACATAGAGAACATCTTCGTTCCTATGGAGTGGCAATACGTGCAGCAAAGAAAGCTATCTTCTCTGCACGCACTGCGTCTGCGAATTCGTGTCCAGCAGAACTGTTCAGGGTGGTGAGGGGTCTAACTCAGGCACCTTCCCCCCTGAACCCGATTTTACAGCCTTCGGCAGTTCGCTGTGATGCCGTTAATGACCATTTCACAGATAAAATCTCTCGGATAAGAGCTGACATAGACGCCGTCATTATAGCAGCAGCTGACAATGGAGTGTCCAGTAACTCCATGAGTAGAATTACATTGGATCAGTTTCAGTTGTACTGAGGATGTGGACAAGCTGCTTGGACAAGTGAGGAGGACGACTTGCCCTCTCGATCCCTGTCCTTCTTGGCTGGTCGTCCAGGGAGGAGATGCAGTTTGATTACATCTACAACATAGTATTAATGCATCTCTCAGGGAGGGGAGTTTTCCAACATGTTTAAAAGAGGCGGTAGTACGGCCGCTTCTAAAAAAGCCCTCCCTGGACCTTAATAACTATAGGCCAGTATCAAATCTTCCATTTTTGGGCAAGGTGATCGAGAGGGCAGTTGCCTTCCAACTCCAAGCAGTTTTCGATGATACAGATTTTCTAGACCCATTTCAAACTGGCTTCAGGGCAGGATACGGAGTTGAGACCGCTATGGTTGCCTTAGTGGATGATCTACGCCTGAGTGTTGACAGGGGGAGCGTGTCCCTGTTGGTACTTTTGGACCTCTCAGCAGCTTTCGATACCATCGACCATGGTATCATTCTGGAACGCCTGAGGGGATTGGGAATCGGGGGCATTGTGTTTCAGTGGTTCCGGTCCTACCTCTCGGGCAGGTTCCAGATGGTGATGCTTGGGGATAGCTGCTCTTCAAAGAAGGAGCTGCTATGTGGTGTACCACAAAGTGCCATCCTTTCCCCAATGCTGTTTAACATTTATATGAAACCGCTGGGAGAGATCATCTGGAGGCATGGGGCGGGGTGCTATCAGAACCCTGATGACATCCAAATATATTTCTTTATGCCTCTGACAACAGCGTCAGCTAAGGATAGTGTGTCTCCTCTGAATGAATGCTTGGAGGCGGTAATGGGCTGGATGAGGAAAAACAAACTGAAGCTGAATCCAGACTAGATGGAGGTGCTTGCTGTCAAATGCCCCAACCTGGGTTTGGAGGTGTGTCAACCAGTTATGGATGGGGTTACACCCCCCCGAAAGACTGTGTTTGCAGCTTTGGGGTACTCCTGGATCCGTCGCTCCAAATGACAGCTCAGATAGATGCGACGGCCAGGAGTGCCAGCTGCGTCCATTCCTAGAGTTGGAAGACCTAAAGATGCGCTGGTAACTTCGAGGCTCGACTTCTGCTACCTTTGTGCCTAGTCCGGAAACTTCAACTAGTTCAAAATACGGCAGCCAGATTGGTCACCGGTACACCTAGGGGTGACCACATAACACCAATCTTAAAATCACTACACTGGCTGCCAATTAGTTTCCGGGCGAAGTATAAAGTGTTGGTTATTACCTTTAAAGCCCTACATGGTTTGGGTCCTGGTTACCTGTGGGATCGTCTTCTCCTGAATAATCCGGTTGAAGACCATTGCTCTAAATCTTCTGTTCCTAAATAAACTATACCAGTTCACCTCGCTACAGCAATAAGAAGTTGAGGTTGAGAGATCTTTGGAGCTAGGGCTTTAGCTCCGTAGTTGGTGGTGTTTATCAACTTATATATATATATATATTGCTTTGAGGGGAGAATAGAGATGGAGTTCCAAAGCACTGACTCATATAGTCACAGTGAAGTGCTAGGATACAGCCATTTCCTACTTTTGTTTGAAAATCAACTAACTGAGCCTGCCGGATGCAAATACTCAGCTGCAGGGCTTTGTGAAAGGAAATGCTTTTTGGTCTTTATTGATTACCAAATACTATTTACTGACTGTTTTGTACTTGTAAGTGGTAAACAATTCACTACATTGCATTTTGTGTACAGTTATGGATACTGCAGCAACCTGAACTGATGATTTCTAAAGGCAATTAGAGTAGAAAGTCTTTCTCGTGAGAATTTCAAGCTGTCCTGGAAGTAGGGTCACTATGTGTCCTATTATACAGAGGAAGAGCAGTACTCTGTTGGAATGGCTGTCAGCAGGGCCTAAGCATCAGTTTTTGGGATCCAATACAAACTTGTAACACAGTCTCCCTCCTGGTGAAATCAGTTTTCATATGTACAGTCTCATGAGTCATGATTCTGAGCCTGCATTTTCTACATTTCTGAAATTATACCATGGTCCACACTGGGGCTTTTCTTTTATGTCCACCTTTTTTTGCTATGTCTGTTTAATATAAATCCAGTCTGAAGAATAGTTCTACAAATCTTTCTGACTATTTTGTGACTTTTTGATTGGCCCTTCCTCAACCTGGTGCTCTCCAGATCTTTTGAGCTATTAGAATTCCTGACCATTGACCATGTTAGCTAGGCCTGATGTGAGCTGAAGTCCAAAACATCTGGAAGGCACCAAGTTGGGAAGGATGAATTAATGTATTGTCTGAGACAGACTGCAGAAGGGCCTTGTCTGTTTTGAACAACTTGAGGATTGATTGACTGATTAATTTGTGTTGGTTCTCTTGGTTAACCTTCTTACATTTCTGACTGCATGAAATGTTCATGCTTATACATGGAGGTGTACACTAGTTATTTAGTCAGATATAACTTTGGCCTATAAATCAACAACACTGGTTCCCACTGTCCCTGAGATCAATGTCTCTGGTGTTTTGCCCCTCCCACGAACTCTCCCTCCATTCCTTATGCCTATACACAAGGAACTTTGAGAGTGGTAGTTCTAAGTGAACTTGCCACATAGATAAGCACAAACCTTTTTGTCTCTAAAAGTATCAGTCTCTTTGCATCTCCATCTCTCAGTTCCCTTCATTTCTTTCTTCAGTCTCTTCAATTTCTGTCTGTCCACTTGTTGTTTTTTACTTCTCCACTGACTTGAGAGGCTAGAATGTGCAGGGTTTTCATTCTAAGAAATTTACAGTTCAATCCTGTGCATGTCTACTTGGACATAAGACCCACTGAGTTCCATAGAACTTATTTCCAAGTAAGTGTATATGGGATTACTATTTTAGAAATGTCCTATTTTTTCAAGTTTCAAACTAGTAGAAATATAATACACCAAAATAAGACTTAAAAACCAAAACTTGAGGACATTCTAACCTTTATTTGCTAAAAGCATATATAACTTTATAAATTGTGTTTATAGTCAGTTCCATATTGCATGAGTCAAAAATCAGAAGTATTTTAGTATTTTGAAAAAAAAATTGATGAGGCATGGGCAAACTAAAAAGAAATAAAAGGGGGAAGTGTAGATCTGGCACTGAAGGGTTAGGAAGCTACTGAGGAGCAAAAGCTCCTGTTTAGAATGCATAATGCCAAATTGTCCTTCTCCACCCACTTCTTTTGCTTTTTGTCTGCCTTTCCCCTCGTAAGCCAAAATTAAACACAGTAGAGTTTACTGTTTGCTAATCACCATGTGTTTACTTTCTCTTCCAAAACTGAAGTTGCCAACCAATACATTTCCTACCCGGTGCTATGAATCTGTCCAAATAAACATGGGAAGTAGTAAAACAATGACACCACAAGAAAATACATCCTCATTCATGAAACAGTCTTGCAAGATTTTCATGGAATTTGGTTGTGAAAGCAGAATGTCATGTGGACACATAGGACTGTAAAAAATAAGGTATTTGGAGTTACTTAAAGCTACAGATATTAACACTAATTAAGAATGTAAGAACAATGCTGGATCAGACCAAGGGTCCATCTAGTCTACTCTTCTGTTCACACAGTGGCCAACCCGCTGTTGACCAGGAACCCACAAGCAGAAGACGGGTGCAACAGAACCTTCCCCCCATGTTCCCCAGCAACTGGTGTACTAACTCTAATACTGGAGGTAGCATATAGCCATCAGGACTAGTAGCCATTGATAGCCTTCTCTAGGAATTTATCCACTCCCTTTTAAAGCCATCCAAATTGGTGGCCATCGCTACATCTTGTGGTAGCGAAGTTATAAAATATAACATTAACTATTTTTTTTCTAAAAAAGCAATACAATGCTGATATGCTCAGTGTTTTTATTTGTGTAGCTTGTGAGGATTTTACCCAGCATAACTTCTGCATCCTGTCTCAATCATACTTGTTTATAAACGTAGTCTTCAAATTCAAACTAAAGAGTAAGTTACAGGAAAATTGCATAATAAGCCTTGACAATTACTATGTAATATTCAGGTTCTGGATTAGATGATACAAAAAGTCTTCATACATGATCAGTGGGGCTTAATTCTGAGTAGACAAATATGGGATTACTCTCCAAATGTGTAGGGTGACCAGATAAAATCCAGGTCAGGGCTCATGTAACTTTAACAGTTGTAGAGAAAAGGGAATTTCAGCCAGTGTCATTTGTATGCAGTTAGTTCCTGGTGAAATTCCTTCTTCATCACAATAGTTAAAGTTGCAGGGGCCCTGCCCTCTTTTGTATATGGTCACTCTAGTATAGTGCCTGCACCTTTAACTGTTGTGATGAAGAGGGAATTTCACCAGGAACTAATTGCATACAAATGACACTAGCTGAAATTCCCTTTTCTCTACAACTGTTAAAGTTACATGAGCCCTGACCTGGATTTTATCTGGTCAGCCTACAAATGTGCATATGAGTAAAACAATAGTTCTGAAGACAAAGGGATACTTTATCCATGGTCATAGCAAGTTCTATAAATCAACCAGCAGATAGATGGATAGATAGATCCTGGCAAAGATTGGGGCATAGTTTAATCAATTAAATTAAATTATTAATTGACTTTTTCTAGAAATATCATTTTGTTAGGAAATACAATCTGGACAAACAAATTCTATTATCTGATCTAGCTAAACATTGCAGGCCCTTGTTAATCAAGTAATCTTATGAACTTCATCCCTTTCCTGCCTTACAAGCAAGGATTTGGCTGATAATTTTTGTACAAAAATTATACTTCAAAGTATATTTTACCAATCAAAATCATATAAATTAAAATGGTTTAATATTTTAAAACCCTGAAGTTATTCATAAACTTTCTACAGACATATAATGAGTACATCTACTTATTTAGTCTTGGCGAATCTCACTTTCTTCTCTGTATTTTGCTTACTTTTATAAGCATGTTTTAAGGAACAGAGGGTGATTCTAAATCTCCACAGCCATTGTAAACAACAAACCTTGTAGTGCTGTATGTGTTGTCTGCTGGGTAATACAGCAAACACAGGGTTAAACAGGAAATTGGTATATGTTGTACTGGCCATTTAGAGTTGCATGATCTCTAATCCCTCAGCAGATGCTTTACTACAGTCTCATTATCGCTTAGAAGTGGCCTTGTATGAGAGAATTCACCCAAGCAGAAGTAGCCCAAACACTACTGACTTGCCTACAACTGGTTGGAAAAGGGATATATTGTTAATTTAACTTCAGAGCATTTCTGGGTATGCACGTGTGTGTCTTCCTGTCCTGGGTTACTTTTTTCTCCTTTTTTTGCTTAAGAAGATGGTGACTCGCTGGAGTGGCTTTTATAACTTTAGGTTCACAATTGGCTGTCTGATTATGTTTTGGCACAGCTTTAAAAACAATTAAAAAAAACTTGACACAGCTTTCAGCCACATTATGACATTTTAAAAAGCCTTTACATTACTGTAATACTATATTTGGTGAGCAAGAACAAGAAAAAAGATTTCAGTTCTTTGCTTTTGTTAACTCCATTTTTTGTTCTCGGTGAAAATAGAATAGGGTTTTGTTAACAAGAACTGAAGATCTGCCACCTTCCAAAGTAAGGTTTCTTAATGTGCAAGAGATTAAGTTGTCAGTTTATATACGCTGCTTTTATGCATATAGTGCTCTTGTATGCACCTTCACATGTCTTGTCATAAAGCATATAATTAGCTGCATTTCACCACCAGCAGTCATTCTTTAGTTAAAACCTGTTGTAAAGCTCTTACTAATTAAAAAGAACATACAAGGAAAATGAAAAACACAGCTTGGGGGTAAAAAAGTGTTTGCATTAGTTTTGCATTTGCACAATAGAGTAAACAATTCAGTTAGGTCAATAATAATAATAATAATAATAATATAACAGGAGGATGTAAAATTCTGGCAGGAATGGACTATACGAATAGACACAATACAACTGCAAAAATAGTTCACCAACAACTGGCCATCAAATTCAACCTTATCAAACAACCAACACTATACTTATACATATTCACCTGAAACAATCCTGGAAAATGCAGATCATAAAATATATACTGGGACAGAACAATTCATACGGACAAGACAATACCTTGCAACCGACCAAACATAACGTTCATAGACAAAAAAGAAAAACACATATACCTTATTGACATAGCAATACCGAATGACAAAAATGTTGTTGAAAAGGAAGAAGAAAAGAGAGACAAATATACACCACTTGCCATGGAAGTCAAAGAACTATGGCAACAGGAAAAGGTCACGATTATTCTGTTAATCACATCAGTCACTG
This sequence comes from Anniella stebbinsi, assembly GCA_029215795.1. NCBI lineage: Eukaryota > Metazoa > Chordata > Lepidosauria > Squamata > Anniellidae > Anniella > Anniella stebbinsi. Next base: position 93,400,644 of record JARDYH010000002.1, on the reverse strand, counting down.
GCATCACATAAAAAAAAATTATACAGAAAACCTCCAGAAACTGGACCTACCAGAATACATCCACACCAACATCCAGAAAGCAGTCATGATTAAAACATGCTCGATCATCAGGAAATTCCTGAATCAATAAAAGACAGCATGACTTGGAAAAACCCATCATGTCCGTCTAGAAAAACCACCACGAGCGAGAAAGAGATAATAATAATAATAAATTTTATAACCCCTCCAAAAGAGGAATAACTCAAAGAAGTTTACAAAATACAAAGCAAAACAATAACCAATAATAAAAATACATTTACAGTGAGGTAAAAATAGCAGGAAAGATAAAGAGCCAAAACTAACTAACAGTACATTCAATTAAGCATCAACAGAATCAAATGCTTGTTTAAAGAGAAATGTCTTTAATTACCAGCAGAAAACAAAGATGAAGATAACTTAGTATCTTGGGGCAGCGAATTCCACATATGGGGTGTCATCACTGAGAAAGCCCCCCTCTCGTGCATTGTCTGTAGACATCAACGTAATCAAGAGGGTCACAGCAGTTTGCATGGGAGTAGCCAGGTCCCACGTTCCTTAGGGCGTTAAAAGTTATAAGTATCAGCTTGAATTGCACTAGGAAACAAACTGGCAGCCAGTGCAACTAGCTAATCTCAGCACTTTGCCTCAATCAAAGTTCTAGCAGCTGTATTCTAGATCTAGACTAGTTGAAGTTTCTGAGTAGTAATATGTTGAGCATGTTACGGTAGTGTATTTGAAATGTAATGGATGCATGGCTAAGAACGTATGTAACTGGTACATTAGTCGAAGCTGAGCAAAAGCATTCCTGGCCACAGTCAATGCATGACCATCTGATAACAAAAGTCAGTCTAAGAATACTGCAATTTATGAGCCTGATCTGTTAAGGAGAGTGCAGCCCTGTTTAGAGGCTGACTAACAACCTATTCCTGGGCTGACCGACTTCCCTCTCCACCTGTTAGTGTGGAGAGGGGAAGAGTCTGCACTTTGGGGGGGTTCTAGTCACCCACCTCATTCCATAGTAGGGCTGTTAACAGCAAGTAGCATGTGCTCATTAGCATTATGATGTGTCAGTGAACTGTGAAGAGACACAAAGTATGGAACACAAAGAAGGACCTCTCCGTTCTTAGGGAGTGGGCAGGCTGGTAAGGAAGAAGGTGGTCCCTAAGATACCCTGAACCAAAACCATTTAGGGCTTTAAATGTAATCACCAACCCTTTGAATTGTGTTCACAAACAAAGTGGTAGCCATTGCAGGATTGTTGTAACATGAACTCATGGGCAAGAACATTCTAGTTGCATTCTGGACAAAATGAAGTTTCCAAAGACTCTTCAAAGGTAGCTGTGCATTGAGCACATTGCAAACCCACCTTTATGTAATTAAGGCATGTGTTACTGTGGCCAGATCTGACTTTCTGAGGAATGGGTGCAGATGGTACACCAGCCTAAGTTGGGCAAAGGTATTCCTGGCCACCACTGCCACCTAAGCATCCATATGCAAAGCTGAATCCAGAACTTGCCCAGTCTGTGAACATGATTCTTCAAATGAAGTATGACACCATCCAAAACAGGTTGAATCCTTATTCCAGAGTCTGTCTGTCTCCTAATCTAGGAGCACTTTTTGACTAGGATAAGTTTCAGTTCATTAGGCCTCATCTAAGAAATTCTTTGTGTCTCTCAATTCTGCCTCAAAGCACCAATTCATGGAGCTCCACATCATATTATAAATTTACATCAGTATCAATATATATTATATATTAAAGCATAATTATGTTTGCAAAAAGCAGTTCTAAAAATGCCAGTGCCACATTTCTTAAGGCTGCTTGGTTCCTTAGAGTTGTGTGGGAAGGATGAGGCTAAAGTAGCTCAGGTGATTTGAACACTACACCCTACCATTGTAACTGAATACACAGGAAGCAACTCCGATGAGGAAGCAAAATTTGTAGATAGTTTTCTGAGTGGCCTGGTCTCATGAGATGGTAATCAAACTCTCAGAACTTCATTTTCTTTTACAAATAACTTAATGAAATTATATAACTTGCATAGCTACAACACTGTCCATTCTGAATATCTTCAATAAACATAGTAAATCACCTTTATCCAGAGGCTAGGTTACCTATTGGGCTATGTTGTGAATAAAACTAATTTATTTCCAGTTTTACTGTTTACTCCTGTTGAAAGATACAAAATAAATTAGTGCATGCAGAAGTTATGCTCTCAAACATAAAATGAGTCAAACCACAAGCTTCAGCTGGAATGCTGCCCAAAACAAGAGTGCTTTTAAAAAAAATGCATACATACATATGATGATACAGAATATTGACCCACTTTAATCAGGATACAAGGTATTGAAACTGATTTGCAAATATAGGCATATTGCTGTGTACAGGGTCGTTATCACACGGGCAGTTTTAAGCACACCCACCTCGACTTTGCTCCACTTCTTCAGCGCTGGGCTAACATGACGTTATCCCAGTCCTGCTGCTCTCTCACCCTGAGGTCGCAGGTTTTAGTTTCTGTTTTGATTTATCCTTCAGCGGGCAAAGTCCGAAACAGGCAAAGTTCAACAGGCCAGGCTGAGGTATCGCAGCTATACTGGCCATGTGTGATTCAAAACTCGAATATGAAACGGAGGGGGAAGCCTTAGAAGCAACCTGGGGGGAAAATAGTAGGTTTGATAAAGCTCCAGGTATGCATCTTTATTCAGAAGTAGGCCTCAGTGAGTTCACAAGGTTGTTCTCCTATATTGTAGCAATTCCACAACTTCCTGTTATACATCTGGTATTGCCTCATTTTTAGAACTGATGCCCACCTGAAATAGATTGATTGTGGAATTTGAATGAAAAATTATTTTTGATGACACTTTAGATATTAAAAACTTGCTTCTTTCAATACCTTAAAATGATATGCTGTCATTTTTCAAAATTTGGGGAACAGCTGCTTGTACCAAGGTGTCTAGAGCTCCTGGCTTTAGAAAAAAGGAGTTCTACACTCGGTGAAGTTCCACATATGAATTCTGTGGCTGCCCAAAGCAAAGTCTGGGAACATTCTAGAGCTCTAGAATATTTGTTTCCAGATCTTAGTTGGGCATTGCCCCCATTTTGTTGTTGTTTCTATTTGATTTCCCCCTCCCATTGCAACCCACCATTCCACATTCCAGCACCCTCAGGAAAGGGTTTTTTTTTGGTGAGGAATTTCCTTTGCTCAAGTACTGCATTGGATACCACCCTATCAGTTGATCTTCTTCTTAATAGAGGTGATTTTTGCATTCATAAATTAAACCACAACTGCATTCAGGTTATAAAAGGAAAATGATAATCCTTAGTGGATGATCTACATGAAGAACTGGGCAGAGTGATCTGTTCCTGTTGGTTCTGCTGAACTTCTTGGCAACTTTTGATACCATCAACCATGGTATCCTTCTGAGGCATCTCTCTGGGATGGGACTTGGAGGCACTGTTCTACAGGGGCTCTGGTTCTTCTTGGAGGGGCAATGAATTCCTCTTAGATGCTGTGACCATTGCCTGTGTTGTCCCTTGGGGTTCCATCTTGTTCCCAATGCTATTTAACTTATACATGAAACCACTGTGAGAGGTTTCCAGAGTTTGTGGGTTTGGTGCCACCAGTACACTCATGACATCCAAGTCTTCCTCGCCTTTTCATCTGAATCCAAGGATGCTGTTCTGTTTCTAAATCAGTGTCTGATTTAGAAATCAATGAACTGGATGAGGATGAAAAAATGGAAGCTTAATCTAGACAAGACATATGTGCTCCTGGTTAGTCAAAAAGCAAGTCAAGGAATAGGGATTCAAACTGTGCTGGATGGGCTTATCTTCTCTCTGAAGACTCAGGCTAGTAGTTTTGGTGTACTCCTGGATTCAGCCCTGAGCCTCAATCCCCAAGTTTCGGTGGTGCCCAGGAATGCATTTGCACAGTTAGGCCAGTGCACCACCTCACCTCACCTGTTCCTAGAGATGTCTGATCTGGGCATGGTCACATCCTGGTTAGCTTACTGTAACACACTCTACATGGCGCTGCCTTTGAAAATTGTTCAGCAACTTCAGCTGGTACAAAATGCTGCAACCAGATTGTTGACTGGGGCTGGTTGCAGGACCATTGCTCCCTAGTTACAACAGTTTCACTGGCTACCTGTCTGTTTCTTGGCACAATTCAAAGTGCTGATTATGGCATATATAACCTTATACAGCTTATGACTAGGCTAATGAAAGATCACATTCTCCTACATGAACTGGCCTGGGTTTTAAAATGTCCAGGGGAGACCCTTCTCTCAGTCCCATTGCCATCAGAAGTGGGGATACGAGACAGGGCCTTCTCTGTGGCTGCTCTGTGGCTCTGGAACTCACTGCCAGTGGAGGCTAGATTGGTCCTCTTTCTGTTGTCCTTCTGCTGGCAGGCAAATACGTTTTCATTCAGGCAGGCCTTTGGCATATGAAATGGTCTGTTGCTGAAGGGGTTTTATAACTGGTTGAGTGATGTTTATTTCTTTTATTGTGTGTGTTTAATTTTTTGTTTTTTATTATGTTTTAATTAAGCAAAATTTAATTGAACATATATTTTGGCAGAAAGCTGGGATATAAATTAATTAAATAAATGATTAATATCATATGCCTGGATGATAAAGTCCTGCATCCTATTTTCACTGCAAAATAAGACGTATTTTGTTTTGAATGAAAACAATATTATGCTGATTATTAGTCAGCATATTATGTTACTTTTTGGGATAGACAGGAAAGTTGTGTGCAGAATTTTATTTAATCCTTTCATTTTTGTAACTGGATTTTAGCCCCTTATACATTGTGATGTGAGAATTAGACCTTAGGAAATATTTTAATTATTTATTCCATTATTTGACCCCTTACTCAATCTTGGTATGTGCTTTTTTTATGTGTAGCTCCATTCAAGTTTACATTTTCATTTAAAGGATGCAAAATACTAAATCCTCTTTCCAAAGGGAAATGTTTCTAATGTCATGAGAAAAAAAAACAGAAGAGAGAGAACAGATGGGATTATAAAGCTTAAGGGGAAAGTATAGTACTTTAATTCAAATTGTTAGGCAAATGTAAAGACAGCCACTTAGTTACCAACTGTTGAAATTATTTATGTCTTCCTATAATAGAACAATCACAGGAAGGTAGGATTTACTTCTTTTTTAATAAAAATGTTTTGCATTTAAAATAGGCTTAGTGTAGCTTAAGCAATTGTAGCAAAACAGTTTATAATCACTGCAAATGTATTGTATAATTTCTGGTTTTCGCAGTGGGCAAGTTAACCCAGATGCAGTGTGACAGTCTATTAGCAAAATAAACAGGTCTTCATTACTTAGAATCTTTTGCCATTTTCCTTCCACTTTTAACTAAATTAGTTTTGCAAAGCATCAGGGTTTAGACTGTGATTCAGTGCATTAACTTATCCTCATACTGCTTTGATTGAGCAGCAAAGCATCCATTACCAATGCCCTATCCAAAGTGACGTTTCCATACAGGCTGCCTGCTGTTTCATTCATAACCACAAAGCAGCCTGAAATGACTTTACTTCTTTTTACAACTTGCAAGGAGGTAATGGACTGTGCTGGCCCCCTGCCAAAGCTTTTAAGAAACTTTATTAATGTATTATGAGGCTGGGACACCATAGTGTGGGATTTAATTTGATTATTCATCTTAATGAATAAAAATATGTGCGTACAATTAAAGTCATATCCTCAAGCAGTTGCCTTTTAGTAAACATTTGGACTTTCTTGGACAGTGCCATATTTTATCTGCAAGTCACCTCTTGTCTTTGTATTAAAATAAACTAAATGCATCACTTGCAGACTGCACTTTGAGACAGTCCTCAACTTTTTGTGTTTGAGATTTATCTTTTGAGTACTTGTAGTGAAAACCTCTCATTAAAATCTTAATAATATATAGGAAACAGGCATGCTAAAGTTCATGTGGAGTGAGCAGATGTAAGATGAGCTTTTAGGTAGTGGAGCTTTCTCACCCTTGCAGCACAGTGATATGAGAAGTGGCACCTTCTTAATGTCCTCTTCTACACAACTGTTAGAAGTACAGCAGGAGTCCTCCTTTGTTTCTGGTAACTAGGATGTTTGAATGATTGTCAATATCAATTTTATAAAGTGCTGATATTTCTGGGTCCTTTCTTTGTAAAGTGTGTTTTGAAAAAAACAAACACAGGTTTTAGAGAAAAGTGGTTTCGGCCTTGTAAAATAGTTGAAACTTTGTAAAGCCAGTGAAGGAAATGCTTTTTTAAGCAGTGTGAGGAACACATTGGCTGCATCAGATGTAACACTAGAACTATAGTCTTTTTAACCATGGTTTCCTTAAAGAAGCCAGGAGGCAGGTGGCCAAACAAACCATAGTTTGTCTTGCCTAATATGGCCTGTTTTCCTTCTACCTTTTCTTTAAATACCCGCTGCTGTTTGTGGCAGCTGAGAATATGAGTTGCGGTTGTGGTGCCTCGGGGATCCTTTTAGATCAAATTGTGCAATTGCATCTGTTGTGATGTAACCTGCGAAGAGCAAAGTTGTGCTTTTAGCATATATCCCATTAGATATGAATAAAAATGTCCTGATAAGAGAACTGAGGCAAGATCTTCAAACATGGAGCAAACTAAATTTGTTCTAGTTGGGCAGAATAGCTGTGCTGAAGATGATAATCGTGCCCAAGTTCTTGTTCCTCTTCCAGATATTACCTGGAAGATACTCTTAAAGAGTGGCAAAAACTGATTGAAACTTTTGCACACAAGGTGGAAAGGACAAGAATTAGCAAACTGGCCTTATATAGAAATGCAAAGGGGGAGGGGCTTTGGATTCCCTAACTTAAACTTTATTATCATGCTACTCAGTTCTCTCAGTTGCTTAATCTCATCAAGAATACTCAATGCATTCTGGGTGGAAATGGAAAATGCTCAAGTAGTTCTCTTGATGAGAGGCTTGCCCTTCCTCCATTTCAAGAGATCCAGTTTAGCAACTATAGATAACCCTTGTACTTTAACCACTTTTCACATTTGGAAACAATGGGCAAAGAAAATAGCACCATCTCCTTCTCCCCTGCCCCAAGTTTTGGATTATCCCCACTTTTGTCAGAAAGACAAACATAAACAGTATGAGGAGTGGGAAGTCAGAGGAGTGTCCATAGAACAAGACCTGATAGACAAAGAACAGCCAATCTCAGGGGCAAGAATGGCTGACCTATTAGCTGGCCTACATGTAGGATAGCTGCAAAGTATTCAAATGAGACTATTTGCCAGCAGACTGGTCAGGGCTAAAGAAGTGTCTTGGTTTTTAACAAGAATGAAATCCCTATGCCTACAGTCACCAGAAGTCCTAAAAGTGACCTTGTCCAGCATTTATAACTTACTTTTAGAGAAAACAACTGGGCACATTGAATGGCTCAGAGCGGCCTGAAAAAGAGACCTGAACTGCCAAATTTATGAAGGCTCAAGGAAACCTTTCAGAACTATCTCAGCCAAACTAAAAGAAACCCTGATCAAAATGGTATATGGATGGCATTATACTCTGATCAAACTGCGCTGTATGGACACCTCCCTATCTCCACAATGCTGGAGAGGTAGTGGAAATGTAGGAACACTGTTGAATAAGTGGTGGAATTGTTCAAACTTTCTGAGCTGCAGTTTTGGGGATTATATTGGAATTATTATTATTATTATTATTATTATTATTATTATTATATTATCGTGTTTTTGTTAATGGCTGCACATTTGGGATTTGCACAGCACTAGAAAGCAAGTTATGAATGTTCAATACAGAGCTGGTTTGCCAAAGAATGGAAAATTTCATCCTCAGAAAGATTAACTCATCACATTAGAGTGGTATGGGACACTGCAAAATAGCACCAGTTCATGGAAATCTGGTTTCCCTTTATAATAAAGGAACAGCGGATCATAAACCTCTGACCGCCCAAAAGTCATTCTGGAAAGACTTAATAAAATAGTAGAAGACAGGGACTAATAAGGACTAAGATGGACACACCAGCTCAATGAACGTAGAATGGAGACATTCAATGAACATAGAATATAAGACCATGTTTTTTATTTGTTTGTATTGTTTGTCTTTCTTATGTTTTATGTTGTTAATGATACTGTATTATTCATAAGTCAATGAAGATAACAAAACAGTCAAACAAACCAAAAAGTAAAGAAAGGAAAAGTGCCTATCGTCCTTGAACCCCCTCCCCTCCAATGCCTGCTTCAGTGCTAGGCAGTTAGCTTGACAGCAACAAGGAGGTTGAGGAAAGGAGCTGGTTGCAGGTTCCAGTGCTCAAGCAGATAGAATTTATCAGGACACAGCAGCAACACGGGCTTTTTAGAGATGGGCCCATTGTTACGGGATTTCTTCTCTGTGGAAGCCAGTCAAAATCTGGTTTTGGTTTAAGAAGTGCTACTAAACATTTGTAGTCCAGTAGGCTTTATTGAAGTAAGTACTTTTTATTATGAGTTTTCAAGATGATGCTCTTTTATTAGATTAGAGATTATTATTTTGAGCATAAGCCACTCCAGGCTGTGTAGAAAGTGGGCTAACGTTTTAAAAGAAAATAAACAAAATATTGGTTCTTCAACGTGGAGCTCTTAAATATTAAAAACATGGTCGACAGTGTCAAATGTCAAAGTCTGTGATATTAAATTTGAAACACATTTATAATTCAAATGTACATAGGCCTAATCTACACCAAGCAGGGTATTGCACTATGAAAGTGGTATGAAAGCAGTATATAAAAGGCAGGAGCCACACCAAGCAGGATATAGCAGTATTAAAGCGGTATATGGGATGTGTCAATGGGCCCGAACAGTTGTCAGTGCACTTCAATACCTCTATAAAGCAGTAGTGTGGTTCCTGCCTCTTATATATCTCTTTCATGCTGCTTTCGTAGTGCAATATCCTGCTTGGTGTAGATGTGGCCATAGTCTTATGGATGTGTGTTTTCCTTTTCCTATAAATGGAGATGATCTTAGAAATGTAGATTATTAGTTGCCAATTGACATTTTATTTTTTTCACTGAGAAACAATATCTGGTATGGACTGTCCCATCCATGCAGCCAAAAATGATAGTGACATAATTGAAACCATGCATTTTTAATATTGAATGTGCAAAGTACAGAAATGTGTGTTGGCTGTGAACATTAAATTATTACAGGATTTCACAGTTTATAGATGAAGACTGATTACAAATTTGCAAACAGTTTTACTGGATAACAATGATAAAACAAAAGTCACTCAGCATATCTAACTGATAAGGTCCCTGTGAATAGAAACACTTGATTGGCTGTATTTTAGGGGTGGGGAAGAGGAGGGAAAAGAGTGCTTATTAAAGATTAATGACAGGAGACTAGAAGGAATTTAGGAACAACTAAACTCTGTGCTCTGTGGAACTTTAACTCCAGGTCACCAGCCATTTGATTTACAAGGACACTGAAATGGATAGCTCTGTGACTTTGAACCTGATTACTAATCAAACAGAGGGTTAAAGTCCTTTTGTACAAAGAATTGTCTTGAATGGACCAGCACTCTGCAGCGAAATGCTTTAACCCAGTTCTCAGATTACTCTGATTTTGTTTAAAGACCACTGGAAGTAAATAAGCTTGTGCTACCAGAAGAGTAAGATTCCAGATTTTGAATAAGCTGCTTATGAAAAAATAAAACTTTTATATTGAATTAAAACATTTTTCCAATTAGTCCTGTCTCCTGATAAGCTGTGGCTCTCCAGGATCTTGGGCAGAGAACCCTTCTAGCCTTGCTATCTTTTATTCTTTATCTGAAGATGTTAGGGTTGAACCTGAGACCTGCTGCATTCAAAGTGTGGGTTCTCTTAGTGAGCTAAATTAAGTTTCTCTGTTAGAAGAAGAAATCTTCATTTAAAATATTGAGTGGTATGTCTATTGATATAGTCCAAAAGTTCTAAAATAGTAGATCATAGAGAATTGTTACTCCAGCAGTTATATCCATATCACATGTTTTCTCCACATTAGAGCCAACAGGGAGAGAAACATATTGATATGTACAGTCTCTGAGCCTATCCACATTGCCCTTAAAACGACTTATATTCTGTTTAAAAACGTGTTTTTTTAAGTCGTTTCATTATGTGGTAGGACACACTGAGCAGTACTTACATTTCATAGTGACTGCTTCCTACGTCCTCAAAGAGTTCACTGGTGTATTACAGGGTTAATTCCTTGACTCTTCTTTCGGTTTTGTTTTGCATTCTGCTTGACCCGCCCACTTCTGTCTCAGTAACTCAAGCAGCCTGCAAAACAAAAACAAAAAACGAGTCAAAGAATTAATCCCGTAATACACCAGTGAACACTCTGAGAACGGAGGAAGCAGTCACTATGAAATGTAAGTACTGCTCAGTGTGTCCTACCACATAATGAAACGACTTAAAAAACATGTTTTAAAACGAATATAAGTCGATTTAAGGGCAATGTGGATAGGCTTACTGTGTTATTTAAATGAGCAATGGTAAATGTTTCTGTACATTACACATTTTGGTTTGAGCTGTTGTCAAGTGGAAGTTTTTCCTAATGGCTTCCACGTGTAACCAATCTTTAGTTGTGCCAGGAATCAGGTTATCAATATCTATCGGATCAATGGGGCAACCGTTTGTTCTCCATAGAAAGTTTTTTGCTAAATCAAGAAACAAAAAATATACTGTAGGCCTATCCAATCCTAATCTTGATGCTCACTTTGATATACTTGTCTTTGTGTTCTAGGAATGAGCCTTATAAGCTGAATGTTGTATGACGGTTAAATATTGATCTATGAGAATTGTTAAGGAAAAGTATTTGTAGCCTTGTATTCTGAAGCGGTGCAATACCAAGAAAGCTATACCATTGCTTTTTCTGAACATAGATTCTCAGAATCATGGCTTTGAAGTTCTGTCCATTTGTATGTTAATGTTATGATATGATAATTCTACTTCGATTGCATAATTGCATTATTATAATTTGGAAAATCAAATCTTAAAGACAACAGCAGTTTCTCACTGAAATTAATAATAACTGAAAATGTTACATGTTGGTTCCTTTGGTTTATGTTCTTGACTGTTTGGTGATGATTTTGAAGGGAAATGTGCTTCAAAGAGAGTAGGAGAGCTTGTGTCAAAAATGTTCAGCTTCTGTACATGGAAAGGCTATTTGCCTTAAACGGTGTTTTAACACCAAGACAGGGGATTCCATAATACCATTTTGTTTAAGGACAGGGTGTCTCAGTTGATAAGATTACAATTAAGGCTTTCTTTAGCAATCTTCATCTTCTACCATTCACTCTCACTTTTTAATATATTTTCACAATATGGTACAACAGAACTGTAGTACTTTTTTCCTTTTTCTGTTGAAACAGAATTTTCTATCTTAATTCAAAACAATCATACAGCTTTAAAAATTAGCTTTGACTTTTGCCCTTCACCCAGGACAACACACCAGGTCGACGACATTTCAGGATAACTGTTTGGCAGCCATTTTAGATACAGCCTGCGCTGAGAGCATGCTGGCTGCCAAAAATTGCAGACACTCTGTGCCAAAATACTCTTGGCAGTAGAGATAAACTTTGTAGAGATACACAGTCCAGAAATATCTTATAATTACAAAGCGCAGGGGGCAGAATGTTTTTACAATACAGCTGTGCTAATGTAAACATTTAATTTGGCAGCCTTCTCCACCCACTTTTCAATTAACTGGGTTTATGCAGATACTTTAGGTCTGTAATAAACTTTATTGCTACTTCTCTTGGAGTACAGTTTATGAAACACAGATTTGAGGAGATGGTGGGGAGACGTTTTCTATTCATTTTGCAAAGCAGGTTGAACATGTTATGTGTATAAAGGGGAAGCAGCTATTCCTGTTTCGAAATGCCATAATGCTTGGCATTACTAACAAGTTTTACCTTAAAAAAAAAAAAAGTACTGGGGATTGTCTCCATTTAGTTTCTCGCAAAGAAAATAAGAGGATATTATTAGAAAGAGGTGAAATCACTAAGAGCCACAAAAGAGCACTTGTATCACGGATTGTTAAAAGACAAAGTTCTCAGCATTGTATAACGGTATTGCAGTGTTACTTTCTTAATAACAGTTCTTCCCTGGTTATAATTATAATAATTCTCTGATAGCTGTGATAATTTATACTATAAAGTAAAAGAAACATTGCTTCTTGTATAAAGCCCTTTTTAAATTAGACATAACAGGACCGTCAATAAGTATTTTTTTCTTCGAATGTCTAAATGCAGAAACTTGTGAAAAATTTGTACAAAAATATATCAATTAACACTTTAAGTAACTGTCTAGCACATTTTGATTCTTTTTAAATATCTTGGGAAAAACAGAAGTAGTTAAAACTGAGTAGGGAATTGGATTTTAGGGTCCTTGTATTGTGATTTATTTAATTTTATTTATGTCCTGGCCTTCCTAAAAATCTCAGTGTGGGTAACAATATTAAAACAATAAAATACAATAAACAGTATTCAAACAATAAAGTACAACACATCCAATAAACCAATAAGCCCAGCAGAGCAAAACAAATACACACCATAGATCTAGTCATATTCATTGACTACTCATAAATGCTCAAATGCCAGTAAAGTTAGCATCAGGCGTACATCTTGGGGGAAGGCATTCTAGAGTCAGGGTGTCCCCACAGAGAGGGTCCTATCTTGTGTCACTACCTGATATAGTTGACCCTAGTGATGGAACAGTATGATGGGCCTCTCCTCCAAATGTAAGAGCATGGACAGGTTGAAACAGGGAATGATGTTCCTTCAGATACTTGGGCCCCAAATCTTTTAGGGCTTTGTAGAGACCAGTACTTTGAATTTGGTCCAGAAACAAATATGCAACCAATATAGCTCTTTCAGGACTGGTGTTATATGATCACCGACAGCTGTCTCTGTCATCTGGCAGTTGCATTTTGCACCAATTGTAATTTCTGGATTGTCTTCAATGGCAGTTCCATGTAAAGCACATTACAAGAGATGCCTTGAAAAATTAAGCCAATATTTTAGATGCATCCTTCTTAGGGCTGGGTCATGGGGAGCATTTTGAAGTGAAGCATTTTGGGATGAAGCCAATACTCAGGACAAAGCAGGAGGCAGAGTTGAGAAGCAAGCTGTAAGTCAGGACCAAAGGACAATAGTAAAATACAGGAGCATACAAATGTCAGGAAAGCCTTCTTTGAGCAAGGCTTTGAGTGGGAAAGGAAGCTGTCTTATAGTCCTCATCCAGGATGATCTAGTGCTCCATGTCGGTAGGGTTGGTCCAGGGACTGAGGATGCTAAACTGCTTAGGCAGTTCAGTGCCTCTATACACAGGACAGCTACACACAGACCCAAAGGTTCCAGTACAAAACCTGGCAGCTCCTGGTAATCTATCATTCTATGACTCTGGAGAAGCCCCATGCAGCACTGATGCCCTGCACGTCAATTCTGGGCAGTAACCTCATCCCTTGTAAGAGTACACTGGGATTCCTTGATGCATCCCACACTATTCTTGATAGATGGAGGACAATCTCAGAACCAGCACCATAGTCAATAATGCATAGACCCATCCCTGAGCCTTACTTGACAGGTCACAGAGGAGACTGTGGTGCCTAAGAGGCAGAATTAACTGGGGCCCCCTCCACAAGGATGCGCTTTTGCGCCCGGTTCGGGGATTATGCGCATTATCGCGGAGGCGCATTTACTCCTAATCCCTCTGCACGGGAGGCGGCGAGAGGCGGCGAAGCGCATTAATTGATGTCCAAAAAGCGCTTTACAAGAAGTTAATGCGCATAATCGCTTGTTCACACGGCGAAAATGCGCTTTAACGGCCGGAGCAAAATAAAAGTCGCTATTTAACGCGCATTCGATAATGCGCATAATCCGGGCGATAACGCGCCTCTACGCCCGTTTTGCGCTCCGCTGGTGTGGAGGTAAAATTTATAATGAGCCTTCAAAGAGCATTAAACCTCTCTTGTGGAGGCACCCTGGGTTATCCTGCAGTTGCAAAGGGGATGCCTTCGTATTGTTCTAAAAACTGATTGGAGAAATGTGAATGTGTTTCTTTGAGTGTAAGAACAAAGTTGTGCCCCAGGTATCAAAAGTTTGGGAATATTTTTTGTAGCCAAGGAACAATTCCATTGACAGGAAATAGGTAGGAAACAGATTCATGCTAGACTAATTTTTTAAGGCTAGACAGTGCATTTTATACCCCTTCCTCAACATCACGTTTTGGTAGCCACTGGATTTCTCAGATTTGCTTAGTAGATTAGTAGAGAGAGTAAGTAGCCTTGTAAATTTATTGATATTTGCTGTCTCCACAAATTCTGGCTGCCCTTGTTAGCAAGACAAAATGTTAACCGATCGCTTGACACCAACCCCTCCCCAGGTGTCATCTTGATGGTGACTTCATGCTGAGTTTCAGAAGCACTCTGAGCACCTTCGAGGCCCAATGCAATTGCAATAGCACTTCCCTGGAAAGCTGTGTGAGGGGAAATTTCTCCATGTCACATTGGGTTCTTCTTCGTGGTCTCTGTGCATCACACATATGGGCTCGCGCCGATACCGAGCCCGCTTCGGGAAACTTCTATAGCTAGCTTAGATCGTTTTGGCGGGAACCCCTCCCCCCACCATGCCACTGTGCATGCTCAGGGTTCCCGCTTACCTCAGTTCTTCTTTGACCGCTTCGCTGATTGCCTCGCGGGAGACTTCGTCCCTTCTAATCGTTCGTATTTCCACTGTAAAACAAGGACATTTAGTTAGCTTAGATAGGATCCTTCGTTTTTGTTAGTAGTTCTTGTTATATATTTATAGATAGATAGATAGATAGTTAGTAGTTTTCTCTCGTGGGCCTGCTCCTTCTTATGGCACAGACCGCGCTGTTCAAGACTTCCAAACTCACCTTCGAGGTCATCATGTACATTTAAGTTCGGACAACACATCGGTCGTATGGTACCTAAACAAGGAGGGCAGTACTCGCTCCCCACAATTACTACACCTCACTATGACCATCCTTCACTGGGCCATCCAGAACCAGATAAGGATGTCATCCCTGCATGTGGCAGGCACGGACAATGTCAGAGCGGATGCTCTGAGCAGGACTTTCAACGACACCCACGAGTGGTAGCTGTCACGGACGGTGGTACACCGCCTCTTTACGTTATGGGGCTCCCCGGACATCGACCTCTTCGTGACTCACTGCAACGCAGTCTGCACCGCCTTCTGTTCCAGGGCTGCGATAGGCACCATGTCTCTGGGGGACGCCTTTGCTTGGGACTGGACAAGAGGTTTTCTCTACATGTTTCCCCCGTTCCCTCTCATCGGCCAGGTGGTGTCACGACTACTGCGGTATCCAGTGAACGCGATCCTAATAGCCCCCTGGTGGCACAGACAGCCTTGGTTTGCCCCACTACTTCGCCTGGCCAACTTCCACTCTCTGCGCCTTCCAACCATACTGGACCTCCTGTTCAAGAACGAAGGCAAGATTCTCCACCCAGACCTATCATCACTGAAACTTACAGCATGGAGAATTCTGCCAGATGGCAGTCTTTAGTTTTGCCCCCAGAAGTTCAATCCATCCTACTGGCAGCTAAGAAGCCATCCACCAGACGTTCTTATAGTAGAAAATGGAATAAATACCATCAGTTTGCAATAGCCAAAGGTTTCGATCCTCAATCGGGACCCATTATGGATGTGCTTCAATTCCTATACTCTTTATACGATTCTGGTCTGAAACCGTCATCAATTAAGGTGTATCTGGCAGCTGTTTCGGCTACCCACGACACCATCGAAGGATATTCCGTATTCTCGCATCCAGTAGCAAAGACATTTCTGCAAGGATTGCGTAACACTCTCCCCCTTTCCATCCCCCAGTGCCTCAATGGAGCCTGTCAGTGGTACTGACTGCACTGACTAGAAAACCCTTTGAGCCGTTGGCAACTGTTAACGTTCACTTGTTAACACTAAAAACTGTTTTCCTGGTCGCGATTACGTCTGCTCGTCGCGCATCAGAACTTGCTTCGTTGATTGTTGACCCTCCATTTACAAAGTTCTTCAAAGACAAAGTTGTGTTACGGACGGGTCCTTCGTTTACCCCAAAAGTTACCTCTAATTTTCACATCAACCAAGATATGTTTTACCAACGTTCTTTCAAGCTTCTACAGACCAGCTATGTTCCACCCTCCATGCGTTGGACGTCAGACGCGCGCTGGCTTTCTATAAGTCCAGATCTGAACCATTTCGCAAGCCTAGACAACTGTTTGTCTGCTATGGTGGAAAGTCAAAGGGATTGCCTGTTTCTTTTCAACGTCTCTCATGCTGGGTTGTCGAGGCCATTCAGCTGGCCTATCAGGTAGTGGGCAAGGAACCCCCTCATACTGTGACAGCTCATTCTACGAGGGCTCAAGCCGCCTCTACCGCTTTCCTACGAGGAGTCTCAATTCTTGACCTCTGTAGAGCCGCCACGTGGTCCAATGTCTCGACTTTTATCAAACACTACAAGTTGGATGTGCGGGCAGCACGTGACTGCCATTTTGGCCAGGCGGTGCTTTCCTCAATATGCCAATAACCAAGTAGCGTGTCACTCTCCTCTGGTAAGTCTGCTTGTTATTCGCCCATATGTGTGATGCACAGAGACCACGAAGAAGAAATGCATGTTGCTTACCTGTAACTGTAGTTCTTCGAGTGGTCATCTGTGCAGTCACACAACCCACCCACCGTCCCCTCTGGACATCGCTTCTTGATTGTCTAGAGTTTATCTTCCTGGCATGCTCCATCATCCAACCCAATTGCTTGTGGCATTTTACTTTACCTTGGTCACGAGGCCAAGCGATCCCAGGGAACTGAGGTAAGCGGGAACCCTGAGCATGCGCAGTGGCACGGTGGGGGGAGGGGTTCCTGCCAAAACGATCTAAGCTAGCTATAGAAGTTTCCTGAAGCGGGCTCGGTATCGGCGCGAGCCCATATGTGTGACTGCACAGATGACCACTCGAAGAACTACAGTTACAGGTAAGTAACCTGCATTTTCAGAGTGGCTCAGAAAACGGTGAGACATTTTGCTTCTTTCCAATCCTCCCTGAGGCTCAGGCTTCGGAGAACTCTCTAAAATAAACATGTGGTGAATGGGTCATTACATTTGTAGTTCTTTGTCAGCGAGGGGGTAGAGAATGCAGGAAAAGGATTAACTTCCTCTTCTGTGGAAGGTATGGCCAATTTTGTAAAGCTTTTACTCTTCAGGAAAGAGCTACTTCAACCTTGGTTCTGCCTTCTACAGAAGTCCAGGGTTAATTAGAGCTCCCAAGTTAATTTGGGAATGGCTGAGTTAGTCAAGAGTTTATTTTCTTCTCTCCTGGTCTTCTACACTGGCATCTCGCAGGCTGCCTCTACATGAGACGTGTAAAGGTATTTGAAGTCTCATTAAAATTTTTACCTCTACAAGAGCAGAGCGTAAATTGGGAGTTGAGGCGCTTTATCTCTCTGATTATGCGCATTATCGAATGCACGTTAAATAGCGAGTTTTATTTTCCTCCGGCCGTTAAAGCGCATTTTGCCTATGTGAACAAGCGATTCTCCGCATTAACTACTTGTAAAGCGCATTTCAAACAACCGGTAAGGCCACCAGTTGTGCGCTCAATTACCTCTTGATTACAAGCATTTACGATAAAGCGCTTCAGCAATTATGCGCATAATCGGCTAACCAGGCGTCAAACAGAATCCATCTAGAGGGGGTCAGAGTCTGTTCTTTGCTCTATGGTATCCATTACCATCCCACCCGATGAACCCATTCCGGAGTAAAACATGTGGTGAGCTGATGAGTCCCTTTGTAAACTGGTAATGCAGATATTTTTTTAAATAAAATGCAGTACCACCAAAGCATATAAAGTTATTCATGACAAATTCAGAATTATAGCTCTGTTCTGTAGTGGAAATTAAAATTTTGAAATTAACTAGGAATTAATTTGGCACAATCAGTTATGTTACTTGTGAGTTTGGTAGAAGACTTCAGTTTCCATAGTGGTGGAATGAACATAAGTTATTGTTAGATGACAACAATGAAGTCTCTGGGAATGATTGAAATATTTTTATACAAACAATTACACAAAGAAGTGAAATATATATTTTTTTCTGAAAATATTGGCTGGTTTTGAGATGGCGTCTCTCTAAAAATGGGTAAAAATGGGAAAGGATTGTTATTTTCTAAAGCTGATTTGTTTGCTATGTTTATTTTCTTGGTTTATTCAGTATGATGTCAAATATTAAATATTAAATCTACAAGGCTATTTCAGATTTCTTTAAAAGTAAGAGCCTAACTAATCATTCACATTCAAGTACAAATTACATAAGTCAGAGTCGGTAATTCTTAAGATAATGCACTCTGTCACTATCTGCCAATATACTATAAACATAATTGATGGGTAAAGTAATATAGGGTCCTAGACAGTATCCTGCATGCTACATTTATGGAGGAATTCGTAACAATTACTCGCCTGTACATAACAGACATTCCAAGATTATTAGTCACGGAAGTGATAATTACTTCAGTGGTGTACTTCTTAAAAATGTTGTTGGTGCTTTAAGTGCTCTAGTGAATGCATTTTTCTTTATATATGAGAGTCAGCTAGCCAGCAAGACATAAAAAGCAGACTCTTTCTGCCTAAAGATGTTATGAATTTGTAAATGTGTTTGTTTTATATGACAGGTTATTAGTTTATGGTGAAATGTGATCAGAGCTTTAGGCCAGAGGCTTAGAACCTCAGGCCCATGGGCAAAATCCAGCCTGCCTGGGGTCCCAATCTACCCCTCCAGGATTCCCCAGATGGCCACCCCCCCTTCCCCTGGCCCAAGCACCTTTCCTCCAATTGCTTATTGGTTGGTGGTTTTTTGAGTGTTCTAAAAGGTTGAGAGGGTTAGTTACTGGCAGTAAAAGCTTTAAGCTAAAATATGCTGGTATTTTCATTTTTTTGCCTTTGGTCCCCACCTGCTTTTTGCCTTCAGCCCTTCCCTCCACTGGAATGCAGCCCCCGAGAGCTTCTTGAAAACGAATTCAGCTTTCAGGCTGAAAGGAGTTCGACACTTGTGCTTTAGGCCAATATACCTCTATATTCGTTGTGATTCATGACAAATTCAAAATGACATTCTGTTCCACAGTGGAATTAATTTTAATGAACTAAAAAGATGGAGAAAGTTGTATGCAGCTATTTTAGTTCTGAACAAAAAGTGGATGTTCTTAAGAGCAAATCATTATTTTGTGTTCTAAAATTTCATTTTGATAGGCATTAAAAATCTATGTATTTCAATATTCTATTTGAGTACATTTTCCAAAAACAGTTCCGAATATTTTGAGAGCTTCTTTACTTTTATGTTCTTACAAAAGTGCACACACAGAAGCTTTAGGGATCACTAAGTTGGCATTTTAGCCAGGTTTAGGTAAAATAACTATTCTGGACTCTGGTGACCTAGGCAGGTTTTTTTCCAGCATTGTTCATTGACATGTACAAACAAAATGCTGGAGCATACTGTAGATACATAAGCATGGTAAGGTATGGCAAGCCAAGAAGGTTTGTGAGACATAAGTTGTTTTTTGTTTAACACCAAAAATGTTGCTGAAATAATTAATGTAACCACTTTAATTCTGATATTTTTGTTTCTTATTAGTGTTCTTTAAAATATTTCGGGTTTGATCTCATATTTTGATAAAGAATGCCAGCAAAGGCAATTTGGAACCATGTGTGAGCGATTACAGGGAGTGTCAATACTTTCCATTGTACAGAATGCTGGAAGTTTAAGGAATTCTACATTACATTTCTTACATCAGAGGTCTGGAGACAACCAGACCAATAATTACATTCATACCAGGAAAAATAAGTGTGCTTTTAACAAATCTGGCTGTACCCTAATTGGTATTGTAGATCTGGGCTTCGCGTCCTCAGAATTCAGCATTTGAAAGCTAAATTTTCTTCCAAGCTTATAAGTGCATGAGGGCAAGGGAGGCACATATCCTAATTATTACATAACAGTTTAATTGTTGTCAAACATACAAATAGACTTTGAAATCATTACTGTTACCCTGAATGAATGTTAGTGTATTTTCAATAAGCAAGGCTGTAATAAGCAGCATCTGAAACTGAAAGTCTAGCCTGTGTTGTCTGAGTAAAATTCTGAGTGTGTAGCACAGTTTCCTGCTAATTAGTTTTTTTTAATCCTTTTTGATAGTTAATGCTAAAGATGCTGCTGTGTTCTTTTTTGAAAGCACACCAATAAGGATGAATTAAGTATTCAGTGTTATGGTAGTATATAGTTTAAACAGATTAGGGTTTGGCATAGCATTCAGGTTTATCAGGCATTTAGAATTTAGGATGTACAATTCATCCGTCTTTTTCTTGGCAATTATATGGGCTTTCCCCACAGTTTTTGGTTTGGCAGTGAGATAGGTGGTTCACCCTGTTGCAGAACTGCCTGCCAAGGAGATGTGGCCAGCTCCCTACTTCCTGTCTTCCTCTTTGTCCTGGCCTCGCCTTTGCTAAAACTGCCAAGTCATAAATGCCAAAAGCTTCTTGCAGAAAGGTCAAACTGCTAGTTTGGAGTCACCTGTGCCAATTTTTGTAGTTCTTTTTATCTCTCTCTGTTTAGTGTAATAAAAAAAGTTCAAAACAGTTGCCAGAAGACTATCTAGGACTTTTTGGATAGAGTTTAGACGCTGCACCATTGCCAACTATTTAGGGTTAGTCAGCATAAGGTGTCTGAAGTATTTAAGACTGCTGTGTGCAGAAAAAGTTGAATTATCTCTATCTTGTGCTTTCTCTTAATTTCAGTCATGCACATGTTATGTTGGCTCTTTCATACTGCAGCACTATGCAGGAAGTTTGCTCAATTAGTAATGAGATGCCAAGAATGATTTTTTTTCAACAGGCCATGGTAATATGCAGTGAAAATTCTGCTGTGTGCAGATTTGTCTTGATAATTAAATAAACCATGATGACACAACAGTGTCGGGCGAACCAGGTTAGTAGTAGAAGTTGCTGTTTTCCTTTCCTGTAAGGAACACTCAGTTTTGGTACATTAAAGTATTGGAGTCTATAAATAAAGGATTGTAACACTTATCTCTCCCATTTGGCTTTCAATTGAGAAAGTGTGTGTGTGTGTCAATGAATCTGTAACCGATGTGTTGTTGCTGTGATTTTAGTTTTGTTTAAAATGTTTTTTTTTTAAATGTAAACCACTTTGAATTGCTGGGAAAAAAGTATGGTGTATATATATATATATATATATATATGTGTGTGTGTGTCCGTCCGTCCGTCCGTCCTGTTTTTAATCTGACCCACATAGGAACAAGATGTATCTGGTTAAGTACGGCATGCCCTCGAATGTATTTCTAGATATCTTGAGATACGCATTCTGAGGGTCAAACTAAACATTACATTAATTATACGGCAATTAGTTTCATCAGAGGATTATTTTTTTTAATAAATAATCCTAACTGTGGGGGTGAAATTATAATTCATGTGGATTGTTTGCCGAAGCTGGAAAGTTTAAACCTCCCTGAGCGCTGTGGTCCTGGTGAAAATTTGCCCCCTCGCCCTCCCCTAGGATTTTTTTTTCTTTTAAAAAAACTTGACACAGTTGCAAGCCATGCAATTAAAATAATGTATACTTTGACCCTAATGTGGCCATTATGAGGACAAGGATGAGGATTGTAACTAAGGATGTGGAATTAGTGAGGTTAGACAATTGCTATATGAGTCATGTATTGATTTTGAAGTTTAAAATTCTGTGGTATCCTAAATACTGAATGTTTTTTCTATCATGATTCATAGTCCATCTTATGTTCAGATCTATTATCAGGTGATAGTTATACACATGATTTGATGTACACTGAAAGCTAACCAGGTTGAGAAGGCAATAGAAGAAGTTTAGCCTGATTGATAGATGGTGTCATGAATGCAATATACATCTAAATGCAATGATAAAAAGTCATCTGAATAGAATAAAAAAATAATAGTTTGCTTTTTATCAAATGAGCCTGAGAAAAGAAGCACAACTCTCCTTTTAAGTTATTTGCTTTAACTAGACCATCTCTGTTGTCAGTAATTTGTCTCTGGAGTAGGATTGAAATCCTTGCACACTAATTTGATCTCATTTTTATTCTGATTTGAATTAATTCTGGATCATTCTTTATAGTAAAAGGATTGTGTGCAACTATAATGAGATGGTATATGAGATTTGTAATAACTAAGGATGCAGGAGAAACCCTCTATCCCCCCAGAAATTTTTGATCTTTTGTTTGCACTCCCAAGCATGCACAAACAGTTTATACCTAGTGCACAAGAAATTAAGGTGGTAACAGTGACTATCATCAGTTTTCTCAAGCAGGAAGCTGGGACATGTAGCCCCAGTCCCTTCCCCGCACAGGAAATGGATGTTCCAAGTGCTTGTACCTTTGCTGCTGTTGTCTCACTTTATCCTACCATGATTAAAGTTTCTGGTGCCATGTAATGGCTTGGAAATCTGGGGTGGGGGAGGCAGTGGGGGACACTTGCGAATCTGGTCAAGTAGTGGTGCTCAACACATGCTCATGGCAGGTTTTAAGCAGCGCCTTCTCCTGACACTGCTCAGAGGAATTAAACAGTTGTGTTTGCTTTTGCAAGCACCCCTATTTATTTCGTCATAATGTCCCTTCTAATAACCTTTGAATTACCTCCTGGTGGCTTATCGATACAGTTTCCCCCTTCAATTTAAAACCTCCTGGATGTTTCCATAAAAATGTCAAATGGTCCTACCAATGTAAATTACATTGCTCTTATATTTTATTTAATTATCAGACAAACTTGTGACTGTTAGCAAAATCTAAAAATGGAACTGCCATATTCAGTGGCAGTGTGCCTTTGAGCAGGAGGGATTGATTCAAATTTAAATCATTAAATAAAAAGAGTGATTAAGTTATTGATTTCAGTCTATTGATTTCAATCATTTGTATCTTTTCTGAGCAAGCATCATGCATATTAACTGGTTGCTGTAACAAAGTAGGTTAGGCACAGTGCAAGCAAACATTTTAAAGTTCCACTGATTTCAGTAGTAGAGGTTTGAGCACATGCTAAGCTTCCTTAATAAAATGTGAAAGCTAAGAAAAATTCAGAAAAAAACCAACTTCCTCTTAAGTTTTTATTCTAAGGACCATTTTTGAATTATCTAAAAAAATGGAAAAATTGAACAGATTTGGATTATGAAATACTTTCTTTTAGATAAAGTATTCATGTATTGTTACCCAGCTTTTACTCCATCAAAATGATTTCTAAAAATTATATATTAAGAACATTTTATAGAAAGGCTAGAGATGTAAAATGTCTGGAAATTATGAAACCGTGGGGGATTTTTTAAAAAAAATCCTCTCTGTAAAATTCCCAGCATAGTTGCTTCTTTTATTCCTTATTAAAATTATTGATCTAAAATATATTTTTCTGATAGACAATTATGCTCAGTTTCCCAATATGTGAGTAGAGTCACCATTATGCATTCTTGACAGTAAATGTGCATTCTTGACAGTTTGGGTTTTGTTCTTTAGAGTCCTGAGTTATTTATTTATTTATTACATTTGTATACCGCCCCATAGCCGAAGCTCTCTGGGCGGTTTACGTAGGATTAAAACAATTAAAAACAATATACAAAAAATTAAAACAGCAAAAACATACTACACACAATACACACATACATTTAAAACCACTGCAACAACCCAAAAAGCTACAAAAACAAACCCAGGCTCCTCAGATATTGCCAAATGCCTGAGAGAAGAGGAAAGTCTTGACCTGGCGCCAAAAAGATAACAATGTTGGCGCCAGGCAGGCCTCGTCAGGGAGATCATTCCACAATTGGGGGGCCACCACAGAGAAGGCCCTCTCCCTTGTTGCCGACCTCCGAGTTTCCCTCGGAGTAGGCACTCGGAGGAGGGCCTTAGATGTTGAACATAGTGTTCGGGTAGGTTCATGTCAGGAAAGGCGTTCCGTCAGGTATTGTGGTCCCAAGCCATGTAAGGCTTTATAGGTTAAAACCAGCACCTTGAATCGGGCTTGGAAACATACAGGCAGTCAATGCAAGTGGGTCAGAGAAGGTCTTATATGCTCGAACCTTCTGGTCCCAGTTATCAATCTGGCTGCTGCATTTTGCACAAGCTGCAGCTTCCGAACCGCCTTCAATGGCAGCCCCACGTAGAGTGCATTGCAGTAATCTAACTTGGAGGTTACCAGATAGAGACGTAGCTGGGCCACCAACCGAAGTTGGTAGAAGGCACTCCGTGCCACTTAGGCCACCTGAGCCTCAAGTGACAGAGATTGTTCTAGGAGAACCCCCAAGCTACGAACCTGCTCCTTCAAGGGGAGTGCAACCCTATCCAGAACAGGTTGAAGACCCTCCATCCAGTCAGCAGAACCACCCACTAACAGCATCTCAGTCTTGTCTGGATTGAGTTTCAGTTTATTAGCCCTCATCCAGTCCATTGTCGCAGGCAGGCACTGGTTCAGCACATCCACAGCCTCACCTGATGAGGATGAAAAGGAGAAATAGAGCTGCGTGTCATCAGTGCACTGATGACAACGCACTCCAAAACTCCAGATGACTGCACTCAACGGTTTCATGTAGATGTTGAACAGCATGGGGGACAAGACTGACCCCTGCGGAACCCCATACTGGAGAATCCACAGGGCCGAGCAGTGTTCCCCAAGCACCACTTTATGGAGCCGACCCGCCAAATAGGAGCGGGACCACTGCAATGCAGTGCCTCCCACTCCCAACTCAGCCAGTCGTCCCAGAAGGATACCATGGTCGATGGTATCGAAAGCCGCTGAGAGATCAAGGAGAATCAACAGAGTCACACTCTCCCTGTCTTTCTCCCAACATAGGTCATCATACAGGGCGACCAAGGCTGTTTCCGTACCAAAGCCAGGCCTGAAACCCGACTGAAATGGATCCAGATAATCGGTCTCATCAGTTACTGATGCTGTAACAGTCATTTAATGTAGTTCTATTCAGACAATAATTACATATTTACTGAGTTTACTATTTAAAGTTTAAAATACAATAATGATTTTATGAGTAAATTAAGTTATACAGGAAATAACGTTAGGAACAGAAAGGCTGTTTATGTTCCTAAATCAGCCCTCTCCAATCTGGTACTTGCATTATAGTGTCTGCAATCCAGTACTTGCAATCTGGTACTTGCATTATAGTGTCCAGCAGTCCTATAGTGCCCTGAAACAGCATTGGCTACGCTACCTGAAGCTGATGGGAGCTGAAATCTGAAATATCTGTAGGGTACCAGCTTGGGGAAGGCTGTCTTAAAGCAGCAATGTGACTTTAAATCTGTAAATTATTATTATTTATTATTATTTATTAAAATACTTGTATCCTGCTCTATTATCACCGGGATCTCAGGTCGGCATACAGATAAAATCAGAACAATATAAACATAAAAAATTTACACGGCTAAAAATGTATTAAATCCTTAACAAATTAAAACCAATAGAATTTTTTTAAAAGCATAAGACAATTGAAAACAATTCAAACTATTTGTACCTATGGAGAATTTAGCCCTCAAATGCTTTGATAAAAAGCCATGTTTTAACTTGGTACCGAAATAAACGTATTGTCAGCGCCAGTCGGGCCTCCAAGGGGAGTGCTAAAAAAAAAGCATTGCTTATTTTTCCATTTTTTTAAAAAAAAGAAACACCTTTTTTGTCTGAAACCTCCCTTTTTTCCCATGGCCTCAAAATTTCTGGAAATTTTACATCTCTAGTGGGACCTAAAACAATTAATGTTGTCTGTATTGTGTCTATTGGTTTGCAAATATATAGACTTGTTATTCAATCCCAACCCAAAGCACAACCCAAAACCTTTGTCATAAAGTCTGTGTACATTGAAGAATAATGACTGCTTGAAAACCAGACAAGGGTTTCTTTTTGGTGCTCTCTTTGCAAGGATACTAAGCAAGATCAGTTTAATGAATGTTAAGGTTGTGATCCTGTGTACGTGTATTTTTCAGTGCCATTTAAAAAGTAGGGCTTCTAAGTAAACATACATAAGAAGATTGCAGTTTTCCCGGGGAAAGTGAGAGGTCGTCCCTAGTTGACCCAAGGATCCCCTGTGCATCATTTGGACACACAGGGACGACCTCGAGCTGACCCCGGGATAAATGGATGGTGTAGACATGGCCTTTGATATATTAAATTGGGTGGGGTGGGTGGAGAAGACAGTCTATTGATATATCTTCTGCTTTTTGCCAATGGTTATTTATTTGCAAGGTACATAAGTTATGTTGATGTTCATGCTTGTGGCAACCATCTGGCTTGCATGTCACAGCAACCCATGTTTTTTTTTTTTAAAAAAATCCTGGGTTACTATGAATGAGCCAATGTGCTAGTTGACTCAGTTGCTCCTGTTGCCCTAGAGTGTGTCTAAACACTCCAGGGATACTCACTTTCTGGATTAAACCCTGGGTTCCAACTCTGGCTTGTGAGGGAAGGAACAAGCCAGAGTTCTGGGTTCAGACATCAACAACCCTGGGATGGAGTGTCCATGAGTTCCATTGCTTCCATTGGCAGGAGGAGCCATGTGGGAATGATTGAGCCATGTGAATGTGCACACTGACTCATTCACAGTAACCCGGAGTTACTGCAACTTGCAAACCGAGCCAATGTAATCTATGACCAAAAATGGCTAAATGCCATGACTGGTTGACACATGCATGTGTGCCCCACTTGATTTCTTTCCGTATACACACATACATTATTGTTGCCAATAGACTATGTGGGCAGATTCCATTCTGGAAATTCAGTAACTGTTAATTTGTGACTTCCATAAGAACTGTGTTAATGTGTTCTACATTTCACAAGATGCCATACTATTTTATCATATAGTTGAGGAAATACCTTTCTAGCAACATGTGCTCTCATCTTGATTATAGTCCTCCCCCCCCCCCCCCCCCCAGTTATACGACTGTTTCATTTACTGGTAATCCTGCTTGCACGTGTTAACTGATTTACAGAAGTTGTGTCATTGCATATGTTCAAAGAACATAAGGTATTTTTTCCCCAGCAGCAATTTCATGGAATGGTTGAGTAATACATTTGTAAGCAGCATGGATTGCATGTGTGTGTACAAAGATGCTTGACTAACAAACTATGTAGTTTGTTTTAAGTGCTTTTGACCAGCATCTATTTTAACTTATGTGAAAGAGCAGGGTATGTTTCTGATTTCAGTAAATTTCAAGGGCATCAAGTATGTGTCGTTGGTAGAGAATTCCAATTCCCTTATATTGTTTTAAATTATGGCTCAGATCCAAAGAGCCCCATGCACAGGAATTACTTCTGTGTATGCACATGGTGGTGATAGGGTGTCACCAATTGCCATGCTGCATTCCACAGTGTTGGAGGTGTTAGGAACTACCACAGAAATGGGGAGGAAGTACCCCAGGGCACATGTGGAACATTGTGCATGGCCTTTTGGATCCCAGCCATGCCTTTGTTCAACATGCCTATGTAAGTCATTGTTGAGGAGTTGGACAGGGAGCCCAAAATGAAAGAGGGATTTGTACATTTTCAGCAGTCGAAGAAGGTGCATTCTGCTGTTAATCCTGTTTCTATTGCACCACTCTCATGGAAAAATATGGTCTGCAGAATTTTCTTTATAATCATACCTCTTGTCATATTCCATCATTGCCTACATTCGTTATGTCTCCTTTCTTAAAGAATGATATGAATTCTGTTGTAGTTGTTGTTACAGCTATTCAGTATACCATTTTGCATTATATCTTTTGTTCATTTGGGTGTATACAGTTGACACTTTGCTTCTGTGTTTCTAAGTACCATGCCTTTTTAGTATTTTGAAATATTTAGGATAAGCTTCATGTGTAGTGTCCTGTGATCATTGTTATTCTCTGTAAACTAGTAGTAGCTAGCAGGTTAAACAGTACTAGTTGGGCATTAAATTTGGACAAAGTGCTGATTCATACACTCACTCACTGACTGTTGTTCCTCTCTTAAATGTGCATAGAGTCAATTTACCATGTGAATTAGCTGTTGCAAGCTGTTGGCTCATATGGTATTTGCTGTGTAAAAGGATTCATTCAGTTAATTTGCTCATAGGCTGGTGATCCTTTTTTCCCACAGCAGTTGATTCAGGTCCAGTTCACACATATATGTTTATCAAGTGGAGACTTACATGTATGAATGAGTCATCACAATTGATTGCCATTGAAAAATCTTTCTTACCAGCAGTATTTTTCAATGGAGATAGTGCACAGACTGAACAAGAGTCATTATGAATCAAGGTATGCTATACGTGTATAGCATGTTTTGCATGAATTATCTTGAATCAAAACATTAATTATAGCCTGCATTGGTCAGAAAGAAGTCCTCCAAATGTTCATGTGAATTAGCCCAGGCCCTTTCCGCACCTACCATTTTTCCCGGGGCTGCCCCTGCCTGTTCACGGAGAGGCCACATGATGCACAGAGCATCCCGCAAGCAGGCCGGGGCCAGCCCTCCATTTTCCCAGGAGTTCAGAAAAAGCTATTATCCCAGTTTGCTCCCTGCTCCCATGACGGCAGCGAGATGGGCAGCTGGTGTGGCCGCCCATCCCAGGCTCAGCCACACTTACCCGCGAGTAAGCACAGCTGCACCGATGGCCACGGAGCTGCACTGCGCGGCTCCAAGGCCATCAGGAGGGGGGAACAGCAAAATTGGGGGGGCTGGCTCGCACTCGGTTTTGTTGTGCTCCTCTGTGGATATTTTTTTTTAAAAAAAATGGCAGCCACAACTTGCGACAGCCCAGGAGAAGCCCGGGCCTCGTATTGTATGTGCCCACTTCCCACCCTCTCCACCCCTATGGTTCGGAAAAGGCCTCACAGGTTTGATCATTCTGGTTTTATAAGTTTATCCAAACATGCATGCTCTGTTTGCTGTTGTACAGTTTGCTCAGGGGAAAGGGCTGTAGCTCACTGGTAGACCACATGGTTTGCATGTCAAAGGTCCCAGGTTCAATCCCTGGCAACTGTAGGTAGGGCCTGAAATCCTGGAGAGCGGCTCCAGTCAGTGTCACCAATACTGGGCTAGGTGGACCAGCGATTTGACTCAGTATGAAGTAGATTTGTATATTCCTTTGAGATGCTTAGTGGCTTTCTTTCACCCATTGTGTGTGCCTCTGGGTCAAACATGGGACTCGGAGACGTTCTTAGGAAATGAAGATGGCAGTCAGCTGTAGGCTGATGTTTTCATCTGCAGCACCCCCATTTTGTGGTGGTGCTCAGGAGAGTTTCTCAAATTGCCAAATTTGCCCACCCCCAAAAAGGTTGCCTACTGCTGCCATATGGGGTGGGGGTGGGGAATCTTTTCACCTTGTTACTTCATTGTATTTGCAGAAACAAATGTTGAACAAACAAATGGTTATTTATCTGTAGATTAATACTAAGACTCTTTACAGACATATGATACAATGAAATGTGATTCATAAGATAGTAATTTGCCTTATTTTCTGATAGATCCCAGCACCTGACTTAGCTTCCCTGGGAATAAAACACATCCACTAAAGATGTTTGTCTTTGAAAAGGCTGGGGTTGAATTTAGTATTTATATATTTTATTTGTGATACTTCTGTATCTCTTAGTAAAATAAAATCTCTAAGCGGTTCACAAATAAATATTAAAAACTCATTTAAAATTCGTTATTAAAAACAATTCCATTTACAATAATAGTACAGAGCAATACAAGGACAGTGAGATGGAGCAGCTTGATTAATTACAATGAATTACAAGCTAGGAAAAGCGTGAGTGAACAAGTGTGTTTTCGGGAGGCTTTTGAAACATGCTACATTTTCTGCCTCCCAAACTGCACCGGAGGTGGGCACTGCTACTGAAAAGGCCCGTTGTCTGGGTAATACATGGTGTCAGTCTGTTGGTTTGGAATGACCACCAAAGTCTCCTCTAATGAACTTAAAAGTTGGCTCTGCATATATAAGGAAAGACAGTCTGCTAGATATCCTGGTCCCAAATTGTTTAGAGCTTTGTTTGACAATAAAGTAGTATGGCTCTGTAGCTGATAGGCAGCCAGGGCAATTGTTTTAACACGGCTATTATGTGAGCATAGCTGCTGTATTCTGCATTAGCTGTAGCTGAACCAGACACAAAGGCAGCCCCACATAGAGTGCATTATAGTAGTCTAATCGTGAGGTTACCAGTGCAGGGATCATTGTAGCTAGGCTTTCCCTTTCCAGGAATGAGTGTAGTTGGTGCACCAACCTAAGTTGGTAATAGGTGCTCCAGGCCATCGACGTCACCTGGGCCTTCAGTGACAGAGGTTTATCCAGGAGCACCCCCAAACTAAGTACCTACTCCTTCAGAGGGAGTGCAGCTGCAGACAGTAGCAAGCTGCAACAGTCAAACAATTAAACAAAGCAAAGCTCACAAGAAAGAGCAAAAAGACACTCTTGCTGGCAGGTAGTGGCAGATGAGGCAAA
The DNA here is from genome assembly GCA_029215795.1 of Anniella stebbinsi. Lineage (NCBI taxonomy): Eukaryota > Metazoa > Chordata > Lepidosauria > Squamata > Anniellidae > Anniella > Anniella stebbinsi. The sequence continues at coordinate 93,370,137 of JARDYH010000002.1, read as the reverse complement.
GGGCTAGATGTTTTCTGTCAGCCAGTCAGTCCCACTGTACTCAGATTCCTCTGACTTGCTCCCTGATTTGGAGAAAAAATGATTTTGCACCAAAGCTAGTGGTAAAGCTACTTTTTAACCCACCCACCACTCCTTTATTTATTTATTGTTGTTGCTTTCTTTCTCCATACATTTCTACTTTCATTTCTCTGGAGAAGTCTTCAAAATATTTTGATATTAATTTTGATTTCAGACTACACTAAAGTCTAGGCAAAACCAAAGATACATTAACATTCAAATGGAAATATTTTTGTTAATCCTAACAACGTTATCAAATAAATACATTTAACACATTCAAGAGGTTTGTCAGATTTATCAGATGCTGCGATCCTGTACATGTACTTGCATTTCAACCTTCAATCATGCATAAGATTGAGCTGTACGTATGGTAACTAGGCTTGTGCATCAACCACAAGATTCAGTTTGAACCCTGAATTGGTGTTCCTGAAAACATCTCCATTTACCCTGGACTAATTTGGAGGTCACCTGATTTGAACCTTAATCTCACATTGACTATTGTTGACAGAATTGGTTGAAAGTTGCAGGTAACTTTAAAGTTTTTTTTTTTTTTTTTTAAGGGAACTGCGATAACTTTTTATTCTTGGCAAAATTGAAGAACATTTGCAGGCATAGTTGTCCTCTTTGAGGGGATCATGCCTGCCAAATTTCAGATGATAGGTATAAGGAGCATCCCTTGCAGTTTTGACGATTACCAAAAAGGATGCACTTACTTCCATACGTTCTGTGTACTGTAGGCAATTGTTATAAAAATGACATATAGCATAGAGGTGGCCCTATTTAAGAAACCTGAAAACTTTCAGAAGGGTAGATGTAGCAGTTTTGTAGATGGGGAATTTTCAGTTTGGGGTGGGGTGGGAGTGATTTGTTTTTTCTTCCCCTTTCTATCTTGGTCTCCCTCCCCCCCCCCCCCCCAGCAATTTGTATGAAAATGGCATACATCATAGGTATCCTTATTCAATAAATCTGCAAAATATGTGGAAGTGCTTGGGCGATATGATGAATAAAAACAGTTTAAGGCATTTTTGTTTTATGCTAACATGTCAGGAAAACTCGCAGAAAGTTCAGTAGGACAGGGCTGGAAGGTGGATGTTGAGCTTACAGTGGCAAAGGCAAATGTACCCGAATATCCAGCATTTTCCAGGCAAGCACCCAGTGCTGCACCCTCCCGTGTCCCACAGATGCCACCAAACTTATTCATTTGTCATGCCTGACTCTGACATTGGCTGGGATGACTCTTTAGATGAAGAGCTTGACCTGGACGTATGTACAGACCATGTAGGGGCCCTGACTTGAGCGAGCTTGCAGGCACCTTTGGCATCAGTAGAGAAGATAACCAGGCCGTTCAACAGCAGTCTAAAGATGCAATTGTTTTTGACTTAATTTATTTATAATTATTTTTTATTTTTGTGAAGATGCAATTGCTGCCTTTTACTATGCTAGCCCATGAGGGAGCAGGGGTCTCCGTCTAATGACAAAGGTGTTTATTATGCATTCTAGGTTATTGATTCTGGGGCTTTATCCATTTTCTTTCTTCAAAAACTTCACTATCTCTCTCTCATCCCTGCAACTTGTTCTAGCTTCTCTCCTTCAGATATGGCAAGTAAAGTTATGCTATAGGCAGGGGAGGGGAACCCTCTCTGCATTGGTGACAACAGCAGCAACCATGACTAGGGCTCTGCAAAGCTTGATAGAGGGTGCTGTTCCGTCATCCTCAGGCCCTTCCAAAGGTGCATGGGAGGCTGGTTCAGGCTTACGAACAACTTGGATTCAAGCTGACATCCTGAGCTTAAACAAGCAGATGGTCTGTGAAGCAAGCAACCATGGTGCTAGCCAAACAGTTAGCAAAGGAGACAGGCAGAAGCAGACAAAAGTGAGATAGATGCCACTCTTCTTCATCATTGAGCAACTCTTTCTACTCCTCCTCCTCCTCTTCCACCTCCACCACTACCTCTACTTTGCTCCCTACTTACAAAAAAAGGAGAGAAGGTTGTAAAAAGGAGCAGGAACTACCACCGGCGGTCATTTTGTCTCTTGCTCAGACTTTTTCTAAGCAAGAGACAAAATGAATGTCTCTTGCTCAGAAAAAAGTGTCCATACTTGTAGGCTCCCAAATTTTAATATTTTTAATTACATTTCTGTACCGTCCAATAGTCAAAGCTCTCTGAGTGGTTCACAAAACAAAAAAGAAAATAAGATAACCTTTGTCCCAGTAGCTTTCTTATAATTCTGCTTCTTTATTAGAAGTATCCCAAATTTTTCAGTCATTATAGTTATATATAAAGGCTATATATAAAGTTGTACCCCATGTTAGAAATACAGGCTGTACTTCTAGAACAGGTCAGATTGCTAGAAGCCTTTGCACAGGGCTGGCATTGTTTACACTGCTCTAGTAGGCTTCCCCTCCCTCATTCAATGAAGACAGCCAATAGATCTCCCTCTTAATGGCCCAGAAGTGCAACATGCACCCTGGCAAGAGCCACAACTGAAATGTTTGATTGGCTTATTTTTCCTCCTCCAACAAAGCAGAACTTTTATGCCATCATGATGCTAAATAAGAAAGAGGAGATTGCATTGTAGTGCATAGGTGCAGGATGTGAGGAACAAAGTTTCTTTTTCTCCCTCCAGGGTTCTTGAGTTTAGAGTGTTTTGTTTCTTCCACCTGTGGGGTGTGTCTATAAGGAACTCTATTGTGTATCACACCCATTGGATTGAGAAACATTGCCCTAAGCTATTACCGATCATAATGTTTGTCCTCATCTGTTCTTTTTTGTACTTAATTTCCAAATTATTTCCTTACCTCATTTTCTTCCCATAGCAGATGTCAGTATTTCCAGCTCCTGATGCTCAAATATTGATTTTTCCCCTTTCCCATGTGCAAGTAATGGAGTCAATTTGAAAACCAAACTAAATATATGGCCATTATTTATTTTAGAAAGTATTTATTTCAGAATACATATCACAATGTGGTCACAATATTATGCTTTTTTCCACAATAATTTCTAGAAGCTTTAAAATTTAAAACAGGTCTCAGGCATAATAATAGAATAGTAGAGTTGGAAGGGGCCAGAAGGCCATTGAATCCAACCCCCTGCTCAGTGCAGGAATGCACCTTAAATTATACCTGAAAGGGCAAATGTAAAATCAGAGTCCATGAATTGACACATTTAAAACATAAACAAATCGAATGTTGATGGTTTATAAACGTGGAGGGGGTATTATTGCACTGATGAGTTTTCCTATTATGTCACATAATTCATTTCAATTGATATCTACTTGGACAAAACATGGAGTGTTTTGACTGCTGAAGTCCAGCTAAAATTTTGCCGTTGGATCCTGTCCTGCTTATCAGTGCTCTATGTTCATGCATGCCTACCAACGACTATACAGTATGGGTAGCCAGTCTTTCATTCTAGACTTGATAACCACATTTTAATGTAGGACTAAGTTAGATAGGAATTTGTGTTAAAGTATAACCACCTTTTTGTGTGGAGTTATCCCCCCTTGATTAAGCCAGAGGTTGGTGAAAGGGCTTAGGGAGGTAGGGAGGTTCTTTACCTCAGGACAAATATGCAAAAGGAGCAAAAGTCTGAAATCTGTGAAACTCATACAGTTGAAAGTCGAATGTATGTGTCATAAGGGAGGGGATGTAAGACTTGGAACTGAAGATATATCATCAGCTATGAGTTCTGTCATAAAAAGGGGTTGGCATAATTACAGTAGATAAGCTCAATTCTCTTTAATAAACACCTGATTTTCTTACTTTTGATTTTCTTTGGGCTTTTGTCTTTCAAGTCTTTGAAAAACGGTAATCTAAAATTGTACAGTGCATATGTGCACATAATTAGTTCTAGTTGATATCATATGTGGCAAGCTAAGACATGATTTTGCATCTAGGGAAAAGTTGACAGTCTGAAAATAAGTGTGTAACTTGAAGTTGTCTATATATCTGAAGAATTCTTTTGGCCTAATAATACGCTTCATTGCACTAAATATGTGGCTAGGATCTGCACTGGCCCTACCATTTGGTAAAGTTGAGCAGGCAGCTGCATGCAGCAGATTTGGGGCAACGTTAAAGGGCATATAGATTAATGGGCATTCACGTCTGCAGATTTGGGGCATCTTATATATGTCTTCCAAATGAGAATAACATTTCATGCATCTGATGAAGTGGGAACACAATGATGAAGCCTTGCACTGGTCCAGAGGGCTCTTCTTGGGGTTAAAAATTGTTTTGTAGGGGTAGAATAATTCCTTAGAATAACACGTTTGTACAAATAAAAATGATAGGAGGTTTAACCTGAACAGTTTTTACAAAAACAAAACAAACCATGTTGAGTTTCTTGGTAGTTTACAAGACAGCAAAGATAAACATCCTAGAACAATATTTATATTTCCCTAATTTAAAATATATTCAAGCCAAGGGTGCAGTGAGTAATCTTACTGATACTCAAAATGCATCACCGAATTGCATGCGGTTTTTAATTAGTTACTCTCCCTGAGCCAATATGAGAGAATTATATTGTAGAGGCAGGCTTATGTGTGTTCAGCTGATGTGAGTGCAGATGCACTTTCACAACATGGCGGCAACAGTCCCATTGGACTGATCTCATGAACCAGTTGAAGACCACTGAAGACCACTGGATTAAGCAACTTTTGAATAACCCATTAATTAACACACAGTGGCTTAATGCTACATGTGAACCAAGTCAAAATCTTTATGATCATCTTTCTTTGGGCTTCTGTCTGTATGTAACTAGTCAATCACAACTACAGCTGGACCCATGGTGTTTGAGAAGAATGCAGCAATTGCATATTTGCTAAGGGCACACGAGTGGGGAAATATGTGAAATTTTCCCTGGCTCTTTGCTTTTTCTGTTTTGTTTATATAATTAGCAAGTAGCTACATGTATATATTTACTATCTCCCCCTTTTCTATAATAAAAATGACAGAATAAAATGACCTCTGACTTTTTAAAATTAAAAAGTTCAGAGGAAACCTGCAGAATTGGAGGGCTTATAGTTAATAACTTAGGGAATTTGGGGGTGAGGGCCTGGCATGGGGATTGGTTGGAACACCTGGTTTTAGACTAAGTGGTAATCTTCTTTGTGGCTTACGCACCGCCTAGCATGTGCTGCATTGTATGTTGCTCACAAATTCCAAACATTCCTGGTATAGGACATCTCACTATAAGGAGCTTGCTCTGTCTTGATAAAGTAAAGCTGTGTGTGTGTGTGTGTGTGAGAGAGAGAGAGAGAGAGAGAGAGAGAGAGAGAGAGAGATTCCTTACTGTTTCCCAAACAGTCAATAAATTTTCCTGTCACTTCAGACAATAATGGCTCAGGAACCAACCCTATTAACCAGTGGCTAGATTAAATAGCTTTCCTATCTGATTGTTTGGTCTGCTACTTGATCCTTAGCAGAACAAGAGGCATGTCAGGTGTCGCTTTGGCCTGTATAGATATTTGGCTGGATATTTGGCTTGGGGAGAGAGAAGCTAGAACAAAATGGTGGGATGAGAGACACATAGTGAGGTTTTAGAGAAAGAAAATGGATAAATGCCCAGAATCAATAACCTAGGATACATAAAGATCTTTGTCATTAAAGGGAGCCTCCAGCTCTCTCATGGGCTAGCATAGTGAAAGGCAGCAATTGCATCTTCACAAAAATAAATTTAAATGAATAGTCAAAAGCAATTGCACATTGGGTAGGAAGACTGTCACATATCTTCCTTCCCCATTCCAGCTGTCTTCGTCACACTTAACAACCTACTTGGGTTTGTTATAATGGAATTTGGAGTGTTGTATAGTTAATTGGATGGGACCCAAGGAAAAATATGATGGGTTCTGCCTTATTGGAACCAGTGATTGTTTTTCTAATTCTTCTTAAGTAACTCAAAAGGGCTCTACACTCTGAAAACCCACTACTGTGGTTCCCCAGGAATTAAAAGTCAGACTGGTAGCAACCTAAGATGACCTTTTTCAGGAGAAAGCAAGTAGAATTTTATTTCATACTTCTGGAATGGTAGACCTGACATGGACATAGGTATTCTGAAGTGGTGTGTTAACAGGCAGCAAAGAGACAAATGCACCTACTCTAAGTTGGAAGTCTTGTATTTATGTGACCCTCCCATCACATTCCACAGGGTGAGCTCTGTTATTCCAGATTAATTTGGTCACTTTAAGCCCTATTCAGGTGCACTTTAAGCCCTATTCAAGGGAGTGCACATTTAGTATACTCAGATGGCTGACATTCTGAACAGGAGAGTCTCCTGTATCTGTGGCAGCTCTCTGCATAAATTAGAACACAGATTTTCCAGGATTACTCTGATTTTACAGTATTCTGGATCTCATGGAGAGCTCCCACAGATACAGGAGGCTCTCATCTTCACAAAGTACAGGGCGACAAATGTGATAATGGTGGTGGGCAAGACTAACCTGCTTCACCTCCTCACGTGTTTAGTATACTCCATGCCTGAATAGGGCTTGTATTATACCAAAGGATTCCACTACACAGTAGGTGCAAACGTGTTGTAGAATGAGATAAAAACATAGTTGTCTATGCATTCACGCTCTTCCTCCCTCCCTCCCTTTGAGTTTTGGAGCCTGAAGGAAACTTCTCAGCATTTATTTTCCTATCTCTCCTAATGCTGCATGAAGTCCTTGTAATATTACCATCTTTCTTCAAGTAGTTCCTGTAATTTACTCTGTCCACTCCAAAGAAAAAAGCACAAACTAAGTCCAAAAGCAGCTTCAGGAATTGATATCGTGTTCATGCACCAGTAAGGAGGGGAATAAGGAATGTGATTGGGCTGATTTCCCAATTAGCAAGTTAGAATAATTTGCTCAGGCATTTCTGAAACTACTTGGCAATCCTGGAATCCTGTATTTTTCTGAAGACTAAAAGGTGCAAAAAACCAAATAATAATAACAATTAAAAAAAAACAAATTGCAAATCCTGTATGGAGACAAGAAGAAGAGTCAGATAGCTGTAAGGGATGTACAGCACAAAAATAGAAAAAGACAATATTCCTTATTTCCAAAGCATTTCTTTATAAATTCTTGCTTTTTAGAATTAAATAAGGCAATTTGATGTGTTCACAGTTGTCTTCTTTAATTTTTAACTTTAATAACACTTCCCTTGAAAAAAGAGTTTCTCAAAATGCATTGAATAATATAGGCTTTTTTTTTTACACTGATGCTGTACTTTCATTAATTGATAGCATTTTTTTGAATCTGAGAACCTGTTCACACATCCATGCTTTTACGTGATTACTTTTCACTCTGGCTCATAGCTGGATGTGTGATCTGACCATTGAAAAGCATTATGTTTAAGATGATATGGAAGTTCTTTCTGTAGTGTTTGATCTCTGGAGGATTATTCACACTTGAAAGTTCTCATTTGATGCTGTTATCGGCAAGGGATGAACTGTTATGCAAAACCAACTCTTAAAGAACTAATTCCATTTTCATTTGAAATGATCAACTCAGTAAGAATTTGGAGACGATAAGATTAGCTGCTGATGCTAGCTGTGGACTTTGGAACATATTTCAAGAAACAGTGCCCTTTTTGATCTTATTGCTGGGAGAGTTTATCTTGATTACATTTTAAAGTTAATTTGGATAATCATCAATAAAACTTAAACGTAAGAATTGAAGTGCACAGTCATTTCAGTGTTCTGTTGCCTGTCTGTAACTTACTGTAAAACAGCTTCCTAGTAAATACATTGCTTATTTCTGCTGCTTAGTGTTCTTTCTTTTCAGTTAACATACACAACCTCCACGAGCCCCGGACTAACCACTCTGCATTTCCTGAAGTATCTGGACGGGGACTAGCAGGCAATTATGACCCAGCTATTAAGGAGATAGGTTCACTACCAGGTATCTAGAGTGCAGTTTACCTTATACATTTTAGTGGTCTAATTGGGATAATAAGAGTGGAATATTGACAAAGACTGTGTAGTAGATCCAGAAGCTTCAGAGTTCGATGGCACTGTCTCCCTCCTTCTGACATTGTTTCTTAATATATCACAGATTCAGTTACAGATCCTGTTACACTCCCCTGTTGTGCAAAGTTGGTAACCAGCCTATAACCTAGGTAACCACGTGGGTTATGTCCAGTGCAAGAGGGAGTATTCCAGGCATGGGTGGTGAACCTGTTTGACCCTGAGGGTTGAATTCAATTATGGAGAAGTTCTTGGGAGCCTCATTCCAAAACATTAGCATATTTTGTTTTAAACTCTTACTGCCAGCAACTAAGACTTAGGAGAGGTAATTCAACCATTTAGGGCTCCATCACACCAGCGATTTACTGCACTCTCGCCATGCCTGGTGTGTGGATTTGCGGCATGGTACTCACATGACACCATGCTTGTCCTGCTGACACCCTGCCTCTTCTCCAGCCTTTCCTAGATGCTAAAAGTCTGGATTATTTTCCCTAAATGCATTAAATGCGTCCTAAGCCTCTGTGTAGTTTTAAAGGAACGGGCTTGAATGGATTGCATCAGGTCCCAGCAAGAAAAAGCAATCTCTCCCAGCAGCCAGCTCCAAGCCTCAATATAAAACCCAAACTTTGCATCCCAGGCTCCAAAGCATTTTTTTTTAATTATACAATGCCTGAATCTCCGAAGATACAGGATTGTACTCCCTCGATGCCCCCCAAAAGCCAGACTAAAGGGTCATTCCATTTTTGCCCAACAGAAAGGCAGTCTGATGTACTCATCTGACAGGACCTGACCAGAGGGGGAAAGAGAAGGGGAGTGGTGGCGTAGAGCGAAAAATCAAAGGAGCAAAGGACCGTAGGAGCGAAAGAGCAGCTATTCAGGTGAAAGGGATCATAAATTTGATGGGCTTCTGCCTCAGAGTTAAAAAAAACGCAGAGGCAAACCGGGGTGTGTGTGTGGGGGGAATTAGGTGTGATGGAGGTCTTAGTATGGAGGAAAAACCTGAAAAAGCAGGAAAACCACCAAATAATTGGTGGTAAGTGGAGAGGGTGTGTGATCTTTTGAGGAATCCCAGAAGGTTGGATTGGGACCTCAGGAGGACTCGATTAGGTCCTCAGGCTTGAAGTTTCCCAGCCTTGCTTCAGGGTGTGCTGGCTGAGGCAAGAGAAAGTTGAGGCCTGTGATCTTAACTCTAGTCGTAGAGGATCCAGATACAGATTAGACCAGCCTCCCCCAACCTAGTGGACAAAATTAGGAGAGGCTGGATTGGATTGGATTAGATTAGGGCTTTGCATGGGAACTGGGGCTGTATGGATGGTTGCTGAAGAGGACAGAAGAAAGCAGTAAGCAGCTGTGTGTCGAGAAGCAGTAGTCCTGAAGTGAATTCAAGCACTGAAGAAGTCCTGGTAATCCAAGACTAGTGGAGTGGTTTGGGGGAAGGAAACACGAGAGGATATTTTGATAGTGTTTGTTGTGTGTATGAATGGTCCCCTTTCTCCTATTGGCGTGTGAATATTCTGTTTGCTGTGTCTTATTTAACATACTTTTCAAATGATTAAAATATTTGGGGATCACCCATATTTTGTTGTAGATATGAAAGGACATAAAAAGATTGTATTAATTAATAGGTATAAAGAACAGCCCAATTGCTGATACAGTAACTTTGCTGCATTTAATTGTTGTTTTCAGTACCAGTGTATTTCTGTGTTGTAAATTTACCAAGAAGTTGTACTAAGGTAATTTTATGGTACATTTTTGTTCTTAAAAATTAACACACACACACACACACAGAGTAAAGAAAATACAGTGAACGATACATTAATCAAACTTAAGTGGGCAACATAAGTATACATTTTACCTTTTTCTGAACAAGCATAGGAAAGGGAGTTACAATCTTAGAGGCATACGGTATAGCTGGGTGGAAAAAAGAGAATTCAGTGTATGTTGAATTATCCAGTAACTAAACGCTTATCCAGTAACTAAACGCTGTGCTTATAATCACCCAATTCCATAGATTTATCTCATTTGCAAGTGATTACTTGACGGGGACCTTGTGAAATTCAATCAATGATTATTTGAAAGATGAAACAACAAAGAATCATGTCATATTTTAAAGATATATTTTGGCCTACACTTTTGTAGATAAGGACTAAATAAGTTGTGTGCATGTTTATTAAACATGTGCTTGCTGGTTCAGCTATAAAGTGGGGATGGGGATTAACAGTAAAAAGGAGCATGCAAAGAACGAGGGTAAAATCCACCCCCCATCACTCTTCTGCTTTAAGACTTTCCTCCCAACCTTTGGAAAATCATCTTAAAGCACTGGACTTTAAGGTGGCGATGGGTGGGGTTCATACTGTATCCCCTGTGAATTTCTTCTAGTGTTAAAAGTTCACCACCATCCCATCCTTGTTTTAAAGCAAAACTAGTGAACGGGTGTTTTAAGAAACATGTACATGTCTGGTTTGACCCTAAGAAACATGTACATGTCTGTTTGACCCTAAAGTATAGTTGTTAACATAGCATAAGGCTATTTTGTTGCTAAGGTTAACTTTTGGAGATCGTTTTAGGGGGATCCCAAGATAGAAGAAGCAATTGTAAATGGTAGAATTGTATTCCTAGAAGGCATAGATAGTTGCAATAAAACAAATCTAGCAGTTGCAAAGAGTGGCTTGCATGAGGAAAAAGTCAGTTGCACGGCAGTGTTTTCCACCACCTCCTCCTCGCCACTGCAGTGCTCTGAGTCCCTGGAAAGGCTCTCCAGGCTTGAGATGTGGTGAATGGGAAGCAGTGAGAAGGGGGAATCTAAGATAATACCATATCATTAGAGGACCAGTTGTACTGCTATGCATATTAGTTGTATAAATGTGCATAAATAGTTTGAGTTGGATCCAAAGAACCATGAGTTGAAGGAAAAGAGCCTTTAATGCTGTTCTGAAAATGGTTGCACTACAGCCATAGAAGAGTTCATATTGAGCTATAATAGCGATGTTCTACAGCAGTTCTCATGCTTCTGCTTGCACTAGAGTTTGCAGACACTTTTGTGCAACCTCTTGTGCAAGCTGAAGAGTATCTTTGGACTTGATTCACTTTTCTCATGCAGCTTCCTCATGAGAAAGTGCAAAATGGCCTTTCATGGTTCAAGAGTCCTTCCCTTGTTTCTTTAAGCAGGCATGGGCATGTTTTAAGTGGATTTTTAAAATTAAATCCCATACATGGCATTTTGTTTCAGCTAAATTTCTGATACTGCACCTGAAAACTGAATGTCCTCATTTTTCTTTGGCTTTCTAGGCATTTGCTTCCTTCCTCCTGATTAAGTCTTTCAGCATGATAGTTCTCCAGCTCTCATTTTCTGGAAAACATGTCACAGATTCTCCTTTGTATCATATACCTGAATAGAAAATATTTCTTAATTTCTAAGAGCCCATATATTAGGGTATAGTTGAAGTCCACAATATTTCCCAGATGGGTAAGATTAAACATCAATCCCTCATTTTCCTATAGATTCCAGAAAGTTTTGGAAAGAAACTTTATTGTTTCATAGCCATCCACATGTGGCAGGAGACCTGTGTAAATCTCTTCTTAAACCACATGTCAAAGAAAAGATCATCCAGTATTATGAGAGATGGGAAGCTTAGTTCAGATCCTTGAAAGACATATAAATCTGTTGAACTTTAAAAAAATTACCTTAGCAAAAATGTATTTCATTAAATCAGTTGGAAAAAGTTGGTCAGTTCCAGCAAAATAACATGTGGTTGTTATCAATGGCTTAGGAAATACTTTGCATTAATAAGCAAGAGTTAATTTTTTTAAAAAAAAATCATACATGAAGCACAAAACTGAAAGGTAGTTAGTGAGCTATTCATCCTAATAACTTTTTGCAGTCCCATTAATTTCATGTATGAAAACTCAATCTACTCCTGCTGCTCTGCTTCTTAAGTAGGGCAGATAAAAAAATAAACAAGGGCTGAGTCAGTTAATTAATTTAAATGAGATTACAAATCAAAAACACATTATGTAATGTTGTTTTAATTGCCACTTTATTTACTTAATTAAAACATTCTGTAGTAAAGTTAACAGTTTTGACAATGGCTAGTTTGATGACGGTGTAAAGAGTTTAAGCTCCTGCTGTAAAATGTTTTGGTGAAACTGGAGAAGAAATACGACCAAAAGTGTTTTTAAATCATTGGACTTAAAATATTGAAGCTTAATCACTTTGATTTACAATTAATTAGTTAATATTAAGGTTACTCTTTTAGGTAGGCAGCAGCATAATGAAGGGGCATCTATATAGTTGGATTCATGGTGACTGCTGCAGGGTAGACTTCTGGCAAGAGATAGAGAAAGGCTGCATTTGGACAACACATTAGTCAATGGTGGGTTGAGTAGCCAACTCACAGTTGGTTATTTTGTGGGTACTCCCCACACAACATATTCCTACACAACTGTGGGTGGTTGGGGCTGACATTGAGTGGACTAATAGTCAACCTGGCATTTGACTGACACAGCCCCCACCCCTCTCCCCACCCACCCTCCTCCCTCAGTCCTCCCAGTTCTATCCCAGCAGCCTCTGCAAGTTGCACCAGTTGTAGCAGAGTGGCAGCCGCCGCTTTGGTTGCTCTTGCCACCTGCCTCTATGGGCTTGTGTTTTAACCCACTCACCACACGCCATTAACCCACTCACCCCTCCACACAACTGGCATCGAGCTAAACAACTTGCAAGCCAGTTGTTTCTCTCAGTTGCTTATTTGGGCGGAATAGCATACCATCAGTAGTTTGTGAGTGGCGTGTTACCCTCCACACAACACAATAAGCAACACAACTGACGATTGTTTCCCCCCCACCTCAATTGCTTAATGTGTTGTCCGAATGCAGCCAAAGACTGACTTCACAAAGTGCACAACCCACATTCAAAGTTGGGTATGGGTTGAGTGCGGTTGTCGTTCAACCATGGGTTGTTGTGAACCCAGCCACATTAACAAACCATTGTTTGTTAACCACGAACAAGCCATAGTTCACAACCCAGCAACAAAGTATGAGTTCTCTGTGAGTTGTTTGTGGTTAATGAACCATGGTTTGTTAGTGCAGCTGGGTTCACACAACACAGCAATGATAATCCATGGTTCAACAACAACCCACACTCAACCTTGACAATGGGTTGTCATGTTTTTGTGAAAACAGGCTTCTCTAAATTCCTTTTCTAAAACCCAACATTGTTGCAAATAGTTAAGACTAAAATAGGTATATATCACAAGCATTCAGTAAGCAAAAGACACAGCCAAAATGTCATGGTATTTAGTATGTTAGCTGAAATTTGCAGTGAGAGTAGTTTAGGAGTAGCTAGGGCAAAAGCGGTCTCCATACATTTTCCATACAATAGAAAGCCTTTTCACAATTTTCTAATACTACACACTTTTGTGTGACTTTAAAAATATTAATCAGAAAGAAAAGAAAATATTGTGCATCTTCTTAAACTATAACTAAAAAGTTGGATCAATGAGAGCAACACATGAATATATTCAATAGAATATATTCTGTAGAAGGCAACAGAAGATGCCAATGTGGGTAGAAGACAACAGAAGCAAATGTGGCTTCACAAAAAGCTTACAGATTATCTGAAAACAAGAAAGGACACATAGGAAGTGGAAAGAAAGCCAGTCCACAAAAGAAGAGTACAGACAAGTAGCACAGAAGTGCAGGAATGGTGTCTGGAAGGCTAAAGCTGAGAATGAGCTGAGGTTAGCGAGGGATGCTAAAGGCAACAAAAAAGCTTTCTTCAGGTACGTGCACAGGAAAAGACAGAGGAAAGACATGGTGGTTCAACTAAACTTCCTGACAGTTAAAGCAGAACAAAAATGGAATCAATTACCTAGGGAGTTAGTGGGCTCTCCCACACTAGAGGCTTTCAAGATGCAGCTGGACAGCTATCTGTCAGGTTGACAGATATTGAGCAGAGGGATGGACTTGCTGGCTTTAAAGGACCCTTCCAACTCAACTATTCTATGATTCTGTTTAGGGTGAAATCCTATGCATGTTCAGACCGAAAGGGCAGGTTTGCATGTCATGCTAAGACCATTTCATCAATAAACCACCATGAGTTGGTTTTCCCTGAACAACCCACGGTACTTGAGCCTGCCATGCCTTTTTCTCCTCCTTATTCCCTTCCAGTTCTCCCACTGGCTTCAGCACGTATCCCAGGCGCCTTTGTGGCAGAATGTCTCGTTGCCTCTATCTCTACATCAGCACCCTTTCTGCAGTTGGTTTGCTGGAGTTGCTGGCTATCAAGGGAACCCCTCACTCCCTCATCAGCTCACCAAATTTCTGAGTCCTTCTTAATGTGTTTGCCAGCTTTCCCCCTTTTTCCAGGAAATTTCGCCGTTGCGCATGTCTGCCTCTCCAATATTTAGTCAAGCAGCCCCGTATTCCTCTTTTCAACTTTGGTGCTTCCCTTTCTAGGTAGCAAACAACTTTAAAAAAAACACAAAGCCAGCTTCACGTTACATTAAAGTAAGCATACCCACTCCCAAATCACCTCCACTTCTCTGTTATTTAGCCATGCACCCCCGTATTCCCTACTTCCACTTCAGCACTTACATTGCAAGCGAGTGAACACTTTTTTTAAAAGGCTGCTTCATGTTAAACTAAAGAGCGCCCAATCCCAAGTAGGAACATCCATTGGCAAAGCGCCTTCTTTCCATTCGCTTTTGTTTCACCCCGCCTTCCTTCTTGTTACTTCTCTCTGTTGCTAGCTGTCACAGAGCAGTGATGGACAGGGAAATTACGGAAATGTTAATGCAGCTGCCATTCACTCCTGCGTACTTGCACAGGAGAAAAAGTTGTGAACATGTTCAGGACACATTCTAGTGACCTTTCTTCACGATTTGTAGGGGTATGGGCAGAGGGCGCTGAGAAGGGATAATTGAGAAAGGATGAAGAACAAGTTTGTGAGAGTGGCAGGTTTTTTTTTGCTGATGGGCAGCTCTTTAACCATTCATGGCAACCCATGATAAAATCACCCACTGGGTTCAGATGACATAATACACTACTATGGGTATGAGCTATGGGTTCTAGGGTGGCTTGTTTATGAAAAATAAACAGTTCTACAGAAACTGGTCTGAGTTCACACAACACAATAACCCACCTGGACTGATTACCCATAGTGAGTTGTTATGTCATGTGTTGTAGGACTTTTTAGACTTCAGCCTTATGCACTTTAGGCTGCAGTCTTATGCACATACTTGGGAATAAGCTTCAGAACTCAGTGGGACGTATTTCTAGGTAAATATGCATAGAATTTCTCTGCATTTTATGCAGTGTTAAAGCTGAAATTGCTAACCTACATTACGTTGTCTGAAATCAAGATGATTGGAAACTGTTCTGGGTCACTTTTGGGAAATTTGAGTTCAGGCAGATTGCAGAAGTTGAAGGTTAATTATAATTGGGAAAAGAATGATGAATGGTTATTGTCAAACATGGACACAGAAGGAAATGATGTTAGATTTTATGCTGCCTTTCCATTTCTCCTGTCCCTTATCATATCCTTACAGTTGTAAATTGATATGATGCTGAAAAGTGTACACATTCTATCCTATAGTTGATCTTCCTGAAACTATATAATGATATATCATCTTGTTACAATTTAATAACAGAAAACTTAGGTGGAAAATAATTCTAAAATGCTTGTCGTAGCTTATAATAGAATTGAACATTGTTTCATTGTCCAACTTTGCATGGTAGTCTAGCTCCCAGATTAATGGAAAGCCACAATTTCTCCTTGACTTGAGAGCTTCCAGACATGCAGTGATCCCAAATTAGCCACTCCTTATTATTATTATTATTATTATTAGTAGTAGTAGTAGTATTGCATTTATATCCTGCCTCTTTCCCTCCAAGGAACCGAAGGTGGCGTACATAACCCACCTTGTCTCCATTTTATCCTCACAGCAACCCTGTGAGGTAGACTGGGCTGAGAGTCTATGACTGGTCCAAAGTCAACCAATGGGTTTCCATGGCCGAGCGGGGACCAGAACTCGGATCTCCCGACTCCCAGTCCGACACTTTAGCCACTACTTTAGCTTCTTGGACCAGAAGTAAAACAAAAGATATTACTTTTGTTCTGAAACAGTGTTTTGGACATTTTTCTGTTTCTGCTCACCTCTTTTAAACAATAAATCTGAAAATAGGTGGGCAGACCCATTTCTTTGTTTCCAGAGTTTGCCCCATTCAAGTATGAAGTGGGGTGTGTGTAAAAGTAGGATCTGATTTTTAAGGGCCAAAAAGGCATGTTGGTGGGTGGTAATGGACTCTGCGCCTCCTCTATCCAGTGGCATACCTCCCTTGAACTCCTTTCTCCCCAAATGGAGGAAGGTATCTGAGATTGTGAACTGCAGAGAAGACAGAGGAAGGAGAGAAAATCTCCCCCTTTTTGTTTTCTAAATTGGGGGAAAAAACACCTCCACTTGATACATGATTAAGGCAGACCCAGGTTTAAGCAAACTGGTCTGTCGTCAGGTCTAGTTTAAGCCAAGAAGGCAAATCTTGGCATCTCTGATAATTTGACTAATAAATTCACAGATTTTTGACAGGCCATGGTGATGTAATATACGGAAACTGTCAAAAAATTTATGCCAGTTGAAATATCTATTTATAGAACTTTCATTAAATGTGAAATATTTAAGTTCAGCTTATATACATTCTTATTTTTTAAGTGCGGGATCAATGGCAGTTGGCATTTTAACATTATCTTTTGAGCAAGGTGACAGGTGGAATGTTAGGCAATAAAAATAATTATGAGTACCTGTTGTTCCTGAATTAAGGGTCAAAAGTGACTCCCCATCTTAAGTATTTCATATTCTCTCATAAACTTCTATTACTAAATCAAAAAAGAAACAAAAGACTTGGATACAGAAGAATTAATTAGGTAATTAATGCCATTCCTTACCCTAAGTTACCTTACAATGTAAGAATATTGTCGGGGTAATTTCTGGGGTAATAACACATTGCTACCTCATTCCTTCACATAAAACTCTTTTCCTTATAAGTTATTCAATTTGTTAAAGAATTCCACTGTAATCAAAGGTTAGAGATTATTTTTAAAGCAGTAAAGAACCTTGTTTAGTCAGAACTGATAAAAGCTTTTGTTTAATCACATTTCCTTGATTCATGACTGGGCACTACGATAGTATGTGCTGTTCGATCACTCCTCCTGCGAGTAAGAGTGGCTAAACAACCCAGGATCACTCTGTCCCCTGTATTGATTAGCTTTGCATACTTTGGCTTATTTCCCCACTCCCCCAGCCATAGAAATAACCCATGGTTTGTTCATAGGTTATTTCTTCTGCTTATCAAGGGAGAGATAAGCCAGAAGTCCAGGTTCAGATATACAACCTGGATACGGAACAATCCAGCAGCAAGCACCAACATGCCTCATGCGCAACAACCCACAATTTATTTTTTAATAAAAATCTGGATTCTTGTGCTGTGTAAACTGGGCCATTTTCAACACTAAATATTTTTGGCTTCTACACTGTAACTTACGTTGAATTGTAATATTTCAGATCCACTTTATTGCCCCATTATAAGTTTGATAGATATCATATAGATTGCAAAGATATCAAATTGGATGTAGCTTGTAGGGTACATCTATGTATGGGAGAATGCCACTTAAAAGTGAGAATGATGGAAATGTAACTAGTGTTGGATATCTCATCGTTTGTTTCCCATAAATCGCAGAGATTTCTCCTCAGAAGCTTTAGATACATGTGGATTGGTGGCGGATGACACCGACTTGGTCCATACATAAAGCATATTTAGAACTTCCCCACATGATTTTTCATAATAGGATTCTATACAGAGGAAGATCTGGAGTGAGCCTTAAGGGTTTTCTCTCTTTCCCTGTGGGAAAGAGGTACAGCCAGAGCAATCCTATGGCTCCCATACAGCATCTTGGGAACCATAGATGATGCAGATCTCCTTTATGCGTGTAGACAAAGCTTTGATTGTGGATCTCCCCTCACACCCAGCTGCTGCAGAAATCTTCTCTTATGAGTTCACAACTGGATTCCAAGGACAAAGAAGTTTAGGCAAGTGTTTTACATGGAACTGATGTTTCATTCAGAAATATAGCTTGAACCTCAAGTTTCAGGCTGCCAGAAACAAAATAATAATAATAATAATTTCAATTTAAGTTTATCTGGAGGCAAAACTGAACATAAATGGTTCATTACAGTAGCAGGTGCATCAGTCAATTCCATTTGGCAATTTTGCGTAGCAATCAGAGGCTCAGTTCAGACAACTCGTTTATGAACGGTGGTTTTAGAATTCCAAGGTGGAGTTTTTACACCACCATTGAGAAGTGTCTGGTGGGAAAACTCCACGCAATGGTGGAGGTTTTTTGGAAAACACTCCACACAGAATATTCACGCTGTGCAGAGGAGAGTTCCTGCACATCCGTTGTGTTGCGTGTTGTGTGGAGGGTTCCGTGGAGTTTTCTATGTTTTGAGTTGACTTTTCCCACTGGCTACAGAGTTCCCTGGAAAGAACAGTTTTTTTCCAATAATGGCTGATGGGATACCATCAGGAGGACTAGGGAAGGAGAGAGGGTGGAGGAACTGTCAGTCAAATGTCACAATGGATTTTACTCAACTCCAAGGTAGCCCACAGTCACACAACAGTGGAGTTAGAACATATTGTGTGGGGAGTACCTCCTAAAATCTCAATCTTTGAGTGGAGTTTTCACACTGTGTTGACTAATGTGTTGTCTGAACTGAGATGTTGATGAGTAAGTCATAGAGGTTTAAGCCTGTTAGCATACATAATTATAGCCTTGGATTATAAAATTCAGTATTGCCTGTATCTGTGTGTTGATCTCATATTAAGACACATTTGATCCCATATTAAGACACAGAATAATTTAAATATGTTGCCTTTGATAGGGCCACATAGTATGTTTAGTGCAACTTTAAGCAAGTTCCTCAATTATACGTTATAAATAGGCGGAACTTAATAATCTTTCCTTTGTGTGCTCCTTCGTATTTGAGTTCCCTCTCATTATAGCCAAGCATGTCCGTGCGGCATGCTTGTACCTTGATTGTTTAGCAGATGCTTTAAATGAAATGTAAATCTGAGTGAAACAGTGCATGTGACGTTCCTGCCCAAGTTCCACCCTTCTCCAGCTTCTACCTCAGAAACTGAGAAGCATACCCCTCAGGCATGCCTTCTTTCACTTGGATCAGTTGTCACCACTGTCCCTCAAGCTTCAGTCTGTTCTCTCTGTCTCTGGGTTCCAGAGACATTCAATATGCGTTATTGGTTCACTTAACCAATGGTAGTGTAATAAATGAGTTAACATGCGGGAGTTTGTATTAAAAAAAACAAAAACAAATCAAGATTTATTTAAAATATGATCCATGCTTGGTCCTAATTCTCTACCTACTCTACTCCTTCTAACATCCTGTACACAAACCCCACTAACTAGATGTTGCTTCTTCAATCCTTAAGCCATCTGACTGTCAGTTCTCCCTTTATATAATCTTTGAATCCTCACACACACAAGCCCCCCACCTTTCATTCACTCTCTAGCATACTATTAACTCAGGTTACACTTAACAATGTAAATATATATATATATATATATATATATATAACAATAACAGCCATATGTTACAGTATGTGTGTATTTTAAAATAATAATAATAATAATAATAATAATTAATAATAATAATAACAATAATAATAATAATAGTATTCCATTAGTCACATCAGTCACCGGCATCACATCAACTTTTTTTTACAGAAAACCTTAAGAAACTAGGCCTACCAAAATACATCCACACCAGCATCCAGAAAGCAGTCATACTTAAAATATGTTCATTAGTCAGGAAATTTTTGGATCAGTAAAAGACAGCATGACTTGGCAGAGCCCGTCATGATCATCTAGAAAACCAGCCATGAGAAAGAAAAGAGAGATAATAATAATATAGCGTGTAGGCAGGAGTAATTCTGCTTTGGCATTTTATTATTATTTTAGGAACATTAATTCATTTATTCATTTATTGCATTTCGATACCGCCACATAGCTGAAGCTCTCTGGGCAGTTCACAAAAATATAGCATAGTGTGAGTGCAATCATCTTAATTCCTGATAATTGCATTAAAAATCTATAGTGAATTTATTATACTGAATTCTCTATTTTATTTAAATAAAAAAAGCTACTCAGTTTTTATTTTCTCATCCTTTTCTCTTCACATCTTTCTTGCTCCCAGATGGCTACTGGAGCCTTCAAGTAACTTCCAGTAGATGGATTTGGCCTGTTCTCTGCTCTGTATAGGGCCGTATTAGATACGATGTTAATTGCATAAATTCAGTTAACTTGCATGTTTTTTGCTACACACCAATGGGAAATTATCTTGAAATGTAAATAGCAGCTTCAGAGAGGAGAGCTTTGTCAGGATCATGGCAGGAAGAAAAAGTTAAACTGCCTTTCCCACCCCCCAGACCACTATTTACATGCTCCAGACCACTATTTACATAATAAAGGATGCATTCACGCAATTGACATTTCTGCTGGCCCACAGAGCCCGGTGTCAAATGTTCCAAAAGTACAGGTACAATATGCTTTCAACTTTGAGTTGCTAATTGTAACACTGCATATGCATATATGGTTGGAAGGGTAACATTTCTTCCTGATTCTAGGCTAAGTTTACGCATGCATTATATGACTAGAGAGAATTCCATCCGAATATTTGGAGTCTTACAGCACCATCCTAGACATGTCTGCTCAGAAATAAGCTCCATTGGAGTAAGTGGGTCTTACTCCTGGGCAGATGTGTATAAGATTGCATCCTTAAAATCTTTGGGATCATGACTATAATTCTAAACTCACTGAAATACTATTGTTTATTTTTTCCTTCTCTTCAAGAATGCTGCATTTTTTCCATGTAAGAGTGTCATGAAAGACGAATCAGGTATATGTGGCTGCTATGCAACATTGTCACAGGGCATGACAAAAGAATGTCCCTTGTGGAAAGATATGAGAATGAGTATTCTCATTATACAGAACAATTTGATTCAATGAACACTTACACTAGTGACATACTAACAGCAAATCAGTAGCAAATTGGTAATATGTTTCTTTAATTTCTTTGTAGATTCTGGACAATCAGGAAGTCCAAGCCACAATGATCCTGCCAAGAATCCACCAGGTAAAAATTAGTTTTAGGCAATTTTGCAGTTGAGCATTGTTTGAGAACAAACATTGTACTGTTGATAGACTAAATAATTGGTTAGCAAGCTATTTTGTGCTGGCATGCAAAATTGTGATTAGGATAAGCACTAGTTTAAGCTGACCATATGAAAAGGAGGACAAGGCTCCTGCAGCTTTAACTGTTGTGATCAAGAGGGAATTTCACCAGGTGCTGCATGCATACAAATGACACCTCCTTTTCATATGATCACCCTACACTAGTTATATTACTTTTTTTTCTGAAGTAGCAAATGCCATCAAGATTCCATTCATTGCAAGATTTTTTTTCTTGAAATCCAGTCAGAGAGAGAGTCTAGATTAAGAAGCTGGACCCAAGTATGTTATTCAGTAACACTATATAAAATTTGACTTGGGTCCAGGAAATCTGATGGACCGTATCCTCCCATATTATACTGCCTGTAATTTGATACCTTCATCAGAGTCCCTGATGCATCTCCCACTTTCAAGAGAGATGAGGTTGATGGCTATATGAGACATGGCTTTTTCTGTAGCAGCACTCTTCTTAGAGTGGTCAGGCTCGTCATCCGTACTGAATTTTAGGCAAGCAGTAAAAATTGCATAGTTTCACCTCTGGCTGAGTTTTTTCTCTTTGTTCACAAGTTGTTGTGATTTTATTTCATATTGCTTTGAGGGCCCTCATGGACAGAAAAGCGATATATAAATACTTTAAATAAATAACTAAGAAATATTTTTTGTTTGGCCGGTAGAATAAAACATTGTTCTTTCAGATTTTTGACCAGGACCCTGCAGTTTCATTTGTATCTCAATGAACTATACATACATTCATTTTCACAAGCAGTAGCCAATTGAGAACCATCCTTAAGATCCCATGTTAATGAAATTATTCTCTTTCTCTTGATTTCTGTCAAAAAGAAGAGGTAGTCTAATTAATAGCATCCACAAAAATATCACTGCAGAATAAAGCGAATCCAACAGGACTTTTCTTTCTGTGTTCTTCAGGCAAAATGGATTCCTGCATTGAGCAGGGGTTTGACTTGATGGCCTTATAGGCAGGCCCCTTCCAGCTCTACTATTCTGTGATTCTTTAATTATTCTAGGTTTGAAAATTATTGTTAGGAACAATAATTTAGAGAGTTAAACTTCTTTGTATTGTTTTGTCTAGCAGACTACTGTCTCCACTGTCTGGTAGTGGCTATGCAAGGTCTCAGGAAAAGGATTTTTCCAACGCTTCTATCCTAACACCTTAATCCAGTGTGCTCTGTTACTTGCATGCAGGGGATTTCATCTGTAAAGTGAGCTTTCCCCCCCTTGTGTTACTTTTCTTTCCAAACACCACCACATTACAAACAGTTTTCTAAACTTGAATGAAATGAAGCATATGATGTGGTGAAAGGAAACTGTACTTCAGAAGAAGGCAATGAAAACTATGCTGCACACATGTGTAGTCTCCCCCTTCCCTAGGTGCCTTCCTAGATTATAGTACTTGAAGAAAATAATCCCTGTTGGTGTTGAAGTTTAAACTACGGCAGTGTGAGATACCATCTTCATTCAGTTGTATTTTATGTCATTTGTATCAATGTTGTTCCCCGCCTCGATCCTGAGGAAGAGGCGGGTAATAAATAAATAATAATAATAATAATTATTATTATTATCCATCATGAGGTTTAGATGCGTGCAAAAATAATTTAGTAAGGCTTCAGAGCATTTCTCTATGCCTATTACTCTCTGCCTTCGACAACATCGTCAGCTAAGGATAGTGTGTCTCCTCTGAATGAATGCTTGGAGGCGGTAATGGGCTGGATGAGGAAAAACAAACTGAAGCTGAATCCAGACAAGATGGAGGTGCTTGCTGTCAAAGGCCACAACCTGGGTTTGGAGGTGTGTCAACCAGTTCTGGATGGAGTTACACCCCCCCCCCCCCCCCGAAAGACTGTGTTCGCAGCTTGGGGGTATTCCTGGATCCGTCGCTCGAAATGACAGCCCAGATAGATGCGACGGCCAGGAGTGCCTACTATCAGCTTCGGCTGATACGCCAGCTGCGCCCCTTCCTAGAGTTGGAAGACCTAAAGACGGTAACTTCAAGGCTCGATTTCTGCAATGCACTGTATATAGGGCTACCTTTGTCCTTAGTCAGGAAACTTCAATTAGTTCAAAATATGGCAGCCAGGTTGGTCACCGGTACACCTAGGGGTGACCACAAAACACCAGTCTTAAAATCACTCCACTGGCTGCCAATTAGTTTCCGGGCAAAGTATAAAGTGTTGGTTATTACCTTTAAAGTTGTTGTGATTTTATTGCATATTGCTTTGAGAGCCCTCATGGACAGAAAAGCGATATATAAATACTTTAAATAAATAACTAAGAAATGTTTTTTTGTTTGGCAGGTAGAATACCTGAGTGAAGGGTTCCCAAGATGATTTTAGAACTTGAGCAGATTAATGCTGGGGAAAATATTCTTTCAGATATTTGAATCCCAAACCATAGAGGGCTTTAAAGAGTAAAACCAGCACCTTGAATTGTGCCCCAAAATGAATGATTAGTGAGTGCCGTTGTTTTTAAAGTAGTGAAATGTGTTCCATGCAAATCTGGCTACTGAGCCTGGGACCCTCTGCTTGTAGCATGTGCTATGGTCCTTGTCCAGGAATGTATGGTGAAGCATCAGCTTTGCTTTAAATTATTCGTTGCTAAATTAGCTGCTAAATTACCAGCTTTCTAGTAATTTTTCTAAATGGATCTTTATTTGAAACACCAAATAGAGCTATAAAATGCTGTCATTGATTCATGAAGAGTGAAACAGGCTATAAAGTGCATAGGAATTTGAATGCTGACATGGGTTTTCCCCCTTAACTGCAATTCCAGAACAGATAGACCATTTCTACACCAGGCTGTTTGCCTGCGATGGCCCCTGGCTGGTCCCTGTGCTCCAATGGTGTGTATTAGGTACTTCCAGGATTGCCCTTCCTCCCTCCCTCTACACCCAGGGGCTATCCCAGGCAAAACGCCTCGTGTGGAAAGGGCCTAGACTACTACTAGAAAGATTTTGTTCACCTTCTTTGCCCTTCACTACTTGAGAATTAGAGGGAGATTAGTCTAGGCCCTACAGAATACCTTTTTAATTATCCTAAACGTTCTGAGATTTTGGGATGAATGTTTTTGGGTCTTCCCCCGCCCCCTTCAAGACTGGTAGACAGTCAACTTCCTATGCAAGCATGGGCATTCTTATTTCTAGCTTTGATCTGCTTCTTAATTATGAAGCTAGCATGTTGGAAGAGTACATTGCTATAGTTTTGGGATGTCATCACCTTCTCAAGAGCTTTGCCAAGAAAAAAAAAAGGCTGGAAATTGTGTACTAGCAGTTGGCGAGGCTGTTGGCATTGAAAGTTGGTTTCCCTATGTTTGGACAGACTGTTGCATTCTTTAGGGTGTCTGGTAATTTGCCTTCTTAACTAAGGAGGAAAAGCAATACTGTATGCCAAACAAAAGAACATTAACTAAAGTTGCTTAGAGTTCTTTATAATTCCTAAAAACACACTGAGTGTATTGATTATATGAGTACAGCTCTTACCTACTAGTAGAGCACAGCGGGTATAAGCATATAATGTTTCTGGAAGAGTACTGGCATATTTTTTTCATTGTTTTTTATCCTGAAAACTCTAGACTTGAGATGTTAAGGAATTCTGAATACCAGGTGGCCATCTTTTTTCTTTTTCCTTTTTCTTTTTTTAATATTGAAGCGCTTTGACAGCTACATAAGAAGCAGGATTTTTCCTGGCATGGGCATGCAGTGAGGGTAAAAGCTACACTGGTAAGCCACTGTAAAAGGCATAGATTCCTGCCAGCGGGAGAGAAAAGATATGAGTGCTCAGGACCTTAAAATTACCAAGAAAAGAAAATGGAGCTGGGAGGGTGAGGAGAGAAAAACTAGGTGTGTTTCAAAACAGAAAGATGTACAAGTGTCAGGTGTGCTGAATCAGCACATCTGACTCGGACTGACATTGGGCCTGTTAGTCCAAAAAGATTGGTGTGGTTGGCACAGCACATTCTGTTCCTAATCTCCTCCGCCCATTTGATTGTACCAGCGCTTTGGGAAACAGTCATTCTAACAGTCCTTGCAGATTATTCCCTACACAATGAAAATTGCCAGGCAAAGGAAAAAGAAGTGGCCAGCACTATTAGTAAAAGTGAAGGCATGAGCAATAAAAGAAAACCTGGTATTTTAACTACTTTTTTTCTTAAGAGTAGTAGGTTCCTCAAAGTATTACTTCGATTTTATCAACTGTAAGCTGAGAAAGATCACAGTATTCAATTTATTGCTGTTCGTTGGATGGATGGATGACTTATTACTTAATATTAGTGTTGCAGAGAGACTGTATGGGTTTATGTAATATAAAATATAAAAAGAGAATATAATAGTTTCGGGAAATGTAGCAATAGCTATTCCCTTGCATTCTCTTCAAAACATCCAAAAGGAGACAGTAGCTAAATTAAATTTCAGGCATATCAAAAAGTTTCCTAGAGAGAAGTTTCCCAAACAATTTCACCTCTTAATTAAGAATCCTGGGTTTTTTTTTAAAAAAACCCAAAAACAATCTGGCAGTCCCTAGCCTTAGATCAGCCTTCACCAACCTGGTATTCTCCAGATGTGTTGGACTATTATGGATGTATTTATTTATTTATTATTACATTTCTATACTGCCAAATACCGTATTTCACTGAATGTAAGATGCCATCAATTGTAAGACGCATCTAAATTTCAGGGCCACCAACCGGGAAAAAGCTTTGCGTCGATTCTAAGATGCACCTAAATTTCAGCACCCCTTCCCCCCCCCACCGCTCACCTCCATCGCCGTCGCCCATCCTCGCCGCTGCCGCCGCTGCTCCACACCGCCACCAGTGCTTGCCTCGGCCTGGCAAGGTGTCGTTCCCAGTAACGAGGTAAGTGTTGCCAGCAGCGCGGAGCAGCGGCGGCAAGGATGGGCAATGGAGGTGAGGGGGGAGGGTTAGGGCCCCGCAAGTCCCCCCTCCCCTCTCCCCCTCCCCTCCTACCTTGATCGCTGCCACCTCGGCCTGGCAAGTCATCGTTACTGGGTTCCCAGTAACGACGACTTGCAGGGCCCTAACCCTCCCACTCCCCACTCACTTCCATCGCCATCGCCCATCCTTGCTGCCGCTGCCGCCACTGCTCCGCGCCGCCAGCAACGCTCCCCTCGGCCTGGCAAGGTGTCGTTACTGTGAACTGCGAGATCTTGACTGCTTTCCCAGTACTGAAGCCTTCCCAGGCCGAGGCAGCAGCGATCAAGGTAAGTGGGGAGGGAGGACTTCTGACCAGCTTTGTGGGGTCCCTCGGGCATGCAGAGCCTTAGTGCCTTCTGCAAAACGTGGGAGAAATCCCGCAATTGCAAGGTGCCATTGATTCTAAAGCGCACCCCATTTTTACAGATGTAAACATGGGAGAAAAAGTGTGTCTTAGAATCAATGAAATACGGTAGTTGAGCATTTCACAGCAGTTAAAATCATGAAATGTAATAATGTAACCAAAGATAGTATAAAGCTACAGTTCCCATCATCCCAAGTCAGAATGGCCAAACACATCTGGAGATCACGAGGTTGGGGAAAACTGCCTTAGATAACATCTCCGCTACTGTTATGACTTGACTGAGGTTAAGAATGAGGTATGAGAGGAGCAGCATGATCCTGTTGCTCACTCCTAGTCCCTTGACTTCGGGTACAAGGTTGACTCCAAGAAAATCATCCCATGTTGTCTCTCTAAAGTGGCAGCAGAAGAGAGAATAAAATAACGCACACATTCAAAACACCTTATGCTTCCCTTGGAATTAGAATATCTCCCCTCGCTGTGGATCCCAAGAATCTGTCATAATTCTCTTATGGGCAGCAGCACTGGAAGAGCTAAATTCTTTTGGGCTAGGCCATACATGTTATGTAATAATGTCCTTTAGCTATTTAAAAGGGTTGGTGAAGCATTTTACATTTTAATCTGAAATATATAGCTCCAGAATTAATCTATATATAGTAGTAGGTAGTCTTTGTCTTTATATTTCTTCTGAAAATACAATCAGTAGTTTTCCTCAAGTTGCATGTGATTGTGAGGACAGGTGGGAACATTATTTTATTGCACTGCAGCTTGCACTCATGTGGGTAACCCGCATAATAGGAATGGAAAAAAAGATTCAGCCTAAATGTAGCTATTCTGACTCTTGCTTAAACATGCAATGATGAATATAATACTGGAATCTGGAAATAGATATTGTAATGAACAAATGGATCAGAACCTGCAGTTGTGTCAACTGAGTGTAATCGTGATCCGTTTTAAGATATGCCTATATAGATTTAGCCATATACATACTCTTGTCAGGCTATAAAAAATTTAGCTGTGGTGGATTCTGAAAGTGATGGTGTTCCCTCCAAGTCTGTCAGTATTGAAAGAATTGAAAGAATATCTCAGAAGGTTCTCAGTCATATTTGTTGAACGTGGTGTTAGTTAAAGCATTTTGTAATTTACAGACTGATTTTTTTTAAAAAACCCTTTAACACTTTAGATTCCGTTTGCGATTTTTGTAGTTTCAGGTACTCTGGCTATTCTATATGGATTTCTTTTAAATTATATGTTTATAATGTTTAAATCATCTTAAATAAGAATACAGTACTGTAAGGCTTATGACTCAAGATCTGCCAGACTGATTTTGCTCATTTATGTTTTAGACTGAAACCTGAGCAGTGTAAATATGCAGAAAATTTTGAAAGTTCAAAAAAGAAAGTTCAAAAATTAGCGTAAGGCTAGAGTTTGAGGTAGTCGGGGAACTACAGCTCCCATGGAGCTCCATGCCGCGCAAGAGGGCAGGGAGTAAAACAAAAAAGTGAGGACGGTCTTGGGCTTTGCAAATCAAGTCTACTCTAGGAGTGGCCATATTGGTGGCAGGGATAGTGATGTAGGTGGAATCGAACATTCTTAGGCAGTGGCAGCATGAAAAGAAGCAGCCCTAGAAAAATCCGGAGTTTTAAATCTGAGGGAAGAAGGAAGGAGGTGAGCTTGTGAATGCTGTTCAGGGCCACGAACATGAGGAAGCAAGGGCCAAAAGTCCTTGATTCCGTTGAAGGAAAATAACATCTTATAGCTTCTGGAGGATTGACATAGCAGGATTCAAGTAACAGTATGTTTCGCCCTCAGACTACTAGTGCCCATGGCAACATGGCTTAACACTAGTATGTTTATGATATTATCTCAATATGTATATAAAAATATTACATCTTTTCAACTAGATGTAACCAAACTCTACGCTGTATGCATTTGAATTATTATTATTATTATTTCATCTCTTTCTCGCTTGTGGCGGTTTTTCTAGATGGACATGACGGGCTTTGCCAAGTCATGCTGTCGTTTACAGATTCAGGAATTTCCTGACAATTGAGCATGTTTTAATTATGACTGCTTTCTGGAAGTTGGTGTGGATGTATTCTGGTAGGCCCAGTTTCTGGAGGTTTTCTGTATATTTTTTTGATGTGATGCCTGTGACTGAGGTGACCTTTTCCTGTTGCCATAGTTCTTTGACTTCCATGGCCAGTGGTGTATATTTGTCTCTCTTCTTCCTTTTCAACAACATTTTTGTCATTCGGTATTGCTATGTCAATGAGGTATGTGTGTTTTTCTTTTTCGTCTATGAACATTATGTCTGGTCGGTTGCAAGGTATTGTCTTGTCTGTATGAATTGTTCTGTCCCAGTATATTTTATGATCTGCATTTTCCAGGATTGTTTCGGGTGAATATGTATAGTATGGTATAGGTTGTTTGATAAGGTTGAATTTGATGGCCAGTTGTTGGTGAATTGTTTTTGCAGTTGTATTGTGTCTGTCTGTATAGTCCATTCCTGCCAGAATTTTACATCCTCCTGTTATATGGCCTATTGTTTCTTGGAACTGATGGCATTTCCTGCATAAGTCTGTTGTTACACTGTTATCTTTTATGATGTATTTTTGGTAGTTCTTGGTTGCTATAACTTGATACTTTATAGCTATTAGGAATCCTCCAGTTTCTGGAAATAGCTCACCCTTCCTGAGCCATTTGTACAATTGTTCTTTGTTTATTTGTGGGTTTTGTATTATGTTGTAGTGCTTCCCATGGAGTGATTTTTGTGCCCATTTTTCTTTTTTCTATGCGAGCATAAGTGGTTGTTATTATTATTATTATTATTATTATTATTATTATCTTACCTGCCTCTCCCTCTGGATCAAGGCAGGGAACAACATTAAAAACAGAAATACCATAAAATACATAAAACTGCTTAAAAACATATAAAACTAATACATTATTAAAATAACAATGATACATCTTAAAATTCAACTAGGTAGGCCTGCCGGAGGATATCAGTCTTTATGGCTTTCTTACAGTCAGAGAGACTGTTAAGTTGACAAATCTCTCCTGGCAGTCTATTTCACAGTCTGGGAGCAACAGCGGAGAAGGTCCTCTAGGTAACGGTTGTCAGCCTAGTTTTGGCTGACTGAAGGAAATTCTTCCGAAAGGACCTGAGTGTGCAGGGCAGATTGTACATGGGAAGGCGATCCCGCAGGTAACCTGGACCCAAACCATGTAGGGCTTTAAATGTAATAAGCAACACTTTATACTTCGCCCGGAAACTAATTGGCAGCCAGTGAAGTGATTTTAAAATAGCATCACTCTTACATGAGTAACTGAACTCAAGGTTACATCATTTTCTATAATCAGGGTTTGACAGTCTTGTTCACCCTCTTGTTCACTCCATGGCAAGAGGTCAGCCAGGCTCTGGTGAGCAAGACCAGCCCATGCTTTCCTAGAGCTACAGAAGAGGAGAGATGATCCCTACTCTTTCTGCAGTCCCAATCATTGAGAGAATCCTATTTGTTTTACCTTTGAGCTTTCTGGGTGCAAGTAGAGAGCCACAAAACCTCTGCCTTTCCTCTATGGCTTTCAACTGGAGGTGGGTGCTGCAGTTTTGTCTCTGCACCTGCTGGGGGTGGTGGAGCTGGAGCTCCAACCATGTGGCAGAAAAAGAGAACGTCCATCACTCTGAGAAGGAGAGAGATGGTGGAGGCTTTTCTTTGCCTGCCAGATGTTGGAGCTCCAGCCACTTAACAGGCTCAGAGGCAGTGAAAGCCCACACAACCCCACTGTCCCTCACTCACTCTGAGCAAGAGAAAGATGGCGGAGGTGAAGAGGACTGTCTCTGCATCTACACGAGGGTTGGAGCTCCAACCACACATCTGGGGCTGTGAAGGCCAGCTTGCCTCCACCACTCCTCAACTGTTCTGAGCAGGAGAAGGATGGTAGTGGTGGGTTCTCTCTGCAGCTGCAGGATCCTTGGAGCTCTAACTGCCTAGAAGGGGCAGAAAAAACTCTGCATGAATCTGCCACACCTTGCTGGCTCCGATTTGGAGAGGAGCTTCTATTTTTTCCTGACCCCATGCAGCATTTCAAAGGTCCCTCTCATGGCAGAGGTATATCCTAGCTGCAACAAATTTTGGATTGGCCACTAAGGTCATTCAAAATTTGTCATCACCCCTGCTGAAATGTTTATATTCTTCTAAAGTTTACTAGTGTCAGTGGCCCATAAACTAGGTGGGGAACCTTTTGGGAGTCAGATAACTCCCCTGGGCTGGATAACGTTGCGGTGGGCCCCATCCTTGACATCAGGGCAGGCAGCCCTGATGTTGTTGGGAACCTGGCTGGAGCACTGGCTGGAGCTTGTCTTTCTGGTCCCTAGGTGTAGAGCCTGCTTTGCTCCACATGGGCTATTCCTATCTGGGGAAAGCCCAGGAAAAACAAATCTAGCCCCAAGTCCAAGACACCAGCTGCTCCCCCAACCCCTCTCCCTTCTGTGTAGGGTGGGGCCTTGAGGAGGGGGCTTACCTAAGGCCCCATGAGCTCAAGATATCCCATACTTTCCATAAACTTTCTCTGTTGTGGAATGCCCTTCCTTTGGAGGCCTGACTGGCGACTACACTTTGGCACCAAGTTAAAACGTGCCTTTTTATCAACATTTTTGAGGGCTAAATTTTCCTAAAGCTGCACACAGTTTTAATTGTTTTTATTGCTTTTAAATTTTCTACTGGTTTTAGCTTGTTAATGGTTTAATATATTTTGTAGCTGTGTACATTATTTATGGTTTTATACTGTTTGAATTGATTTTATCTGTATGCTGCTCTGAGATCCCAATGATATATTCAATAACTAAATAAATAAAGTAAACCAACTCCGGTATATCAGTATATCGCTATCATGCAAGACAGATGTGGCTGCAAAAGCTTTCCCCCCCTACAGATTCTTTTACATAACCCTGAGAATACCAACCCTGAGTGTTTGTGGTGTTTGTTTTTGTGCCAGTGTTTATGTTTAAAAGTAGTTCTCTAGCTCTCACTACTGCAGAGAATAGCTAGAAAACTTAAACAAGTAGTCTAATAATTTTGAATGGCGTACTTAGCTGTCTCCAAGAATCAGCTGGTAATAAGAAGCAAACCATATTTCCAAAGGATTGTTTCCTGAAAGCAAAATGTCATGGCAAGCAGTGATCTGTGTGCTACCATACAAAATTATCCACACTAGTCATGGATGCTAAATGAACTATTGTATCCCTCAAGCCTATGATAAGTTTATAACACAGTTTTTGGTGCTGATTAATATATGGACCATCACTTTCTGAAGCAGTCAGTGAGAGAAACCTTTTTTGGGGGGGGGCAGACTACAAAGTGTTAGTATACCTTTCAGAATGAGAAGCTTCAAGTTTCTCTGGACCAATTTCTAAAAACCTTGTGGGAAAGGTGTTATATATGTATTTTCCTCACCTTCCCCCCCCTTCCATTTCCTCCTATTGCTGCGGGCCAACGCCTTTGATGGCAAAGCTCCACATTCAATTATAGACTGAGATTATTTTCCCCAGAATTTCTGCAGCATATTAGGAATTAGAGAGACTACACTTCATTAGACCCTTCATCTATTTACACAACGAAATATGGTCATGTTAGGGAACCCAGTTTCATAATGCAGCTGTATGACTTGATTTTATTGTCTGTTGCAAGTAGATTATGAGTACTATAGCAACATTATAAGTGGTGCAACAAATACACCCAGGATTGCACAGCTACCCTGTGCACATGTTACCGGTCCCAACATAAAGCAGAGTTGTTGTTGTTGTTGTTGTTGTTGTTGTTGTTGTTTTACCAGCCTCTTTGCCTTGTTTCTTCAGCAGTTTCCTACCAAAACAAAATATTTAAAAAATCCTTGATAGTTACTACTGACACCATGTCAACTGTTTCAAGCCATTGAAGATGCCCCATATTCACTTAACTTACCCTGCCCGCCCAAATATTTGTCAGTAATGTAAGTATAGCAAAATGGTTAATATAGATAGGCTTAACATTACAGATAAAAAGGAAATAATTCATTTTAAAAGGACTCAGGATCATGTGGCATTTCACAACGTGAAGGAAGAGATACATTTCAAATGTAACTGAAAATCACACTTTCTTTTCCTAGGATGGAAAAAGGCAAAATGCTTCAATGCATAGCTATGGGATTCTAGAATTTTAAAGCCAGTGTTTCAAGGCCATAGAAGATTGGCTACTAGCTTTCATTATGGTTCAATACAAAATCCAGTCCTCCTATAGCTGGAACTGAAACTCTAGCTAAAACTGGAAATCTTCCTTGAATTTCCCAGGTCCAACCCCTTAATAGTGAAATCGGAAACGCCTTAGTACTAGATAGTTAGAAGTGGGCCATCTACCCCTAGGATATGTATCAGTGGACAGTTGACAGCATAAATGATATCCTGCGCTTCAGTTTGGGATAATGTCTCCTCAGGCACAGACTGGAGAATACACGTAACACTGATTGACGAGGGCTGATCAGGAAAAAGATGTGAACAGTCTCCCTGCTGTTTGTGGCAGTCAGGGACACTCAAAGGAAATTGAACATGCACACATACTTGCAGATAGGCTGTCTAAAATTTGGTGTGGGGCTTAGGAAAAAAATGGAATCTGGTAAAATTAAGTTTAACCAATGCCTCAAGATCAGGCAAATGTAGACTGCATTAATCACAGCAAAGCCTTGTACAAATCAGATGTGTCAGAATCAGGAAGGAAAGGAAAGCTTCGGACAGCTTAAGAACAGAATCTTGACTTTATGCATGTGTAGCTATACAGTCAGGCTATGAGCAATGTAATAAGATACTGTTAGCTATCTTAAAATCTACTCATTGATGAGGTGAGTTTGTAAGTTGTTGTCTAATTCTAATTGTGAGCCAGGCTGATCTTCCCTTGGTGATGGTCTTGCTGGTGTTAAAAGCCAGAGTATCTTTCCTCTGATTTCTGTTGACCAGGGCATCTACCAGCTGAAGCAGAATTCTTTCTGACAGGAATGGGGAAAGCAAACTTCCTGCATCAGCTTTTTCTCTAGCCAATGACAAGGGTCAGATTTGTCTTCTCCATAATGGGGAGTTCTTCCTGTAAAGGAATCTCTAGCAAATGGAAGAGGTCTGAGAGTCATCCTTCTCACTTTAATGTATTCATTTATCTGTTTGAATTTGGGGTCTACCCTGTGCAGGAGACTTGGAATGTGTACAAGTTATTAAAACTAAAGTAATATACATCACCATTATATTGTGGTTTAAATTTTATACTTAAGTTGTGTTTTTATGGTTTAATTTTTTGTGAACCGTACAGAGAACGTCAGCTAATGGGCAAGTATAGAAATGCAATAAATAAATAAAGGAAAAGGTTTCAGTTCTTCCTCTTCTAAAATACAGTAAACAGAATTAAGCTTTCTGTTTACTTGACCCTGGCTAGCAAGGTTACACGAAGCTGCCTGTTTAGTTCAGAGGAAAGACAGATCAAGAAACAATGATAGAGGTATATAAAATTAAGCATAATGTAGAGAAAAGGGGCTATGGAGAAGTATTTCTGTCATAATACTAGAAACTGGGGTCATGAAGCTGAATAAGAGGTTCAGAACAGATAAAAAGAAACACTTCTTCACATGACACGTTGTTAAACTGTAGCATTTGTTACTACAAGGTGTAATGATACCAGCCAATTTGGACAGCTTGAAAAGGAGATTTAAAATTCATGGAGGATAAAATTATCCATGGCTATTACCCATGATGGCTATATAGTGTGTTCCAGTATCAGAGGCATTATGCCTCTGTATGCCAGGTGATGGGTAATATGGACAGGAGTATGCTGTTACAGTCATACCCTGCTTATGGGTTTCCCGTGGTCATCTGGTTGGCCACTGTGTGAACAGAATTCTGAAATAGATGGGCCCTTTGGTCTTCTCTAGAGTGGCTTTTCTTATGTTCTTAAAACTTCTGCAGAACTAGCTTAGATATTCAGAATCAAAATTTTAATTGCTCTCTGATGAAAAAGAAAAAAAATCTTAATTGGAGAAAAGGCTGGACAGAGACTAGAAAGCTAGACTAGAACTCTTATCCATGATGTGTGAGCATTCCTTGTGTTCGACTTTTTTGGTGTGAGGCAAATTTCAAAAATGTGTTCCCCTACCTGCATTCCGAAGTCAACATCCCAAATGGGATATGTCATGTTCATTTTTGCAAATTTAAATTAACACATTTGCTTGGGTGTTGACAATTCTCATATGTGAGAAATTCCATAATAGTGTAGCAACTACCTAGACCATCTTGCTGAATACCTTTGTTTGAACTTGATAGGATTGTTCCAAGAATGGTCATGGATAATATTATGGGTAGGAACTATCAAAGAGAACCTTATTCACCATAAGGTGTTCTAGTTAAAAAAAATAGGTGGGCAGTCCACTTTAACATCTTTCTAGTATGCTTCCCTGTTATGAAAACAAATTGCCAAATTTTAAAAAATTGGGCTTTTCACATATGATAGCGCCATTGGATGGCAAATCATGGCTTTGTTCTTTGGTTAACTTTGTGTTGTCTAACTCACAAATAACCCATAGTGTCCGTGTTTAGATATCACATTAACAACCTATGAATGGGGTGTTCATAAGTTGTTACTGCAAACAAAGAACATTGCCTATTGGGTAGTATAGAAATGTAATAAATAAATTTACTGGAAGTGCTTGCATGTAGCACACATCTCCACAAATTATGGGTTGATTAACCCATGATTTGCCAATGGATGTTGCCGTTACATGAGAACCAGGTCAACATCTCATCCAGTCTTGTAGCCTCGGTAGGGTTTGGGTGGTTTTTACAGCTGTAGCTTTGGAGATGTTCAGAGGTCACCTTCACTATCCCACCTATGAAGCTTGGAGCTGGGAAAGATAGCAGGGGATTGGGAATTGGTGCTGAGTTTCAGAGCTGCAAGATTGTGATTGGGTTCACACAACATGACAACACATACTCAAGTTAGGTGTGGATTATTGTTAAAATGTGAATTGTTGTTGAAATGCAGGTTGTTGTGGATTCTAACAATACCACTTAACTAATTTATTTTTGTAATTAGCAAAAATATAAAGTTAAAAATCCTTGACCATAGTTTGACGATCTTTGACTGATCAATTGGCCAATGCCTTTTGACCAGTCAGATAGAATGTAAGCATAGATTGAATACTTCTTTATTTGATTTCTCCTAGTCAGTTCCATATGATTTGTGTAGTATCAAGAGCTAGTCTACTCAGATGGAGTAGATACTCCATGATACTTGAAGGCAATTTTAGACATTGGAATGTGAAAATAAACAATATACATGTACATAACTATAGTCATAAAATTATAATTTAATTGAAAGATGCTTAATGCATTAACTAAAGATTTGTAACCACAAGACTATGGAGTATTAAGCATTTAACTGGAAAACTTAAGTCTTTTAACACAAGGAATTGCAGTGATTAAGTATTCAAGGCCTTAGAAACATGAAATATTTTATATAAACTTTCAAGCTTTGCAGTTAGTTATATGGTACGTGTGAGAATAGAACAAAATCTACTTTTTAACCAGTAGCATTCACGTTTGAACGTCAGTATAGCCTTCAGGTACTTCTTTTCACAAGCTGTGTTATGACAACTTGCTCCAAACCTGTCTCTTAGAGATGGGTGCACACAGCACTTGGGTCTTTGCCCAGTATTCACAATGACACCAGCCTCATAATTGTAGTATTAAAATAGGGGTTTTCACACCTCCTTTAAAAAGAATGCAATTAACCTTTCCCAGCTCTTTGCTCTATAGATATAGAAGCATCTCATTTGATTGACCCTCTGATTATAACAAATTACATTGTTCAGATTTTTGCAGGCAGATTCGTTTCCTCCAACAGATTTTAAAGTTAGCAGTGATAATAATTAGTGAATTATACTATTCCACATGACATTATCTATTGAGCAAAATGAGGCTTTAGTTAGTGACACTGCATATTAGGTTTAAATACTAAATACTGACCATTAGAATGTAGCAATTTAAATACCAAGAGGTTTTATTTAAATGTCTTTTATGATTTAATGTAGAGATGACTTATCCAAATCTTACCCACACAGTATGGCAAAATGTATTTCTTTTCCCTCGTAATCATTGAAATATGATATAAAAATGAAATGCTGTTCTCTGTAGAGGTCAACACTCAAAGGTTAATAGTGTCACCAGATATACTTACTTAACAACAATTGCTTTTAATGTTCAAATTTAGCAAGAGCCTTCTACTGCTTTTTTTTTTACTGCTTTACACTAAATTACAGCACATTACAAATATAAAAAGTTTTTTCTATCACAGAGCTGGAAGTCAAGTATACAGTCATGGTGGATTTACTAACTAGATTTCATCACCAAATTCTCTTGGTGCTAGAACATATTGTGTTTACCTTCCTGTACTTAAAGGCACCTTTGGAATCAAATTTGCATTGTAGAGCAGAGTGTTTGGGATGGTGTATAATATAATACAATTACCAGTTATACCAACTATTTAATAGTGTATTATTCTAATTTAAACTCTCATTTAATATTTTAAATTTAATGTATGAATGAATGTGTTTCCAAATCCATTAATTACATTTCATTGTTTTTCCTTCTAGTGTATCTTGAGGATAGTTTTGTAAAATCTGGAGTCTTCAATGTATCAGAACTGGTGCGGGTGTCTAGAAGTAAGCTTTTTCTTATTTAAAATGTATCATATATTCTAGAAATCTAAATGTATTTCCAAAGCAAACACAAATATTAAAATGTGAAGTCAACACAACTTTGGACATATATTTGTGAAACTCTACTCCTCCCCCCCCCCCCCCCCAAATCTGGATGTTTAAATAGAAGATATTAACAAAAGGTTATCTTCTCTTCTTATGACGGACTTTTTTTTAAAAAAAAACTAAATGGTAGTTTTAGGGCCAACAGAGTTTAGGGTATGTGCCGTGGGATTTGGCTGGGGAAGACCCAAAACTGAAATCGAGAAAGTTCGTTGAGGGCACAGTGCCATGTATGTTTAGATAGAAATAACAATTCCTAAAAACTCCCAGCCTCCACAGCTGGCAGGAGAGATGCTATGAGTTGTAGGACTGATTTCTGCCTAAACATGCATAGGATTGTGCCTTAATTGCTTTGAACAAAGTGCCAACTTTCTTATTCGTTTTCTTGTTTTGTTAGATGTTCATCAACTGTATTGAATATAGTTAGTTTATCCAAGGTTCCCATAAAATAAGGTCCATGTTGCTGTTATTGTTGTAATTGTATGCAAACTTAGTTGAGAGTAAGTACCATTAAATTTAGTGAAAGAACATGATAGGTTCACATAATAATATTGCAGGCCTACAACTAAAACTATTGGCTATGGTTTAATGAAATATCAGATAGCTGATATTTGAGATATCAAGAACATGTTAATAATGTATAGAAATTTGTTAACCTTATGGCAGCAAAAAAGTGATGTGAACAAGAGGAAATTTAATTTAAACAGAACAATTAATAAATACATTAGGAGTGTTTCTTCGTCTATCACTAGATTAGTATCTACAATTAATATTATTCAGTGCTAATATTGATGTTTTGATGTTGCTGTTCCATGCAACTTTATGATTTGCTGAAATTGATGGCTACTATTGGGCAACCTTACTAATATTTCATCCTAAGGGCACAATCCTATGAATGTTTAGACAGAAAGAGGTCCTGCAACTCCCAGCATGGCTGGTTAGGGCATGATGAAGTTGTAAGACTTTTTTCTGTCTAAACATGCATAGGATTGTGTCCAAATTAAAACCTCCGTACATACTAGTGACTGGTCCTGCTTTGGGGACAAGATCTTGCAATTGATGCCCATAATGTCCTTTACAACTGTGATTCTTTGTGTGACTATTGTTAATCAGTACACTGGATTATATAATAGGCAATAACTAACTCATTACAACTTTTTTACTCACTAGCATAGCTTCCCGTAGTTGGGTAATTTCCTGAACTATGATGACTCACCATATTATAAATGACTATTGCATATACTTATTTTATTGGGTAATAAGTGTAGTTATTGCTTGAAAAGCAAAATGTGCAAACTCGCCTTTTGTCTGGATCCAAAGAATATTTTTAACATATGAAGAAAACTCTATAGGAAATTCACAAGATACAATTTCTACTGTAAAGGGTTCACTGTTCCCTCCTCAGAACTAGAATGTGATGAACACTCCCACCCATCTAACAACCCACATGGTACTTATTCAGATTAATAACAGAATATGTGTATGTTTACTCAGAAGTAAATCCCATGGTGTTCAAATGAGATTACTCTCAGGTAAATGTGCATAAAATCATAATCTTAAACACTCAAGATTGCATTAAAGTCATCCACAAATGTGCAACAATGAAAATTGTTTCAGATGCGTGTGGCATTATGCTTTGACATGAAACAATTAAGTTGTAACTATTTTCCCCTTTGAAGTAGAAAGTAAATTATATGTCAACCATTCTGAAAATTTGATTGAAAGGCAGTATAAAATTCCTAAAATAAATAATACAAAAGCACATACATTTATTGTTACCAAGTAAAGGTAATGCATGCAGATTGTAAGGTAATAAATTATGTCGGAGAAGGGTTTATCTTCCAGAAGGCATTCTGTTTTATCAACTAAAGCAGGCATATATTTATGTTGTATTTAAATATCTTCCCATTATTTTATTGTTGCCTTCAAAATAAATAGGTGGATGTGGAAGTTTATTATAAATAATAATTTACAAGATATGCATCGTACTTCTGACAGTAATTTTCTCTTAGATAGCTTTGGTAAAATATGTGTCATGGAACTAGTTAATGGTATAACTCCCTAGTGCTTCTGGGTAGTAGGTAATTTGTTTTTGAAGTTAATGCAATAAGAAGTACTAATTTATTATTGCTGTTCATTAGAGAAAAACATATAGTGAATTTTCTTTAATGTTGTGCCCGTTTTAGCATTAAATGGCTATTTAAAGGGTGGGTGTGACTATGTTTTGCTATGTTCTTTAGCGCCTATAACCCAGGGAGCTGGTGTAAATTTCCCCATTGGAGAACTTCCAAGTCAACCATACTATCATGACATGAACACGAGTGTAAACTTACAGAGATCACTATCTTCCCCACCAACCAGGTGAGTTTGTTATAAAAAAAACTAGGTATTTTTATTTGATTAAAGCACTTGTTATATACAGTATATGGTGATGATTTAGCTAAGCAACAATATAAATAGACTATGACTTGCCTCTGCATCTCTTAGGTCTAATCTATGCCAGCCATTTATTCCTGAATAATATCAAGATCACCCTACCGGGCCACGTGATGTTCACCTACACCCGCGGTGATCTCAGGTTGACCCCTCAGTTATTCAGGAATATTGCTGACTGGATTTTTCATGGCTTTTCCGGCTCTCTTGCTACAATCCTGATGTCCATGGCTGGTGTGCCCCACCTTCCCAAAGCTGTTGCTGTTTGGCGCGAGCTCCCAGCTCGCCAAACCACCAACCTGCTGTCAGGGGCATGTCCAGCGGTTTCAGACATGTGCGGGAGTGTGTGTCCACCATTGTCGGCACATTTTTTATTGGTTATTGGCGTGTTTTGGTGCTGAGAGTGTGTATTTTTTGTAAAAACAAACATATTTTTTTGCAGCATTGAAAAATTGCTGGACTTCGTTCCCCCCTCAATGTGTAGCTCCGATTTTGCATTCCTGTACATCCCTGGCGATTCATTAAAAAAAAAAAGCTATGTAGCTACATCATCTGCCTAGTCCCGCTTCTCCCAATCCACAAGTGGAACCGCCTCATGGGGCACACGACCTCCTGCAATTAGATTGCCACCATGGAAACCTTCCAGGGGCCACATGCCAGCAGTGGGCATGGCCACTGCCTAAAGCGGGCAGGTCCAAGCCAGTCTCTGTCATGCACACAATTCATACAGAGACATGCACACCATTCACACAATTCATGTCCTCCAGCTGCTAAGGGAAACATGCATATCCTCAACCTCAGTGCAGCATATGAATAATAGGTTTTTAGACATGATTCTGGTTTAGCTATGAGTAGTTTTCGGCTTGGCATATGCCACTCTGGGTTAAAGGAATTATCTGAACACTTTTTAAATAAATACTACTTCTTGTATATTCACAGTAAGAGACCCAAAACGATATCCATAGATGAGAATATGGAACCAAGCCCAACAGGGGACTTTTATCCTTCCCCAAATTCACCAGCTGCTGGGAGTAGGACATGGCATGAAAGAGATCAAGGTGAGTAAATCTGTATTATATAAGAGAGCTTCACAGTGCATTCCTATCTGTGTTTACTCAGAAGAAAGCCCCATTGAGTTCAGTGGGGTTAACGCCAAGGTAGGTGTACATAGGATTGCAGCTTTAGACTTGTTATTTTTGTAACTTGATTTAAAAATATGAATGCATTGATGTCTTGCAGTTTGAAATAGAGAAGTAAAATCTAAATATACTACGAGGTTAAAATATTTTCCTGGAGTTTTTAAACTGTTCCTTATTAGTCATTAATCTCATCCTGATTACCATAGTTCTTACACCTAGATGTTGGATTTATGCATACCAAGGCCTTTACCAAAACAGTGTTTATCATTGAAAACTAAATCTATCCAATTAGAGTCATGCGAGGTATCAATTTAATTATCTGATTCACTGGCTGGCGGAATCTAGAAACACTAGTAAACAATTGAATAAATTATTGGATTTCACCACATATTTTATAAGAAGGTGAAAGAAATGACCATCTTTTTTTCCGCCTTGTTCCAGTGCCGTTAGTAGTAGCCTGACATGAAAACATTAGTGCAGTAATTTTTTTTCATGACATGGAGATCTAATGGTGGCTTCATCTTCTTTAGATTTTCATGCAAGAAGCAGCTCCAAAACAAGGGGGTGGAGGGTTAATAACCTTAACCTGGATTATTTGTTCTAATGTTTTATGCCCTTGGACTGCTTGAACTTTGCATTTCGCTTAGTTCTCAAATAATGTACATTTATGAACATGCACTTTTACCTTCCCTGTGCCCAATAATTGCCATCCTTTCCTTGAAAGTTCTTAGCTGCACAGTGTCCTTGCATGTGTACAGATATAATTGAAGCTGTTTATCTTTTAAATGAATATGTTTTATTTGTTCTATCAATCAGTTCATATGCACTTTTATTCAAGAAATAAAAGATAAATGAGAAATGTGAATGCATCAGTGCTTTAAATCAACCCACACTGTTTTACAAAGATAACTAGGAATTTAGCTGAGGACATATCACTCACGCCATTGTATTGATATTGGCTAAGTGACAATAGTAATAAGGGCCAAAATGTCATCAGATTATGTTGGCTATCTATGGCATGCTTCAACACTTTCAAATAACATTAATGTTAATGGGCAAATTAAACACATGCAATCAATAGAAATTAAAATTTCTTAGTTTTGGCTGGATTGTGCACATTTTTTATTCTTAGTTTACATTTATTATATTTTAGCACCGTGCCCTTGGAACTTTATTCCCTTGTTTGCTAGTTTCAAGATTTCTGCTTAAATAAAAATATACAGATTACGATATTGTGTTTTCTCTCTTAAAAGGATCTCATTTTTTCTTAACCTAGAGAGAGTTATCCAACCTCAGAAGAAGCTGCTTACCTTTTCTCTCATACATTTATCTCACAATCAGTTATCCAATCCCTGAGTTGTAATTAATAAGACTATGGTTAGGCTTATACATCAACATGAATAACCCATATTACGTAATCAGTTTTGTTACAGATTTATATTAGTCATGAGTTTCTGCCTAATTTCCTCTTAATGTAACATTCAGAAGATCGTTTTTGTGACTTATGAGGCTTATGCAGTTCTTTAAAAGAAGCATTATTTATACTATACAGAGCAGTTGTGGTACCAACTATAGAAGTCCGTGTTTAGTTTTCCCTGATATCTATATTTCTCAGTCCCTTTGTACGATAGTTGGTGTCCCCCTTTCTGTCCCCATCTGTTCTTTTTACAGATTGTTTGAACAACCTTTTATTTGGGTGCATTTTCACAGTCACTTATTCCAAAATATCAATGTAGAATGCACATTTATTTATTTATTTATTATTACTGCATTTTATACTGCCCAATAGCTGAAGCTCTCTGGGCGGTTTACAATTTTTTTTTCCCATTTTGTGCTGAAATATAAAATGTGCAACTTTTATTTAGTTGTGTATTTTTCTACAAAAATTTGCAAGCACAAAAATACTAGGCTTAGGGGTTTTTTTTTTGGTGTGTTTTTCTCAAAAAGATCATCTATGTGAGGTTGGTCTTGCTGTTATGAACATTTTATGGGGTTGTACATACAATACTCTTTACACCCCTTTATCTCTACGAGGAGTAACAACAAGAGTGATCTTTAACTCACATGCTAGTTCTCTGTGCCTCCTCCACTGACTGACCTCACTGTGTATAGAAGTGATTGCCTATACCAGCAATGCTCACAAGTATTTGAAGAAGGGTTTTCTTTACCCTAGATATTGAAATAGTTTAGAGTAATTTCCATATTTAGGGTTAGAGGCAATCCTATGTTCATATTTGTATAATCAGTTCTACACATTGTGAGAGGAACAAGGAGAAAGTACACACAAGCCCAAAGTCTTCTACCAATGTGTGTGGGAGGGGCTGTAACATCTCAACAAGCCCTCCATTTTGCTGCTAAGTTTTTTTTGTTTGTTACCAATTTAATGAAATTTTAATTATTAAAACTAAATCCCTGTATAGGAAAGGACAATCTTAAGTTCCTTGTCAAGGTGGTCTCTGCATAGTTCTTGTTGTGGAGTGCAGAGTTCTGTGGTGCTTAAGCTTTGGTGACCTTCAGTTAAGAAGAAAAAACGTGTCTGAATGTATTCATGAGCATGGTAGAACAGGCCATTCATTGAAGGCACATGGAGTTATGGAGGCAGATAGTTCCTCTGTTTTTTCCTCTGTTAACTAGGCAATTTCGCGTATAGACTGATCATCTCTGTTGAGGATTTTAGTTCCTTTATTTTGCTTTTTTACAGTGTAGCCTTTCTGACTGAAGATAAGCATTACCTTAGTAATGGAAGTGTTTGTGCCATTGCATAGATAATTTGGGGTGGTGTTAGGTTGTTTGTTTTTGAATTAGTATGCACTGTGCATGATTCCTTTTCTATATCTTTCGTTTAGTTTTAAGTGATTTTCTCATGGTACTTTGCCTTTCTTACACCTAAATGCATATGCCTTTCGTAGATAGGCTTCAACAATTAGTACAGCTTTCATCGTTATTTAGACTGCCAGGCTAGTGTATTCTGAATGTGCAGGCACATGTCTTTCCAGCTTTCTTAGAACAAAGGTCATTTGGACGAGACAGCATGTTTTGTCTTTCAGAGAAAACATTGTGCTCTATTATCAGAATAGGCTTTTCTGGGTCTCCTGAAGTTGAGAGGAAGATGCCTTTGTTGCCATGATCAGACACACTTGAGGTCTGATTTAGTGGCAACTTCAGCACCAACAAATATGGCTTTGATGTTCTGAGTTGGTAAGTACCAAGGGACCTGACGCAATTTGTTCTCAGGGATCATCATGTCTCCAAGGGATCTTCTTAAGAGCTATGCATCTGTCATTTTCAAGCTCTTCTCAGATTCAGAGTTACTGGAATTTGTGGAGGCTTTGGTTCTGCTTTCCTCTAACCTCAGACATAAGGGTAGGAAGAAGCTGCACTTGCGAAGGGTCTCCATGCGAGAGGACTTGGTACCATCACAAAGGAGAAAGAAGAATCACTATTGACCAAATTGCTGCTTTCATAAGATTCTGAGGCTAGTGGCAGAAGATGAGGTCGTTTGTAACCTCAGTTCCCATCATCCAGTGCCATAAGACTATGGTCATGCAGTAATGGCAGGCACAGCTTTTCTAGAAGGTTCCTGAAGCTCAGCAGCACCTGAGATCTTTGCTCCACAAGTATGAATATGCAGAACCACAGTTATTGGTAAGTAATTCTTTTTTTAAAATTGATGACAATATTTGAGAAAAGAGGGCATCTTGTGGATTAAAAAAATGTTTATAAACATTGGGGTTTAAGTTTCAACTTTGTAGAAGGGGAAGTTATCCTCACATATACTAATAGCGATCTCAAATTTCTGGGTTCCAGTCCATATGCAGATGGCATTATCTCTTTTAATTTAGTATACCCCCCCATTTACTAATTTAGCTAATTTGCAAACTAATT
The DNA here is from genome assembly GCA_029215795.1 of Anniella stebbinsi. NCBI lineage: Eukaryota > Metazoa > Chordata > Lepidosauria > Squamata > Anniellidae > Anniella > Anniella stebbinsi. The sequence goes on along the minus strand of JARDYH010000002.1, from coordinate 93,325,251 downwards.
TGAAATAGTGCATGTCAGTATATGGTGGGGACATATACCACCATATTCCACAGTGCATTCTTTTCCATATTTACTCAGCAGTAAATCCCACTTTGTTCAATGGAGCTTTCTCCCAGGAAAGAGTGCATAAGGATTGTAAAATGCATTGGGGGTGGGGTGGAATCAGGGAGCAAAATGTATATGGATTCTTTATTTAGTAGGTAGCTGCAGACCTTTTAGTAGGTAGGGATTGTGCAAATCCATAAAAACGGAGTTCAGATTTTGTTAATAGAACTCCAAAGCACAATAATTTCATAGTAATAGACGCTGATGTTGACATCCTTGAGAGTAGACTTGTTTTTGCCCATGAGCTGCCTTTCGTGAATTTGAGCCAATTGTGCCTCTTTGAGACAAAAGTGCAGTTAATACCATCTGTCAAAGCATGATACACATTTTGGCCAGGATCCCAGAATCTGCTTGGGGAGTAGTGGGGTTTCTGAGGCCCTATATAAGGAGCCTGGAGTTTCAGATTAGGAATTCTGGCATCCAGACCCAAGTACATTATTCTCTGCACCACCATGGTAGCTTGCCAGAAAAGAGGGAACTGCAGACCTGGTTTCTGCTCCAGTTAAGCACCACCAATGCAACTGGCCACTGCGTAATATTGCAGCTTTGAAAGCCGCAGTTGTCAGGCGACATAAATGGAGCAACAGAATTTCATGTCGAAGAGTCTGCAGGCTGGATGGGGAACTCCTGCAGGCTGTGGGCCAGAGAGTCCCCCCTCATGTCTCAGGGTCAGACCACCCTTGTGAATCTAAATACCTTGTTATTTAATAAAAACCAAGCTGCTCTCAGGCTATCCATATCTGTTTGCTCTTACTTGCTTTGCTCCTAGACAGCCAGTTTTGACATTCTGCAAGGCACTCCCTTAAATGCAGAGACATTTTGGGTGGCCATCAACACAGAGCAGGGAACTACAACTATTGAACACAGGGGGAAGTCCCTTTTAATGCAGAAATGTTTGTTTGCACCTAAGGAGTTATTTTTTATGACCATAATAAAAAAGAAGCGATAATAAAATGGAATGATCGATAATAAAATAGAATGATCACTCAATAGTCCTCAACACTACATTTCCTTTCCATTCTTATCCAGCTTCATGTTATAAGGAAATGATAGTCGATGTTGCTTATATGATTATAAGAACTGATTAGAATTTTTTAAAAAAAACAATTGCCGTCATGGGAAAAGGGAATAATATGGGATCCACACATTGCTGTGCAGAGGTCCTTTAAAAAGAACTGACATACCTTGTAACTTGTACACTTTGAAAAGAAAAAAATCCCACATGCTTTTTTTTATTTTTTTGCATGTAAATTTAATTTATTACTGGGGAAACAGCAAGGATTTCTCTTGAACAGTGCAACAATTTAAACTTCTATCAGAGTTAGACTGGAAAAACATATTTGCCCAAGAGTAAATAATAATAATAATAATAATAATAATAATGTGATGTTTTAGTTAACTACAGGAAATGTACTATTTTAATATTGTATATTGTTGTAGAACATTTAATACAGATAGGGATTTATTTGGAATTGTACATTAGTGTGTACAATTAAATACATTTTAATTTTACAGTTTCTTCATCATGTTCAGTTTCCTATGGTTCTCCTGCATTCAACAACCACAACCAATTACAACCACAGCTTACCATTAAAACAGAAGCTCTTGGATCCTCTTCACCTGTTCTTCACCTACCCCCTGCTGGACCTCCTTGTGATGAGGAACAAGTATCCTCTCCTGGATATCCTCCTTCTGGACCTTTGCCATCTTTTGCTATCTCCCCACCTTCTGGACTTGCTTTTCCTGGAATTCCTTTAATTACAGGGCCATCACCTGATGGATCTTTTCTCATTAGGCCCTCTTCTCATGGTTTTTCTAAAATGGATATCTTAATTTCTGAACTAAGAGAATTAAAAGAGGAGGTAGGTAGTGCTGTTCAGGAACTGAAAACCATAACTGGTCAGCTAAGCCATTTGCTCGCCTACACAGGACAGAACTCAAAAGTAATTCCTAAGTCACTTCCTGAAGATTAAAGTGTATTTATCACAGAGAAACAGCTTCTATCTTGCAAATGCATTTATTCTGTAAGGGTTATCTTATTGAATACCACTTAAATTGTGTTACTATATATTCACTTCTATCAAAAGCATGACCAAAAGCTTATTTTAGAAGAGTTATACACCTATATTCTGCTAGCAATTTGTTGTACTGTTGTAAATATTTAATATTTCACAATATATGTTAATAAATGTATACATGGCTTATACATCAGCCTTTATTGTGTTTTTATTTTAAATATATTCAGAAACTAACATGCACAAAAAGGCTATTCTTCTGTTTATTCATCAATATTCCTAAGATAGAAATTGCTTCTCTCTGCCAGTATATAACAAAATACATTTCGAAGGAAAGCCACTAATTGCAGTTTGACTGTCCAATGCTCTTGGAATTCATCTTTGTTGAAGGCCAGTACTGTAGTCCCAGGCGCATAGAAGCCAATGTTTATGCATGGTGTGGAGAAAGTGGATAGGGAAACATTTTTATCCCTCTATCATAATTCTAGAACCCAGGTTCATTCCATGAAGCTGATTGGGTGGAAGATACAGGACGGATAAAAGGAAGTTTTTCTTCACACAGCACATAATTAAACTATGAAATTCATTTCCATAAGATGTAGTGATGGCCTTAAAAGCTTATGTATACCAGCTGCTGGGGAACATGGGCGAGAGGGTGCTTTTGCACTTATTTCCTGCCTTTGGACTTCCTGTGAGCAGCTGGATGGCTACTGTGGGAACAAAATGCTAGACTAGATGGACCCTTGGTCTGATCCAGCATGCCTCTTATGTCATCATCTCACTGTAATTGCTAACACATTTCTCAGGTATTTCAGAGCATTAGGATTCCAGCCTGTGGCAATTTTTATTGATTTTAACAGTTTCAGGCTAGGTAGCGCTGACTTGAATGATTTGATTAAAATCTCAAATTTCCCCCATTTGATTTATATTATTAAGATGATATTAGATATGGCAGTAGAAATAATCAAATAGGAGATTTTAAGAAAAAATTACGCATAAGACATTTTGTAATTACTATATGGTGACGCTATACAGGGCATGGTTTCTTCTAGAGGAAATCAGTAGGCAAATTAGGTTGAAGAGATTTTAAAAGGAAACATAAGATCCTTTTTTTAAAAGACTGATGTATCAGGAACAATTATTCTGGAGTGATGTGCACCTCTTGGTTTCTTTCAAAAATTTATCAGTGTAGACCGATTCTGCCATTTCACCCAGAAATGTACATTTAAAACTGGGGTGCCTTGAAAGAGTTCTACCTTTATAGTGGCCTAAAACCATTTTAAATAAATAAATTAAAAATTGTGGCCCTCTAGATGTTCTGGCCCTAGCCAGCATAACCAAATGGTGAGATATCAGGGGAGTTCTAGACCAAAACATCTGTAGTACCAAAAGTTGCTCACTCCCAATTTAAAAGTAAGAGAAAATACTCCATTTTAAAAGAACCCTCAGTTGATCCATGCATTTCCTTAAAGCAGCAATATAGGAAGTGAAAGTGGGGAGCAACCTCTGTACATAGCTTCACTTCTGATTTATCATTCAGAGTAGGACTTGAGATTCTTTCCCACAGTGAGACCTCTGGAGATAATGAGTAGTATCCAATGTTAGTCCTACGTAGAGTAGACCCCTTGAAATAAATGAGACAAGTTAGTTGCTTGTCCAGTTGTCCCACTTTGCACACATATCGGTAGGGAAAGAAAAAGCATAGGTCACTTGCGCCTATATGAACTTGCGCTTATGTAGAACTATTAGAACTTCTGTCAACTGCTGTCCTTCCAGTGTTGAAGTACAGTTCTTTTGACTATCAAGAGAGTGCAAAGGTGATATGAGAAGTCACATATTGCGGGAAATAGCTCAGCAATATATTCACAGTGGGAGGAGTCAGAGAAATTTCAAGACCAGTTTAATGTAGATAGAAACCTCAATACATAAAGAGGCAGAAGCAAGCTTTAAGGCACAATCCCATGCATGTTTAAACAGAGAAAAGTCCTACAACTCCCAGCATGCCCAGCCAGCATGACTGCTGGGGCATGCTGGGAGTTGTAGGCTTTTTCTCTGTCTAAACATGCATAGGATTGGGCCCTTAGTCTGTTGCTGATTTATATTTAAGGCAACATATGTTCCTGAGCCCACTGCCACTGGGGAGTTTGAGGAATGTAATTTTCACTGGATTCAATTGGGAGGCATTGTAAATACTTTCCCCACCCTGTCTCATAACACACTGACTCAGTTTGCATGACATTCCAGGATCACCATGTGTTATTTAACCCAGTGATGAGCTGCAGCACATGCTGCTACCATTATGAATGTGCAATCCCTAATGGAGGTTCCAGTGTGTCATCCAAAACTGGCCTCCGTGAGTTAAGCAACCCTTACTACAAACCAAGGGTTAAATAACCCATGGTAAGCATGGGGGCTGCCTTCACAGTGCCGTGTTGCTGCTGTGGGGTGGCCGTGGGTAATCCCAATGGCAAGAGACAGCACTGGCTTTCCAGCTGCCATTCAGCTCACTGGGCCCATCACCTGCTCTCTGCCTGGCTTCTGGTGAGGTCACCTTCTGCCCGGGAATGCCCACATCTCAACGCCGGAGTGAGGTCAGACAGCGGAAGAGCTGTGGTGACCTTGCTCCAGTGAAAAAAGTCGGGATAAGTCCCCGACTTTTTAAACGCACAGCTTCGTGGGAAAGCCCTGCGGTGGCAACAAATTGGTGGCTGCGACATATAGCGGTTGCAGCACCACCATGTGGCCACCACAGGGCTTTAAAAATGTATAGAGAGCCCCTTGGCTCTACTTAAGGGACATTCCTGCCAGTGGCTGCAAACGTAGGATCCTAGCAGATATGTACAAAAGAATCTACTTTATACTAAGAGCCTATCCACATTGCCCTTAAAACGAATTATATTCTGTTTAAAAACGTGGTTTTTTAAGTCGTTTCATTATGTGGTAGGACACACTGAGCAGTACTTACGTTTCATAGTGACTGCTTCCTCCATCTTCAAAGTGTTCATTGGTGTATTACAGGGTTAATTCCTTGACTCTTCTTCTTTAGTTTCTGTTTTGCAGGCTGCTTGAGTTAGGAGACAGAAGTGGGCGGGTCAAGCAGCCTGCAAAACAGAAACTAAAGAAGAAGAGTCAAGGAATTAACCCTGTAATACACCATTGAACACCTTGAAGATGGAGGAAGCAGTCACTATGAAACGTAAGCACTGCTCAGAATGTCCTACTACGTAATGAAACGACTTAAAAAACCACATTTTTAAACAGAATATAAGTCATTTTAAGGGCAATGTGGATAGGCTCCATTTAGCTAGCTTAATATTGTCTGCTCAGACTGCCAATGGCTCCCTGGGTCTCAGGGAGAGGTCCTTTCTATCTCTGTTTCTTGTAAGCCAAATGAGAAATGACACGAGAGATCTCTGATCTGGATCTCTTGTGCTTTGTTGGCCTTTTTAATTGTTAAAATTTTACTATGGGTGTCTGTAATTTTTTTCCAGTCAAGCTAATAGCAATTTCCTGGGAAGAGGAGCTGATTTAGATGAGGAAATGGCATGGGAGGAAAAGGGATCATTTAATCTCTTCCAGCGCTTCTCAAATACACAAGGCACCCATGTGGGGCTGATAATTTGTAGAAAACAAAACAAAAACAGAAGTTGATTATGAATCTCCCAGGTCATGTTTAGTTTCACCCTGAGATCCTTTAACTGCATGTGTTGGGGGTTAAAAACATAGGGGCCTTCGGCATGCAAAATATGTGCTGTCACTGAGCTAAAATCCTCCCCCATTACACATCACAAAATCATTCTAAGTTTGTTGCCCAATTTCTGAAGTTGTTCCTGATCACTCAGGTTAGTAAAACAAACTCACTATATGTTCCCAAGGGGCAAATACCTTTGGGCTTAAAAACAATGTATATAATCTGATTTAGCCAGAACATATTCATTTCACATATTCAGTTAGTATCTTTGCTCTCAGTAATACAAGTCAATTAAAATCTGGATTTTTTTTTGCCCATAATCTTTGCTGCTACTGTGATTACCCTGATCTACAACTGTTTTAAAGAATTTAAAGTAATTGACCCGTCTAATGATTTTGTATAAGTAATGCTTCTTTTATAATTTCTACCTTTTTTGTCTAAGAGCATCATCAGATGAGCATTTTATTTCACGCTTGTTACTCCCCACTTATGGATGTTCTTGGGTCCTTTAGATGTCAACGTCCCATGTGTTTCCTACTTCTCCATGCCTTCTTTCCGTCACAAAATAGACCCCTTTAAATCCCTTTTTAAAAAACGAAATGTGCCGCCATTTCCTGCTGGGTGCAGGGAAAAAACAGCGCGATAAAAGCTGCCACTGAGTGGGCCACGTTGTCATTGTTTACTTTCTCTTTCTTCCTCTGTGTGAAGAAAGAGGAAGTATCATGGGACAGAAGCAGAGGGGAAATCAACGGTACGGAAATGTGATTCCCCCCGTCTGATGACGCTCTAAATCTATACATATAAGTCTTTTTCTACAAATAGAATTATTAGTGTGCTAACAAAAACAAAACATTGTGGCCAAAGCCTAAAGAAGAAATAGGCATCTTTAAGCCCATTAATTTCACTGGGCTAGTGTTCCTTGCTGTATTGAATTTGAACCTGTGTCGAAATGTGGTGATATAAAATTCAGTTTTTCAATAATGATGGCTTAAAATACATCTTTAAGCTGTAATCCTATGCACACTTACCTAGAAATAAATCCCATTTAACTCAGTGGGTTTACCTGTGAATCTTGCACTTGAGTGAGAAATAGTTTTGCAGTCTACTTCATACCAAAAAGGCTAAAATTTAAACTGATTTCACTTTATTGATTTTGTGTTGTACACCAACATTTCTTAGATTCCTAATATTATTAAATAAAATCGGCAATCTGCGTTTTTTAACCTTAGAGACATTATGAACCTTGGTGATACACCACTTCATAATGACAAATAACATATTCCAGTATCATGTGCAATATGTTTGGCTTTTACAATTGATTTTCCTCACAGTCACCAAGGTTTTGTTTTGTCTTTTGTTCTGTCTATGTTGGTTATGAAATTATTTGAAGAAATGACCTAGATGATATATTATACAGTCCAAAGACATTTATAAAGCCAATTGATCCTTCCCTTTCTGTTCTCATACCGGAAAAGATCCCATCATTATGATGGGCAGGATGGAGAGAGGGCGAAGGCCCACATAATACAAGGACCCCTTGGACCTGTGATACATCTGTGTGGACTATGAACAATGGATGCACTTTCTTCCATGAAGGGAACTTTTTAGCATATAGTTGTTCTCATCCAGATATTAAGGGGAAACTTTTAAGTCCACTTTGCAGCATATATGAAATAAATAGAACACTAGGAACACAATTAGATCTAAGCCCGTCCCCCAGTTTTGACAAAGTGTAACTTAACATTGCCTCCCATGCATAAGCTCCATACTATGAACTCTCATATTGTATGGTAATCCATATCCCAGACACATCCTAGACATAACATGTCCATAGTTGGGGAAATTTATATCCTGACGACTCACCAGTGCCTGGGCATGCTGAGAAAATGCTAGAATTCAGTCCTATTTCAGCACACTTCATTCCCAGGACATAAACCATCAATGAGTAATTTTCCACCTAGAGGATTTTGTATTTAATTTAGGATTTTATTCAGATAGATAGATACACATGAGCAGACATGCATAAACATGTATATGAGTGAGAGAGTGGGGGAGGGATTGATCTCTTCCTGATTATTTGGAATAGGACAAAGTTAAAAAGGAGAAATGATTTCAGCCAAGGTAACTTTTCCTGAAACATTTCCTGTTGGGTTACTAAAGACTTGTTTAACATTGTATGCCAGGGAGTTCACAAGGAAAGTGAAATGAAATGGAGAGATATTTTGCTTGCTTGAGATCATGCACAAGCTCCCGTGCAAGTGGAGACAGAAGAACTGCTACAGAATGTGCCTAGGGTTGCCATATGTCCCGGAAAACTGGGAACGTCCTGATTTCCAGGTGATTCTGAAATGTCTTGACTGGCTGGGCAAGAATCCCGGATTTCCAGTCCAGCTGGCTGGAGAAATTCCGACCTCCAAAACGGTGCCTTGAGTCTGTTCAGCAGAGTGGCAGCAGCAGAGAAAGAGACAAGTCAATTTGCCGCCTTTTCCAGAGCGCCGCTCCTCCTCCACAGGCTCAGCTGAGTCACTGTGACTCACCTTTTTGTGCCTGTGGCTGCATAGAAAAGAAAGAACAGGGAAAGACGCACATGCTCTCCTCAGGCTGCCTGAGTTTGGTGAATTTGCCTGTTTGCGGTCAGAGCTTTGAAGGAAGCGCAGGGCAGAGAAGCTGGGGGGAAGAAAGAGAGGTTTGGGGGGGAGTGAGGGGGGAAGGAGGGGGGAAGGAGAGGAAAGGAGGGAGGGGAGAAAGAACAGAAAAGCCCCTCCCCAAAAAATCTCCCTACAAAAATACACCTCCTTAGATTTGGGGTGCAAGCCTCAAATCTGTTATTTGGAAGTAAGTTTCAGTGAATGTAAGATGTCTGGTTTTACAATTGTTGATGTTTTAATTTAAAATTGTGCTTTGCAAAAACATGAAGTAGCTTTCCTGTTATGTGTGTAGAAAAATATTTCTCAATTAAAAAGAAAGAGAACAAAAACATTACTTTGCAACAAAGCACAAAAGCAAACATTTATTTTAACTGAATAAAATACAGTACAGGAGATTTTCAACTGGATTTTAAAACAAAAAAATATATACACATAACGGTACGATCCAGCTACTATTAAACACTTTTAGCTACCTAAACTTATGCATGTTTAATTAGAAATAATTTCAACAGAACTCACTGGGACTTACTTCTGAGTAGATACACAGTAAGTCCCATTGTCTGCAGTGGGGCTTGCTTTCAGGACAGGTGAAAGTGCTGGGCTGGTCTTACTCCCAGGTAGGCATGCATGGAATTGCAGCCTTAAAAGTGCTTAACTTTGGTTGAATCATGCCTTAAGTCTAATTGTGTGTGTGTGTGTGTGTGTGTGGCCTTTTAAATATGTATAGGAAAATCAGCAATATTGTTGTTATTTACAATTCATTTTGATCTTTTCAGTTAGTGGCATCGAACAGTACATATTCTGCTAGAGCCACCACTTGAATACAAAGTAGATGGCTGCTTTGGGGTTAAAAGATATCTTTTCATATTAATATCCTTAATATCCTATGGTAACTACTTGGGTGACTGGGGTGGGAGTAAATCTACGTACTGAATTCTCCTCTAGCTTTTGAGACTAGTGGAGAAATGTAATTTAATGTCATTTTTTTTGCTTGATTGCTTAAACTGTTCTTTGCCTATTATTTATTTGCAGATGCTTAAATACTTTAGGCTGCAATCCTATACATACTTACCAGGGAATAAGTCCTATTTCTGAGTAGACACACATAGGATTGTTGCTGTTAGATAGCTTTCTTTCTTTTCCTAGTCCTTTACATATTGCTCAGTTTTATAAAAAATTCTACCCCCCCCCCCCCCCACAAATTGTCCCGGTTTTGTAGATTCAGAATATGGCAACCCTAAATGTGCCCATTATAGCACTTTGAACTCTTGTACAAATGTATGGCCAGATCTACACCAAGGAGGATATAGCGGTATGAAAGCAGTATATAAAAGGCAGGAGCCACACTACTGCTTTATAGCGGTATTGATTGAAGTGCTCTGACAACTGTTGGGGCCCATTGACATATACCATATACCACTATATCCTGCTTGGTGTAACTCCTGCCTTTTATATATCGCTTTCATACCGCTATATCCTCCCTGGTGTAGATCTGGCCTATGTGTTACTCACTGGTGCTTATGGTTCTTTGGATTCATGCCAGTGTTTCTCTTTCAACCCAGTCTTCCTTGAAAAGAAAGAATTCTCTAAATTAAGTAGTGTGAAGCTATGACTAAATGAAGATGGATCTGGGATTTAAGCGGGGTTTGGTGAAATAAATGCAAAACTATTTATTCTGCGCCTGTGCTCCTATCCCTTGGCGGCTCTCCTGTAGCTTCATAGGAAAGTGAACATGTTGCGTTGCTGTCTGGGAAAAGCTGAGCAGGTGTCCAATGTAGGCAGGTGGATCCTTGAACTGTGCCTCGTTCACAAGTTGACTCCAGTAAAGTTCCATTAACAGGTGGCTTGCTGATTGGTGCGTCATGTGACATTTATCTAGGGAGCTACTTGGATGGCAGGCTGCTTCATACAGAGGCAGAGGGTCTTTGCTTTTGATAAGGAAATTGCTGAAACTCATGTCTCATTAGTGTTTCCTAAGGTTCTTTGGAAGCAAACAACAGTTTAATTAAAGTCTGACGTAAACACATTTCTGCACATTTTCCCTGCAGCATTTTATCACATTAGAATTGATCAAAATAGTTGCCTTGGGCTGTCTTGAACAGATATACATCTGGAGCACCATTTGTGCAAGCTGCCGTTGAGCAGGCTACATACGCTATGCTTCACAGCAACTCTCTTTTTTGCCTTCCTTTGTAGATGGAATTACCTTGTTGGGAAATGAGTCAGTCTAACTTTCTTTTTTAAAAATTTGCATACACCTTTATCTCTTTGATGTGTTAGTGCTTTAAAATATATAACATAACGTAGCCCAGACATGCATATTCTTTACCTTTATAGTGTTATGCAACAAAAACGTAACACTTTTAACTTAGCCAAGCCTTTGCTTAATTCCCTCCCTCAATCTTTTTCAGGAATATGTTTGGATATTCTCTGTTCTCTACTACTACAATACTCACTTATAACAGTTTTGTGTCAACTGGAGATTTCAGCACTTAAAATTCCTTATAAGAACATTAAATATTTATTCCAAAAACAATCAAACCCAAATAGGTCTCACTCATAAAGAATGCTGTTTTCATTCTCTGGTCTTGAAAGAATCCTATTTTATTCTCTTTCAGACATTTATCAGTATTGATAATAGTATATCCTGATAATATCTGCAGAGATGTAGATGACTAAATTATATTCTATCTGAGTATTAAAAACATGACAAGAATTGAAAAAACAAGTTGACAATGCTTAGATGGTGGGTAATCGTGATTTACAGAACATTTGCACATTTTGCTATATTAGAGAACACAGAGTACTGAAGGGTCACACTTGAAAGTTGTTTTTAATGAAATTAAACAACACTTTAAAGTTAGTACCACAGCTTTATTTATCTTACTGTGTCGATCATCTTGATCAAGTGACCAGTATAGTCCTTTTGGTAACCTACACAAACAATTTTTGTTTGTTTTTTTCGGTACACTGTGTCTGTTATTCCACTGTGGATAGAATATAAATACTCCATTATGATGTCAGTGCATATTAGGGACACCAGAGAAATCATTTGAATTTCTTCACAATAATAAGGACATTGGAAGCTTCCGTGACTGTTTCAGCCATTTGATCATTGTTTCTTCAAGTTCTTCATATATTGTTGATCCAATAAATTCCATATTTCATTGTATTGTGTTGGAAATGTTACATTTCTTTCTTAAGATACGTAGCACCCATATATGATGGGTTGTGTCAAATAGGAAAATGGTTTTACAATAAAGGCTGCCATTGGTATATGTCCATTTGCAGTGATCTCCATATATAATGGTAACTATATTTTGTTTTATTAACTATATAACTTTAGCTTGAAACCTGGAGCTGGCTGAACTGTACAGTTTTGAAAACACCACTTTGACAATAACAACTACCCCCGCTCCGCAAGTGAATTCTGTATTAGGGAACCAATGAGGTAGGGGGTAAATGGGAATCCAGAATATATCGTGCTTCATAAAGCATTTTTTCAAGCAACTAAAACATTTCTGTGTTTTTAAAGGATTTATTTAAAGAATTGTTTAATGAGGTGACAGTCACAATTAAATTAAATCTTCATTGTAAACCAGAAATTAGATTTGCAGGCATATGAAAAACAACAAGGATGTAGTAATAATAGCAGCAGAAGCAGTTCAGGCTTGCATGATTTATTTTGTTGAATATAGTTTTGGAGATTTCCCATGCTTGCCTGCCCAATGACCTGTAACATGTGTACTTTTTCTTTTCATTTCGCCGTTCAAAATTAAGTTGGTATAATCTCTATTTGCATCTGCAGAATAGCCCAGTTAAATATTGTCTATTGGCAAGAGAGAGAGAGAGAGAGAGAGAGAGAGTTGATTATGTTGGTCGAGGCTTCTCTATTCTGAGGATATAGGCACATTTCAGTCCTGTATACAGTTTGGGATTCACTGTCCTATGCTAGCTCTCTCTTCCTTTTGTCTTATGCATCTGTCTTTTCTGCTTCTCGTCTGTATTTCTAAACAGACTTAGACAGCCACTCCTTTTTGTCAGTTATCACCAGTTTGCATGATGAAACATCCCACTGTAGTTTATTTGAACTACAGTGGGTTGCTGTGCGTGCCGGCAACCATTTTGAATATCCAGACCACATCTGTGGCTTAAGGTATCATCTGGGAACCATGGGTTATACAAGGGTTAAACAACCGTCAGATAACCCTAAAACCCTGACCCTTTGACATGAAAAGTTGTAACTTGAATATTCAGGACGGTGATCGTGGGCACCATCGTAATCATGTGAATCATGCAAAGTCAATCCATAAAACAGTTTTTTGTTAATATGTAAGATTGAAAAAACTTTACCTATCAACCCCTTGAACTCATAGATACAACATCTTAGTATTAAATAAGGTTTCAGAGTGTCAGTAACTTTGAGGGAAAGGGGGAGCATTATGGGCCTGTTCAGGCAACATGCTAAGCCATGGTTAGACCGCTAACCCTTTTGCAGCAAATGGTTAGTGGGCGTGTTTAAACCATGGTTATATAGCCACCATGGTTGGGAATGGTTCATATGACATGCTAAGTCAAGGTTCACATGACACACTAAGCCATAATGTTTAGCCTAAAGTGCTTAATCACCATGGCTTAGCGTGTTATCTGAACAAGGTCTACATGCATTTTTGTGAAAATTATCTCAAGCACACTTGTTCTTAACAGTAGATCTTGCCAATAACGAAATAAAAAAACAAACTGGTGGACATATTGCTTTATTAGAACTGATTTATATAAGTGTTAGTCAGGGGATAACAGTTCGCACACTGACAGTGTAATATCTTAAGTTTTACATGGTGGAACAGTTTGCTTGAAAGTACCTTCACATGAAAAAATTAAAGGTTTTTGTGAGGTTTGTGAGGTTTTCATTTGAGGTGCTGTAAGACAAACCATTTACCACAGGAAAGCTGTGGTGATAGAGGCCTGCATCTTACGATTTTGCTTGATGGATGTGGAAAAAACTCTGGTTTCTTTGGCTCTCCATTGAAATGAATTTGTGTCCATTTTTGTTTTAACTTGCATGGATTGCTAAAGCAGTAATCTAGTATCATAATATATCATGTGTGATATCTTGACTAACAGACCTATGATTTTGTATTGCCATTGCAGATATGTCTTCTCCTTCAATGAAGAAACCTGAAAAGCCTTTGTTTAGCACTACATCTCCCCAGGATTCTTCACCAAGACTGACCACTTTCCAGCATCATCATCCAGGGATCCCAGGAGTTGCACACAGTGGTGAGGATGCAAAATTTATGAAAACTTCTCAATATCTAGCTGGGCTTTCTCCAAATATTGTAATGCAGGAACATTTACTTCAGCCACTGTTTATCAACGTAATGCTAAATTCAGCAGAGAGTTGTTGAGAATTTCTCTGCGCTTTAACAAGAATAAATCTATTGACTCTAGGGATGGCCATTACAGGGAAATCCAGCCCTTTGTAAACTCGATGGATTACTCCAGAGCCCCTGCTTGGCTTGCATTTGCGAGCTGAGCCATGGGCTTTTTCCTGGAATCTGGAAACTTTTCTCGTATTTTTTTTTTCTTAAAGCGACATTTATGCAAATTGCATAAGAAAAAAAAAACCCTGAAAATCCGCGAGCTGGCCCAACTTGATCTGCATCAAGTCAGGATGGCTCGTGGGTAAGTGAGTTGAAGTCTGGGGGGCTGAATTGCTAAAAGCTCAGTGAATTTTATGTCCCAGATGGATTCCTCTGACAACTCTAATTAAATCCAGCAAAAACAATTTACTTTTTCCCCAGCATTATACTATATATCCCACAGAAGTTTATTCACAAGCATGAGATATATTACATATAAAGTTCGCTGGGATTACAAATAATCTCAAAATGGATGCAGTTCATAATCCTTTTAGTGTGTGTGTGTGTGTGTGTAATTTTACATTATCTATTGTTCTCTCCATATTAGTGTGGATTTGAAATGAGACTTCTATGATATGCCGGAGGAGATTCGACAAATTAGCAGTCTTCATGAATTTAAGAAAGCCGTGAAGACTGATCTCTTCCAGCAGGCCTACCCAGTTGAATTTTAAGATGTTTTTAATTGGTGTATTAGTTTTTATTTGTTTTAATATTTTATCTATTTTGTGGTCCTTGTGTTTATATTTATTGTTGTTCCCTGCCTCGATCCGGAGGGAGAGGCGGGTTATAAATAAATAAATATATTATTATTATTATTATTATTATTATTATTATTATTATTGAGGTTTACATGCAGGGCATGAGTAAAATTATGATCATAGGAAATACATTCAGAGTAAAATAAAGAGTAAAATAATATTTAGATTAGGTATTACAAAGTCTTGATAACTTTCTGAATTCCATCAGTGAGCCATTGAGTGCATTCCATAAGCACAATATATTAAACTATCTGTGCAATCCACATGCATATTTACATGTAAAGAAGTCTGTGTGTTCAGTGGGTCTTATTTCCGGGTAAGAGTGCATAGGATTGCAGCCAAATAGTGTAAATACAATTTGAACTGCAGTTCTATTTTGAAAAAGTGATGTAGAAATAGATAAAAGACAGGATTTTTCTCTCAATATTTTTCAGGCTATACTTCATCAGCTAATAGACAAAAAGCTTCTTTTTGTTTCCTTGTTACACTCTAAACACGAAGGGACACTTTTTGCTTAAACAACAAACGCTCAGCATCTTATATTTTACTTCTTCTTTCTTTACTATCTGCAATCCTAGAAAGACCCATCAACCATAGTGATTGTCTCCTGCCTGGACTGAGGAGAGAGCACTGGGGAAAGAATGAAAGGAATCCATAGGACAGAAGTTGGGTAAATCAGAAGCACAGGGGAGAAAAAGAACACGTAGATAAAATTAATATTTGTAAATATTAAAGGCAGGAGCAGAGCAGTCATCCATATACCCACTGAAGAAAAAACTGCCAAGGAAACAAAACTGTTTATGGAAATGTTGACCAAAGTCAAAGAACTTTAAAAAGTTTTACTTTGGATTTTTGTTTTTTGAACATTTAAAACATTTCCTTGACATTGCTTGCAAATATTTCCCCTTTCAACTGAGAGACAGGCATAGCTTCGGCTATGGAGCGATATAAATGCAACAAATTATTATTATTATTATTAATAATAATAATAATAATAAAATATTTTTTAACGTTGGTACACTTTGCAGTTGCAAAACCTCAGTACTTATAGGACATTAGTAGCAACCTTGTCTTCAGCTGAAACTCTGGAGGCTTAATATGGTTGCTTTTAAAGTTTTAAAGCAAAGCACACAATATCCCATTAGACCCTGGAATCCTGATCCACAGAAGTGCTCGGGAACATCTACACACACAAGTGACCACACTTTTTCCCCCTGGGAATTATTCTTTCAGCCTCTTATGTCTCATAAATTCTATGCTGTAACGAAGAGGATTTGTGGTGGTAGACTCTAGCCTTTTTTTTTTTTTTTTGGTTAAGCTACCATGATGTGAAATGTTCTCAAGGGAAGTTATCAGCAAGAGGATATATAAAACCATCTAGCTTTGTAAGGTGAGGTGAAAGATCATCTTTGTTGAAGAGAAACTCTCACAGGCCTAGGCACAGAGAAAAAGAGCTGTTTGTGCAAGGTAGAACATTGATGTCTAGAAAGTTTGTTGAGAAGAGGTTTCATAGGGAAGTGAATGAGCAAGAAGTCCAGAGGTGTCGTGCCTGAAGAAAGGGTATATAGCAGGTAAAAGGCCAAGAAAAAGTAAAGGAAGCTTCGGTGTGTGAGGCCAAAGCTTAAGAAAAAGGATTGCAAAGAGACTAGGAATTGAGTAAATGTGGCTAATAAAAGGGAAGGGGGTCATGTAAAGATCTTGCAAGGCCTAAAAGGAAGGAGAGCTGAAAACAAATTTACTGAATGTGTCAGTAGGCCATGGGTGGGGGCATCTTTATCATCTCAAGGGCTGAATTGGTTCTGGGCAAGTTAGCAGTGGGTGGGAGCACCCTACTGGTGGCATGCAACCCTAGCGTAATTGTCCTAAACCCATACACAAACAAACACACACTTACAATTGCACACACACACACACACACATACACACTACCTCTACCCCTCTCTCACTGCAATGAGGTTTTTACAATGCCTGCATTGGTGTCAGTAGAAGCTTTGGAGAGAGGAGGGCTAGCCATTGCCTCCCCAGCAGTGATCACGAAAAATACTTCCCAAGATGAATTGGAGTATCTCCATTGTTCCCTGCTGCTGTATGAAATACAGCACACAGTTACACATATGAAAAATGAGAACAGTATAAAGGCTCGGAAACATTGGTCCAATTTCTGACAACTAAAGTTAAAAACTTCCCACATAGAGGAGCTGTTCACACATCACGCTAACTCACACTCAGGGGTTGAGTGGCTTGTTAACCACCCTGAACAACCCAACAACAAATCATGGGGTCCCAAGGTGGCTTGTTTGAGAAAAATAAGACACACTGCATGGTTAACAAGCCACCCTGTGGAACATGTCTTGAGTTCAGACAACACTCTAACCCCCAGTTTAACAACAACCCACACTCAACCACTGATTGTGGGTTAGCATGTTGTGTGAAGCCAGTCAGTATGTAGGATGCTTCTATCACAGTGATTCCAAAGCTTCGTAGAAACTTGCAATTATGTGCTAATTACCCAGTTTTTAAAATTAACATTGACAGCAAAATGATTGCAGCGACATTAGTAGCCTGCCTGAAAAGATATATGGTCTCCCTGTCTTATGAATACATCATAAGTAAGGTTCATGCCTGGATGTCAGGATTCTGATCACTTGGCACTGGTGATAGATGCCTTCTCTGCTTCTGCTGTTATGGGATGTCGTAAAGGCTTTTGATAGGATCCAGTGGAGTTTCTTAATGGCCACAGTGCAGAAGATGGGTTTCCTGGAGGAAATTATGGCCTAGTTTTGGCCTTGCACAAATCCCCTACTGCTCACATTCTGAATGGAAGTTATTATGCCTCCTTCCCCCATGTCGATATACTACCCACCAAAGATGCCATCTCTTGCCCCTCGCATGTTTAATTAAGCAGTCTCAAGATATGCACAAAATCCAGCTTGTGACCAAAGAAATAAAGTGGGCATGTTATGCTGATGTTCTATTAGTTTTTTACTAATCCTGAAAAATCAGTCCCAAGTCTGATCAATTTGGCTGTATTTCTGGATACAAGATCCACTGGAATAAATCTGAATCCATATTAGTGTGGAGGATGGCTATTGTCCTTTCTTCTTTTAATTGGCAATTTACCTGGAAACCAGACCGACATGCATAGCCTGCATTCATAACCGGAAAACATGGCTAATGAGGGCATTTTAGTTGCCAAAGATGGGCTCCTAAGGAACTGGAAGTGGAAATCCCCGTCAAACCATGAGAATTGGGTTAAAGAAATGCTAATGCAAGCAGTCTACAAGCAGTCTGGATGGATAAAACAAGGGAAATTGGCAAAATGTGAAACTGGGGTGAATTCTAGGAGTGCATGTGGTCTGGATGTGAGTTGGACCAACCAGAGGGGGATATCATTTGTGTGAATTCTGATCTAGAACTCAGGAGTGTTTTGTATGATCTATGTTTTTATACATAGATTTGTACTTCCCCCTTTTGATTACTTTTTTAATTGTTATTTTTTATTATATTTTAAAATTCTTTGTGTGCATGTATATAAAAGAGAGAGGCAGGAGATGGGAGTTGAACAGGTGGAGAACAGAGGGAGAGGAGAAATGAGGATTGTTTGCTTTTATATAAAATAAAAAATCTATAAAAACGTTAAACAAAAAAGAACTGATCAGCATGACAATAGCAATGTTATATTATAATTTTCTTCTCAAGCATATTGACAAGAATATGCATCCTGCTTATAATTTTTTTTTTTACACTCAAAATTGTTCCTTATATAAATGGAATGTGATTATTAGGTATTTTAACAGCATAATTTGAATGCCTGGTGTAACAACTTCACAGTAGCAGGACGTTCTGTACATTCCTTTCATTGCTAAAGACATTAAGGTGTCTTTAGACTTTATGAACAATCTCTTGATAGAGAAATTAGTAGGGAAGCAAGAGAATGCAAGAAAAATTATGTATAGGATATGATACCCTTTTTGTTCACAACAGATATTGCCATTGGGTGAGATATTTTCCCAGGCCCCAAAGTTGAACATTCATTAGCATTTTCACAATGGGCAGCTAATTATTCATGGTGTTATTGCTTAGTAATTATTCCCTACCCCCCCCCCCCCTCCACATTAGCCAGGGGATAGCACAAAGTATTGTGGAATCATTTGCTGACTCTTAGGACTCTGTCTTCATTCTCTCCCCCACCCCCTTGCCACCCCTAGAAAATTGTTCTGGAGTCTTAAATAGTTTGTCTCCTTAATTGCTTCATCTAAATTTTAGGTCATACTTGATAACTAAAATATGTTTACTGCAGGGCAATAATTTTTGTATTAAAGGAAAGGTTTAAATCAAGTATGCACAGTAAAATAAATAGATGCATTGTGTCCTTTGAGACAAACAACAGTCTTTGTCCCATGAGAAGTTGTGGGAATAAGAGGCTGGTGATTGAAGATGTTGCAGATTAAATCTGGGAAGTGGGCAGGGAAATTAATCAATTTCATTTCATATCTGATCAGGTTTTTCTTCCTTTCTGTATATGTGCAGAATGTTATCATAATGAAAGATCCTAAATAACTTCTGTTTATTCTTATCTCTTCTAGTCATCTCAACTAGAACTCCACCTCCACCTTCACCATTGCCATTTCCACCACAAGCTATTCTCCCTCCTGCTCCATCTAGCTACTTCTCTCACCCAACAATCCGATACCCTCCTCACCTGAATCCTCAGGATACTCTGAAGAATTATTCTTATGACCCGTCCAGTCCACAAACCAGCCAGGTACTGTAATACCAAATTACTTATAAAGGGTGATTATGTCCTATGACAGTTTTTAGATCTGATAGTTGCTCTTGTTCTGCATGTTGGATCTGTAATACAATAGGTTACACGTTTTTTCAATTAACTGTAGCTGAATAAAAGTGGGATGGCCACTTGTAGTTGTGTTCCAACCACGTTTGCTTTGTGAACCATAAATTTATTATACCTGTTATACGTGCATAACAGTTTACTGGGAGTTTGGAACTCAAAAGGACGCCATGGGTATAGCCAAGTGGAATTAATATTCTGAGACAACCAGGGATTTCTCTTGCCACTTGGGGAGTGGCTTACATTTGTGTATCTCTGCCTTCTATAGCTGATAATGGGAACTGGTTGTACATGTAGTTTTCTCTACTGAATCCTGTGGTTGGTAGATCTTTCTTACTTTGTGTTTAGGTTACAACTGTTTGTGGCAGTTAATCTGGGTGAAACACAGGGATGAAGTGCTTGCTTCAAGAAGCAAGGATTGTGCTAATATAAACATACACAAAAATGGCATGTAAACCTTTTTATAGATCAGCTATGAAGAGAAATCTTTTTGAGTTGGTACTACTTTGTAGTCTTTTGCTTGTTTTGGCAAATCTTTGAACAAATGGGGGAAACAGTGTTAATGAGTATTGATAAAAACTGAAACCTACATTTTTGGTTTTGTCAAGAACAGTTGCACATAAATGTGTGGCAGTTCAGACATGTATCAAAAGTGGGAACGAACACCACTTTTTTGTAGTAGAGGAATAATTTGTAAAGGACTTGTATACAACTGTGTTTTCATCACAGCATCAATATGTTTCATACGATTAATTGTATAATATTTGTAGTATTTGTCTAATATAATCTTCATTACAAAGTTTGGCTTATGGTTTTGGAATCTTCACTTTATTGCTCCTGTCTAGATCTGTTGTTCATGTTTGTAGTATTTTAGGTGACATCCAAACGGATTTTCTCTGATACTGACAACAAAGCACAATGAAATAAATTTAATTTCCTTTTTTCCTTTCCTTTTTTTAATGTTATTTTTATTTTATTTTTTTCAGTAAAATGAAAATGGGATAAACATAACCTGAAAATGTTAGAGAAAACAATCAAACCCAATCCAATTCAGTTAGGACGCATGAGTACAGCAATACAAAACACTTAATTTTAAATTATTTTCTCTTAGTAGGCTAGCAAAAACTTATACTAATCTGGAGGGGCTTGGGTCTGGGATGTATGATCAACATACGACAGAAATTGGCACCATATTGAATAAAATATTTTAGGTTTTGCATGACCTTTAACGACTTTCATCCAACGGGTAAGTTTGTCCATTAATTAAATGATCCAAAAGCCTCCAACACTAAGCCATGAAAAAAGTCCTCTAATTTTTTCCGCTGGGTTGCAATTGCTCCTACTTCTGCTAAGGAACATAAAATAAAGCCTTTATCTAGAGTGAACTGTAAATCCTTTGGAAAGGCACTCAGAATTGCAAATCCTGGAGTCCTGGTGAAGTTTTGTTTGGTCATATTGTCCCCAAATGCTTTAACCAGAGGACATGAACACCACATGTGTGTAAGCGTACCACTTCTGTGACATCTCTTCCAACGTTTATTTGAAACTGTTTTGAAGATCTTTTGTGCCTTGTTGGGGGTTATGTGCCGCTGAGAAAGTACTTTGAAAATCAATTCCCTTGCATTTATTGACTTCATTGAGTCAGAAATTGAATGATTGCCCCAAAGGGAATTGTCTATTGATATCCAAAAATCCACTTCCACAACATTCTTTTAATGCTTCAGATGACTCACAAAATAATTCAATCAATAATTTGTATAGCTTGGATATCAATTCTAGAAATTTGGAAAGTGGAAGTCATTCAAAATTAGTCAGTGGGCATGTTACCTCTAGCAACTCATGGGGACTTTGTACTAGACTGCATATTTGCATATACTGGAACCTATAAAGGCTTGTATCTTCCAACTTCTTCTTCACATCAGCCATGGATATACAGCATTGACTCTGAAAAATGTTCTAAAAACTCAGCCTGATTTCTTTCTAGACTTTCTAGGCTATATTAATGTAATTGTCTTTCAAAGCTGAATGAAACATAAAGGACATCAGAGGCTAATACTTTTGTCCATTATTTCCATACTGCAAAAGTTGCACATGGAAGAGAATTGCTGATGCTGCCATGTAGATGTTTTAATGCAGACAGAAATACCATGATCATGTTAATAGGAAAACCCTGCACCTCTGTATATTCCTTTCATATCAATGACAATCTCGTTGACAATATAAATTTATTAACTGGGGGAATTGAAATGCATCATAATAGAAATTTTAAAGTTGGAACCCCAATCTCCCCTTTTTTCATTTCTATAAAACATTTTTATTACATCTGGGTCTTTTGTTCTTCCATATAAAATCATTAGTTACTTTTGTTTGGGATGTAAATGAGAATTGTATGAAACAGCAAGTGAAGTTTGGGGAGTAATGTCATTTTGACTGCAGCAATTCTCCCAAACCAAGAAAGGCCCATGAATGTATTTCATGTTCAATTTGCTTTATAACTAATTAATGATTATTTTTAACCAGATGTATAGATTTCTGTGATATTGATGCCTAAATATTTCCCTGCCCTAGTTATCCGTGCAAATTGAGATACCTTGCTAAGATGATTTTGTGTTTGGCCATCCATACTTATACCAAGATTTCTGATTTTTCTTAGTTAACTTTAAAGCTTTAAATGTTATTGTAACTGCTTATTTCTCTTTTGAATTTCTTGAACTGACATTTCAAGATTACTAGTGATGAGTAATTGCTACATCATCTGCAAACAGATGTATTTTGTGCTCTTTGTTATTGACAGTGATGTCTGTAATTTTGCTAGTATTCCTTATAGAAATTGCCAGAGGCTCAATAGACAGGACGAAAAATTCTTTTTACTTTTATTACATCAATTTATAAACTGCTTTTTAAATTTGTAGTTCTCAAAGTCTTGTACAAGAAAAGTTAAAAAAATAGCATCAGTAATACCACAACAATATATATATATATATATATATATATAGTGTATTGACAGTATGAAATAAGTACATTTAAAAAACAAACAAACCCAGCACATAGCTTTAAAGGCCTGGCAGAATACATTAAATATTATTTATCCTTTCTGAACTGTGAGGATCTGGGGAGATTTTCCTGAGAAAGGAGTTCCACAAAACTAGAGTTACCACTGTCCCAGTTCACACATCAGAGCAAAACCCCCTGAATTATATAGTGAACAAGCCAGCTTGCTAGTTCACACAGCTCAATTGCTCTTGCCAGTGACAATTTTAAACCTGCTGTGATATGCAAACCGGGCCACGGAGAATGCACTAGTAGATGATCCTTGGAGATATATCCCATAAAAGGGCTTTATCACTAGGTCCTAATTCTTGGAACAACATATGGGGGAAGTCATTCGCTCAAGTATCTTGGACCCTGGCATTTAAGACTTTAAAGATTAAAACTAGGACTTTGAATTTGGCTGGAAACAAACTGGAACCTAGTAGAACTCTCACAAAATTGGGGTCATATGTTCCCTATGTGTGATCCCAGACAACATCACTCTAGACCACCAGAGGTTTATAAGGCATCTCCAAGGGCAAACCCATAGTCAGCACCACTTTGTAGTCCAATTGAAAAGTTACCAAGCCATGTAATACAGGAGCAAGGTCCTTGTTCAGATGTGGGTGCACCAGCGAATGCAAGGCTGCATCCAGAAGCATTCCGGTATTGCTATAATTGACTTTTAATAGGAGTATGACCCCTTCCAGGAGAGTCAGATCCACCACTTCCTGGCCCTCCAACAATAATCAACGCTGTCTTACCTATATTAAATTTTACTTTGTTAATCCTCTTGCAATCTGTTTAAACTAGACAAATACTCAAGGACCTAATTTACAGTTGAGTTTGATGAAAGTGATGGAAATGAGTATTATCCACATTATGGGTTTGTGTTGATGATAATTTATCCCCTAATTCTGAAAAATAGTAGTTTGATGGAAATGTTAAACAACTTGGGGGATAACATGGAACCTTGCAGCACCATTACCAGAGCTGAACAGTAATCTTCCAGGGCCACCTTATGGAATCTGTATATATTATAGAAAGAGAACCGCCTACTTATTGTTTTGATAGTAAATGTGCTTTATGCAAACCGCAAAAGTCAATCTCCTTAGCATGTGATTTGAATACTATGGCAATACAATACAATTTGAGAATAAATGAAACGTTGTATAGTTAATGACAGGTTTGCTCCCTCTGAACATTTCCAGAAGCCGTAGTGGTTATTGGAGTTTACTGATGGAACATCTCAATATGCTCCTTACTTTCAATAAAAAGTCTTAACAGATTGGTTAGGAATATCTACTTGGAAATAAGTCCTCAAAATTCAATGGAGCTTATTCCTAAATGGCTGTGCATTTCATTTCAGCCAAAATAGTATAGAGAGGTTTTTTTCTTAGAATATTAATTCAAATTGTAAATGCTGAATGACAATTTTTAAGTTACAAATTGCTGCCAGTGTCTAGATTCACACATTCTGTCTCATATGGCTAGTTTTTTCTCTTCTTTTTGCTAAGACTCATCTGGGAACAGGGCACATAGGAATTGATTTTAATTTGTGTAAAATTTTCATGAATAATAAAGTCCAATTAAGACATATATTAGAAGTTCTTAATGTTAATTCAGTGTGGAAAACCAAAGAGTTCTATTGTTGGGTGTATGTTTTTTCTAAAGTGATGTCTCAATTAGGCATTATTAAGCAAAAAATATGCAAGTTTAAACCAGACCTTTAATTTTTCTGTTATTTAGTGATTGCTTTATTTACATTTTAATTTTGTACGTAATCTTTTAAACCAATTACACAATATTAGCGAATTGATAATATTTGTATTAAGATTTTCAAGAAAACTTGCAACTTGGTGATGGATTTTAATACCTCTTTGTTATTCTGTTGACTATCTTATCCCTCTTTTATATATATAAGGATAACTCTCAAATATCATTGCGCCTTGGGAAGAAGTATCTCCAATTAAAAGTATAATTTGCTAATAATTCCTTTAAAATTAAACTTTAGAAATTGGCAGATTCTAGCCTCTGTGGTCTTTTTCTGACTATGGCCTACATGCTAAACAAATCTTAAAGTCCCTAGTTTTCAAGTCTAAAAATAAAATCTTGTCTTTTATTATAAAGACATATTAGAATCATATGTGGGGGGTGAGGAATCAAGTGTGTTTCATTTTTTCAAACAAAGTTCCCCATCAGTATCCTACTGGAATTTTAGCCTCTTCTTTTCATTGTAATTCATCCATTAATTGCTTGGTTCTTGCCCATTTGTCTCAATCAAAACATTTTTCAAAATTGTGTTCCCCCCCCCCCCCCTATCTAGCACATCACTTGCTATTGCAAATGCTGCATACAGTGCAACTGTGAAAGTGTCATGGTCCTTCATTGCAGGGGTGGACAGAAGGTCGATATCCAGATGTTTGAGCCTTCAACTTTCAGAAGTACTTTCCAGCATGGCCAATAGTCAGGAATGCTGGAAGTTGAAGTCCAAAACACCTTGAGATCTGCTGTCTGCCTACCCATGCTTTATTGGATAGCGATGCACAAAAAAAGCTACCCCTCCCTAAGCAAATGCCATGCTGTGATTGTTAAAACATTATATATTATTTACTAATTAAAAGTGTTTCCCTACTACACCATCTAGCCCTTTGGAGGAGAAAGTAGTGAGCTGGCCTAGGGTTCATTTCTGTTGAACCTTACTTAAATGTTTTTGTTTAGATGTTTGAAATATGTCTGTTCCCCACCTCTAGGCTGAAGATCACATTTGCACTCACTTTTTGTTTTTAAGAGTAGATCTACCCCACTGCAGCAAAGATATTTCATATGCACCCTTTAAGTTGCCCATTTCATCTGGGCTAGACAACATACTGTTGTTTTCAATTTGCGACTTGGTGAGCAATTACTTGAAGGCATGTGTTTATTGATTGGCTCAATAAGCCCCAAGTGATAGGAATGGAGGTCTTTTGAATTTTCATACCATTTTGTCCTTGAAAGCATAAGCCAAATTCATGTGCCACATTGGGTTGAATCCAAACATTCCATTCCTTGAACGGAAGGAGACTCTGTTTATGAAGAAGTCTTCCGAGAGTGGAAGCTTCTTTTGATTGTGGAGCAGAATCTTTGTATCCAACCCAATGGCTTTTGCAAGGAGAAAAGAAAGCTATACTTTATAGTGAACTCTAGTGAAACTTAGTCTGTTGACCCAATCTGTATTGTCAACTTTTGCTGTTGTGGAAATGTTTGCCTATTCCTCTGAATGTGAGTCTGTATTTTAGTATAGTGTAATCTCAGAATTATATTCTGCAGCTTTGACCGTTAAAACTCCTTGGGTATAAATAATTCCCAATGAGCACTATGGATTTTATAATAGAAAGATTATTTTCCTTCATTCAAAAAAAAAAGAGCAATTACATATGACATTTCAACAACAAAAGGGAATTGTTCTACACAATTGCATGGTTACCATCAAACCAGTTTTCTTCATTAAATAAAACATGCATTGTTATTTAAACAAATTTGATTATCATAATTTGCAAAACTGCATCTGTACAAATGTCATGTCAAATTCAATTATAATTTTCCCACCTCAAAGCATATTCATTTACTTCATTTCAAGGAAGTATTTTGATAATTCTCTCGTTTTCAGCAATACAAAGAATGGATAGCGTAACGACATTTACCTAAAATGAACTTTTTCTCCCCAACATCTTTTAGCATTACACTGATTTAAATTAAGACAACCAGCTAAGGTGCGTTCCCCTGCCCACAGCAATTTTGAAAGTAATTGCTCTACTGCTGCACTGATTATAGTGAGACAGTCACAGCCTTCAATGGACTATTTTGAGCAAAATTAGTATAAAGATGTAGAGCTAACAGGGAATTCCACAAGGGAAACAGTCTGCAGCTTTCTTCTCAATGTAGTGTTAAATTTACCTAATGTCATGTGACTGAACAGACAAGTCCAAGAAGTTTGAGCAAGAACTGTAGTAAAAACTGAGGCTGTGCCATTTAACGTGGGGAATAAATGAATATTTTGCTGTAGGATGAATGTTATTTGCATGTAGGGTGGGTGTGATGTATGTGAGCTGGTATTGCTGAGACAGTTTAATATGTGTTAGTGCTTAGGTAGCTAAGGCAGGCCAGTATTATCCCCATATTATTTAGGTGGGGGCTAGGGCTGAGGCTGAGAGTTCCATCACACCAGCGATTTAGTGCACTCCCGCCATGCCTGGTGTGTGGATTTGCAGCATGGTACTCACATGATGCTGTGCCTGACTTGCTGACACCCAACCTCTTTCCCAGCCTTTCCTAGAACGCTAAAAGTCTGGATTATTATCCCTAAGCACATTTAATGCCCCCTAAGCTTCCATGTAGTTTTAAAGGAACTGGGGGCTTGAATGGATTGCATCAGGTCCCAGCAGGGAAAAGCGATCTCTCCTAGCAGCTGTCTCCAAGCCTCAATATAAAATCCAAACCTTGCATCCCAGGCTCGAAAGTGTTTTTTACAACACCTGAATCTCTGCAGAGACAGGATTGTACTCCCTCGATGCCCCCAGAGAGCCAGACTAAAGGGTAGTTCCATTTTTGCCTGGCAGAAAGGCAGTCTGGTTGAGAAAGAGAAGAGGTGGAGCGGAGCGGAGCGGAGCGGAAGAGGAAACGAGTGTAGGACCGTAGCAGCGGAAGAGTAGCTATTCTGGTGAAAGGGATCATAAGCTTGACGCGCTTCTGAAAAATGCGGAGATAAACCAGGGGGAAACATAGGTGTGGTGGAGGTCTGAGATAACTGGCTGAGAGTGTGTGTGAATTGCTGAGGTTCCTGGCAGTATCTTACACCAGCTTATTCTTGTGTAAAACCTGCTCTTTTGTGCATAGATTATGTTGCCAAAGCAGCTTTGTTACGATGAAGCAATTATGACAGCAGTTGATCATGTCTGTAGTACTTTTATGTGCAAAAGGACTTTGCATACACCTTACAGTATTGGACATTTTTCTTTTTCTCATGTTATAGAAGATGTTTTAGAGGAATTAACAAATCACCAGGACTTGTGAGAGTCATCTGTGAATCCTTAAAAATGTAAATGTGAAATTATCATGTTGAACAAAAAATATAGCAACTTATTATTTAAAGCCTCATTATTGGAGGACTAGAAAGTTACTAATGCAACATTGTTTTATGAAAAGGGATCTGGGGTGATCCAGGAAATTACAGACTTATCATCTTGACTTCTTCCCCACTTTTTATCTCTTTTGCAGTTTTAAAGCTTAGCTTTGTTTAGGAATAAGAAACCCCTGAGTAAACATAGAGATCATGGGAAAATAGATTACTATTTTATTGTCAGGCCCTGTGTCAGGGATTCGCACCCTCCGGTATTTGTCAAGGGCCCGAGTATCTTGAAGAGCCCAATGATTCATTGACCAGGTCAGACGACTCACTGCGACTTGTCATGGGTTACTTAATCCATGACAGGCTGCGGTGCTTGCGGGTGCCAAGTTATATATCCAGTCCCCATTCGAGGCTTGTCATGTCATGTAAACCTGGCTGGCATGGGTTGTGCAAGGGTAAAACAAGTGAGATTAGCGTTTTTTGCTGCTGCTAATCCCAGTTGATGGCATCACCTTCACTGTCTGGAAGAGGGGTCAGACAAGGGTTTTGGTGCCTCTACTGCTCTTGCTCCTGCACAGGGAGGACTTTGTCAGCTCCACCACTATGGTGGGGAAGTTCAATTGTGTTAAGGGCCCTACCTAGGAAGGCTGTCAAGGGCCCTGCCAACCTGCCACTGGCCCTGATTATTGCCTTCAAGTTTACTTTGTAGGCTCCCTGACTACCATGGTTGGAAATAGGATACCCATCTCAATGAATCCTCAGTTTGATCCAGCAAACAGTTTTTATTCATAGAGAACTCAGGCTATGGCATAATGACAAGATCACCACAAGGTCACATGACCTTCTTGGATTATGAACCCAAATCCAAGGCTATCTACTGGATGACATCTTATCAATTTTTCTTTTCAGAAGCCTGATTTTCTACCCTCCAAACAAAATCTATTGTAGCATATCTAGATAATGATATAGGCAAGGATATCTGCCCAGTTGTCCATTATCATATTTCTGACTTTTCAGCAACATACTATTCTCATTATTACATGTAGAATTTCCCCTAGTTTCACATTGAGCCTTATCACAAGGGGGAAAATTGTGTTTCCTTATTGTCACTTCTCTGCCCCTGCTTTTGTCCCTCATTATTTCCTTTATTTCCTGGAGGAGAAAGAGGAAGTAAACAAAGACCACATGGCCTATTCAGAGGGTGTTTTTATCATGCTGCTTTTCCTGCACACAGAAGGAGATCGCAGCACATTCCATTTTTTTTTAGGAAAAGTCAGATTAAAAGGGGTCTATTTTATGACAGAAAAACGAGCAGAAGGAGCGGGAGGCATGCAGGAGGCGGACGTCGTCTAAAGGATGCACACACATCTGTAAGTAGGCAGTAGCTAGCATGCGATAAAATGCTTGTCTGATGAACCTCATATCCATGGGTTCCACTGCATTCTGACCAGCAGGAGGCAGCCTGAATAGCAAAATTGATTGGATAAAGGATTTCCTCTAAGCCTCTTCTTGTGGCCTCTCATCCCAGACAGGCACCTTACGTCAAACACTAATTACTTCCCAGGTTTATTGCACAGCAATGTAATGAGCAATATAGCTACAATTTATAGAGGTTCTAGTACTAGTGTACTAGAATAAATTGATTGGATAAAGGATTTCCTCTAAGCCTCTTCTTGTGGCCTCTCATCCCAGACAGGCACCTTACGTCAAACACTAATTTCTTCCCAGGTTTATTGCACAGCAATGTAATGAGCAATATAGCTACAATTTATAGAGGCTCTAGTACTAGTGTATAAAGCCCTAAACAACTTGGGACCAGAATACCTAAGAGAGCGCGTTTTCCTGGTGGTTCCACGTGGACCTATGGTCCAATTGGAATCCGGCAGGAGACGTGTCTTCGGTGTGGAGGCCCCGTTCCTATGGAATTCCCTGCCTTTGGAGGTCAGGCTGGCACCAGTGCTGTATTGCTTCCAGTGCCTCCTGAAAATGTTGTTGTTTCAGGACCCTTTCCTGTAATGACCAGCCACAGTTTTAACAAAACTCGGGTTTTATCAGAACTTCGTTCTTTTTAAAAATTGTAATTTTATTCTATTGTTCTGTTCGTTGTTCATAACTCCAGAATCTTTTGTAAGGGGAGTGGTATACAAATACTGTAAGTAAATGAATAAATAAATAGCAACATAATGAGCATAAATAGCAGCACATGTCTACTCAGAGGTAAACCCCATTAAGTTCATTGAGATTTACTTCCTGATAAGTGTGTGTAGGATCACAGTTACAATTTTCCTTTCCTCTGAATAGAGTTGTTCAATGGGCATCAGTACTCATCTATATTTTCTTACATAAGAACTATACACTAACTCAATGTACCGATACATTTTAAGCAGATGTTGGGTTGTGCTTGCTTGTGACAAAGTGGTAAAGTTCTTGTTTTTATTTAATTTTAAAGAGCCATTAAGACTTAATTCTAAAAATATAGAATCAGTTTAAACTAGAACTGTACCAAACATTTTGGCCATTGGGATGGGGTGGTTGAAAATAAAATGTCCCCAAATTGATTAAAATTAAGGTAAGTTATCACCCATCAAAGACTTTGAGGAAATACCAAAGCTGGGAAGTTTTAGTTTAGTTCCGAAAGCAGCCAAAAGAGGGTGGGTTATTTCAGTTCAGTACCATACAATAATTCTTCTTAGGATTGTATAAGCAAATAAAGGAATGGAATGTTCTGGAATGGTAAGTCCAGATTTTCAAATTAGTGAGACTATTCCACATTTCTACACCCCTCCCCCCATTCCCTCTTTTTCCCCATTTGGAGTAGGGCACTTTTGGACAGAGGCTTCCTTTCCCACTTAGCATTACTTTCCATTCGCAAGCATTCACAATAGCACAGTAACCTGCTCTCCCATTCACAATATCTAGTGTCTTTTTCCCATTCACAGTATCACAGTAGTGCTGTTTCAAGAATCCACAATAGTGCAGTAGCTTGTTCTCCTATTCAGAATAACTAGCCTCTTTTTCTCATTTACAATACTGCAGAAGCACTGTTTTAAGCATTCACAATAGGGCAGGAGCACTCTTTTAACCTTTCACAATATCCCAGTGGTGAATGATTGGGGAGAAGTATGGGGTAAACTACAGGGGTTTAATTCAGCACTTCCAGTAAACTTCCTTGAGCAGAAGAGAATTGACAGGGACGGGGAACAAGCCTCTGTTATTTGCTTAGCAGCATCTAGATGGTTGATGATGATCAGTTCAGCTGGTGGAACTCTGCCCACCCAACCCAAAGCAAGGAGGATTAAGGTGCAGTTTGACCTGTGAAAGTGGATTTTAGGTAGTGTATACTCTGCTTTTCTTGCTTCATGTGCCGCTGACAGACCAAAGCCAATTTCATAAAAACTGGATACAACTAGAAACACTTCTGAATCCATCTCCATGTAGATTCGGCCATGGATTCTACATGAGCTGTTCAATTTCTTTTCATTATAATCATTTGGGAACATTAAAAAGTGCTGGCATCCAGCTGTGCCTAATTAATTTGAGGTGTTTTTTTTTTTGTAACAGAATGGCTTAAAAAAACAGATGATACTAGCACTATTAACCAATTTGTTCCTTTAAAAAAATAGATACATATTGTTGCAAAGGAAATCCTAGTGGGTGTGCTTGAGTTACCAAAAGTTAAAAAAAGTAACTCTGAACACCAGAACAACGACCAATGATATAATAAGAAAAGGACTTTAATCACAGTCACCAAACTTATTTTCATAAGCCTAAATATTATAAATGTACAGATATATAAATATATTTTAAAAATTAAAATATTTAAAAATATAGACCACAGGCCTACATAGCAGTGTGCATACAGTGTGCATGCAACCAATCAACCAGCTGAACAGACGCAAGGCATTTGTTTTAATTTAAAATTATGACCTACTAGTTCATCCACAATACATCAAAACATCTATGGCTGTGTTTGTGTAACTCCTCTGATGCTTTGTCTGTATAGGATTGTGAACGTAAACTGTGTTAATTATATAAATTTTAATACTTTGATTTGAAAGGGATGAGACTGCTACCTCTCTAAAGTCTGCCTTTATTAATCATTAGAAACAAACTTCTGAAAACACGGATATTGCACACTATGGTGTGGTCTGGTGCATTTCCTCTATATACTGGGGCAGTTGATATGATCACCATGGGTTAAACAAGCCATGGTGGCTTGTTAAAACCATAGTGCATGCCACTCTCCATTTTGCACAATCAGCTGCCTGGGCGCAGCTTGTCGACTTGTCTGAACCTGGGGAAGCGAAAATAATCCTCAAATAACCCAACAGCAGCCCATAGGTTATTTGATGGTACCATGTTCTAATAGGTGATACTGTCCCTCAATAATCTGTCATTAGTACAGAGTTGGAAATGAGCCATGAATGATAAATAAACATAATAAATAAAATAATGAATATTTGCTTTCTGTAATATATGTGACTTATTTCAATTGCAGTGTTCTATTTTAAGGAATTTGACATTTGTGAGTACATTTTGTCAAGTTTATGGCTGCATTTGTGTCTGTTGAAATTAGAAGCAATCAAGAAAATTACGGGCTGAGCTTGATTTTTGAGTGACATTCTTAGTGTGGAACTGATAATTATAAAAGACATGGAAGTGCCACTAGTTCTCCTTGGCTCCCTCTTCCTTGTAATGCCTGCTAAAATACAGTGTGCGATATGACAACATCAGGATCTGGGGATGTTAACATGACACAACAGCCCGTTGTGGGTTATTTAGCCCACAGTGAAGCTGTGCACATATGTAGTCCCGTTTTGAATATGCAACCTCCAGTAGCGGGTTGTCATGTCATGTCAGCCTGGTGAGCATGAGTTATGCGAGGGTTAAACAAGGGTTAAACAATGCTTGCATAACCTATGGACTGTTTTAGGGTCACACTTGCTGGGTTCACATGACAACCCCCAACTGAGGGGGCTGCAGCATGTAAGCCGAACCTGTTCTATGTATCTACCGTTCTCTGCCTGATGGGGCAAGTAGAAAACACCACATAATCCAGCATGGGTCATCATGTTTTGTGGTGGGTGTTTTTTAACCAATGGTTGGTTATTTGGCCGAAATAACCAACGTTGTGCAGAGTTGGCTATTTGAACAACCATTGTTTCTTATTTGTAGTCTCTATGCATAATATATTATGGGCTCTGCGCCTGTGCAGAGTCTTGACTCAGAAACTTTGATAGCTAAGGAACGCTGTTTTGGCAGGAACCCTTCCCCCACCGTCCTACTGCGCATGCCTAGAAGGGTTCCCGCCCATCTCCTCAGTTCTCTTTCGACCACCTTGCAGGAACCCGTCTTAGGAAGCTTCTCTCTGATCATTTGTTGAAAAATTTCTTCCTCCGGAGTGCCTTTACTCCCTTTTTTCTTCTCCTTTTTAATTTCTTTCTTTTCCCTGCAAATACCATGTATGTATGTATGTATGTATGTATATGTATATGTGTTATACTTCCACTTTTTCTTCCAACTGAGAGTTTCAGGCCTTGCTCCCCAAGCACATGGCACTGAAGGCACCATTCAGAAAATGTGTGTGTTGCGACAGTAAATTACCTTCTGCCAATGGTCATTCCTTGTACCTAATTTGTATGGGAGAAGGACACATTGTTGTATGAGATTTTCAAAACAGACCAGGCGCAATCATTCCGACAGCCTTAAATCAATCCTTTGGGAACAGACTCTTTGAGCTGTTGACCCAAAGCGACCGGCTATGGAATCTCTGTCTCCCCAAAGAACCTCGACTCTAACCATGGGTCGCATGGATCCACAAGAGTCGGACTCCTCGCTCGCAGCACTGTCTGCGCTAAAAATATCTAAGAAGGCTAAACTACCTAAGTCTTCTTCAGATGCTCTAAAGCAAAAAAAGAAGTGGAAAAAAGAATCCTCTAATTGGGGACCGGAGGGAAAAAAAGGGGAGAGAGAACTCGGCAAAGGTCGTTCCTCTACCTCCTCCTCTCATGGATTCACTGATCTGGGCTCCAGTGCCAAGACAATTTAGACCGACCCCGCTAGCGCCTTGCCCTAATACTCCAAGACTGTTCTAGATTCCGATGCCTCAACAGCCCTTGCCTCCATTGAGGCGGACTTACACAGATGTCGGATGGCAAGGTAAGGGACCCATTGCCAGAGCCATCCCTCCATATCAATATGAAGCTGCATCGACAGAGAGCAACCACTCTCACCACAGTCGGCCCACTCCCGGGAATCGTCACACTATATTTATTTATTTATTTATTACATTTGTATACCGCCCCATAGCCGAAGCTCTCTGGGCGGTTTACATAGGATTAAAAACAATTAAAAACAATATACAAAAATTAAAACAGCAAAAACATACAACATACACACAATCTGTACATTTAAAAACCACTTCAACACTATAGAGATAGATCCCCAGTCAGACAAAGAGATTGGTATAGATATTCTGCATGGTCTCTTCCTCCTAACCAACACTTCTTCTACGATAACTGGCGGGCTCCAACCAGCCATGTCTTTCTTTACGAAAGTCCCCAATTCAGCTGGGATACTCATGGTCGGAGTATACCCTCGGCCATTCCGCGACACCAATCGTTGGCTATGCCTCCATGCCAGCCTGACCAGCCCGCATAGGATCATAGAATAGTAGAGGTGGAAGTGGCCTATGAAGCCATCGAGTCCAACCCCCTGCTCCACCACCAGTTCCTCCACGGGGGATCTTGCTTTGACTCCCAAGAGAAACCTTGCATGCCCCTTCCACACCGAAGTCAGATCGGGGTACACACCGCCAATGCCGCCACCAGCAGCCCCTAACACACCCAGGGGGAGCGGCCGAGTATCGCTCTCATCTCAGTCAGCGGATGACTATATCTCCAATTCCTTGTCAGTTGTTTCAATTCAACCTTCGATATCAATCCCAGAGGATGCTGTGGAAACAAATGATGGCTCTTCCCCATCACAACGCTTTTTCCACTTCACTGATCAAGAGTTCCAAATGGCACAATCTCTGGGCATAGAGACTCAGCAGCGAATCAAAAAGATCCAAGTCCCAGTCTTCAATGTTATTTATACCTAGTCAATGGCACTGGTCTCCATCCCATTCCTCGCGATTCGCCTACACACAGTGAAGCAGTCGTGAAGAACACCTTCCTCGATCTCTCTGACATTGAAACAACTTGAATCCTTGTATAAAGTACAAGACAAAGATACCAGCTTCCTTTTCACACACCCCAAGCCAAATTCAATTATAGTGGAGTCCTCCCAAGGCAGAATAGAGCGCATCCATGCATCGCCGGCTAGACCTGTTGGGAAGGCGCATATACTCCTCTGCTGCAATGGGGCTAAGAGCAGCAAATTGCCAAGCCACTATGGCTCGCTACCGACTGTTTCTCTGGGAAAAGATTGGCTCCCATTGCAATTATCTCCCCGATGACCAGAGAGAACTAGCCAAGGTCTTCCACGATGAAACCATAAGCCTCTATCACCAACAGCCCAGCACCACTAAGAACCATACCAACTACAGTGCCAAAGCCATGATTGGTGCAGTCACCCTACACAGACACGCGTGGCTACATTCTGCGGGACTTTCCCCGGAGTCCAAGGCTCGCATAGAGGACCTGCCCTTTGATGGCGAGGGCCTCTTTAACACATTCACAGATGATACCATGGGCTCAATTCAAAAAGCGAGAGCAACAGCTAAGAAAATGGGCATCTCCCAGAGATACAACCAGACCACTCCTCTTTGACAGCAAAGATGGAATAGACAAGAATACACCTTTCAACCCCACCAGTACACTGAGAGAACAAACCTCTCTCAACAACAATTCCAATGCAAACAAGCGCCGGCTAGTTGTTATCGTCAGCCCCACACCAAGGGAGACTCAGCCTCCAAGTGGAGGCTTTGATTACGAGCTCTTCTTGCCACTAACCCAACCCCCCACTTTTGGCAACCGTCTCTCAGCTCACCCAAAAAACTGGATGGTGATAACTTCAGACTTTTGGGTCCTCCGAATCGTTCAATCGGGTTACTCCCTCGAATTCAACAACCTGCCTCCTGTCAGCACCATTTGGGTAAACACTCCCTCAGAAGTCCTGCGAAAGGTAATATCCTCGCTGTTACAAAAACGAGCGATCCAACATATTACCCCGCCAATATCACACAGTGCTTTTTTCTCAAGATACTTCACAGTGCTGAAATGGGATAGGGGTCTTTGCCCCATACTCTACCTACGTCGACTCAACAAATTAATCAAAACTCTAAGGTTCAGAATGACCACTTTAACCACCATTATGCCACTACTCGGGTGCCATGTATGTTTCACGTCCCATTGACCTTAAGGACACATACTTTCATATCGCCGTAATCCTGAGTCATTGCAGATTCCTCAGTTTTCTCATAGGTGCCCGCATGTTTCACTTCAATGTCTTACCCTTTGGACTCGCCACCACGCCAAGGGTATTCACAAAATGCATGGCGGTTGTCTGTGCTTACCTTTGACATCGGAGAGTCGAAGTATATCCGTACTTGGACGATTGGCTAACCATCGCCTCCTCTCGAACGTCCCTCCAAAGTGCAGTGTCCACCGTTCAAGCAGTTCTTGACGTACTTGGCCTATACATCAACACAGAAAAGTCATAGTTGACTCCAAACCTGTTGATCATTCATTGGTGTCATCCTCGATGCCGAGTCAGCCAGGGTATATCTTCCTCAACACCGAGCTGATACAATAGTAGCCCTCGCAGCCAAGCTTATTCAACAACCTGTCAAAGCTGCCTTCCACGTTCTAACGTTACTAGGACATATGGCCGCAATGGTCTCTTGTCATCGCATTGGTGAGAATGCGCATGAGGCCACTCCAAAACTAGTTCCTCAAACAATTCCCACCTCAAGCCAACACCAGAGGATTTTGCGTTTGGCTACCGTCCAACATCACAAATTTACTTTGATGGTGGACCAAGCGCAACAACGTACTACAGGGCTTATCCTTTACACCCCTTTCTCCATCATGAGTCGTGACAACAAATGCCTCTCAGAAGGGCTGGGGTGCTCATTGCAGTCATCTGCAAACACAGGACCTATGGTCTTCAAAGACCTCCTGTCTCCATATTAACGTTCTAGAACTGCTAGCATTCCAGAAAGCGCTTTGGGCCTTCAAAGATCACCTTGTTGGGCACCACATCCATGTCCAAACTGACAATACTGCAGTTTTATGGCAACTCAACGAGCAGGGAGGTACACACTCATCCCGCCTCATCAGCCTCACCTTGGACGTCCTTAACTGGTGCACCGTGAACAACATCCAGATTGAGGCACTTCACATTCCTGGACAGAGCAACCTCTTTGACAATTCATTCAGCAGGAACTTCCTGATGTCCCACAAGTGGAAGCTCGGAGTTGACACCTTTCGGCTCCTAGTGAACAAATGGGGTCAGCCGAAGGTAGACCTGTTTGTAATCCAACAAAACTTGCTCTTCCCCCAATACTGCTCCAGAGATGGCAGGGGCCATCACCCTTTCAGGGATGCATTTCAAATCAGGTGGTCACGCATAGTCTACTACCTGTTCCCCCCAGTTCCTCTAATAACCTGCATACTTCAGAAAATATGGGTAGACCATGCAAATTGCATTCTCTTTGCTCCGTGGTGGCCTTGCTAACTGTGGTTCACTCCCCTACTCAAGATGGCCAGGGGAGAATACATCTGACAACCCCTCTCCCCATTACTGTTAACGAGACGGGGCAGAACCCTCTGCTATCCAGAATCACAAACCCTTCCGGCTTACTGCCTGGAGAATTCGTCAAACTCTCCATTGATCCTGGAGGAGATACGAGCCATCCTTATAGCAGCCAGGAAACCAACTACCAGACGAGTATATAAAGCAAAGTGGGGAGCTTTTCTTTGTTTCACTAGAACCCACAATATCAAACCACAAACAGACTCCATCTCTGGAATTCTGTCCTTCCTACACTCACTCTTCCAGAAGGGCCTCAAGCCTTCATCCTTGAAGGTCTACCTAGCAGCAATAACAGCTTATAAACCTGTTATCGATGGCCACTTCCCTTTTTGCCATCTACTCACTAGACAATTCCTTAAAGAGCTAAACAACCTCGTTCTTCCAGTCTGAACTCGCAACCCACAATGGAGCCTGTCGGTGGTGCTCAAAGCCCTCTTATTGAGGCCCTTTGAACTTCTCGCTACCACCATCCTCAGACTATTTACATGGAAAGTAGCCTTTCTTGTGGCGCTCACGATGGCTAGAAGAGCAGGTGAACTCTGTACCTCGACATCAGAGCAAGACAGGACTGTAACTTCAGCTGTGCAGTCATTTCTTCTATATTACACTAGTAATCAAGCAACATCTACCCGTCTCAGGTAAATCAGCTTGCTAATCTCCCATAATGTGTGATGCACAGAGACCACAAAGAAGAAAGACAGGTTGCTTGCCTGTAACTGTAGTTTTTCAAGTGGTCATCTGTGCATTTGCACAACCCTCCAACTGTCCCCTCTTTGGTGTCGAATTACCTTACCAACATCAATAGAGATCCTCTCTCTTCAGCTTCAAGGCCAGCAATCCGGTCTCTTGGAACTGAGGAGATGGGCGGGAACCCCTTTAGGCATGTGCAGTAGGATGGTGGGGGAAGAGTTCGTGCCAAAACAGCAGTCTTTAGCTATAGAAGTTTCTGAGTCGTGACTCCGCGCAAGTGCAGAGCCCATAATGTGTGACTGTACAGATGACTACTCGAAGAACTACAGTTATAGGTAAGCAACCTGTCTTTATTGTGTTGTGTGTAGAGCACCATTGATTATTTCCTTGGCCACCATTGGTCACTACGTCAGCCACAGAGTCGCAAGGCAAGAGCAGTCAAAGTAACAGCTGCTGCTGTAGTCCAGCCGGCAGCAGCAATGACAGACGGGACACTAGTGGGAAGACAGAGGAGGGAGAGAGGATGGGGAATGAGTGAGTCAACTCAGCATGAACTAATGGTCAACTCAACACTGATCCTAATCCACACCATGGTTGATTATTAGCATGCTGTCAAGTTGTTTATTAGCCCACTGTTGACTATTGTGTTGTCCAAACGCAGTCGATAACATTCCTCTAAATGTAACAAGTTCAAGGTTTCGGACCTTCATAGCTTAGCATCCCCCATTATGCTATTTTATGTGTCTCATCATGATCTCTGCAGTCAGCATAGAGCAACCTATTTGTGTTGTTCTTTCTATATAAATTCATAATGCAAGGTTGTGCAGAGAGGCATTTTTGGTGGCTGCTCCTCAACTGTGGAATAAATTTATTCCCAAGGGATCCTAGTGTCTAGGTCTTTTCTGTGATGTAAGTGAGTTAAATTTAAAGAAATAGATGAGGGGTTAGTAGCTGTTAATACGCATAATCTTGTTTTAGTTATGCATTTCATTTATATGTACATATTCCATTATTACCTACTGAATAGCATTAAGGATATGTGCCAGCAATGTGTCACCAACACTATTTTAAGGCTGTATTAACACAAGCATGCTATCTAGTATTTGAATATTTGCACATGTAAGCTCACACACAAACATTTGGTCCACCTGATCCCTGAGATCTTTTATGCTGAAAGGTGGAATCGTTTTAAAAATAAAATAGAATAAAATACAATATGTAAATACATAAAACAGGTAAACTCAAGAGACTAAAATTGCAGTACAGCTTCAGCATCCACTGTCATTCATTATTAACTTCGCTAATGTCACTTCATTGGACCACTTTATTAGTGCAAGCTTATCTGGAGTACTTCATTTTAATTCCTGGGCCCTTCATTAGGTAAGGATATGGATAAGTAGGTAACATGTCAGAGGACTGCTATGAATATTATTAAAAGTTTAGATGGCCCGAGGTATTTCAGCATGTTTAATTAAAGCCATACAAATCACCAAAATAGACCTAACTAGAGCTAATACATTTCATGAAAACTATGGCATATTTATCTCAGTAAATTTTGCAGGAAAAAGTACACCTTTTAGTATGCATTGGAACTTCTAATATAAGTATATAGCCTTGGAAAGGCATTACTTTTTTTGTAATGTGTATTTGTAAAACAAAGCATGCCTCGAAAGGAAAAATAGGTTTAGATGGAAGGTGAGACTAAGAAGAAGATACTGGATGTTTTTAACCCAGAGCATATGCTGTGTGGCTGTTTCTTCTGTGGGTCCTTTCAGAGGTTACAGAAAGTTCAAATGTGACTTGCAAGAAGATAACTGAATTGTATGCATGCAATTTGATGTGTGTTTACAGCGGTGCAGCTAGGTAATTTCAGACTCTGGGTGTAATGGTGTTATAGAGCCCCACCTTTAGATGGCCATGAGTTGTAACTGACAGAAATAGCATTTCACTTCTCCCCTGCCCCACCCCCACAATTACATGCTTTCCAAGTTTTTTTACATTCCCAATATGTTAGAACAAACCAAACAAAAAACTGCTTGCCAACCTTGATAAAAAGGAAATGCTCTGAGCATGGGCAGTTTCGCACCTTAAGTTCACTTAAGTCGTAGTACCATCATGACTGCAGGAATAAAATGGAATACACTTCAGCTACCCTGACACAAAACACATTTATTTGGGAATAAGTACCATTTTATTGTGAAGTGAAAAGAATTAAATGAGCATCTGTAACCATGTGTATGGCTGGCTGCCCATGTAAAATATTTTTTAAAATTAGAAGGAAAGATGGTGCAGCAGGCAGAGTCAGCCCTCATCGGCCCCGGCATACTCATGCCAGCCCAGATGCTTACACTGGGCCTGTTTGCCATTTCCCCCATCATCTGCTGCTCTCTTAGTGGTGTTTTGCCAACCACCCTTCCCGGGGTTGCAGGCCCTGGGACTTCAACCCCAGGGTCTTGCTCTAACTGCACCACTGTGTGTTTATTGAAAATGGTCTCTGTGTCAAGTTGCCATAGCTGACAGCAGAAATGTGTTTAGGTCTTCTGCAATTACTTCTTCCCATCAGATGGATTATGTTGTTTGCTCATATCTCCTTTTTGTATCATGTTCAGTTCTTAACCTTTACAAGCACTGTATCAGTTTTTCTGCTTCCTACATGCAGATGGATTTGTCAGTGCATTTCTCAATGACCCATCTAGATGTATAGGCATATCAAGGGGAACCTTTTAAAGTAAATAGTTAAAATAGATTTAAAATTAACACGTTTCCTCCATACTCTCAGCATTTCTTACATGCCTGGTAAACAAAACCAATTTCAGCAGATACATAAAGCTACCAATTCCTAAGTAATAGTGAATTGTTGTGTGATTAACCTAGAATTTAATAATTGCTGTTGCAGAAGTAAAAATAGAAAATATTTTTTACTTCTGTGATATTAATAAAAAGTATTTTTGGACTTGTTACATACATTCTGTATATATTAATTTCAAATCCACAGTGGTAGAGGCATTCTGGTTAGTGTCCTAGATCCGTTTTGAGAGATCCCTTTTGATCCCCTGTTCCTTTCAACCCGTTAGAATTTCCCAGGCATTTAACACTAGTGAAAACAGTAGATGTCATTT
Source organism: Anniella stebbinsi (assembly GCA_029215795.1). Taxonomy (NCBI): domain Eukaryota; kingdom Metazoa; phylum Chordata; class Lepidosauria; order Squamata; family Anniellidae; genus Anniella; species Anniella stebbinsi. Next base: position 93,284,054 of record JARDYH010000002.1, on the reverse strand, counting down.
GAACTGTTTAAAACAACAACAGCAGCAACGTTTGAGTCAGACAGGATCATGACCCTCACTAGTGATTCTTATATAGATAGGCACTTGGGGGAAAGTACCACACACCACTAAACACATCTGTGCTAACACTGTGGTTACTAAATCTGCTATCTTGTGAAGAGAAAGGCTGGGATAGCAGAGTGGCGCACTACAGCAATGGGGTTCTGGAAACCCTAAGATAGATAGCTCTCTTGAGCACTATGTGTATATTTCACAAGGCATTCTTCTGGTTTTGTTTTGTAGCCTAACAGCAGTGGTCAAGTAGTAGGGAAAATGCCTGGCCATTTTACTCCAGTTTTGGCACCCTCTCCCCATCACAGTGCGGTGCGACCTGTGACCCTGACTATGACAGACACTAAACCCATCACTACATCCACTGAAGGTGAGGCATCTTCACCTACAGCAACCAGTAAGTATTTCTCTAGGAAACAAAAATGTCCATCAAAGAATCAAAATAATTTCAAATTAAGGCCAATAAAGGTGCCTTTTCCTGTTATTTGACCAGGCAGATGCTCAAAGTTGATAATAAAGAATAATGACAAAGCTTTTACTCTACAGTTATTATAACTCTAGTTGCTGTGTGTCATTTGTGACATGGCAACCTTAATCTTAAGAGAGGAAAGCAAATTAATGTGAGCATCAACTTGTAAGAGAGAATGAAAGCTTGATTCTTCATTTAAGATGGACATTCTAATGACATTGAGAAGCATACTCCGATTGGAAGCTTTTAAATTGCTGACACCAGGAATCCAAAAAGAGAGGGAGAGAGTGAGCTGATTTTTCATGAATGAGTTTTCATTCAGAAAGAATGTCTTGTTCCAAAATGTAATGAATCAGACCTGTGATCCTCATTTAACTTAAGAATTTTAATTCATCAGAGTTGGTACTGAAAAACTATGTGGGTTAACTGTATTTAAAGAGATTTTAAAACTGAATGGTTTAGCACTTACTCATTCACTGTGTTCAGTACCATGTTATTCCCTATAGTCTTCAATGGAATTGCAGACATAGAAGTGTGATGTAGTGGCTAGAGTGTTGGACTGGGAGTTGGGAGATTCAGATTCTGGTCCCCACTCTGCCATGGAAGCCCACTGGGTGACTTTGGGACAGTCACAGACTCTCAGCCCAACCTACCTCACAGGGTTGCTGTTGTGAGGGAAAAAATGGAGAGGAGAGGATTATGTATGCTGCCTTGCGTCCCTTGGAGGGAAAAAGGCAGGATATAAATGCAATAAATAAATAAATTGTTGTTAGAACCACTCCCATAGGTTATAGCAACCTATATTGCTTACGGAGTCTGCTAAGAAGTGCTTCTGCATGTTGTGGTATCCATCCAATTGGTCTAATTAAGTGGATTACCATTTAGGTTGACCCTATTGAATGGCAAATTTCGAGTACCAGTGGCCATCAGGAATGTGCTGGCATGTGACCTCTGCACAAAGGTCAATCTATGCATTCAGTAATTTTCTTACATTATGGCTACCACATAGAGATCCGTCAGATTCCATGTTACTTAGATTAAACGCCATATCAGTCTGTGATTAAATATTACAACTATCATAAAAATACACTGTAGAATACAAAGATACACACATGTTTATTAATTTATTTAGTATAATTCACATTAAAAAACAGAATTCTAATAAAAGTTATGCCAAATAATTTGGCAATGCCTGGATATTGGGTTAAAATTAAAAAATTCTTAAGGTTAATATCCCACATATAATTCTCCTTTTAGACACTTAGTGTGCCATCTACATTTGTTAAGACCATAGCAAAATTTCTGTTAATTTAGACCACTCTGGAAGACACACATTCTTTTTCAAATGATATAAAGAATTACAGTGAGAGAGAGCAGTAGGTATTTTAGGAGGGAGCAATCTGATGTGGAGCTGGGGGACATAGCTACTTCCAAAGGTTTGCCAGCTTGTGCCAGGAATGAGGGGATGGATTATTTTTTTAAAAAATCATCTCCCATTGGTTTCAATCGTAGAGAAACTGCCTATGCCTAGGGGACTTACGGAGGAATGGAGGGATTTGAATCTAACAGATCCAAAGCACCCTGCCCCCAAGAATGCCCCACTTCAGGGACTACTGCTAGTGGTAGATTGGCCTCTTCAGAGCAGACATGCCTCCTTTGCTGGAGGAGAAGAACCTCCAGCCCATCCTAGGCTGCCTCTACAAGAGAGGTTTAAAGCTCTTTCAAGGCGCTTTAAAAAATTTACCTCTACAAGAACGGAGCGCAAATCGGGCGTAGAGGCGCGTTATCTCTCCGATTATGCGTATCATCGAATGCGCGTTAAATCGCGAGTTTTATTTTGCTCCGGCCGTTAAAGCGCATTTTGACTATGTGAACAAGCGCTTATGCGCATTAACTACTTGTAAAGCGCATTTTGGTCATCCGTTAATGCGCTTCGCCGCCTCTTGCCGCCTCTCGTGCAGAGGTATTAGGTGTAAATGTGCTTCAGCGATTATGCGCATAATCGCCTAACCGGGCGCAAAAGCGAATCCTTGTAGAGGGGACCCTTATTGCTGTCTGAGGGGCTAGGATTACTCTGCCTGTGATTAAAGTAGAGTTCATTATCTACTGATTAATCAATTAATGGTATCACAATTAATAATTTATCTACTGAGTTTTCCAGTTCTGAAGCACACATTTTGACCAGCAATAAAGAAACTTGTAATTATCACAGATACCCATCAGAATGAGAAACGAATATGGCTTCAGACTTGACTTTGAGTATAAGTGCTTCAGTATTATCTCATCTATGTCTCTTTCAAGCAATATGGCACTACTTAGGCATTAATCAGACAATATTTTAAATAATGTTGAAGGACTCTGGAGAATCCTAAACATTGCCACTCTATTTCTTCAAGGATGCCCCTGCAGGTCTTTGAGAAAAAGATATTATTGAGACATTCTGAACATGAGCAATTTTCTCTTTGTTAAGAAACAGCAGACATATACACAAAGATTCCATTTGCACATGAAAGTTGCACGTATTCCAACATTAAATATTCAAGATAGTTATATTTCTAAAATGTATCACATGCAGTGAACTGATGGTTCTTAACCAGAAAAAATGACACATTGGGCCAATTTGCACAATATGACTGCCCATGGGTTAATTTACTTGCAAAGAGCTGAATATGCAAGCCCAGGGCAGCACATACTATGGCTTGTTTTATCCTCCAAACCAAGGAGCAGGGTTATTTGAGGGTTAAATAACCCTTGCATTATCCTAAAACAGCTTGTGGCTTATGTGAGGGTTGTTTAACGCTCACATAACCCCTGTTGCCCAAGTTTGGATAACAGAACAAGGCACAACAAGCCCGAGCGGGGTTTGCGTATTCATATGGTGGAAAGCATGCACCATGGTGCCATGAGGATTAATTAACCCACAGTGGACTGTCGTATTATCCGAACCAGGTCATTATCTTACTTGTGTTTGAAACTTATTAAAACCTCTTAAATTAATTTTTATGCCTAACAGGAATTTCACCTGTAGAAGCAATAGGTCTCCTAGTCTTTTCAAAGAGGTGCTTTCAGATTTATTTCTAATAAATTAATATTTGCAAAAAGATCAGTGCCACCAAAAGGCATAAATTGGTGATAATAAGTGCACTTTGATATTTCCAATTTTATATTTTCAACTTAATCAGTGTATATGAATGCTGATCTACATAGTCTTTTAGCAAAAGATGTTTCACAAGTAATATGGCTTCTGCGGTAATGATGAGGAACAAACACACACATTCCTACACCCTACTTCATAGATGTATCACTTTATATAAAACATCTAATCAATTTTATGGTGGTTCTTCAATAGATGTTTTAAATAAGAAATAGTTTAACAATGCAATCGTATGCATGTCTACTCAGAAGTAAGCATCATCGAATTCAGTGGTGCTTATTCTCAGGTTTTTGTGAACACGATTGCAGCCTAAGAAACCATTTGTGTATTACTTTAAAAACAGAGTAGGCAAAGCTTTTAAAATGAATCCGTCCTTTTGCTTTTGTCCTGTTATCCATTCATTCTTTAAGGGCTTGGCTGTGGCAGCCATGACGGTGTTGCTATGAAAATGGTTTTTTTAATATAAAATAGAGTAAGACCACCTAACTAATTTGACACAGGCCACCATGAGCAATCAGAAGTTAATGACTTTCAAACAGTACTGACCTATTCTCAATTCGAAAGGTAACTTGCAGGGGAAAGGTTGTGTGTGCCATTAACCACACATCGTTTTACAGGGAGAAAATGCAGGGAGTTTCTGTATTATAGGTTGAGTACCTAAATCTTACAGTGTATTTGCTCCACAATTTTCTAATGTACAGAATACCAACATTTAAAAAAAATATTGTGCTGATAATAATTATACACTTTTTTTATTAGAAGAAGAATAACTTGCTCTTCCTAAAAAGTGTTCATGCCTCTTTTTAAAAAGAACTCTTGAACAACAAATTATTAGGATCTGAAGTTTTCTCTTGTCCCTGTGACTCCATTGACTGAGCTTATTTACAATGCTGTAAGAGAGATGAGAGAACCAGGTTGAACTTCTCTTAAACTAAATTGGTACAATTCTTGTATCATCTAGAAAATTTGTCACTGCTAGGAAGGTAAATCCTACCTTCATGCAGATTCCATTGAAGTCAATAGGTATTGTAGAATCATACCTCATAGCCAAATTCATGCTTCCTAACTTTGAACATCTCATGTGTGAAATATATAAGGTAGAAATTGATAGGTTTCTATCTTTATCAATCTGTTTTGTTCTTCCTTAATCAGCCTACACAGCCTCAGGCACATCCCAAGCCAATCGATATGTGGGACTAAGTCCAAGAGACCCTTCCTTCCTACACCAGCAACAGGTGGGCAAGTTTCACATAGGTATTAACAATAAAAACGACAAATATTTGCAATATGTTCCTTCAAACATGCTACCATCGACATCTCAGACTAGAACAGGATCCCAGTGACTTCAGTAGTTTTATGAAACTTATATGTGCCTCCAATATGTACATATTTTTGTGATGTTTCTTAGGGTTATGCCATGTTAAGGGTTTTCGTAAGTGAATCTTTCCGTTACATTATTTCTAAAGGGCCTGGAAAATAGAATTAATAGTTGGATGCTTCTATAAAGGGAAACTGCTAGTCAAAACTAAGCAGACGTTTTTCCTAGGTATTTAGTATTGCTTGATGTTTGAAGAAAATACATTTATATATATTTTTTTATTTTTAGTTCCAAAAAAGAATTATACAATCCAATTCTATTGCAGAATACCATCATTCCTAGATTAATCAGTTTACAGTGCAATACTAAATTCTCCAACATTAGTAACATTTCAAGTATAATTTTAGATTTTACATCTCATTAATGCTGTAAATTTAATGCAAATAAATTGTTTTTCCAAACTGGAAATATACAGCTGAGAGTAATGATAACTCATTAAACAATTATCCACAGTCAAATTGTAGGGATATGCAGAAAACCCATATTGCATAGAATAAAACTAAATTTGGGTTCTTCAGAATTAAAATATGCTTCATAATGATGCATTAGGTTATTTTTGCAATTTACAGTACTATGGGCACAGGTTTACATGAACATTTCTTGTCTATGCCTATTCTTTGTGTTTGGTGATTTATTTATTTATTTATTTTATTTACAGTATTTATATACCGCTCCGTATCCAAGGATTTAGGAGCAATGAACAAATAGTATAAAAGAATATAGTTCGACTGTACTGCATCTTGAAACCTCCCCCTATTCTCCTAGGTCAATGTAGTAGTGTTTGCATAAATCATGCAAAAGCCCATTGACCATCGTTTATTCTTTTTTTTTAAAAAAAAAAAATTCAACATAATACAACATAAAACAACATAAAATACAATACATAACCAACAGACCATAGTTTATTCAAAGTAGATGTTGTATTATAAGGACTGGTGATTTCTTTGTTGTTGTTTTTAACCAGTGAGACCTTACTGAAAACATCTATAAAGAAATATGAAAATGCCAATAATTGTAAGCTACTTGAAGTCAATTATGTTTTGGTAAATTTTCAGATATTATGCTTACAATTTGACAAATATCCTGCATATGTGTTTACTATGTTTTAAATATAAACATGATTTATAGCTCTCCATTAAAAACAACAACACCCATCCTGCATTGGTTTTCTGAAGATTTATGACTATGGAATTGTAATGTTTACAAAAAAAACCACTCAAAAACACCCCACCACAGTTTGACTTTCTACTTGATCTGTAGAAAGCTAGTGAAACTTTGTCACTCTCCTTAATGATACTGAGAACCAATCTTAACAATAAAATTAAATAACCATGTCACACATTGGCAGCCCTAATGTTACAGAACCAATGCTTGCTTAATACACTTTCTGCAGAATTTTGTCTTTATGACATATTATCAATACATTAAGAAAACTGAGAGGATACAGAATTTAAGAGTTTTATAAAGCTGCAAGGGTATAGCATTGGGAGGGTTTGTAATTCTCATCACGAGATACTTTAGATGCATGGAGGAAGGTTAGGATTCACACCCACTCTCCCATGCAAATAGATCATCACTAATACTATTCTTTTAGACAAATGTTCTGCATAACACAGTTTGAAGCCATTTTTTAAAACTGTTATTTAAATGTGACTGTAGTTGGCATCATGGTGAGGAGAGTAACAGTACTAATGTAAACAGTGAAAATGGCATTTTTTAATTTTAATTTTTCTCATTCTGGAACCAGAATGTTTTTATTTCCATCTTCTTGCCCCAAGTATTACTAATGGCACTAGCTTTATGGCTTCAAAAAAGTATGGCACAAATACAAGAAGGATGCAAGGCAGTTAGTCGTGATAGCTGAAAGGACCCTCCATGTTCAGAGGCAGTATATCACAGGGTTCCTTGCTTGTCATACCTAGTTTGTAAGCATCCAGGCTGGCCTCTGCTAGAAACAGAATGTAGCTAGTAAAAGGACCTCCTGCAAAATCCTTAGGTTTTTACAGGTATTTAATTTAGGGTACAGATGGTACTGTTGCATGCCTTGTTGAAGCAAGGTAGTAGATTAATAAGATTATGAGGCAAAACAATAGGATTATATGTTTTGTGGTCTATGGTGAAACAGTGTTGTGTTGTAGCCAGAAGAACAGACATTGCTGGTGGATCAAATGCCCACTCTCCTTGCAGCTCCCCACCCACCCACCAAATCTGCTCCGGAGAGTTGGGCCATTCTCTGGAGCAGATTTGGGGCATGCAGGGGGACTGGGACGGGTTGGGGGGGGAGAAAGGGCAGGAAAACTCCAATTGCAGAGGTGGAAATTCACTCACATAATATTTGATTTAACCCATTAAATTTAATGGCTCAATTGCACTAGCAGAAGTGGACTTCCCCACCTTTCCATGGCCACCCCTCCATCCCTCTGAAAATGCTACACAGAGAGTCAGGAAACCTTGCTGAATGGGATGAGTTGTGGAGGATAGAGGAGGGACCTTCCACAGGTGGAGCCATTCCACTTTCAGAAGACATGTCCTGGATCTAACCCAGGATTTCCAACAACATTTTGGAATACTGATCTGATACCTAAAAGTGTCTTGAATATGACAACTCTAGACAATGTTATTTTCGGGGGGGGGGGGGAGCACACATGCAGAAATTGTCTAAATTACTTGGATAGAGTAAAGGTTATGCTTTGGTAAGACAGAAATAAGATTGATTTATTATGTCCTTTACATTACAACAATTTAAAAGAGACCACTCTTCTTGTGGCAGGTCCTAGATGCATTTGGTTTAAAGTAGACCATGATGAATGAAAAGAAAAATCAAGGGGTACATGAAATAAAGGCAATCAATCATTTTATATTAGCTGAGAGAAATTCTAAATTAGAAAGCCAATGGTTTTAGTTCCAGAGAGGTGTTTTAAACATTCACCATTCCTTTTAATATACTTTGACCCCTTAGGAATAAATATTGTCACAGGTACATTCTTTGCTTCACAGGAGTGGGCTTTGTAGAGATTTATTCTCTTCGGTTATGAGAGGTATTGACGTTTATACTTGAGTGCTTTTCTTTCCTGTTAAAAAGAACCATAACATAGCCTATAAAAATTGTAATAATGACCATAAATTTAAGCTGCTTGTATAGTTGGTGATTCTCCTTATAAATAGGCTCTCCACAAAATAACAGTTCAGTAGAATTTCCAATAAAATGATTTTTTACAAAAAGTTTCCGGAATGTTTGCATTTATGGAAGATCATATACATTGAAAGAGCAATAGAATTTAATCCATTGACCAGGACACTATGAAAAGCATGTTATTAAACATGGAATTTAATATACTGATAGTTACAAAGTCAAGGTGATTATTGGGAATAATAAATCTAAGCATTCCCTATTCTATAGTGATCACTTGTTGTTAGTTCCTACTTTAAATTGCTGAATATTTCCACACTGAAACAACAGTAACATAATAAATCTTTCACTTTAGATATTTTTAAACAGTCACCTTAACAAATAGATCTACATTGAAATGGTGCTTTCTGGACATCCCAGCATTTGCTCCGGTAATTACCACCACCACCCCACCACTCCGGACACTAAATTATTGTTTGACTAGAATGTAGAACACCTCTTTGAGTCGTTAATTGCACAGAGGCATGCCTTACTATTTGTTTAAAAAATATTCTGAATTTGTTTCCTTAAATTTATTGAGTAGGTTTCCTCTTTAAGCATTGTTAAAGTGTCATATTAGCATAAATTCTTGGTGCTACCAGTTCTTGATGTGGTTAATGATAGACTAATGCATCAAGGACCATATGGTTCTACAGAATCTGCTATGAGTTCCATGATGAGAAGATCGATAGTGGTATTTAACTTGCCCAAAAGGTTGCTTGTGTGCCTTTACCCACCTTCCCTACAATGCATAGCTGAAAGGTAGTATGGGCATGTTCTAGAATACATTTTCAATTTGTGTGGGGTATTTTTTTTTAGCAATTTATGTAAATAGAGATTATACCCAGGATTTCAAGAATTCACTGCAGAGCATAAATATTCCACAGCAGACTGATAATTGTGGAGAAAGAGTTCTGGGTATGGGGAACAGGGGGTCTCTGCTGAACTAATGAATTTAACCTAACTTTTCTGAGCCTTTGTATTTCAAGTGGATATTTTGCAAACCTGTAACAACATCTTCCTCTTGTTGCCAAACCATACATTTGGCTGGAGTTTTAGCAAGGCTTCCAGATACCTATGATTTATAAGGAGGAAACTGGAATCACATTTATCCCAGATTTATCCTAATCAACTAGGTCCATCCCCCTGCCCCATTTCAATAGTGTGGCCAAGGGAATGAAACAAAAAAATATGTGTTTATTAAAGTTTTTTAAAGTTTTAGAGTAAATACCTTTTTTACTGAAGCAAAATATATGGTGCTTTCTCTTGGTCTAATATTGATATTCATTTTAATAGACCATAACATTTTATAAAGAGAAAGCAGGGAAGCAAAAATAGAGGAGAAGTTATACAGCATATTGAAAATATTTTTCTATGAAAAGAGTCTTGATCCACTAATAAGGCAATTGATACATTATTAATATCCTCGCATTACTTTACATTGTGATACAGATTTTACTAGGGTATGGGCTTTGAGGGTATGGGTATAGGTTTATGTAGCATTGCTTTCAGACAGACTTACTATTTATTGGCCTTTCCCCCTATGTGTCACAACCGTATGGGATGTATGCTAAAACTAGAAAACTACAAGCTGCCTTTTATTCATATTACATTTAATACTTACACACAAGATTGACATTTCATAGCAGCCATTCCAGTAGAAGGCTGTAGTTCCAGTTGTATCTTTTAGCTCTGAAATTATTCCATTCAGAATGGACTAAGTTTTCTTCATATGATTTCTTCATATTGTATAAAAATGAAACTGAAATGGTCACTGCAAACAGGTTTTATGGCCTTAAAATTGTGAGGATGGTGAGCACTCTTGCTTTAGTCAGTGACTTAAAGGGCACTACAGCTGCAGTAGGTTCTCAACAAAACCTAAAAGATTCAGGAAACAGGTTATCGACGCTTAGGCTGTTCGTATTGTGTGTCTTATCATAATGGACAGTTTGACGTAAAAGCTGGTCACATGACTTTCAGAGAGGCATGTAAATGGATAAGAGGTCACCTTTCACATAGTCTTGCTGGAAAGGAAACACATTTAAAGGAAGTTTCAGTCAAAACAATGACAATATGCAAATGTTTATAGGCTTCCCTCAATCAACAAAAAGCATAGCAAGGACTCATATCACTTGCTAGCTTTTCCATATGTATATTTACTTAAACTACTGATCAAAGAGGAGTGGAAGGAAGATTAACCTTAACAATTCTGTTTAGGAGAACAATATTAAAAGATACATGCATTTAAGAAACTTGGCTGTGAGTTTGTAACCTGAGCAGACATCATCAAAATGGTGCCTAAAGCATGCAAGATTTCTAAAACATGTTCTTCCATGCCTAGGCTGACCATATGAAAAGGAGGACAGGGCTCCTGTAACTTTAACAGTTGTAGAGAAAAGGGAATTTCAGCAGGTGTCATTTGTATGTCATTAGTCCCTGGTGAAATTCCCTCTTCATCACAATAGTTAAAGGTGCATGCACTATACTAGAGTGACCATATACAAAAGAAGGCAGGGCCCCTGCACCTTTAACTGTTGTGATGAAGAGGGAATTTCACCAGGAACTAATTGCATACAAATGACGCTGGCTGAAATTCCCTTTTCTCTACAACTGTTAAAGTTACAGGAGCCCTGTCCTCCTTTTCATATGGTCAGCCTATCCATGCCATATTTTCTTAAACCATTTTTAAGTCAAAGAACCAAATGCAGGTATTCTAAAAATGCTGCCAGTATATAATGCCATCCTTAGGGGGTTTGTCATAATCGACACCTGTTGCCATAACAAGAATTTTGAAACCTTTCCATAAATTGCTTTCCTCATGATGATCATTGGATTAGGACTTCAGTCTCTAAACTAGTTCAGCAACAGTGAAGGCTAAATGTGCATTTTCGGACTTCAAGCAGGTTGCTCAATGGATCAGAGGTTGTCATAAAAGTTTATAAGCAAGGTGCAGCCTGAATTTTATTTATTTACTTAGTTCAAGTTTAATTGAAGGAAGAGTAATGTAACCTGAAATATTTTGTGGTGTGTGAAAGGGTGACGCTTGGGGAATGCTGGTGACAAGGAATGGAATTAAAAACACGTTGGGTTGGAACAAATTGCTGCCCGCAGAAGGGAGTGGATAGAAGTTGATTTTCCTGCCCCCTCTCTTCTCTTCCAATTCCCAGAGCACCAGAAAATGCTCCCTTGAGAATTGAGAAGACCCTGCTGAGTGGAGTGAGCGAAAGTTGTGGGAAATCCAGTGGATATACCTTCTTCTTGGGTCTGTCTACCTGAATTTCTGTGATCTCTCTCCGCCCAGCCCCTTGTGCCACTGTCCAGTCCACTCAAGAGGGATCTCTGACTCTCAAGGGAGCATTTTAGGGAGGTGGGTGGGTTCTAGCAACTGGCACGGAGAGTCAGCTGCTTCTCATGCCTTTTTGCAGGTAGTAATCTGGATCAACCCATCACGTAAAGCAGAAAGCTTTTATCTGTCAAAGGTTTATATGAGAAATTTCACAGGCCTCAGCAGTTGAGTGCTAAGGATGTTCTACACTGTTAGTAACTCATTTTCTGTAAGTAACTCACATTGCCAGCTAAGGGCTATCTTCTGAGAATGTGGGAGCTGCATTTGGCAATCCTGTTTAAAAACAACAGCAACAACAAAAACATCCCTAGATACACTGATACCCACAGGTTGAAAGAGCACAGGACTCACAGGTGGGGGGGGATCAACCTTAATAGGGAATAGAAAATAGCAGGAAAGCTATTTCAGCAAGGAAAATAAGGGTCCCTTGTTTTAAGGAAAAATCTCAAGAAACATATAAGCATCTCTTCCACTCCTGTGCAGAAAATGTTTTGGGAGACAGGACTGACTAATTTGCGGATGCTGCAGTCAGCACTGCTTTGTATGGGAGTGCTGGAGCTGGTGTAATTTTTGAAATAAAAGATGCCTGCTCAGCGTATTTTCAAAGATCCACTTTAAGTATATGAACAGTTATTTCTTTGTGTCCACATTTTATTCACAAACTTCAGTGGGCCTACTCCATTAAAATGTTTACTTTCATAGAAGCACTTTTGTTGGAACACATGAAAAAATACATCAGAATACAATAACCCATATTAATTTTTCCTAAGAGATCTGGAAGTTAAATATTAGATATCTGCTATATAACTTCCTCAGTTCCAGCACAACATTTCCATTAATTGTATCCAATTGTACCTTTCCATTTATGTTTGGTTCCAGCACAGGTTTTTGCAAATGGGAGGGGGAGACAGTTTTCTCTGATTTCCCCTTCCCTTGCAGTCCCCAGTGCCGCCTCCCATACTGTTCTGGAAGGTCCCCCAATGCTCCAGAGCGGATTTTCCAGGAATGCAAGGAGAAGTGGGAATAAGTAGAAATTACTTCTCCCAATGTCCTTTGTGGAAGCCTCTGCTGCATTGAATCCCATTCTGTGTATGAAAGGGCCCCAATGGATTCAACCCATGGTGTGCCTCTCCACAAGGCTCTTGAGGCTATGACTTTGTAAAATATGAGATAGGAATAATATTTTATGACTCTTATTTCCCAAGAACTAAGAAAATTTAGGGAAACAAGAAAGTAGATCAGTGCTTATTAATGTGGCACATAGGGGAATGAAAGAGAGTGGTGTGCCTAAGGTCACCCAGTGGGATCATGGCTAAAGTGAGATTTGAAGCAATCCTGGCTCACAGTTCACACACACTTACCTGCTATGTAGTACCTGCTCTCTTACGTAGTAAACATTTTATATTTGAAGGCACAAAAGCAAATTAATTTTCAGGCAACATCCAACATGTCTGTCTGCTCATGCAGCAAAGAGGGCTCACCTACACCTACGGGTGTAGAGGGAGGGAGGGGAAAGGATCGCGGACTTACGTGCTTCCGCGATCTTCCACCACTGTCTACATCGCCACACAACGTCCTGGAAGGACGTTGCGGCCGCCATTTTGTTTCCAAAGCGGGAGAAGGAGAGCACCTGCGCTCCTCCACAAAAGGTAACAAAAAGATCAAAAACAAACCCGAACCCACTCCCCACCCCCGAAGGGCACGGACTGTCCCCATGCAGCTCCGTGCCCATTTTAAGTGCCCCGCTACTTGCGGAGAGGATGGGACAACCTGGGAGCAGCGCCACGTGACCCGTGCTCTGCAGGATGGTCCTGGGACCATGGAAAAATCGGGTTTTCCACAGTTCCCTATATCTTGGGGAAAGTCCCTGGTTGTCCCAGGTTGCCCCTGGGATCCATTGTGTGTAATTTGGACGCACAAGAACGATCCAGGGACTACCCCAGGATATAGGGCTGGTGTAGACATGCCCAAAGATTCCTTTCCCTTCTCCCCCAGCAGCTTGATGCAGCTCTCAAAATCTGTTCCAGAGCATTGCCCAGGTGGGAGTGGGAATGTGTTCTGCTGGACAGCATTAGATACATCCCCTAGAAAATAAAATAATGAATGTATGTGTATGCTCCTCCAGTTCAGGGACTCTCCAGAGCAACATTCAAAACTGCACAACAGGATACAGCTTGAAAGGGAGGGCAAGTAAACATGTTCCATCCCCCCGGAGTGCTTTTCTCTCGTGCATCGGGGTTTTTTTGGATTTCAGCTCCTATTTTTGTATGCAGCTGATAGCATCACAAGTATTAATGGATTTACTAACTTGAGAACAGGCCATGTGTGTTAGAAACACGTTTCTAACATGTGTATAAGGTAGGTCTGACTATGAAGCTAAAACCATTTATAAGAATATTGGTTTACAGTACGTTTGCTTCTTTTGCTCTTTCCGGATCCAGTAAGAGGAATGAACTAGATTGTTGCATCCAGATTTGGGATTGTGAGTGTGTTTCCCAATATTGCCTTGGGAATGACATGTGCAATGTCAAACAGAAACATATTGCCTTATCCAAACACATCTTTGGATAAGGTCCTCTGTAAATGCGTATACATGCATTTTGTTTAATTTAACATTCTTGAAAGCAGCAGTGCTACTGAAGTGTATGCAAATACACATTTAAAAATACTTTGTACAAACAATATGTGCTGAATGCTTCAAACATTGTTGAAATTAACAAAGGCATTTAGATGCTATCACAAATGTATTATTTATCCAGGTTTTTGATAAGATGACAAGAAATTATTAATAAGGCCAGTCTATTGACAATTTAATGTCTTCATCGATACAATTATACCAATTTCTAAAGTTTCAAATTAACACTTTTTGGCATGTTTAGCTAAGAGTCAATGGGCCAGTTCACATTATCACTGCAGTTGCAACCCGACTGGGTTGTGGTGCGTGCTGACTACCATTTCACATATTCATTCCCTTGTGGGAAGTTACCATGGTGTTAAACAACTCTCAAATAACCCTATAACAGACAATTGGTTATTTGAGGATCGTTTAACCCTCAAACACACCCTGCCACAGTGGGCTGCTTTGATTGTGCAAACCTGGTTCCTGGTTAATGCTGACATGATGACAAACTATGGTTTGCTTTAACCATAGTTGAGAACCCAAAGCATGAGTTTCAAGCTGCCTATCTGCTTTTATGTTTTGTTTGCTCAGTACTCTGGCTTCTAGCTGCAGTGTCTTCCAGATACAAAGAAATACTCATAATTCTTGTTTGTCAATTCAGACATCATGCCAAACCATAATGAACAGAAACCATGGTTTATAAAGCCCATTGGTCCAGCTCACACATCACACATTGTGAGTGAAGCAGTAGCAGGTGAGCATACTGGCTCCTGACTGCTCCTAGTGAGCTAAACAACCCAGGGACGCTCCATCCCTGAATTATTCAAATCTGGAATTGTGGGTTGTTACTCCCACAACAACCCTGAATTTCAGGGTTTCTTATTTCACTCACTCCTGCTTGTTCATAATTAGCCAGGATTTGTTTATATTCTGGGTAACCCATGTCATGTGTACCGAATCGTTCAAATGAAGGTTTCTGATTCTGGTTTGCAGTCAATCAGAAACCATGTTTTGTCAGTTTAGTCATCACAAACTATAGTTTGATGTGAGCTCTGAAATGAGCCTGAGTAGATTTAATGGTTCACACATGAATATTGAAGATACAATTTTTGTAATGAAAATGGCAAATAATGCTTAACTATTATACAGATGGACATCAGGAGGTATCCGCGTAGGCTGAAGTCCAAAGAAGAATAGAAGAAGAAATTTTATTTACAGTCAATAGACCAGCAAAATAACAATTCACTTAACAGAGTGAAACCATAAAGTCATACAGCAATTGAAGGCAGTAGATTATTCTGACAGCATCAATAGTCTACTTTGGATCGCATATGATAGAAATTTTGCAACTTGTATTGTAATATGCCTGTCCGTGCCAACACAACCAATTGCTCAAGGGCTCTGCCAGCAAAGCGTCGAGTAATAGGATGCAACAATTCATTCCTTACTTTGCTATAGAAAACACAGTCAAACAACACATGAGCTGTGGATTCTACTTCAGAACATGGGCAAAATCTGCACTCAACAGGAACCTTTTTGTATCTCCCCTCCAAAAGCTTGGAAGGGAGAGTATTAAAACGTGCCAGCGAAAAAGCCCTCAAAGAAGGATATGTGCAATATAGATCACCCACCTGTGCTTCGCCCTGTTCCAAGTTTGCCCGCACACATCCCAAATTGTTACTTAACCTCACCAAAGTTTAAAAAAGCAGTTTAGGTATTGCAGGAATTTCAGAAAAGGAAAAGTAGGGGGAACTAGCACGTATGTGTCAGCACCTCCCTTAGCTCATGGTCAGATTTACTTTAAAAATACACCCTTCTCAGAGCATGATTTCTTCCGTTGTTGCTGCACTTGAGAACTATTTTGGGCCGGAATGTTCCTTTTCTGGTTAATTTCATATTCCTGATTGTTTTTAAAAGGTCTCACTGAGTTCTTCAGATAATTAATAAGAAAACAGTCAAGGAAGGTCCATGTTTCCATTTCTGACGACTCAACAGCAGGAAGAGCAAGAGTGCAACAGTCAGACAGGGTCAAAACTGGAATATTGTCTTGTCCTCAGCATATGTGTTTCTCAGGAAAGGACTGTAATAAATTGAACTGCTGTGAAAGTCATTGCTTTAGCTATAATATGGATCTTTTAGAGGCACTTAACGTTTTTCATGGGAAAACAAAGAAACAGTATTTATATATGATTAATCACAGTCATCACATTATCTTATTTAATTCAAAGTGCCATATGATGCATGGTGTATGTTAATGTCATTTATAGCATGGGTGTGCAGAGATTAAAATCATACTTTTCCTGTGTTTTCTTCACAAGACTAGATGAGGCTTATTTTCTCAAACATAAAAATAATCACTCTATCTTTTCAGGAAATCTGCTAGCACTGTAGGGCAGCTGCTAGACAAACGGCTGTATAGGGTTACATGCATAATTTTGTGAAGAGCAGTACTAATGATTTGCTGATCTGGGAAGAATTTGTTTCAGCTTACATGTAATGCATTCCTCACTGTATTTAAAGTTTTTAAAATGCTATTATTGTGAGTCTAGAACTAGATTAGATTATTTTACCACTGCATGTTAAGTGAAGCCATATTGAGTAACACTAAATTAATCACCCTCTATTACAAATGCCTCCATCCTTCTTGAACAGTAAGATAAGGTCATTATGTATTTTTGATCCTCTTTCTTATAAATTGCATGTCGTCTATGTACCACCAAATGCATGCTTTCAAGATATTATTTTTGTCCTTTTTTCTAGTACATTGATTAATTTTAAGTGTTTTTATTTTCTTTCTTTTTAAAATTTCACGATTGAACATTAACATTTCTTTCCCCCCCCAGCTCAGTTTATAATATAATTGATTGCTAAATACCAGTTCCTCTTTTATGCTTTTATTAATAGAGAAGCTCATTGAAGGATCATTTTCTTAATGTGAGAAAAAGTAGGATTTTATTTTGCACAATAGTGATTCAGATTTTATTTTTAAAATTGTTTTTGTTTTTTTACGCTACTACTACTACTACTACTTGGGGATGTAAGGTTTGTGCCATGTAAAGTGCTAGTATGCATGCATTCATTTAAATACTAAAAACTGTAGTACTGCTCGATCCATATCTGACTGCTAGGTTTCAATTGACAGCTGAGGATTTGTGACTGGACCATGAATCAAAACGGCAGGCATTTATACCCCAGTGCCAATGAGGATACATTGGGAATTACTTGGCAAAGGTAAAATTTTAATTATTTCCAAACCTAAACTATCTTGGGTTCTTCATTATATGTTTTAGTTGGCCTCTAGGAATATATTTGTCAAAATCTTAACTACAAAATATCTCTGTAATGTCTCTTGAATTACACATTTTAGGTTAGCTGAAATGAATCAGTTTAGCACTTGAGATACGAAATGTTTGCTGTCGAGTAAAAAGCTTGTAAGAACTTAAAGAAAGAACAAAGTGCTAAACACTTACAGTTGCATATTTTGAAACTTACAAGTTTATATGAAGAAACAACACATTTGTAAAAAACAAATAAGTAACAAGTATGGGAAGTGTCTAATTTGGAAGATGTATATGTATATTATACCCAGATAATAAATTTGAGGAATCCAGTAAGACTATTGATATGAATTTGGAACATTAATATGGTCACTGAGGTAAGGTAAAAGACACAAATCTTAAACTAAAATACAATTAATTAGCATTTCCTTTCATAAAAAAACCCATCTTAGCTGGTAAAATGAAACTACTTTGAGATATATTGGATAGATACAAAATTTGTAACTCTGTTAGTTGAGGCATATAGATAAATTGATTCTAATTGTGGGAAAATCAGTTGTCTTGACCCTTTCCTTGCAAAATGGTAGCTCACTTAATTTTATTAGGGTTTTTAGAAGCATCTTTTTTTCCTTCTTTCCCAGAGGGATCTCCTCAAGAGCAGGTTTTCTGGGAGCTTGGGGGCTTTAGTGGTGGGAGGACTGGGAAAGGCTCATTGGCAAATGGAACCCTGCTCACGCTTGTCTAGATTCAACCCAATGATCTCCAGTGATAGTCACTACAGAAGCCCATTTTAATATGTGGCCTTGTAATATTCGTAATTGCAAAGTTTGACATGAAACATACTATCTATATCAAAATTTCCTAGTGAATGTTCAAGTGAATTAATAAAATAATGATGTTAAAGGCCAAGAATGATTGACTTGTGTTACCTGCTGCATGTGGTTTGTAAGAATTGTTGGAGAAACTTCTACCTTAAGAGATCAGATGGTACAAAACAGTTTATTTTGATTATCTTTAGCTGTTCAGTAACATGCAAAGCAGTAGTACTGAGAGAGACTGTACAGTCATGAAGCATTTATTGTACAAATGACTTTATTTCACTTTTGAAATTAATATAGAACTCTTGATTTAACACAGTAAGTGGATTGTTATAATTAGTTTGAAGTTATTAGAGCCAAACTAACATTTATGCACAAACATGTTTGATTTCACTTGTTTTGTTTTTTTTTTAAAAAAAGCAGCCATAAACATTTGCAGTCTTGAGAGCAGGAGAGGGGAGCTGCTTAATTATTTTGGGTTCTTTTGGGGGGAAAGTGTGTGTGCTCAAAATCTCTCTCTTTCTTACAAGCACACACATATAAAAACACAGACTTTTCTCCACATGAAGAAAAAGTTGTAGGCAGAAAGCAGCGTGTGGCAGTAGATTCTGAGCACAAAAACAGCCACCCGGGAAGCGATTAAACATCTCCGACCCACACACTCTTCCTCCATTCCCACTGAAACCCCCTCTAGCTGCTTTTTGTGAGGAAAAATGTCAGGGGAAAATTACACATGATGTGTGTGTGTAATGTGTAGTTTGGCATAAATGTGAAGGAAATGTCATAGTTCTCTACAGAGCTATCTTTTGTGATATACATCTTCATATACCTGTGGAGAATGCATAGTTACACGCAATAAAAGTGAGGAACTGTCTGTAAGTGTGGGGTCTTTTTCCTTATACAGTCTTTGAAATTGTCACCAATTTCAAGGGGCTCTGTGGCTGGAATCTGTATATGAGTGCTGGAAGTGTTCTTTATAACAAGCAATATTGTATAAATAAAATGTACTATGAGGCTTATTGGTTTTATATCTAAACTTAGATGTAGAATGAAGCCCATGGGGTCATATGCTTCAATAACCTGTCTTGAAGTATTTTTTTACTCATGCCCGGTATTGTCTTGAAAACCTTTCTAAGGAAGAACATTTCACAACTTATTTTTGAACTGCTCTGATAGTTCAGGTGTTCCTTCCTAATATTTAACCTATGTGTGATTTATGTGGGTTTTGTGTCCTATCTTTACCAGAAAGGATGAGCAGTTTTTGCCCTTGTCTCATCGTTTTCAAATATTTGAATAGTTGACCTTTTCTTCCTTTAATCTTGTTTTCTCTAGGTTAAATATTCTGTCAAATTTCCTGATATAATTTGCCTTCTAATCCTTCTATTCTTCATCTCTTGCTCCTTTCCAGTTCATCAGTATCCTAACTGCACTATGGTGCCTATAATAATAATAAATTTATTTCGTACCCGCCTCTCCGTTTGGATCGAGGCAGGGAACAGCAGTAAATATAAAATATGTCCATAACTGGACATAAATGCAGATGTTATCAACACGGTTTCATTAGTCCTTGAATCTTGGATATAATAGTTCTGTTCATAAATAGGACTAAAATGGCAATTTTGTACCATGGTACCATACTTTTTACTAATTTTTAAATTATATTTTTAAGTCCAGCCCTCAGTTGTACTGATTTTTCACACATCCTAAAGTGTTTCCAGTTCCTTCCAATTGTATATGATCTGTAAATTTGATAATAATACTGCCCCAGTTTTCATCCAAGGTGAAAGGTGTAGAATAGAGCCAGTCTAGGACTTGGCCCTGCAGTACTCTACTTTGATCCTTATTTCAATTTGGTGCTCATCTGCTATTTTTATTCTCCAGGTGTTCTGCAGATTGTGTAATCCCTTTTATGATAAATAGTTCTAAACCAAATGTCTTAAAATGTGCTATAGTCATCATGTCAAAAACATTGTTATCATGAATAGTACCAAGGCAACACTTTGGTAGGATCAGAATCCTACTGGATTCAAATCAAGACAAGACAAGACAGGGCCACAACTATGTGATAAATTAGAGCTGGAGTGGGCAACTTGTGGCCCTCCAGATCTTTGACCTACAACTCCTATCAGCCCTGGTCAGCATGACCAATGGTGGGGATGATGGGAGTTATAGGTCAAAACTTGTGGAGGCTCGTAAGTGATCTAACCCTGAACTATAGGTTAGATCAAAGTTGGAAAACCAGTTGTGTCCACAACCCCTCCAACTGCTTGATGGTTCTCAGGGATCTAAGTCAAAACCCGGATCAAAAGTAACTTAGCGATTAACTAGGCATTACATAGAGTTCTGATTTACTTTCCACCATGGTTGTTCTTTTGAAAAACAAAACCCAAAAGCAGCCTTGTTGGCAGACTGTCAGTCTGAGCAGTGGAAAGACAGGACAAATGAGGCTGATTTTACCCTTTCCCTTCTGGTCATTTTCCAGCTCAAAATTATCTTTGTCAAGCTGTTTGTCTTCTGGGGATGGGGAAAGCGATTTGGGGACCCCATAGAATTTTCTTAATGGGTGGGAAATAAACTTTTTTTTCTTTCTGTATTAAGTGAAAACATAGTTGATTGGAAGTGCAACTGTTCTTCGGGGGTGAGGGGTTTAAGTGTGCAAAATCCTGCATATGTTTATTCGTTCACCATGTGGTCAGGAGGTTGCTCTCATAGTGCCATTTATCGGCCCAAGTCTTTATGTTTTTCAAATTCATTACCTGGAATATTAGCTCTAACTTGAAGTAATAATTACAATGGCTGCCTCTGAGAGTCATATATTTCTAGAACATTGATGTTTTGAGCTTGTAGCTATCTGCTTCCCAATCAGCTTTGGCTGCACTGTTTTCTGCTTCCGTCTTGATACTGAATAGCTTTATGATCTCTGCAATGTGGGTTGGGCATAGCACCCTGTATCATTGCCATATCATCATACCCTGCAGATGCAGTGCAAGAAAGCTTGCCGTCCTTTCCCTTCGGTCTCACTTAAGGGAAGGCTTCAATATTAGAAAAGTATTCCTTCTTAGACAAAGAATGTCTTTATGCAAAAATGGCAAATGTTCTGAAAACACCTTTAGCACCCTGACGTCAATTCCATCCAGGTGCAGAGGACATTTATGGGACGACCAAACAAACCTCCTCACACATATTCAGTCAATGTATGAGGGGGGTTGCTTGGACAACACAAAAAGTATTAAGAGGTTTAAAATATTTAGTGACGAACAAGATGCATAAGGTAAGAGGGAGTATTCTCATTTATTTTTGACAATGTGCAAACCAGATTCGGTTTCAGTTCAGAACAGAAAAAAATACCAGGAATTACTGTAATATTACTAATTGCCAAACATTTTGTGTCTGACAAGTTAAATATCCAACAGAACATAATTAAAACCACACTGAGTTAGAATCTAGTTTAAAATCCAGCGATGCCTCAACGAGAGGCCATGTATAGCGTTGCTCAAATAATCTGAACCACTTGACTTGGAGAAACAGCTTTATACAAGAAGGTTCCAGTGTGGGCCTGCACTCATGAAGTTTGATTTTTAAGCAGCTCCTATGCTGTTATTGTGACAACTGAGCAGGGCCAGACTGCGAATGGGTTGGGTTGTTAGTAGTTTTGAATGTTTGGGGTTTTTCTTCCAAGTCTTTCAAAAACTGTAACAGTGTTAAGGCATTTCATTTTCAGGTATTATAATTTTTATTTTTTTAAATCTTTTTGAAAAGCAAACCCTTTCAATGCTGTTTTGAAGGGTTAACTGCTAATTTAACATTGTTTTTGCTGTGCCCAGGCATTAGGTTAGCATTTCCTGCTTTCACTTTGTAATCTTGACACAGAAGTACAGTACAACAGCTGGTTTGTTCATAGAGCTCCTGAGGAGAGCCTTATTCTCAGAGTGCTGAATTTCCTTTTCAGCTTTAGCCGTAGGGGTGTTCAGAATGTTAAACTTTTTAGAGAAGCATTCTTTGCCCCAGCCCCTCTGAAGGGCTGTGATGATAATGCTGATAAGGCAGTGGAATGAAGTAAGCTTTGGTTTGTGGGGGAAGGGAGGCTGGGAACCACTTTTTATGTCCAAATAGCCTTGCAGATTTCATAGTCTAACAACATGCAAACTTTCAAAAAGTCAATATCAAGTAACTTCTGATCTGTTTTGTTTCTTCAGTTTGTACGTTGGGCAATAAATACTGCAGTTAGCCAGAGGGGTTGCTTTCCACATTATATATTGGCTAGGGATATAAAAATACAAACTCTACTTTTACAAATAAGAACAATGAAATGAAAACATTGCTGATAAAATCATTAGCAGGGGGGGAAGCTAGAAGGATTTCTGGCTTTTATCAGTTTGTCACTATCTCTGTTATAGTTTCACCCAACTCTAATAAAGAAAGATGTGCGGAGAATTATGCTTCCTTTCCATCTAAGCAAACATCTTCCGAACACTTCCTAAGAAATTAATTGTATTCCAGCCAGACTTGCATGCTGCCATCCCACAGGAAATGGGTCAGCAATCCATTAAGATGCCATTAGATAATCTAATTTGGAACTTAATCTCTAAATTAACTATGCTCCATACTTGAAGCATACTTGAGAGGGAGAAAAAAAGTTTGTTTGAATCGATAGGGGAGCCGAAGCGTGAAGAAGGCTGTTTGTTTTTTCTGTAGCTGTGGTCACGTCTCAAGCCGTCTGGTAACCAGGAGAAACCAGACATGATGTAATTCCAGATTGAACTTGAACTTCAGGGACTTAGAATGGGGAAACAATGGACCATAGGAATCAATAATGTCCATTTTCCACATGATTATGTTTGGAGCTTTAAGTTAACCTTTATGGAAGAAGCAGCAAAAACTACAATGTGACCCAAAACAAGGGATCCACAGACAAAATGTTAGAAAGAAAACAACTTTTCCAGCTATATTTTGAGAGTTGCACTAAAGATTCCAGCAGGATTAGAAAAGTTCCCAATCTGCAGCAGACCCAGTTGCTCGTTTTGAGCACTCCTTTCTTCACTTAGGTAGGATAAACTTACTCTTATGTTTCCTGTCAGATGATTTTGACTGTTTTGGAGGAAGGAAAAGCACATTTTAAAAAATACCTCCCAACTGGAAAGTGCTCCATTAACCTCCTGGTGATTCCAGAATTTCACCATTTTATTTTATTTTACATCGTGTCTTCCCCAACCATAAAACTACTTTTTTTAAAATTTGTAAACCATATTTTAATGTGTGTACAGCATAACGTTTATTATACCAAATACATACAATTCTAATTGTTATTTACGCAAGTTTCTGCAAAGGCAGTTTCCAATGAACGACTGTGCAAAGTGTATAAAGAAGTTATAGAACATTGGGGAGAGGGAAGAATAGTAAGTGTTCAGGTGATTATTACTTGCTTTAACAAACAACCTTTGAGAAAAAGCAAGTCAGGGTTGCATTAGAGAAACAGGAATTGGCACCCTGGGAGCTTAAATGCTTTTGTTAACCTCTTCTGTGCTGTATTTCAAAACTGCACATATAAGTGTAGCTTACTTTGTTTAATTGCGCTGTCTCTTTCTAAATAAACCAAATAATGGAGACACTATTTTGGCTTCATATCTGAAATTAGAAGGTAACGATAGGTGTTTTCCCCTCTCAAAACAAAAAAACAAACACATGTGACGCCCAAATCACTATGAAGAAAAAAAAATGAAAATATGTGTCCCAATCATGGGGTACTGACAATAGCAATTCTGCTAACGTTTGACTTATAAATAAGTGTGGCATTGCTCATACAAGGCCAATGGATTGTAGTGCTAAGAAGCCATACACGCTTCATGTTGGAGAACATAATGTTTGAAGTCTGCAGTTTCAAACTTTGTTTATTCTTGTCATATCACTGTGTACTTGAGAGATTTTCGGGGGTCAGTTTATATATTCAGAAATTTCTCCTAAGTCAAGATAACCATGTTAATTGCCAGGGTCTTAACACACAGGTCTATACATAAATTGAAGATATCATGCATACTAGATCCCTGGCACTTAGGTTACTTTCCACTGGCTCTCTAATGCAAGTCAGTGAACAAAGGTAAAGTGGCTTCTCAGTTTGCAAGCTCATTAGCTATTGCTGTGCTCTAGGTTACTTTCCACTGGCTCTCTCATACAAGTCAATGAACAAAGGTAAAGTGGCTTCTCAGTTTATAAGCTCATTAGCTGTTGCTGTGCTCAAAGCCTTGAGCGCACTAGTGGATTCAGGATTGCAGCCTATAATACTCCTAATTATACAGACAAAAATTCAGCATCTTAATATACTCGTGAATTTTTTCCAATAGCCAAACTACAACATATTCACATCACTATCATTGAAAATTGCATCTCGGTGTCCTGTGCGCCGCTCTCACATCCTCATAATTCGTAATTTCACTTATCTGATGACACCATATCAATGACCATCACTGGTAAGGGGAGCAGTGAACGTTTTGAAAGTGGAGAATGTAAGGGGTGGGGGGTACCATATAATCCATATTTGCCATATAATCAATCTACAATCTGGGCCTTCTTGAGACCCAGCATCATGTTTTCTGGGACCACAAATGAGGGGCTTCAGTAGCACTTTCCTGCATGTGCCAGATGAGCGGCCTTCACTCATCCTCCATCCCTGTGTGGGGAAAGACAGAGGACAAGAGGAGCTGAGCTTCACCTGCTGTGCATCCTCTTCTCCACACACAGTGAAGCCAGTTCCTGGCAGACATGCCAGGAGGATCATCTTCACAATGCACCTGTCTGGTCTCATTGGGGGCATGGAACCACCCCTTTAATATCATTTGGCCCACGAAGGAGCATCTTCCCCCCCCCCCACCTGAGACTGGTTATCTTCATTTTTCTTCTCTTGGTATGTGTAAAATGTCAGTATAAGGCAGCTTCCTGTATTACTTCCCACCTCCAGGGGGAGGGCTTGGAACAGGGAGTGGGTGGGGCCATGTTGCATCCATTTTGTAGATCACGCTCAAGTTATTTACCCAACCTTATTTCACTAAATCTATGTGTGGTGTCCGTATCTTGTGAGATTTCCTGGCGATAATAGAAAGCAGTGTTAGAACAGAACCAGCAATCTTTAAAGTGAAGCTGCCTGCTGATGGCCTGCTCAGGCTGGGGGTGGGGTGGGGGGGGAGAGCTTTTAGAGGATACTCTAGGACCTGTAGTTTGAGAGAGGGAGAGAGGAAGAGGGAAGTGGCTCCCTGTGTGGCAGAGTACCTTAGCTCCTCCTGGCACTTCCTGTTCACAGGCAAGAGGAACGAACAGATGCCACAGGTGACTGGCAGCAGGACGGAGGAATGAGCACTATAATAATCAAGAACAGTAGAAGCCAGTGGTGCTCATAGGTTTTACAAGCCCCAAATTTATGTGAGCAAACAAGTTAGGCCTCTGGTTCCCTGAGTGCATAGGAGAATGAATACTAGAGCCCAGGGAAAGGAAGAAGTGTCAAAGAGGCGTCTAATTCATTAACTCTCTAACGAAGCTAAAAGACACAAATCAATCTTCAATTTTTCAAAGCAGACACCTTTTATGAGGAGAAGGGAAGAAATGGGACCATGTTACTCGTTTGTCCTGGGCCCTGGCAGCACTAGCTCTGGATAAGTGGAGGGCTTTGCTATATAAACAGTCAGAATACCACATTCCTAAGCATAAGACTGTGCACAGGTCTCTCTCACACACACCTTTTGAGTTTAAAGTTATAATGTGGTCTGAGGGTTCTTTTCTCCTCCCTTTTAAACACCATTTTCAAAATTCCTAAAAGCTAAGAAACATGGCTCATATTCCAGGTTTTAAAATGGAAATGGTGTTGTGTGATTATGTACTATAATTTTCAGAAGCATAGTATTGGGCCTCCTCCACACGAGACGTTTAATGAGCCTTAGAGGCTCATTATAAATTTTACCTCCACACCAGCGGAGCGCAAAACGGGCGTACAGGCGCGTTATTTCCCCGATAATGCGCATTTTCGAATGCGCGTTAAATAGCGACTTTTATTTTTCTCCGGCCGTTAAAGCGCATTATCGCGGTGTGAACAAGCGATTATGTGCGTTAACGTCTTCTAAAGCACTTTTTGGACATGAATTAATGCGCTTCGCCGCCTCTCGCCGCCTCCCGTGCAGAGGGATTAGGCGTAAATGCGCCTCCGCGATAATGCGCATAATCCCGGAACCGGGCGCAAAAGCGCATCCTTGTGGAGGGGGCCTTGGTTCCGGGGGGGATGACTGCCCCAGCAGGTATCTATTTTCCCATATAAAGCTCCTGAAAATGACAGTACTTTATTTTATTTTATTTATTTATGTGTTTATTTAATACATTTAAATACTACATTTATATATTTATGTTTCTGCCAAGGCACGCAAAGCAGGTTGCAATTTTAAAATATTGAAATAAAGAAGCAAATGTTAACAAAAAAATATATATATATCCAAATAAACACCAAAATATAGTTCTCAAAGACCAATTGAAGGCCTCTGTTCAGGAGCTAATGGCACGAGCTCCCCAGCCTGGGCTTCCTTACTTCTGTCTTCCCCCAGGGCACACAGTTCTCACAAAGCCCCAGGGAAGGAGCTGGAAGCGGGCTGTCCCAACAGTCCTGTTAGGCCATTGATTCAGGAGCTGATAGTATGAGTTCTCCCAAGTTCCCCCCAACTCTCCAGAATTTGACTGGCCTGACCGCTGTACCTAAACAATCTGTTCACTTCCAAGCCCATTATTTTCCCTCTCACACAATAAAGATATACAGGCAATGGTTGAAGTTTATAATTCTACTATTATTAATAGAGTTAGAAATACAAAGAAAGAGTGTGAAGTATGCATCACAATCCAGTGTGGAGCCACTGTGGTATAGTGGCTAAAGTGTTGAACTAGGAGTTGGGAGATCTGGCTTCTAGTCCCCACTCAGCCATGGAAACCCGCTGGGTGACTTTGGGCTAGTCACAGACTCTCAGCCCAACCTACCTCACCATGTTGTTGTTGTGAGGATGAAATGGAGAGGAGGAGGATTATGTACACTGCCTTGGGTTCATTGGAGGGGAAAAAGGCGGGATATAAATGCAGTAATAAATAAAATAAATCATAAAAGGCACAGCTTTCAGTTAATATAGTATTTATGTGTTAGATGCCTTAAACAAAACTGAGACTTCCTTGTATGAAGCAGTCTACTTAACTTCTCCGTGTGTTTTCTGCATGTGTCCCCATCCTTCACTATTTTTACAAAAGTGACCTTGGTAAACATTTATTAGTGATAGAAGAGAACTCCAGACATTAAGCAGTTCTGCATCAACTATGTATTATTAATCATAAAAATTACAGAGCAATTCTGTGGCCCCTAGATAGCCTATGAAGTGCCAGAGGATACTTCAGATCTCCTCCTCTGATGCCAGAGACAGAGCTCTGATCTTAGCAGAGTATATCCTGAATATGGATCTCCTCCTTCCACAAATAACCCCAGCCCTTCCCAATTACTGTAGAAAGCTCCATGATGGCTCCATTTCCCAGTGGGCAGGGAGATGAGAAATCGTGGATCCATCCCAAGTTAGATGGCTCAGAGGCCCATCTAATGTAAAACATTTTTTTCCAGAGAACAGAGACTAAAAAAGCTTCTGCTTTTTATCTCTCCCTACTGGGCTTTTACTAGCAGGGCTTAGGATGGATGGAGGCCTCCATGATTGAAAAGCTCCATCCTATGGGTATCTCTCCGATAGGATTGCACCTTAAATACTTTCCAGTGACAAAGTTCTTTACATTTACCTCATTTGTCATGAATTTTACCATGCGTGTTCATATATCCTATCCAGAAATGTACGTCTGGCTCTACAGTCTCAGGAAATCACTTCATTGGAAACGGTTACCTGGATATTAACTCAGGATAAATTGAACAGATTGATCTTGGGAACACCATCCAGACATATTTTAGAGCTGGTTTATATGTAACATTTGCCATGAGATGCCAACCAAAAACTTCCCCCTTGCAAAAGAAATGTGCCCAGTCTATAATGTTTTAGAATTTTTTTACATTGGTTGCTTTGAGACAATTTTGTAAGTCATAGTTTGCAAGATCGGAAAATAATATTGTGCCCACTTGTCGTTTCCCCTGTCGCTTTGATGCACAACTTAATGCTTTATTTTTTGGTTTGATCAAATCATAGTTTGCTGTTGCATCCACACCTTGGTTTGTGATCATGGTTTGCAGGTAAGCTCTGGTTTGTTTAAACTAGGGGTGGGCGACATGCAGCCGAAACACCATATGTGTGCCTTCCTTGTGTTCCTCTGCTGCTGGTGACACCACTGAATTTGCTGCTACCACAGCAGCAACAAGTAAAGCAGAAAACAAGATGTGTAGGGAGTGCGTGCCTTGTTTGCAAGTGGAATTGTGCTCCTGGAAGCCTCTTGGAAGTGCAATTCTGGTTGGAAACAAAGTGCATGCTACCTGCACATCTTGTTTTCCCACAATTTTTGCTGCTGTGGCAAATACAGTAGTGGGGCTGGTGTTCACCCTCAGTGGGGTCAGTGTGCCCCCCAGAGGTTGCCTGCCCTGGTTTAAACCATAGTTTGGGCACATAATTTATGGCTTGATCAGACTAGGGAGCAATACATTAAGCAATATTCACAAGGAGAAGTGGGTGCAGATAAGTATAGAGCTTTTTTGCAGTCCATCAACCATGGCTTGGAGAATCATCTGAATGCATCCGTTATATATTATAATAATTCTCATTCTTTTTTGTGGTCTCTGTGCATTCACATGTGGGTTCTGCACCTACACCGAGCCAGTACCAATGACCAGTCAAAGAGCTACAGCTACTTGTCTTCGTGGTGTATATATTTCCACCGCTTTTAGTGGCCACTAGCAAGATCCAGCAGGGCATTGGAGGGTCATGTAGATTGTAAAGATGACAGTCTGCATGGTAAGAAGTTCCTAGCGTGGTGGGGAGCACCCATAAAACGGAAGCGGCTTTTGGTTGTATCTCCATGGCAAGTAAAACATGTGCCATTCCATAGACTGTTGTGTTGTTGTTGTTGTTGTTGTTGTTGTTGTATTTATTTATTTATAACCCAGCTGTTTCCCAATACTGGGATTCAAAAGCAACAAAGATGCATTGATGTAGTTTTAGCCCTGCCAGTGTATCCGTGAGTCTTTAAGGTGTAATAGGAGCCTAACATAGAACTAGCAGTGGGGCAAAAATCGGACCCTCCCAGGCCCTGACGGATACTCCCAGTAGAATTTCGCCTCACGCTGCCTGCAGCACGAAGGGGGTGCAGGTCCTGGCAGAACTCAGATCTGCCCAGACCTGTATGTGCCTTTTGTCCTTTCCCCCATGTGTTAATGGCAGCTGCCATTAATGCAGCTGGGGGGAAATATGGGGGGCTTAAAGGGGTGGGGTAAATCCAATTTTCCCAAGGCTGCAGAAATCATGTATTTTTCCCCTCCATTCTAATGGCCAGCCGAGCATTCAGCGATGCACACTTTCCAGGGCCCCCCAGAAAGCATGCTTTGCCTCCCTCCCTCCTCACAAATTGTGGCCTTAAAGGCCCTCTTAATTCCACGACTTTTGTGGGTGGGATGATGGACCCAAATTATGCTTTCTGGAGACCCTGGAAAGGGCACATCGCTGAGTGAACAGGGCCAACCGAGCAGCACTCAGCAAACTCATGGGGTGAGCACCCCATGAGTTCTCTAATCCCTGCACAGAACTATGGAACTATTATTTTGTTTGCTGAGAACATGTTTATGTCTCAGCTACTACTACTTCTAAGCACAATTTCTTTATGTTGCCACCACCCCAGGTACCATATTTAAAAAGCAAACTTAATACTAGCAGAAATTGTGTAATTCTCAGGTTATAAGCCTCTGCTCTACTGCTGGTCAGAGGTTTATACAATTCTTTTGGGATCTGCATAGTGTCAACATATGAGATTTATCCTTTCTTTGTCATAAATAATAATTGACAAATATATTGCGTGGCTTATTTTAACACTAAGGTTTGAGAACATCTATATTAAATTTGTTGGTCATGCTGCAACAACAATCCTATTTGGCACTTACTACAATTTATTTTCATTGAATATTTCTCTCTCCCCAAAATAACAATAATAAAAAACCCACTGCTCCTCGACACACAAGTATTAAATGTGAATGTTGATATTAATAGTAATTTGTTTTTTACCCACAAAAATGTTTTTTGTTGCTCAGTACATAATATTCTCAACAGAGAATAAGCCATTTTGTGAAACTACTTTGGTGCAAAAATCAATATATCTCCATCCAGAGCATTTATTCACTGGTTTAGCTAGTTTAGGATTGAGCTGTCAGAGTGATTAACACTCCTAGCAAACTGTATATGCATATTTAAGTTTAACTGTGAAATGAGGTTAGAATGACTGTCAAAATATAAGGGTGAGGGGCACCTAAATGTTCATTCTTGTTCATTCTTGATGCTACACCTTATATTTATTCTGCTCTCTTTTCTTTTCCCTCAACAGTCCTGGTACCTGGGCTAGCTTGGTCCCTTTTCAAGTATCAAACAGGACACCAATCCTGCCCACAAATGTCCAAAATTATGGTTTGAACCTAATTGGAGAGCCTTTCCTTCAAGCGGAAACAAGCAACTGAAGGAGATCGAAACTGAACAAAATAACTGTAAAAGAAAGGAAGACGGGACAAAAAAAAAAAAATGAAGAAAGAAGAAACATAGACCAGCAATTGCAGCACTTACAATCACTAATTCCCTTAAGGTTGAAACTGTAATGGTGTTTAAAAAAAAAAAAAAAAGGGTCGACGATATTTCACTGAAGAGTAGAAAGATGCTCCTCTTAAGTAGCCTTTGTTCTATGAAATCCACTGGGAAATAGATGTTCTGTCTCTGACAATATATTTTAACTGACTTTCTAGATGCCTTAATATTTGCATGATAAGCTAGTTTATTGGTTTAGTATTCTTGTTGTTTACGCATGGGATCACTATTCCTAGTTAGCTCTCAAAACAAAGGCTAGGAGGCATCCACAGAGCTGCAGGAGAATGAGGGCCATGAGCCAGTTTTTCTCAGCACTCTGATTTCTAAATGTTTTTTTTTAACGGAAAAAACAAAAAAAAATTAGCCTTTAGTTATCAACCCAAATTTATTTAACTTTGGCCCTTAACCCAACCTTTTTCCTTGTGTGTTACCCAGTTTAAATTTTTCAGGAAGTCATTTAAATAAACAGGCATTTTATAGAATCGATGCCTTACTTTAGGTTTGAAAAGAAGTGTATCTTCTCATATGACAGTAAAAACAAAAAGAGAAAGACACTAAAAAATAATTTCCCCCACTGAGGAAAACACTTAGAGGCAAGTGCAATTTTAAAATTATATCTAAAGGGGATCATTGTTATAAGTCCTTTAGCCCTTGGACTCTAAATTGAGGGGATTAAAAAACAAGAATTTCAAAAGTATTTCGAACAAATTTATTTCCCCCTCAGTTTTAAAAGGGGGGCATTAAAAGGCATTAACTAAATCAAGACAGATCATGTACTTGAGAAAAAGAAATTAATTGAAACACAGCACTTATGTTGATTTAGCTTCTGCCTCTGTTGAGGTATCTTATTTATTTAAAGTTACTGGTTGGATCAAGAACCCATAGAGAATAGGAAAGGTTCTATAAAACCTTCATCACAGAGACTGAGAGAGGTAAATCCATGTCACAGAGGCAAAGCTTACAGTTGACAAATGGGAATGCCAGATTGTTGGGTTGGGGGAATTGAAATATATATTTTAAAAATGCACTCTTTAAAAAAGCCTAATGACAGGGTGCTGAAAACTTGCATGGTGCTCTCAGAAATTAGCCTTGTTTGACAGATTTCTCGTATTGACAGTAATGTGCATGGGCTGATACATTTTGCCTCTATGTCTCTATAAAAATAATAATTAAAACTACTCTATCCAGTAATCCTAATTTGCACGAAGTTATAATGTCCACATAACGTGCCTTGCCTTGAAATCTAAAAAGTGACATCACTACACTTGTTTTGCTGCATTTATTATCATTTTAAATCTTTACCATTTTTATGACAAAATATTTTGTACTCCAGATGGGAAAACGAAAAAAAAACGGTGACATCATGGATTTTTTAAGCAGTTATAACTTTATCTCACATTTATAAAGCATATCATGGCTGTGTATAGTTGCCGCTTAAAAATTGTAATCGACCAGCAATATTTTCAGTATTTTGGTGTTTTTTCTATTAATCTTTCATGTTTTTCATCTTCCAATTAATATTGGGGGGAGGGGATTCAAATTTATACGAATTATGCAATACCAAGTTTTGCCTATGTAGGTAGTGCTTTTAGCTGTATTGGTTATTATAGGTAAGTACACAGATTTAAAAGACAAAAGATTAATGTATGCTTTTTTGTTTGTTCGTTTGTTTGTTTGTTTTAATTGACCAAAGTGGGTACTGCTATTTTTGCAGTGTGATGAGGTCCTTTTGTGTACTAAGAGATGGACAGGGGATTTTTTTTAATATACATACATATATCTATATATTCTGGGGCGGGTGGGGAGTATTTTTAACACTTGACAGCGTAGCTGTGAAGCAGTGCACCATTGGCTGGGTGAGGGCTACAAAGCGACTCTTCTGCCTACTGTGATAAAAATCTCAAAAAGGTGTCCTCTTTTTAACTTTCCACCTGGGGTGCAAGCTGAACTCATTTCTGGTTTTAAATGATAGTGGTAATAATAATGATGATAATGAAAGATAAATAAATAAATAAATAAATAAATAAAGGATTCTGTTGGAGGCAGACTTGACTTGAGGGAAAAAATATTCTTTTTTCATTTTGAGACATGAAAACCCACAGAGAGCCAAAGCCTTTTAAAATTTTGCAAAGATATATCATCCTAGATCATGGCATAAAAATATTTTGAGGACAGAATCACATAAATAATATACACTAATAAGACTTTTGTCCTCCAAATGCGTCTTACTTATCCTACTACATTTTGTATTTCAGCACATAGTACCCAAATACAAAATGCATATGTGCCTTGTCATTGTGAAGGGCTCTTTCTCTAAGAGCCTCCCGACATATTACAATTATTCACATGGAAAGCAAGCCAGCTCTGCTTGCTTAAGACCTTGAAGTGCACCCCACTCTGCCAATGAAAAGGATGTCAACATGACCCCTTCCTCCTTACAAGGAACTAGTGCTTTTAGTTTGTTACATTGGGCTCTCTTTCCACGTTATGTTCCTGGCATCTGCAGGAAAGGAAGCAGTGAACCGGTGCTTCATTCCTTTCTTGCCTGTAGGAACAGTTGTGCTACATCAAGTTTCTAAACTAGCAGAGCTGGCTCCTTCCCATGTGACTAGTTGTAAGATGTAGCTGGAGTCTTAAATTCCATGGAAAAGGTGATAAGGAAAGGATTGGCCCTCACTCTTTATTTTAAAGCGCAAAACCCTATGCAGACATTAGTATTTTATATATATGATGTGATTAAGATCACACCAATGTTCCTGCCCCTCTTTTGTGCCTGGTGCCCATGCACCAATATAATAACAAATCCCCCCCCCCCCAAATATAACACCATTGTTTGTATAGGTGTAATATGTATATTCTTCACAACTGGCATATTATTTATTTTGTCCTTGGGTATTTGTTCCTGAATACAGAATGTAAATTGAGAAGCTGCTCAAAAATCTGTATATTGAGGCAAAAAAAATCATCTGCCGTTGGCTTCAGCAAATTTATTCTGGCAGACAGTTTTAACTATGATAATAAAGTTATAAAGAAATAATCCCTTCAAATATATCCTCCTTGAAAAAAATGATTGGAGAGAAACGCATCCTGAAATTATAAAGCCCTTAGAGTCACAGAGGTGCTTGCAACAGATTATTGCATGAGAATCATGGTGTGTTTCACTTTGTTTTTTCACAGCAGCTTCCTTGTGCTGTATCAGAAACCACTATTGAAATTGCTCTGAATTTTGTAAACCAGCTCAATCAACAATGCTTAGGGGCTGCTGTTGAAAAAAATAAGCGAAAAATAAAGTGGACTCAAAAGCCCCACTTTACTTGTTGGGCTCACTGATGACTTTGGATTACAGGATCCATCTTGCGTCACCAGTGATGGTGAATGCTGTAGTAACAGTTGTTTTCTCCTTTTTGAATCCTCTTTCAAACGGTAATGAACGTGGCAGCAACAGCATGGTCTTTATCTCGAGCTCCCCTGTGCTGATTTCCAGTTTGGGGCTGCATCAATAGAACATTTTCTGAGAGTGTTGCATCTGTAAACCCTCATGGCAATTGCAAAATTGTAGGAAGATTTTTAAAAAAATGTTAACAAAATAAAAAAATGAAACCAACGATATGTTGGCTCTTTTTCCTGAGCCCTAATGTAAGTGAATTAATTCACTAAATACATGGCTGTTGGGAATAACGGAAATGTACAAGCAAGTCTGATTGAGAATCCCCTAGCCTGTGGCCCAATAAAATAGATCATGTATTGTTCCCTCAGTTCATCACTTAATAATGAGCAGGTATGAACTGTAACTGGAGGACTACAGTTGTTTAGCTATTCAGCAGGATGCTTCTTAAACATGGAACAGGTCCTGTTCAGAAGACACCTTAAACCCTGCTGGTTAAGGCTTTTGGTTGAGCAGCAGGGTTTAAGGTGTCTTATGCGATGTGTTTTGCTAAACCCCGCTCACTCACTAACCACAGTTGGACCTTCTGCAGAAGGGTTAGCAGCTCTAACAGTGGCTTAAAGTGTTGTGTGCAACAGCATGGCTTGTGGTTAGGGCTAACCCCAGAGAACCACTGTTTCGCTAACCACAGAGCCTGAAGTGTTGTCAGAACAGGCCCACAGTGAAGCAGGATGAAACAAAGGTGAGTTCAGACTTTAAAGTGCAATAGTTTAAATGACCCTGATCCCTGTTTAGGGCACAGTCTCAACTGAACTTCTTCATATAATCCTGGCCTATTGTATGGAATGGATTTATAAAAAAAATATAAATAGGGAAGACGTTCTTATTTATAAAGTGCTAACCTGCTCTGTGAAATATTTTTCCCCTATTGACTTGTTCAGTGATTCAGACTTTCATCCTGATAACATTGACATACAAGTTAACTGATCTCAGGACGGTAATCTCTGTGGGTTTTTCTGCCTTCCTTTTTAATATAAAGGCCCATCAGAACCACAACTTCTGTTCTTAACTTTTCTTAAAAATGAGAAAATTATGAAACATAGCAAACTCAAATCTAGTCTGAGCCTCCTCCTTCATCAGGAAGTGTATTCTGACTAAATCAAGCCACCCCGTTCTATGTGCACTGTTCTGCCTTTATTCAGTTGCTTTGCAGCCCTGGCCTCTTGGCAGTGCCACTGAAGTGTGTTTTCCCCTAGAATGACATGAACGTTTGAGGCTTGACTAAGGAAAAAAAGGCAGTGAAGGAGACTGTACATAAAGACATGGCAAAATATTAAATATAGCAATATAGTTGTGCGTTCAGGTGGGCAGCTCCATTTAAAATATGTGAATGAACCTGTGAAGCTGCAAGTAGAGAAGAACAGAGAATCTTCTTAATGAACCCACCTACCTTGTAGACAGTAATTTGTACACTGTATAGTTTTGTTAAGATTTTTTTTTAAAGCGCCCTCGTTTGTAAAGCTAATTTTTAGCAATTATAATGGAAATGTGTGTCATTTCCACTTTTAAAGTAAACAAGAATATTCCTTGTTTGGAAACTGGACTTGGGTTAAAACTCTCCAGTTTCTTAATTTATGTATTAAAACAAAACAAAAAGATCTGTCCATGTTAGGAGATATTTCGCTATGCTTGAAAAGCATAGGTTACTAATCCTTTTAAAAGAAATTGTAAATGGAGAAAAGTTATATTTTATGAAGGTTATTTTGTTGTATTTAGTATTGGAAAAGTTGGGTTTTGGAGCATTTCAGAATGTTGGAAGCACCACTGTCTTTTTTTATTAGTATATATGGCCTTTAGCAAAAGTTTTGTGATTGTTACATGATGGTATTTAAGAGTAGGTTCACAGAGCATTCAGGACAGACAGAAAACTAGAACAGTACTTATGTCTCACATAGCTGTGTCCTCAGGGAGCAGAAGTTTGGATTTGCAACTAGGAGCTTCATAAGGACTTATTGAATGAGATTGCACAAGGACATACTGAGCTTTGTCAGCAGAGTGTGTCCTGTACCTAAAAAAAAAACCCCTCTAAATTTTGTGTACTGTGTGAGATTGTGAAGGCTGCAGAGAGTTATTCCCATATTCAATGTACAGTATTCACTCTTAAAGAAATGAGTCTACAACATTGCTGGCAGTAATGCCTTAAGCATGACATTGAATATAGTTTACATGTTCCTGTCAAGGTCTTTTGTTAACATTTACCAGCTGCATGCTTCCTAGGTTCTTATTTTTATTGGGTTTCTAAAGAAAAATGCTAAAAAATAAATAAAATACAATGTAGACGAATCACGTTGAACAGCGAAAGCTCAAAATTGAATGTCCTACTCCATGCTGAAGGAGCTGAAACCTGCCTCCTTCATATTTGCACTTTCTGATAGTTCCCCTGTTTTTCTATTTCCTCAAAATTGTGTGGGTGTGTTGGAGCACCGCAGTTGGAGGATAACATGGACCACTGGGTTTGCCCTTTGACCCTGCACAATGACCTTTGCATCAGCCAAACTTATTGCCATGACAACTCTTGTACTGTTTCCATGCCACAGCTCTATTGGTCACATTTGTTAATAGTAAAGGGGACAAAGTAGGAGACGGTCAATTTATACATTTTTGTTGCAATTTTTTTTTCTTCAATGGTTGTAAGTAGTTTTTTTTATATATATAATAAAAGGGTTCACTAGTTATTACTCTTTAGGAATATCTGTGTGTTGCAATTCAAATGTATGTTGAATTTGTGAAAGGGGCTTCAGTGCCACTAGCAACCCTATATGATACCCCAAGCCTTTGATGCTTCTATTGCATGATACAGTTCCAGGACGAAAAAGCAAAGCAAACAGGTGGCCTAAATATATGGAAAGCAGCGTGAGCTAGTGACACTAAAGCCAGTCTCTTTGTATTACTGTATTTTTGACAGAATGGTTTTGAAAACTGTGCTACAGGGACTGATGTGGCAAATGTGTATCTATATGCAGAAGGACTTTTTTAAAAAAAAAAGAAGTATGGCTTATTATGCATTCTTCATAGAGGGCATTGAAGTTGCATGGACTAATAAAAGTTGATGCAAAATGAGAGAGAGAGAGACAAAAAAACCAGCAAAAATGTTTACCAAAAAAGAAAAAAAGAAAAAAAGTAAGAGAGAAAGAGAGAGAAAGAAAAACAAAAAACAAAAAAACAAAAAAACAAATGACCAGTGCCTGTTCAGTTTCACAGTCTCTGTTGAGTTCAGTTGTAAATATGTTTCAGATAACATTTACTTCAAAAAATAATTAAAAAAAACTACAACATTGTAGAATGTGAGGGGTAACTCCATCCCAGGTTTAGGCTTCTCAAAAGCTGCATTAGATTATGTCTTCATCAAGCTGTTAATTTGTGCTTATATCATATAGGACTTAGTGAACTGGGAAGAAGCGCCCCAATCTCAATGATATTTCTCTGAGAACAATTTTTGTAGGGCTGTGTGTTTCTTTAGATACATTTAGTACAACTGTAGGTGACAAGTAGTCAGTTATTGCTTGCTAGCTACACACCAGGGTTGATCCATTTTAAAACTTCTGGCATTTCCTCCCCTTCTCCACCTCTCCTCCCCAATGCCAGAGGCCCCAGATACTGATAGTTGTACTTCTGTTTTGTTTTTAAAGCATGCACAATCTTGGTGTAATGACATTTTACCCATAGGATGCATTTACACTCTGCGGACTTAACTTTTAGAACAGGGGCCTCAGGCAACCAGACCCTCTTCTGAGCCAAAAGGTTTGCAAGCTCTGGGTTTCTGGGAGGAGAGTTCTGCCTATTTGGAAAACAGTAGTTTTCTTTGGGGTACTTTTCTGTAGGTTACAAAAACTCGGCTGCCACAAGTTTTAAACTGGTGTAAATCAAGCTTGAGTTAATGTGATTTACTGTTATATCCAGCCTATACTGCTAGCAGCTGCTCATACTGCAGTCAAT
Organism: Anniella stebbinsi; assembly: GCA_029215795.1. NCBI lineage: Eukaryota > Metazoa > Chordata > Lepidosauria > Squamata > Anniellidae > Anniella > Anniella stebbinsi. The sequence goes on along the minus strand of JARDYH010000002.1, from coordinate 93,245,617 downwards.
TACTGGAAGCGGATATATTTCCTATGCAAAACTGTTTAAACAATAAAATGAGCTATGCTACAGCCCTCTGGCCACTTGTGTTTTCTTTTCTCTGCCTCTAAGAGTAATAATGGGTTGGTAATATTTTGGAAATTACCCTTAATCTCTGGCTTCTCAAGAGTACAACAATTTCTCATTCTTAGTGTTTAGCCATGCTCTGTGCATACATATATCCTGGTTTTCAATGAATAATTAAAATTGCAGGTTTAAAATAAAAATGCACAAAGTAATGGCTAAAATGAGCCAAATGTGTTTTCAAGATTCTACAGTAGAATCATTGAACATTAGAGTTGGAAGAGGCTTATAAGGCCATCGAGTCCAACCCCCTGCTTTTGGGTCCTTCATTTTCAGTATTTCTTTATGGGTTGGCCTTACACTACCTCTGATGATCAATCATCAAACCCTGTGGCATATTGCAACAATTAGGAACCTGACCTTCAACCACAGGGTTTGGTGATTGATCATCAGAGGTAGCTTTGCTTTCTCACTTCCTGTTTCATAGAAGCAATCTCATTGAAATCCTACCAATGACCAATTAAAACAGCTAAAATATAGTATACTAACATTTTAGCTCTCTTCTGGCTGACATAATCCTGGACCCTCAGAACTACTCCAAATAAGTCTTGCCATTAAAATATCTGAGGCTGCCACCACAATGCCTTGGACATTGACTATGGGGGAGAGTACTAGCTCTTTTGCAGCTCTGACACTGTTTGGTTGTATTTTTTATTAGAAGCGTTTTACATTTCTCATTTCTCACCACAAGATGTGGTGATGGTCACTAGCATAATAGCTACTTAATTTGATACATTCATGGAGGAACATCTATTAATTGCCACTAGCCATGATCACTAAATGAAGTTGCATGGCAATACTAGGAAAAGCAAAGGGTGGCTATTGACCGCACTGACCTACTTCTGAACCCCTAAAGTCACTTGACTGGCTGCTGCAGAACAGAATGTTCAAGGAGATGGACCTTCATCTGACTCGGCAATGCAATATCTATGTATGCCATGAATTATCAAACCAACTCCAAAATAGTTTAAAGCAAGCTCGAGCCATTAGTGCCCCTGCTTTTGTCAAAACGATTGTCTTAATCTGAAGAAGTTGAATAGAGGCCTCTGCAAATAGACTGAAGAGATAGGCATCCAATACCACAGTTAGTCCGCTCTAATTCACAACAGTAACTGATGAATATCAGCTCAGTCCAGTTTTTGAGAAAAGGATGTCAGCCGGTGAGCAAAGATTTAATCTGCCTCTGAATCTTTATAAAGCTGTGAAGTGGAGTCTGAAGCACAGCCTGGGCAGAAGCAGGAGCTGCACCATCTTCTCGCTCCTCCTCCCTTGCCCTTAGTTCAACCTTCATAATTGTTAATTTTTTTCTTGATGGGAAATTAGAAGTCTTTCTGAGCAACTCTTCTCCCCCCAATTTTCATATACATATTCTGAGGGGATATTCTGGCTATGTTCAGAAGTGGAGCTGAATTTCAAGTATACACAAAACTCATTGACTTTTCTTCTGGCTCCTCATTGCAACTGTTTGCCTGTTCATTTTTCCAGAATGCCCTGGAATGACACTATGTCGTAATGTAGTGCCATTCCATGGGGCATTCTGAGGGGAAATGGTGTCCCCGCCAGTGGTGGATGCCATTTCCAGAAGTAACCTCACACATCTATAAAGATAAACAGCTTCAGAGAAATAGGAAAATTAGGAAGGGGATTATTCGGTTCCTCCCTCCTGTTCAACTATATTCTGCTTTAAATCAACTTAACCTCTATTTTATAGGGAATTGGAAAAAAAACTAAATTGGCTCCTCCCTCCATCATATCTCATTGTTTCCTCATTCTGCAGAACAAAGGATGTTCTGAACAGTTTCCAAGATGATAGGGCAATAATTAAGGTAAGAGGGCACCTACATTTCCCAATGTTGAAGAGTTTTAGTTCAAGAGTAAGGACCTGATCAAAACGTTTATGGTGGCAATTCTGTGCTTGGATGTAAGCACCACTTAACTCAGTGGTCCTTATTTCTGAGTAAATATGCATAGGGTCAGGCTGCTGGTCTTATTAAAGTGAAGGAGAGATTTAAATACTTTTAAAAAACTTTTCCATAGAAATCATTAGGATTTTAAAAGTGCTTTATTTTGGCTAGTCATTTGTAACAAAATAAGGTTTGATAAAAAGCCTTCCTTAATGTAATAGTTCCATTTATAACTGTTTTCAGAAGTGCAGTCTGAAAACATCCATTTAGAGCAATTGATTCACTTCACCTTTTATGTCCCACCTTTAAATTAGCCACGCTTTGGAAATGTATATTTAAATCTTTGAGCTCCTAATGTTAACAAACGTAACTGAAGAAACAATTTATATTTTAATATCCTTATATATTTTACTGCGAGGCACCTGTGGTTAAACCAAACTGTTAATAGAGTTGTAAATTCCAGTTTTATTATAGAGCTGCAAGAGTGGCTCTATAGTTAAGATGAGAGCTTTTTTCTATGTTCACTTTTATGTAATGCTTTTTTAAAGTTCTATTTTAGGCCACTCCTGCACGTGCTTCTTTGAGGCTGTTTTCTTTGCAGGAGAAGTTTAAGACTCTTTTCACAATATGACACCAAATATTTTCAATTTATTCCTGAATATGTAATGCTTCTGTAAATGCTATATCGGATGCCAAAGTTTCAGTAGAATAGAGGGAGGCACCACCACAAAATGACAATTTTGGGTACCCCCACAAAATGGCTGTTATGAGAGGCATGGCTAGTCACAAATGACAACCTGCCCCAAAGACTGAGTACATGGCAGAAGCCATTTCTGAGACCCAACATGCTGAACGTCTACTTTGAACCCACCATTTTCAGTTCCATCAGGAGCCGAATTATCTCCCCACCATCCCCTGCCATCCAACACATTTCACCCCATCTCTTTCTCTCTTGATACATTGTCACACCCTGGGTGATCTGACTCATGGACTCTTACACACAGCCACCTTGGTGGCCACCAGACAGGTATCCGTGGGTGCCTGGCACCTACAGGCTCCACGACACCTAACCTGCACTTCTAACAGGGCTTTCCTGCCACACTCTCTGCAGCCTTCTGTGTCTGTCAAAAAGCTCTGTTGAGGATGAGGACAGGCTCTTGGGGGTGAGGGCTGCAGTGGTGAGGAGGAGCAAGAAAGCCCTGCTGTGTTAGTGGACTTCCAATAGCGTAATTCTGGATTCAAGCCAAAGAGTAGGGAGGCTCGAAAACACCGGACAATATGAAGAAGGGATGGGAAAAATCTAAAAGGGATGGGATGTGGACAAGGAGGGCCAGAGGGTGAAGGGTTTACTGTTGGTATTGTATTGGAAAATGGGGGGGGGGGATCTAATCATTGTAAACTGCCCAGAGAGCTTCAGCTATTGGGAAGTATAAAATGCAATAAATAAATAAACTGTTAATAACCCCCCACCACACACACATACACATTTTAGTACTAGCGAAAATGCCTAATCAATATTCATTTCTATAAACATTTTTTCAGATTCCATTGAATGGCTTGAGTTTTTTATTTCGATTTTTTACCTATCCCTGAATGTTCAGGCTGAATATGATACATTAATATCCAACATTAAAAGAGTCTGGTTTTTATACCCAACAGCTGAAGGCTTGCCGAAATAGATAGATCTTACCTCATTTTGAAGGCCAAACTATGCATTAGGGAGAAGCATGACCAGAGCCAATTTTCCATTGCTGCATTATCTTGGTGATGTGTGGCTGAAAATTCACATGGCTTGACATTAAGTTCTGTATTTCCTGATCCCCCTTAAGTGGCAGCGAAGGAGAGCAGGGGCAAAGAAACATGGAATATGACTATATTACATGACTTTCAATGGCAAGCTACTGATGAGATAAAGCAGGAGACTTGGGTTCACGGAAGCCACACAGAACACCACAACATGACGTTTGGTCTTGAGAAAATGTTCTCATAAGCATTATTAGACTTCTGAAGAAAAAGCATTTCACAGCTGAAGAGCAACAAACAAGAACTTTCCTAAGGGTCCTCACCATTATTTATGTCTACATGGATTATACTACGAAGACATCACTCCATTGACTATAGAGATCCATAAAAGGACACTGGGAAGGAGGCAGACACTAAAGTAAGTAGAGCACAATCTGTTTTCACAGCCTTAAAGACAACGGAAATCCAACTTGAATTAGGTTGCTATGAATGTTCACTCGTGCAACATTGAATGTAGCCCAATGATGGGAGGAAAGAACTTTGATAAGCCAAAATATGCAATGATCAAGTTGGCACATCAAAACTACCCATGGGTTACCTATGGTGTTCCTCAGTTGTTTGCCAACCCAACGTTTTAACACATGGTTTGTTGTTGGGTTAAAACTCTGGGTTGTTTTTCCTTCAGACATCACGGCAAACTACCAGGGTGTTCCTGAGTTGTTTAGCAAAGCAGAAGCAGGAAAGCGGTCAGGAGGCAGTATGCTCACTTGCACCTGCGTAGTCACAACTACCCATGGTTGAAACAACACATAGACAGTTGTGATTTGTGATCATGGCCAGTGGGCATTACATTGCCTGTTGTTGTGTTCAAGTCTAATTTTTGCCATAATTTCTGATTAACTGATTTGATATATAGGAGAAAATACATAAAATTTGTATCATTACTTTTAATCAGTAAATTAATAAGCTAAAGAATTAGTTAATTAATCGATGAAAGCCAATTTTAATCTGTGAGGGCAAATTTTAAAAGGTGGCTTTGTCATGTTTTGAAGTTATTTTGGTTCTGCTGTGTTTACATAGTAGTTAATTAGAAAAGATGGCTGGTCTTGTTTCTCTCTTTTTAGTTATATTTTTGTTCCGTTGTAATGATCTCACACTTATTTTAATGTCTCAAAAAGGCACCTATATTGAAATGTTGGTAATATGCAGATTTACTCAATTTATTAATAGGCTAAGAGGCAAATTATTAATCAATTTTTAAAAAATCTTTAAGTCATTTGACAGCCCCAGTAAAAATAAAGCCACCAATAAACGTTTTGCAACACTTTAGCCACAAGGTTCATGCTGCAGTCCGAAAGCTTTGGCTTTTAGTCTGGGCTTTTTGCCAATTCATATACTTTCTGGTTTTCCATAGCCTGAGGCCTCTCTTGGAGGGTAAGATTTAAAGTAGCTTGCCAGGCACTGAATCAAAGGAGCTACTTTGCTACGAAGTTAGAGAGTACTCTGAATTTGCCCATACCATAAAACGAGGAGCCCCCTTCTTTATTGTAGGGATTTATGCTCCCACCCCTTCAAACAAATTCCCAGGGTGTCTTACAAAATTTCAAAACAATAAAAGCAAGTTTTTAAAATGCATAAAAAACAGAAGAATCTATGAGTGTAAAATAAAGCACACAGACCACTATAAAATAGACCAAAAAGACCTGAGAAAATAAAAAGGGTATTCATCTGGCCCTGAAATGAAAGCAAAGTTGATGCCAGGCGATCCTCCTTGGGGGAGCATTCCACAGTTGGGGAGACAGCACCAAGGAAGCCCTTTCCCCACTCACTGTATCCCAACTTGGAGACGGAGCCGCTGATGAAGATCTTAGTGTACAGGAAGGCACATGTGGAGAGAGGTGATCCTTGAAAGAACCACAGGAATTTGACCACATTAGTAAGTGCTATTTAACAAGGAGGTCATACAAAATAGTCAATGGTGAGGTCAAACTAGGATAAAATAGGAAGGCCAAGGACTTAAGACAATGTATGAAAAATGCCCTTTTAACTGACTAGCATTCTAGCCTCAGTTTCCCGCTAGTATAACTATGAACATGAAGGATCTTAATAAAAGGTGGGATGATGAATTTTCAGTTCCCCTGCTTTTAGTTCCCTACACGTGTGATTCTGAGGGTTCTAAGTCAAAGAAGGTAAAATCAGTACAGTGTATTCAATTGACTTTTGCCAAGAGGCTTTTCAGTATATGAGTTGGCCAGAACATAGGTGGAGTAGAAGGAGCCACATGCTGTGTCAAGGTAAATCGATAAATACGGAGGTGTGTGTGTGTGCGCGCGTGCATGCGTGTGTTCTTACACAGACATACACTACTAAATAAAGCTTGCATTTTACAAACAGATACACACTACTACCTTCTACTGGAAGTTCCTCCTCCCCAAATTATAGTCTGATTGAAGAGGCAACAGAACTCTTTTTGCCCATCGTTCCAACCCACCGCAGCTTGATAATGGGCAAAATAGACATTACTTTAAATCTCTGTATAGCAGCAGTTTATTTTCTATTCTATTCTTTTTCATTTTCACTCTACAGTGGGTGAAGTGTTGGGCCAATCTGGATCTTAAAAGCCCTCCCTACCTCTTGTGCTAAGGACCCACTCTGTATTGGGGTTCCTGTATCTACTCTAGAGTAAAAATGGGGGAGATGTAGATGCTAGATACAGATCTAGAACTCCATCACACCAGCGGTTTAATGCACTATTGCCATGCCTGGTAACTGGTTTTGCAGCATGGGACTCACATGATGTCGTCCCTGTCCTGCACCCATTTTGCCTCTTTTCCTTTGTTTTGCATCTTATTTTGGTGTGGGGAAAGTCTGTATTATTTTCCTGAAGCGACTTCAATGCACCCTTAAGCCTCCGTCTAGTGCTGTTCCTTCACTTTTTCCTTTGTTGGGGGCATGTGCCTTGAATGGAGTCTTGCTGACGGAAGGGGAAAAGGGAGGGCAGGGCAGTTCTCCAGCACGCCTCCATGTCAAATGTTCGAATGAGTAAACAGGCATAGAATTGAATTTTAATAGTGTGGTCACTCAGAAGTTTTTTTGTAAAATCTAAAACAGCAAAGTGGAAAGAAGTGCTCTGCAACCCTATGCTTACTTCTGAGGTCTTCTGTCAGTCTCTCTCTGTTCAATGGGGTTTACTCAAAAGTAAGCCTGCATCGGATTTTAGTATGACTTGGACATAAATGCAGTTGAAATCAATGGGATTTACTCTGGGGTGAGGTAACCAGCAGATCTCTATTTTATGAACTGGAGATGTACAGCTTCTCATGATCAAAGGAAAGGAAAATCGATCCTTCACAAATGCAAACATGTGGAAGATTGTACTGGTGAAATATCAGGAAAAGGTTTTAAAGGGGGAAATTAAAAAAATCTTTAAAAATCAAGGGATGAACAGATCTGCTTCAAATTTGGCATGCCAAAAGCTCTCCTGAAGTTCTATCACCTTGCCAAGTTTCATCTCTTTATCTATAAAAATTACACAGATGTAAGCATTTTTGTACATTCTAATCGGAGTTCCAATGAACGAGGGGGGAAGGCTTCCACGTCCATCACAATGTCCATCAACGACAAGAACCAATGAACTGGGATGAGAGGAGAAGGGGTGGGGGCAGGTGCAATAGTAGTGGGAGAGCAAAAAGAGTTCACCGGTATAACTATGATCATGAAAGGAAAGAGACCCTGCAGCGCTTCTGAAATGGAGGTAAAAAATGTGGAGGCAAACCAGAGGGGAAAAATAGGTGTGATGGAGCCCTTAAAGTAATGTCTGTTTTGGCCTTTACTCTGTGCTCGAATATTGGCCTCTGTTATGAGGTAAATATTATTTATTTCATTTATTTATTTACAATACTTGTATACTGCTCCACACCCAAACAATTTAGGAGCAGTGAGCAGCAGATAGAATAAAAGAATAGAAACATGTTAAAAGAAATACTATTTTTTAAAAGAAACAAGGTTCTGATAAAACTGAGTTCACTCAAGGAAGGCTTCCTGAAATAAATGTTTTCAAGATGCTCCAGAAGCAACACAATGTTGGCACCTGCCTGACCTCCAAAGCCAGGGAATTCCATAGGAAGGGGGCTACCACACTGGAGCCTGTTCTCATGGTGAACTCCAATCAGGCCATAGGTCCAGGAAGATGCCTCAGGTTTTGACCATTAGATTAAAAAATCCAATGTTTAGGCTTTGTACTATGCATAACTATGCCTTGGACTAGGTACATATCAAATTCTAGCTTTCTCAATGGCCAATTTGGGGGATAATTGGGGGGATACTTGTTTAGAGGGATACTTGTGTAGAAGGAGAAAGTACATACATTCCTTAGTAATCACATATATTAGTAGATTTCCTTAGTAATTACAGTCACTTAAGCACATGTGGGAATAGCCTAACTATTTGGGGATATACTTTGAGTCCCATGTTTGAGGGCAGAAATGTACAAATGGGCTGTGTTCAGAATCTTGGGGTGGTTCTACAATTACATGTCTGTGAAATTTCAAGGTTCCAGCTTATTAAGAAGTACCTTAACAATTTCCCTATCTCTGTGAATCAGCCAGTGAGTCAGTGGGTTGAGTGTACACAGGTCTTTCTTCTTTCTCTTTCTCTCTCTCCCTCTCTCTCTCTCTCTCTCTCTCTCTCTCTCTCTCTCTCACACACACACACACACACACCATGAGGGAAGGCCCCTTCTGTTTCTGTCTGTCCTTATCTCTTCCAACAATTCTGTTTTCTGCCAACTGCTCTCTTTCTCCCTGCTTATCCTTCTTTCTACCCATCCTTTTGTGCCTGGCTTTATTCTCTGTCTCTGTCTCTGTCTCTCTCTCTCTCTCTCTCTCTCTCTCACACACACACACACACACACACACCAAGAAATGCCGTGCTTTGAGCCAGGAATCCTGTTGTGAGTTTTCAGGTCTTAACAACATGTGTGTTTTATACTGATTGCCTGAATGTGGACGGAACAGCTCAGGGGAGATCACTATGGTTTCTGCTTGCCATGCTGATACTGCATAGTAAAACAATGGGCTCCATTGATTGTATTTAGTGGCATTGCAGGCTGCCAAACCCTATTGCACATTACTGTGGGCAAGCAAGCAAGGAAACTTAATGCACAACAGGACTAGGGCAGGGATAAAAAGAATTAGATTGCCTCAGTGCTGAGGCAATCTGCCAGCTGCAGCATTATGGAGCTGGAGCTCTACCAGTTGTACCTAAGTCATATTCAAAAATGTACAGATCATAATCAGCACTGGATTAAAGGACATCGGGGCTCGTTGCTGAACCATGTTTGGGGCCCTCAGTTCTCTGATCCACATACGAATTGCCTCCTGGAGTCTGCACTTACAAAGCAATCATATACACACACACGGGAGAATCGCTTCCCTTGGATGTTGAAACCTGCAAAGAAGCATATCATACTGATCAGGTTACTGAAATTTTAAAATTCATGGCTGAAAATATAGTCAATGGTCCCCTGCCATGGGGTGTGGAATTGGGGATTTATTTTTTTAAGGGGATTTATTTTTTTAAGCAGGCATGATTGTACCACTGTGCACAAAGTTTTCTGTCAGCATCAATGGAGAGACAAAAGCATCTAGCGTAAGGCCTTTTGACAGTGCACAGAGAATTCCTTTTTTTCTTTTTTACTTATTGCAGCAGGACCTCAGTTCGGCTGGATTCCTCCTGTAGCATGATTACGCAGAGCTGTTAAAAATAATTGCATATATTAAATGCTTAACTATTAGTTGGTATTCTGAAGACAAAAAAAAAGTCAACTGGAGGAGATCATTGAAAGCATTTTTTTTGTATGTTTAATTTGGTGCACCCCAAAACCATTTGATGCATACATTTCTCAGTGCGGCTAAATTGAAACCCAATGTAGGACTGATCAATGAAAACCAATGTTTGTGTGCGCAAGTTCATAACTAAGCCAACACTCGCGTCATTCATAAAATAGGGGAAGAGCAGGGATGGTGCCAAGGGGGGGGGGCTTTGATGGCAATGTGATGTCAAGACCCAGTTCTCACAAGAGGAAAGTACTGCGACTTGAAGAATTGAACAATTAAGGTTTTGTTTTTTTTTCCAGTTGCAAACAAGCTCAGCTGAATATGCTTAACCAGTCATTTTCAACTGAAATCACAATGCTGTTTTGGATTTGAGATGAAAATAAATAAAGAAATAACTGAGAACATGTTCGTAGTTTGTGTCCCCTTCCTTCCTATCCATCATCTCCATCAGAAAACAAACATGTTTTACGAAGGTTGACACTTTAGCTTCTGACTAGTTAGTGGATGGCCATTGATAAAACAACTTCTTTTTCCACATCAAATTTCAAGACATCTGCTGTCACCAAAAAATTTTTTTTGGGGGGGGGGGGAATGGCATTAATCCTGTGGTATTCTTAAAAAAGAAACAGCATGATATGGCTTGCATGAAAATTTAAACTTTTATCCAAAGTTATTCCAGACAAAATTCTGAGGAAACGACATCCATTAGAATGTCGAGATCAGCGATGGAAAGGTGAAATCAAGAACGGGTACATGGCAAGGGCTTTCAATGCATGGAAAAGCAGACAAAATCTAGTAAATTCAAAGTAGTATACATTTACTTTTTGGGAAGCCAAATAAACTGACTGCACACATAAGGATGGCAGAACACACACATATAGAACGCCTATTATTCTTGTTGGTGTTATAGTTTTGCTCCCAAGTGTCCACTTTGTGTAATAGAGAAGCTTTGCATCGCCTTAACAACGACAGTAACCCAATAAAATAGCCACAGACCAAGGGCCAATTATCATGCTAGAGACTGCTTGAAGTGGCCTCGGCATAAGAGCTACCATCGCCAGTCAACTTATTGTAATTCCATATCACATGGAGTCTGTCTATGCCAGTGGCAGATCCCACCAGGTGTATCTATTTTTTTTAGTGAGTGCCAGGATTAGTTAGAGATGGGGCTTAGAATAAAAGTAACATTTTAGAAAAAAAACTCATTTCCCCCAGTACATTTGTGCATATTTTATTTACTTCGTGTTTTTGACAAATATCCCAAACAGTGCACAGCACCAATATAAAAACATCATCATCATCATCATCATCGTCATCATCATATAACTAAAATACTGTATAAGCAAATATAATAGTCATCTGCAATAACTATGTTTTTACTAATTTTCTAAAATTGAAAAGTAAAACATGCCTGGGAGGGAAGGGAGTTTATTTACTATTTATTTCATTTCATTACATTTATATTCTGCCTTCTTTTATCTTGAAAAAAACCCAAAGCAGTGTGTATAATCCTTCTCTCCATTTTATCCTCACACCAACAACCCTGTTAGGTAGGTTGGGCTGAGAGTCTGTGACTGGCCCAAAGTCACCCAGTGAGCTCCATTGCAAGGCACTGTCACTGAAAATGCCCTGCATGAGTATGCTGCAGACTAAACCTCATGAAACAATGGCACCTGGAGCGGGGGACGTTTCAGGATGTGCCATGAAAGAGGGAGAGTGAAAACAAGAGGTATGTGTACATTTTTCATTGCACTGTAAATCAGTCAGAAAAAAATATTTTGCTGTTCAGGTGCCATATGTTTCTCCTGTTCAAGATATCAAAAGTTTCAGCAAAATTAGGACTGATTCACATGTGATTATACATCATGTGCTACATTATCATCTGATGGTGAGTGACCTCCATTGTGTTTGAGGTGATGCTAGGAGAGATCAAAGGTTTGTATGTGGAATTGATTAGGCTGACCATCTGAAAAGGAGGACAGGGCTCATGTAACTTTAACAGTTGTAGAGAAAAGGGAATTTCAGCCAGTGTCATTTGTATGCAATTAGTTCCTGGTGAAATTCCCTCTTCATCTTTTGTATATGGTCACTCCAGTATAGTGCCTGCAACTTTAACTGTTGTGATGAAGAGGGAATTTCACCAGGAACTAATTGCATACAAATGACACCTGCTGAAATTCCCTTTTCTCTACAACTGTTAAAGTTACACGAGTCCTGTCCTCCTTTTCAGATGGTTAGCCTAGTATTGATTCTGCGACTCTCAGACATGAATTATAACTTCATGCTGCAGTCCTTGAGTTTGCATGATCAATATGCATATGAGGAACTAGGAGGAGATAGATCAGCTGAGCCAATTAAGAATCAGATACCAATGCAACTGGTGAATCAGGGGCAGCAAGTATATATAAGCCTTTGCTGTCTTAAAAGCTCTCATGAGCTACCTTGTTCAAGACAGAACCAAGGCCTGAACTGCACAATAACCAGGATATGGTAGATCAGGTGAGTTTGCTTGGGTATTATTATTATTATTATTATTATTATTATTATTAATTATTTCTATACAGCCCAGTAGTCATAGCTCTCTGAGTGCAGATGCAGCATTTCTTTGAGCAGCCCTATGAAGAACCCACCACGAAGTTTCACACAAGTGGCATTCTACAATGAGCAGCCTAACATGTGAAGAAGGAACTCATAGATTGCCTGCATTTCACATTCTTGGAGCAGAGTGAAACTAGAAGTTCCTGCTTACTGAAGCTGACGTGCAGTGTTCCTTAAGTTCCCTAATTATTCTCCTCCTCCTCCTCCTCCTCCTCCTCCTCCTCCTCCTCCTCCTCCTCCTCCATAACAACATACAAGCTGGCTCTTAGCGTAGGCTTGTTAGCTATACATGGGCCCCAACCATGATTGAGAATAGTTTCTGGTTCACAGATTTTAATGGCTAGATAAATGAAACCCAGAATAAGCCAAACAGGAGCTGTCTTTGAAGTGTGCTACTCTGCAAGAAAGGAATGTATAGGCACCAGCCCTCCTCCTCCTCCTCCTTACTTCGATAAAAAAATAAGACAGCTTTAATGCCAAACAGCCTGAAAGTAAAGAAACTTTCAATAGTGTTCTCCAGCATAACCAAATGTTACCTGGTTGTTACTGAAGAGCATAAGGCACTTGATAACAACTGCTATCTCCCTGTGTGTTTCAAGTGAAAATGTTGGGTTAAATGTAGATGTTTCAAGTGAGATCATAATCTTGGCTCTTTCTTTCTTTTTCTTGCAAGCATAAATGTTTTCCATACAACGTTTTTCAAATAATAAATAAACTCTGTGTTTAGGGCAGCGTTCATAGGTTTCCACTAATGCCAGGCAACTGAGGGAGAGAAAGAAAAGGCAAACAAGGATGAATATGAGCCAGTGCAGTTGCATGTCCTTATGCTCAGTTGAATCTCTCAGCACGAAGGGATTAAACCAAAGGTTTCCTTGATTTGAAGAAAGAGAGAGGTGGCACCATGTCCTTGAGTGAGTTCCCATGCCGGGGAGAACAGGTGGAATATTATTTTAAAAGTCAAGAGGTGGAGAAGCTATTGTAAGCCCAGGCCAGAGTATGCTTGGATATGAAGGCAGAAAGAGAGATGAGGCCAGTATCAAGGGTAGGCATAGTTGGGCACCTGATGACAGCCCACACCACAGCAGGGCTCCTCTGATAATAGTCCCCTGGACTTGCTCCTTCTCCTTACCATTGCAACCAGCTGGTTCACCCACCTCTCACTCTGGCCCACACAGCAACAGTGGTGGTGAGAAGGAGGAGCAGTAGAGACCATTGTCTACTTGTTCATTGGCTCTTTGCCTGTCAAGCAAACAAGTGGGAGCAATTATGAGAGAGGAGGAGGAGGAGGAACAGTACCTGGTGACAGTGCTGGTGAATCGGTAGAGTTACGAAGGAAGAGGGCCCATTGAGGGTCATCTTGCCCAAGGGCCTTCAATGGCCTGGAGCCGGCACCACGTGAAGCAAAAGCAAAGCACTCAACATGGGGCAGAAAACCGCACTCTTGCCATTCAGAGACTATGGGCAGAGCGAGCCAGGTACCTTCTAGCATGGGATTGGCCCTGGATGGTCTTTGGGCTCCTGTGGTTCAGTGTGGCTATTTTGCCATGATTTCGGAGCAATTGGAACAGGAGAGGGGAAATGTGCAGATGAAGAGAAGTGAGCAAATGACTTCTTTGTCTGTGTCCATTATCTAGCATTGGGAAAGTTCATTGGGGCAGGGGCTATCCTGGTGCATTGCTGTGTCCCAACATGATGTCTAGTTTACTGAACCTGGTGCCTCCACTGGCGCTTCCAGATGTAACTTTAATAGATACTGTAACTGGGAATGTCTGCTCAAATGGCCCTAAAAAGTGGTGTCTATGAGACAGACAACCTGAGAGCCTTGCAGAGAGGAAATTGACCCTGATTATTTGAATACAGAGCAATGTTTGTAACATCTGGAAGTCTACAGTAAAAACAAGACTTTCCTAGCCCCCTCCCCCCAATGTGGATGATGTTTATTGCTCAAACGTTGTACTGTAAAGGGAGTTTCTCTATGTGAATCCAGCTATTGCAATATTTGTTTGGGATAGTAGCATGATTCTGAGGAAATCAGACTGGCTCCCAGACTTGGGACATGGAAACGTTCGTTTTGCAAGTTTCACAGCAGGAGATGGCAGGACCAAATTATAAATGCCCATCCCAGCACATCACCATGTGAATGTGTCTGTTCCAGTGAGAATCCAGCATTGTCAATTTGGTCCTGGAATTCTCAACTGGTTCCCTAAATTCTGGTTCCATTAAGGTTAGGCAGTCACTGGGACAATACAGTGTATGAAGGAAATTTTTTTAAGGCAGGCTTCTGTGATCTGGTGCTCTCCAGGTGTTGTAGTCTAATGCATCTGGAGGGCACTAGGTTGGAGAAGTGTGGATTTTAAGGTCTTTTGGAAGGACATGGCCCATTATAAATGTGGAATGCCTGAATAACTTGCTAGGATCAGGATCCTCACAATGGAATTGCCACACAGCTGGAGGAACTGGCCGTATTCATTTTTCCCACTGTTAGATCTCTTTGAGACCTGGAGTAGTGGTGGTGGTAAGAAATCTATGAATAGAATTTTATTTAGGAAAGTTGGGGTGAGGAGATTCACATCTGCTTCCCAGATTGGACTTGCATGAAGTAATACTTTCATAAATGGATGAAAACAAAAGCCACTCCTTATATGAAATTCAGTATGTCCATGACTTCAGGTGCCTAAGCTGACGGATGGGTATCCAGCTGACAATGGTGGCCTGCAGACTGTCAGCCAGGTTGGACCTAGCAGTCTGCTTAAAGGTGGGGGTCTGTATATAGTCTGTAAGACAAGGACTGGCAATGGGAGGGCAGGTTCAGGAATTAGGAAAAAGAGGTGGAGGAGGGCAGGTTGGATTGTCCTGGCTCACTGACAGAATGGTCCAGATTAGAACACATGTATATGAGGCATGGCCATCTTTGGCATGCAAGGACTATGTGCCATCCTTGCTTGCACAATTCTGTCCTCCTTCACAGGTCACTGCTACCCAGAGGAAGAAGGAGAGTGAGCAGAACTCAATCTGTGCTGGACAGGCTGTAGCCTAGATAGAGGCTCCAGGTGAAACATACTAGAGTACATCAGTGTATTCTGATGCCAGGTCTAGTGCAAAGGGGGAGAGGTATGGCACCTATTAACTCCACCAACTTCTGTCCCATATTTTGGGTGGAAAGTGTAATTGAGTGGATATTTGCCTCCAGATGTGTGTATGGGAAGCAACTGCCTTGATTTTCTTATTGTGGCAGCTATCCATGTACAGCTTGGTTCACACTTGTGCACTCCCATATTATCCCGGCCATGCATGTAGTGCTCTTCAGCAACACAGGATGTGCACTGTCTCCATGGAGTGCATGATCTTAGTCTGAGACTGATACACATTTTGAGTTGTAAAAAGAACATGAGAAGAGCCTTGCTGGGATGTAACTGGAGATTCATCTAGTCCAGCCTCCAGTTTCACATAGTCGCCAACCAGATGCTCTCCAGCAGAACACAAAGCCATGAGGTTGGATCCAGGATCTGTTTTTGGATGGAGGGACTCCACCCATGGAAGGTGCCTCTACTCAAGTTTTGGAGATCCACTCCCCCTCCTGCACCCCATTTAGCATGGTCCCCTGATCTTCTGTGTAGCTGTGGGGTCTGCCTTGGAAGTTCACTTCCACCAGCCCATTTGCATGCACCTGAATCTGGATCCAACCCATTAACTTTTCTTTCCTTGTTATATATTGTTTCTGAACACAGAGGTATTCTACCTAACTCTCACAGATAATAGGCTGGTGGGCACTAGCATTCTGCCATCCCAATAGGTGCACATGGGATTTACCAGAAGCACTGGCCTATGCACATAGGGACCAGAGTTGAACCAACATGCCTGCAGAATGGGTTCTGGAGCAACTGGCTAATGTACGAAACATCAGTAGACTAGTCAACTTTCACACTGAGACATCACTTAGAATAGCTGTCACTACTTTACCATGTGTTTAACTCTACATAGGCAAGAACAAACATGAGATGGACTGCTATGGAATGTAAGTATTCCTTTTTATTAATGAACATGGGTCAAAGAAAGGAAAAACGGGTTCTCAGGATGCATTTTTTTTTTTTATTTTCACAAAGCCCAACGTGTTTTGGCCTTTACTTATTTCATAGGCTTTCCTCAGAGAGTTGTTAGAAGACAGTGTCTGCAGAAATTCTTCTAGCAAAATAATTGTTTCCTGTAATCATCTATGGCGATTCAGCTCTTTGACTTAAGGACAAACTGAAACGCATCGGGCTTTGTGAAAATAAACATTTTGCATCCTGAGAACCCGTTTCTCCTTTTTCTGACCTGTGTTGGATGCTCTCCTCCCTTTGTTTTTGGTTTTTATTAATTAACATGGCAGGGGAAAGTCTTCAACCTCACTATCTCCCCTTCTGATATTATTTAAGGAACATAGAAAACAAGCAGGTTGCAATCCATCTGGTATTACATTAGATTCACTGAGAAACCCAGAGCAAAATAGTTTTAAACAAGGACAAAAACATGCTCAAAAAGAGAACATGATATGAGGATAACAGGGGTATATGAAAGGAAAGAAGAATAGCATAACATAAGGCACAGCTGTTGTGAAAAAGACAAATTTCATGTTGGGCATAATTAGGAAAGGCATCGAAAGTAAAATTGCCAGTCTTATACTGCTTTTATACAAATCTATGGTACAACCACACTTGGAATACTGTGTGCAGTTCTGGTTGCTGCACCTAGAAAGGGATAATGTAGAGCTGAAAAGGTGAAGAAAAGGGCACCCAAAATGATCAAGAGGCTGGAGCAACTCCCCAGTGAGGAAAGGTCACTTTTGGGACCGTTTAGCTTAGAAAAAAGGCAAGTCAAGAGAGGTGTACAAAATAATGCATGGTATAGAAAAAGTGGATAGGGAGACATAGAATCATAGAAGAATTAGAAGGGGCCTATAGGGCCATTGAGTCCAATCCCCTGCTCAATGCAGGAATCTACCTTAAAATATACCTGACAGATGGCTGTCTAGCAGCCTCTTGATTGCCTCTAATGCAGGAGAGTCCACAACCTCCCTAGGTAATTGGTTTCATTGTTGTACTGCTGTAACAGTCAGTTTTTCCTGATGTCCAGCCAGAATCTGGCTTCCTGTAACTTGAGCCTATTATTCTGTGTCCTGTGCTCTGGGATGATCGAGAAGAGATCCTGGCCCTCATCTGTGTGACAATCTTTCAAATATTTGAAGAGTGCTATCATGTCTCCCCTCAGTCATTTTTCTCTCTATTTCATAAAGCTAATTGGTGGGATATTCAGGACAAATAGAAGGAACTCCTTCTTCACACAATGCATAGCTAAACTATGGAATTCACTACCACAAATTGTATTGATGGCCACCAAATTAGATGGCTTTAAAAGGGGATTAGACAAATTCCTGGAGGATAAGGCTATCAATGGCTACAAGTCATGATGGTGATATACTACCTTTAGTAACAGAGGCAGTACACTTCCAAATTCCAGTTTCTGGAGAACATGAGCAGGTGAGTGTTATTGCATTCATGTCCTACCTGCGGGTTACTCATAGGCTGCTGGTTGGCTACTTCTTGAAAAAGAATGCTGGACTAGCTGGACCTTTGGTCTGATCCACCATTCCTGTTCTTATGTTCTTATGCATTCTCATAAACATATTGCCCTACTTTGACATTTGAAACCTAAAGAAGAGTGTGTGTGTGTGTGTGTTGTGTTTCACCAGATGTCTTCAACGCAGCATGTGAAAGTGCAATAAAAATAAATAACTATAAGAAAAAGAAGTAGATGAAGAAGAGGTAAAAGTAAAAGCAAATACAACCATAGAGCTAGCCATTGCAAGCTCAAATAAAGGCTGCTAAAAAGAATCTCAGTTATTATTAACAGCTATTTAAGGCATGAGGGAACAGGACTGACTTTGGTTGGCACCAAAAAGATTGGGGGGAAAAGAACCAAACATATGTATCATGGGAGAGAATTGTGTAATTTGAGTGCCACAACCAAAAATATCCTCTCTTCACCAATACATGCACTTAATTTCAAAGGGTGGGGTACAAGTACAGGACTTCGAAACAAATTGGAGACCAGCAAAGAGCCTTTAACTTTGGAATGATATGTCCTGGTGATTAGACCCAGTCAGCAGTTGGGTCATTGCATTCTGCACTAGCTGAATTTTCCAAATCATCTGTTTCCAAGAAAGGATGCAACTCGCACACCAACCAAAGTTGTTGGAAGGAGCTATAAGGAACAGATGCCCTCTCCACATTCATCAGTAATGCAGGATCTTAAACCCACCTGAGCTCCAGATCTGGTCCTCAACTGGGTCCCTTTCTACACCAGAGAGTGCAACCCCATCCGTAATCCCTGTTTTGATAAGCCATTCATCAACAGAACCTTTTCCCACTGAATTGCGCTTCAGTTTATTTACCCCCAGCCACCCCATTGCTGATTCTAAGCACCTACTCAGGACATCCATAACTACACCTGGATCTGATGAAAAGGATTGATAGACCTGTGTGTCATCTGTATATTGATGGCTCCAAACTCCAAAGCTTTGAAAGATCTCTTAGCTGTCAGTCCATAGAAGTGACTAATGCAATTCTAGGCTGGTGTAATTCCAGCCTTTTCCACCAAAACTGGTACTTGAATTCCAACAGGTGTTCACCATATTATATAGACCAAAAAGACACTCCAAGATTTAAAGTAGGAGGATATTGCAGCCAAACAGCATTTCAAATGGGTGCAGAAACATACAACTAAACATTTAGGTGGAAGTAACTCCTGTTGATGTCAGTAGGACATGCTTCCAAATAAATCAGTCTGGATTACCTTCTGTTGATTTTTAAAAAAACACTAGCTGGGAACTAGAAAAAGGAAAGTTTAAATTCAGAAGAATCCCATGGGGAATGGGGGGAGTTATCTTCTTCAGAAAACACCAAACTGAATAGGAATAAAATCAAAAGTTTAGTTTTCAGTGGTTGTTTGTATCTCTTCTAGAGCAATGATTGTTTATAAGATGTTTCAAAAATATCTTTGGGTATAGAAAACATGGCTGCACTTTGGTCAAGAGGCGTATCAAACAAACGTACTGTTAAAAATAACCAGGTCCATCCATCATAGCTTCAATCTTGCTCCATTAGCACTAATGGAAAGGTTTGCTATTGACTTTAATTGAAGCAGGATTGTACCCTTTGCCCACAGCTTCTGAAGCCTTGAGAAAATTTGTAGAAACAACTTAGAAATAAGAACAATACAGGTTGAACGTATTGCAAGCAATTATTAAATACAACAGGTTTTTGTTTTAGTTTTTTATGCTATCTCAATTTACTGATTGCAGAGCAAATAATATCCCAAAGATTTACAGGATGTCGTTACCTTTGCAAACAGAGCAATTTTAAGCACTTAAGAGGGAAATCTTGCTGTTGTATTAATTGCCTGCAATGAAAACACAGCACTTATTCAGGATGTTTGAATAGCTCTTTTTGAATCATAGGTCTGAATCAACAGTTATTAAACTAAGAAGCTAAATGCAGTTTGTTTGTATCTGATAGCAAATGTGGCATAAACAGACACATTAAACCAAACCAATATATGAGAAAATAATAATAATAATAATAATAATAATAATAATAATAATAACAATAAGTTGCTCCCATTAAACACTTTCAAAAATCATTTGGGTTGAAATAAACTGTATGTGCTGAATGTGTGAATGATTCTGTGAAATGAAAACAATACAGAACAACTGAATGGGTGCGTGAGATAAACTTACTGCTCCACGGTGATCATTATCACTCCAGCATTTATCAACTTGGTGCAGCCAGAGAACACATCTGGTTTTAATAGACATGTAGAATTTTTGGCTCTTCCTTCGTCCTACATACTTTCCTTCCTCTTTATCAGTGCCTTTTGTCAGTGATTTGATGAAGTTAAAATATTCCCCACCTGATTCTACTAAGGAACATCACAGCTTTCCTATAGTATTTGAAGCATGTTTAAATGGAGCTGCTATTGGTCACCCAAAGAATTAAATGGGCAATGGGAATGCATTTGATTTCTCATGAAAGCCTTTACCCTACAACCCCCACAAATAAACAAATCCCTCACTAATGTAATGCATTTTTTAAAAAGTGGCCCTGATGACAGGGCGCTGCAGGTAAAATCCTGCAAGACGAGATGAAAATGGAGTCCATTCCTAAAATGAGCTTGCAGGGGCTCTGTAGTTAACCTCCAGGGATGCATGGTGATGTTACAAGCCCACCTTCAAGTCCATCTGACGTGGCTTGGCACAGCTGGTAATGTATATTCAGAGAAAGGCAGGAGCCAAGTGAAGATGGAGATTGAATTCACACCTCATCACATCCCATATAATGGGTGATGTTTCAAGGTCAGTGTTTTAGGTGAATGAATGGAACAGCATTTGGCAAAGGGCCCCGTGCTTGCTTTGCCATTCACTCTGAGTGCAGCTGCTGCCTCCAGGCCTTTGCAGTTGCTTTTTTAATCACTAAGATGCAAGACTACTACTAAAAAGGGGAAAAAAAGAAAATATCCATATGTTAAAGTTACTTTTTAATCTTCCAGATTGGTCTTTTGTTCATGTTGGTATTGATTGATCCTAAAGTTAACCAGCTTGGTGGCCTGCACCAACTTTGGAAATATTAATGAAGAGAAAAGTGTGCAGCTACCCAGACAGAAGGAATACATCTGATAAACAAGAGGGCTAAAGGATACGTGCTTCTCCTGATGTGGCTGAATTCCCAATTAGCAAAGAGATGGTGGTTGCAGCAATGGCCGGAGGGCCATTTAAACAAGAATGCCCGGGGCAACCATGAAAATACGCAATGTATTAAGAAAGGCTAACTATAAAATAACCAATGTCCAATCGGTTATGCACATTTTTATTATTATTATTATTATTATTATTATTCCATCATTCTGCCGATAACCAAACAAAATGGGGTAGAGTGCCACTGAACATCTTTCCCCTTGTGGTTTGGCTCTCAGTGCCACTGAAAGGAGGCAGCGCTATACTCAGTTGCGTTATGCTTTGCATTCCAGTTCAGATGCTGGAGTCCAAATGCCTTTCAATGCCCACCTCCATGAAGACAGCTCTTCTCTTTGTGGTTGTCTACATAATCGACATTAACATGTCATTTAGACTGGGTGTGCGTGATGATCTCGCTTCTGAACTTAAGAAAAATGGCATCTTTGGCTATACAACTTGATGCTTGGCCCATTGCATTTGATATAAGTCAAAAGGCAGCCTGGGAAACCAGTGGAAGCAAACTGATCTGGGTATGTAGATAGTAAAAGTTCGTTCTGAAGATGGTTGAGTTGAGTTTTATGACTAGCTACTTCTACAACCAGTGCAATCTCCTTTTTTGCGCACAGTCAGTCCAGCGACCACAGGAATTCAAAAGGCCCATTCTGTCTTCTTGACTATCGCAAGGTTGTACCCTGGTGACACAGCTGATAAATCTAGGGAAAATTTAGAATGGTTTTGTACTATGCAGAAATCCAGGTTTTCACTGCTCAGATAGCCTGCCACCTCTACTTGCTGCTCTACAACCAGTCCTTGGAGTTTAAAAGTATTTTGGAGAGCCATTGTGCAGAAATGTTTTAAAGAGGACTAGGTTATCATGCCAGCCCTGGGATATTTTATGAAACTGAAAGGTGCTTAAAGAGCCTTTGGGGAGAGGACACTGGGGCACCTTCTGAAAAGGAAACTCACAAAAAGGTGGGCACATCTCACAAGTAATGT
The DNA here is from genome assembly GCA_029215795.1 of Anniella stebbinsi. NCBI lineage: Eukaryota > Metazoa > Chordata > Lepidosauria > Squamata > Anniellidae > Anniella > Anniella stebbinsi. Next base: position 93,223,658 of record JARDYH010000002.1, on the reverse strand, counting down.
GCATGTATATGCCCTCTCGATTGGTGCCAGAAACATATCCAAGATTATTTTCAAGGAATCTATTTTGTTTTATAACTTGTTTGTCAGGTTGTATTGACAGCCAAAATAAAATGTTAATAAATCATGGTATCGATATAGCACTTTTTGTATGTGCTCAAAGCCATGTGTATAAATGATCTCCTACAATTTTGTAAGGTAATCTATTATTAGTAGTATTAGTATTAGTATTAATCAGCCTCATGGCCTCAGATGGTGAGGAGAATGGCCATTCTGGTTTAGCAAACCAGGCACAAGCATTGAACTGGCACACTTCCCCCTTGTCCTTCCCCTCCTCCCCTTGTGACTGTCTTCAGCAGGCCAGTCCTGGACCTGCCTTCAGGGCGTATTGCCACCACTTTGTCTTTAATCCCCACAGCTTCTCTGCTGCAGGATTTTTGGATAGTAATCCTGATTACTGAAGCAGCGTGGGCTTTCTGGTGGCCATTTGGTGCTTTGGGCCCACCCTCTGCCCGGCTTCTGGCTCAATGCCGGAGTGAGGTCACATAGTGGAAGGGCTGTGGTGACCTCACTTCTTTGGGAAAAGTCGGGTAAGTCCCAAATTTTTCCACAGAAGGTTATGATGGCCACCTCTTTGAACAGCTTTAAAGAGGGACTGGTGAAATTCATGGAGGAGAAGACTATCACTGGCTACTACTGATGACTATATGCTCCCTCGATTATCTGAGGCAGTATGTACACCAGTTGCTGGGGAACAGGGATGGGAGGGGTGGGAGGGTGCTGTTACACCCGTGTCCTGCTTGTGGGTTTCTTATGATCAGCTGGTTGGCCACTGTGTGAACAGAATGCTGAACTAGATCTGATTCACTATGGCTCTCCTTTTGTTCTTATGAATGTAACAGGGAATACTGTCACTGTTAAATGAACAAAAGGAGCTTTCATTTAAGGAAGAGGAGACACACTCATGGAAGTCTAAACAGGACAGGATTGAAGCACAAATGGAGGAGGACTGGGAAGACAGCAGGGTTCCTGGTTTGCTAAACAATGAACTGGGTCAAAGAGTGTGGGTTGGATGGAGAATTTAACAGTAGTGATGCTGTCCCAGCTCCTATATATTGAAGAGCTCATACTTCAATTCTAAGCGACAGGAAAACCAAAAAACAAACAGAAATTCCATTCCGAGACGCCTGTGATAGCTTGGATACTCTTGGAAACTCATTTGTCATTGTGACAGGAGGCTGAGAGATGCCACTGACAATATGCAAATAGCTCTAATAATACACAAAACAAAATTAAATGTGTGGAACCTTTCTTTCCCTTCCAGTTTCTCCTGCTTTTAATCCTCATCAGGGTTACGTGTGCCAAGAGGTTTTCCTGGCAATTCCAGACGTGGGCTTTTTAACCAAATTATTTGTACAGCCTCCCCAGTACTAAATTATAATCGTAGTATGGCTTTGAGTACTAGAAGCACTTAAGAAAGGCCAGCATCGGATGGCTGTGGTCTCAAACATATGGAATGCATGTTTGAATACACAGCTGTGTGTCCCCTGGTGAATTATTTAAATCTTGCATGGCAGCCTGCAAAATGCTTTAATCTGGATTCTGCTTATCTGGCTGTTAAAAATTCCTCCTACTTCCCGATTTCTGCCAAGCATCTCTGCCCTTTGCTGCCCTAATTCAACATTTCCTGACAGCCAAAGAGAGATTGCTTTCGGCTGAATTTGCCAGGGTGGGATTTATTGTACGTGAAACAAAATTACTGGTAGAATGGCACCGTCTCATCATCAAATGGGACTTGCCTTATCTCTTCCGTTGTCCCTGTTATATTAACTGGGAAAGTGACAAAACAAATCAACAACCACTGCCAAAGTCAACCAATACTGCCAAAGCCATTGCTGGGAAAAGGGTTCACCTTGCCCAACATTCACGCTTTTGTTTTACGGCACTCTTTCAGTGCCTTGGCTCTGTTGCTTTTTATCGGCATTGTTTTCCATCGCCATCTTTTTCTTCATAGTCTTCTGTCTCGTTTATCCACAATCCTGTTGAGTCAGCTTGGCCTTGGATGACGCAGGCAATTTAGTTTAGGATTTCTAATGATGTCATCACATCAGACATCATGACTTTGTTAACAAAATCACATCAGTCGCCAATAGCCAATGGTGTTAAATGGTAGTATGGACAAATGAGTCTGAGAAGAAGAAGGGAAATAGGGCAGAATCAAGGCAATTGTAAAAAATGGACAAAAATGGGAGGCAACTTTCAGACTTACTAATTAAGAGCATAAAAAAAGTTTGGTTATCTTGGATCAGCCCTGTAACTTCACCAAAAGAGGTGGTGAGTTGAGCTTGGATGCAATTGCATGCACAGAGGCTGGAATCACACAACACACTAACCCACCCAGTGTGGGTTGTTGTCTAAACACAGTGCTTTTTCAGTGGGGTGGGTTACTGTATTGTCTGAATGCAGTGTGTTTCCAGCAGTGTTGCTCATTAACTATGCAGTGTGGCTTGTTAACTACCCAGAACAACTCAATAACAAGCCATGGGTTCTCAAGGTGGCTTGTTTAAGAAAAATAAACCACACTCTAACCACACTCTAAGGGACACGAGAAGCCAGGTTAGGGGTCTGTCAGTGGGGCCTTGGGTGTGAATGTCTTAGGGTTTCTGTGTACGTTCTGTGTATGTGAATGGCTTGGTGGTGTGTGAATCCTTGGGGGATGTATGCCTTGGGTTCTGTGTGTGTTTGTCTGTGTCTGTGGTGTGAATGCTTTGGGGCTTGTGTGTATCTGTAGCTTAGAATGGGGTTTTGGTGATGGGCAGCTTTTAGTGTAAGAAAGAAAAAGTCATTAATGGAAAACATGTTTTAAAGGAACTTCCGCAGGATCAGATCACAATTCTTTATGCAAAAATTGGTATCCATGCTCATTTATTTAAAGGCTATCCGGGTGGCTTGTGGCTTTAGAAATTAGCTATGGAGCTGCATGGAACAGCTCTTAACTTTTGGAAAATGTGTCCCAGGTTTAATTCCTAGGCACATAATGCAGGATGGTGCTCACTGAAATAAACAGGATGCTCTCAAAAGTCACTTGATTCTCTGCAGTGGGATGATGAGAATATGGAGCCAAAGAAGTGCAACTATAGCTTGTTGCTGGAACAAAAAAAAATGGTTCAAAAGGGGGGCTTTTGTGTGAGTTGTTGTTGTTGTTGTTACAACATGCAAAAGGATAGATTTTGGATGTTCTCAAAACTTGCTGCCATTTTTAAAGACTACTTTTCTGTGTGGTTCTGAGGATATCATCATTAGCAGAATAATGGCTTTGTGTGGTTGTGTGAATTCCCCTTCACACCCTCCCTTTGTCCTCATGATCCTAAAATCACTTGATTCTCTATGCAGTGGGAGTTGTTGTTGGAACAGGATAACCTGGGTCCAGAGTCCTTTTGTGTGGCTGTATGAATTCCCCACCACCTGCTTCTGCCTCACAAACTTAATGTTCATGTGCCTGAGTTTCCATGTTCTGTGGTATGGATTGCTGGTTGTAGGGGGTTCAAAAGATTCCTTTGCCTCTCATGACTCCCCTGGCTCCACACCTCATGGCTGCTATCCATCCCACCAGTCTCAGTGGGCATCAGCCACTGCTACCACCACTAGCTCCTGACCTACACCTAGGAGGGAACTTATAAAAACAAAGAAACAGAAATGGCTGGGGAGGGAACAAGACAACAGAAATTCTTCTCTTTTATCACCTTTGGATGTTTCAGAGGCTCTGAGATCAGAGCCTTTTGCAACTAACAATAGGATTGCTGTGTTAAAGGTTAACAAAGATTTATTGAGTTTTGAAATATGCATGTGATAATATCAAAATCAAGACTTTAAAAATGCAGAATGATTGCTTAACTTATCAGTACAGTGGCTACAACTTAAAGGATGTGATTAATATGGAAAATAAATCTCTTATAAACAAAAGCTACTCTCAAATGAATAAGGAAAAGGATAAAAGATTTTATGAACTTTAAACACACACACACACACACACACACACACACACTATATTAACCTAATATTAATTAAAAATTAGGCATTGAATTAAGCAGTTCCAACTCAACTAAGAAATAGAGATTTTGCTGCATAGCCGTGGCCAAGCTAGTCATCCCACATTACAGTGGTCAGTTTTACTTAGGGACAACAGCAAGTGATTGAACTTGATCACTTTTCTTATAGGACAAAACCACAAATTTAGAATATAGAATGCCTCTCAAAGGTTTACTCAAGCGCTTGCATTATTATTTAAAACCTGCTGAGAATTAACTTATCTGCTCTGCTTCAGGATGGACTTGCAGATACGGCTGAATGGCCAATTTTCAGTGAATGGATTTGCACAAAACCAGTGCATGTTATATCTGATATGTCGAGGCTATAGGAGGAGGAATTGCTCATGTGTGTTGGTTCACCATGTGGAGTGGATTATTTCTCTTCACCTCATTTGATGCAACATGGAAGGAGAAAAAACTCAGTCCATATGACATGTTGTTATTCTTTAATTTGTTATCACAGTTGATAGTTTGTATTTACACTGTGAGGGCATTCTTGGTGGTGGCATCCCAGATGTGGAGCTCCCCTCCCCAAACCATTTGTCAGCCATCCAAGCTGTTAGTATTTAGGCACCATGTTACAACTTTACTTTACCTCAAGCATTTAGTGCATGATCCTTGGGGGGTGGGGGTGCCTATATGTCCTATTTAACCTGTCAAGATGGCACAGTGTCACTGTGTTGTTTATATGATGCAGCTGCCAGCTCACGGCCATGATGGGCTTTCCCCCCTGAAACTGTGTTTTTTGAAAGGGTCAATTTACCGTGACTTTTCCTTTGCTCTGGGGTCACCACATTGTTTCTTCATGTACCAGTGGTGGCCTTGGTCCAGGTTATCCAAATGGGCATAGCTCTGGGTGGATCGGGTAAGTGCAGGAATTCTGAGCAGGGGGCCGGGGGAGGGCTTGACAAGCCAAATGGCTGCCAGCGCGGCAGTTTTTTTGAAGAATAGCACACGCTCCCTCCTGCTGTTTTATTATTTTAAATTTTGTATATTTTTGCAAACCGCCCAGAGAGTTTCGGATATGGGGTGGCATATAAATGTAATAAATAAATAATAAATAATAATAAAATTACTTTATCTCTTCCACCTTGCAGCAGCAATTTTGCAAGGATTTGGGGGAATCAGATATCAATGTGGTAGCGCAGAGACACCCCCTGGTGAAATGAAACTTGGTCTATGTGTAGCCAGTTGAATTCATAAGCCATTGCCCAATAGACCATTTTTAAAAGCCTCCTTGATCGGGGCTCAATCATTTGTCTCTGAGGCTCAAGCAGTACCAAAAGGGGAGCATCCATCTGCTCCATAGACAAAAGTCGAAAAGAAACCATGTAAATGGCATTTCCCTGACACATCATCAAAGCCACCATTCTGCATGTTAAGTGTTCATTTATGAACTTATGAAGATGCCTTATGCTGTCAAACTATCAGTCCATCTCGCTAGGTATTGTCTACTCTGATAGCCAGGGGCTCTCCAGAATCTGAGATGCCAGTGATTGAACCTTCGGACCTCCTGTGTGCAAAGCTCTACCCGGAGCCACGACCCCTCCACTATTATGCATGTGTCTTGCATTTCACTATTCTGGAACACATAGAACTATGCTACATGGAGGCCTCTTTTAACTGTGTTTCAGAAGAGAAAACAGGCAGGACTTGAGCCAGATCAACACCTTGTGTCAAATCATTACAATCCCATCATGGTAATGCTAAATCCTTCTTGTGAATTTATACCTCAGAGGACACTTTTATATGCCTATACCACAATGGGCCATGTCTACACCAGGGATTTATTCCAGGATTGTCCCTAGGTCATCCCTGTGTGTCTGCATGAAGCACAGGGGTCCCGAGGGCAACCGGAGATGACCTAGGGACTACCCCGTGAAAATCCCGTGATAACGGAAACTGGGGATATCCCAGTTTTCACACCGTCCTGGGTCCTAAAATGGGCACGGAGCCACCCCATGGGTACGGGGTGGCTCCGTACCCATGGGGGGGGGAGCAATTTCACCATCCCTGGGATGGCAGGGGGGTGGACTTTCCCCCCTTACCTTTTATGGCAGATCAGGGCCGCACGGCTCCTCTTCAGGGGGAAAAAATGATGCCGCAATGGCCCTCTTCCCTTCTGGGACATCTCGCAACAGTCTAGATGCTGGGGAAAGATCGCGGAAGCGGGTAAGTCTGTGATCCTCCCCTCTTCCTCCCTCTACATGGCCCTGGTGTTTGCTAGATTTTCCATATCCCAGTTACAGTTTTTATTGAACAACTTATCCTTGACCAAGTTTTGTGATCCTTCCAAAATCAATTGTCCCCAGTGTCTCAAAAGTGAGGTTATAATCCTCGAACAATGCTTCACAACTCATTTTCCAGCTTTTGGGGCCTAGTTGTCCCAGAAAGCATAGTTTTGGGGGCCTATAATCAGGCATTTCCTTCACCTTTAGGCAGCACATAAATAGTGTCTTATGATTTCTAGCTTTAATAGGGGGCATACCAACTTCAGCTCAGAGTATAATCATTGAGGTGCCCTGGAGCAGACCCAATACATTTTTCAGGAGTTCATTCTGTATTGCTTCCAAAGAACTTAAATAATCCTATCCCCATAATTCTGCACCATACAGGTTTTATCCATTAACTTTTTGCGTCCCTTTATTGTGGGATTTTTTAAAAATTACCTGACCTGTTTTAGCTGCTCTTAATCTGAGTGCAACGGGTCTACATTCAGGGTAGCATCCAACATTGTTGTTCTGTGAACAGAAGGTGTCCTTCCATGAGAGCAACTCCCCTTTCTTGAACAGGAGTTCCTTCCATTCACACAGTGACAACATTGAATACTACCCTCAGTCTTTTGTGCACTTGGGACATGTTTCCCCTTTTCTTTTCATTTTTTAACATTTTTTAACTGTGAATTGCATGAATGAAGTAAAACAAACAAAACAAGCACGGATTTATTCTGCTACGAATGGCTCTGGCCAATCGTTGCTAAAGAGCAAAAAGAAAACCCGGCAAAAATGATGAGTAAACTTGCATATACAAGCATTTTGGGGAGGCAATCCAGTTAGGAAGTCCTTTCCATAAGAGGATTATTTGATCCAAGTTCAGTGAAAATCGAGCCTTTGCATATGTCGCTTTTTAAAGGCCTCATGAATGACTATTTGTGTATGGTAAACAATTGCTTTCTTTTGTTCTTCATTGGTGTTTGCTCCTGAATACTTATACTGTATGAAACACATTATACATTTCTCTTCATTTTCATTTCACCTTTCAGAGTAGCTCCTTGTAAACTCATTTCAGGCACAACTCCTAAAGCACTTACCGTGGAAGAGCTACATTTCCAGGGACAGGACCCCTTACAAACAATTTTAAAATACTGTGTTTAAAACCAAACCAAACCCTAATGCTATAATCACATTAGACCCTTATCCAGCTTCAGAATATTTAGTGTCCACATAAAGTGTGTGTAGGAGGCAGTGGGGCAGTTAGATGATTTTAGACCCTGGATTTAATGGTCTTATGGGGTCACCTTTAGACCACCACCACCACCACTATTTGATTTGTATGCTGCTTTTCCACAAAATGTGCTAAAAGCAGCTCACAACACAATACAAAAATAAGAAAGCATAGCAATACATGAACTGCAATAGAACATCATAACAATAATAAACAATCCAAGCAATTCATTTCAGTAATACTAACATCACAATATTTCAAATTAATTACAAAATAGGCAACATCCACTATTATTATTTATCAGTAAAGAGCCAAATACGCCAAACCTTTCCAATGCATTGAGGCATTCAACAATACATGCTGCAAACAGCTTCCTCACCTGCAGAAAATAGCAACCAGATTCCTTACTGCTGGCAGTAGCTGATCTCTCCCATGCTTCACTTTCTCAACAGAGACAAGGGGTGATCATTTGTCCCCACCCCCCTGGGTTGTGGGACCCTGGACTTTGGGCTCCCAGTCCTCACTTTTTGCCTGTCTGCTTCTTTAGATAAATCAGGAGAATGATTTGCTCCAGTCCTACAGAGGGGGAACACACAGCCTTTGCAGAACTCACTAAAGAAACAAATATTTATGAAATGGCCACCTATTTATTGAGACTAAGGAAGGGTATCCTTTTTACTGTTTAACACTAAAAAAGGAAAAGGATAAAAGAGTTTCTTGACAAAATGGGGGACATCCTTTTTTAAAAAACACACACACACACACGCAATGAATTCAACATCACTTTGATCCCTCCACCCACTCCCCATAGGACAATAGTGGGTGTGTAACTATAAGTATAAATCTCATGGCTAAATTGCAACTCAACGCATCCTGGTTCAAACATTTTTCAAGGTCTAGAGAACGCCAGTTTGGACATCTGGTGGATTCAGAAGGATCACCAGACAGTTATCATGGTTTGGTTTGTGTGGTCATGAAGAATAGGGTGAACACTGATGAAACGCCCCAAAAGAGAGGACAAAGGAGGACTGTGATTTGCAAATCATTTGCATATGCTAATTTATATGCATAAATGCAAATTTAGAAAGATTTTTTATAATTTAAATAGAACTACAGTGCATATTGCCATAGTGGGGAAGACTGACCAGGGGATCTGTGTGAATGCCTGTTTGGTCTGTGGTCCAAGTGCAAACTGCTGGGCCAGATCTACACCAAGCAGGATATAACACTTTGAAAATGTTTTGAAAACAGTATATGGAATGTGTCCTGGGCCCGAACAGTTGTCAAAAGCATTATAAACTGTTCTGAAGTAGTAGTGTAGTTCCTGCCCGGTTGATGGGCAAGTGTTCTTATGGTTCCTTATCTTTAAACCAGAACTGGACAGGATGGCCCTTCAAACAGAGGGCGGTTCTCTGGAAAGAAAACTCCTGCCCCCCCTCAGAGTTAAAAGGTACAAAGGTAACAAAAGAGTTAAACGTTTTGCTAGTTGCCTGTGCAATTATGGTAAAACAACACACTATGCTTTCCCCTAAGATCATATTAGACAAGATAAATGAAGAAAAAGCATTACAATTAGTTTTTGGAGAAGTCTGTGGTCAATGCTGGCATGGCAAGGGGAAGCCAACATTGTTCTGGTCAGGATACCTAGACATGCCTACTCAGGACTAAGAACCATAGACTTGAATGAGACCTTCATTGCCTTCTCCACAGGGTGTTCGGACACCCTCTTTCCCTCCCCTTTCACGGTTGAGCAGTTGTACGCCCCCAACAAAAAATGGGATGGTCCGATATCGCTTAAGGACATCAATACACCGGAGGGGGGAACCAGACATTCCCCACTCCGAAATAAGATGGAAAATGGAGGGGAAGAGGTGAGATGAGCGCAGGACAGGGACAATGCCATGTGAGTACCATGCTGCAAAAACACAAACCAGACATGGCGAGAGTGGATGAATCGCTGGTGTGATGGAGCTCATTGTGTATGCCTGTCTTACTGAATCATGAACCATATGGGGAAAACAGCTTTTCCCCCTTTTTTCTTTTCTTGGTACCAGGAAGAAGTAAAATGTTTTGAGATGCTATTAAGTCTTTAAATTACAAACCTAAGATTCCACCTTAAAAATGTTCCATACTGTACATTACATAGCCTGGGGGGCTGACTAGCTGCCAAAGATCTATCAGAGAGTGATTTATGATATATGATATGTTCCTCAGCCCAAGTGGTGATCAGCGTTTAGTTGAAACATGAGAAAGGAGAGGAGGCCTTGTGCTCTCAAGACCATGATGACAACTTTCTGTTTGGTTTGCTGAGGGAACATACAGTACAAATCATGCCACATTTTACAACACCAAAACTTAGGTAAAAACTAAGGCCAAATGAAGCTAAAGGACCATATTATTAATATTTTGTAAAGCTCTTCTTCACATTTTCCTGACACATGGTGAGATACCTTTTATTGTTGTTTCTGCTAACTAGTGTAGCTTTGGAAATAGAAATGCAACAGTCCGGTTTTGACATGAAATAAATAAATAAATCTCTACCTCTCTCTTTTCCAGCAACACTACAAACATATTCTAACGATGAGATGTCATACTTGAAAATTAAAATGTGGCTTCCTTTCAACTATGAGTCCTGAAGTGTGTGTGTGTGTGTGTGTGTGAGAGAGAGAGAGAGAGAGAGAGAAAGAGAGAGAGAGGGTTGTGTATAATATATATGTGTATATATATATATATATATATATATATGGTTTTCTTTTAGAGTTAAGGCCTTGAGTATAAAGCAGTTTGCTCTACAGCTGGGAAGTACTTCTCCCATATGGCTTTCAGGGTATGCAGTAAATCATGCTTTGGTAGAACAATATGGACACTGACCTCCAGGGTCTCCAACAAGAGAATCCCTTGAGGCATTATGATATAGGCACAAAAAGCTGCCTTATTTATTTTTTGGAAGGGAGTGTACAAAGCTGTAATCACCAAAGCGCATTTGAGTCCAAAAATGCAGTATGAAAAAATAAGAATGTTATAATAAGGACCAGGCTTTCTAGTATTATGAATGTATATTGCCTCATTAATTGCCAAATAGTTTAGGCCAGAAAGAATGCTTCTGTTGATTACTAAGGATTGTGTGTTCTTGTTAAAACCAGCCAACAGTCTATACACGAGATGGCAGAGAAATAGGACTGTCATATTCTGTTTTGTTGCATTTTGTGAAGTTACAAATTAATCCCCCCCTGAAATATTGTTTTAAGTTTGTGCCCCTTATTTTAAATGGCATATTACCTAAGTTATATTTCTTGCTCTTAAGTGTTTTTATTAAGGTGACCCCCTTCTGGTTAAGTAGGAGAAGAATATGTTGTTGTACAGAATTAAATAGTCATGTTTGTTAATAGTAGGGATAGCTCAATTTTGAATGTCAGAGTTTAGATTTAAAACATTCACCTTTTTCATTTCCTTAAATAAAAGGTTTACATTTCAGGAGTTGGATCCAGATTTATGCTGGATCAACTGTGCTAACAGAACTGGAACTCTCCACTGTGGTGAAATCCCCTCTTCATCACAATAGTTAAAGTGGCTAAAGTATAGCTAGAGTGACCACATACAAAAGAGGGCAGGGCTCCTGCAGCTTTAACTATTGTGATGAAGAGGGAATTTCACCAAGTGCTGCATGCATACAAAGGACACCTGCTGAAATTCCGTTTTCTATGCAACTGTTAAAGATACAGGAGCCATGTCCACCTTTTCATATGGTCACCCTATCCATTCCTCTTGCGGAAGGTAGATTCTGGATCCAGCCCCCGTTTTCTGCTTTGCAACATTCACGTTGTGGGCATAGATTGCACATACAACCAGGGAAAGAACCTTTAGAGGGCAATCCTATGTCCCCTGACAGTGTCTGGGGACCATAGGATTTTCAGTTACTGTTTCTCCGAGATCAGAGACAGGGCTCCGACCTAGGAGCCAGTAAACTGTGCTCCCCTCCCCCTCATAGCCAGTGTGGGGAGAACCTTGCTGGCTACTTCTCTGAGCTCGGAAACCTGAATGCAGAGATGAGGGAAAGGGGGCGATTCTGGGGACGGGGAGGGAAGTTGCCTTCCTCAGCTTCCTGTGCTTGCCCCAGCCTCCTTCCTTCCTGCTCTGAAGTGCCAGAGCTAGATGGGCGAAATCACCCATCTAGCAAAAAAGAAGTGCAACCGGAGCACAGAGGTTCTCCGGCTACCCTGCATTAGGATACTCTGCAGCCTCCGACTTTAGAGGCTCCCAACTATCAACATAGGATTGTGTATGTTTCAAAGATGTGCATAATTTATCTGTACATTCAGGTAAATATGCACAACAAATACACACACATTTTTATGCCAAAAGAGAAAAGCAAAGATTGTAATCTGACATGAAACAGAAGACGTTTTGAGTTGGAATTTAGACAAACTCAGGTTTTGCTTGTATGTACATCCCTAATCAATCCTTAAGAGATGAAAGAAACACCCCTGAAAATGTATAGGCCTTTTTAGTCACATTGACAAATAAAACAACTAAACTGATATTCTTGGAGTTCTTTTGTAAGCCTATGCAGAATGTAAAAGATTGAACTCTCTTAAGAAACTGTGTATTTTCTCACATTTAAGCTGTATGTCATGAGAACCACAGGGCTGCCACTGAAAACAGCATGTCTGTGTTGCATTGCTCCCTGCAAAGCATCATTAAACACCCCCTAATAGGATGCGTTTTCCTACGTCAATACGTAGGGTAGCCAATTATGAATTGCCAAAAAAGAGGAAATGCATCACCCCAAAAGAGGATAGCAATTTGCATAAAATTAGCATATGCTAACTGATGTATCGATGCAAATTTAGAAATAATTATTATAATTTAAATAGCAATGCAGTTTGTCTCACCATACTGTGGAGGACTGCAACCAGGTGAGCTGTGTGCCAGTCTGCTGTTCAGGTGTTGATGGGCAGATAAAAGGAACTTCAACTTCTTCTTCTTCTTCTTCTTCTTCTTCTTCTTCTTCTTCTTCTTCTTCTTCATAGTCAAACTATGGAATTTGGTACCACAAGATGTAGTGTTGGACACCAATTTGGATGGCTTTAAAAGCGGGTTGAAAAATTTGGACAAGGCTATCAATGGCTATAAACTGATAGCTATGTGCCAACTCCAGTAGCAGACACGGTAAGCTTATGTACACCAGTTGCTAGGGAACATGGGTGGTAGGGTGCTGTTGCACTTGTGTCCTGCTTGTGGGTTCTGAGTCAACAGCAGTATGGACACAGTGTGAACAAAGTGCTGGACTAGATGGACTCTTGGTTTGATCCAACATGGCTCCTCTGATATTCTTATGATTGTTTATCTTTAAACCAGAATTGGACAGGTCAGCCCTTCAAACAGAAGATGGGCACCTTCAAAATAGAGGCCCTGTCCTTTATAGTCCTCCATCACACCTAATTTTCTCCCCTGGTTTACCTCCGGGTTGTTTTTTTTACCTGTGATGCAGAAGTGTGTCAAGCTTATGATCCCTTTCACATGAATAGCTACTCTTTTGCTCCTTCGCTCCTTTGCACTTCCACTCCACTCCTCCCCTTATCTTTCTCCCTCCAGTCAGGTCCTGTCAGATGAGTACTTCAACCAGACTGCCTTTCTACCAGGCAAAAATGGAACGACTCTTGAGGCTGGCTCTTTGGGTGTATAGAGGGATTACAGTCCTATCTCTGCAGAGATTCGGGTGTTGTATGATTTTAAAAAATGCTTTTGAGCCTGGGATGCAAGGTTTGGGTTTTATATTGAGGCTTGGAACCGGCTGCTGCGAGAGATCGCTTTTCCCTGCCAGGACCTGATGCAATCCATTCAAGCCCCCAGTTCGTTTAAAACTACACTGAGGCTTAGGGCTCATTAAATGCACTTAGGGAAAATAATCCAGTCTTTTAGCATTCTAGGAAAGACTGAGGAAGAGGCAGGGTGAGAGTACACTAAATCGCTGGTGTGATGGAGCACTTAGAAGACGACATGGCCATCCTGAGAGACTTCACACCTTAGGCTGTCTCTGTCAAGGAAATGCATAACCTAATGATATGAGGACATATTATGTGTAGCATATAATAAAATATGAGGATGTATTTTATTATATGCTACACAAGTGCAGATGAAGAACTTGATATGAGGATGCCATTTTGGTGGCAGCCCATTCAGGATTTCTTGTAACATGGAGCTCTACCCTTGAACATTTCATGGAGAACCACAATAGCCAGAACCTGAGCATCTTCTGTGGCAGCTGAAAATGACTATACATGATGGTGTCTCTTAAGAATCATATACCTGTGGGGAGATGGAGAATGACAACATCTGAGGAATGAGGTTCAGGCTTGTTTTATAAACAGGTTTGGGCGTTGGGTATTGCCCAAAGCTGCAGGCACAGTCCTGACTCTTCAACTGTTCCAGATGCTACTATGTTCAAGGGACTGTGAGAAGCTGTTACTATGTTAGAATAAAAGCAGCTGCTATTAAGGCACTAAAATAACTTTTCCAGCAATTTTCTTATTTATGTTTGGACATTGAGCACAAGTATAAGTACTGAGCTTTACAATTTGAGCAGTTGGCTTTAGCAAACATCCTGTCTAAGAAATGCGGCACTCTATGTTCCAGGATGATTGGCAGGAAACCGTTTGTTTGGGGAAGGGGAAGATGGACATTATAAAAGCGTTACAATCTTTGTCAAAACAATGGTGGGGTAGAAAAATCACAGTGGTTTCTTAATTAAACTTATGGGTGGGAGTTGTTCTTTCAGGAGGGGAGTCTCTCTCTCTCTTACACTCACACACACACACACACACACACTCCTGAAAGCAACAGAAAATCTAATGATAGCTAGCAATATAAATATAAAATATAACTATAGCTAGCAATACTTTTAATGTGCACAAGGGAAATAGGAGCACTTTCAACAACTGCAGACTGTGGTTGAATCCAGACTCTGGCTTCCTCAAGAGGGAGGGGCTTTCTGCAAGCAAAAGGGTCCACTTGTGGAAGGTCCCTCCAACCAATTTTGGGTGATCAACACCACCCTCACAGCTCACCCCATTCAGCAAATCTCTTGGACTCTTCTGTAAGGTCTTCAGGGAGCTGGAGGGGCTGTTGTGGGAAAGAGGAGACAAGGAAATCTGCTTTCGATAACACAGGCCATGTCTACACGGGGAATTTTTCCCAGGGTCATCCCTGGGTTGTCCCTGTGTGTCCAAATGATGCACAGGGGAACTCAGGAGCAGGCAGGGATGACCCCTCCATTTCCCCAGGATAACTGGGAAACCAGTTATCCCGATTTCCCACATGGTTCCGAGACGATCCCAAGGACTGTAGGTGGTGTGGGCACCTGTCCCATCTTCTTCCCTCTTCCCTGTGAGTAGCAGGGGGTCAGCAAGAGGGAAGGAGCCAGTCCGGGGGGTGTCCAGGGGCATCGGGTGGGGGGGAGTGGTTTTTGTTTTTTAAAAACACTTACTTTTTCGGAGGAGCGCAATTGCACTCCCGGTTCCTGTGGCTTTAAAAAAATGGTGGGCGCAACGCCCCTCTTCCCTTCCGGGACATCACACTTCTGTTTAGAAGCTGGGGGATGATCCCAGAAGCAGGTAAGTCTGGGATCACCCCCTCCCTCCCTCTATACCCTTAGGTGTAGAAAAGGCTACTGTTCTAGGGTTTTCTAACACTATACCCGAGACCTGCCTGTCCTGTTTATCAAGCTTAAATCCACTCCTGCTTGTCCAGTCAATCCATCTTAAACCTTGATCCAACCCCAAATCTACTGTTGGCCTGCTGTTTGTGTGCAGTGCTCTTACACATGATTTTTTTGGTTATTTTAGCCATGCCAAATCAAACGGTGAATTTATTTCTATATTAAGTTTCTATACCACCCAATAGCCAAAGCTCTCGGGGGGGGGGGGTTTACAAAGCGACACTTGTGTTGGCATGGCTGAAGCCACCAGAACTGTGGGGAGAGCTGTTTTGCTTATGCAGATGTTTACCCGGGGCTGTTCTCTGTGGCTGTATTCATCAACATGGCAGGTTGCTTCACTGTTTTTGTATTCCATACCAGGTGCTGGAAAATTGTTGATATCATCACATCGAACTGAACTCTTATGAAATATTCATTGTATAGAAATGATCAATGACCATTGTTTCATATCGCGGTGACTCTCCGATTTATATTTGACATAGTCATATGGGCTATTCTTCAAATGTGTGGCAAAATGTTACCTCACTAGGTCCAATAAAATGAGTTGCCAATTGTTCAAGTGCATGGTGTTGAATGTTGTCTGAGGGTTCAGCTGCTGCATTATTTGTTTAACTATAAATGTTCCTTGTCCACTTAGTGAAAAAGCTAAATGAACCTCTCTTGGGCCTATCTATGTTTACATTCAGACCTTCATCCAACCTTAGCTTGTTTTTCTGCCAAGTCTCCTATGGCTGAAGATCTCATGACACAACTGTGTTTGCACGGAATACTGCTAATTCACCTAGCAAATGACGAAATGACTGCCAAGTGAGGGCTATGGCTGCCACATAGACCTCAAAGCCAATATCCCACCAGTTGGGTCCATTTAGTAAAAAACAAAAAAAAACACCCAAAACACCTCAGGGAGCTGCTAGCCTTTGGCCCGTGTGCTGAGTGGTGACACATGACTTATGGAGTCATTGTTGAGACATACGAGACGGTGGTCATAAGGGTAAAAGGTCAGTGCTGTGACAAATTTAATTATACCAACAGCCCGTTTAATGGAGGATGCAGGGAAGTGATAAATAGTACTAGTTAAGTGCATAGCTCATGTGGCAGATGCTTGGTTCTATTTAAAGTAAGCAATAATTTGATTTTCTGAATTGACAAAAAATGGGCCAAAATGTCTGCATTCCTGGTCCTCAAAGGCTGATACAGCACCAAAAGGGGGATCTAAGCATAGCCATGTTTTCCTGACTTACTTTAGCCTGAAGAGAACAAGCAATGTGGCACATCTATCAGGGCATTTAGATTTTACTGTTCTATATGCCGGTCTTGGGAGAGAGGGAACAACATGATATGAAACAAGAAATTGATTAATTTCATGCTGATTGCTGGGTAATGAAAGTTCTTCCTGGTGTTATGAAAAGGCTATGAACCTAATAGCATCTTTAATGTAGATGGGATGGATCTATACTGTTGTGTGATTCCAGCTGGCATATTAGTGTTAGAACGACAGCAATGGCAAGGCACCCTAAGTGAACTAGAGAAAGGAAGAAGACTGGCCAAAATTAATATGAAAGAATAAAATGGGTCCTCGGCTAATGCAAATTGATATAAATCAACACAAATCTCTTCTTAATTGCATATATATTAAGATTGTGACAGTCAATTACAAGCTGCTCTTGAACCGAAATCAATGACAAAGCTTCCCATCAGATTGTATTTTTATGATTCAGTCTGAAAACACATGCCTCCATTTTGATTTTGAAATAATAAGCTATTCTGTTTATTGGAATACGTTTTGGCGGTTGTTTTTCTAGCTCGTCTCATCAAGGCTGTTGGTGATAATGAGGTGGATTTAAGTTTAAGCTGGATCAACTGTGCTGGTGAAAGTGGACTTCCCTGCCTCTCCCTTCCCTCGGCAGTTAATCCAGCCCCCTGAAAAAGCTACACAGAGGGTCAGGACCCCCTGCTGAATGGGAGGAGGTGTGGGGGAGGGGGATTCCTCAAAATCAGGCAGAAGGACCTTGTGCAAATGGACCCCCCTTTTTTTGTGCAAAGTCCCTCCCTCTTGCAAAAGACAGATCGTGGATCCAACCGAATTGTTTTTAAACAATCACAACTGTGATGTGAAAGATGCTTAAGCTCAGTTCAAATGCCAGTCAAACCATCCCCATTTCAAAAGCCTTACTAAATAAATGTTAGTAATCATTTATATAGGGTGCAATCCTATGTGTGTTTAGATAGGGCAAAAGTCCTACAACTTCCAGCATTCCTCAGCCAGCAAGGCTGGCTGGGGTGCCTTTAGTCTCTGAATCCTAAGTTCTGCAATAGATAATGACTTCCACAGTCAATTTGCTCCAAACATGTGAATTTCTAGTAAAATATTTCTAGTTTTTCTTTGTTAACAAGTGAGTATCACATAATATAAATGTATCCCTTAAGTCAGACCTTTCAAAGCTGAAGCCCCTCGGGTACACAAGCCATACACCACAGTCCAAGTGCATATTAACCTCCATTTCCTCAGTCCCACATGGGCTACTAAAGCTGCAGGAGCCCTGCCCTCTTTTGAATCTGGTCATTCTAGTATAGCTCTTGCAGCTTTAACTGTCGTGACGATGAGGGAATTTCACCAGGTGCTGCATGCATACAAATGACACCTGCTGAAATTCTCTTTTGAATACAATTGTTAAAGATACAAGAGCCCTGTCCTCCTTTCCATATGGTCACTCTAGAGTAGGAAAGACTTGTATTTGAAAAACTGAATTTCATTTCCTCCCCTCTCCTTCACAACTGGAGGAATCTATGTGGACTACCACAAAAGGGAGTCCTGGGACCATATGTCCCTGCTGTGATCTCGAATTTCTTAATACCCAGGCACAATATATATTAGCTGAATTATTTATTTATTTATTACATTTTAATACTGCCCATTAGAAGAGGCTCTCTGGGCAGTGCACAATTAAAATAATAAAATTCAACATGTATCAAATAAATTGAAAATGTTAAAAGGTGTTTGTTTTTTAAAAGGCAATATAAAACCAGCTAAGTTAAAATCCAGGGAAAGCCTGTGAGAAAAGGTATGTTTTCAGGAAGCGTTTAAAAGATGTTATATTTCCCGACTCCTGAACCACATGAGAGAGGGTTTTCCAGTGGGTGGGTGCTGCTACAGAGAAGGCCCGTTTTCAAATATTCAAAAATTAAAATATCTATGCAAGCAGTAGTTTTAGAGCCTATCTACACAGTCCCTTGGAACATTTTAAATAGTATTTTAAAACGTTCCAAATAGGTGCACTCTAAAACATCTTAGGCCACATTAAGGAATACTCACGTTACAGAAGAAAACTTCTTCAGTCTTCAAAACGGTGTGTGAAGTCACACACTCTTCTGCCCCATCTCTTTCCGTTTCGTTTTTACAATGAGTTTAGGGCAAAGCATTGTGGACGTTGTAGTTCAGTCACCCATTTCCTCCTTAGTTCCTCTTTCAATCCCTAGCTTTCAATGAGTATAGGGCTAAGGATTGTGGGTGTTGTAGTTCACTCACCCACCTCCCCTTTCTTCCCCACCAATCAACTGCTAAGCATTTGGGCGCCAGTCAACGAAGCACTGCCCCCACGAATCACAAACGGCAAGGAAGGACACATTATTTTACTTAAAACGATTTATTAAAAGTAAAACCGTTGTATATAGCTGAAGTGAGTTTTTAAAAACCTCAGGTATACATCGTTCAAGGGAGTGCATCATGTGGCCCCAAGAGTTTTCGTAACCCTTATAAAACGTTAAAAACCTAGCGTGTAGATCGGCTGTCAGTCACTGTCATCTAGCTAGATGTTCTGGATCAGCTTGCAAGGTAAACTTCCTTGTATTTTACTTTTGGTTTTGTGGATGTTAGAAACAACAACTAACATACAGTGCAAACCTGTACAGGTCTGCTGAAAAGTAAGTCCCATTAAATTCAATGGGACCTGGGTATAGGATTACAGCCTGACTGTTCAGAATGTTTTCCCTTCCCTTCCCTTATCAGTCTAAATTAAATGATACAGCTTGTGTTGCTTAATTGCATTACATTTTGGTGATTTTAATTCTCATTTCATTGATAGCAACCTAGATTTTATTCATTAATTTATTAATGCAATTATTTATGTCCTACCTTTTGGCCTCCAAAAGGATTTTCTAAGTATATATATATATATATATATATTACAGGACCCCAGAGATCATGAAAACAGAATTATTAAAATATTTCAGTAGCAGAAATCCTAAAAAATATTCCAACAGCAGAAAGAGATAGAAACTAAGGGTTGCATCCAGTCCAGAACAGAAACCATTGGTAGAATGGTTCTCCGTTCTCATTGGCAGCACTCTTAATCTACTTGGTGGAACAAAAAATGTCTCTGGCATGGACCTGAAGGCCTTGAGAGAAGGGGCCAACTAGGTCTTTCTTGGAGGAATTCCACATCCTGGATTCCACCATCGAGAAGGCCCTGCCCCATGTTTCAGCCAAATACCCCTGTGAAGGCAATGGAGTGCAGAGAAAGATTTCAGATTATGAATGCAGCATGTGGGAAGATACATGTGTTAAATATCCTAGTCCCATACTTATTATTACTATATAATAACTTAAATTGAGCCCAGAAATGGATTTTGCTAGTATATAGCGTTTTTTTTAAAAAAGAAAGAAAAGAAAAAGTGTTTAGTTGTTATTCTTTTTATTCCGCCTTATTATTAAGAACACTGATTTCTAACAAGTTGATAAAGGATTTGTTTCACTTTCAGCACCCAGGCTCCTGAATTTTCTGGCCCTTTTCCTTTGTTAAAAACAATGGTATAGTAGTAGTAGTAGTAATAATAATAATAATAATAATAAGAAGAAGAAGAAGAAGAAGAAGAAGAAGGTCCAAGCAGATGGCCATTAGTTAAGCAGTATGGAATGATCAAGCACCAATGTGAAGTTGAGGTCATCTTGCTGCAGATCCTCCTCAGACTTCATTTTTGTATGCAGTCATTTTTATGGAACTGGAAGCTGGTGTGTTTTGAGCACACTTTCTTATTTGGCTGCTCCGGGCACGTTTTAAGAAAGCCGTTCCGTACTATTCCCTTAAGATCATCTGGAGTTTTAACGTTCTGAAGAGATTATTTCATAGCCCTCACAGTTCATGCAGTGCCTGATGCTGACATGAGTGGAATGTGTGTTGTTATCTCAGTTCTTTGCACTACATTTACCATCCACTCATTGGTTAAAAATTGGCATCCACTTTCACAATGAGAACTATTGTTCATTGCAGCATCAATTACAGCATAAGATTAGAACACAAATACACAATTATATCCCCGGCATCCATAAAGTTGTACTGTCACATTTCCAGCCCTCAGGTGGTGGTGGTTTTTAAATAAGCTAAATATGCAGTGATGGAAAAATAAAGAGACATATTCAGTTATACTTATGCAAATGAAGGATCTAATAACATCTTAGCCAAGTTTCCTTCAGCAATGTTATCCTCAATACTTTTGGGATAAGAGATTTATTTAGTAACACAGCAACACTATAACTTGTCTACTCAGAGGTAAACCCCATTGATTTCAATGAGGCTTACTCCCAGGTAAGTAGGTATAGGATTGCAGCTTCAATCTCTCTTCTTTTTAGCCAATAACGTCAGACGTAGTTGGCTGGGTTCAACAGACCAAGTTATTCACATGGTATTTGCAGCTATTACATTATAGCATTAAGGCTCCATCACACCTACCCCCCCCCCCCCCCGTTTTCCCTCTGAATTTTTTTACCTCTGTTTCATAAGCGTCTCAAGCTAATGGTCCCTTTCACATGGGTTTGTGGTATTGTGCTGCACCGAAAAAACTCCCTTTCACTTGTTTGCTCTTCCACTCCAACCGGCTCCTGACTATCTTGCTCTGCATGCAGTTATGGTTTTCCTGTGTGGCATTGCTTATGGTCTATCTGTATTGTGTTCGTTTGATTTGTGCTGGACTGATATAAACCGTGGATGCTACTTCTTGGTGTCGTATGCACATGCAATAGTTTTACATCTTATTGCCTGGGCCACCTTTTTGGATTGAGGGCACATTCGGCACTTGGAGAATCTGTCCTGGGCACCACCATAAAATGGCTGCCATGGGAGATGTGGCAAAGGAGAAGTAATCTGCCTGAAAGAATAAGTCTAAGGCAGAGGTGGCGTCTCAGCCTCAATACATTAAAGAATTCCTTTGAACCCACAGGTTTCAGCACCAACAGAAACCTATTTCATAGCTGTGGTGTAATCTCTCGTCAAGGTTAACTGTTTTCCAGCACAGGTGAAGAGTATTTAACCAATCAAGGTTGTGGTGTTAGTTAGTTCCAGTTCCTACTATAGAGAGTATGCTGGTACGTGTTTTGTATTTGGGTTTAAGAATAAACCTGTTTGTCTGCTATATGGGAGCCTTGATTACAAATGAGAGCCTATTTCCACAGAACCTTGGAAGAACCAGAAATTAAAATAGCAATCTCAGCTGCTAGGAAGAAAAAGAGGTAATTCTTAAAACAAGCAGACAATCTGGAAGAGGTATAGTACCTTAGTGGGTGCCAAGAAAAGTGTCCAGGGATGCATTGGTGCCCACGTATAGCTATTGCATGTACATATAATACCAAGCAGTAGCATTCACAGCACCAATTTTTTTTTTTTTTTTTGCTGCCACTAAATTCAGTGTGCAGCGGCATTGGCAGGAGTGCAATTTGTGCAGGGTGGGGGGGAGGTCCGGGGGAGTAAAAGTGACCCCAATGTCTCCCAAAGTTGTCCACTTCTGTCTTAGACAAATAAAACTATTTGCAGTGCCCTGTTGCCATTGACTCATCTTGAGCACAGAGGGCAGGGTCAGGTATCAAAAAGCAAGGCCATAGTAATGCCTTCAGAGATGGGGGGGGGGAATAACTGAAGCCATTGCCCTTGGTGTAGTTTGAAAGTACAGTGAGGCCCGGCCAGATTCTCCAAACCCAGCCCCACCCTACACACTGTTTCTGACGAAAGGGGTAGGGGTGAAGTTGGGAGCAGGAGAGTGAGGCAGTGGGGCCACAGGCAAATATGTAGGGGATGGGGTTTGGATAACAGATGGGCACTCTCTCTGATGTCCCTTCCTCCACTTGACAGGACTGTCAAGTTATGAATAATTGTTGTAGTAATCCAATGTACGAAATGCACCTGTGTGAGGATACCTTGTGCCCACCGTCAGTATTGCTTCAGCGATACGTTACGGCACATCCATCCTGTGTTTCTCCTGATAAAAGAGATAGATTTTCATGTAATGGTTAATTTGACCCAGATCTGTAATTACATCAGCATTTAAAACATTATTGAACTGGAAGAAGGGGGGGAATCCAGTATCCTGCTTGTCTTGAAAGTAAGCCACCAGACAACGGACGCTTTATAATTGCTGTGACGTTGTACAATGGCAAACAAGGGCACAAAGCCGCACTTATTCTGAGCAGGAACCTCTCTGTACACTACAGTTGTAAGACAAAAGAGGATTGTTAGTCCTTAAAGGCACCTTGATGCAGCCATTCCACTCGACTGTTTTATTAATTGCGCCATCTATTAAGTGAGAACTTTCTGACATCGGCTGGTACCGTGGCTCGCTCTTAAATCCTTCAGTCTGCTTCCTATTGGTTCCACATGTGTTTGTATTTGTTCTCAGTAGGCAAAGATTCCAGAGAGAAAATGAAGCACTTCAGATCAATTGCACTATCAGTCATGTGGAAGGCATTGCAAAGCATGCTGTTTCATTTGGTCCTAATGTTAAGAAAGCAAAGGAGGAAAAACAGCTCTTGCGAGGGAGCTCACCTGTGTCTCAAAAGCTCGCCCTTTTTTTTCCTGATCCAGTGACCTCTAGGGCCCTTTGTACAGTCATTCCGGGGAAATTAGGAGTAAGCCAATTCTTGTCTTAGAATGGCCTTATCAGCCTCCTCTGTGCCTTGCTGAGATGTATTAACATGATGTGGGGAGATGGCTTGTGCCGTTCTCGGGAAAGATGCCCACTTTGCACAGCTTTCTGTAACAAGGGCAGTGTGGGCTGTGATTCGACAAGCCCACTGCTGAAGTGTAGAATGGGTCTGGCCAGGGGCCAGGAAGCAAAGGTTCCCCTATAAAGAGAATATAACTGGCGTGAAATCCCAGCGTGGGTGTGTCAAGCAGCCTTTCCAGTCCCTTTCAAGGTCTTTATAGTTCTTCCCCCTTCTTCCCCTCATGACCCAGATATATGTGACATGTGCGGTGGGGGCTGGCGGCTCCGATTTCAGTGGGGCAGTGAACCAATCCTATGTTTCAGCCAGAACCAGCCAGAATTCTAACGAAGCTATCCAATGTGCACAACCCTAGAGCCCCCAAATACGTTCAGCACCTTGGATAGCTCCTTTAGAGTTCTGGCTGGTTCTGACTGAAACTTCGAGTGGATCTCTGGCCCCACTGAAATCTGAGCCACCAGCCTCCACTGGATATGACTAGGTGCATATATATATATAATTTTTAAGAAGCCTGCGGTTGTTAGTTTCTCTTTCCCATGGAAGGGCCCTTGGGTATGGTTCATGTGGGGCATGAGTTTACCTGCTGGACTTGTGGCCCACCTCTAGGCCCTGCTCTCCATGTAATAGACTTCTGACTCCAAAGCTTCCATTCTTTATTGATATTTACATGACAGGAAACTAACTTCTGAGGAACCACACTTTGGACTGCCCCTGGCTAGCCTACACCAAGAGAACAGAAAGAGAAACTAACAACCGCAGGCTTCTTAAAGATATATACACATACACATGGCCAGGGGAGGCTGGTGACATGATTTTGGTGGGGCTTGAATCTGCTCTGGGTTTCAGTCAGAGCCAGTCCGGAGGAGCTATCCAAGATGTCGAACCTATTCTGGGGATAAGGTATTTGAGTGTGTGCATGCATGTGGACAGTGCCATGTTCATACTGAGTACACAAAGTCTTGTATAGAACTCATCAACCAAATTACAGCAACAAAAGCCAGAGCAAGTCAAGTTAATAACATGATTTGTTACAAGTTGTTTGTGTCTTAGCATCCATGTCATTAAAATTCAAGCCGCCACTCCCCCAACTCTTGTGTAAATAAAAACGCCTTACACAGATGTTTAAAACGGTGCACAGTAGGAGCCTGTCTAACTTCCCCTGGCAGGTCGTTCCATAGCCGGGGGGCAGCCTGTACACTCATACACCAGAAACGACACTAGGATAAGATATGTAGCGAATCATTTTTGCAGCAAATGCTAGTTTTTGCCCCACCCAGGAGCTGTATATACGAGCTATAGCTGTCCTACTAGATTTTGTGAAGAGAGGCTGTGTCTAACAGTCATAGCTCTTTCCGTTTTCAAAGAGCTAACACCCTGTATTACTGGTTCATATTCTTATGGGAACACTATGCAGGGCTCTTGTACCATACCAATTCTGACGCTGTGCCTTGGAGACCTCTTTCGAAGCTCTCGTGAGGGCAAGGATGTTTTTAGGATGTTTTAGGATTTTTATGCAGTTTTAATAATATGTGTCATGTTTTAATCAGTTTTATGTATTTTATCATGTTGTTGTTCCCCGCCTCGATCCAGACAGAGAGACGGGTAAGAAATAAATTATTATTATTATTATTATTATTATTATTATTATTATTATTACTATTATTATATATGTGTTTCAGTCCTCATGGGCAAGACCTCCGCAATGGGAACCCCCCCTTACTGAGTCTACTTTCTTGTTGTTGTCACCAGTTGCTATTGCTTCTCATCCTCTTTCTCATCATTGCTAGCATGTGCTTACTTACTGAAGAGGCAGAGAGTCAATGTGCAAGTAGGAAGGGGCATCTACTGCTCCTCCTTCTCACCAACACTATTGTCGGGGTCGGAGCAAGAGGCTGGTGAACAATCACGTTGCAATGGTGAAGAGAACAGAGGACTCCAATCAGCCCCCCCCCCCGCAAGGGTGTGGACAGACCAAGGGCTCATCTAGATCTATGAGCTTTCCAGGATGGGGGGGAGGAGCTTGGGCTTTCCAGCTTCCACGATCTTCCCCCAGCATCCATACACCCGCACGTTGTTCCAGAAGGGAAGAGAGATGTTGTGGCCACCATTTTTGTTTTTAGAAGAGGAGCCAGCCGCATGGCCCCGATCGGGTGAAAAAGTAACTCCCCCACCAAACTCTGTGCCCAACCCCTCACCATCCCAGGGATGGTGAAATTTCTGCCTCCACCCCCAAAGGGCACAGAGCACCCCCGAACAACTCCATGCCCATTTTGAAAGCTGTGTTTACTCACGAGGAGGAAGGACGAAGACGTGATGGGTGCCCACACCCCCGTGGAACTCGGGATCATCGAGACCACGGGAAAAATCAGGATAGCCGACTCTCGGTTATACCAGGGAAAGTCTCTGCCTGTCCCTGGTTGTCCTCAGGATCCAATGTACATCATATGTACACATACAGATGCTCCTGAGCTGATCCCGGGATAAATGGCTGGTGTAGACATGGCTCATGACTACGTGTGATGCTGGCCCTGGACAAAGCCTTTGGTAGAAATTCTGAAGAGGGTGATAGGTCACATGACTGCCAAGTAATTTAATTTTAATTTTAAGTTTTAACTGTACTTTTAAACTGCCCAATAACTAAAGCTCTCTGGATGGTGTACAATACATTAAAAACGTAAAATACAAACATTAAAAAACCATATAGCTCAGAGGACTACCAAAACAAAACCAGCAGCAAAGGATAAAAAAAAAATCTCAGCACATAAAACCAAATGAAAAATCAGCAGCAGAATAAAATACTAAAAGCATTGAAAACAGTTACCTGAAGCAACCCCTGCAGTGTGTCTGGAAGCTTCAATTGGTGCAAAATGCAGCACCTAGGCTGCCAACCAGTGTATGGTATTGGGATCATATGGCACACTTGTCCTGAAAAGCCTGCACTGATTGCCAGTTGCTTTCCAGCCTCAATTCAAGGTATGGGTCTTAATTTTTAAAGCCCTAAGTGCTTAGAACGAGGCTATCTTAGGGACCACCAGTCATGCTATGAGCCTGCCTGAGTATGAAAATCAGTGAGAGGGGCCCTTTTGGGGGAGCCATTACCCACAGAAGCCCGGTTGTTGGGCATGTCCACAAATTATGGACTGCACCCCCTCAAGAATTACGATTGGCCCCCACTCTCTTTACCTTCAGAAAAGCTGTTTAACACGCATCTTCTATTTAGCCTTTTACAATGCGTAGTTTTTAATGTTTTTGCTGTTCTTAATGTTCTTGTTTTTATTGTTGGTTGGTTCTGTTGTTTTAGACTGTCGTACACGCCTTGATGGCCTTTTAGCAGATAAGGCAGTATGCAAGTGTTAGTAATACATGAAAATAAATAAATAAATAGAAGGACCAAGATCATGCCACCACCCTCTCCTTCAAATCCCTTCTCAAAAGCATATTTTCCATGAAGCATTTGACTTAATGTTTTAGTCCTGTCTCCTAACAGGGATTAAGCCTGAGTATTCATAACAGTATTTCCCACATATTCTTTCTCTGTTATCATTGCCTCCTGATTTCCTCATCTCCAATCCCTCTGTCAAGAGAGATTATGAGCTCCTTGGGGCAGGGATCTGCCTGTTTGTTTATCCTACTCTGAAAAGTGCTGTGTACATTGATGGTATAATAAATAATACAGGAACATGCTCAATATTTTAAGGTCCATTGAAATGCAAAAATGCCAAGTATAAGCATGAGTCATTTTCTCTTGCTCGTGAATTGAAATCAAGTGTTCAGGCAGACTGAAGTCTGTTGGATTCTGGCTTCTGCACAAGGGGAGGAATCCATTCTTCCGTTCTTTGTGTGTGTGTTTATTTGTTAACCTCTCTGAGGTGTAAATTCGAAGGCAGCAGTCTCTGCCTGGTTCATCCAGCCTCTACTTGCTCTGCACAGATATTGCATAGCGGGGCACCAAAACACAGCTCTCTTTATGGCCGCAATGCACTACCTGACCCTACCCATCATGGTAGATGGATGACAAAAATTATAAAATAAGCTGCAAAGCTTTTAGCGGATCTTTAGATTACCCTGCAGTCTCTTAATGTAAGTGAAGCTATAAAGATAAAAACATACAAACAGCCCTCAGTCTCCCTGCTACCCTTTGCTCTACATTAGTGCAACACCACTGATGTTGATAAAGTTATTTATGGTCAGCATATTTTCAGTTCTCCAAGCATCACTGCAATGTAAAAATGCTTAAGAGCAAGCGTGCCTGGCTATATATGATTGTTGTCCGGGTGGAATAGGAGAAAAGAATAATCATTTAGGCTTTGACGCGTCAGCAAGAGTACATAGTTTTGAGAGAAACTGTCTGGTACAAAATAAGTCTGCTATTGCAAGTTAACAGTGTAATTCTGTGCATGTTTGCTTGGAACACAATGGATTTACTCCCTAGTAATTGTGCATGGGATTGCAGCCACTGTGAATCAAAAGCCCATACTTTAGTATGCTTCCCTTATTTGGAATGACTTCTGCTGTCTCACTAGGTTTTGGTGACCATGATGATCCTTTTGACATTTTAGTCTTGGCCTATGCAACTTGAAGCCTACAATTATTATTATTATTATTATTATTATTATTATTATTATTATTTATGTACCACCCCATAGCCGAAGCTCTTTGGGTGGTTTACAAAGATTAAAGACATTGAACATTTAAAAACCAATATACAAAATTTAAAACCATAAAAAGCATACAAACAAACTGCACATCAGCTATCCAGGGGTCAGTTAAAAAACTCAACATATGCTGTTAAATGCCTGGGAGAAGAGAAAAGTCTTAACCTGGCACCGAAAACATAACAATGTTGGCACCAGGCGAGCCTTGTCGAGGAGATCATTCCATAGTTGGGCTTCCAACACTGAAAAGGCCCTCTCCTGTTGCCATCCTCTGAGCTTCCCTCGGAGTAGGCACTCGGAGGACTACCTTAGAAGTTGAGTGTAGTGTATGGAGGGGGTCATGTTGGGAGAGGCATTTGTCAGGTATTGTGGTCCCAAGCCATCAAATGAAGGACATCTGTCAGTTTTATTTTCTCTCACTTCTCTCTTTCAGGTTTTTTTAGTCTCAAGTTCTTTCTCTCCTGAATATGAAGAACTTTGCAAATGTTATTAAATTCTTATAACTCCCCCTCCCCCTGAACTTAACTGAAATTTTCACCCATTTGCACCAGCCAATTTCAATAGGTATTTATTTATTTGTTTATTTATTTGTTTATTTAATTCATTGCATTTGTGTACCGCCCCATCGTCGAAGCTCTCTGGGTGGTTTACATAAGATATGACTATTCCCAGCATGGAGAGGATCATATTTTATCTGCCTGCCATTTAGCTATTAAAGATAAGGAGTCAGTCAGAAAAAGTGGCAACCCGAATTCAATACTAATGTGGTTGAATGCACAGGTGGTAAATCCCAGACTTTAAAGAGCTAAAGGCTCAAAGCCCTTAAACTAGATAGTAAAATTTGTCAGTTTCAGTTTTTCTCACATTTGAATTTGCAAAGTTCTCCACCTTCCACATTTCTCCACATTTAAATTTGGAGAATTAAAATGTGAAGAAATGCAAAAGACTGAGAAATTTGCGAAGTTTGGTAAATTCTTATCATACTGAACTGAACTGAAATTCTCACCCATACCTAGTTGGAAATCGCTATTTTGTTTTCGTGGCAATCCCACAGCAGTTTATTGAGCCCCAATGAGTCACAGAACATAACTGCTGAGCTATTTTTGCCTTGGTGGGTTTCAAGATGTGCAGGACTGTTCTAGGCAATGATCTTGGTTAGGGGCTTTGATGGAAAGATAGTTGTCTGATGCTCACATCAGGCTTCTTTCAATAAGGTGCAGCATCTGCCCCATGCACAATGGGGCCATCCCATTGTGACTGGGGACTGTTTCCCCACAACAAAGATATGTAGACGCCCGCTGTGCAGAAATAGAGCACTGGAGAATAGCTTATGGTCAGTTTACTGAAGTTACATTTTGGAAGCAAGACTGATTCAAAAGCAACATATGAGCAAAATCCATTTCAGAAGGAAGTCTTTTCCTCAATAGAAAGGGCCACAGCAATGTAATTTCTGCAACAGACATTTTGAGTTTGGATGGACTGAATTATAAAATCTCATTACAAGGCTGTTTATCCAACTGCCTTTCTTTTTCTCCTTAAGAATATGCCTTTGCAGAAAGATCTCAGGGTCAGCCAAGCATGAAAGCTTGCAGGTACGCATGAAAGGCATGTGAGATAACCTACTGTTATGAGGCCCCCCTGACAAAAGACCATATGTGGCAGGCTCCATCTCACAAAGGGCTGGGGGAAGTTTCATATTCTTGTCAAAGCTTCAGTTTTGATTTCAGTACCATTTGGATGATGTGTGTGCCATACAATTTCCCCCTCAGAAACACGATGTTTACATTTTCAAACTGAACAGCAGATGCATTAAAATAATTCTATTATAGATTTCAAACTTGGCATGAAAGGCATATATGTGTGGGATTTCTCAAGTGCCTTATAGGAAGTAAATTGAGAGCTAAGGCTTTCAAATCTGCACAGAGTTAATGTTTGCTTAAGTTGACTTCGCCGTGTAAGCAAGTTTAACTGCATACTGCATTACGGCCTACTCTGGGCCATAACCTTGCTGCATACTTTGAGAACTCATTTTTCCATATTAGTTTATTGCTAAAATGGGGATGTTGATGTCTGGGGTAGAGTGGGGAATGCTAGGTCTGTTTTCTGAATACAAAAAAGTTTGTGGGGTTTATGTGTGTGGTTAGTGGGGGGTAGTGTGTGACTATGAGAGAGAGAGAAAGAGAGAAACATACAGTTTTATTCTACTGGTGAATAGGGTTTAATCTAGAGGGAGGCCCTCTCTGAGAGGGAAAAATATGATAAGTCTTCAAGAAAATGTGACCCACGTAAACTGTTTCAAACTAGTAAACTTGTAACATAGCCTTGATCTCAACAACCTTGTAAAATCGGTGCAATAAATTACTTGCCTTCAAGTCGACCAATTGGACCCTTTTACCTCCCAGGATTGCAATTACAAACATCTTATCACTGTAGCCTCACTCTACAAAAATAGAATGGTACAGACACACTACAGGGGTGTATTGATAATTAAGATTCCTTCCTAATGCTTTATTCCTAACAAAATAATTTTGGTATAATTACTAATTTGACAGAATGTTTTTAAATGATTTATAATTAAGGGTTAATGTCCCTGAAATAGAACATTGTCATAGGTTAATGGTCTCCTGCTGCAACATAAATGCAAGAACGTTTATTCTCCAAGTGGGAGGCGTTGATCCCCTGACAGTGTTCTATTACAATGACATTATTTCCATTATACCAAATGTCTAGTCCATTATCTGATACAGGCTAGTGTGCCAGATTGACACAGTTGCTTCACTATACTGTGCGTTGACCCAGTTTGTTCCAGTGATGCTCTGAGTGATGGAGACTTATAGATGGATTACTGATTTTAAAGAACAGATCCCAGTTTAAGTGCATTAAACAGCCAAGCAGCAGACTTGGCTGTTTGATGCAAATACTTTCAGAGAGCAATCCTATGCCCCCTAGTCAGCATCTGAGGGGTATTAAGTAGGGATGTGCAGTGGATCGGGTCCGATCCACGATCTGGACCAATCCGGGTGAAATAGGATGAAATTATCCGATCCCGATTCCGATCCCCTAGACTGTCCGATCCGATCTAGATTGGGAAAAATCGGAGGATTGGATCTCCTCCCCCCTCCCCCCTTGCTCCTTACCTGCTGCCTTCTTGGTGCTGTCCGCTGCCACCCACTGCTTCTGTACTACTTTGAAACAGGCCTTGTGGCCTGTTCCACAATAGAGCGACAGCGCGCCGGGTGACGTCATCACTTGGCGTGCCCTCGCTCTACTGTGGAACAGGCTGCAAGGCCTGTTTCTCAGTAGTACTAAAGCAGCGGGTGGCAGTGGATGGCAGTGAGGAGGCAGAAGGTAAGGAGCGTGAGTGGGGGAGGGGGGAGGGAGGTGGAGGTCCCCTGTTACCTGCTGGCACCCTGTGCTGCCGTCTGCTGCTTCCGTACTATTGCTTATCAGTAGTACGGAAGCAGCGGACGGGAGTGCGGGACGCCGGCAGGTAAGGAATGTGAGTGGGGGGAGGGAGAGGGAGGTCTCCACTTACCTGCCGGGCCGTCCACTTCCGTCCGCTGCTGCCCGCTGGTCCCTTCTATTGAGCAACAGACTTTGCGGCCTGCCTCTCAATTGAGCACTGGGTGATGTCATCACCCGGCGCTCTACTGAGAGGCAGGCCACAAATCTTGTTACTCAGTAGAAGGGACCAGTGGGTGGCAGCGGACAGAAGTGGATGGCCCAGGCAGGTAAGAAACGCGAGTGGGGGGAGGGACAGGGAGGTCCCCACTCACCCGCCCCCATGTTTTCCACATAGGCTTGCATTGGGGGAAAGCTTTCTTTCCCCCAATGCAAGCCTATGGTGAAAACACCTAAAATAGCGTCTGATCCAAAAATCAGACCTCTGATTTTCGGATCGGAATCGGACCTGATCTGATCTGGAAAGCCTCTGATCCGATCCGATCCGAAGCATCGATTCCGATTCCGATCCTATTTTTTTTTACTGTGCTCATCCCTAATATTAAGATGCTGTAGATGTCCTCCTTTAAGACCAGTGACAGAGTTCCAGCCTCAGAGGATGAGGCACAATCACCAACCCCAAACCCCCTCCAAGCCACCACAAAAAGCTCTGCAGTGGCGCCTTCTCCTGAGGTCAGTGTTGTGACCTCAGGAGGGGAGGGAACAGGCATTTAGGGGGGGGCAGAACAGTGGATAGGGAGGAAAAGGATCCACCAGATCCACAAACCTCTCGACATCTGTCCCCACCTACAACAAGGTAGTAGAGTTAGATGGGTTCAGAGGCCTGACTAACTTAAAATGTATTTAAGGTGTAACAGGAGGTGAAAATGTCTCTGTCATGCCTCCTGCCCTGCCTGGCTCTTGTTGGCATGGCATAGGATGAGTGGACAGCTCTGAGTTTGGAGCCCTCTGTCTAATCCTCATGCTGTTCAACATCTACATGAAACCGCTGAGTGCAGTCATCCGGAGTTTTGGAGTGCGTTGTCATCAGTACGCTGATGACACGCAGCTCTATTTCTCCTTTTCATCTTCATCAGGTGAGGCTGTGGATGTGCTGAACCAGTGCCTGGCTGCGACAATGGACTGGATGAGGGCTAATAAACTGAAACTCAATCCAGACAAGACTGAGACGCTGTTAGTGGGTGGTTCCGCTGACCGGATGGAGGGTGTTCAACCTGTTCTGGATGGGGTTGCACTCCCCTTGAAGGAGCGGGTTCGTAGCTTGGGGGTTCTCCTAGAACCATCTCTGTCACTTGAGGCGCAGGTGGCCTCAGTGGCACGGAGTGCCTTCTACCAACTTCGATTGGTGGCCCAGCTACGTCCCTATCTGGACAGGGATAACCTGGCTTCAGTTGTCCATGCTCTGGTAACCTCCAAGTTAGATTACTGCAATGCGCTCTACATGGGGCTGCCTTTGAAGGTGGTTCGGAAGCTGCAGCTTGTGCAAAATGCAGCGGCCAGATTGATAACTGGAACCAGTAGGTTCGAACATATAAGACCTACTCTGGCCTGCTTGCATTGGCTGCCTGTATGTTTCCGAGCCCGGTTCAAGGTGCTGGTTTTAACCTATAAAGCCTTACACGGCTTGGGACCACAACACCTGATGGAACGCCTTTCCCGACATGAACCTACCCGAACACTACGTTCAACATCTAAGGCCCTCCTCCGAGTGCCTCCTCCGAGAGAAGCTCGGAGGTCGGCAACAAGAGAGAGGGCCTTCTCTGTGGTGGCTCCCCAATTATGGAACGATCTTCCTGACGAGGCCCACCTGGCGCCAACATTGTTATCTTTTCGACGCCAGGTCAAGACTTTCCTCTTCTCTCAGGCATTTGGCAATATCTGAGGAGCCTGGGTTTGTTTTGTTTTGTTTTTGTAGTTTTTTTGAAGTGTTGAAGTGGTTTTTAAATGTACAGTTTGTGTGTATGTTGTATGTTTTTGCTGTTTTAATTTTTGTATATTGTTTTTAATTGTTTTTAATCCTATGTAAACCGCCCAGAGAGCTTCGGCTATGGGGCGGTATACAAATGTAATAAATAAATAAATAAATAAATAATCCTCTACTTTTACTCGAATTGTTCTTATTGGGACCACTTTGTTCTCCATCTTGGTACACCGCTTGTCCCCCACCACGCCTCATGCCTAGATGGGTTGTGTTTGCTCTGTGCTAGCTCCATAGGCCTAGGACACCACAAAAGCAATTTCCCCCTGATTTAGGGACTACAATTCCCTCCTGTTTGAGATGAGCCAAGGAACTCCAGCAGAAAATGAGCCAGATTATTAGAAAATTCATGTGTTCGCACCAGAAACCAAGCTCATAGGACTAGGAGATTCTCACAGTGAGACCCACACAGAGGCAGATGCTCTTGCTTTGATGTGTGCACCAAAATTCTTCTTGCCTCTGCTAGAACTGTCCTCTACTTCTTTGACAAATACATTGAAAAACAACAATAATAACACTTACCCTTCTTTTACTATGTGAAATGGAGGAGTACTTAATTCCTAATTCAATAGCACCCAGTAGTCAGCGAGCTTTTTCTAAAAAAAAAAAAAGTGTTATTGGTATTTGTTTGTTTTTTAAAAAACTTTTGATCGTGCTTTCATTATACAGTGTGTGTAAACAGTAGTTTGCCACTGATAAGCAGCATAGCTTTTTTTTTGTAGAGTATTTCTGTAAAGAAATACTGATCTTAACACATGCTATTTGTTTTTGCTGCAATAAGTATTTACTAGCAACCCAGGAATCAACAGTTTGTCAGTGTCCTGCACTTTTAAAAACCAGAAGTATATGTTAAATTACCATGTGCTCCTATTTCTAGAACTGTCACCTCTTACCAGCATCCAGTCACTGGACTAGCAAAGGTCAATCAGTAAATTGACTCAGATTTTGAGTGCTTCTCTGAAACTTATTGAACATAACCCTCTTTTCCTCTTTGGATTTTTTTTTTAATCGGTCACCTCTGAAAGTATACCCCCATCTACTCAGCATGTAATTCCTTTCAAGCAATGACCCATATAAGACTACTGCCAGAGTACATGTTCATTCTGCTGTGAAAATGTTAGTCAGGCTCAGAGAGGAGGGCCTTGGCAGGCGATTTCCCCTTATAATTAATTGTAATTCATTTGTAATATTGCAATATGCTGATAATTTAGATGGCAAACTCCTTGGGGCAGGGATCTGCCTCTTCTTACTTAACAACCCAGACAGGATCTACACTGCTGCTTTATAATAGTGTGGAAGAGCACTGTTAGGGCCCATGACACATTCCATACATTGTTTTTAAAATGCTTTCATAATGTTATATCCTGATTGGTGTAGATCTGGCCTCAGTCAAGTACCATGTTGTTACCATGCTTACTGAGGACATGCCTCTAAACCTTCCTTCCTTCCTTCCTTTACATGTTTGCAGACTACTGCATACTGCATTATGGCCTGCTATGGGCCATAACCTTGCTGTATCCTTAGAGAACATTACTAATATGGGCCGTGTCTACACCAGGGATCTATCCCGGGGACATCCCTAGGTCGTCCCTGTGCGTCCACATGATGCACAGGGGATCCCGGGGGCAACTGGGGACAACCTAGGGACAACCCTGAGATAACCCCAGGTTAGTGGAAACTGGGGATATCCCGGGTTTTCTGCTGTTCCAGGTCCTAAAATGGGCACGGAACCACATGGGGTGCCTCCGTGCCCATGGAGGTGGGGGGCGAAAGCAATTTTGCCATCCTCAGGATGGCGAGGGGGATTGGGAGAAGGTTTTTTTTACTTACCTTTCCCATGGATCAGGGCCGCACAGCTCTTCTTCATTAAAAAAATGGCACCTGCGGTTTCCGCGATGCCCATGATATCCCTCTTCCCTCCTGGGATGTCACACTTGCATTTGGATGCTGGGGAAAGATCATGGAAGCAGGCAAGTCTGCGATCCTCCCTCTCATGCCCATGGAGTACATTTTACACATGTTCAGGGAATAAGCTCTTTTGAAACAAGAATGAAGTGTGTGTGTGTGTGTGTGTGTGTGTGTGTTGGGGGGAGGGAGGTGAGTTAGCTCAAATGTATACTATTGGAATAATTTCTCAATGTGACCCTGGCTTTATTCTGTCAAAGGTAGGAATGTATGGGAAATTCATTTCAGTTCATTTTTTTTACCAGAATTTACACACTTCACATGTTCCGGAATTGAAAATGGACTTGAATGCAATCTGCAGTCAATATTTGTACATTTCCATGCTTGTAATGTGATTCACAGAACAAAAAACAGAATTTGACAAATATGAAAAATGCATGCCTTTGAAATATACACACAACATGCTTTCATCACAAGGAGAAAATTGTGTACATTTTAAGAATAAGCACAATTCCCATGAACAGTTGGGAAATGAAAATGCGCATAAATTTTGGTGAGAAAAGGGGAAGAAAACACCAAAGCTCACAATCTGATACAGACATGTCAGAACGAGCTTCGAGGTAGAATTGACAATCTCACAATTTGCACATTGACACATCCCTAGCCAGAGAACACGGTGCTGTTGTTCCAGTAAAGCTGGTCCAAGCCAACAACTTTTAATCCAAAACACAGGGAGATAAGTGTATCCTATTGTGATTGTTAAATCTCGGAAGCAGAGCGCCCTTGTAAGGTACCCACAGGGAAGCACTGGGGACAAAGTTAGAATTTTCCTAAAAATAGTTTATTGAGGAAAATGTAGAGCTGAGCATATGTTGGATGACATCAGATATTCTGTAAGGAGCCCATCATTGCTAGGTAGCAAAGCCAGCACGCTTCACATGTTCAGGTTTTTTTTCTTCACCTATTTCCAGTCTAGTCACTGAGAGAAAAGTTTGTCCTTGGCTACAACATATTTGGATTCCTCACAATTCCTCCTTCTCTCTCTCTCTCTGGTTAGAGATGTGTGTGTGTGTGTGTGTGTGTGTGTGTGTGAGAGAGAGAGAGAGAGAGAGAGAGAGAGAGAAGACTATGCTCCCTCACCCCTTTCACCCTGTACAATGCATGGTATAGAAGAATGAGATCAGTAGTTAAAGGGTTACCTTGTTCAGGATGGGAGCGGCCTCCGGAGCTCTCCTGCTACTTCCCCTCCCCCACCCCTTGGGGAGCAAACCGACAGAATATTGTTTGCACATTTTCTCTTATATCTCCCGAAGGAAAAAGATGAGAAACTTCCTTTCAGTGAAGGAGCTCGGTGTATTTGACAGAGGGGCAGATTCCGACAGCCCCCGTCCCATCATACCTCCTAGCCTGAAGCTCGTCACAGCATGCTGGAGTAGAAGAAATAGGTGTCCTTTTAGAGCACTGTCGTTGCATTTGAATGTTAGCATTTCCCCATGAAAAATGCTGTGTGTGTGTGTAAATCAGAGTTCCTGCTGTGCTTAGTACAGTTACAAAAGTTAAATACAGCTTCATTCATTTTTAAAACCAGAGTAGTTCTTGTGCATTATTCAATAGGGCTGTGCTTGTAGTTTTGGTGAAGACATGCTCCAAACTTCTTGACATAGATTCCCAGGACTGTCCTTCCCAATCTACTATGTGCCCAGACCAGCTGCTGCCACCAGCATCAATCTCACAATATGGATGTGCAGGCATTGGAAGAAATGTTTTTCTTCTTAAATGCATTCATTTCCTGGCTCCTCTTTACTATTGCCATGTCAACCTTGGTGGGTATTTATTTCCACAAATGCTGTAATACATGCCTTAACATTACTGATATTCCTTCCTCTTTCCCTCCTGTAGTGCAAACATTAAGCTTGTCTTGTCAGCTTAGAGAGTCACCATCTGAAACAGACAATTTGAGCCTATCTACACTACTGCTTTAAAACGGTTTAAAACAGCTTATAACTGTAGTGACAACTGTTGGGGCCCAGGACACACTCCATACAGTTTTCAAAACATTTTCAAAGTGTTGTATCCTGCTTGGTGTAGATAGGTTATCTGAGTAGAAATACATCCTACTAGCAGCACAGTTGATTCTGCCCCCTCAACCTTCCCAGTTAGAGCATGTGCAGAAGGACTCCCAAACTGCACACTTGGTCTTTTTTTTGGGGGGGGGGAATACAACCCCATCTAGGAAAAGCTGCATTCCCCTATTCAAGTTGGTTAGGCTGACCATATGAAAAGGAGGACAGGGCTCATGTAACTTTAACAGTTGTAGAGAAAAGGGAATTTCAGCCAGTGTCATTTGTATGCAGTTAGTTCCTGGTAGGGATGTGCACTGGATCGGATCCGATCCACAATCCGAGTCCGGTCCAGTGGGAAATCGGATAAATTATCCAAATTCCGATCCAAGATCCAACAGCTGGCTCCGCCGATCCAGTCCGAACCGATCCGAAAAGGCTCCGAACCGGTTCAGCGCCCGCTGATGAAAGTGGACAGCGGGGGGGGGGGGGAGGAGGGGGGCGCTTACCTTTCCGGCCCGTCCGCTCCCGTCCGGCGCCGGCGGCTACTACCAGCGGGCTCCGCGGCCTGCTCCAGGGTGGCGCGCCGGGTGATCACCCGGCGCGCTACTCGAGAGCAAGCCGCAAAGCCGGTTGGCGGTAGCCGCCGGCGCCGGACGGTAGGGGACGGCCCGGAAAGATGAGGAGGGGGCGCGCGGAGGGGAGGGGGGGTGCTTACCTTTTAGGGACGCCCGTCCGGCGCCGGCGGCTACTACCAGCGGGCTCCGCGGCCTGCTCCAGGCTGGCGCGCCGGGTGATCACCCGGCGCACTACTCGAGAGCAAGCTGCAAAGCCGGCTGGCGGTAGCCGCCGGCGCCGGATGGGAGCGAACGGTCCTAAAAGGTAAGCAGTGGCGGGGAAAGGGGCTTACCCCCCCCGGAGCTGTCTGCTTCTATCAGCGGGCGCCCGCGGGCGCCAGCGGATGGAAGCGGACGGCCCCAGGGGGGGTAGGGAACGCGGGGGAGGGGCTTACCTGCCGGGGCCGTCCACAGCGGACGGCCCCGGGGGGGAGGGAGTTAGGCCCCCCCTCACCCACCCGCCGCCATTTTTTCCTCATAGACTTGCATTGCAATGCAAGTCTATGGGGGGAAAAATGGCGGCCGATCCAAAAATTTACGATTTTTGGATCGGGATCGGACTCGATCCGGTCCGGGGGCCCTCCGATTTTGTCCAAACCGATCCATGACAAAATTGGAGGTCCCGATCCGGGTCCCGATCCGATCCGGGGGGTCCGTGCACACCCCTAGTTCCTGGTGATATTCCCTGTTCATCACAACAGTTAAAGGTGCATGCACTATACTAGAGTGACCATGTACAAAAGAAGGCAGGGCCCCTGCAACTTTAACAGTTTTGATGAAGAAGGAATTTCACCAGGAACTAATTGCATACAAATGACCCTGGCTGAAATTCCCTTTTTTCTACAACTGTTAAAGTTACATGAGCCTTGTCCTCCTTTCCATATGGTCAGCCTAAAGTTGGTTGATTTCCCTACCTCAATAGTGTCTGGATTAGGTCTCAGCTGGTTTGCCTTCATCCATCCCAATGAAAATCAATAAGCTATCCTTATATTATTATAAGTAATATATAGATTTTGGAGTAGGTTTTGTCCAAAATATGTTTTAAATAAAACCGCAATAGAAGCTGTGTTCTTCTGTGGTATTCAAGATAAACAGACTTTCAGATTCTATGGACATATTGGATCACACCCAAGTAAGTTAAAGGTGGCTGTACTGCATACATTTTCAAACTATAAAGTAAAAACAAACAACCTCCTTCTCCCCAGCCATTTAATCAAGTCAGCCGTAAGTTTCTGGACATACCATCAAGGTAGCATGCAGTTGTGATCTAATAAATCAGAGAAAGAGATATCTATAATCCTTCCCAGTCTGTTTTGCATCCTGGAAGTGTCTGGTCCTTTAGTGAACAGCACTGACCTACAATTCAAAATGGCTAGCCAAGGGATGAATTTACTTAGCTTGCTTTTTAGGCACGTTGGGCTGCTTTTACCCACGTTCATCTCATTTTTATGTTTTGATCTACAGTATTTGTAGTGGTGAGCCAGGGCTATGCTCACACAATCCAGGCTGGTTGGCTCAGGGATGGGAATGACATGCTGTTTAATAAGCTATTCCCCATGCACTAGGGATATATGCACGGAAGCGTCCACATCATATCGCCCCAGGCTGGGTTGGGACAAGTCCACTTCATATAATGGAAACAGGACAAAGCCTTCACACGAGGGGTTGTTTATACCAGGAGTGCAGAATCTCAGACGGGTTGAGTCTCTTTGGGTTCTTCCAGGGGGTGGAGTTTGGTCTCCAGTCTCAGATCAGAGATTACAGTGGGGATGTGAGTGATTAGAGACATCGCCAGCTCTGGCTAAGTGGCGTTATGAGTAGGGATGTGCACTGACCCCCCGGATCGGATCGGATAGCGGATCGGAATCGGACCTGGGGGGTCGGATCGGATCGGATCGGATCGGAGGCTGGTCGGATCGGATCGGACCAGATGTCCGATCCGGATCGGACGCCATTTTGAATGCTTTTTCCCATAGCCAAGTATTGTTTTACAAAAACGCCTATAACTTTTTCATTTTTAAAGATAGAAGGATGAAACTTGGGGACATTGTAGACTGGTTAGGGATAGTTATCTGTGAGAAATTTCAGAAAGATTGGTGCATGCGTTTTGTGGCAATTAATTTTTTAATAAATACCCAGGAATGCTTATAACTTTGTCATTTTTAAAGTTACAAACATGAAACTTTGCCACATTGTAGGAGGTACCTTGGGACCTATGTGTGTGAAATTTCAGAAACATAGGTGCTTGCCTTGTGTGGCAATTAATTTTAGAAAAATAGGTAGTAGTGGGGTAAATACAGTTACGCCTCCCATTTTTTTATTTTTTAAGATACAAACAGGAAACTTGGGCACATTACAGGTACCACTTGCCTTGATATGTGAGTGAAATTTCAGAAACATTGGAGCTTTCCTTGTGTGGCAATTAATTTTTGAAACAATGAGGAAAGAAACACCTATAAATTTGTCATTTTTAAAGTTACACACATGAAACTTTGCCACATTGTAGGTGGTACCTTGGGACCCATGTGTATGAAATGTCGGAAACGTAGGTGCTTGCCTTGTGTGGCAATTAATTTTTTAATAAATACCCAGGAATGCCTATAACTTTGTCATTTGTAAAGTTACACACATGAAACTTTGCCACATTGTAGGTGGTACCTTGGGACCTATGTGTGTGAAATTTCAAAAACGTAGGTGCTTGCCTTGTATGGCAATTAATTTTAGAAAAATGGGTAGTAGTGGGGTAAATACAGTTACGCCTCCCATTTTTTTATTTTTTAAGATACAAACAGGAAACATGGGCACATTACAGGGAACACTTCACTTGATAGGTGTGTAAAATTTCAGACAGCTGGGTCCAGGCATGTGGTGGCAATTAATTTTTGAAACAATGAGGAAAGAAACGCCTATAACTTTTTTATTTTAAAAGTTAGAAGTCTGAACATTGCTCACTTTGTAGATGGGTTAGGGGTAGATATGTGTCAGAAATTTCAGAATGATAGGTCCAGGCATTTGATGGCTATGGAATTTTTAAATTACATGTTTCAAAAAAATTTCTACAGAGGCCAGGTCTTCCCCTCCCGCTTCCCGCGAAGAAAAGGAAACACTGTCTCGTCTCGATCCCTTTGATCCTTGCTAGTATCCATTACAGGGCTCGTGTCTGCTTGAGTAAAAAAGTGAAAGTAGGAAAGCAGACACGAGCCCTGTAATGGATACTAGCAAGGATCAAAGGGATCGAGACGAGACAGTGTTTCCTTTTCTTCGCGGGAAGCGGGAGGGGGAGGAAAGGAAGACCTGGCCTCTGTGGAACATTTTTTGAAACATTTAATCTAAAAATTCCATAGCCATCAAATGCCTGGACCTATCATTCTGAAATTTCTGACACATATCTACCCCTAACCCATCTACAAAGTGAGCAATGTTCAGACTTCTAACTTTTAAAATAAAAAAGTTATAGGCGTTTCTTTCCTCATTGTTTCAAAAATTAATTGCCACCACATGCCTGGACCCAGCTTTCGGAAATTTTACACACCTATCAAGTGAAGTGTTCCCTGTAATGTGCCCATGTTTCCTGTTTGTATCTTAAAAAATAAAAAAATGGGAGGCGTAACTGTATTTACCCCACTACTACCCATTTTTCTAAAATTAATTGCCATACAAGGCAAGCACCTACGTTTTTGAAATTTAGCACACATAGGTCCCAAGGTACCTCCTACAATGTGGCAAAGTTTCATGTGTGTAACTTTAAAAATGACAAAGTTATAGGCATTCCTGGGTATTTATTAAAAAATTAATTGCCACAAAACGCATGCACCAATCTTTCTGAAATTTCTCACAGATAACTATCCCTAACCAGTCTACAATGTGCCCAAGTTTCCTGTTTGTATCTTCAAAAATAAAAATGTGGGAGGCATAACTGTATTTCTCAGTGGGAAAGTGCAATGCAATGATTCCCTATGGGAAAGTGCAATGCAATGATTCCCTATGGGAAAGTACTG
Organism: Anniella stebbinsi; assembly: GCA_029215795.1. Taxonomy (NCBI): domain Eukaryota; kingdom Metazoa; phylum Chordata; class Lepidosauria; order Squamata; family Anniellidae; genus Anniella; species Anniella stebbinsi. The sequence goes on along the minus strand of JARDYH010000002.1, from coordinate 93,181,750 downwards.
TCCAATGAATCCTTATGGGCAAGTGCTGTCCAATGAATCCCTCATTGTTTCAAAAATTAATTGCCACACCAGGCAAGCACCAATGTTTCTGAAATTTTACACACATATCAAGTGAAGTGTTCCCTGTAATGTGCCCAAGTTTCCTGTTTGTATCTTCAAAACTAAAAAAATGGGAGGCGTAACTGTATTTACCCCACTACTACCCATTTTTCTAAAATTAATTGCCACACAAGGCAAGCACCTATGTTTCTGAAATTTTACACACATAGGTCCCAAGGTACCACCTACAATGTGGCAAAGTTTCATGTGTGTAACTTTAAAAATGACAAAGTTATAGGTGTTTCTTTCCTCATTGTTTCAAAACTTAATTGCCACACAAGGCAAGCTCCAATGTTTCTGAAATTTCACTCACATATCAAGGCAAGTGGTATCTGTAATGTGCCCAAGTTTCCTGTTTGTATCTTAAAAAATAAAAAAATGGGAGGCGTAACTGTATTTACCCCACTACTACCCATTTTTCTAAAATTAATTGCCACACAAGGCAAGCACCTATGTTTCTGAAATTTCACACACATAGGTCCCAAGGTACCTCCTACAATGTGGCAAAGTTTCATGTTTGTAACTTTAAAAATGACAAAGTTATAAGCATTCCTGGGTATTTATTAAAAAATTAATTGCCACAAAACGCATGCACCAATCTTTCTGAAATTTCTCACAGATAACTATCCCTAACCAGTCTACAATGTCCCCAAGTTTCATCCTTCTATCTTTAAAAATGAAAAAGTTATAGGCGTTTTTGTAAAACAATACTTGGCTATGGGAAAAAGCATTCAAAATGGCGTCCGATCCGGATCGGACCTCATCGGATCGGATCGGATCGGATCGGAGGTTGGTCGGATCGGATCGGATCGGATCGGATTTTCCCGATTTTGGGTCGGATCGGATTCGGATCGTGGATCGGATCCGATCCGATGCACACCCCTAGTTATGAGTGGTGTGCACTGCCCTGACTAGCTCATACTGTCCCACACCAGAGCTTGGCTAGGGAGGAGTGAAAATTTTCACTACAACTAGAAGTGGTCTGTAGAAATTGGCTGCACTGTCCACTAAGTTATGATAAACAACAAAGCAAAATGAACCGTTAATAAAATATATCATCTACAAAAGCCAAAGGTAAAGAAAACGTATACCTGTATGGAGGATACTTTAATACAAATTAATACAAATTATATCATAATAATACAACAGTAACAAATATAACAATATAAATAGCAAAAACTTTAATATATAAATCCTTTAAATTATAACCAAGTAGGCCAAACACATTTCAGCAAAAAGACTTAATCAGTGGCCTAAAAAACACCTGGCCTGAAGTCCAGTACATAAAGCATTGATTGAAGGACTGAATGAATCCATTCATGCAACTTCAAAGTTCTATCATCTTAGGTAAATGGTTGTTTATTCAGCAATATGGTCTTCAGGGTGGTTAACTGTGGCTAACAATATAAATAAAAATGCATGAGATATAGTTCTCTTCTGCTTTCTGGGAACAATTTCAAGGCCATGGGTAGCATGTGCTAAATTTTACTTGCACTGTCCACAAACAAGTTACGAGTTAGTTGATACTTGCAGCAGGATTATTTGGTGCAGCTTTTCCTGGTCTGTACCACTTAAGACTGTGATTCAGCTTCAGGTGCTCTTGGAACAAACTAATTACCATGGTCCATTCCAGTCTGGTTTCAGGTCTGGTTGTGGGACAGAACCAGCTTTGGTTTTTTGGAGAGGGCCAGGGGGAGGGTGGCCCTGTTATTTCTTTTCAGTCTCTAAGTGGCTTTTGATACCATTGACCACAGTAGGCTTCCGTGAGTTGGGGACAACATTTTATGGTGATTCGGCTCTTACTTATGAGGTCAGTCCTAGAGAATAACATTGGGTAACTGTGCCTCAGCCCCCTAACAGTTGAATTGTGGGATGTCACAGGCCACTATTTTGTCTCCAATGCTGTTTAACATCTATAGGAAGCCATTGGGAGTGGTCATTAGGAGATCTGGGGGAAGGCATTACCAGTATGCTGATCACATGCAGCTCTATTTCTCTGTAACATTTGAATTAGGAGAGGCTGTGCATGTTCTGAATTGGTGCCTGGGTAAAGTTATGGGCTGGATGAGGGTAAATAAACTGAAACTGAATTTGGATAAGATAGAGGCCCTATGGTTGGGCAGTTCCCAGTAGGGATGTGCACGGACCCTTCCAGATCGGATTGAGACCTGGATTGGGACCTCTGATGTTGTCCTGGATCAGTTCAGATAAAATCGGAGGTCCCTCGGATCGGATCGGATCCCTATCCGAAAATCAGACGTCCGATTTTCGAATCGGCCGCCATTTTTGGTGTTTTCACCATAGGCTTGCATTGGGGGAAAGAAAGCTTTTCCCCAATGCAAGCCTATATGGAAAACATGGCGGTGGGTGGGTGAGTGGGGGCCTAACTCCCCCCTCCCTGTCCCTCCCCCCCACTCATGCTCCTTACCTGCTGGGGCCGTCCGCTGCCGTCCGCTGCCCCCCTCTGCCCCCTTCTACTGAGAAACAGGCTTCGCAGCCTGCCTCTCAGTAGCGCACCAGGTGACGTCATCACCCGGCACGCTACTGAGAGGCAGGCCGCGAAGCCTGTTTCTCAGTAGAAGGGGGCAGCAGACACCAGTGGATGGCACCGGCAGGTAAGGAGCACGGGGGGAGAGGAGGTCCGATCCTCTGATCTTATCCGAACTGGATCGGGTCCTTTTGGACCGGTTTGGATCAGATCGGATGATCCAGAAGCTGGGATCTGAATCAGATAATGTTATCCGATTTCAGTCAGATCGGCTCCGGATCGTGGATCGGACCCGATCTGATGCACATCTCTAGTTCCCAGGACTGGGAATTGGGTCCTATATGGGGTTGCACTCTCTCTGAAGGAACAGGTCCACAGTCAGGGGGCTGCTCTTGGATCTCAGTGGCTTGGAATGCCCATTCCAGTTTGGTTGCTGTGAAAACTATGCTCATTCCTGAATACTCTATCCCAACCACTGTGATTCATCATGCACTGGTAATCTCATGATTAGATTGCTGTAATGCCCTCTATGTGGCGCTGCCCTTGTGCCTAGTTTGGAAGCTGTAGCTAGTGCAGAATGTAGCAGCTAGGATGTTCATGGGTAAGGATGTCGTGAGCACCTGACTGGGTTTGGGAGTCCGGTCCCTACTTGATGAACTGCTTGCATCCCCCGGACCTGCTCGCCAAGTGGCCACGGGCCCAACGAATGGGTCGAACAGCCGGCCATCCTCATTGCGAGTTGCCATTTGCATTGAAAAGTAAAAGTAATGTTGCACAAATGGTGGCCATAAAGAAGCCATTTACACAACATTACAGACATAAACCCTCCAAACCTAATCATGGGGCACCCATCTATGTGCACAATACACTGGTGATAAAATAACTGCACTGGTTGCCTATTAGAGACCGAGCCATGCCCAGTTGACCTCTAAGGACTTCAGAGGAGGTCTAGTTGGCTGTTCCACAAACCACCAGAATGTACCTACATAACATCAAGGAAGTGGACCTTCTCAGTGGTGGCACCCAAGCTCTGGAACACACCGCACCCATACAGTTTGGTGTGCTTTAAATGCTTCCTGAAAACATACATGTTTACACAAGCTTTCCTTGGCTTGTACTTATCACACTGCTGCTCCACTTTACTGTCTCTTACTATTTCTCTTGATCTTGCACTTGTTTAAAGTTGTGTATGTATTTTTAACTGTGATTTTTAATTTTTGTATGTAAACGGCATAGGGCACAATCCTATCGGGATAGTCTTAAGTTTCTGACCTCAGAAGCTAATGACTATCATATGCAGGGCAGATGGAGCATGGAGGGGATCCTCTCCTCTGTGCTCTGTCTGCCCTGCAGTTTCTGCTAGACACTCAATTTTGAGTGTTGAGCCAGGGAGCTGAGGGCAGCACAGGGGGAGGCTCCACGGTGCATAGAGAGATGCTTAAAGAAGCTTCTGAAATCTCCTCCCCTCAGGAATGCCCCCCTTTGCTCTCTCTACACTCTTCCCAAGGGCAGAGAAGGAGCCAATGCAGAGAGAACTGCCCCTGCTATGAGTTGGCAGGGAGGGGGTGGGGCGAGCCGTTTCTGGGAACCAAGGCTCTAACCTTGGTTCCCAGAAACCAAAAAATCCTATTGCTATTTAGACAGTATCAAGCGCCCACAGGATTGCTCCCTTAGAGATTTTACTATGTGATGCAGTTTGTAAGTGCTACAAATAAATAAGTGGGAGGCCTCATTGAGAATGCTCTCTGTGTTTGTGTGTGGAGAACACTTTGACCATAAAAGGCTAGGTGGTTTCTGTCTGCTGATCTAGCTTCTGTGTGCAGAAAAATGTTTTCTGTTGGAAAATAGCTACCCACCACCACCACCACACACCTGCATTCTGAAATGGTACAATCCAGAAAAAGCTACTGTATGTGTAAACTGGTTCTGACAATGCTGGCGTGGCAAATCCATCACATGCAACCTCATCAAGGGAGCATGTAGGCTAAACGTTATCCTTGGTTATACTTATGCACTTGTTTTCCTGAATCTCAGCCACGAGCAAGCAATACCGAATGAAAAGCCTTGGTTCGCAGTTGAAGAGCTAGTCTTTTATCATTGTCAGAGCATTATCAGTCTTGAACTTCAGTGACGTGGGTGCTTTGCAGCACAGTATTATCCGGTGCAAACAATCCAAGTGTGAAATATGGGTAAACCACATACCAAACTGGTACTGCAGATCCAGCAGCACAATAGTTTAATTACATTGTGGTTGCTTTCAAAGCCGTTAGTGCAAAGTGCTGTGGCTGCTTCCTTTTAGTGTGCGGTTTTGGAGCCAGGCAGAGGGTGGAATGGAAAACTGCCCAGTGTGCTCTGACAGACATATAATTAAAGCCTATGAAGCATGATAGGACATGTGCTAAAAGGAAGTTACTACTGCCTGCATCTTGAGTGCCACTGAGACCATCTTAAAGGGAAAGAGGCAAATTCTGCTAATGTAGAAATTATTATAGGCAGTTATTAAAAACTTTCAGAACATTATTGGGCACTTTACTCCTTTTGATTATAGGGCACATATCTGACTAGTAACCTATCTGAGAAGTTTCTAAGCGTTATTTATTTCTCCGTCTTGTGGTTGTTGTTTTTTTTAACACTAAATAGCACAAGACTGCCAATGTGTAGGAAACTACAGCATTGGGCCAGGACTGGGGTGACCCAGGTTCAAATCCCCACCCAGCCATAAAGCTCATTGGGTCACCTTGGGCCACTCACTACTGCTCAGCTTAACCTACCCAACAGGGTTGTTGTGAGGATAAAAATGGGGGAAATGTGGCAACAATGTATGGAGGAAAAATGGGATATAAATGTAATAAATAAAACAATAAATAAATAAATAAATACAGTTCCATCAAACTACTGGAAGATTCTGTGAAGGTCTTTCTAAGGGAATCGTCAGATGAAAGCCTTCTGCTAGGTTAACTAGATGTAAAGGGAGATAAAGGGGTCCTGTACTTATTCTACTGTATTTGAGCTTTCTCTGTTCGTTTGCTTGTTTGTTTGTTTTTCTTTATGATGATGATGTGGTCTTAGTGCTTTTATCATGTTTTATATTTAACTCTATTAGCGCATTGCTCTGTTTATTATCTACAAGGACAGTTTTTAAATGTCTTAAAGATCAAATAAGATCAAATAAAAAATAGTTGCACAAAATAAGTAATTTAGAGAGGTGCAAGAGATAAACTTTTCTGCACACAAATTAAAAATGTAAGAGACTTCCTTCCTTTGAATCTGGCCACCCTCTCTCTTCCTCTGCCGCTGAGCCCCCTGGCACACAGCCAGGAGAGCAGGAAGTGCCTCTGGGGCACACAAGCAGTTCTGTGGACCCCACAGTCTATATCTCGTTCCTGGTTAGCAGCACAGGACCACCCTCAGAGATGGAAGGCAGGAGGCGACATTGTTTCTAGCCTAAACCTGAGTCAACACTCCAACCACTAGGTTTTGTAAGCCTGTGATTATTGATTTCATGCACCTTAGAAGCAGCCATAGGAGACCCATGTCCATTGGATCCAAGGCCAGGTTTTTCCCTGTGTAAGAGACCAGGGTCTTTCTGTGCATTTAATATTTGTCTGGCAGAGAGAAACATGGAGAGGGGCTGTTTCTCCACCCCTGCCTGGCACGCTGCATCTGCTGTCGAAATTCCCTCTTCTGCCCAGCTGTTTAAAGGTACAGGGGGAGGTAGGCTGACCAGATAAATCCAGGTCAGGGCTCCTGTAACTTTAACAGTTGTAGAGAAAAGGGAATTTCAGCCAGTGTCATTTGTATGCAATTAGTTCCTGTGAAATTCCCTCTTCATCACAACAGTTAAAGGTGCAGGCACTATACTAGAGTGACCATATACAAAAGAAGGCAGGGCCCCTGCACCTTTAACGGTTGTGATGAAGAGGGAATTTCACCAGGAACTAATTGCATACAAATGACACTGGCTGAAATTCCCTTTTCTCTACAACTGTTAAAGTTACATGAGACCTGTCCTCCTTTTCATATGGTCAGCCTAGTAAAACAAAAGACTCAGCCTCTCTCTTGAAGCTTTTTCACAATGCCCACTGGATAACCTGGTGGAAAGGTAAAAGTCGCCATAAATTGGTACTTTTAAAACATGCAATTTCAGGAGGGGGGGGGAAATCCTGATGTGGTTGCATGTAGAACCAAGAGTCATCCCATGCAGCTGATTGGCGGGAGATTCAGGACAGATAAAAGGAAGTACTTCTTCACACAGTGCATAGTCAAACTATGAAATTCAATACTACAAGATGTGGTGATGGCCACCAATTTGGATGGCTTTAAAAGGGGGTTGGATAAAGTCCTGCAGGACAAGGCTATCAATGGCTACTAGTCCTAATGGCTAAATGCTACCTCCAGTATCAGACGCAGTAAGTTTATATACACCAGTTGTTGGGGAACATGGGTGGGAGGGCGCTGTTGCACCATGTCCTGCCTGTGGGTCCCTGGCTGACAGCTGGTTGGTTTGGTCTGATCCAGCAGGGCTCTTCTTATGTTCTAGTTGGCGGCTGCATCATTAAAACAATGCAGCACCACTGCACAGATGCTATGGGGTTAATAGAGCATATTAGACAACCCCCAGGTGTGCTCTGCTCCTTTGTCTTGGGTCACCGATTGGTTTGCCAAGTGGTTACATGGTATATTGCCATTTGGAAAATGTTTATCTATATTTACCCTTTGAAGGGGTGCAGGGAAAGAAGCACGCAAGGCTACACAGGAGTCCAAGGAGGGATCTGTGGAAGGAACATGTGGTGTTACAGAGGATGCATGTTGCTAGTGTAATTTATTTTGAATTGGCCATATCCCACATTTCACAAAGTTTTGAATGCAGCTTACAATATACTATCAATAAAATACACTGACTGCTCAGACCTCTAGATATCTACTCATAACTAAGTCCAGTTGAGTTCAATGGGGCTGACAATCATAATTGTCCATATAGGACTGTAGCCTCAAGATAATAACAGCAGGAACATTAAAACCAGCAGAAACAAAAATTGTACACATCTGAATAGCTGCTGCTGGGGGATAGAATACCTCATGCCACGCTATTTTAGGCCATCTCTAAGGGTGTTTGAGAGCTTCCTCAGGCACCTGGAAACAGAATGGACCTTTGTCTGATTCTGCAAGGCAATCCTTAACAAACAGGCTTATGGCGCAATCCTATGCATGTCTACACCAAAAAAAAGAAGGAACAAACAAAAAGAAAAGAAAAAAGGCCCCAGCATTCCCCAGCAAGCTATGCTTTTTTTCTGTCTAAACATGCATGGGATTGTGCTTGTTAAGTATAAACAGACACAGAGTTTGCTCCAAAATAATTTAATAAGCAGATGGGAATATTAAGATTTTCTGTCTTTTCTGGTCCCATATCACATGCAACAACCGGACAATGCTTCAGTTCCAAACAGCTTTTTGAGTTTTGAAAGAGATTGACTATAGAATAGGATGACCAGGTGTTAAGGAAGACAGGAGCAAGCGCTTTGCTTGAGAATCTCTACCTGCCAAATTCTCTCTTTTATAGTAAAGGTACAGGAGCCCCGGCCTTTGCATTTTGATCAACCCTTTCTTTGTGTTTCCTCTCTGTATCGATGGCATAACAACTTTCAGATCGGAACACCCTACCTGAGTACGAAAAATGAGAATCCTTAAGAAATGAATGGGATATTATTATTTGTTGTGAGGTTGTGTGTGTGATGCAGCATTCCAGAAAATATAATCAGTGGCACACATCCAGTTCCTATTTTGAAAGCATGGAAGTGGATGCAGCTGTTTTTTGTGTCTGGTTGGTGCCAATGTGATAGCGTGTAATCATATTTGCATAAAGATAAAAAGGAAGGTGTTATAGAGCAGAGTAGAGCCTATGGTTTCACCATGCATTAAAGGTAATTTTAGACTAATTAGGTGTAATTTGTTAAGGAATTCTTCCTGGCAATCATGACTCTGATTTTGTAATTATAGGACAATGCTTACTGTGGCTTTCAAAGGCAGGATAAAGCGCCCCCAAGGGGGTCATGTCCCACACTAGGCAGATCTAATGGTGCCACGAAAGACAGGTGTTTTGTCAGATTTCAGCCACACACTTTCACACCTGCAAAGCATTAACTAGAACAGTGACGTTAATGAAAACCAGGTGCTTGTTCCATGGCCTAAATGAGGAGCTGGCATCGAGGCGTACAGTTTGCTACCTGGAGACTCCCACATCTCTCTGTGGAGGAGTTCTGAAAGCTGTCATACATTTTTCATCTCAAACGTTTGGTTCAGGAGGAAACCCAGGCATGGGAGGAAACTCGGTCTCATTTTACCCAGGATCTCCAATGCTTTTGTCTATGCTCCCTTCCCTTACATTGTAATAGTTTGATACACCTCTGTGACTCTGAGCTAGCGCTGTTCAGGTAGGGGGCAAATGGAGGAGGAGGGTGTGGAATAAACCCTGATTTGATTTCATCAGCCTTAGGGAATTTTGTGTATGGACCTGGGTGTCCATTAAAAATTTCTAGCAGGACAAAATATGCAGGAAGGGTTACCAAGATGTAGTGTATTAGCAGCAGCTACTATACATGATCCAATTGTATAGTCCTTTAGTCCTTTCAAACTTGAAGGTTTGCCATCTAATGCGGAAATGAGTAATGGATGCCTTAAGCATGGGCTCTTTTTAATAAAGCACAAGGTTTTCATTGTGAAGGAGCCAATGTCATTTTAATGTTTTGTTATGGACCACGAAACTCAAACAAAAATCCCCTTTTTTATGTGAAAGCCTATTTCCCCCTTTTTTTTCTTTTCTTTTCTTTTCCATGTACTGGATCCAAACTCATCCATACCCCACAGTTTGCAACAGCTAAGCAAAAGTTAATAACGGCTCTGAGAGAAATATAAAAAGAGCCTGAAAAGATGAAAATGAAACCCAACCAGGTCTGCTCTCTCAGCAGGAGTCTAGTTAATTATTTGACTCCTCCTCAGCCACTCCGAGCACATGACATTTCCTTGACAAAAAGAATTAGCATTCCCACCCTGAAGGGTTGAGGGGATTGAGGGTGAGAGTGATGGTTGTATATCAGTTGATGTGGTGACATTGGGCTTAACTCTGAAGACCTAATTAAGAGGCAAAACGCATGATGACTTGGGCTTTACCTGCTCAGGCTGCAAGTGGCAGCAGTCATGGGGCAGGAAACTGAACCTTCGAATCTTCCGTTGTGTAAAGAACTCCTTCAAAACTAGCAAGTGAAGGAGGCTGGGCTACAGCTTTTTCCCTGCTATGCTGGCACTTTGCTTTTAAACATTCTCCCCATTGCTTCACCCTACACACTTGCAAGATGGACTAGTAAGTTCAGCAAAAGGCACGCGATCTGCAATTGCTGACCCTGCATAGCTTGCCTATCAGGCTGAAGGGAGATGTATTATAAAAAGGGGGCTTACTGTTGGGTAATTAGAACAACTCCGCATGCTTCCAGACACTAAGGGGCGAAAGAGAACATGTTGTATCAACAGCTGTTTGTCTTGTTCGTCCCCCTGGTTGTCCTGTAACTTGATCAGTTCCTTTCTCCACCCCCTTCCCTTTCTCTTATTCTTCCTCTTTGCCTCTGAACAACAAACATGTGCTCTCTCGCTGAGGGAAGGAAGTAACCATATCTCATGTTTTTGTTTACTTACACTCACACACCCAGCTTTAGGGATACTTGTAGTTAAACAGCAGATAGCCTTCTTTAACAATGTGTATAAAAAGCATTAATAAAGTCAGTTGATTTGAACTTCTTCTAAACTGGCTCTAGGCAGTTCTTATTTCCTCTAAGATTAAATGCTGTGTTCCCATGCCTTCTATGTACAGAAGCAACTCTGCTATAAGTTGCACCAGACTTTCCAACACCAGTTACAACCCACAGTGATGAATGTATGACGCCATCAATCTTGGCCCTCCCTGCTCACTCCCTCACCCACTGCAACCTCCATATCTGCTCCGTGTTGCAGCTAAGGCTGGATGTCAGGGCTGAAGTCCTGGGCTCTGCAGCTGTGGGAGGCCCCAAATGACCCCCAGAGAGCCGCAGTCAAGGCCAGCCCTACAATTGAGCAGGAGGAAGCTAGTGCAGCAGGTGGCACAGGCTGGAAAGAGCAGCAAATCTTTCCACCCTCCCCATCCAGAGGGCCTGCCGCTGCATGGCTGGCCACTCTCTCCCTCCCACCGCTGCCGCCTTCCTTCCTATCTGCTTGCTTGCTTGCTTGGCCAACTGGCCAACAGCTTGCTACTGCCAGTTGGTGGTGACTCCTCTCTCCCCTGGCCAGCAACTCCCACCTTCTGCCTAGTTTGGCAGAGTGTCCCAGCCAGCTGATGAAGGGAGGAGGAGCCAATCCTCTGTGAGAACTGGGAGCAAGAAGCCATGAGCCAGGAGTCCCTGGCACAGCACAGGAGGAGGGAGCCAGGAGCTGGAGAATGGGGGATCCAGGAGCTGGGAGCAGGGAGGGAGAGGCATGGAGAGAAGAAGCAGGGTGGGGGCAGTGGGGGCAGCTTGCTTCAGGCAGGGACTTTGGTTGGGCCGGGTCTGGCAGCAGTTGTTTAGGGAGCAGCGAGCAGATCAGCACTGGGCTGGAAAGCTTCATTTTATCCCTGTAGTCATGATGGTGCTCTTATTTAAGTGACTTTAAAGTGTGAAACTTCACATGCTCAGAGTACTTCTCATTTGTCAGGGTTGGCCGACAGTTTGTTGTTATTGTTTTGCTCTGAAATATTAGGAATGAAGAAACAGTTGTAAAGCGTGGAATGGCAGTGGGTGTGTATGGGTGTGGGTGTGGAGGGAGAGAACAGTTAATGGTGTGCCTCACAACTGAAGTAATACACAGCCACCTAAAGCTGTGGGATCCCTTATTAACTTTTCCCATCTGGAGCTGGAGGAGGAGTCAGCAGTAACAGAGTGGTGTGGGAGTGGCGAGATTTATGGCAGGCTTGCCTGAGGGTCAAACCACGTGTGATGTGGGAATTCTGTGACTGGAACTCCTGACATTTTTATTTTACAAAATGCAGCTGGGTGTAGGGAAGCTTATTTTGACTGAGGTTATGGCACCGGGACAATCCATCCTGCAACGGCAGCATTTTTTGTTAGAGAACCTGAGCAGAGGAATACACCCTCTTGGCCCTCCTACTCACCTCCCCCACCCCCAGTCCTGCTTTCTGTAAAATAAAAAGAGATCTGGAGTCCGAGTCACAGAACTCACACATAGTTTAATCTGGGTGGATCACTTGTGAACGTAGGGCTCACAGCACCGTGAACACACGGTGAGCCGTCTTTTATATCATGTCTGTCTTCAGATTTAGAGCAACCGAAATGCAACAGATTTTTTATGTGTTGTTCAAAATTGTCTGTTGTTGGGGGAAATAGTTGGGGATGAAAGAGGACCCAGAAGAACTCAGTTGTTTGGTGGAAGAAACAGCTAATAAACAGTTAATGCCTGTGCCTTGTTCTTGTCCCCCTCACATCCACAGGTCTGTTGGTTGCCCTATCAGTCAGCCCTTGGGTCTCCGGATGCTGCTTTTAAATGCCAGATTGGTGCAAAATAAGACCTACCTCATCCATGATCTAATAGTGGATGAGGCGGCCGATCTGGCTTGCATTACTGAGACCTGGATGGGAGAGATGGGAAGAGTCAGTCTCTCCCAGTTATGCCCACCGGGGTACTTGGTTCAGCATCAAGGTAGACTTGAGGGCCAGAGAAGGGGGGTTGCTGTGGACTATAGGAACTCCATCCCCCTCTGCGGGCTCCCTGTCCATGTGACTACTGGTGTGGAGTGTTTGCACCTTGAGTTGGGCCAACGGGACAGATTAGGGATTCTGTTGGTGTACTGCCTACCCCGCTGCTCAACAGACTCCCTAGGTGAGCTGACAGAGGTGGTCTCGGGTGCACTGTTGAGGTCCCCCAGACTGTTGGTTCTGGGGGATGTCAATATTCACGCCGAGGGTACTTTATCTGGGTCAGCTCAGGATTTCATGGTTTCCATGACAACCATGGGACTGTCCCAACATGCCACTGGCCCAACGCATGTAGCGGGGCACACTCTAGACCTGATTTTTTCCACTGGACATGGAGTTGGTGATCTGAAAGTTGGGGACTTTACATAAACCCCTCTGTCATGGTCAGATCACCACCTGCTGAGGTTTAGACTTACAGCAGCTTTTCCCCTCTGCATGGGTGGGGGACCCATTAAGATAGTCCGCTCTTGGAGGCTAATGGATCCGGATGGTTTCCAGAGGGCTCTGGGGAGTTTTCTGGCTGATAGGGCTGGCTCTCCTGTCGAAACCCTGGTTGATCTGTGGAATGCAGAAATGACCCGGGTGGTTGACACGATTGCTCCTGAGCGCCCTCTCCTGTGTAGAGCTCGTATGGCTCCATGGTATACCCCAGAGCTGAGAGTGATGAAACAAAATAGGAGACAGATTGAGTACAGATGGAGACGAACTCCTAGTGGATGTAATGACACACTGGTAAGTGCCTATGGTAAGCTGTATTCAGGGGCAGTGAAGGCAGCAAAAAAACAATACTTTGCTGCCACTATTAAATCATTAATATGCCGCCCAGCAGAGCTTTTCAGAGTTGTCCAGGGGCTTCTACATGCTGGCCCCAAGGACATGGTAGAACCATCTGAGGCCTGCTGTAATATATTTGCTAGGCACTTCCAGGATAAAATCTTTGGCATCTGCCAGGACTTAGACTCCAGTGTTATAGCAGGTGAATCTAGTGAGGTATCCAGAGCACAGGTTTGTCCTGTTTTCTTGGATGAGTTTCAGTTGGCATAGCTCGATGACGTGGACAAGGTGCTTGCCTCTCTTGGCTTATAAAAGCTAGTAAGGTTGGAACAGCTGGCTGGGCCAGGGAAGTGATTAATGCCTCTCTACGAGAGGGAGTGGTCCCAGACAGTCTGAAAGAGGCAGTAGTGAGACCACTTCTGAAGAAATCTTCCCTGGACCCAGAAAATCTTAATAACTATAGGCCGGTGGCAAATGTTCCATTCCTGGTCAAGGTCCGTGAGCGGGTGGTTGCTGGCCAGCTCCAGACACTCTTGGATGAGACTGATTATCTGGATCCATTTCAGTCGGGTTTCAGGCCTGGTTTTGGCACGGAAACAGCCTTGGTCGCCCTGTATGATGACCCATGTCAGGAGAAAGACAGGGGAAGTGTGACTCTGTTGATTCTTCTTGATCTCTCAGTGGCTTTCGATACCATCGACCATGGTATCCTTCTGGCACGACTGGCTGAGTTGGGAGTGGGGGGCACTGCATTGCAGTGGTTCCACTCCTACTTGACAGGTCGACTCCAGAAGGTGGTGCTTGGGGGACATTGCTCGGCCCCATGGATTTTCCAGTATGGGGTTCCGCAGGGGTCAATCTTGTCCCCCATGCTGTTCAACATCTACATGAAACCGTTGGGTGTGGTCATCCTGAGTTTCGGAGTGCATTGTCATCAGTACGCTGATGACACACAACTCTACTTCTCCTTTTCATCTTCATCAGGTGAAACTGTGGATGTGTTGAACCTGTGCTTGGCTGCAACAGTGGACTGAATGAGAGCTAATAAACTGAAACTCAATCCAGACAAGACTGAAATGCTGTTAGTGGGGGGTTCCTCTGACTGGATGGAGGGTGTTCAACATTTTCTGGATGGGGTTGCACCCCCCTGAAGGAGCAGGTTTGTAGCTTGGAGTTCTCCTAGAACCATCTCTGTCACTTGAGGCTCAGGTGGCCTCAGTGGCACGGAGTGCCTTCTACCAACTTCGGTTGGTGGTCCAGCTATGCCCCTATCTGGACACGGATAACCTGGCTTCAGTTGTCCATGCTCTGGTAACCTCCAAGTTAGATTACTGCAATGCGCTCTACATGGGGCTGCCTTTGAAGGCTGTTCGGAAGCTGCAGCTTGTGCAAAATGCAGCGGCCAGATTGGTAACAGGGACCAGAAGTTTCGAACATATAAGACCGATTCTGGCCCGCTTGCATTGGTTGCCTGTATGTTTCCGAGCCCAATTCAAGGTGCTGGTTTTAACCTATAAAGCCTTACACGGTTTGGGACCACAATACCTGATGGAACGCCTTTCCCAACATGAACCTACCCATACACTATGCTCAACATCAAAGGTCCTCCTCCAGGTGCCTACTCCGAGGGAAGCTTGGAGGATGGCAGCAAGGGAGAGGGCCTTCTCTGTGATGGCCACCCAATTATGGAATGATCTCCATGATGAGGCCCGCCTGGCACCAACATTGTTATCTTTTCGGCGCCAGGTCAAGACTTTTCTTTTCTCCCAGGCATTTTAACAGCTTAAGTTGAGGTTTTAACTGACTTTGTGGCCAGGCTTAAAAGTTTAAAAGGTTTTAAATATCAGCTGTTTTATGTTTTATGGTTTTAAATTTTGTATATTGACTTTTTAATGTTCAATCTTTTAATTTTTGTAAACCGCCCAGAAAGCTTCGGCTATGAGGCGGTATATAAATGTAATAAATAATAATAAATAATATTTTTTTTGGGGGGGAACGTGAATTAAATTGCATTGTGGTTCAATAAATCTCTCCTCAGATTTTGGGGGGAGGGAGAAATACCAACCCCACCACCTTCCATTCCTCAAAGCAGAAAGAAGGGATCACACAGAGGTACAGTGTTGTTATTTGTTTTTATTGGCTTCTCTTGACACCCTGTCTCTTCTTCTTTGTTCCTGCCTTGCTGCCAGAGCTGCTGTTTTAGCCAGCGCTGGGATTGGCTAATGATCACATGGTGACCATGTGTGATGTCACTTGTGGGCAGCGGCACCAAAGCTGGCTCCCACCAATATCCCACAGCAGCTAAGGGTAATGCGGATGTGCCAGTGAGCCATAGTGGGTCACTACAAAAACTAAACTCTAGGCATGAGTGAGGTTCTGGTGTCCTTCCAGATGTTGTTGAACTCCAATTCCCAACAGCCTTAGCCACTATGGACTATTGTCAGGAATGATGGGTGTTGTAGTTCAACAACATCTGGAGGGTCAAAGTCTCCCCACTTCCTGCTTTAGGGCTGCGACGTTCCTTTCTCCATTTCTTCCTTGCCACCGTGGTTGTGACAGGGATAAGATGTGCTTTTTACCAGCTCAGTCTAGACAAAAAGCCACAGCTTAACATGTGCACACTTGTTGTGGTGCCATGGGGCTGTCTTCAGAGCACTGGGTTGGTGCTGCTTCTGTCTCAAACCCCACGCTTTCCATCTTCTGGGGCAGCGGTGGGTAATCCCAACGCCAAGGAGGGAGCACGGGGTTTCTGGGTGGTTATCCGGGTACCGGAGCCGCCCTCGCCCTCTTCCTGGTGGAAGGTGACCAATTACTGGTTACCTTCCAACAGGCACCTTCCCTAGATTGGCAATGTCAGACGGCAGAAGCGTCTTATTGTCATCGTTCTGATTGAAAAAGTCGGGGCAAATCCCTGCCTTTTTCAAACCTCAGTATCATGGGAAAGTCCCATGTTGGCTGCAAAGCTGCATATGCATTGCCTAACCGACGCAGCACAGATCCACAACCAGCATGGGGTTTCCCCGTGTATAGATAGCCCCCATGATTCAAACCTGGCTCAAGGCAGAAACCTCCATATACCTGCACTCTTTTGTCCTGCTGACTACATATGTTAAGGGCAGGAACATATCTATGGTGTTGAATTTTTTGGTGCGCTGCATGAAGGCAACATTATGGGAACACATAAACCTCCTATGAGACCCTTCCTTTCCTTGATTTTTTTTTTTTAGGTCTTAAGGACACAGGAATAATCATGGTGCATTTGTTTTTCATGTACTTGCCACTCTTTAAAAATAAAATACATCTTAATATGTAGCTCAACTTATTGAGAACTTGTTTCAGAAAACAGGAATCAGAGCCCTGCATGCTGGGGCCTTCTGCCTCCTCACAGCATGTGTTAGCATTAAAGAAGACGACAGAAATATACCCTTTTCAGTGTACATCATGTGTGGCCCTTGGGCTGGTCTGTGGACACCCCCTCCCCTCAAGTGCTGCTTTTCCAAGCACACAATTATTTTTAATTACCCTTCTACTGAAGCTGAACAGGAACCTAGCCAGGTCATACCGAACAACATGGCTCATAAGTTTTACGAACCCTGTTGCATGTCACAACGGTGTGCTTCACCGGCACCTTTCACAAAGCAGCTGACTATCCGTCAGCCAAAAGGACAAGGCTTTTGTTGACGCTGCCACTGATGTGCTACATATACCCTCTCAAAAGGCTTGTCAGATAGGTTTGACATCGACTATTAAAATGGTTAGTATTGAACTCGATAAAACTCTCATTACCTTGCCCTTGCCTCTGAATTTCAAGCAGATGGTGGCACTTATGATTGAGGGCATATGTGTACCATGTCTTTCCAGACTGCTCTAAGGGCCTCTTGTTAGTGAAGGATAACTCATTATCCAGCTCTGCCACAGACTGGGAGCACCGTTTTTCCTTTCCTCTTACCTTTATCTGTTTACGTTTTAATGCACTGGTCAGAGAAGCCCCAATTATGGTGTTTTGCTTTGTTTTGTTTGGTGAGCGAAAGCAACCTGCAAAGGGGAGCAGTGTGTGTGGGGGGGAGGGGGGGCAGAACCAGTCATATCAGGAAGAAAAGCTGAATGACCAAACACTTTCTTTTGCCAAACGTTCATTTCTGTCTATACATATGCAACTGGAAAAAAGTCCCAGTTCTTAATGGGGAAAGCAAAGGTATTTCTGGCTTTGGCATGCATCCCAGTGCATATGCCCACTGAATTGTTTCTAACAAAAATCACTGAATGGGTCGTATCACCCCTCCCCAAAACAAAACTCCTAGTAATACCTTTTTGTTATCTTGAGACTGGCTGCGTTCAGATTCCACAATAATCAACAGTGGGTTAATAGTCAACCCCCAGTTGGCTATTTTGTGGGTACTCCCCACACGATGGCTCAATTCGGACGACACAATAAACAACTGGTGTGGGGAAAACAATCGTCAGTTGTTTTGACTATTGTGTCATCCGAATGCTGCCATAGTCAACTTAGCTCTGATCCTAATCCACACCACAGTTGATTATTTATTACCATGTTGTGTGGGGAGTACCCGCTAGTTGAACAACTGTAAAGTTGATTATTACCCCACCATTGACTAGTGTGTCGTCCGAATTGAGCCAATAAGAGAAATAACCAACTGTGAGTTGGTTATAAGCAACTGTGAGTGGATTATTAATCCACAGTGCATTGACTAACTCATCCCTCCCTCCTCCTCTCAGTCCTCCCGCTTGTATCCCATCATCCCTTGCTGCCGAAAATAGAGTTATGCTAGCTCGAGTAGAACAGCAGCTGCCACTTTGACCTTTCCTGCCTAGCGACTCTGTGGCTGATGAAAATAACCAATGGTGCCCTCCACACAACATGATAACCAATGGTGGATTAGATAATCCACTATGCACATTGCTGGTTATGTGTGTGGGTTATTTCGGCAAAATAACCCAAGTTGAATTTTAAAAAAACCACGAAACAACACCCCCCCCACAGTGGGTTAAATAACCCACTGTGGGTTATCGTGTCACCCAAACACAGTCACCATCTCCCCTTACAGCCATCTCCAAGTGAGAAGGTGGGAATGGTAACATGAGGAACAGACTACTTTTGCTCTCTCTCTCTCTTGACTTTTGGACGATGGTGCTAGCTTTCTCTCTTGCTTCTAATGAAAAACAACAAATTGTGTTTTATATACATAAAACATCTGAGCAGAATTGAACGGCTTTGAGTTGAATAACTGGATTTGAGTTGAAGGGGGTGAGTGAGGGATGAGATGGTCTCACGATGTTTGGTGAACAATCTCGATGGAGAAGGCCTAAGGGATTACTTGATATTGGTGTAAGAAAAGGGCATGGCTCTGTCAAGAAAGGAAATGAGCGAGGCATGGATCAGCTAGACAGCAAAACCTAGGGGAGGGCATTTACATGGTGGCGGGACTGTTTTGACTCTGTCTCCCCAATCAGTAAATGCAGATTGCAGTGGGATGCTGACCTTTTACTGTAACCAATGTCATCTGCAAGTTGTAACCCCATGCCATTAATTATAACCTAGCATATCTCTGGAGTGTTTCTGGACTATTTCTCCTGTTGGCATTAAAATTTCCTCCTACTCTCCCTCCCATGCAGTCTCTCCTTTCCATTCCCTAACCCTCCGAAGAGATCAGGTTTCACACTGCACTCTGAAATGAAATAAAGGGGGGGGGGGAAACCCTGAAAGGGAAGAACATGTTAGAAGATTTGTATGTACTTTTTAGACATGGGGGCCTCAGCTGGAGGGAGAGTTTAGGTTTTGGAGAGAAACTTTACTACTGAGACTACAGCTGATCTATTTAGAACAGTATAGTCTCTCTCTCTCTCTCTCTCTCTCTCTCTCTCTCTCTCTCTCTCTGTATTCAAAAACAAAACAAAGAATAGGAATTCAGATTTGAATATATTAAGTGTCCAGTCATATGACACTTACTAGAGAGCATTTTCATTCAAGAAATGAAACATACTTCGGAGTAAATATGCCCAAGACGGTGTCTATTTTCATTTGCATATTGAAGTCTTTCTGATACATGGATATTTAAAAGCCTTCTTTCCTAGGTTTCTGGAAGAGCAAGTATGAAACAAAAAAACTCAGTCAGATTGTGTTAAAGCCACATATAAAATAGAATTAAGGGGATGGGATGGGATGGGATGAGCATTAATGGAATTTCCAGTAGCAGCCAGGAAAGAATATATGCTTGTAGAATGCAAATAGGGTTTACTACAACCACAAAACTACGGACTATACAACTCTATACTGATGCTCTATTATGTTTATCATTCAATGGAAAGTTAGACCTCCAAAAGGAAAGGGGAAAACTCCACTCTTTCTCTTGTAAAGGTAATATGTTGTTTGTTTCTTGCCCTAACAAACAATTTTGAAAGCCCAACTCACCCCTAAAGAAGGATGGAAAGTATTGAAATGGAAATATGAGAAAGGAAAACTAGAAATAACACCAAGTAATATCGTTATATAGGACTTCATCCTCCAAGGTAGACATGGCAATCTGAATTGGATACGTTGTGAGAGATCTCCAAGAATGAGCCTATCTACACTGCTGCTTTAAAAGGGTTTATATTATAACAGTTTTAAATCGGTTAATAACCGATTTAAAACTATTATAAACCCTTTTAAAGCAGTAGTGTAGATAGGCTCACAGAAGAGTATTCCTTTCCTGCTCTTTCAGGAGAGGGGATGTTTCTAATGGACACAGGTAGTTCTTTTATGTCATTTAAAATTCCACTGGCACTGTCAAAAGAAACAGTCATGCTAAATCCAGCAGAATGGTCCAAAAAGTTGTACTCTAGTGGGAACTGCTGTGGGTCCATCATGTTGGCAAATGTTACCGCAAAACTATGTTGCCCAGTGATGTTTAGTGTAGCAACATTCAGATTTCCCTAGTTTGGGATCTTTTTCTGGCTTGTTGGTCGGTTTAGTGCAGAGGATTTGCAAAAGGATGTTTTGTGTGGCAAGCTTTCAGATGGTAAGAAAACCATTTAGAAGCCATAATTCAGGGTTCTGGCATCCGCCACAGGCCTGCAGCCCGTCTAAAGGAATAAGAGTCCTGCATTTCACATTGCCTTGGTGCCGCCTGTAATTCCTCTCCCATGAATTAGACTAGCCTTGCTGTTATTAAATGTTCCTGGGGATACAAATCTCTTTTCCATGCTCTAAACCCCAAGCTAAAAGTAACAACTGACAATGATGTAAGTGTTCATTTTGGGGTAGATTAGAGTACCTCCTGGGCACCTCCAAACAATTTCCTGTGTTGGATTTTTTGGGATCTGCTTCTTTTGCTCTGTGGCTTAAATACTGCATCCAAAGCCTCACTGAGAAAGATGTGATTACAAAAATATATATCTAAACGCCTGCTGCCTGGATGTCATCACCCCACTTATACTTACTTTGTGGACATCATCAGCATATTATATTTCATTGTGAATATCAGTTGAGGTATATTAGTCTGGTCAGGATGGCTTCATCATCATATATACTAAGGCTGTTTCTACACCGGCCATTTTTTGTGGGACCGTCCCTGGGTCGTCCCCGGGGCGGGGGGATGGGCATGGGTTTTCCCTGGGATAAAGGATCCCTGGGAAAACCTGATTCTTCCTGCAGTCCCGGGGACATCTGGAGACCGCGGGAGGTGTGGGCACCTGTCCCGCCTGGTGCCCGCTTACTTGCGAGTAAGTGGGCACCAGAAATGGGCATGGAGCTGCACTGTGCAGCTCTGTGCCCATCAAGGGAGGAGGGAAGCAAGTCCGCCATCCCCAGGATGGTGGGGTAGGGGTGGGCCCCCCAATTTTGGGAGTTATTTTTTTAAAAAAACATATCTTTTCGTTGGAGCACAAGTGCACTCTTCTCAGATCCTTCGGGGGGGGGGAAATGGTGGGCGCGACTGTGTGATGGCCCAGGAGGAAGCCGGGTCATTGCACTTCCCCCCTCCTTTCCTCTACACCCATAGGTGTAGAAAGGCCCTAAGGATGAGCTCAATTCTCTGAGTGTGGATCCTCATGTAGCCAATACCATGCTACCCATGCAGAAGTACATGAGAAGCTGCCTTATACTGAGTCAGACCCTTGGTTCATCTAGCCCAGTATCATTGACACTGACCAGCAGCGGCTCTCCAGGGTTTCAGGCTGCAGTCTTTCCATCCATTATCTGGAGATCCTGGGGATTGAACCTGAGACCTTCAGCATGCAAAGCAGGTACTCTACCACTGAACAACTACAATCTCTGTTCAGTATGGGGAATCCTCATGGTCTGCAGAAGTATAAAAAGTATTTAGGACAAAAACTCCTAAGAGAGAGAGACACACAGCCAACCCCCCCCCCCCCCAAACCAATGAGGGCTAGGGATGTTGGAGAAATCCACAATGAATTCAAATCAGTTCAGGTTTTTATAACTCCCGTCTGCAAATTCTGCAGTGGACTCTCTTTTTCCTAGTCACGTGGATTCCATGAACTTGCAGACTATTTCTACTGGGGGGGGGGGGGCAGAAATATGTATTAGCGCTAATGCACACTTTTGTAAGCAGGAATGCAATTCTGGTCCATAACATCTGATTCTCTCATTGGGTGGACCATGGAGTGAAAGACACCTGACAGTATGTGATGGAATGGGGTGAACAAAATCTGTACATCCCTAATGAAGACTGAGTGGGCTCAGCGGCCATGGAATACTGACTAACTGGTGTGTGTGAAGGGATGGAAAACTGGGGGAAGGGAAATGAAATGCCATGCCCTTTTCCAGGACTGGAAACCTGTCTGGAAACCTGGAAAGAAGCACTCTACACTGCAATATTTTGTTGCAGGTTTTACATGTATATATCTACTTTCCAAGCAGCACTCCACCTCTACCTCATACCTAGCAAACATAACTATATGGATATGTGTGTGTGTGTGTGTCCCTTTACACTTTCTAGAGCCTTTCCAGGGTGTTATGGGGGATCCTATGAGCAATGAATGTTGGTGACAAAGGCCCAGTTCAGCCTAACAGAAGTCTCCAGCTGAGTGCCTTGGGAGGCTGTGGGGCCATCACTTGTGGAGTGGTGCTGTTTGTGAAAACTGTCCTGCTCTTTTTCTGTAGGCCCTGCATTTTGCCCTATTGGGGAAGCTTGAGAAAGGACCACTGCATCTGCATAAACTATGACAGCCCTGAAACCAGTCGCCACATGAAGCACTGCTTCTCACCCAGCAGTGGCCTTGGCATTATGACCAAATTAGGGGTTATATATGTCCACCTCTCCATGTGGTTGGAGATGCCATTTGAAAAGCCGCTTTTAAGCAGGACCTTCTGGGTTTGTCATTGTCTGAACTCTTTGGTCAATGAATTAAATACATTCATATCTTGCCTTTCCCCCAAGGATATCAAGGCATCCCACTCCACTTTGTCTTCTCAACAAACCTGCCAGATAGTTTAGGCTGAGAGGGAGTGACTGGTTCTCCGCCACTATCCAGACCTGTCGCTCTAAAGAAGCACTGCACTATGCTGATTCTCTTCACATACTTTGTTTGGATTAAATCCAATGTCACGCTAGCAGCCGTCCACTAACGTGACAGGACTCCCCCCTGCCACCCTAAAATCTGTTCCAGAGGGTTTTCCAGCCCTCCGGAGCAGATTTTGAGGGCACATAGAGAGCTGCGGGGATCGTCCCCTCCTTGTTCCACGGACAGAACTGCTTCTGTCAGCGGAACAACAGTACTGGAGCCAATCCTATGAATGTTAACTGCATCAGGGATACAATAACAGCTCTGCTTGAATTATATTGTAGGGTGAACACAGTCTCTACCCTAGTTCTCAAAATCCTACAGGCAGTCTACACTTCTCCAGTGGGGTTAAACATTAGCTTAAAATTGGGCTTTGGTCAATTGGTTCTTCAGGCAGTAGTGGGAGAGTCCCCCCGCTCCCCAAAATGTGATTTGTCTGCATTCAGTGCCATTTGTGTTTTTCCCTTGTGTATATCAGCTCCCTTCTCTGCCTGTTTTCACAAGCAAAGCTGAGCTTGCAAGTTGTACTCATGCATACTAGGGTATAATGCTATATCTCCAGAAGCAGTGTGGATTCTGTGTAATGTGACTCTAATATATATATATATGTATGTATGTATGTATGTATGTGTGTGTGTGTGTGTATAACCTTGCATCCGAGCTTGATTTGTTAGAGTCCCTGCAACCAGTCAGGTGATAATATTAAAATGTTTGAAGGCATCTTAAAGTAACCGCTTGTGTTTTATCCACTGTCTGCCTTTCTAAAGTCTCATTTCACCTCTTGGTGGATCAAAAGCTTGGAGGGCCTCTCAAACAATTCTAGATCTTGCAGATCCCTTGTAGCTTTTCAGTGTTTAGAATCCCAGCAATTCATCCCCTACATGCTTTTGCCAAGAGTTTGTAACCAGGAGACCGTTCGGGTTCCGTAACTGCATGAACTGTGTAGCAGATGTGTGTGGCTTCGTTCTCAGGAGCTGCCCAAATCCTTCTCAGTTTTGAAGTGTGGAGGCGGGGAAAAGGTACGAGGGAAAGAAAATAAAGTGCTTTATTTTTTTTTCTGTTTCCTCTGGAGCTATTAAATTGCAACAGTTCATAGTGAGCCACATTGTTGCGCAGAGCTGAAATCCTCATAATTGGCCTGAATATGATTAAAGAAATCCCGCACCCCTAAAGGCATTGGATTCTGAATAAGTTCAGTTCATTTTGCTGACTGATAAGCATTGTCATGTTTGATCTAACATCAAAAGTACAGAAAGGAAAAGCATACCAAAGTTAAGTTTCTTTTTTTAGATTGAGTAGAAAATGTGTAAGTTATGCAAGACCAAACAATTATACCTTTTCACACTGTACTCATTGAGTATATAGCAACGGTTTTATTCCTGGGGGATTTTGAATCAATGGTTGCCAGTAAAGTGGGAGGGATGGGGACAGATTTCTTGGTTGGGTGGCCCAATTCCATGAAAAGTATATAGCCTACAGGTAAAACTGAAGCATGCTAATATGTTCAGTGATTTATCGTAATTACAAGATGCATCTGTTTCCTCCCCCACATCACTGTATACAAGTGTTATTTCTAAACATTGTAAATAATTTAGCCGGATGTTCCATTTGGAAGAGTATAAACACAAATATGGGGTTTCCTGCATTAGAAAAATATAGATCTTTGCATTTGCTGTTGAAGTCCAGATGTGCCACTGTACATAAAGTAAAATGTATTAATTAAAGTAGTGGTGAATTTGTTGGCTGGTGTAAATTGGTACCTATTACCACTGGCAAGGCTCTGAGAAACAAACAGCTAGACATTCCCCAGGGGGAGGGGCTGAGGCTCATGCAGTGCAGAAGGTCCCAGGTTTGATAGCCAGGATCTCCAGAAAGGGACAGAAAAACTCTTGCCTGAAATCCTCGACTGCTGCTGCCAGTTGACAATACTGGGCTGGATGGACCCAGGATCTGACTCAGTATAAGGCAGCTCCCTCTGTTCCTATTTCGGTAATCTAAAAATGTCCTCTACCCAGTAAAACCTGGAATCTTATAAACAACAAGCCCTAGGAACATTTACTGAAGGACATGCCGTCTACCCAGCTGAGAAGCAGATTCAATCCCATGGGCTCTGGCTATCATGAGGGAAGCTGGGCCCAAGGGAGACCCTGAGCCACCTCCTTGCCTCTTGGTGGAGGCTGGCCATTTTACACCAAAGGACGTCCTTAGACCCATCTCAGAAGGACAGGGGGTCCCAGGCAAAGACCTTGCTGTGGCTGATGTTTCGGAAGGTACAAAGCAAAGGAACCTCTATTCCCTTTTACTCTGGGCCTTTTTCTCTGCCTTTGTGAAGAAACAGGTTAGGCATCAGGAGCGTCAGGCTCATTGACCGTTCCATTTACAGAGAAAATGAAAAGAGTGACCACACTGGGGCTTCCTGTTTCACTGCTTCCGGTGAAGCATGGAAGAGCCTTTGGAAAAGACACTGAGACGTGAAAAACAAGAAATGACTGAGTCGTAGTTTTTCAGTCAGTGTGCCAAGGAAAATTTCCTTTGCCAGCATGCTTTCGTATTTCATTTGAGATTCAAAAAGAGGAATGGCAAGTGAATTGTCACCAGCTGAGGTGAAAACCGACTATCATAATAGCAACAGCG
Organism: Anniella stebbinsi; assembly: GCA_029215795.1. NCBI lineage: Eukaryota > Metazoa > Chordata > Lepidosauria > Squamata > Anniellidae > Anniella > Anniella stebbinsi. Next base: position 93,156,457 of record JARDYH010000002.1, on the reverse strand, counting down.
CTGTACATACTGAGAATGGAAAAAAAATCTGTCACTAATGCCTACATTTTAATTTTTAAAATCTCCACTTCTTTCTGTCCTGTTTATTTATGAAGAAGTTTGCAAATTTCAGTAAGTTCGTATAACCCCCCGAAACCAAACAAAATAGGCACAACTACTCCCAGCATGTAGAAGACAGTGTTATACTTGCCTGTCATATAGCTGTTAAAAATGAGGAGTGTGTTGGAAAAGTTTATTCCCCACCCCCCATTTTTGCAAAGTTTTCCATATTTGGGATAAATTTGAGATTTTAAAAAATCTGAATGTGGGAGGAACTGAATTAGACATATTCATCTTTCAATGCTCAGGGCTTTGAGTGCTTTCATCCTAAGAGTCTGGGTTTGAATCCCTAATGGCTCCTTATCTTTAACAAGTATAAGAGAGGTAGGCACAACATGGTCCTCTCCAGGCTGGGAATGGCACTCATTGAATTTGGCCAGTGCGGATGGTTGAAAATTTTGCTTCAGTTCATTTTTGTTAGGAGTTTATCAAAATTCACACATTGCTTCATATTCAGGACAGAAAGACCTTGAGATCTGAAAAGTTTGATTGCAGGCAAAAATGAAATGGAGGGTTTGTCCATCACTCATGAGAAGAAGAAAAGAAGTAGTGACCATCCTAATTCAGCATCACAAACATGGTTTTATAAACTGGGATTCAATGCCAAAACTTTAAAGAGCTCAGTCGTCAAAGCTCTGCTGAATCTGTCAGGTGAATTTTCTCCCACATTCATTAAAAAAAACAAAAACTCAAGTTCTTTCTATTCCATTTATGAAGAAATGTGTGAATTTAAAATTTCCTTATCAAAAAAATGACACCACCACCCCAAACAAAATTCTCACCCATCCTCACTGCAAAAAGATGCATGGGCCTTCATGGCTTCTCCTAATGAAACTCAAATGTTATTGGGCTGTTTTATACCATTTAGGGGACATTGCTTGAGGCAGATAAAACAAATTGCACAACCAACCCATATCTCCTAAACTCCTCCCCTTCCTGCTGTGGTGCAAGGGTTTTCATTCCTACAGGAAATGATGGAGGGGTGTAGGCGAAGGGTCTGTGGAGGATCATGTCTCATAGAGCACATACTTCCCATGCTAAAGGTCCCGGGATCAGGTCTTGACTTCTCCTGCCTAGACAATGCTGGGGTTAAAGAAACCCCGCGTTTTCTTTTCTGCAGAGTAGTGGCAGCTAATCCCGATGCAGAGAAAGCGCAGGGTTTCCAGTGGCCATTCAGTCCACTGGACCCATCCCCTGCCCTCTGCCCGGGAGGATGGCAACCAATCAGGGGTTACCATCCTCCCGGGAACATTTCTGCTGCGATGCTGGAGTGAGGTTAGATAGCAGATATGCTGCATTCGCTTCCCTCCAATGAAAAAATCATGTACGACCCTTTTTAAACTCGCAGCTCCGCAGGAAAGCCCTGTGATGGCTGCGAGGTGGTTGCTGCCTCGTATAACCAATGCAGCACCACGGTACATCCACTGCGGGGCTTTCAGAGCATTTAGGCAGCCTGCAGGTATGGCTGGAAAAGACTACTGGCTGAAACACTGGAGAGCAGATGCTATTCAGTGTGTAGACCCAGGGTAGGAAACCTGGTGGCCTCCAGATGTTTTGGACTACAACCACCCGAATCTTTGGCCATTGGCCATGCAGGCAGGAGCTTACAGGTGTTGTAGTCCAAAGCACCTGGTGGGCTCCAAGATCCTTATCCCTGGTGTAAACAATACTTAGGTAGACAGACTAATGGTCTGACCATATGTCAGCTTCCTCTATTCCTAAACTGAAGAATGTAGGAGCTGCATAAACTTTCACTGCCTTGAAGGAGTTAAAGCAAGGACATTGGTCGTCTTTCAGCCCAAGGAATGAATTCACTTTCAGAGAAGCTCTTGGGCTGCATTCCAGTGGTGGGCAGGGCCAAGGGCAGGCAGAGCCAAAATAACAACATATTTTAGCTTAAAGCTTTTAACACTACTAAGCCATAGCTTCTAGAATGGAGCGGGGGAAACTACCTAAAAGCCAGGAAATTACCCAACAATCCATGGTTGGAGGAAATGGGGTGAGGCCAGAGAAAGGGAACATGGTCATATGATTTGTCCCATGGACATGAGGTTTTATACCCTTGAGTTAAAGGGACTGGCATCATCTCTGTAAACCCTATTCATATATCAAGGTTCGAGAATAACTCTTTAACTCCAGAAACCCTTCTCACATTTTGTCCACATGTTCACTGAATGTGTGAATGGGCTGAGGGTTTACAACAACTGACCCGGCCCTACCTTACTCTACCCTGCTCTTTGTGATCCTCTGCCTCCCCCGAACCTTCATGCATTCAATGGAAACTATTCATGGGCGCTACAAGCATCTCTGCATAAGATCTTTTTGTAATAACTTCTGATTTTAGCAAAGGGTATTAACTGGCTGAACTAAAGTAACACCACAACGTTTTAAAAAAGACAAAACTGAAGCAAATGTCTGCTCTTAATTTGCAGTAGGAAAGAATACAATTTTTCAGTGAATCTGGAGAACATGGGCAGGCTGGGATATTTTTGTGTGCATCAGTTCAGTGAAATGAATTTTTTCCCCCCCAAAAGTTAAGGCCCATTTTCTCATAATTTCCCTTTATGGCTGAAATATGTCAAAGCTGATTAGTTTCCTTAGGGTTTCATGGAATGAAGTTCAACTGCGTGGCGGGGGAAGAGGGGACCCCAGGATTTTCCATAGCTGATTAAAAAAAAGAAGAAGTAAATAACTAACTTGCGAAAGTTATTTATACCTTAGTACTTACTGTCCTGAAAATGCCTGTCCCTTTGGAAATATGATTCAGATGCTCTGAACCGAAGAAGCATTTTCCTTTTTCCTGTGTTAAATATGAAACAAAAGACAAATGCAAAACACCTCATTAAAATGTATTCCTGTGTTTCCTCCACCCATGTTTGACAAAATAAACTATTACGAGCCATAGCATTTTCCCTATGTAGGTGGTCCATTTAATGCACTGGCCTGATCATGACCTCCCAAATGAATCAAAATTTATTTGATCAATTCCTTAAAAGAAAAAAAAGTTAGAAAACGTGTCCATCCTATTGCACTATCAGCAATTCCAGCATGTCTATCTACTGAAGATTACATTTACCACAGCCAGTAAAATGTTTCACCTCAAGAACAAAGCTTCCTTTTTCTCGAAGCTAATTCCAGTTCCACACAGAACTTTGCAGCCTAGGTTTTACACTGATTAGACTTATCGTGTAATGCTATGTCAGTAAAATCCCCTTCAAATGGAGCTGGTCATGTCGAAGCCCCAATAGACATGCAGTTGTATGCATAGAGGCCCTTTGGACACATTCAAGTGAATACACTGGTATTGAGGGGTGGGTGTGGCACTCTGGGGGTGAGGCTCATGCATTCACTGAGCACATGAGCATTTCATCTGAAGAGGGTTTAAGGCTGCTGAACCTCCACCTGGCCTGCCTGGGATCCCAGTCTGGATTTTTGGCCCTGCTCCTTTTGCCTTTGGACCTGCCCACCACTGGAATACAGCTCCCAAGAGCTTCTTTGAAACGGAATATGGCCTTTGGGCTAAAAGACATTCAACACCCCTGGTTTAAAGGTTTGTTCCAACATGCATTTCCATAGTCATTGGCGGATGATTTGTGTATGCAAATGAGCAATTCCAGATGGCTCACCACAAATGGGGCTTTCACCAGTGGAGGCTGGTGGCTCCAATTTCGGTGGGGCTCTGAATCCATTCTGGGTTTCAGTCAGAGCTCTCAAGGAGCTATCCATGGTCCTGGACCCATTTGGGAGATAGGTTTCAGCACTTTGAAGAGCTGCTTTAGAGTCTTGACTGGTTCTGACTGAAACCAAGAATGGATTCACAGCGCCACAGAAATCGGAGCCAGCAGCCTCCACTGTCTTCCATGTCACCCAATATTAATTGCAATGTTTTTATAGGGGGGCAGTTCACACATTCAGCTGAATTTCGTCTAATATTTCACAGATCAACATTTATAACACTGATTCTTACAACAAATACTGCTAGTCAAACCTTGCCTTCGTTTCAAAGATTTCACGTTCATCATATCATATACTTAGGGAAAATGAAGTCAGTCTTTAAAAAGTCATGATAGCCATTGATAGTTGTATCCTCCATGAACTTATCTAATCACCTTTTAAAGCTATCTAACTTGATGGCCATCTTGTGGTAGCGAATTCCAATGGTTAACTATGACTTGTGTGAAGAAGTACTTCCTTAACTCCCAACATTCAGCTTTGTTGGGAGATATTGTCTAATGGTTTCCCATTTCAGGTATATCTAAAGAATCTTTTATTGGCCTTCATGTGTTTTGTGGTGTATTCCTCAAATTCCTCCTCTTCTTCTTTTTGGGTCCCTTACTGTCTGATTGCATTTTGGGATGTGGGTGCAACTTTGTGTGTTCCTTTTAGTTTTCTTTGTCTAGACAAGACCTTCTGAAGAAAGTCTTCCTGCTCATTAGTCACGCTGGCATCTTTTTGGACTTGGTGGTATGTTTCCTGATCTGCAGTATACATTGTAATGGATATTCTAGTTTTCAATAAACCCTAAGGTTTCTGCAGAGATTTGACCGACTTAACTTCTTAAATTTCACCTGCCTCTTTACCAATCCCCTCTTTTTTGAAGTTTCCTCTTTTGAAGTTCAAGAGTGTTGGACTCCCCTGGCAATTGTCCACTTACATTAGGGGTTGGCAATGCGGTGCCCACCAAGGCCCTGGGGTATGCTCGCGAACAACTTTTCTCTGTCTCTGTTAAAGACAATGGAGCGATCTCTCTCCACTGACTTTCATAGAGATAGAGAAATGGGTCCCCTGCTGAAAAACAGCCCACAGCCACCAAGAACCCTTGATGTATCATGGTCCTTTGTGGATGGTGGGCTTCTCCCCTCCACCCATTTTTTCAGCAGAGGTCCCTTTTCGTTGTTAAAGTCAATGGAGCAATATCAATATGGAGCAACAGAGGTGGGGACAAATGTCCCGTTTTTAAAAAGTGGGTGGAGGAGGGCACAAAAAGAGAGAATCCAGAAAATGGGGGGGGGGGGAAGAAAAGTGAGAATCCAGGAAGAAGGGTGCTCCCAACATTTTTTTAAAAAACCCATGGCAATTTGTGGTGGTGCCTGGAACCCTTTTTCAAAATGGTAAATGTGCCTGACAGCTCATAAAGTTTGCCTACCCCTGACTTACATATATATGTTGAATTCTCGCTGAACCAGCTCCCAGTCTGCATCAGCCAATCACTTCCTTTGCATAGCCGTATACTGAGTATCATTTCTTCATGTGATATTAGAGTGCAAAAGAACCTTTGGAATCGTCTTTTATATGTACAGAGTACTTTTAAAATAACCACCCAAAATATTGGATTTTAGCCCATATATAAATTAGCAGAGGCCTTTCTCTGTGTCTCTTCTGTATCAGTTAAATCTAAAGTATGCATTCCACTGGGCATGTCACTGATCATTCTTTACTTTAAATCCTGAAATTCAGAATGTGGTGCATAGGGCGTCTGCTCATATGGATTCTTAAATTCTGTGGGGCAGATCCTTCACAAGTATAAATCAGCTAACTCCACCGAGGCCCAATGCATTTTTACATCAGTAGAAAATTCAGCCTATAATAGTTTCCTCTCTCCTCCTTCCTGTTATTAAAGAGGAGGCATCTTTATAGGCTTTTTAAAAAGTGTTTCATATCCTCAGGTTTCGAGAGATCAGTTCAACACCTGAGTATACTGGAGTGCTTAAAACAAAGTAACTTAACAAAGACTGATAATCAGCATGAGAAATGTTTGCAAGGAGAAAATACAATGTTCAAATTGACACCAAAAAACTTAAAGGCTTTCAGGAAAAGAAATATAATTGGACTGTTTTTATGTGCCCAGTGAAAGCAGAAGAATTGATATTCCACCCTCTAAATCTTCCAACTGTCACAATCCCTGCTACGATAAAGTTGTGTGAGAGGAACTGTACAACTTTTGACCTTCATGTGGTCTCCAAAAAGTACTGGGGCTGTCAGCACCCAATGATGTAATTTTGCTTGTTCATAGTAAAATTCTAGTTTTGTGACAGAGTGTTGTGATTCAGTTAGCATTGTAGTGCTCATTCAGGGAAGTGATTTTGAATTTTAGATAGTATAAACGGCATGGAACTAATTTGGTTTGGCTTATTTTGAATTTGTGCCCATACAACCACATTAGTTTCTTTAAAGGTGAGTCAGAGGTCAACCCGAGATGCTGATGAAGCTGAGTGTGATGCCCTGCCTCGCAATCGGGTTTCCCCAAAGTAAATGAAACGGCACATCCACTATTCTTTCACACTTGTGCTCTCTGTTTATTTGCTTCTGCACATCACCAGGTCCCTATTCTTCTCTGCACAGGGGCTACGTTTGCAAACTTTGAAATTACTTCAGGAGTAACAACGGTTTCATTTATTAATGAAATATTATAAGATCATTACAAAACCAGAAATTTGCAACACAGAAAGCCAATCTTTGCAATGTTGGTACAGGTGGAAGAAATTACAACAATCATGCGGATTGTGCAAATGTCTGATTATATGATCTAACAGATCTGTCAGATTTATATACTCATTCAGTTTCACAGGTGAGTTGTGGGTGTGGGTGGGTTTTGGGGGTGGGCGTGGGGGGGAGGCTCCAGCTCTTTACTTAAGCATTAAACATCTCCTGCCTCTTCATTTTGCCTTTCCCCGCCCCGTCAAACAAGCTTTGCTGTCTCCACACAAGCAATACCACAGGGAGCAGTATGGAGTCTGTCTTCTCCCACCTCCCTGTTTGTGGCCAGAGCCTGCTTTGGTAGCCCTGGACGGTTGCAAACAAGCCAAAGTGGCAAATGTAGGGCTATTGGTAGACATGAGTGTGGGTCTTTGATACATTGTGTTCTTCCTCCCAATGCCAATTTCTGAATCATGGAGGTGCGAGTAATGCATTTCCAGGCTTCATTGCCCTAGCCGGAAAAGCTAGCTCCTGGGTTGGGGAGACAAACCATGATCCCATCCCTCTCCTTGCTCCCTATTCTAGGTCCCTGGAGTGAGGAGAGGCGGAGGGTTTGCAGAAGTTGTTAAAGTGCTAACCACTCATTTCAGGCAGTGCTATCCGAACTAGACGATGTACTTTATTGTAAGTGCAAATGGATACATCAAGTGAAATGAAAGAGAAATGGAAATATTAATAGGCAATAGGTTGGAGTAGACGGTTGGAATTAGGGGCCAAATGGATAGAATTTATTTATTATTTTGCATTTATACCCCATTAGTCAGCCAGAAAGGCTTCCAGAGCAGCTTCTAGATCAAGAAAACAAGACAGTCCCTGTCTTGGGGCGGGGGGGGAGAGGAAAATGAGAAAACCCAGTAACCACGTCATAATATTATACGGTTCTTGTAATGACTAGCTGCCATGCAGATGTAATGCTGCAATGCAGGAAGAAGCTGTTGTTCTTATCACACATGACCAGCTGGAAAAAAAAAACAAATTTGAAGAGAGGAGGATCCAGAAATGGCTGATCTCTCAACTGAGCCAATGGAGTGGCCCTGATTCCTATTTCTGCTTCAGCTGCAATCTGATGGAATGGCTGCTGTGAGACAATTGGGGGAGAGACAAAAGCTGATCTACACTACTGCTTTAAAATGGTTATTAACTGGTTTAAAACTATTATAAACCATTTTAAAGCAGTAGTGTAGATAGGCTCATAGTTGGCTTCTCAGCAAGGTTGATAGTGATTTATTTATTTTGTTATATATAACCCCTTGGGGGTTAACTTGATGGCTTAAAGCTCTTCCACCAGACCTCCTCTAGTTGGGCATTAGCAGTCACAACTGTCTGGCAGTGGAATGCTGGGAATTGTGGGGCTTTTTCAACCCCAATGTCCACATGTGCCTATCCTCTAGCTAGACCATCACAGACTGAGCATAAAGGTCTGAAAGGGGCTTTGAAAGCACATTCAGGGTTTCCAATCACAGGAGCACATTGTAAGCACATTACAGAGGCCGTTTCTGACCTTTGTGCTCAAGGCACAAAGATCTACCTAACAGCTGGGGGCACAGGGCTCACTTGTACACCCACATCCCTTTCCTACTTCTGTCCTACAGACAAGCAGGTGAACGCCTGCCTAGGGCTTCTCTCTCTCTCTCTCTCTCTCCCTCTCTCCCCAAAATGGAGAACTTTCTTGTGAGGCATAATTAAAGATGAGGATCAGTGAACTATGCTATAATAGTGGGAAGCTCAAACGTGGATGCTGATATATCACAGTGTAATGTCTGCCATTTCATGACTTTTGCAGGTCCTGTGTTTGCTGTGGACAGCTGGAAGAGTGGAAGCAGCTGGAACAGGCAGGACACCAGCCAGGATGAGTTGTTGCTCCATGCTGACTATTTGAATAGAGTGACACACTCCTCAAAACCACTATCTGGATATCTTAAGGGCCGTTTTTCAAATTGTTCTACCACCACAAGTGCTATAGCATCCCCCTGACAACAACCAGAATACAAAGAGGCACTTCAGGTGCACTGAAACATGTTACTTATTATCCATTTGTTATTAACATTTATATACTGCCCCATTTGCTAAGAATCCATCAAGGCAGTTTTATCCGTTCCTGCTAGTACAGAACTCAGGAGGTTCTCTGTCTATAAGCTTGCAAGCAAAATGAGGCTATCCCAATACAAGGTGGTGGTTTCTCGGTGCACTCTCTAGCCATAAAGAAGCATATTAGTTTGCAAATTAAAAGAAAAAGACATTTAAAAGACTGGCAAGGACCGATGCTCACTACGGAATGTTGTGAGTGTTCAAGCCGTGGAACGTTAAGGATGACGAGTTGAGGAGCAGGGGGAGAGGTGAACTTCTTGCTTGAAACCCTTATACTATTTGTGGGGTGGAGGGGGATAAGGGTTTGAAAAATGCATGTCATGGGGTTAAAATATTCTCTTCCCCATGTCATGGCTAAACTAACACACAAACCCTTCTATTTCTCTGGTCCATTCCTAGGTGGTGATGTAATAGGGAAGGGTAATTTTGATGATTTTCAGGGAAAGCCAGCAATGGTGCAGTTTTGGTGGTTCGCAGTTGTCAATTGTTCAGACATCCTCTCAGAACTACAGTATTGATGACATAGTGTTGTTCTGAGAGGATATCTGGGGAAAAAGAGGTGGAGTCCCAGCCATAGGGAGGCATGCTTCCTCTGTGGCTGAATTCAGACAACGTGATAGTCAATGGTGGGGTAATAAACAACTTTACAGTTGTTCATCTAGGAGGTACTCCCCATGCAACATGGTAATAAATAATCAACCGTGGTGTGGATTAGGATCAGTGCTGAGTTGACTATGACAGCATTCGGACGACACAATAGTCAATAGTACTGACAATTGTTCCCCCACCCCCAGTAGCTTAATGTGTGAATTCAGCCTGTGATAAAAGCCTATGCCACCACTGTGACACAGGCAGTGGTGAAAATAATGAAAGATAGGGAGGATTCACCTGTGACACCCCCAATTTTGAATCCTACAGAACTTTCAAATTATTATTATTATTATTATTATTATTATTACGTTTATATACCGCCCCATAGCCGAAGCTCTCTGGGTGGTTCACAAAAATTAAAAGATTGAAGACTAAAAAGACAATATACAAAATTTAAAACCATAAACATAAAACAACTGACATTTAAAACATTTTAAACCGTTAAGCCTGGCCACGCTGTCAATCAAAACCTCAACTTGAGCTGTTAAAATGCCTGGGAGAAAAGAAAAGTTTTGACCTGGCGCCGAAAAGATAACAGTGTTGGCGCCAGGCGGGCCTCATCAGGGAGATCATTCCATAATTGGGGGACCACCACAGAGAAGGCCCTCTCCCTTGTTGCCGTCCTCTGAGCTTCCCTCGGAGTAGGCACCCGGAGGAGGACCTTTGATGTTGAGCGTAATGTACGGGTAGGTTCATGTCAGGAAAGGAGTTTCATCAAATCAGCCTTGAACGTTTCTGGAAGGGGAAGATAAACAGGCACAACTTCCCTATGTTGCACTTTCAATTAACTCCCACCCTGATGTTTTTAGGGAGGTGGCGCCAGACCCATCTCTGTACATGAGTCTGCAGCCACCATCATCACATTTAGTTCGAACCCAAGTCTCAGCTCTTTGGATCCAGAATGCAGTTTTCACTGACAGAGTGCTCTGAGGATCAGAATTCCCATTTTAATTAAACTTGCACAGGTCAACACATAAAGCCTTTGTTTTTTTTTTTGCCCCTCAAAGGCTAAACAAGAGGTGACTGGGTTCGGGGGGGGGGGGGAATCAGGCACTGTTTTGCTGGAAACCAAAAAGTGGATGCAATGTTGTTGCTTGGCTGGTTTTAAAGTAATATTAGAAGCCTGTCCTTTAGGGAGGCCTTTCCTGCCTTGGCAAGTTCTGGAGCTTGTATGAATTCTTTTAAAGACGAGTGGATATTAGTTAACACTGTTAAATTAAATCTGATTTAGAAAAGAGGGGCTGTCATCATCTGCATGGCGGAGAAAATAGGAAATAAAAGAATGCAGACCAATTTGAGGGCATGCCTGAACTTCCCAGGACGGCACTGTCGTCCCACTTGTCAGGTGGGAACGCACAAGAGATGAAAGGAGGATCTTTGTTTTCACATTCCACGGTTGGCACTGAGTGTTCGAAGGCTTCTTTCCAAATGCGCTTGTGAATTGCGGAAACTTGTTGTTCTCCTTTCTTCAAAAGTCATATATATATATATATATATATATATATATATATTTCTTCCAGTGGGGAAATAAAGAAAAATATGTCTGTTCCAGTACACCCTTTAAAATATCATAACAGACTTCTTTAAACATTAGCCTTCAAAAGTCTTTGGCTGGAACAATAGGAAAAGTTCAAAGTTCACCTCATAATCATAAGCAGACATCTTTCTCACTCCCCCCTTCTTCTCCCGCTTCCACCTCTTCTTTCTTTCTTTCTTTCTTTCTTTCTTTCTTTCTTCCCTCCCTATCTTTACAGAGGCCAGATTGAAGTATCTCTTCCCTCACCTGTACCTCACTCCTCTTTCTCAGGATGAGCTCTAATTTTACAATGTGTCGGCCTTACCAGGAGCTAACAACTCTAGTTAGGTTTCTCAAAAGAAAATCTAGTCAGAGATCTAGAAGCTCAGACTTCGAAAGCAAGGAACACTGCAGCTTACTGAAAGCATATGTTAACTTATGGGGACCTCACAACCGCACTCCGAGGGCAAACGGTTGCCAAATCACGTTACGCTACTAGAGCTGCTTATTTAAATTTTCCCAGTGAGGCTCATGTAGTGAGCTGTGTGCTGTGTGGAAAATGAAAGAAGTTGGTAGGGCTGTGCGCCTTATACCACATCATCCCCCCTACTTTTCCCCCCTTTTGTTAAAAACAGACACCGCTTCGCAGTAATCCACGGTGTGACATCTGCTCATTAACACCATTGCTTTTCCCAACAGCATTTCCAAAAGTTTAAGATAGGACAATGTTTGCCTGCAGGTAGAGCTGGCTCTCTTTCTACATGGCTTTGCTTTAAGAAGCGGCCTAGTCAAGCCGCATGCTGTGTCTGTACATTTGGAGTTTGAAATCTGAGCACAGTAGCCTTCAGAAACCAGAGCTATGCTAAACTATCCAAGCTTGATTCCCGAGCAATGGAATGTCAGTACTTGTTCTTTTTCATTCTATCAACCATTTTTGTTTTGTTTTGCTGCTTATTACCATATAGGCATATTAAAAATACCAGCAAGAAAAGCTCATCTCCATATTTGTTAACAAATGTTTTACACTGAAATGCGTGTACATGTATGTTTTAAAATACTTAGTGCAGTGAAGCAACATCTTGAAAATACATTCATGAATGGCATGGGAAGATGTCTGGGAAGCAGGTATGGGAAAGGGAAAGGGACTTGAGGCGGGAGACGGAGCGGGAAGGCAGACAAATTGCTTTTTCAAATACTAGACAGTAGAAGGCAGTTCAGACACTCCAAGCAGGATTCTTGCATGTCCAGTAGGATGGTGGGGATGTGCAGTGCCACTATGCATTTGGATAGGGTGACCACATTTGGGAAATTAAAAAAGAGGACACCCAGTGGGGTGGGGGTGGGAAAGCAGCTTTCAGGGGCCTCTGGGATGCATGTCATTCACCTCCACCACCTTAAAGGCCCCAAATGGGGTGGAGGAGGGGAAAGTGTGTCATTCCCACCCTCCACTGCTCCAATCAGGGCCTTTTCTATAATGTCTAGGAATGACATGCTTTCCCCTTTCAGGCCCTAATGCAGCCTTCAAAGGGAAAGCGTGTCTTTCCAGGACATTATAGAAAATTACAGAAAATCCCCCCTGACACCCAGAAGAGAACAAAAACCAGGACAAATCCGGGGAAATCCTGACAGTTGGTCACCCTACATTTGGATGATTACAACATGTGATGTGAGTGGCAGATGCATACATCTGTGCATGAAGGTGCCTAATTAATGCAAATGTAATTGCATGAAACGGGAGAGAACTATTGGGCGAATAAGGTACACATGAGCATGAATGTATATATTTATATTTATTTATTTAAAGTATTTTTACATCACTCTTCAGCCCCCCCCCCAAAAGGGGGGGCTGCCAGAGCAGTTTACAAACATTAATGATAAGCCAGCATTTGTCCCCAGGCTTACAATATAAAAGGCACAAACCAAAACAAAAAGGGATTGGGGAGCGCAGAGGGAAAAAGCAAATATGTGGGTGATATTGCCCTGGGAGGAGTTATGTCCAGTGGGGGACCTGCATAGGCTGGATTGGAGGCCACCGGGAGAGGAGCCTTTAGTGTGGTGGCCCCTTTTCTTTGGAATTCCCTGCTCCTGGAGGGCCGGCAGGCTCCAACACTGTGCTGCACCTCCTGAAAACAGTTCTTTTCCAGGAAGCATTCCTTAACTGACCAGCCACGGGTTTCATTGGTATTCTATTTTATAATGAACAATTTTAATATGCTGTTTTAATCTTTCTTTCTACTTAATTTTTTATGTTCACTGCTCCGGCCTCTATTTTAGACATGGAGCAGTATATAAATATTGTTAAATAAATAAATAAAATATCTCCACTGCATTTACAGGATTCAAGTTGGAATGATAGTATGTGTACCTGTCCAATGACTGTAGATGCATGGGTTTGCTTCATTCATCCACCCACCTTGATTGTCATTGCTATATCATTCACTCGCATTCTCTCTTTTTTGTTGTAGTAGTAGCTGCTCACTCTCAGCAGGGGCTCTGTAGCATTGTCTTCTTGTTTGCTTTAGTGGTGGGCCAGCTGCTGTGACCTGGGCTACTGGAGGATGCTTTGGGGGTGGGTAGTTAGGAGACTTGGTGGCTCATGCGCTGTAAACTGGATGGAGGCAGGAAAACAGGAGCGCTCAGGAGCAATCAGCCAATTAGCTGTAGTGGGGGATGAGACCAAGAGATAAAGGACAATGTGATTGGCTAGCTGGAGTGATGCACTGTGGCAGGCACTGGATGAGAAATTGAGTGTGTGGGAGAGATAGAGAGATTAATGTGAACCCGTACTGGGAGATTCTGTAGCACTGAGTAGAACTGAGCATTCCCTCAATGAGAGAAAAACATCAAGTGAGTCTGTTGGAATTTGCCTGCCAAGTAACTGGCTGATGAGGCTTTGCTTGGACAAAGTGGAGGAAGATGGGGAGGAGTGGTGCAAAAAGGCCTCCGGTTGAGTCTGGTGCACTGTGACTGTGGTTGGGGGAGGAAGAGGAGAGCCCTCATGGCCAGGACAGTTCCCTATGTGGTGGTAACGGAAGCTATAGAGCGCCTGCTTGAAAAATAGTGAAGATCACTCACTGCTCTACATAGGCGTGTGCAGCTCATTTCATTAGGGTGCGCGCCCCGGGGAGATATATATATATATATATATATATATATATATATATATATATATTAAGGCGAACCTCTATTGAATACTCAATCCTAAGGTACATTATTTTTATTCATTTATTTATTAAACACTGTAGAAACTGATGCCCTATTCCTGACTTACCTGACTGTGGGAGGGCCATTGCAGTTGAGGGGGTGGGGAATGAGGAGATGCTCCTCAAGCCCCAGCATTGTTGGGGCTTACAAGGTGATATTAGCCTTCAGGCCTCTCTGAAGCACTGCTCCTGGTAGAAAGGCTCCCAGCAGAACAATTCCTTATTATTCCTGCTTCCGGGCAGCTGGAGGACCATTCCCACTGCTTCTGGATCCTCTCTCGATCCCTACTCAATGGCACCCTCGGTTCTTATTGCGTGAGACATTAGGGTGTGCCTGGGCACACCTATGCTGCTCTATACTGTCCTGTTTCAATGGTTTCTATAATGCACTGGATATGGAAGTTACAACACATGGGCCATGTTCATGGATGTATTCTCAACACCTGAGTAGTCAACACTTGGCTTGTAGCTGAGTATGTGAACTAGCTGCATTGAAAAGCATTGTGCTCAAAATGAGGCGAAAGTTGGATGTGGGTTGGTTGATTCGCTCACTTGACTTATAATTGCAGTCATCCAGTGAGGAGGAACTTGTATGAGTGAGCCTGTCCACAAACACACCTTTTTGATTCAGCAGGGACAAAACCAGGACTGGTGTTCAATCCTATTTTTGGCCCTGGTACCGCAGCTTGATTTGCATCCTTTTAACTCAAACCTGGAAACTTCCCAGGTTGCTTCGGATTATCTGCTGGCCATTAATCTGGGCCCCAGGGCCCTCATTTGTGTACTTTGGTTCTAAGTTTCTACCTCTGCTAAGACTGACAGCAGATTAGGTTGTGAAACTCCCCTTGAACTCTGTACCATTTTATACTGCAGGTACCAATGAATGCTATCCCATTTGAGCTCTGTAGGTATAGAAATCTAGATATCAAAAGGAGAGGCCTGTATCATGTGGGAGCATTCAGACATGCAGCTTCTGTGTCCCCAGACTTCTCCCAGGTTTGTAGGAGTGAGTGTTGGACAGCATGGCTTCTTCAGTGGCCTCTATATAGTCATGCATGAAAAACAGAAATGCTGCTTTCTGTGAATATTGGTGCCAATAACATCCAGTCACACAACACCCAAGAAAAACCGCAGGGACCAAAGCACAGTGAAAGTGAATGCATCAACATTAGCCGATATTTGTGGAACATATTTTTTGAAGATTTCATGCAACTCTAGCTTACGAAATGTAAACATTTACTGTAGAAGAGCAAGGTCACCTTGTTCCTAACAGTGAAACATTGAGACACTAAAATATTCCAACGTATGGTCTTAAAGTCAATATCAAAACAAGGCAAATGTTTGTCTTTTTTGTGTCAACAGCTGTGTGTATTCTATTGACATCTTTCTAAGATGTGACCCCTATAAATGTGCATAACAACTTGTGATAAATTGGTTAACTAAAGAATTGGAATCAAGAATCGGGATTGTGTATTGTCGATTAGTGTTTTGTCCTTGCAACAGAATGGAGGGAATAATGAGACCTCCTCAGCAGGATCCAGTTAAATAAAGTCACAACTACATCTAGAGCCTATATTATAGAAGAATGAATGTGAAATGTAAAGCGACATAGCTGCGCTTGCACAAACACACAGAGATTAATTTTCTTTCCCTGTACACAATGGATGCTTACACTTATACCTAAAAGTGTGTTCTCATCTAGAGAAGGGGCTCATTGTTTTAAGGAATTTAATTAAGTAATGGGAGAGGAACTTGTTCAAGTCCCTCAAGATATCAATCATGTGAAGCACAAAGGGACTGCATGGCAGATGGCTCTAATTCACATATGTGCAACCCATGCCCCATGGACTACATGTGGCTTGCAGAGACCTTCCACGTAGGCTTCGTGGGTGCTCAAGCTGCTGTTGCTGTCACCACTCAATCCCCCACCCCACCAACCCTCACTGCTCAGCTGAGTATCAGACTGCGTGGGTTGCACTTATTATAATGGGGCAGGCTGTACATGGAGAAAATCAGGCCCGTATGCATTCCTCACTATTTGAATTACACACCTCCTCACCCCCTGCTCAGCTGATTGGCACTGGGAAAAGTGGGGGCATGGGAGAGATGCAAAGAGATCTCTGTGCACAGGGCGGGGAGGTAGAAACATCCCTATGCTTGTATGCTAAGATGAGGGGAGAAAGTGTGTGTGTGTCTCCGTTTGGCAGTGTGTGTGCAGCCCCAATCCACTGTCCATCACTGCATGCAGCTCAAGGGGGGGGGGGGAAGAAGGTTGCCCACCTCTTGCTTGACTCATATCTGGAGGGTAAAATTGGAGTAATTAGGTTGACCATATGAAAAGGAGGACAGGGCTCATGTAACTTTAACAGTTGTAGAGCAAAGGGAACTTCAGCCAGTGTCATTTGTATGCAATTAGTTCCTGGTGAAATTCCCTCTTCATCACAACAGTTAAAGTTGCAGGCACTATACTAGAGTGAACATATACAAAAGAAGGCAGGGCCCCTGCAACTTTAACTGTTGTGATGAAGCGGGAATTTCACCAGGAACTAATTGCATACAAATGATACTGGCTGAAATTCCCTTTTCTCTACAACTGTTAAAGTTACATGAGCCCTGTCCTCCTTTTCATATGGTCACCCTAGGAGTAATCCCAGTTTCTACTCAAAATAACATTCAATGAGGTAGGTTAGGTAGGCTGACCATCTGAAAAGGAGGACAGGGCTCATATAACTTTAACAGTTGTAGAGAAAAGGGAATTTCAGCAGGTGTCATTTGTATGCAATTAGTTCCTGGTGAAATTCCCTCTTCATCACAACTGTTAAAGGTGCAGGCACTATACTAGAGTGACCTTATATAAAAGAAGGCAGGGCTCTGCAAATTTAACTGTTGTGATGAAGAGGGGATTTCACCAGGAACTAATTGCATACAAATGACACTGGTTGAAATTCCCTTTTCTCTACAACTGTTAAAGTTATATGAGCCCTGTTCTCCTTTTCAGATAGTCAGCCTAGGTTAGGCTGTGTGCAAAAATGACTTGACCAAGCCTATCTAGTAAGCGTCATGCCTGAGCAGGGATCTGGAGCTGAATTTCCCCAGTGTAGCTCCAATTCTGACTGCATACAAGCTAATACCACTCTGATGGTTTCCAAACTAAAATTGCCCCATTTGAACTATTTGCATGAGTCATTTTAACATTCTTGCAACATACATGCACCTTTGCTCTAATCAAGTAGCTTGCTGTATACTTTTACCTATAGCGGCCTTACCCTACCTTGTGCACTCCTGATGTTTTGGACTTCAATTCCCATCAGCCCCAGCCAACATGGTCAATAGGAATGCTGGGAGTTGTAGTCAAAAACTTCTGGAAGGTACTAAGGTGGGGAAAGCTGGCCTATAAGAATGAATGGAGTGGGGTTGTGCACACTGGAACTGGCTTGAAGCATTTTTTTCTAATAAAAAGAATAAGCCTATTGAATTCCATTTCCCCCCTCCGTTGATCTTAAAAGAAGCATGGAAGTACTGAATATCAAATTCATCAGAAAATGAAGAGATTATGAGCTGGACAGCAATCAAAGGTATGTTCTTAAAACCTTAGTCACTTCTACAGACATCTGTAAACTTGAAGGCCTGTAGTATTCTAAGGTTCATTTTTCATAATAGCAATATCCATTGTGAAAGAATGTCCATTTAATGCAGAGTGAAATAGCATGGTAGTGTCTTCCAGAGCTTCTTCAGATGGTGTGGGGGGGGGGGGGGATCACATTTCCCTCTTGTCGCTTTGACTCGTGCTACCATCCCACAATAGGGGATTCCTCTTCCTTCACACGTTGAAGAAAGAGGAAGTAAACAAATACCACGTGGCCCATTCAGTGGGCATTTTTATCATGCTGCTTTTCCTGCGCACAGCAGGAAACGGCGACATTTCGCTGTAGAAGAAAAAATGGAATTTTTCGGAGTCTTTTTTTTAATGGGAAAATGAGCAGAAGGAGTGGGAGGCATCATGAATATCTGTGAGTGCCCAGTAATGAGTGTGCTATAAAACGCTCATCTGATGATCCCCCCCAGAAAAACAAGGAAATAACGGTAATTCCACACATTATGTGGAAGCAAACCAGGGTTTGCTTTATTTATTTATTTATTTAGCACCATCAATGTACATGGTGCTGTTCATAGTAAAACAATAAACAATAAAAGGAAGGGGATGCACCAAACAGGCACAGGGGACTAAAGTGTTCATTTGACAGGGAGCCACAGCTAGTTCTGACCCTGAGATGAAAATAGCTTCTGTTTGTCCCATTCACACATTACATTTTGCTTTCACACTTAGAAAATCTTGGGTGTACTCCTAAAAATGTCCCTGAGAATAATCCCAGCACTTTATGGACGTCATGGTAGCATTCATTATGTGCAGTAACAAGGGGGAAGGGGAGGAAACAGACATTTTGATAGGTAAGTCACTGAAACCTTTCTTTATTGGACACCCCAAGCTGAAGATTCACTCATTATGGAGGTAACCCTCCCTTTTCAGAAGTCTATAATTCCCTATGAATGTTCACTTCTCAAAACATGCAGTGCTTGGAGTTTAGCAGAATTATGAAGTATTTTATTTTCACTCTTGCTATTATTCTCATTGAGGTATAAATTTGTTTTTCTGAAAATTAAAAGGTTGGTTATTTAGCCTGCAATCTTGTATACACTCACCCATTGAACCAAATGGAGACTTACTTCTGGTTAGATATGCCTAGGACTGCACCGTTGGACGCCTGGACATTGGACATTCTAATTTAAAATGAGCCCCCTGTGTGCAAAGCCTGTCCATTTAAATAAAAGGAGGACATCAGCATACTAAGGAGCGCTCACATAGACCTTCTTTATCCATTGAAATGAATGAGAAGCTTTTATGGTAGGGAAACACAAAGCAGGTCTCAGTCAGAGTTCCCACACCAAGACGTTTGCACACACAAGGACAACTTGATCCAGCTTACTGAAGAAAACAGGAATTTCCTGTAAATGCAAATTAATGGAAGTCATGCAAGATAAAGATGGAGGCATCTGTCTATTTCTGGTGCATGTTTTTAACCAGAATTCTGGTTCATTCCGTCTCTGCATTTATCTGCAATTTAAAAGGAAACAAACCAATCCTCTCAAAATATGTATTTGAATAGTATCTTAATATATATTTAAATGTATGTTTTCTCTCAAAATACTTATTCAAATGTATATTTTGATAGGTTTATACTGCGGAAAACTGAATCATGGTGTTCAGAGAAGCACAAAATCTGGTGGATAGCTGTGTTCTAATCCACCCTTCAGTCCAAGAAGCGCAGATCAGGTCATTACTGAATTTCTCAAGCATTCCTAGTATGACATGGCGGCTTGCAAATACCATTCATTTCAGAAGGCATGTACAGGAGAACTTCCCTAGTGAACTGTACCCAATGTTAGCACGGTGCAAAAGGAAACATTCGGCTTATACTTTGCGTTTTAATTCAAACAACAACAACAACAACGCAACGCATTTCATTTTGTAACTTCTGTTCTTACCTTTTATTTCAAAATCTGTCAAAAAAACGAGGAGGCCATTGGCACTCAACTGGCTCAAATCCCAAGCAATCACTTCTATATTGAGGCTTTTAAAAAAGAAAAGAAAAAAAGAGAAGAAGAAGAAGAAGAAGAAAAAAGAGTAGCTGAAGAACATGATGATAGACTGTGGAACGATTCTCAGTGTGAAGAAAACTGTTAACAAATGTCCAGAGCACATTGCAGAAGCTAGGAATGCACAGCTGGAGAAATATACTTGTCTCCAAGCTGTAGATTCATAATTTGTGAATTTGGAAAGGAGGGCAAATCAGCGCAACGTCTGAGATTTGCTAGCAGCTGAGATGTGCCAGCTTTGCATGTATTTCCCTCTGTTCATTGCTGAGAGTTACAGATGTTCCGTCCTCCATGAATCACACCTCCAAGTCTTAAAACAAGTTTTTGGTTCCGGGGGGGGGGGGGAGGGAATGGGGTAGCAGATGGATCAGACTTGAATGCTCATGAAAAACTGGCAGAAAATGTGCCTTAATTCCCCTAACCCAGTTTCCAGACATTGTTCTTGGGATGCCATAGCAATGACCCGCCCCCAAAAAGTTTAAGCTAATATGATATTTACATCAAAACAGACCCCTTGGAAAAAAAATAAGGGCCATTGCATGGGTTTTGGCTGCTTTACATTTTTCAGTGTCATTAGATATTTGTGTTCTGATTCATCCTGCGAAATGCCACCTCTGAAAGGGGTGTCAGGACAGAGAGAAAACTGCCCAGTCCATGTAGCAAGGTACTGCGCATGCATGGATCACCCTCAACAGGAAAGCTAAACGTTGGACTTAATTGTCCGTCAGCGCCCACCATTAGACAGCTCTGTTTATTATTTCAGTTGTGAAGCACACAATCAACATTTCTCTTCTTCTCCCTCCCCCTGCCATTCCACGAGTGTCATCAGATGAGCATTTTATAGCATGCTCAGTGGCAACTCATGGATTTTCGCGGGTCCTTTTCATGACATCGTCCACCTCCCACGCATCTCCTGCTCCTTCTCCTTGTTTTTCCGTCACAACAAAAGACCTGGAAAATCAGATTCTTTTGGCTGTGACAAAACTTGCTACTATTTCCTGCTGTGTGCAGGAAAAGCAGCGCAATAAAAACACCCACTGAATGGGCCACGTGGTCATTGCTTGCGTCCTCTTTCTTCCCCATGTGAATATTTCTAAATTCAGGAATTCCTAAATACCACACTTCCTGTAAAGAAAGAAAACATTTCCCCCCAAAAAGCACCAGTGAGCAGGCAAGTTACAATCAGCAATGCACATTCCCGGAATGGAGAAAAGGCACCGTGGAAGAAGTACTGAGCAATGAGTAGGGCAAAGGGGGAGGCAGGGCAATGACACCCGGACACATTCTGTCAATTGACTGACCTCCTCGTGTGGATGGGAAATCCACACAGTACAGATACAGTCTTACTGCAAAATCAGTGTTCGGTGTGGGGGGAAAGACCCTCACTCAATTCATAGCACCATCATGACTCCAGGGGCATCATCAGATGATGTTTTATTGGTCGTTGCTGCCCACTCACCTTTTTTGCGCATCCTTTTGACGACGCTGTCCACCTCCCATGCGTCACCCGCCCCTGGTCTGTTTTCTGTGACAAAATAGACCCCAGTAAATCCGACTTATTTTTTTAAAGCAAAACTTGCTGCCATTTCCTGCTGTGTACAGGAAAAGCAGCACAATAAAAATGCCCACTGAATGGACCACTTGGTTGTTGTTGCTTCATCTTTTTTTACCCGTGTAAAGAAATTGTCGCTATTGTGGGACAGCAGCAGGAGGCCATAGCGATGGTAGGGAAACACAATCCCCCCATCTGATGACACTCCAGGAATAAAATGGAATTTGCTTCTTCTATCCTGATGCTAAACACATTTAATAATAATAATAATTTATATAGCACTTTATTAGTACATAAAATAAAGGAGGTCAGCAGTTAATACAATACAATAATCCATTCAAGTCTATGAAATGCAGGTTTACAACAAAAAAAATCACAAAAATATTCAACAATATGCTACAACAATATTTAACAATTCACATTTATTTGTGAATAAGCACCACTTTGTTGTAGGAAATTATAATATACTTATAAAGATGAGAATAAAAAAGCATCTGTAACCATGCACATGACTGGCTGGCTGCCCCTGATATTTCAAATAAGAAGAAAAGATACTGTGGTGATCAGCATCAGCCCAGGTGGGGCTCAGCAGGCCCTTGCAAGCAAAGATGCTGACACTAGTCGTGTTTCCACTGCACTCATCAGGTGCCCCTTTCTGGTTGGTCAGTTAAAACAACATAGGACTGTGTTGGGACTACATCCCAAAGTCCAGCCCTGATCACCCTTTGTGTGTGGCATGGAGCCAGGAGTTCAACAACTGTCAGAATTATTTGAAACAGGTGGGGGCATCAGCATATGTTTAGTTGCAGGATGGGCCCAGAGCACCAATATGGATCACACCATCCTTATGGTGCTATACATGGGATCTCTTCCAAGGCATGTAGTCTTACTACGTTCCTGTTGATAAATAAGAATGTATGTGCTTCAGTGGGAAATGAAATACAGTAAGGCCTGCTGACTCCTGTGCAGATATCCTGGCCCACCTGTTATCTTTACACCTGTGGAAGTGACCATTTATAAAAGGGGTCAGGTCTTCAGAGCAGCCATTCAATATTCAGCTTAGGTCCACTGAAATGAGATGGAGAGGAACCCCTATTCTCCAAATCCTGCTGATACATCTGCTCTTGGAAATGTATTTTGGACACTTGCTTGATGTCTTCACTACAAAATGAATACGGTTTCAAACCAATCTTCATGGAAATGCAATGAGAACCACTTCCTGTTTTATCCATTTTTTTCAGGAAATTGGTTTTGGTCCATCAGTGGTACACAAAAAGCAGAGTATATGCTACATTAAAGCTCGCTTTCACAGATCAAACTGCTATTGAAGCCTCGCTAGGCCAGATCTACACCAAGCAGGATATGATACTTTGAAAACAGTTTGAAAACTGTATATGTGTGTTCTGGGCCCTAACAGTTGTCACTACTGTTATAAACCATTTTAAAGCAGTAGTGTAGATCTTGCCCTAGTTTGGAGTCTGGTGGGCATGTTGATGCTGCTGAGCGAATGAGAGGCTTGTTCCCCTCTCCCGCCCTCCTGCTCAGTGGAAGCGACGAAATTGGCGCCATAGTAGTGAGAGCCTCAATTTGGTCCCACTTTAAGTAGCCTCCAAATGACACCAGTATCACGCATTTGCATGACTGTGATTTTAGACACAGCTCAGTACTGAAGAAGGCGCCTCTGAATGATACTAGGATTGTGCATCCACACAATAATGAGTTTAGACTTGATTTATTATACACAAAGGAGCCTCTCAATGATACTGGGATCTCACGATTGTGATTTTAGATGTTCTTTACTTATAGATGACAGAACCTACGAATGCCAGCAGGAGGTGTTTGAGCTTGGCACCATCACCTCTCTGCTTGTAGGTCATGCACAGAGCTTCAGGAGAGTAATGGCGGTGGGGAAAAGACTGCCCCACCCCTTGACCAACTCACAGCTGTCACAGACACAGCCTTAGGCCCACCCAGCATGCCGGATTCAATTTGGAAGAATGGAGCACCTTGCAGCTGTATTATGTGGAAGCCGCATTTAAGGAAAAAGACGCACTAAAACACCTCTGCGAAAATGTGCCTTTTTGAGACTGGTGGCTGTTGATTGGCCACAATGTCATGCCCCCCCCCCCGCCACCACTGCCACCAGTCACAAGTTAGGAGTGAGAAAGTATTGACAACTTCACAAAACATTGCTTATCAAATTTACTTGCCTTGGAACAAGGAGTTTTCATCTTACAGTTGAGATGAAAGAGATGCTTCTTTGAACCCTATTCATCAGCAAGCGAAGACTGTTGCTCAGCAGCCAAGCTGCTCATTTATTTATCTTTATCTTTACATGCCCTCCCTCTCTTTCTTTTTGGTCCTTCAGGAGCTCTCAAAACAGCTTGAGGTCTTAATAGAGTGACTGAGTACATCTTATATACTTTACTAGGGAACCTTATAACACCTTCTTCCTTTTAGCAGTTGTCACTTGTGTTCTTTTATTCCCTGTGTCTTGTTTCAATGACCCAGTTCAATGACCACCACACTAAGCCACGGTGGTTAAGCATTTTGAGCTAAACATTAGTGTGTCATGTGAACCATGATTTAGCATGTTATATAAACCATTCCTAACCATGGTGGCTACATAACCACGTTTTAAATATACACACCAACTATTCGCTGCAAAAGGGTGATCAGCCTAACCATGGCTTAGCGTGTTGTCTGAACAGGTCCATAGTGAACTTTGGAAAGGCTAAAACATGGCTGCCTTTGAGAATCAGGGCTATAGAACATACAGAGCTTACGTGAATGGAGACTTTTTTTGGAAAAGTATAGTGCCTGGAATTCTTCTGTGTATGCTATGCACACACAGACACACACATGGTATTTCCCGCAAACCATCCAATATACAAGGAATGTGTTGTATCTTGTACCTTCTTGCACTGCTTTGGAGGTTGGGTGCCGAATTGGTGCTAAAGTACACATAGCTTTGGCGCACAGTTGTCCTTTCAAGTAACTTTCTTTGCAAGAAGGGGAACTAGGGCCTTATCTGTACTACAAACAGTATATTGTATTACAAAAGTGCCAGGGTTCCCCTCAGAGAATCATGGGAATTATAGTTTGTGGAGCTAAAATGCTTTCCTCCACCCCATTGTTATCTGGGAAGTAGGAACGGCTGTTAAACCAGTTTGTGTCTGCAGTGTTCGTGTGCCATCAGAAACAAATCGGGACCTACCTAACATTTGTTATATCTGCAAAGTTTTATTTGTTATATCTGCAAAGCCTTCAGAGAACGTAGATATCTCATCTCACTTCCTGTTTCCCAAGGCATTATTGTCCAGTGGGATTACTTCCTGGCATGCCTGTCCTCATTGCCTACCTGAAGAATGAATAAAGTGAAGCAAAACAGGGCAGTGCTGAGAGTTATTCATGGGATAGATAAAAACATACTCTCAGTAGAAGCGGGCTGTGAGAGAAACAAGAGGTGAACTTGACTGCCAGCAACAGGAAGTTCTGCTTTATGTCTGTTCAGTACATTTAAGGGAGTGAAACTTTATTCTTGGGTTGTTGTTTTCTTAATGAAGAAAAAGCAACACATGTACACATCCTTAGTGCAAGGGGTGTCATATATTTTGATACTCTCTATTTTAAGGACAGCCATCCAGGCAGGGAGAATGCTTCCTCAAGCTTCGCTGAGGGAAGAGTGATTAACCTCAGGGAAAGGAGCTTGTAGCAGATGCCGTTTTGCCCTAACTCCCAGATAAAGCATGAAGGCCTAAAAACATCCTGTCTCAGAACCATCCTTGAATGTGTGCCAACAACACCACATGTCAGAAGTTACATGTTGGGCATGTTTTGCTACAGTATGTGTGTTGGAATGCATTGTATTGTGATGTTGCTCTTACCCTTTTGAGGAAAGTCTTGGTCCCTCTTCTATAGAGTAGTCTGCTGTGTTAAGACCCTCACGAATGTATCAGTCTGTTAGCCATGTGCTCAGTTTGTGCTTCTGTTACGTTAGAAGCTCATGAAGCTCACATTCCCTTAACAATTGCTCCTTTATTTTTATCAGACTCAGATTGGGTACAGATGACACAATAGTCAAGGGTTACTTAAATAGTCCACTGTTGACTATTGTGTTGTCTGTCAAGCCTTTTCCACATAACAGTTGATTATTTCCCAGAAATAACCAATGCAAATAATGAACGGTGGGCAGAGTTGACTATCTGCACAACTGTTGATTATTGTGTCGTGTGGTGGGCTCCGTTGACTATTTCATGTGCCTACAGAGTCATGAGGCAAGAGCGGCAGAAACCCCTGCTGCTCTCGCCCAGTGGGGCCCTGTAGGCATGTGTCAGCCGTCCTGGGATGCATGTGTGGAGACGCCTATTGTGCCATCCCTGGGTGGGGCTCTGCGATTGGTGGCTCCCCACATGTTTCCCAGGATGTGCACATGCCATCCCTGGGTGGTGCACTGCAGTATGCAGCTCCCCACATGTTCCCACGGATGTGCACGTCCTGTCCCTGGGTGTGGCGGAGCACTGCAATCAGAGGAAGGATGCCTCTCATGGTTTGACATTACACGTCAAGCCACAGGAGACATCCTTCGCTCCCTCCACTATTCATTTGGATGAGGGGTCAGGGGATGGTATGGAGAGCTCCTTCCATCTCCCTGACCACATATCCAAATGGATAGAGGGGTGGGGCGGTGGAATAATAATAATAATAATTATTATTATTATTATTATTATTATTATTATTTATAACCCGCCTCTCCCTCCAGATCAAGGCGGGGAACAACAACAACAATATAAAACACAAGAATCACAAAACAGTTCTTTAAAAATTAAAAAACAAGAAAAAATACATCATTAAAAACATCTTAAAATTCATCTGGATAGGCCTGCCGGAAGACAGCAGTATTCATGACTCTCTTAAATTCATGAAGACTGCTAATTTGTCTAATCGCCTCCAGCAGACCATTCCACAGTCTGGGAGCAGTGGAAGAGAAGGTCCTCTGGGTAACACTCGTCAGCCTAGTTCTGGCTGATTTGGGTAAGTTCTTCCCAGAGGACCTAAGTGTGCGGGTTGGATTGTACGGGAGAAGGCGATCCCGCAGGTAACCTGGACCCAAACCATGTAGGACTTTAAAGGTAATAACCAACACTTTATACTTCACCTGGAAACTGATTGGCAGCCAATAAAGCAATTTTAAAACTGGTGTAATGTGGTCACCCCTAGATGTACCGGTGACCAATCTGGCTGCCATATTTTGAACAAGTTGAAGTTTCCGGACTAAGCACAAAGGTAGCCCTATGTACAGCGCATTGTAGAAGTCAAGCCTTGAAGTTACCAGTTTGTGCACTACCGTCTTTAGGTCTTCCAACTCTAGGAAGGGGCGCAACTGGCGTATCAGCCGAAGCTGATAGTAGGCACTCCTGGCCATTGCATCTATCTGAGCTGTCATTTGGAGTGACGGATCCAGGAGTACCCCCAAGCTGCGAACACAGTCTTTCGGGGGGGTGTAACCCCATCCAGAACTGGTTGACACACCTCCAAACCCAGGTTGGGGCCTTTGACAGCGAGCACCTCCGTCTTGTCTGGTTCAGTTTCAGTTTGTTTTTCCTCATCCAGCCCATTACCGCCTCCAAGCATTCATTCAGAGGAGACACACTATCCTTAGCTGACGCTGTTGTCATAGAGAAATATATTTGGGTGTCATCAGCGTATTGATAGCACCCCGCCCCATGCCTCCGGATGATCTCTCCCAGCAGTTTCATGTAAATGTTAAACAGCATTGGGGAAAGGATGGCACCTTGTGGTACACCACATAGCCACTCCTTCTTTGAACAGCAGCTATCCCCAAGCATCACCATCTGGAACCTGCCCGAGAGGTAGGACTGGAACCACTGAAGCACAGTGCCCCCGATTCCCAATTCCCCCAGGCGCTCCAGAAGGATACCATGGTCAATGGTATCGAAAGCCGCTGAGAGGTCCAGGAGTACCAGCAGGGACACAGTCCCCCTGTCAATACTGAGGCATAGATCATCCACCAAGGCAACCAAAGTGTCTCTCCTGCTTCTGACAGCTACAGGAGAGATCTTTGTACTGCTGCCCACCCATTATTTGTGGAGAATGGGTGGGCAGCGACACAAGGGTCTCTCCTGCATCTGTTATGAGCAGGAGACACGCTTGTGTATCATGTGCTTGCTCTTGTGGTGAAAGGGGACGGGACATGCAAGCGGCTCCTCCAGCTCCCATTTGCCAGAAGAGAAGAGGAACGGGACATGCAAACATGTCTCCTCCCGCAGCAGGAAAGGTGCTTGTGCACCCAGTCCCCCTCTCTTGTTGCAAATGGGGACGGGATACACAAGCATGTCTCCTGTGGCTGCAAAGCGGCAGGAGAAATGCTTGCGCATCCTGTTCCCATTCACCACAAGAGAAAGGAGACAGGATGCACAAGCACCTCTCCTGCTGCGGGAGGAGACATGCAAGCACATGATGCGCAAGCATGTCTCCTGCTCATGAGAGCTGCAGTAGAGATCCTTGCACTGCCGCTTGCCTGTCCTTTGTGCAGAAAGGGCAGGGGGCAGTGCAAGGATCTCTCCTGTAGCTGTCAGAAGCAGGAGAGATGCTTCCACAGCCCCACCCGACTATCCAATTGGATATGGGGTTGGGGGATGGAAGGAGCTCTTGTACCATCCCCCCGACCCCATATCCAAATAGATCATGGGGGTGATGGATGTCTTCCGCAGCCTGACAACCCAATCATGGTGCCCTGTCACACCCAAGAATGGGACGTACACGCCCCTGGGAACACATGAGGAACCACATATCATGGTGCCCCACCCAGGGATGGCACATGTCTTGGGAATCCCCCTTCGTGCTGGGTCCTGTCAGTGGGTCAACTTAGAGATGTAAAATTTCTGGAAATTTTGAAGCTATGGGGAAAAATGTATTTTTTTCAGGGGGAAATGGAACTTTTCAGAAAAAAATGCAATATTAGCACTTTTTACAGATTGAAACATAAAATATAACTATGCACAAGTTGGTTTGGCATAAAATTATCACATTTGGTATATTACAAATTGAATTTACTTTTTTAAATTTTCACTTTATTTGGTAACAAATGGAGCTACAAGCTCCTGAACTGTAAAGAACCTCTTTGGTTTTCCAGTTTATGAGGAGCAGGCAAAAACATTTTTTAAAACCCCCCAGAAGAAACCATCAACATTAGTAACAAGGAAAATTATTTATGTCTCTGCTAGTCCTCCACAGTGTCAAGCAGACATAAAGCACCAGTTTCCATAAAAAGGTTTTAGAAATCATTTGGAGAAGTAAAGATATGAACACATTGGCTCAGTTCGGAGGACACGATAGTCAATGGTGGGGTAATAATCAACTTTACAGTTGTTCATCTAGGGGGTACTCCCCACACAACATGGTAATAAATAATCAACTGTGTGTGGATTAGGATCAGCGCTGAGTTGACTATGGCAGCATTCGGACGACACAATAGTCAAAACAACTGACGATTGTTTCCCCCACCCCACTTGTTTATTGTGTCATCCGAATTGAGCCATTGTCTTAAACATTTTATTCATCATGCTAAAATAAAACATTCCATAATCCATTTTTCCTTAATTTTTTTTCATTTTTTCAGAAAAGAAAACAAAAAAGGCTTTAGGAAAACAAACAAACAAACAAACAAACAGGAAAACCCCATGTTTTCTTAATTTTTCTGGGTTTTTTCCTGGGCCTTCACATCTTTAGGCAGACCTGGCATGAAGGAGGATTCTCATGGGAACCACAGCCCCTATTCGGTGGGGAGGACAGAGAGAGGGCTGAGGGTGGGCAATAGTCAACCCAGTGTTAATAGACAACTCCACCGATGACTGTTTAGGAGGGTACCCAAGAAGACATGATAATAGTCATCCATGGAGTTGACTATTAACACAGAGTTGACTATTGTGTCGTCCGAACGCGACCTCAGCAATTTCTTGCTTTGTAGCCTATATGGACACTAAATGACAAGCAGACCAGAGTACACATTTCTCAAAAACAACGTTCTTTTTAGGCTCACAATAATTCCTAAGCATTGCTAAAGCATTGTCTATTTTATGCACATCTGTATTTGGCTGTTGTGCTAGGGTATTGTACATTTCTGTAGCTCCCCCTGTCCAGTGTGCAGCAAAATGGCTGCCTTTATGTATTTCTTTTTTTTTTGACGCCCCCTGAAGCTTAAGAGAGATGAGCCAATTTGTCCTGACTCTCAGATGAGGAAAGAATTTCTCCAATTCTCAGCAAGATTGCCAATTACTGATGGATGACATGGACGTGTTTCGTAATCCTTGTCTTTCTCTGGTAGCTATATGGGAAGATGGTGGTGGAAACAGATAGTCACAGGGCCCACATGACTGAACATGCCTCTGCAGTAACAGTCATGGCCCATTTTGTGCTGTAATTTTATTTTAAATGTACACTTCTTTCTTTGCTTATATAAAGGCCCTGAAAAGGCCGCTGGGTACAGGGGAGATGTAGTGTTCTGTTTTTGTCTCTTTCTTAAACACTGTAGGCATTTGGTTCAGAATGTGTGAAGGGATTGGCAGAAATGAATGGCGTTAGCCCTGCCTCCTTGACACCTCCTCATATGCCAGCCAGACGATACATGGCCTGCGTCAGTCTGCAGAGGTCCGCTTCTTTGCGCAGAGGGTTTCCAACTCGTTCAGAGCTCCAATACCTCTTAAGAACCAAACTGTATGTTATGCTAATCATGTAGTGTATCACTGAGGCTTCTCTCTCTCTCTCTTTCTCTTTTTTTTTTACTCTGGTATAAGAATATGTGGCTCGATTCATATTGGGACCACCATGCTCCGGGAGGGGAGGATTAAACCTTTCATCCTTCTGTTTCCCCCTGAAATTCCACCCCACAAGGGAGTGGGATGGTTAAAGAATATATATATATATATATATATATATATATATATATATATATCCATTGATGGCAATAGAGACTTTTTTCCCTTGGTTGATCCTGCTCTCCACCCCCCAGAGGGGAGGGGATTTCAGGAAGCAAATAGTGGAGGAAGTGAAGTTTAAGCTTCCCTTATGAGAGTGTGGCGGTCGTGATCCAAATCAGGGCTATGTGCACTTACACCAGAACACAACGCAATTAGCGTAACATATAGTATGGCTCTAGACCGACGCCAGTCCTGTGTCAGCCAGTGTGGGTGGCTGGCATGTGCATCCTGTCGAGGAGGCAGTGCTAGCCCCAGATGTTGCTGCTGGTCCCTTCACGCATTTGGTACCTTTGGGTACTGAGCACCTGAATAAGTCTCCCAGTGTCAGAGCCATCCTTGAACCTGTATTATCCATACCACCTGATGGTAATGTAAGATGAGCCAGATAAACATGTTGATTCCTAGACACAGTCTGAGGCACCAGACCTTTACAACAAACTCAACTTTTCTTAATCTATGTCGGTTCTTCGTTTTTTCCTTTTTAGCCTCCACCCACATCTTCCTCCAGAGTGAGCCAGTCGACGAATCTGAGACGCATCAGATCTTGAGCATTTGCTGGGATCACGCCAACATTCATAAAGTCAGACCGTGCCTGCCTCAATATGACTAACATATGGTCTTAACAAATTTCAACAGTACTGTATATAAAAAGGGAGCTGATCCAGAAACTCTTTCTGCTGTGTGTTTTTTAAAATTCTTCCCCCCCTTCAGACCCTCTTATAGCTTTCAATGTGGCACTGATTGTTGCTAGGATTTGGTTGTCTTTGAAACTGCCTGAGTAATGATTATTATTTCTCCAAAATGAGATTTTTTGTTGTTGTTGCAGATTTACGATCTTACCATTAGATTTTGTGTCATTGTATCCCAGAAACAGGCTCAGTACATCTTTGTGGTGATTACAGAAAACGCAGTGTAGTTTTTTCCTCATGTGAAAGGGGACTATAATATACTGTTGGCTCTGACTCTTTTCAAAAACGTTTTCCAGTAATAAAACCCTGCAGCGATATTCACAGCAAAGCACTCAACTTCTATTTAAACCTGAACCCTGCATAATTCCAAAAGGTTTAAAAAATGCTGCATTTAAATCAATTTTTATTCAGAAAGGTACATTGTTTTGTGGCGAAATGAGTCACAAATGTTGTTGCAGTGACTAGATTAAGTTGTTTAAATACTGGTTCAGATATATTCTCTTACACTTTCTTGAATAAGCGAGCTACATCCCTGTCTGTACATACCAGTACTTCATAAAAGCACTTCTGTTCATTAGCTTAAGTCCTACCAGACAGCCTCTAGTTTTAAAAGCCATCTGGTGACTGATAAGAAATGTAAATACTTATCTCCTCTCCTAAGGCCAGTGGATTTCAGCCAAATGGAGGATGAAAGCTTTAAACATGCTACCATATTGGTTGTAATCTGCTGTTACACTGGAAGCAAGATTAATAATGCAATGTGGTGTGTGTGTGTGTGCATGTGTGTGTATGTTGTGCTGTGTTGGGGAAGGGATGTCCAATTGTCTTCCCTATTCAGCCTTTTTAAAAAACTTCTGGATAGGATGACCTGTAGTCTAAAGGCAATTGGAAACCCTCTATTTGCGCCCCTGTGTTTACTGATAACGGCTAATTATACCTGCACAAATAGAATATGTAAACAGAGCTCAGAAATTTAACAGTCCTCTTTTTCAAATGGCATATTCTGTAATATGCAAAAGGTGTGGAGTTTTCCTGTTGTCTCCAGTAAATAAATGTATGATGCTGTTTGTTTCTAGCATGAGCTTCTAGTATCACACTGATTGCTCTTCACACTGATTTATACTTCTTTTTATTCTTCTTATTTTGGGGAGTATAAAACAAATTTGAAATCTGACTGCCCCTTCCCCTTGTGCTTCAAAGCCATTATAGACATACTCTTAAATACTTGGAACAGTATATGTACAGTTGAACTGCACCGACTGTTTTTCTTGTCCAAAAGAGACCCAGCAGAGGGGATGTACATGCCATTTTTCAGAAGGTATTATGAAGGAGAGAAGCATAGCTTCCAGCTGTCCCAATTCAGCTAATACTGACATATTTTGCAGAGCTCTGTCCTGGAGAAAATCTGACTCTCCAATCAAGCTGAGCTCACATTGGATTGGACTGAAAATAAAGCCGAGCTAGTTCCCAAAATATCAGGAAATAGCTCCGCTTATTTCCAAACCAGTCCCAGATTGTAGGGGTTCCAAACCCCCTCCTGCTTTCCACCTCATGGCTAGAGAAGGGATGATGGAGTTTCCTCATCTACAGCACCTAATGTCCTGCTATGGAGCCCTTGATACCGGCACTGAAGCAGCACCTGGGAAAACGACATTTCCCAAAGATTGCTTGCAGGCTGGACTCTTGTGTAGCAGTAACATCAGGTGTTGGAGAGGGGTGGGGGAAGAAAACTCCCCCTCTTCTGTCTCACCACTTGCTTTGGCTTGCCCCTGCTAGAGGACTGACCCAGTAAGTGGAGTGGGAGGAAGAAGTTTAGGGAATTTGTACAGGATTTCAGGGCAACCCAGGTAAAGGATTTTTTCTCTGGCTCAGATTTTAAATTAAAAGTATAATTCGGGGACTGTAATACTCCCCCAGGTATTTGAGGTGAGCCTGGAAATACAATTTTAAGGAAGCTGTGTTTCTTTTCTTTTTTGAACTATACATGCTTATGACAGCTGCTTCTGAAGTCCAGGTTAGTCAATGCAAAGATGGTGCTAACCAAAGTTGTATAAATACCTCTGGCATTTTGGGCTCCATCACACCTACTTTTTTTTCCTGGTTTGCCTCTGCGATTTCCACCTCCATTTCATTAGTGCGTCAAACTAATGGTCCTTTTCACATGTGCTTATGGTAT
Source organism: Anniella stebbinsi (assembly GCA_029215795.1). NCBI lineage: Eukaryota > Metazoa > Chordata > Lepidosauria > Squamata > Anniellidae > Anniella > Anniella stebbinsi. The sequence continues at coordinate 93,123,352 of JARDYH010000002.1, read as the reverse complement.
TACCACTGTACCGGTGAAATCTCCTTTTGCTTGTTTGCTCTCCCACTCACTCCACTCCACCCCGCCTCACCTCGCCCCTTCTCCTTCCCCCTCCAGTTCATTGGTCCTTGTCATTGATGAACATTGTGATGCATGTGGGGCCTCTCCCCCTCGACCTGGTTTTGTTGTCTAGCGTTTTACCAATTTAACGTTTCATTGGTTGGGTGCCTTTTCTGCGGGCAATGAGAGTGGGGTTGGAGCAGCAAAAGTCCGTTCAATTGAGTCAGCACAAGCCCGTTCGTTCGACATGGCATGCTGGAGGAGGAGAACTGGCCTGCCTCCTCTTTCATCAGCAAGACCTCCCTTTAAAGCACACGGTCCCAACAAAGAGCATAGCGCGCAGATGGCAATACACGGGAGCGGAAGAGCGCTTTAATCCCACATAGAGGAAATAAACTGGACTTTCGCCGGTCTAGGAAAACAAGGAAATGGAGGGGAAAAGGTAGGGTGACTGCAGGACAGGCAAACCAGGCATGACGAGAGTGTGATAAAATGCTGGTGTGATGAAGCCCTTTGATACGGTGCCTGTTCAAATGGCACTAAGCCACAGTGGTTAAGCATTTTGAGCTAAACTTTACAGCTTAGGGTGTAATGTGAACCATTCTTAACCATGGTGGCTACATAACCACAGTTTAAACACGCTCACTAACCATTTGCTGCAAAAGGGTTAGCGGCCTAACCATAGCTTAGCGTGTTGTCTGCACAGGCCCATTGTCTCATGGTGATGCCTAAAACTGTATGTCTTGATTGCATAACTCTCTTACTTATGCAAATAAAGACTCTTATATAAAACAAAACGTTAAGGGTATTTACCAATCTTTCGGCCCTTTAAATGTTCCACACCAAAGCCTTAGGTGTTAAATGCAAATTAGGCTGCAATCCTGCAACATTTCTGTGTGTTTTGTTATATACTCAATACAGCTTACGTCTCCGTTGTTTCAATGGATCATGTTTTGGCAATGTACTCTGGCCCGCTTGCATTGGCTGCCTGTATGTTTCCGAGCCCGATTCAAGGTGATGGTTTTAACCTATAAAGCCTTACACGGCTTGGGACTACAATACTGATGGAACGCCTTTCCCAACATGAACCTACCCGAATACTACATTCAACATCTAAGGCCCTCCTCTGAGTGCCTACTCCAAGGGAAGCTCAGAGGTCGGCAACAAGGGAGAGGGCCTTCTCTGTCGTGGCCCCCCAATTGTGGAACGATCTCCCTGATGAGGCCCGCCTGGCACCAACATTGTTACCTTTTCGGCGCCAGGTCAAGACTTTCCTCTTCTCTCAGGCATTTGGCAATATCTGAGAAGCCTGGGGTTTATTTTTGTTTTTGTAGCTTTTTGGGTTGTTGCAGTGGTTTTAAATGTATATGTGTATTGTGTGTATGTTGTATGTTTTTGCTGTTTTAATTTTTTGTATATTGTTTTTAATTGTTTTAATCCTATGTAAACTGCCCAGAGAGCTTTGGCTATGGGGCGGTATACAAATTAAATAAATAAATAAATAAATAAATAAATAAATAAATGGAAGGTGCAGTAGGAAGGCAAAGGAATATAACCCACTATTCCCACCAATGGCATGCTATGTCCTGATCAGCATTAAGGTCCCTGCACTTACTTTAGAGTAAAAAAAAGATGGGGGGTGAGACAGAACTCCTAGATGTATCTTTAAAGTAATGCATATCTTGGCCCTGAGAATACATATCTTTGTATGTTCTAAGGGAAGAGAAGGCAGATAGAATCTCACAGCTGTTTTATATGAGAAGGGGGGATAGTTGTAACTCAGTGGCAGAACACAGATTTTATTTATTTATTTATATATTTATTTCATTCCATTTATATACCGCCCCATAGCCGAAGCTCTCTGGGCAGTTTACAAAAATTAAAAACACTGAACGTTTAAAACACCGATGTACAAAATTTAAAACCATAATGCATAAAAACAAGTTATAATTACAATATCCATTAAAACAACAATTCTGGGTCAATGCACAACAACAACAACACAAAAACCTCATCATATGCTGTTAAATGCCTGAGAGAAGAGGAAAGTATGCAGAAGGGCCAGATCTACACCAAGCAGGATCTGGCACTTTGAAAACTGTATATGGAGTGTGTCCTGGGCCCCAACAGTTGTCACTACTGTTATAAACCATTTTAAAGCAGTAGTGTAGATCCTACCAAGCTCCCAGGATAATTCCATAGCATTTCCAGGTACGTTGGGAAATATTCCCATCTGAAACCTTGGAGAGCCATTGCAGTCGATGTAGACACTATTGTGCTAGATGGACTGATGGTCTGACTTAGGCTGTTTCTACACTGGCCTTTTTTCCTGAGGTTGTCCCTGGGTGCTCCCTGTGCATCCAAATGATGCACAGGGACTCCCGGAGGCAGGGGGGGACAACCCAGGGACGACCCCGGGAACCCCCTGGGATGGTAGAAACCACAGATAACCTAGTTTCCCCACCATCCTGGGATGTAAAATGGGCACGGAGCCATGCGGGGTGGCTCCATGCCCATGGGGGTGGGGTGGGGGGAAGCAATTCTGCCATCCCCAGGATGGCGGGGTGGGTGGGGACATGGGGTTTCCTTAGCTTTTCTGCCGTGCTCCCGCTGCTCCCTGTGCCTTTAAAATACAAAAACAAAACAAAATGGTGCCCGCGATGAGCGCGACATCCCAGATATTGCACTTCCACTTTGGACGCCCAAGGATGAACCAGGCCAAAATTAGAATGTATTTACCAGGAGGGGTATCTTTGTTTTCTGGATGCTGACATCTTTCTTTAATACCACCATTGGTTAGGCTGACCATATGAAAAGGAGGACAGGGCTCATGTAACTTTAACAGTTGCAGAGAAAAGGGAATTTCAGCCAGTGTCATTTGTATGCAATTAGTTCCTGGTGATATTCCCTCTTCATCACAACAGTTAAAGTTGCAGGCACTATACTAGAGTGACCATATAAAAAGAAGGCAGGGCCCCTGCAACTTTAACTGTTATGATGAAGAGGGAATTTCACCAGGAACTAATTGCATACAAATGACACTGGCTGAAATTCCCTTTTCTCTACAACTGTTAAAGTTACATGAGCTCCGTCCTCCTTTTCATATGGTCAGCCTAACCACCATGGCATTTCTATGGCTGAAAGGACAAACAGGCTTCCTATAAAAATGAATAAAGAATATGTGCTCAGAATTGTACTAAAGGTTGGATTGTCATTCATCCATCCTTCCAAACCCCATTTATGTATGGTTTCCTTCCCTTCTTTGCAGATAAAAGGTTGTGTTCCCCTGTCTACAAGACTGTGTCAGACAAAATGACTGGGAAATGAAAAGTGAGCTGTGAGGACTTATTAAGGATGCTGCTTTTCTTTTCTACACTCTATTTGATGAAGTAGAAGGGCCAATGGACTCCCTGTCCACATAAACACATCATAGGTGAGGCTATCGACTGAGAATTCAGCTAACAACTTCTGAACAAGTTATTATGTTATGAGTATGGAAACATTATTCTAATTTTTTTTGCAGGATACCTTTATAGTATATGTGCTTCTGCGAAAGAATGAGAATCCAGCTCATTGGTGGAGTTCTTAATATTTTTCTACAACTGTCCCTAGTTAATGTATCACCCTATCATTGACATGTATTACATCTACAGGGGTGGGCAACACACAGGCTGCAAGCTGCCCCCGCTACCCCCCACTGTGGCCCTGCAGCCCCCACTGCACCCCGCTGACCTCCCAATTTGGTAAAAGAAAATGTTTGTTTGATTTTTTAAAAAATGTGCATAGTGTCTACAGAGTGTCAAAAGGCCCACATGAATTTGTTTGGCTTTAGTGCTCCATAGCCGCTTCAGACACCTTTATTTATTTCAGATTCCTAAAGTCCTTAAAAATCACAATAACAACACCTCCCTGAGACAATTCTTTTTGAAGAAAGTTTGCTTTGCAAAGTTTTCTGGACCACACAGATCTGACTTAAGCCATATATGGATAGTTTAAATGAAAACCCAAACCGTCTGTAAGCATGTTGCTGTGTTTCACCACAGGGGTGAATTATGCTAATAATGAACCAGTCTGCTCTACCAAAATGCTGAGGGCATATGCAACAACAGCACAGCTCGCTGGATTTGAATCTGCAAACAATGATAACTTGGGTAGAGGAGGGGGTGGAAACTCCAGACACCACAAACACAGTGACAGGTTGAGGAGACATTTATTTATAATGACTGAGAGGCTCTCATTAAAATGGAACCTCTCGCCATCTGGGTTTGGGTTTTCCTGATGTGGGGTCAGGATCCTTTCAGTGCTTGAGATGAATAGCGAAGTATAATCTGCGTTGGATATTGTGGCCAAACTGCAAACATTTTCTAGTTACATTTGCAAGAAAACCAACTCTAACCACAGTCCCAGGGCACAACAATGAGCAAACTCTTTCCAGCTGCACAACTGTCTGCAGCAACCCATCTGAGCAGAGCATTGACAATCCTGCCACTTTAATTCTCAGTCTTGTCTTGGCGCTGGATCGCTGCCATGAGGAACAGCCGTGTAACTTTATCTACAAGAAAATGCTTCCCTCAGCCATATGGGGGGAAACACACACAGCATTAGCTGTGGAAGACCCCTTTGCATAGGCAGGGGTGGGGGAGGAATAGAGGTAGCGATCATAGTCTATTTGTCCAGATAACAGCGACGGGGGGGGGGGGAATCAAGATTGGCTTCACAATTCTGCAAATCATGCTGTAGAGCAAGGAGGGGCTTCTGCTTCAGTTGTATTGTCTGAGGCCCAATTTATGCATTACTGCAGAGGGAGCCCCTTCTCTGTTATCTGGTCAACACCGCTGTAGTAATGTTTATGAGAGGAATGATGTAGGCAGGGCAAGAAAAATGCTGCCCAGCCACTGGGGAGCATATTTGGGAGAAGGCCATGTAAATCACCCCGCCCACATGGTTCCTTTATCTACGCCAGCCTTCCCCAACGTGGTGCCCCACAGACATTCTGGACTACAACTGTCAATATTCCTGACCATTGCCCATGCTAGCTAGGGCAGATGAGAGTTGCTCACCAAAACATTTGACTGATTGAGCCTTTTGGTTCAAACAGGACCGCTAAGGTGGCTTACCATTAAAATTATAGAAGAATTTCAAATCTGCAAAAACAATTTTAAATTTTTGAAGAAACAATTTTAAAACTTTTTTTAACCACTTTAATGACAAGAACTTCACAATTTGACGACCTCTGTGAGGAACTAATCCAGAGTTTTCCACATTTCTTATGTCCTTGATCAGCAACTCATTCTTTAAAACAGGGCCATAGTTTGAGTTGAGCAAGAGCTGTACGGTTTGTGAAATTGGAAAGTGCATGGGGTTGCATCCTGTGATTCAGTCCTGTGCCTCTTGATCATACCAGCAGCTGTTCACTTTCATTTACCTGTTTTTTTTTTGGCACATACATGGGAGTCAGCAGCAAAGGTTTACATGGAAAGGATGGGGTTTAATGAAGCTATTTCACCATCACAGAGATGAGAGTGGCTGCAGTGCATAATAATGGGGTGGGGTAAGGGCTTCCTTGAAATAGGAGATTATTTTGAGGGCCAGCTAGGAACTTCTCCCCATCTAGGCTATCACTAGGGTACCCTTTAAGTACTTGGCAACAGTGGAGACTGGTGGCTCTGAGGTCAGTAAGGTGTTGAATCCACTCTGGGTTCCAGTCAGAACTCTAAAGGAGCTATCTAAGGTGCTCCCCCTCTTTAGATCTTTTCCCTACCCCCAAAATAGGTTCAGCACCCTGGATAGCTCCTTTAGAGTTCTGGTTGGTTCTGACTGAAACCCACTGACATCAGAGCCTCCAGCCTCCTCTGCTTGCCAAAATCAGAAAGGATCCTGTACCCTTTACTCTGTTGGCTAGTAAGGCAGTACAATGAACGCTTTTACACTGTCCCCAAATAACTAGGGGAATGTGGGGGGAGGAATGCAGTGATTAATGTACTGTAAGCAAGTCAGATCCCTGAATCATAAATTCTTCTCAGAAAACACAATGGGAGGGGGAACCCTGTCATTCACTTATTTTATTTTCATCCTGTCCTAGGGGATTCCACAAACATTACGTTTATATGTTTGCACAATCAACTGTAGTGACTCGTCTCAATACACTTTATACACCTATTAGCGACTGTCAGCATATTTACTCTTACAAAAGGCTGATTATGCCTAACACAAGTTTTTGGGAGCCCGCAGTAGCCTACAAGAAACATCCTGCCAAAAAGGAAAAAATAAAAGTTGAAGATCAAGATAAATACTTGTGAATTTTCGGCCCTTTCCAGATATATACACATGAGGCAGACCGAAGATGAAAACCTTTGTCGTTTTTCAGCTCATTTAATCTGAAAGGCCCAAATGCTGGGTTATGCAGCCAAAGTTAACATCTGCACTTCAGTTGGTACATGTTTTTGGTGTTGGCATTAGCCCTGTGACCGCAGCAGCTTCTATTGCTCAGCTATTCTAAGGCTTGGCTCCTCTCCCCTTCAGTCAGGCGCATGGTGCAGTGAGAGGACAACCCACACTAGTCGCCAAGAGTGTCATCTTAATGAATGACACATTATAAGCTCATGAAAGTAATTTGCATTGCTCCACAGTGTCACTGGCTAAACTCTTCTTACTCAAATTCTCACATTTAATCCAGCATTAAATCAATGTACAGTTTTGCCCCACACAACCACAGAAAGAACTTATTGGAAGAAATGCTTCCTCTAGTTTTCTTTTCAAAAGACAACTGTGCATATTATTCCATGTATCTCTTTCAATTTTTAAAATTTGATTAGACCTGATTTCTTTTTGAATGATTCAAAATTTCAGGTTTAGATTGGAATGAAACATATGTGTATGTTTCTTATATATGTACTCCCTCAACCCTAAAAAGTTAAATGAACCATAATTCAGTATGTCATTCCCAGAGCTATGTGTAAAACTGAGCTATGAGGCAGGAAGCCCCTAGTGCAAATCTCACCTATGCGAAGATCTCACAAAGTGGCCATGAGCAGTCTGCTCTCTCTTAGCCTCAGTTCTCCTCTAATAAATGGGTATAATTATTCCAATATACTTTATAGGCTTGTTGTAAGCATTTACTGAGAAAATGTATGTGAAGTGTTGAACACTGTAAGTGTTGCTATGTTGTGTTATCCAATAACGAGCTCCATCACACTAGCAGTTTAATGCACTCTCGCCATGTCTGGTATCTGGTTTTGCAGCATGGGACTCACATAATGTCATCCCTGTCCTGCACCCATCTTACCTCTTTTACTCCGTTTTGCCTATTATTTTGGTGTGGGGAAAGTCTACCTTATTTTCCCCAAGCAGAATTAATGCCCCCTTAAGCCTCTGTGTATTGTTGTCCTCTTGCTTTTTCCTTTGTTGAGGCGTGTGCTTTGAGAGAAGGGGTGGGGTGGACTGGAAAAGCAAACAAGCAAAAGGGAGGTTTCATGGTGCAGCACAATACCACAAACCCACGTGAAAGGGACAATTAGCTTGAGGCACTTTTGAAACAGAGGTAAAAAATGCGGAGGCAAACCGGGGGGGGGGGGAAATAGGAGTGATGAAGCCCAACTTATCTACATGGGTTGAAAGCAGGCCTCTATTCAGGATTTGTAGAGAAATCAACTTTCTTTGAGAGGAAGATCCTGAGCTGCTAAATAGGAACTTTTAGGGATGGGTTAGAATCTTTTTCAGTTCATTTTGAGACCTTTGAGTACTTAAGTCTTAAAAGTCTGGATTTGAATCCCTTTATATTCAACCATGTTAGTGCTGAACTAAGTTTGCCATGTCTCCTTTCTGACAAGCTCCTCATCTTTAACAACTAGGAAGGCAGGTACAGGATGGTCCTCTCCATGCTGGGAATAACACCTGTTCAATCTCGCCAGAGCAGATGGTAAAACATTTCATTTTAATTGGTTTTCTGAAAATAATTTACCAAAATTAGGGGTGGAAAGAATTTGAGAATTTTATTTTATTTTATTTTGCATTGAGGCAAAAGCAAACCTGAAGAATTGTCCGCCCTTAGGAACTACATGTTATGTTGAATAATATCTATTTATTTACCAAAGCTCTCTGGGCAGTTCGCAAAAATTCAAACCATAAAATACAACTTAAGTATACAATTTGAACCAAAATATCAAACCACAATATAAAAGTACAACCAGAATAAAACCAAGCAGCAATGCAGAGACTGAAAATACAGATTTAAAACAACAAGTTAAAAGATAGGATGGGAAAATGTTAAAATACTGGGAAAATAAAAAGGTCTTCACCTGGTGTCAGAAAGAGTATAACATAGGTGTCAGACAAACCTCTCTGGGGAGCTCATTCCACAGCTGGGGTGCCACAGCAGAAAAGGCCCTCCTCCTGGTATCCACCTGCCTCACTCCCCTCAGAAGATGATATTAGGGTCTGGGCAGCTACACATGGAAGGAGGCATTCCTTCAGATAATCTGGTCCCAAACAGTTTAGAGCTTTGAATGTTAATACCAGCACTTTGAATCAGGCCCGGACCTGGACTTGCAGCCAGTGAGGCTGGAAAAGTACTGGCATAATGTGGTCTCATTGGCCAGTCCCCGTTAACAATTTTGCAGTCCTAGTTTGGACGAGCTGAAGTTTCTGAACTGCTTTCAAAGGCAGTCCCACGTATAACACATTACAATAATCCAGACAAGAGATTATCAGAGTGTGGATAACTGTAGCTAGGCTATCTCTGTCCAGATAAGAATACAGTTGGTATATGAGCCTAAGCTGATAAAAGGTGCTCCTTGCCACTGCGTTCACCTGTGCCTCAAGTGACAGTTCTAGATCCAAGAGCACCTCCAAACTATGAACCTGATCCTTCTGGGAGAGTGCAACCCCCTCCAGAACAGGGTGACCATCACCTAGCCAGACAGATGGGCCACCCACAAACAGTACCTCCGTCTTGTCTGGATTGAGTCTCAGTTTGTTGGCTTTCATCCAGTCCATTACCATGCTCAGGCACTGATTCCGAACAGCTACTGCCTCACCTGGGTTTGATGAAAAGGAGAGGTAGAGCTGGGTGTCATGCGCATATTGATGACACCTCAGCCCACATTTCCAGATAACGTCACCCAGCATTTTCATGTAGATGTTGAACACTATAGGGGATAAAATAGAGCCCTGCGGAACTCCATGGTCTAGGTGCCACAGCACAGAGCAATAATCCCCCAGCACCACCTTCTGGAATCGGCCATTCAAGTAGGAGCAGAACCACTGCAATGCACTGCCTCCAACTCCCAGTCCAGACAACCTATCCAGAAGGATGCTATGGTCAATGGTATCAAAATCCACTTTTGATACCATCAAGGTCCCTGAGAATCAACAGGGCTACACACACCCTGTCCCTCTCCCATCCAAGGTCATTCCACTGGGAGACCAAGACAGTTTCCATTCCAAAACTAGGCCTGAAGCCTGATTGAAATGGATCTGGATAATTCATTCAAGAGTGCCTGGAGTTGCCTGCAACCACCTGCTCAACCATCTTGCCCAAGAAAGGGATATTAGCCACTGACTTATAATTGTTAACATACTCCAGGTCCAGGTTAGGCTTTTTCTGGAGGCCAGCACCACTCCCTTTCTCAGGGAGGAATTTACAATTTCCTGGATCCAGCTGGCAATGCCTTCTGTATTTGATGTAATGAGCCATGAAGGCAAAGGTCAAGCACACAGGTGGTTGACTGGAGTTGGTCAAGCAACTTGTCCGCATCCTCGGGCCTCAATAACTGAAACCTATCCAGTAAAACTGGATCAGACGATGCTCTGGACGCCTCTACTAATGGAGACCTGCATTAAATGTGGCATCCAATTCATGACGAATCTGAGTGACTTTATCTTCAAAGTGCCGTGCAAAGTCATCACAGCATGCTACCAAGGGCTCCACAGTCTCTCTCCCTGGCCCAGAGTTTAGAAGGCCATGAACTGTAGTGTGCAGTATTCTTATATGTCGTTTCATTAGTCAAAGATAAGCATTGGGTCCTCGGTCAGATTAGGACTGTAGCACATGGGGAGGGGAGGTTTAAAATTTCTCTCCCCAATTATGATCCACCCCCCCACACACATAATCATCCCCCCCGTGGGGCAGTTAGAAGTAGCCAAAAACCTCACATTGGCACCAGTGTGTGTGTGTGTGTGTGTGTGTGTGTGTGTGCGCGCGCCCGCACGCGTTTTATTACATCTAACTGCCCTGTTTAGATTCTGGGAGGGAAGGATTGAACCACCTTTCTCCATGTGCTGGAGTAAAGAAAAAACACATTGTGAGCTGCTTGCTACATATTTAACATAATGTGTAGTTTGACCCAGCTTCTGACATATCTGAGCTGAATCTCTGGTAGGAAAATTCCGGAAGAGCTCAGAGATGCCCCTGATGTCGTCAGTAGGGGAAGGTCTCACTAGTACCCTTTTCGTTGCGGAATTGGGACTAAGTTCTGGGTTGTCGTGTTGTCTAGACAAGTGGCGATTTACCAAGTGGTAACTTATTTATGATGTGCATAAAGCCACTCCTTCCCTAGACTGATTGCTAAGTGGTCCTAAGTCTTTAAAAGAGAATCTACAGTATTTGGATGTTGTAGTGCTTTTCTGGCTGTATCCATTTGCCATCTCTTGGGCCTTGGTGATAGATGATTCAACATGGGCATGCATCTGGAAGCAGCAGATTGTGTATGATGTTAGCTTCCAATAGATTTCATTTTCCCTACCCAGTAAGCTCCAGAAAGCCGCAGCATACAGTGGGCCAGAATTTGCCAACGATAGGTGATAGAAGAGATCAGGAAAGTTAATTTTCATTGGCACTCAGAAAAGATGCTATGTTGGGCCTGCGTTAGTTTTAATTTAAAGGTAAGTTTTTACTAATCTCTCTTGAGCTTTTTTCTTTTGTAAATGAAGTATAAACACGGAGGAATAAATCTTCCAATGCTTGCCTGCTGATGGCACTTTTGCCATTCCGTACACATGCAAGGAAACTGAACTAAGACATATGGTCACCATCAGCCTGGATGATTAATTTCGAGATGATGCACTTATTAATCCATGTGGAAAGGGGGAAGCTACCACAGAACTGGTTGCAATTAGCCAACCGCAAATAACCTACTTTGCTCCAAACCCAAAGCCAAAAAAATGGCATTTTGGAATGATTACATCCCACAAGGATTTGCATTTCTTGATGAGTCCCCAAGGTTAAGATCGAAGCCATAGTGTAAAACCAACCCTCAATTATACCTTTCAGAGAGAGGAAGATCAGTAGCAGGTGGCACCTGCTATAAAAGCCTCATTAAAACACCTTCTGGTTGAATTTCACAAAAGAAAATCACCAGATGGAGGCCCATCTCTACATGGTCACCTTACCTCAAATGAGAGTTTCACCTGACACATTGGAAAGTGCAGCCCTCCCTGCCCCCCATTTCACCTAACTAGGATCTGAGGTTCAAAAGTGGTTATATTAGGATTAATAGCACTTGATTGTTAATCCGTTGTCATACCATATGCTGGTTAAGTTGTTCATTGTTAAGCCTCGAGATAGGTAGTCCCCCCCCGCCCCACCATGGTAATGTAAACCCGCCCCATTTCCATGGAGCTAATCTAATTTCATCTCCTCACAGACCTCAGATTCTCATAAAAGATATTTAGCTCTTCCTGCATTGCCTCTTGATGCATTTTTGAACGGTTGCAAATCTGATATAGAAGCTAATGATGCCGAAACTTGCTGACAAATTGGAAAGTGTCCTCCCCCCCACCTTTCCGCCGCTGCCTTCTGTACTGTCTGATAACTAGACGAGCCAAGTGTATGAAAAGAGTGTTTACTGAATGGGGGGTGGGTGGGTGCTGAGCACATGGATTCCAAGGAGAGAATCTGACTTTTCACACCTCTTCTTTTTGACTTGTCCCTCAGCACTTTTAAAGAAGTTGTGATTTACAGCGGGAGAACAATTGGCAAGCTGGGAAGTGTAAGCAAAGTTTATGTTTTTGAGAGGAGGCTTTGTCACCTTCTACAACCCTGTGAGTGGGAGGGTTTTTTCAGTGGCTTGGCTTTGGGATAGATCCAAATCATTAAGTGCCAAACAGTGCAACCAGAATATTTTTTATATTTTTTAAGGTTCTATTGTGTGTTTTGTGTTAAGCTACTTTAAGGGGAGGGAAAAAATACCACCCACTAAGTCTGTTTCTTAAATCAAGAAGGTCATGCTTATTTAATGCTTAGTATGTGAGAGTAGGAGGGAAAAAGAGTTAGGAAAATAAAACGCTTACATTAAAAAAAAATGCTGGAGAAATTAACCACAAATGGTGGTTGTTTGCTGATCCAAATTCTGAAGGATTTCTTCTCCCTTTCCCTGGCAGCAACATTTCTGTCCAGTTGCTCAAACTGCACACTTCCCCACACATATGCCCCCTCTTTGGTTCAAAATGTTACCTCTGATGCCTCTATAATGGGCAGATGGAACTATCTGTATTTGCATTGCCTGTTCCCCTGATTTTCTGAGGTTGAGGTGCTTGAGGTATTAGGGGAGATACCTGAAGTGCAGGGGTATGTGGCATGGCCTAATCTGACTGGACTCTATAGAGTACCTTTGGAGGACTCTGCAGATGAAGATGACAAGGACTTTTTTTTTCACTCTCTTTGCCCGCATTGTGATCAGATCCATCTAGCCTAACTATTCTGGGTCGTAAAAAGAGCTATTGGGGCCTGAATGTCATACTCAGAATATCTGCAGCCTGTTGTGAATTACTGGCAGGGTGTTTTACGGATAAAGTCACTAACATCTGATCTTAGTTAAACTCTATAGTTAGAACAGAGCCCATGCGTGGGAGTCATTAGCAAATTTTTGTTGGGTTTGCTTGTATCAGTTTCTGGTGACTTCTGTATGTCGAGGTGTAGACAACCACATGTACGGCAGACTCATTCCATCCCATCATGTTGGATGGCAGAGGCCATCAGGATGAAACTAGAAGGAATCATGAACTCATCAGTGGGAGGAGGAAATTATCAACTTTCCTTAAGAATGGAGTCATTTCCTAAGTGGAAAACCCCATGTACTTCATGCAAGCGAACACTCCACTTACTGGCCTGCATTTGTTTGGTTTTTTAGTCTTCCATTTGGGGGAAATGGAATGGAACGTGTGCTTGTTCTGCAGCTGCAGATGGCTCTAGGTCAGTGGTGGAGAACACATGGCCATCCCTCACTATTGGCTATGCTGACTAAGGGCTCATCTACACCTAGAGCCCTTTCAACAAGGGGGAGGGATGATGACGGGGCACATGCCAGTGAGTTGCCCGCAATGGAAGGAGAGCTGTTCTGGGGCGATTTTTTTTAAACGACTCCACACTCTTGCACAAGAGTAGAGTTGAGATCCTGTGCAAAAATGAGGTTTTTCAAAACACACATACACGGTGCTGAAAGACCCCGAGACCCACCCAGAACTGGTCGACATTGCTCTCCCTCTCATTCCTGATACCCATGGGTTCACTCCACACAACTGATTGCCTTTTTGCTGAGCCCTGGTACTTGTGAGGAACAGCAACAGCTTTGCGAGGGGAGGGCACACCAGCCGCGCACCTCAGTATTTTTGCAAGAGTGCGGGGGGAAATGGGACAAAAACTGTCATCAATATCCTGGGAAAACTGAGGGGTCATCCCTAGATCACAGTGGGATCAGCTGTACATCATGTGGCCTGGTAGGAACGACCTTGGTACTATTCTGGAATAAATGGCTGGTGTAGATAAGGCCTTGGTCTTATGGGAGCTGCAGCTGATCAACATCTGGAGGGCCACCACATGTTCTCCACTCCTGCTTTAGGTTATGGGATTTTTTAAAAAAAACCTTTCCAATCTGTCAGCAAGCCTGGACTGCAACCTGTTCATACAGCCACTTCGAGCTTGGCATCTGTGGTTTTTAGTCATCCTGTGACGGCCGCACAGTCATTGGCAGAGTAGCCACGTAAGCACAGAATCACATGTCCTGAGCTCTACAAGAATCAGATTGTAGAATGAGATTCAGAACTCTCAGAAAAATGGATGTGGCACTAGTGGGCCTGCCATGGTCTTCTATTAAGTGAAGAGAGTGCCATCGCTCCAGCCAAAGATGACTAGTCAGTGAGGACTCAAGGGGCTTTGATGGCTGCTGGCTTCTGCTTACTGGACATACCCTCACTTTCTTGGATAAAAGCTGAATAACGCATTATGGATATTTGAATGCAGCCAGTGAAAGAGACAGAAGGTGTGAGTGTCCAGGTGGCTGTCCAGAAGATTCCTTGGGAAGGGCTACAATACAAATGCTTGCTGTTGCTTTTGGGAAGCGAATGCTCTTCAGCAAGTAATTCTGTGATGAAACATTTATTACATGAATACCATACATCTCCAGCACTGTCTCTTTAAAACACTATCCCTGGAACTCATGCCACTGAGAAGTGGAGTGTGTGCAATATGGATGAAGATTTCTGGGCATACTGATTGGAATTCACATAACAGCCTTAGTGTCACATGACTGTGGCATGTAAAAGTTTGCACAGGCCTAGAGAAAGTCATTGCTGCCATGATATTGGATGGTTGTTTGAATGGGTCCTGAGACTACCCTTGTGCCCTTGGTTGATGATCTGCATGTAGACCTTCACAGGAGAAATTAACCTTTGTTGATCTTACTGAAGATCTCCGAAGCCTTTGGAACACTAGACCATTAAATCCTATTTGAAATGTGTAGGTGACTGAACTCTACCTTAAATTGGTTTCATTCTTCTTTATCAAATTACTCACATGAGTTAGTGATGGAGGATAATGAGCCTAATTTGAAGAGTGTTGAAAGGTTGTTACTGCAAGGTGCTAGGGGGATAAAACTACAGATTGGCCAACAGGCCCAGGTGCCCAAACCTGTGCAAATGATCAATGAGGGAGTTATCAGCTCAGTCTCTGTTGCATACCTCAGAGGCATCTGTACAATGTCCAGAGAAGGTACTGTTGCTCTCCAGCCCACCAGGACCAAGTGATCTAAAGAACCAATAAGTGCCTGGCAGATTCTATACAACTATTATTGCAGCTTTGGTTCCTCAGCTTGAGCAACATGTCTCACTAACTAGTCACCTTGCCCCACCCCAGCCTATCCTCCTTGCATGCCTGATTTGGACTCTGACTATGACCATGTAATCTTCCTCTGTCCCTTTGGATCCTCTCTCCTTGCTCCAGGACCAATGGTCCATCTTCAAACATGTATTCTCCCTCTGCTGTTGCTGGACTGTAACAGTCTTCTTGCTGCTGAGTGGAGTGACGTCAGTATGTTGATGACTCAGTTCTATGTTTCTTTTTCATCCGATCCAATGTCAGCAGGATCCCTGTTCAGGTGTTATGCCTAAACAAGAATATCAACCAGTGGTGTACTGATAAACTTTGAAGTGAAGTGCTGTTGCTTATTATGGCAGTCCTCATGGCCATGGCCCCAAGGAAAGCCCAGAAATGCAGGCCACTGTATTGATCCAAATAGCAGTTTTCGACCCTGTTCAGATGACATGCTAAGCCATGGTGCTTAAGCATTTTGAGCTAAACATTATGGCTTCGCATGTCATGTGAACCATTCCTAACCATGGTGGTTACATAACCATGGTTTAAACATGCTCACTAACCATTTGCTGCAAAAGGGTTAGTGGCCTAACCATGGTTTAGTGTGTTGTCTGAACACGTCCATTATCTCTATCAGGAGCAGGCCTTTTCTAAAGCTGTAGGGTCTTAATTGCCTATTCAAGACCAGGGCAGCCCAAAGTACTTTGCGTTACAACAGGGATATCTCAAAACTATACACTGTTGCTGAGAAAATTCATTCCCTCTCCCCATGAATTGCAGCCAAGCATAGAGGGAACAGGGAAATCTGAGAGGGGTAGCAGATGATGTCAGCATCCCTGCTAATCAAAAAAGTGTGGTGCTGTGTCCCTGTGAGCCTTGGTACTACTACATCACTGATTGGGAAGGGTTACTCTAATGTGGTGAAATGGGGGGCATGTTCACCCTATGAGAGCACCCCTAGCCCAATTTTGTCCCATTAGAGCAAATGGTCAGGGAACACAGCAGATCTCTACAGCTGTGCATCGGCATAGTAAAGGATAAAAGCTCCCTCCACAAATGTGCAGTTTCAGATATAAATTGGGGTGAATTAACACAGCATCAGAGGAGTTACTTAACACAACCCTGCCCTCTGCCTTGCTTCCGGCAACCAATCAGGGGTTGCCATCCACCCCCAGCTCAACCCCAGAGCAAGGTCAATCGGTGGAAGGGATGTGGTGGCCTCACATTGAAGAAAAAAGTCAGGGTAAGGTCCCGACTTCTTTACCACACAACTTTGACGAAAAGCCCCGCGATGGCTGTGAGTTGGTAGCTGCGTCATACAACTGACCCAGTGCCACTGCACAGCCACTGTGGAGCTTAGAAGATGTGTAGGCAGCCCCCTTGATTAGTATCATATTGACTTGGATGATGGTCAGGAGGAAGGGGTAAAATACAATTTCATTAGATTTGGGTTGTTTTATATCATTTTAATTGCATTTCAACATGTAGTTTCTAACCACAAATGAAAATAAAATGAATAATAAACCTGGAGAGAAGAGCCCCTTGGGGACTGGAAGCAGGGCCTTGATGGCTCTCCCTGTCTCACCACCAGCTATACATTGATTGTTTTAAAGGTTGGCTCTTCTGTACACATCACCTCCCCTTTATTAATGGAACCAATTATACGTGAGTGCTGTGACCTCTAACGCATTTTCCCTTGCAGAAATCTTGAGTATTGGTATACAGAATAAGTCAACAGCGGGCTTTCAGGAGCCATTTCCCCCCGCTAGGATGTTTGTTGCCTGTGTGGAGTATAGTGATGAGACACTACACAGCTGTCAGATCAAACTGGATTTGTGTGAGGGGGGAGGGGGATTGGGGTTGCACCAGCTGGCCCTTCCCCAGAACTCCATGTGCTAATTATACTTCTGCACAAGGGCCTACCCATTTCATCCGCTGTCCATATTCATATACTCTACATCCTGTTGGACAGATTTATACTTGCTTACCGAGATCTTATTTGTGTAAGATGTCCCCTTCAGTTCTTATAGAAAGCAGAACTCATGTGTTGCGTGAAAAGCAAAATGCACGCCAACTCCATGCCATGCGTAGGTTTTTTACATGTGAATTTAGTACTCACCTACAATTACATACATGTTCAATGCACATGGGTGTGCGAGTTCAATACATCAATGGGCCATGTGTATGTTGTCCATGAGAAAGCTTTCAGTCTTCCATTTTTGCTCATGCCAACACATAAGTGGAAATAATCAGATTTAATTCTGGTATTACACAGTGGCATGCTTGCAAATATAATGTATAGTTTGCACCATATGCTTACATGTCAGTGGTCAGTGACTGAATCCACTGATAATATCGTGAGCTAGTTGCTGAATATGTTGGAAGAAATGCTTACATACCCTTTCACCTAGAGTTTCTTTCCATCTGTCATGATTTTATACAGACAACACTGGAAACTGCCATCATGTCTTTGAATTAAAAAAAAGAAAATGTTTTCAGAGAAAGAATATCTTCTTATGTTGTTATGGAATATACAGGAATTGAAATAGACAAGAGACTGAACACTTTAGAAACACATGAAAAAGAACACCACACCCATTCTCATGGTTTGCTGGAATGTCATGCTTACATAAACACACACTGACCTGGTTTGTACAACACTACAATCCACCATGGGTTATATCACCTGTGGTGTGTTTTCTTGATGTCCGAACCAGGTGTGGTTTCTGCAGGGTGTCTTATTTTTCATGAAGAAGCCATCCTGACAACTTGTTCTTGGGTTGTTCAAGGTGGTTTGTTTTCAGGGTGGCTTGTCATAACATCCAAACCCAGCACAGTGGGAGAGTCTACACATCAGGTTAAGCCACCCTGAGAATAAGTTACGGTTAGTGGGTGGCTTGTCTGTTACTCCCAACAGATGATCACCCACTCAGCAACTTACCGTGGCTTGTTTATCCCTCAGTCCTGCTCAATCCTCCTAGCTGCTGCTAGCATGTATCCCTGTGGCCTTTGTGGTAGGAATCTTTGGCTCCTCTTTCCTTACGTCAACACCTATTCTGCAATTGATCTGCTGGGGTTGCCTTTTCTTGAGGGAAACTCCTCCCCCACCCCCATTCCCACAGCAGATCGCCAAATGTAATTAAAACATGCTGACATACAGACCGAGGGATACATGACTGTAGCCAGCGGGAGGACTGAGGCTGGAAACAAGCCATGGCTAGACACAGAGATCCTGCTCATCTGTTGGGTTAGCAAGTGAACAACCAACCCATGGTGGCTTATTCTCAGGTTTACTTAGCGTGACATGTGAACATGCCCTCTGTGTTTCCTTTGATCATTGCTATTGGTCTTACTGAACTTTTCTGGCAGATCCCCCAAAATACCTCATTTTTTTTCAACTGAAGAAGAACACTTTGGGTTTCAATTCACTTTGGGTTTCAGTTTAGGAGAAATGCTGGTTTTAACTCTAGCTGAAGGAATGCCAAGAAATTCCACCAGTGTTACTGAAACTTTTTTCTTGTCTTGAAGTTCCTTCCAAATTTCTCTTTTCGCAAAATTCTGTGGTAACTGTGATCCTACATCTTATCAATTTTGTTCACGGCATAGGAAGTTTCTTCAACAGCCCCAGATTTCTGACAGCACATCCAGTACTGCTGAGAGGCAGCATGGTTAATAAACTCCATTGATGTGTTTTTGGGGCATCCCTTCTTCGAGTACACAGAGCTTCCCCGATACGTTTCACTCATCTTATTGAAACTGGTTTTTGGAATCCTTCAGATGTTCTCCTCAAGACAGAACCTCCATATTCACCTCAAAAATTCCACTGTAGCTGAGATTCATTGACAATTCTAGTTCCAGACCAACACAGGTGTTCTCTCCATTGCTGATGCTCTTCTCTTGATATAATACTCATGAGCATTTTCTAACTTTCTTCTCCAGGTGTTGTTCCTTGAAACAGGAATCCTTTCATTCCGGAGCGATGTCTTGGTGACTGGATTGGGCAAAAGTGCATGAAAAGGGACTCCCTTGGGAAAACAACAGCTCTTTGCAATGGGTCGGTGGCCTTTTTTGACTTCTCTTTCTATTTGTTTTGTATGCTTCTATTAGGTTTGTTGCTAGCCACACTCTGATGTTTGCAGTTCTTGGAAATCTGTGTCTTTGTTATTTATGTTAACAGTGGTATGATCTAGGTCTGCCTCAGAAATGTTCCAACTGTTCTCAGGTCCTCAGTTATTAATTATGCAGATGAACAGATTGTGCAAACTTTTTTCCCTTATGGTTACATTCTGGGGAGGTTTTTTTTTTTTTTAAAGAAATCAAATTACTTGTGTAGTTAACTGGCTGGGACTTCTAACGTGTATGTGTGTGTGTGTGTGTGTGATGTTTTACAAGTGTTGACTTCATTGATCCCATTAATGAGCAATAGAACAAGATAAAATCCAGGCTTTGGATCTTTGGGAAATGACACAGCTATAATAGGAAGTTAAGGATAGATGGGCTTAAGCTGAGCGATTCTAAAGTTAGGCTAGTCACCAGATGACATTAGATTTTCCCAGAGGAGTTAGAGCTTTCATTGTTAATGAGCCAAAGTAGTCATTAGTGTAATTCCAATGATGTCATTAAATTTACAGTGTATGCCAGGAATGGTTTTTGTGCCTCATGGTAAGGAGAGAGTTTGGCCTACCCCTCACTGAGGTGCGATCTGGGATGTGCCTCTTCAGACTAATCAGGTGCTCCTACTTTCAAAGGTTTCCTTACATATAGAACTGGATTATCAGGGGGAAGGTTAGGCTCAAACACTTTCCCCTGACATGTAGTATTTCATGTGAATATATTTTCTTTTTACTTTTTTGGGGGACTAAATGAACATTCAGTTAGTCCCAAAAAAATGTAGTTTCAGGTGGTACAGTCCAGTTACAGGCCTGCCACACCAGTAAGAACAGTGCTCTAGTTTGCAGTAGGGTAGATGTTGACCTTGGATCTTGGAGACTATGGTTCCATTCTTAGATCTTGAAAAACTTGTTCTAGCATGGACTCAACTGGTGCCAGTCAGCTGGTGCGTTCAAAAGCAAGTGTTGACTTGGATTTGTGAAATATAGCCAAGCACCACAAATCAAATGCCACAAACTGGCATTCATATCAGCTGAAAAGTGATGAGTCATTGAGTAATCTGTGAAGTTCACCTTAATGATTTCTGTCAGTGGTAAAGGGTTACTAGTGCTATAACAAAAATATATAAAGTTTGGATGCAAGTTTATTCATACTTAGTAGAATAAACCTGCCATATAAATCAATTCAGCTTCAGTTTGTCCCATTGATTTTAGTGGGGTTAGTCTAAATATGAGTAAATCTGGATCTAGCTCTATTTGGATAAAACACTAACTTTATATCAAATAGATGTTAGAGTCTATATAATCTTAGCTAGATCACAGTAATATTATACCATGTGTAGGGTGACCATATTTTGGGGACCAAAAAGGAGGACAGCATGGCCGGCCCTCAAGGAGGTGTGCCTACATGCCCAGCCCCCAAGGGGCGTGCCCATCCTGACATGACTGCCCCCAAGGGAACATGGCCTTGGTTACATGTTCTACAGCTCACAATTCAGACAAACCTGTTCTACATAATATCTTGATGTTCTTTATTTTAGTGATTTTAACAAGTGAGACATTCAGTGTAACTGAAATTAACTTCACTCCTACTTTTGTAGCTTTTGCTGTACTTTGAAGCTTTTGCTATACTATGGCTGCATTCGGACAACACATTAAGCAATTGAGGTGTGTGTGGGGGAAACAATCGTCAGTTGTGTTGCTTATTGTGTTGTGTGGAGGTTAACACGACGCTCACAAACTACTGACGTTATGCTATTCCGCCCAGATAAGCAATTGAGAGAAACAACTGGCTTGCAAGTTGTTTAGCTTGAAGCCAGTTGTTTAAAGTGTTGTGTGGAGGGGTGAGTGGGTTAATGGTGTACGGTGAGCGGGTTAAAACACAAGCCCATAGAGGCAGGCAGCAAGAGTGACCAAAGTGGCGGCAGCCACTATGCTACAACTGGTGCAACTTGCAGAGGCTGCTGGGATAGAACTGGGAGGACTGAGGGAGGAGGGAGGGTGGGGAGAGGGCTGGGGGCTGTGTCAGTCAAATGCTGGGTTGACTATTAGTCCACTCAACGCAAGTCCCAACCACCCACAGTTGTGTAGGAATATGTTGTGTGGGGAGTACCCACAAAATAACCAACTGTGAGTTGGCTACTCAACCCACCATTGACTAATGTGTTGTCCGAATGCAGCCTATGTGTGGTACAGTCTCCCCCTCCTTCAAATATCTTTTCTTAATGCAAATCCTGCACTGGATGGCCATAGTCTCACATTTCCTAACATTTAACACTCTTTCCCCATCACCTTTCTCATAGCCATGTTCAGTCAGGATCCATACTCACAGATTCAGCACATGATCACTGAACAAATGAAGCAGTTGACAAGAGCAGAAAAATCTAGTACAATGAACCTAGCATTCAGAAAGAGTATAAAATACTATTACCCTGTGAAGGTTAGCCATAGAACAAAATGGACTAAAGGCTCGTTGCAACCACTTCCAAATAGCACCTCTTAGCTTGTTTCAACTTCTGGTTTATCAATGAGAAACTATCACAATGCTAGACAAGGATCTTTCCCTCCTTTTAGCCAAATATCTCATGAATTTACACTGCCTCAGTGTGCAGAGAACAGAAATCCCAATCAGGGACCCAAAGAAACCTCAGGAAAAAGTCCCGTTGATTTCAATAAAGCTTACTCCCAGATAAATGAATATAGGATTGCAGCCTTAAATGAAGATGCTTACAGGGCCATTAGTATTTTATTGCTGTTCGTGATAAATCTTCACTGTGATAGAATACATGTCTACTCAGAAGTCCCATTGACTGCAATAGGTCCTGCAATCCCAAAGTGTTAACATAAACATAATTACACACAAACAGGATCATTGACAGAGGAGGGAGGGAAGTTGTTAGGAGGGGGAGGGTTCTGCAATTGTGGAGAAAGTTGTCAGTCACAAACAAGATGAACATAGCTGGTGAGTGTTCAAGGTGCCACAAGACACTTTGTGGCTTTTGAACACAAATTACCTTGCCCCCTAGTCCAGACATTGCTGCTCACATCTCTTTTGGGCAGCAAAACCTGGGCCAGCTTGGAAGGAGCAACAGATGAGGAAGGCCTCTGGCACTCCATTGAACATGTCAGCAGCCAGTGTACCTGCTCACCCCTTGCAAGCAGCCTCACTGACTACGATGGCAAAATGCAGCGTTTGGCTGCTGGGCACCTCTCTCTGCCCAGTCAGGCACCAGCTTACAATGGTATTATTAAGCAATTTTGGATGCTGGACATAATGGTCTTACGGCCCCCTTTATATCTTACAATGCATCACTTCACTTCCACATTCCACAGCTGCTACATTTCTTATGTTAGAGCAATAATAATAATAATAATAATAATGGCGGCAACCCTGTTAATTTTTTTAAATGTTTCCATTTTAAACTCACTTAAGGTGCAACCCTATGCATGTTTAGAAAGAAAAAAGTCCTGCAGTTCTCAGCATACCCCAGCCAGACATGCTGGCTAGGGGATTCTAGGAGCCATAGGACTTTTTTTCTGAGTAAACATGCATAGGATTGTGCCTTTAACTAGTGAATACACGAATCAAATAGGATTTCCCTCTGCTGTGGAACACACTTACTTAGGAGTAAGAACCATTGTCCTGTCTTTTCTTCACCCTCCCTTCTTTTTCAGGCTGAATTCTATGCACATTTAAATCAGAGTAAATCCTATTGATCTCAGTGGGACTTACTTCAAAGTAGACAGTCTTAGGATTGTGCTGCAGCTCTGTTTTTAAGGTGACACAAGATACACACATACCATGTTTACCAAAAGAATGGCTTGCTGGTTACTACATCATATCTGCTTGGAAAAGGGGGGTTGGACACCCTAAAATAAACAAGAGCAGATAGGATTTGTTTTAGGAAGCATTCCTCCCCCTTCCCCTTTTTAGCAATCCCATGCAGGGTTACTCAGAAGTAAGCCTTGCAGAGGCAGAGCACAATGTGGCTCCCTCCCCAAGAAGTGTGGTTAGGCAGTATCCAACTTCAGTCCTATGTAGAGTAGATCCATTGAAATGAATGAGACTTAAGTTAATTACAACTAATTTAACTCCCATTCTTTTCAATAGGTCTATTTACATAGAACTAACATTGGTACTACCTGTTGTTGAAAACACATTTCCTGTCTGTTTTTCTACCCCTTACATTAAAGCTGCAAATCATAAATGGGTAGAAAAATAGAAAGGAAATGTACATCCATGTATCTTTCAGCTTCACACCAGAGAAATGTTTTTAAGGGACCTAGTTTTTTCTCTATAAATTCAAAATATATACACACACACACAAAGCTTATATAGTTGAGCATCTTTTAAAGTAGGGTGACCAGATAAAATCCAGGTCAGGGCTCCTGTAACTTTAACTGTTGTAGAGAAAAGGGAATTTCAGCCAGTGTCATTTGTATGCAATTAGTTCCTGGGGAAATTCCCTCTTCATCGCAACAGTTAAAGTTGCAGGGGTCCTGCCTTCTTTTGTATATGGTCACTGTAGTATAGTTCCTGCAACTTTAACTTTACAGGAGCCCTGACCTGGATTTTATCTGGTCAGCCTATTTTAAAGCCATTCCTGAAGAGGTGTCCTCTTTTTTTGGAGATCTGGATGCTCTGTGGCTGGGAGTCGCTGGACAACAAGGTGGGCTGCGCTGGCTGGAGCAAGGAAGCCCAGACATGGCTCCCAAAAAGTCAAGCCTCGTGCGTGCATGAGGCAACTGAAGAAATGCTGGCTGGAGCACAGCATGTCTGGGCATGCCCCCCCCCATCAACCAATTTCCTCTCTTCCTCTCTCTCTCCCCCCCTTCCTTCTTTTTAAAATTTACCCCCTTTTTTGCTCTTTTAGTCTCACTGTTATAAGAACATTGATTTTTTAAAACAATATAGAAGATGAAATTAAAAATGCACCCTACCAACACAGACAAGGCCCAGGAACTCAGCAGCCAGGTCCCCAGGCAACCTGATAGGAGTTCAAATCCCCTTGCTCCTTGCAACCACCATTTTCCAGCACCACACAAACAAAGGGAAGGAAAGCAAGCACGTTGTAGCTTCCTGACCAGAGCACCCGTACAGAGTACACTTTCTTTACATTTTTTTAAAAAAAATCTGGCTGCCTTACCAGTGGGGCTGTTTCCTGCATTCTTTCTGGGATAGTGCTGGCTAAGTAGAAGGCTAGATCAGCACTGGGAGAGGCTGGAGGAGTCAGTTCAGAAGCGATGACCCAGCAGAAGCCCCAAATGTCTGTGGGTGGGGCTAGAAAGGCCCGTTCCTGGAAGTGCCAAAACGGGCCTTTTGCAGCCTCTCCTGCGGTCCATCTGGGCTCCTGCTGGGTCATTGCCATGGCGGTGACCCAGTAGGAGCCCAGACGGGTCATGGGAGAGCCTGCAAAAGGCCCATTTCGGAACTTCTGGAAATGGGCCTTTTAAGCCCTGCCCACGGCAGATCCAGGCTACTGGTGAGTCATTGACATGGCGATGGTCCACCAGTAGCCCGGATCTGCCGTGGACTGGGCTTAAAAGGCCCATTTCTGGAAGTGCTGAAATGGACCTTTTGCAGGCTCTGGGGTGGCAAAATATCTGGATTTGGGGGGAAAATACGAGATTTCCCCCAGACCCAGTTTTGCCCCCCGTTTTCCGGTCATGTCCAGGGCTTTCCGGACGGATGGTCACCCTGATGTTTATAGCATGTTAGAATATATTGTTTCATACTTTATAAATCCTTGCTTCCATTTGGCAAATGTTGTAAGCAAAATAACATTACTAGTGTGTTTCCGAGTCCCATTTAAAGTGCTGATTTTGACCATTAAAGTCTTAAATGGTTTGGGACCAAATTACTTGAAGAACTGCCTCACCCATATCAGCCTATCCACAGTTTAAGAACAGCAACAGAAGATCTTCTCACTGACACATTTTTGAGGTAGGTACATGAGAGAGGTCATTTTCCACAGAGGCCCCGTAGTGGTCTTTTCTGAAGATGTCAACCCAGCCCTCTAGAATGGGTTGCCATCAGGGGTCCATCAGGTCCCATCACTGCAGCCTTTTAGGAAGGCCCTGAAGTCTTACTTTTCATCCCTTTGGCCTTCCCCTATTGGACTGTTTTGGTATGTACCTCTGTAGGTTTAGGGCTATCTAGGCCTGGGGTGTAGAACCTCAAGCCCAAGGCTTGGGACCCTCTGGGGATGCCAATCTGGCTCTCCAGTATTCCCCAGAAGGTCCTGTCCTTTCCCTAGCTCTTCCCTCCAACTATTTTTTATTTTAAAAAGTAGAAAAGCCTCTGCTGTAGCTTAGTTATTGATAGCAAGAGCATTAAGCTAAAATATGTTGGTATTTTGGTCATCCCACTTCTGCCTTTGGCCCCACCCTCTTTTACTTTTGGCTCCATCCACCACTGAACTGCGATCTCTGAGAGCCCTGGTCTAGGCCAGATATTTTATTGCTGGTGTTTGTGATTTTTGTTTATTTATTTATTGCATTTCTACATTACCCAGTAACCAAAGCTATCATGAATCTTTGCTGTAAGCCACCTTGGGAGGGTTCCTAAGGCAGCTCAGAAATATTTTAAATAAATGAATAAATTTTAAGTGATTTTGCTCTGGATGTAATCCCCCCCCCACACACACACAATATCTATATGATAATTTCTGACTTTGCTGCATTACAACATCTTCATGCAATGATATAGTTCCAGTCTATCTGCCAATAGGTTTCTGTGGTCCACGTATGCTAGAAACAGGCCACATCTATCCAAATAACTCTTTCTTCACCCATGATTTATCACCCCCACCCCTTATCATCTATTTATGATGAATTATGATTATTTGCTCAGGTGGAAGTTTCACCATACTCTTTCATGGTTTGTGCCTTTATAGCTATATCTCCATGTGGGAGGCCTCACAAAACAGACAGTAGATCTATTGCCAAACTGAAAATTAAGCTTTATTGGATCCTTTTTTTCCAAACAAGGAAAAATAAAATAAAAATTACTATGGTTGAAAGAAGGTTCCTCCTATCCATCTTGATTGTAAAGATGAACCTATAAAGCTGAAATGGAATCTGAAAAGGTGAAATGGAAATCTTCTAACAAACATTTCCTAGGCCATGTCTACACCAGCCATTTATCCAGGGATCAGCTCAGGAGCGTCCCTGTGGTTATTCCAATTTTTCCCGTGGTCTTGGGAAGATCCCGAGCTCTGCGGGGGTATGGGCGCCAGTCCCTGCTTCTTCCTGCCTCCTCGTGAGTAAACCAGCTTTCAAAACAGGCACCGACCTGTTGTGGGGGGGGGGGTTCCATGCTCTTCATGGGTGAGGGGACAGCAGTTTCACCATCCCTAGGATGGGGGGGGGTTGGGCATGGAGTTTGGTGGGTTCCCCCCTTACTTTTTTGCTGGATCAGGGCCACGTGACTGGCTTCTCTCCTAAAAAAATAAATGGTGCCCACGACATCCCTTTTCCCTTCTGGGGACATTGCATGAGCATATAGAAGCTGGGGGACGATCGCGGAAGCAGGTAAGTCCGCGATCCTCCCCCCTCCTTCCTGCTAGGCCCTTAGGGGTACAAAGGGCCCTAAACTTGAGGATCCTGTTACTTTCTTTCTGATCCATCCTGAAACATTGTTAAGAACATGTTTTCTCAGTTGCTTTCATCTCCCATCCCTTCCACAGCACAGTAGCTATAGAGGCAAATGAAAATGATGTTGTTCAGTGCTTTTCTAGCTTGACCTTTTGGCAATAACCCAAGCCACACCCCTTCAAAAGGAATTCGGCTTTTTTTCAAATATTCACCTTTGTCAGAGGAAAATGATGCACCTCCCTTAGTTTCTGAAAAGCCCTGGCATCAGCAAGCAAAATTAAAAGTTACATGCCTTCTCCTAACTATGTCAGTGGAAAATATATCTTTTCTGAAATGTTCATAAAATACATTTGTAGAACCTCATAAATCTCTTTCATTTTAAATCTTGCTCTTTACACTCATGAAAGACAAATTTTGTCCCCCACTTAATGCATATTTACCTTCACAGAAGTGGTATTTACATTCTCTGTACTTTTCCCTCCACGGAATGTGCTTTATCGCTTTGATGTGTGACTACATTGGCTTGGCACTTGGGAGAGGAAGGAGCATGTAAAAGAAAAAAAAAGATGTGATTGAGCTGCAAAAATGTTGAAGGGTGAACTGCATGATTCAGCTTTAAGGTAAAGGAACACACAATATCTATAACAAGTATGGGTATCTAATGAACACAGAGTACCTATAACAGTTAAGCATCTGATGAATTGAGCTATACTCCATGAAAGCTTATGCCAGAATAAATTTCCTAGTCTTTAAGGTACCACAAGATTCTTTGTAGTTTTGGGGGCAATAGACTAACACAACTATCCTCTGGAAATTATGGGTTACTTCACCATTTTACACACACACACACACACACACACACACCCTCCCCAAAGACACTTTGGGGGAGCTCTCTGTCTTCATGTCCTAATTAAGAACTGGCTGGTTGCTGAAACTCACAGTGGCCAAAAAGCTATCTAAGAAGGCTGAAGCTCATAAGGCACAGTCAGAACAGAGGAAGAAGAACAAGAAAGCATCTTTGGGCAAGTTGTCTAAGGATCAAGTGTCAAAACTAATAGCGTTGATATACCTATGCCAACCATGCCTGCCCCTCCACCATTGCTGAATTTGCTGTTGGCTGGTGAACTCCTAGGGCACCCCCCACCTATTCCTGGCTCAGAGGATGGGCCTCCTCAGAGCCAGGCATTTCGGACAGGCAGGCAGGCAGGCTCCCTGAAGAGTTGCGCTTGCCGCTTCCTCAGCCAATACGGTTCTCCAGAGGACACCTGCTTGGAAAGTGCTGCTATCCACTGGCAGGGCTCTCTAGAGCACCTGCTGAAGAGAGCGGCAGCGGGCCCTCCTGGTGTGGGCCGGAAGTGGCAAAATTTGTCGCTCCTCTTGCTTTGCTGCCCGAGGTGGGAATTCTCCCTGCCTCAGGGGAGGGCCAGCCCTGTCAATTTAACAAACACTTTTTGTAGGCTGCATAACTGGATCTTCTGGATGGAGCCATGCATGTGTTTTATAAATGTATAGAGGAATGAATAAAATCCTCTATGTTAAGAAAACACTGTAGCAATATTTTTTCCAGCAACAATGGCATAAAATACAGCACTCACTTCTTTTTTTTAATCTCCTAAGAGCTTGATACTTTAGCCTTCTTTTCTCCTCCTGTTTTATGGTCTCTTAAAAGCCTATATTTAGAAATAGAGTAATCTATCTTTAAAAGATTTTGTTTCCTCAGCATACAAATGCAGCATTCCTTTTTCTTCTTGTCCTGTCATGTTTTAGTGTCGTGGAGTTTCCCCTAACGTTTTGCATTTTCAGGCACATTCTTGTCAGAATATGACCTATATTACTCAAGAGTAGTGTTATGCCTGTCAGTGGGGAGACTTTTAAAATATACATGTGCCTTTATTACTGTGCACTTTTTATGGGTCTGTAATGACTTTAACCTACCCATGTCGCTCCATAAGCCAATGTCAGATTGCTCCTTCAGTATTTTATCCTATTCTAGACAAAATGATACTGTTTTATTGGGCCAACTTCTACTCCCACTGACCTCCATGTAAATTAAGACTGGAGAGG
Source organism: Anniella stebbinsi (assembly GCA_029215795.1). Classification (NCBI taxonomy): domain Eukaryota; kingdom Metazoa; phylum Chordata; class Lepidosauria; order Squamata; family Anniellidae; genus Anniella; species Anniella stebbinsi. Next base: position 93,094,459 of record JARDYH010000002.1, on the reverse strand, counting down.
CCTTTTACCCCCTTCAAACTCTCTCTCTCTCTCTCTCTCTCTCTCTCTCCACATACATACATATAATCTATGTTGTTTGGATCTAGTTCGCACAAAGAACAAATGAGGTTAGGATGACATATTTGGGAAACCAAAAAAAAGGATACTGGGGGGGGGGAAGCATGCTTTCCAGGGGCACCAGAAAGCGCGCTTTCCCCTCCTCCCCCTCCTCCACTACATTTGGAGCCTTAAGGGCCCTGATTGGAGATGAGGAGGGGAAAGCATGTCATTCCTGCCCCTCACTGCTCCAATAGGGGCCTCCAGAAAGTGCATCATCCCCCCGCCACACTAATGGCGGTCCTAAAGGGAAAAGTGTGTCATTCCAGGACATTAGAGAAAATTACAGGAAATCCCCCCTGACACCCAGGATGGAACAAAAACCAGGAGAAATCAGGGAAAATCCTGACTGTTGTTCACCCTAAACGAGGTAGAAAAATATTTCTTGGCTGCACCATTTTATTCTGCAAGTGTGTACACGCACATGTGGGGGCGTTGCACGGTTGAATGTTTCCTCATGACAAAAATCCCCTCCACGTACAGAGTTCACACATTGGAGATAAACAGGCGAGAACCTTTTGGTGTTTTTTTTAAAATGGAGATTTATCTAGTCATGGCACCCCACCTGCGATCTAAAGTGGTACAGTCCAGGAACAGTCTTGCCACCTCATTCGGTGTTTGTGTCAAGTAAGCCTCTGTATTTATAATGTGTCCTGTTCTGGACCACTTTTCAAGACAGTAAACAAAGATAATTCCCAAACTATCAGCTCAGTGCCTCTTAGATCTGCCAGTAATGATGCAATATTCCAAGATAGCCTTTCTCAGATTTCTTTATAGGCCACTGGAAGAGCATTACACAAACCAACATATTTAGACTGAATTTGATAACAGATTGATACTAATAATTTAATATGTTTGTGATGACTAATGCATCCTATTTTGGGCCTGGCGCTACACAGACATATGGATTTTTGTTGCTTAGGAGGTTTAACAAACCGGTATAGTCAGAAGGGTCACATGTGACATGTGCAGATATTTAAAGCACATACAGATAATGCTTAGAGGGGAGGCATAATCACACCTGCTGGGAAAAAAACACCCAGTGCGTGATCTGTAACGTGCAGTCAGAGCCTTACATATGCTGGGTGTTTGTAGGCCTCTGTGCAGGTGGAATCTAGACTGTGTGGAAGTCTGGGGCGGTGTCACAACTATGCAGTCATCTGCACATGCTTCAAACAGCTGCACAGTGATAAAGACACTGAGTATAAAAGAACAAAGCAAGAGGCTAATAAACATTTCAAAAGAAGTACACACCCTGGGTTAATAATTACTCATACAATTTAAATTGGTGAATAGAAACAAATGCTTCATATTTTTATTCATACCTTGCATCACTCTTTTACACTTTCACCCAGGGGTGCAGAACCTCAGGCCTCGGGGCCAAATTTGGCCCTCCTGTGCACCAAATTCATTCAGCCCTCCAGGTGGCCGCACTCCCTTCTGCTGGGACTACCATGCCCTTTTCCCCAACCACTGATTGTTCGGTGGTTTCTCGACCTTCGGGCTGTTTTCCCCACTGTCAATGTTTGAAATGCCTCTCCTAAAGCTTAATTGCTGTCAGTAAGAACTTCAGACTAAAACATGCTGATATTTTGGCTCCACCCTTTTTTCCTTTGGCACCACCCACTGCTGGAATGTGGCTCCCGAGAGCTTCTCTGAAACTGAATCTGGCATTGTTCACCTCCTATAGTGTCTACGGAGCCGCTGGAAGTTTTGAGGGGGGGGGGTTGCACAAGTTGTCTCGCAGGGGCTTTCCCCTGCTGCCCTATTATCCCTGTTTTGTTTTGTAGTGGCTCCTCTGCCTGCTGTTCAAGCCACAGTTGCAGCACAGCAGCTCTGAAATCTTGCAGCTGCTCACTCGCTCGTCTGGCAAAGGAAATTGCAGCAGGAGATGAGCTGGTGTCAAGGCTGCAGCCTCGCACCATTTGAAACTGAAATATTTTTCCAAGTGTGAATAGCCGGCAGTGAACTGAATTACTCAGGGCATGTACAGCCAATGAGGGAACTTAGGGTGACCATATTTGGGAAACCAAAAAAGAGGACACCCTGGGTGTGTGTGTGGGGAAGCGACTTTCTGGGGCCTCTTGAAAGCACATCATCCCCCCCACCTTAAAGGCCCCAATGGAAGTGGAGGAGGGGAAAACATGTCATTCCCGCCCCCCCCCCCCGCTCCAATCAGGGCCTTTTCTATGATGTCCAGGAATGACATGCTTTCCCCTTTAAGGCCCTGATTGGAGCAGTGGGAGGGAAATGGCGCACCTCCAGAAAGCATGCCATTCCCACCCACCATGCTAATGGTGGCTTTAAAGGGGAAAGTGTGTCTTTCCAGGACATTATAGAAAATTACAGAACATCCCCCCTGACTCCCAGGATAGAACAAAAACCAGGACAAATCCGGGAAAATCCTGAGCAGAGGGGGGCAGTCTTCTTGCTGCTCCAGGGCCCTCATTGGCCGCATGTCCTCAAAGGCACATCTAATTGGTTCAGTTTGCTGCCTGTGCCTGCTACTCACACTTAGGAAATTACTTCACTTTTAAATAGTGAAGGGCTGCAGCTTTGGTTGGCCAGCCAGGCATTGCACAGTTTTCCTTTTGCAGCTCGGTGAGCAGACCATGCCGTCACCACCTGTCAGGTGGCCATTTAGGGGGCCTGCCAGACTGTGGGGTTCTGGATCTATGTTCTGTCGTCTGGCCCTAGTGGCTCCACTGGTTCTTCCATTTAAAGCCAGCTCACTTCAGCACCATTGTCAGGGGAGCTTTTGCCCCTTGGATAGCTCCTTTAGAGTTCTGACTGGTTCTGACTAAAACCTGGAGCAGATTCACTGTCCCACTGACATCGGAGCCACCAGCCTCCACTGTGCACCACCAGCTACAATAAACAGTTTCAAACGCGATCAGTAGTAAACCCATTTCCTTACCTTCACTATGGCTGTGTAGGATTGTGGCTTTTGATTCTAATTTACATGATGCTCCTCATTTCCTATGAATCTTAGGGGCATTGTAATAGTTCAAGCAAACAGGACATTGCTCTGGCTGCAAAAGTTCATTCCTTGCATTCATCAAGTTCCACCCCAGAAATTATCCTTGTATATCACCCTTTCCTTCAGGATGGAGCCAGGGAAATGTTTTTTGTTTGTTTTGTTTGTTTTTTAATATTTGGAGGGACCTTCATTTCCCACAAATAGAACGAGGAGCCTGAATAACTGGCAGTCATCTCATTCCTAAGACCAAGCAACGGACCTCAAAAAATCTTGAACTGTTTGTGTTTTAAAGTGCACATTAAATTATCGTGCAATGAACTGATGTTTGAATTGGAGATGGAAGGCCATAGCTCAATGATAGGTGATATGCTTCGTGCACAGAGGTCCCAGCTTCAATCCCCAGCATCTCCAGATAGGGCTGGGATGGTGTCCTCTGTCCCAAGCCCTGCAGAGCCATTGCCAGTCAGTGTTGACCATACTGAGCTAGATGGACAAATGGTATGACTTCATATAAGTTCCTACGAGCAGCATACGAAAGGAAGGAGGCTGTGGCAGGGTGGTGGTGGTGGTCATTTCAAATTATTATTAGCTTGGGTTCTCTGTAGCTCATGCAATCCTTCTTCTTTTCCTTTGAGCTTCTCCTAGAATCTTATGAACCAACTGAATGACATGGCAGTGGCAAAGGTCATGGTCCTTCTCAGCATCTCGACAGTGGCCTATTGTCTCTCCTGTGGAATGGTTCCTATAGAGGAAAGTCTTCCTTGTTCTCTCCATCAGCTTGAGTAAAGGGCATTTGAGGATAAGTGAGGGCTGATCGTGGACTTCTAGGCGGAACAGGAGGAAAGAAACCCTGATGGCCTTGCCTGAACTTGCCTCCAGGTCAGAGCGAAGAATAGAATGGGAGAGTTTGCATCCATTTGCCTGGGGCTGCTACTACACAGTCAGGAAGAAGAAGCTTTTAAAACAAATAATCAGAGGTTTAACAAGATTATATGAATACATACTGCTGTTAAGCATTGACAGCTTTGCAAACACAGCAAACCAAAGAATGAGCAGGTTGCCCTGTGCATGAGGTGGCATGTGCCCTTCAGGTCTTCTCCGGTTGTCAGAGGGTGGGCAGGCCTCTCTTGCCTCAACAGAAGGTGGGGAAGGTGTGATCAGCATGGGGATCTGCACAGGACTTGTGCTGGACTGCAAACATCAAGCATGCTGAAAAGCTCTACTGTAGGGATGTAAAGATTTTCTTAAGTTGGTTCCGCCTGTGTTTCGCAGATTTTCAGGTGTCTTTTGTCCCATTGTCTGCTCATTGACAAAATCGGATTTTTGCATGAGAATTCAATTCCTGTTTACAAATGCTCATTTGCACTAATGTGCACTTGCACATGCACCCCAAAAGTAAAAATAGAAAAAAAATGGTACACAAGTCCAAGGAAGCCACTGCAGAAACTGCAGGTTGGATTAATAGAAATCCGAATGTATTTCAATCCATTGAGGATTTCTCCAACATCCCTACTGTACAGTTGCTTTCTAGTATTACCCCACTACGGCATACATTTATAAGGAATCTTACTAATATAAGTAAAGAAAACAGAAAATAGTTGTTTTGCATTTGAATGTACATTCTAAATGTATGCTTTCATTCATTGTAAATTGCAGAAATGGAAAGAGAAAGAAAAGAAAGAAAGAAAGAAAGAAAGAAAGAGAAAACCAACCAAACAGAAAAGAATGGGAGTGGGAAGGGGAGACAGCCTAAAACACGCATGGATGTTAGTTGTGGAAAAGCTAACAGCAGATCTGTGCCTCAGGAAATCCTATTGTGCTCAATGATGCTTACTCCTTAATACTTATTTCCTTTCTCCAGGAAATCTTGGGAATTGTAGTCCTGCAAAGGGAGAAAATTCTCAGCCCCTGCACTGAACTACAATTCCCAGAATTCTTTGAGAAAGCTAGAAAATGTAATGAGGCATTAAAAGTCATATATGTGTGTAAGGTAGATATGTTGGGTAGATATGTTGGCATTACCAGGTTCTAGTTGCAGTGTGTTGATTCGTTTTTGGTTTGCATGACACAACAGCTCACTGTGGTTTAATTTACATGCAGGGGCTGTTGCGTCTTGGCAGATGCCCGCTGGCACCATTTTTGCATGGCACCTATGAGTGCCTGGCTTGCCATGGCATGGCATGTCACATGAACCCAGGAAGCAGGGGTTGTTCAAGGGTTAAACAACCCTTAATAATCCTAAAATAAGCCAGCATGATGCGACAGCCCCTACAGATAAATTAAGCCATGGTGGACTTTCTTATCATGCAAACCAAAACAGTAAGACTTACTTCTGAATAACATTGCACGGTAAACATACAATTTCTCTTCTTGCTATCCCCATCGCTTTTGCCCCCCAGGATGCATTATTAAAACACGGGTGCATTAGCAAGATGACTTCCCAAGACAAAATACTGTTATATTTTTCTATGCATGCCATAAAGATTGCATTTAGTAATTAGCACTAATGACACAGTAGGTGGCCTGTGCAACTAGTCTGGCCTCCTATAGTGAATCTGATTTTATTTCCCCGCATATTCAAAAGCTTTTGACATACTTCTATGTGACTAATTTATGATTTTCCTTATAACATAGCACATCAAAATTCCAACCCTAATGTGATTCCACATGATAAAACCACTGTGGCCAGTACTACCATACAAGATGCTACAAATTTCATTTGACTCCTTTCTCCTACTTTTGAATTTTGGTTGTATACATGTGGGGTAGGATGAGGGCGAGGCTGACCCCCCCCCCCCCGAAGAAGCATTGTTCAAAGGCAACTTAGAATACAATTTTTGGTTTTAGCTGAGTCCTCTGATAGGCTGTGGCCCACTATATAAAATTGCCATATTTAATAGACAACAATCCAGTTGACACAGTTAACGTCTCTCATTCCCGCAAAGAATGCCTTGGCCATGTGGTAATGATCTACCATCAGCTTAGAGTCAATGACAAGACCAAGTGACAAAACCGACATGATGGCTGTCTGCACCATACCTGAGGCAGCAGAGACTAAACAGAGGAAGTCATTTTTAGTGCTGTGTTGTTCAGAACTAGGAGCCAAAATGCACGCATGCATCCGCCCACCCACTCATCTACGATCTCTAGAATCAGCAGAGAGCGATGGAAATGACTCCATTTCATTTTACTGTTATTATAGAAGTGCAGGGATCTGTTCTAACACTTGATTTTCAAACAGAACCAGGAGATAAACACTTTAAATATGCAGCATGCATGTAAATGGCTTGTTTTTACTACTTTGGGAAGTTGTTACAGTGAAAACATGTATCACTACTCTTACCCTCAGGAACATTCCTGCTGAAACCAGCACCAGCCTGTATGGTACAGCAGTTAGGGTTGGGCTAGAGAAGACCTTAGTTCGAATCTTAGTCACAGACCTTAGTCACAGACTTCACTGGATGAGTTTGGGGCAGCTTCTTAGCCTAGCATACCTCATAGGCTTATCGCAAGAATAAAGAGAGGAGTCTGGAAGGAGAAGCATTATGTATGCTGCCCTGGACTCTTTGGAGGAAGAATGGGGTAAAATGTAATAAGGAAACAAACAAACCAGATTCTCTTACCTCTACCTCCACATCTTTACTGTCCCTATTTTAGTTTGCTCTGATGACCCAATAGAAAACAGTTTAACACATGGGTTCTAAATACCTGTCAAAGCTGACTCACATGACCATTCTGTGTCTGGCTTGGTTCACTCTCTTGGATTGCTCTGTGCATGTGCAGAGGTGCCAGCATGGGAGCACGAGTATCATAGGTGAACCCATTGTGGTGGTAGGAAAAGTCCTTTTGGGAGCCTGGAGTTCAGAGAAACTGGGTTTTCTAATTTGCTGTTATCTACTTTTGGTTTCATTGCAGGATTGAGATCCGAGCATTACATGAGGAGAGTTTCCTTTCCTGCTTTTCCACTACATAACTTCTAGGTGGCAGAGTGGTGTAGTGGAATAGCACAAAGACACAAGGGGACATTGGGATTCCTTTCGCTTTCACAATTAAATGCTTCATTTTCCCTGCTCTAAAAAAATCACCGAAAGTGCTGGTTAGACGCAGAAGCGAAACTGGAGAGTCACTACATTGGTTAAAAAACCTGTAAACAACTGTGAGTAGGGAACACCCAGCTCATGATAAATTCCCCATGTAGAAAAGTCCATTGTAACGTCACACTTTCCTGCTTTGAACCATGACATCGAAATATTAGAGACATGGAATTAAAGCATAGATTGTGTCTTTATATGTTTTCTGATGTAAGAACATTTAATTTACAGTTCTATTTTGCAACAATAATCCTCAATTTCTAATAAATTGGCATCTCTGCTACTTAGGACCAAGATAGATGTGATGCTGATGCACAGAAGAGATTGACCAAGAGCCCTGTGGATCAAGCTGTGTCTCCCTAAACCACCCAGGCTTCTGACTGGACCTGTGACCTGGTGCCAGTCTGGTAACACCTTCTAATAGGTCTGTCTCCCAGATCTTCTGGCTTTCTTCAGACCGGGCAACTAGTTCTTGAAAGAGGCCATTAGTCTTCACCCTACATCCTGCTTGTCTGTCCAAAATTCTTGTTCTGAGCGCCAGAGACCAAAAGGCACACAGGAGGGATGGATGGATACAAATCATATCAAGGGTGGATCTACACTGCTGCTTTAAAGTACTTTAAAGCAGTTTATATAACAGTAGTGACAACTGTTTTTGGAGTGTGTCCTGGGCCCCAACAGTTGTCACTACTGTTACAAACCGCTTTAAAGCGCTTTAAAGCAGCAGTGTAGATCCTGCCCAAGAGTACCCAGTCAGTCATACTGTATATGTGATGAAAAGGACATGAAGAGCTAATTCTGATAGCTGTGTGCTGTCTACAGTATCAGAGGCAGTGAGTCTGTGTACATAGGGTGACCATATGAAAAGGAGGACGGGGCTCCTGTACCTTTAACAGTTGAATAGAAAAGGGAATTTCAGCAGGTGTCATTTGTATGTATGCGGCAACCAGTGAAATTCCCTCTTCATCACAACAGTTAAAGTTGCAGGAGCCCTGCCCTCTTTTGTATCTGGTCACTCTAGAATAATTCCCACAGCTTTAAACGTTGTGATGACGAGGGAATGACGAGGTCACCCTACACCGGTTGCTGGGGAACATGAGTGGGAAGGTGCTGTTGCACTCATGTCCTGCTTGTGAGTTCCTGGTCAACAGCTGGTTGGCTAGGCTGACCATATGAAAAGGAAGACAGGGCTCATGTAACTTTAACAGTTGTAGAGAAAAGGCAATTTCAGCCAGTGTCATTTGTATGCAATTAGTTCCTGGTAAAATTCCCTCTTCATCACAACAGTTAAAGTTGCAGGCACTATACTAGAGTGACCAGATACAAAAGAAGGCAGGGGCCCTGCAACTTTAACTGTTGTGATGAAGAGGGAATTTCACCAGGAACTAATTGCATACAAATGACCCTGGCTGAAATTCCCTTTTCTCCGCAACTGTTAAAGTTACATGAACCCTGTCCTCCTTTTCATATGGTCAGCCTATGGTTGGCCACTGTGTGAATAGAATGCTGGACTGGATGGACCCTTGGTCTGATCCAGCATGACTCTTATATTCTTAAGTAGTAAGTACTCCTAGCAAGCATTATTCATTTCTGGGAAATGAAAACCTGTATAAGCCCATTTGAAATGAACAGAGGTAAATTGTGAGTGTGCTGTTGATGACCTGCACCCTGTGTCTCTGTGAGTTGGCTGCCCATTTTAAAACTAAGGCCTCTTCTGAGATGATCCTGCCAAATGGGAAGTTTATACGATGATAGCTTTTGGAACCATAAAACTGGTTTATAATTCTCTTGCAAAGGCATACTCATTACGCTTGGGAAATATGTGTGCGGATTGTTTAAACAAAAAGAGAAGCAATTTCCATCTTTATTTAGAAAAAAAATAGTTCAAGGATGAGGTGAGCATTCACCACCACTTGACAGCTACAAGAGACAAGTATTTCCCCCCCCCCCCCAGTTCTGCTCTCCAGATGCGAACAACCGTGGATGGCAGAAACAAAGCCACCATTTTAGATGCATCAGGCCATTAGAAGCCCTGCTTTAATAAATGGTACCCAAATTATAGTGATGAGGCCGGTCAGAAAACAAGATTTTTTCAAAAATGCAATGGTCTCTCTTTTTCTCTTTTTCAGAGTTTATGTTGTGCTTAATTACTAAAAAAAAAACCCCACCCTTATTAATTTATCTGAATGGCTGTGATTTGGGGCATAATTTAGCTGTTAATATTGTATAGAAGTAAGTGGGATTTCAGTGTGCAGGATTGCAGCCTCTATCTGTTCAGCTTACAGTTAGCAATAAATGGACATGAAATGGCAAAAGTGAACTCAGAAGTTAATTAGGGCAATGAAGTGAGAGACTGGAAAAAATATTTTGAAACACTTCCTTTTCAAGAAAACTTTTTTAAGGTTAACGTCCCCCCTGCTTCATGTACTTTTAATTTTATTTTCTTCATGAGCAGCCCAACCCTATGCACATTTTCCTGGAAGTTACTCATGCTGAATTGTTGCATAGCATTATATAGTTATACTTTTTGAAAATTAGACTTAAAAACATTTTTTTTACTGTTGTTGGGCTTATCCCAGCATGCAATACAAAATTCAAGAACACAGAGACACTCAAAGCCACATGTGAGGTTGGGGGTACATATCCAGGTTTTTCTGTGTGGACTGTAGTGGCTGTATAAGTATTTCTTCTCTTTTTGAAAATAAACTCACAATTGAGCTTCAAGAAGTTCCCATTCTCATTGGGAGAGCAATACTGGTACATGTATACCACAGTCCCATTGTTAATCTGTAGTAAGACCCTGGCCCTTTCTACACCTAAGGGTGTAGAAGGAGGGAGAAGGGAGGATCGCAGATTTACCTGCTTCCGCGATCTTCCCCCAGCATCCAAACGGAAGTGTGACATCTTGGGCGAATCTACACTACTAGTTTATAACGGTTTATAACAGTTTTAAACTGTTATAAATGGTTTATAACCATTATAAACAGTTATAAAGCATTTTAAAGTGTTATATCCTGCTTGGTGTAGATCTGGCCCTGGAAGGGAAGATGGATATCATGCCTGCTGTTTAAAAAAAAAGAAGAAAAAAAGCCGGAGCCGGGATCACAATTGCGCTCCATCGAAATGTAAGTAACCCCCCCAAATAAGCCCCAACCCCACTCCCCCTAATGTCCCTGGACTCCCCCCCAGACTGGCTCCTTCCCTCTTGCTGATGCCCACTACTCTTGGGAAGGAGGGAAGAAGCAGGGATGGGTGCCCACACTGCCCACGGTCCTCGGGACTGTGGGAAAAATAGGTATAACTGGGGAACCAGTTATCCCAGTAAAATAGAGGGGTCATCCCTACCTGCCCCTGGGATCCCCTGTGTGCCATTTGGACACACAAGGACCACCCAGGGACAACCCAGGGAAAAAAGGCCAGTGTAAGCATGGCCAAAGTGTGTTAAATGGAGCATACCTTGATGTAATAAGATTGCATTCTCAAGAACATCCTTAACTTAAAGAGAAGGAGCTATTCATCCAATCAGCCCACCTAAAATGCTTGCCGGGCAGAGTATTGTGTAATTAAATATGCTTTGAATTTGAGAAGATTAATATCTATTAGTTAGTTAATTACTGTTTGTTCAATGAAACAGGACTTTAGACCGTAGTGGAAATCCAACAGTTCCATTTGCATGGACATCTCTTTCACATAAAGATTTCTCCAGTCTCCTGAATTTGGGGACAGCATCTTAGCTACGAATACTCACTGGGTGTGAGAAACTGTAAGTGACATTGAAGTGTGTGTGCGCACGCAAGCCTGTGCCTAAGTAAACATTTATTTATATATTTAGGCCTACCCAGATGAATTTTAGGCGTTTTATTGGTATTTTATTGGTATTTTAATAATGTATTAGTTTTATGTGCTTTTAATCACTTTTATGTATTTTATATTTGATGTTGTTCCCCACCACGATCCGGAGGGAGAGGCGGGTAATAAATAAATAAATATTATTATTATTATTATATTAGAAGTATTTTTATACTTCCCATCAATTATATTCCCCATGATAGCCAACAAAACTGAGTACAAGAATACAAAAATTAACCCTTTCCTGCAAGAAAATCCTATTTGCACACCAGAGCCTTGTGGACCATGCTTCCGGAGTGCAGTTCCTCAACTGGTGCATCCACCATGCCAGTATAGCAAGAAGCAGGAGAATCCCATCTGTTTCAATACTGTTTCAAACATGCATAGCCATTGCACAAGATATTTGCTCTGGTCTGCCAATCCCACAGCTCAGTGCAGAAGTTGATACACAGTCAAAGAAACTTATGAAGCTACTTTGTACTGAGGCAGACCATTGGATCATTTAGCCCATTATCGTCTACTAGAACTATCAGCAGCTCTTGAGGGTCCCAGGCAGTGAGCTTCCCCATCACCTGATCCTTTCAACTGCAGCAGGTGAGTCTACTCGTGGATTTGTGCCCATGCAGAAATACTTGGATGGTTGCAATTGGATGACCATTTCGCCCATCATTACTAGCAGGGGAGCAGGTTGTTGGCAAGGACTGAATGTGAGATTATCGCTGTGGCTCTAAGGCTTCTCAACAAACTTCAGAAATGTTACTTCCACGCAGGATCAGCCCAAGATGTTTTACTCCTTGAGTAGGGCGACCATATGGAAAGGAGGACAGGGCTTCTGTATCTTTAACCATTGTATAGAAAAGAGAATTTCAGCAAGTGTTGTTTGTATGCATGCAGCACCTGGTGAAATTCCCTCTTTATCACAACAGTTAAAGCTGCAGGAGCTTTACTAGAGTGACCAGATACAAAAGTAGGCAGGGCTCCTGCAGCTTTAACTGTTGTGATGAAGGGGGAATTTCACCAGGTGCTGCATGCATACCAATGACACCTGCTGAAATTCCCTTTTCTATACAATGGTTAAAGATACAGGAGCCCTGTCCTCCTTTCCATATGGTCACCCTATCGCTGAGGGGCCACAGCAAACGGTGCTTTCTCCCAAGTTAATATGTAAAGTACCCAATACTAGGCAAGTTATTTTGGCATTTGAGCTTGAAAGTCCTACCAGCAGCTCTCCCGCTTCCTGGCAGTAAAAATGCATTAATATATATATATTAAATAACCAACACTTGGTTGGCCTTTCATGATGCCAAAAAACCCAGCTGCCTAAGGCCACTGCCTCACTCTCCTTAATGGTAGAGCCATCCCACATGGCAGTCCTGCCTTCATGCTTCCAGTGAGGCCATCACATGGCGAACATAAATAGTTAACATGCGATGGAAAAAAGATAGATGACGATCAGCATCCATCCTTAGTTTTCCTGTTTGGAAGCTTAGAAACACATCTGTTTTCTCTCCTTTCTTTGTCTTTGCCTGCTTTATGCACTCTCGATGTAACGAGCAAGTTTTGCTGGAAGAAAATAATAATCCCCATTTTGGTGCCTCTCTGCCTGTGCGGATTCATTTAGCTCGCAAGTCAAACAGTGGTAGCAATGGTGCAGGAATTCTTTCTGCCTGTAGCCATAAAACTTTATTTGCACTGAGAAGGAAAGAATTTTTTTTTTTTGGAAGCAGCGGTTATGCCAGAACCACTGTTGAATGTTAAATCTGCAACAGATGCCTTCCTCCAAGTCAAATGTGAGCTATCTGAATGGAGATGAGGTCAGTGCGGTCTTTTTTTTTTCTTGATTGAATATGTTATGTACCGAAAGCCCTTAGTTTGGGGATGTTGGTCTATGCTTCCCAAGCAGGATATTTCTGTAAAATTGTTGTCACAATAACGAAGGTAATTAGGCAGGGGTGTAACTCACAGTTATCATTGCCAGATGTTCAAATTTGTACCGGACAGTTCAAGAATGGTATAGCATTACAGAGAAAAGCTTTGTCCTGGATGCTCAATATCTTTAGACTGAAAAAAAACTGGGCATGTTTATCCTTGAAAAGAGACATGATAGCATTCTTCAAGTACTTGAATGGTTGTCACACTGAGGAGGGCCAGGATCTGTTCTCGATCTTCCCAAAGTGCAGGACATGGAATAATAGGCTCAAGTTACAGGAAACCAGATTCCAGCTGGACATCAGGAAAAACTTCCTGACTGTTAGAGCAGTACGACAATGGAACCAATGACCTAGGGAGGTCGTGGGCTCTCCCACACTAGAGGCTTTCAAGAGGCAGCTGGACAGCCATCTGTCAGGGATGCTTTAAATAGGGTGACCATATGGAAAGGAGAATAGGACTCCTGTATATATGTGGGCCATGTCAGGATAGCGACCATGTAGGATTAGAGGGGCAGTGCAGTATGGTTGGATATGCTGAGAAAATGTCACCCTCGAACGGGAGGGTAGATGATATACGAGACATCCTGTGCTAATTTTTCTTAAAAGGACCTCAGTGAAACCCTGAACTCTTTGGAAGAGATTAGTTTCAGAGACATGATATGCCTATTCAGTATGGTGCCCTTGAGGAATGTGGCCCGTGGGGCTAATACATGTGGCAGAGCCTTCTACATCAGGGTTGCAGAGCCTTTCAGCCCGAGGGCAGACTTCCATTTTGGAGAAACTCTCCAGGCCCAAATTCCATTGGTGGGTGGAGCCAAAGGCAAAGGGGGAGGGGCCGAAGCTACCAAAGTACAAGAAGATTTTAGCTTGCTGAAAGTAACTAAGTCTTAGGAGAAGCATTTCAACCTTTTAGAATGGGGAAAAAACTGCACAAAAGCTGGGGAACCACCAAATGAACTTTGGTCAAGGGAAAGGGGAATGGGTGCAGGCATATGGGAAACCCTGGAGGGCCAGAGTGAGACTCCAGGAAGGCCATATTTGCCCCGCACGTCTGAGGTTTTGCACCCCTGTTTTAGGTGGTGGCACTCCAACTATAGAACTCCTTTTCAGTAGAGATTCAGCTGTCCCCCCCGCCCAACTCGGTTGTCATTCAAGCGCCAGTTAAAAACATACTTATTTGTACTTGGTTTTTTGGGCATAGGCAGTTGTTTCGACTATTTTCTTGTGTTCTAGTGACGATTGTATTTTATTGTGTATTTATGATTTTAGAATTATGACTTTACCAGTGTCCATGCGTTGTATTGTTCTTATATGGGTCACTAGCCGCCCTAGGCTCCTGTGAGGAAGGATGGCACATAAATAAAAACAAAAACATAAATATAACTCTAAATTTGGGGGTAGGGGATTTGGCCTTGGTGTTAAAAGTATTTTTGGAAATTGCATTGTGTCATGTGTTTCTATATTCGGTGACAGGAATCTAGATTTTGGGGGCTTCTGCAACTCCTTCCTGTTTCTTGTTAATAACTGAAAAAATTCCCACAATTTTAAATAAATAAACAGAAGAATGAGACAAGGAAAAATGAGGAGCTGGTATAATCCCATTAGATACATTGTAGCTGCAATCCCATGAACAATTCGAAAGGAGTAAGAGCTTCTCTACACGAGCAATTTATTGCACGCTCATGATTAGTCAGTCATGGAGGTTTGCAGGTTCTTTACATGAGATCGTCAATCTCCAGGATGTCTTCTGTGCTTTCCCCCCTTATTTGACTTTCAAAGAGATTGTAGATATGCTGAAATAAAAATTAATGCAGTATATCAGCAGTGTGTAATGCCAGTATAGCACCATAACATAGCCAATAGATGATACTGTTTCACTGAACATATAGAGCATTGCTGAGAAAGAAAATTTTGAGTTCCAGATCACGTGTTCGCCATCTAAAGGAGCATATCATAAACCTGGAAAGATTCCGGAAAAAGAAAACACGGTAAGGGTGCAAGGTTTTTGCTTAATGTGGAGAAGCTCTAAATCAGCAATATGTCTTCAAGCAAGGGAAGTCTCAACAGAATGTCTTGAAGTTCCAAGGCTAGAAAGGCACCAAAACTATCTATTAGCCCTTCGTCTTCTGGAAATAGGTTGCCCAGGGCCGCACCTTTGTCACTCATAGGTTTCCTAACACAGAGGGTGCTTTGCAAAGCTCCACCGCTTAATATTATTGTTACTGATTGATTTGGAAAAGCAGAAGTAACTTTGGTGGCTGCAAGCAAGACTACCAAGATTCCAACCGGCAGTTCAGTAAAAACACAGTTGGAGACATTCTGCTTATCTGGTCTTAATACTCCCAGTGTATAGCAGGAGACATCTCTTTAAAATAAGTGCTAATTCTTACACCTTTCATGAGGTATAGGCCTTTGATA
The DNA here is from genome assembly GCA_029215795.1 of Anniella stebbinsi. Lineage (NCBI taxonomy): Eukaryota > Metazoa > Chordata > Lepidosauria > Squamata > Anniellidae > Anniella > Anniella stebbinsi. The sequence goes on along the minus strand of JARDYH010000002.1, from coordinate 93,079,094 downwards.
CTGTATATTGAAATCAGATGGCCTTACTTCCTTGTAAATGGCTTTAGGATTGCACTGCATGGCCCTTTCTACACCATAGGGGAGGGAGAGGTGGCGATCCCGAAAGTGCCTACTTCTGGAATCATCACTCTGATGCGCATGGGAAATGCGATGTCCCAGGAAGAAGGAGGAATGTCGCGCCATTGTGGCTGCCTTTTTTTTTTAAGGATCCAAAGAGCGCACTAGCTCTCCTTCGCAGAGGTAGGCTTTAAAAAAAAAAAAAAAAACACCTCCAACCAGGCCCCCCTCCCCCCACCATCCTGGGAATGGCAGACTTGCTCCACCCCTCCCCTGATAGGCATGGAGCCCGCTGTGTGGCTCCGTGCCCATTTCTACTGTGAGTAAGGGTGGCAGCAGTCAGGACAAGCAGCCAAATCTTCCACCGACTCAGGCTGTTCCCAGGACTGCAGAAAGAATTGGGTTTCCCCCGGGATCCCGTATCCCGAGGGAAACCTGTGCTCATCCCACCCCTGGGAGTCCCTGTGCATCATTTGGACTCACAGGGACTACCTGGGGACGGTCCCAGGTAAAAAGGCCGGTGTAGAAACGGCCCATGTCACTTTGATTGTGGAATAAAGTACATGTCTTCATGGGCCTGATCTCATTTCAACATTTCCCAGTAGTTTATCATGTCACTACTAGGCTAGAACTTAGGTTTTACATCAGTTCTTCCCTTTTAAAACATTTATGTCCAAGATTTCTTGCCTACAAAGTTGGCTGTCCTGCTTCCAATGCAATTGCAACATATGCAGGCTTCAGGTGAGTGTATGGAAGCATTTCACTAGCATAATATATTTCCCACCCTCTCCCCAGATGAAACACTCCCCCTCTCAATATTTTAGTGTTCATGTTTCCTTTCCTGAAGAGAAATTGGATCCTATGAAAACTTATATCCAGTAAGGCCTAGGGTGGTGGAGCATATGTTTTAAATGTATAATGCCTATGTAGCCTGCTATACCTACCCGTTTGTGGACCTAAGATTCCCTTTATAAGTATCCTGATTGGCATGGTTTCCACTGTTCCTGGAGTTGCTCCCACAGGGTGCGTCTGATGTCATAGTTATGAGTCACAGTATTCCCAAGGGGCCAGTTGTCAGCTGCAAGGTATGCTAAATATAGATGGCACTGGAGCAACCAAGAACACCCGCTGGAGTATATGAAGTGGGGTCATAAAAGGAAACCCACATCTCACGGCTCATTTGGCATCCCATAGACCAGAAAGTTGCTACATTTTCCACCTTGACATTTTTAATGTTCTTGACTATTTTAGTTTTGCCGTTTGGCCATGTCTCCGTCTTCCCCTCACCCCATCTCCCGCTAGCTTTAGTGCTGGCCAGTAGGAAACTTTAGAATTACATTTATCACATGCAGTTGAGGAAACATTTTCTCTCTCTCTCTCTCTCTTCATCTAGAAGAAGTAGTATCCCTAGAAATTGCTGGTGTGGCTATTATTGATTAGACTGTGTATGGCATATCTGTGCTTCAGTAAAGGTGACAAGATTTTTGTCGATGAAGGAACAGCTGGATTTGTCTCAGGGTGAGCATGGCTCCCTCCAGTGTTCAGAAGCAATGCTAAAGACGGAACAGCCTTGTCCTCGCTGAAGGGAAGGGAAAAACGCATTTTACAGCTATACTACCTGGCTATTGTTTTCAAAGAGCTATCCACAGTGTCCTGGAGTGAACGTCAGCAAATATACCCAGCGTTCCTAATTAAAACTGCCACGAACACCCCACACGCAAATCATGAGCCAATCTAAAATAAATGCTAGATTCTTTTTATTTTCGATTGGCACTTGACCTCTTTATACATTCATGCCTCAAAGCTTTCCAGTGCAGCCATAAGCACTGATGATATATGCGTTTTTTCCCCTTTATGAATGTTTAAGAGGATTTTTATGTCTTTTAAGAAAGCAATTAGAACGGAATAGTAAAATCACAACCATGAAGTATCTAGAAATAAGAGCAAGGAAAGAGAGAAGGAGGCTTTATGAATGAGGCCTTATTATTTCTTATTCATCTAGATTGTGTTTCATATGTTACTGTGCATAGATGCTTGGGGCTGCAACAGAGGTGGCTGATTTCAAGCTTTTCAAACATGTTGAGTAAAAAGAAAACCAGGAACTAGAATATGCATTGCAATATGATAAAGTACCTGAAGTAGTAGTGACTAAGCAGTCATTTTCTACTTTAGGTGAGGGAAAGAAACAGTTAATCTTAGTGATTGTTCAACTATGGCAAATTATTTCAAGATGGTCCCTAAACATGCATAAGTTTATGCCCTAACTTAGGGCAGAATCTTATTCATGTTTAGACATTAGTCCTACAATTCCCAGCATGCCCCAGCCAGCCAGGTTGGCTGGAGAGATGCTGGGAATTGTAGGACTTTTTTCTGTCTAAAAGTGCATAGGATTGCACCTTTAATGGGTTGAATCCATATAGCACATTGGTTATCAGCATTGGTTATCGGCATATGGTATGGCATTGGACTTCAATAACAATAATAACAACGAAAAGTTTTATTTTAAGGGAATATTCATTTTAACTGGTGTTTAACCAAATATATGTGCTAAATCAAATGGTAGTGGGCTATTTATCAAACTGTTGTGATTAAGGAATGAGTAATAGCACAATATGCAATGACGTCACTCAAAGCAGCCTGTTTAAAGATACTTGTATTTAAAGCTATTCTGTTTTGAAATCCTCAAAAAGAGCAGCAACTGGTATCCCCACCTGCAAGATGTTAATTACACCCCTAAGCCACTCGTTGTCCTGATTCTCATGTTATTTTTTTTTTATGTGCTTACTTTTTTTCATAAGACAGTTTTACCGTGACACTGTTTTGCATGATGAATATTTCACTTCACCGTGTTTTCACGTACTGAGATGTGGAACTTTATGACGTTAAGATGAACTGCGACTTTCAGGGCACTTTCCTCAGATGGTAAAGAGCAGATCTCAGAGCACTTGAAGGGGGTATCACCATGTGAACATAATGCAGAAAGGTCATCTTGTGCAAAAATAGGGTGACCATGTGAGCAAAGAACAAGAGGACACCCTGTGGGAGCGGCGGAAAAGCAGCTTTCCGGGGCCTCTGGAAAGCATGTCATCCCTCCTGTCACCTTAAAGGCCCCAATTGGAGTGGAGGAGGGGAAAGTGTGTCATTCCCAACTCCCACTGCGCCAATCAGAGCCTTTATTACAATGTCCCAGAATGACACGCTTTCCCCTTTAAGGCCCTGATTGGAGCAATGAGAGGGAAATGACGCACCTCCATAAAGCAGTCATTCCCTCCCACCATGCTAATGGTGGCCTTAAAAGGGAAAGTATGTCTTTCCAGGACATTATAGAAAATTACAGAAAATCCCCGCCTGACACCCAGGACAGAACAAAAACCAGGATAAATCTGGGGAAATCCTGACAGTTGGTCACCCTAAAAGTAACCATTTCAATAAGTAACACGAGCTTTGAGCCAAAAGCCTGTGCATTTGGAAATCAACATGAACTTCAAAGCTTGTTGGGCTGCATTTGGATTACATGAATGAAGAGGGAGAGTAAGATATATTGTTAGCTTGTTAGCTATATAGTAATTTAGCATGCCAGGGCCACACTAGATCTCTTTTTCTTGGCCTTCTAGCTTTGCACAGAGAGGAAGTTTGAGAAAAGGGGGATTATTCAATCATATGGCACCATCCCGCAGTACCTAAGTGATAGTTCAGTGTAGTGAGCTTTCACGTGCATTTTGATTTCTGCCAAATTAAAATTGTACGTTGGATTGGACAAAAAGCAGATAAGCAGATCTTATCAATCAGGCTGGGCATGTGGTGGAGATAGTGAAAAAGTGGTTCATGAAAACATATGACTTCATTAAGGATGTTTAAGTGTATATTTCTAGAGGCAGAGAGAAGGAGTGTGTATTTTATATGAATGAGAAAACTGGAAAGCAATTGGCATGCTGAAAACTGCTATTGAATGGCTAATAGCATATATGTTTTGGGTTTCTTTTGTTGGGGTGCGTGTGTGTGTGTGTGTGTGTGTTACTTGTTTAAGGATGCTTGAGGAATTCGATCATTGTGAATTCCAATATGAACTGATCTGATCTGCAACTCCTAGACTCATTTCTGGATCAGAGAAGAGTGATTGCATCAGATTTTTCTCCAAATGTTGAGATACAGTTTTTGGATCAAATATCTATATCTATATCTATATACACATGTCTTTTAAAAACCTATTTTGAGATCCGATACATTAAAGCATGTGTATTTTGGGAGGCCTGGAGGTTGGGTATTCCCCACCCTATGGAGGATGGGTGAGTAAATGGGGAACTCAAAAAACATTTGCATTGTTCTGAATCCTTTGGAGGTGGGGTTTTTTGCTGTTTCAGTGAGTCTTTTGAGATGTGTCTTGAAGACTGGGGAAAGAGGGGGGAGGGGTTGTTCCAGTAATTACTTGCAAGCGGGAGATATTCAACTATGGCTCAGTAGTAGAGCACATGCTTTGCCTACAGAAGGTCCAAAGTTCAATCCCCTGCATCTCCAGAGAGGGCTGGAAAAATTCCTGCCTGAAACCCTGGCGAGCTGCTGCCAGTCATTGGCTCAGTTCGGACGACATATTAAGCAACGGAGGGGAAATAACGTACTGACGGTGTGTTAGGGAGGTGGAGCTCCACAGATGACACGCTGCAGCAGGCGCTGCACGGAACTGGCAAACGCCCCGGTTGTTAATAACGTACGCGGCTCTGACTGACAGCTCGGCCGCCATGTTCTCCGCTTACCGACCTCCGCTAGTCCTCCTGCAGGTATCCCAGAACACACTGTGGCTGAAAACCCATGGGCGCCACCATTGAAGCCGATGCAGGACAAGCATCCCAAACCCCATTGGCCGTCTCAGGAATGGGTGGAACACAGCAGCCTTGGGTAAAGAGGCAGCCAGGAGGAACGGCTGCACCAATACAACGGCCGCACCCTGCACCCCACACTGCACCCCAAATGTTGGCACCTACACCCCAGGGAGCGACCCCCACCCACCCTACACGGGAGACTTGGCAGCCGCGAGGGTGACCCACATCCTCCAGCCCCCAGCCACAACCACCTCCCTCCCAGAGCATCCACCCACACACACAGGAAAGAAGGCAAGAGTGGGGCGGTTTGGAAAACTTTATTCAGCAGGGAGCTCAGACATGGGCAATAAGGCACATGGCCAGTACGAAGCAAGGGCAGAGGTCGGGGTGCTCAGCCAGTAACACATCCCCACGAGACTCGCAGATATTGTGCAGGATGCAGCAGCACACCATCACGTCAGGGATGATGTCGGGCTGCAAGTCCAGCAAGTTAAAAAGGGAGCGCCAACGCTCCTTCAGATGCCCAAAGGCACGCTCCATGGGCAGGCGGGCATGGCAATGGTAGTAGTTGTATTTACGCTGGACGTTGGTGCGCGGGTAGCGGTACGGGGCCATCAGCCACGGCTGCAGGGTGAATGCCTGGTCAGCCAGGAGGAGTGGACCCACCGCATGGCCGCACACGGAAGCGGGGCCGGAAGTCAGGAAGCACCCCGATGTCAGCTTGGCAGCCAGGGGGGAGTTCCAGAAGATGGCCGTGTCATGGCTCCGCCCGGACACGGCCACATAGACATCCATGAAGCGGCCCTTGGCATCCACCACCGCCTGGAGAACCATGCTGTAGAAATGCTTGCGGTTGTAGTACTCCTCGCCATGGGAGGGGGGGCTAGGATGCGCACGTGGGTCGAGTCCATCGCCCCCACCACCCGCAGGAAGCCCAGGGCACGGAAGCCACGCATGTTCTCCTTCTCATCCCTGACCCGGATGACGTCGGCCAGGTACAGCTCGTTCAGGACGCTCGTTCCGGACGTCTCATGGAAGATCCAGCACGTGGTGGACACGCCCACCCCAAAGATGGTCGACAGCGGCAGGTAGCCCACGTTGAACACCAGCTTGTACAGCGTCAGGGCAAGGCAACGAGAAACAGGAATGCTCGGGTGCATGTTGGTACACTCTCGCAGCATGACTGGGGTCACCTCAGCCACCTCGAACATCACGCGGGACACATGGAAGCTCCCATGGAAGCGCTCGTCATCCCAGTCCTCCAAGTCCTGCATCTCCTTCCACATGGCATCCGTCCAGGGGAGGACCCAGCGGTGGACAGTCTTGCGCTCAGCAAGAAGCTCGGCCGACATCGACAGGGGGAGTGCGCGGTGCAGGGCTTCCTCGGCTGTGCCTTCGGCCAGCTTCTCCGCAATCATCGTGGCCGCCTCATGGTGGCAAATCACCGACAGGATGGCAGCCCGGAGACAAGGCACGGCCTCTGCTGCGCCAAGGGGCAGATCCCCTTGTTGCTCTCCATGCCGGCTGCCTGGCAGGGGAGGTGGGCGTCCTTGGTTGCTATGGCGGTGAACCCGGGGATCTGTTGTGAGCGTGCTTGAGCGGCCGCTCGCATTCTGCTGCTCTTGCTGCTCACTTCTCTGGTCTTCCGAACTAACATACTCAACGCAGGGGTTTAACACACGCGCCCCTCCAGATGACATATTACTCAATTGACTAATCCCTAAACAACGTGCAAGCGCGTTGTTTCGCTCCGTTGTTTAATTCTCCCGATTAGCGTACTGTGGGTTGTGTGTGCGTTGTGTGCCTCCCTCCAGACAACACGTTAATCAACTCAACTGACAGTTGTTTAATTAACCCACCGTTGCTTAACGTGTCATCCGAATTGAGCCATTGTTGACAATATTGGGCTAGATGGACCAATAGCCTGATTCAGTATAGGCAGTTTCTTATGTTCCTGCATTCCTATATGGTGGGAGATTCCAACCTGGTTCTTGCAGAGAAAGAAGGGTAGGCTGCTAGATGTTCTCTACCCCCCTTCAGGTTGCCATCTAGCCAATGGGGACTGTGAAGACAGTCGTTCCAGCCTAAAGATCCTGCTTTTTAATGCCAGACCAGTTGCTGGGAAGGCAACTCCAGCCAGACTCAGATCTAGTAAGCTTCAGAGGTGGGAAATTCATTAATTTATCATATTGATACCCCATTGTATGGCTTACAATTGAAATCCATACAAAGGTACAATCTAATTAGGAAAAGTTAGTATGGGGAGAAATAGTCTGTTTTGGTCCTTGGCAGTTGGTGATACAGTCCAGGTTTTAGGGTCTTGCCTACAGAGAGAGGGGGCAGAAGGAACTGCAGTTTGAAACAATAGCTTGCTGATGTTATAGATGCCAAACCACCCAAGGAGCCCACTCATAGATTCATACACAGGCTTGAATCCCAAAAGCAGTATATCCATCCATTTGTGGAGCAAACATCAAGAGATCCACTTTGAAGCTAGGATATCACAGCACTTAGAACTATGTGGCAGAGCTGGCCCAAGATATTTTGCTGCCTGAGGCAAAAGACAAGATGGCGCTCCCTTCCATTCTATATAAAAAAGCTGACTGAACTGGTGGTTGAACCTTTCTTCAGCACTAGCAATGGAACAGCATCCTTCACGACAACTGAAGGCAGCTGGCTAGGTTGGGGGAGGGCGCAGGGCAGGCAGTATGACCCACAGCTCTTTCTTCCAACTCCTTGCTGCCATCTCCCAGCATCTGCCACATGAGGCAGCTGCTTCACTCTGTCTAATAGTAGGGCCAGCTCTGCTGTGACATTTTTTTAAAAAAAATTTTAGAAGCTCCTGGTTCAAAATCACATCTCAAGCCATGGATGGTCTTAAAGGACACCATGATGTCTCCGCTCCTACTCCATCAGTAAAAGAGAGACACATTACGGACCTATCTGAGAGGGTTGTTGTAGTGCTTTCTGAGATAATGTATGTGAAATGGTTTGGTGGGGGGAACTGCGAAGTGTTATTAGGAGCTCAAATCCTCCAAAGCATTGTCAACTCTGAAGCTTTTCACACTAATCCTATATGTATAGCTGTACCCAGTGTAGATATAGCTATAGCCTCATGGTGTACCCATAGTAGCCTGGTAGAGTCAGTCTTGCTATGTTGCCTATGATTTGCTCGCTGTGTTCTAGGTGAAATAACCCAAGGTGTGAATTGTTCTCTCCCCTCCTTTGTCATCTCCCTTCCCCCATTCCCAATCATGCTGAGGATATTACTATGCTGTGCTCTCTGGAGCTGACCACCACAAAGCAGTGGTGGTCATTTGTAGTTGGTGCAGTAGCACTGACATCCATGGTTTGTACAAGATGTTAGTGAAGTGTCATAGGTTATGAATTAAAGAAGTCAATGGCACCCCTTACACACTAATCATAAGAAAAAGCTTCACATGACAATCTTTATGTGTATGTTTCCATGGGAACTAAAAACCATGTGTAATCGGGGTTCAAGCTCCCATTGATGTGTGTAGAGATCAGCTTGCAGTTATCAGAAATCCATGCTCAACACATGGACATCAGGTGAGACTGGGGAGGCATGAAATAATAATAATAATAATAATAATAATAATAATAATAATATTTATTTATTTATTTATTTATTTCTAACCTGCCTCTCCCTCTGGATCGAGGCGGGTAACAACAATAAATATAAATACCTTTGGGCTAGCACCCATTTGCTGTTCCTTTAATTGTGTGAAGCCCCTTCATGCAATTAATGCATGGAGGGGGCTAAACATTCATCATCAAAACCCTGCAATGATGTGATGCAACCGATAAGAACAATGTTGTGATACACAGTAAATTAAGAAGTAGATGTATGGAACATTCAGGAACATTGCAAATGTGTCGATCATCAGGCAATAAATTCTTTGCTTACGATGGGCTACATTTTCTCCTCCTTTCTCCCAGATTGTAATAAGTATATACACATGCATGCTTTGTGCATAACACAGATACTGAGCATATGTGAATGCAAGCATTTGTGAGTGGCCATAATACAAGTGTGTAGGATACTTTTTCCCCTTCCGATAATTTTTTTTTGCTAGGCTGCTACCGGATGGACAGTTTTCCAAGTATTATGTGCTAAATCAGAGCTCCAATATCCCCATGCTGATAGCTATAAGTTTAAAAGAGCTAGCAGACTCAATGGGTATGACACAATCTAACTTAGTGCTGAACGTCCATCCAAGTAGATACCTCTTTGGCTGAGGTACCTCTTCCTCTCAACCCCCTCTGGAACACTGTGGGAAACATCTATTTGGATACAACTCTGATGTCTGGAATCCAAGTGGACATTTACAGCACTTATAAAAATCCTGTATGCGGTCAAAGAGGTCCCATCATATGTACGGGGTAATGAATTAAATAATCACACATTTCAAGAGGAAGTACTGGATCCAGAAGCCAGTGAGTTCTCCTTGAAAGAGGCCATAAGCCTAAAGTCCCATTTTCTTTAATCAGAATTGTTCAGCCAAATGTAATTTGATCTAACTGCATTTTGGCGTTGCCCCACACTTCTTTATTGCTTTTTACAGAACGGACATTAACACTCCAACTAGATTGCAGGATTATGCCAACTGGTCTATCTAAAAGTGAGTATGCAGTTGCCTTTAGCAGAAAAGGTAGGCTGACCCGATAAAATCCAGGTCAGGGCTCATGTAACTTTAACAGTTGTAGAGAAAAGGGAATTTCAGCCAGTGTCATTTGTATGCAATTAGTTCCTGGTGAAATTCCCTCTTCATCACAACAGTTAAAGTTGCAGGGGCCCTGCCTTCTTTTGTATCTGGTCACTCTAGTATAGTGCCTGCACCTTTAACTGTTGTGATGAAGAGGGAATTTCACCAGGAACTAATTGCATACAAATGACACTGGCTGAAATTCCCTTTTCTCTACAACTCTTAAAGTTACATGAGCCCTGACCTGGATTTTATCTGGTCACCCTAAGAAAAGGCACCCTCATTCCTAAATCATAGAGCTCTTTAGAAATGAAAGCAAGGTAGTTCTAAAGGGAGGCGAGCATAGTGATGATCACAATACATTGTGGACTCCATTTGCAGTCCTCGGTGCCAGGTCCAGGTTCTTGAAGGACCTTGGACAAGGCGGTCTCAATGGTCCCCCTCCCTCCCCCAGTGAGTCTATCTTCTCATTGTCACTGTCACCAGCTGCTGATGCGCCATCTCCTCTTTCTCATCATTTCTTCCACTTGCTTGCTTGATAGGCAAAGAGCCAGTGGGCAAGTAGGCAGGGGCACCCACTGCTCCTCCTTCTCACCACCACCATTGTCTGGGCTAGAGCGAGAGGAGGTGGGTGAACAAACAAGCTGGTATGTTGAAGGGGAGGAGCAACTCCAGGAGGCTTCTGTCAGTGGACCCTTGCTGAGATGTGGGCCCCTGGCTGGTGCCCGATCATGCCTACCCCAGCAGGCCTTCTGGCAGCCCTTTTGGGCCTTTTATATCAAATGCAGAAATGCAAAACAGGATTGGGGTATACAGTCCTTCCTTCCTTCCTTCCTTCCTTCCTTCCTTCCTTCCTTCCTTCCTTCCTCATTTCTATACCGCCCAATAGCCAAAGCTCTCTGGGCATTTCACAACAATACACAGATAAAAACATCATAAAATATTAAATATACAAAATTTAAAACACTTTAAACAGCTAAAAACAATGACAACGGATGACTAGACTTGTTCAGGCAACAAGTAGATGCCCCATCATACGTCATTAAATACCTAGGAGTAGAGGATAGTCTTAACTCAGCATAGAAAAGATGACAGTGTTGGTGCCTGGCGGGCCCCAATTTGGAGCTCATTCTATAGTTGGGGGAGCCACTGAGAAGGCCCTCTCCCTTGTTGACACCTTCCATACCTCCCTTGGAGGAGATACCCAAGATGTCTGGGTAGGTTCACTTCAGCACTGTGAAAGTTGGATCGATAAAGAAGTTACAAACTGACTGGACATAGCTGGCTTTTTTTAATCAGCTCATTTCCCTTTGCCATTCTGTAAGATTCTTATTTCTGTTACAAATGTCTTATATCTAGAGATTGTCCTTTAGCTACAGGGAACTGGCAGAGACATAATTACTAAAACTTTTAATTGTAAATGCCACTCTGTGTGTGTGTGTGTGTGTGTGTGTGTGTGTTATTTAAACTTGTGTGCTAGTTTAGCATTTCCAAGAACAATGTGGCCCAGAGAAGAGATGAGTGCCATCCTAGGCGCACTTAATTGAGAATACATCCCAGTGGAGCTCCTTTCCCACAACCCCTTGAGAATATTAGAATATACCTGAGGTATTTAAATTGGAACTCAGCAGTGGACTTGCTCAGTGTCACTGGGCAAATATTTGGGCAGGTCACTCAGTCACAGACTTGTCTCAGCACCTGTAAAATTTAGCTATTGTTGTTGGTTTATAATTGACAATGAGTCTGAGCTATACATAAATCAATAATTATTAGAAGTTCTGACGATTGTAGAATAGAGATCTACCAAACTGCTTTAAAGAAAATAAGAAGGGTAAAACGGGCCTCAGTAAAGAATTGACATCAAAGGACACTGTTTCAGATGGCCACTGTAGCACTGAATCATCTACGTGGGCTTATTTAATTTATTTGGTTTGTTTATTTATTGCATTTATATCCCACTTTTTTTCCTCCAAGGAACCCAGGTGACATACATAATCCTCCTCCTCCTCCTCTTCCTCTTCCTCCTCCTCCTCCTCTCCATTTTATCCTCACAACAACAACAGTTGACTGGCCAAAGTCACCCAGTGGGTTTCCATGGCTAAGTGGGGATGAGAGCCCGGGATCTTCCAACTCCCAGTCTAACACTTTAGCTACTACACCACACTGGCTGTCCCACTTATCACTAGATGATGGCAACATGTGGTGTGATGCATCTGTGAATGGGCCATCACAGATTAGATGACATTTCCCCATGAACTGACCCTTTGCATGGAGGGGAGCATGAGTACACCTGCTCTCCTTGCCCACCTGGTCTACCGGCCCCACCTCTGCTGTCTCCTGCTGTCCATATGGGGATGGCATGGGCAAATGCAGCCTATGCTTGTCAATTCCAATGTGCACAGAGAAAAACACCTAGTGGCAATCTGATAACTGACAGCACAATTTTGGCCTATGTTGAATGTGCCATACCTGCATGAACAGCTGGGGCTAGCATACTGCATGGGTGGGAAGGAGAGCCATTGCACTCCCGTCCATGCTATGGGATGGATCAGAAACATGGCAGGAGGGTATTGTCAGATTCTTGCCAGATATAACTCTATTGCTAGGCCTTTTATTTTGCCTTTCATCACCTCAAATCCGGTGCTCATCAGTGGAATTAGTTAATGCATTCTGCTTCCAGTCATTCACTAGTTTGCATCAAATGACAACCCACTGTGGCTTAATTTACCCACAGGGGCTGTCACATTGTGCCAGATGCCCATGGGGGCCATTTTTGCATGACACACATGGGTGCCCAGCTTGCTGTGACTTCTGTTGTGCAAACCCAGGCAGCAGGGGCTGTTTGGGGTTTAGATAACCCTTAAATAACAGATGGCTTGTTTTGGAGTTATTTGAAGTTATCTAACCATTAAACCACCCCACCGCCTGGGTTCACACAACACAACGAGGCACAGAAAGCCAGGCGACTGGCACAACACAACCACCGCAAGTAAATTAAGCAATGGTGGGGTGTTGTGACATGCAAACAGGCTCATTGTGTCTGATAATTAATTGCAGAGATAGCATGTTATGTGGTGTTGCCACTAAAATTGCTCGGTGGTTGACCCAAGATCTGTAAAAAGCCACAATTCTCCCATTATTAACATGTACATTAAAAAGTATCATTTTGCACATTGATCCCCAGCAGCAATGGATCTAGAAATGAGATGTTTGTTATTCATTCAATATGGCAATTCCCCATTCCCATTTTATTCAATGAGATGGTCGAGGTAGGTGATGCTCCTGCACCTGCAAAGGATATGTTACATGCATGGTAGTTACATGTTCATGGAGAGTTTCCCAACGCTGATGGCAGCCACTGTTGACATGGAATTTCATGCACACAGAGGTCAGCCACTTGTGGAAATGCATCGCCCCCCAAAAGGATGTGAATTTGGATAACATTTGCATATGCTAATCTATCTATCTATCTATCTATCTATCTATCTATCTATCTATCTATCTATCTCTATCTATAATTCAAATAGAAACAATGCATAGTATAAATAAGTACAATACAATACTTCTCCATCTTTTGCCCAGGTGCTTGGTGGGTCCCTGCTCTTCCTTTTTACAGTCACGACAACCCATCGAGGGCACCTTCAAAAAGAGGACTGTCCTCTAACTGCTCTTCAAACAAAGGACTGTAAACTAGGTCAGCTGGGCATCCTAAGCACACACTGGACTTTCCCATAGCTTTGGATTAGAGCCCTATACATTTCGAAGGACTGGGAAATCAAAGTGTTTAGATCAAGAAAACTCACATTTAATTAGAGGAAAGGATACAAAACTTCACTGGCTTCAGTCCCCACTCCGTTACAACTGGATCCCTTTAAAATACAGAGCAATAAAGTAACATTTCTTTACATTGGTTTATATATGTACCTATAGAGGGCTTTTGAATTAAGCCCACTCAACATTGTGGTGTGTGTGTGTGTGTGTGTGTGTATTAGAGAGAGAGGGGGGAGAGATTATTAAACCTCCCTCTGCTTAAATAATGTGAAGGGTCTGGCCCAGCTGGACAAAAACCAGGAAATTCACAGTTCTGGCTGCACTTCATTCTTTGCTCACCCCATTGTGCTTTTCTTCCCCCCCCCCCCCCCCAACAATGGCCGTGATCTGGGGATGGAGCCTGTGCCTTACCTTTGAATTTCCTGGCTTTTGTCATTTTTAAGCCACACTGCTGATGTTATTTAAATGTTGGATTTCTTCTCCGCACCCTCCTCCACCTCCTTATTTAATGTTATATTTAACTGACCTATCTTGTTAACCTTGGGGAGGGACATCACACTGGAGCTGAACGCCATTCAAGTAATAATAGCTCGACAACTCACTCCCTGTGGACAGCTCTACAGAGTCTGTCTGGGTTTTAAAACACATACACACACCACCCCATTCAGAGCAGAGTCATTGCTGGCTAGTCCTTTTCTTTGCATCTGTGTTTGGAATTCTCTTCTAAGGGGACAGTTTTAGCAGAGGGAGTTCCAGACAATTGAAACACCCAGAGTCAAAAAGAAGGGGCTGCTGCCACACTAATTAAAACAAAGCTCGTTTGTATAAACTGGGCTCCCCCTCCTTTTCTTCCCCCAACTGAAAGTGGGCAAACACACATTGGGCCTCTCTCCACACGGAGCCCCTATAAGCTGCAGGGAGCTATATTTTTTAAATATAATTAAAGCAAATGCCCCTTTGTTTATTATGTTCTGCTTGCCAAACTCGACTCCAGCAAAACCTGCCAAATGTTAACTTTAAATTTAGTATGCCAAGCCAGTTTCCAAATGTTGTAATGCTCTCTCCGAAGGGAGGGAGAAGCAAGCCCCGAACGTCCCACCTTGGAGGCAGATTTCTGTGCCGTGGCTTGATCAGCCTCAGGTTGGACCCGGATATTTGGGCTGGCTGGAAATGCGTTAATAGCGAAATGCAACGAAGCCTGAAATGTTCGTTTTAGTAACAATATACCACGAGCAGATGCACAAGCTTGTTACTAAGTCAAGATGTTCTATCGAAGGAATGGGAAATGTACAAACATGCCTGGGATAGATATACTCCTCTCCTCTTGTTAATAGCTTATTGCGTTACAAAAGACAGGTGAGAGTCATTCCATTTATCCAGCACTCCCACTCTCCCTATGTGATTTACTGGTGTCCAGGTTGAACTTCTAATTAATGAACACTGCTGCTCTTGGTTATTTTATTAGTCACTGTACTTCTCTTCCCCCCCCCCCCCATTTCTTCTTCTTCTTCTTCTTCTTCTTCTTCTTCTTCTTCTTCTTCTTCTTCTTCTTCTTCTTGTTTTGTTTCATCTGATTCCTTAATGTAGATTTATTATTTCAGTCCCGTTTCTGGTGATCAAGAGGAAGCATAACTCAACGCCAAAGGGAGGAGAGGCAAAGCCAGGGGCAAAGCATAAAATGAAATTAGAAACTTTAAGACTAGAATGAAAGCCCCCCCCCCCCGGTCCCCGTCCCCATTAGGGCTGAAATCACGCTCGCAAAAACTTTGCTTCGACGTGAGTTGGACTCCCACCAGAACGTTGAATTCCAGGCTGCTTTGAACTTCTGGAGGGGGAGGGGGGGTCTGGATTTGAATCCCAGGGTCCAAACTTGCCTTTACGTTTCTGTTCAGACATAACTAGCTTTATTTGTCTTCACCCAGCGGAGTTTGAGCATCACATAGCTCCGGGGTGATCAATCTTTTATGATATTGGCAGTCTAGGATCGTTTTCCTCCCATAAGGCAATATATGCTCAGAGAACCTTGACTCTCTGATTTCTCCCTTCTGGAGGTGCTTTTGCAAATGACTTTCATCTGTTTTTGCACCTTTGGGGTTTCTAAAATCATAACATGAGATCACTTGTGTCAAATAGTTTCCTCATGCAACAGAGGCCTTGAGGCCTTGTGAGAAGTAGGACCATTTCAAACATGACGTGGTGGCAGCAAACTTGTTTTTTTGGCCACTAGTTGTACTCTTCTTAACAGGGAGCTGCAGCCAATAAGAGCTCCCTGGTGACACATATCACATCTATGATACATATATTTGCAAACACATGTTTATAACATTCATGGTTTACACTTTCAGGTTGCACCGAATATTCTCGGGTACACATTTCTGGCATGAAAAAGTGGCTTTGGGGAGGAGCCCTGGAATGTTCTCTTAAAGACCCCCCCTCCCCCAAAGATTACCTTTATTTGGTGACTGTTTGCAGGCTTATATGATAAGCTGCTTCACCAGGGGTATTCCTTGCTCCCAATGTGATCGGAGCTAATCAGGTAATTGTAATTGTTATGCTGTTGAATAGTTAATAAGATTGGGACTTTTGACAATGTTACTGGAGGCAAACATAGCTAATTCAGAGTGAGGGAGATTTTCCAGTTTTGCATTGCCCTCGCTCCAGAGGGGTAGAAAGAGGGAAAACAGATGTGGTTGCCTTATATGCATGTCAGGTGGAGGACGAAGGGGAATGTAGCTGCTATTGCAGCTAATGTCATGGCCAGTTAGATGGCTGCCTGCCACCCAAACAATACATGTTCTTCCTGCCCGAGGCTTCAATCCTGTCCCCTTGGTTGCAATCCCATCTCCCAAATTTCCAAAACTGGGAGCACCTTGTTGTTGCCTGCAAACTCTGATGATCAGTGTAGCATAGTGGCTAAAGTGTTGGACTGGGAGTCAGGAGATCCGAGTTCTAGTCTCCACTCAGCCATGGAAACCACTCGATGACTCTGGGCCAGTCACAGCCTCTCAGCCCAACATACCTCACAGGGTTGTTGTTGTGAGGATGAAATGGAGAGGAGGAGGGTTGTGTATGCCGCCTTGGGTTCCTTGGATGAAAAAAGGTGGGATATAAATGTAATAATAATAATAATAATAATAATAATAATAATAATAATAATATATTTTTAAAACTTTACAGCACAATCCTATTCATGCTTTTCTTCCATAAGTACACATAGGTTTGCTGCCTATTCTGAAAATAAGCTTTCTCAGGGTAGTATCTAGTGACTTGGGCTACCATAGTTTTCTCCAGCAGGTTGAGGTTCTAGAACCTTTTAGAACATTATAGTGAATGGAAATCACCAGTCTACCAGAAATAACCTCATCCAACTTCTTCTGTTCACTTCGTCTAGGGTGCGATTATGTTATTTCTACTTACCCAGTTCCACCTGCTCCTCATACAATAAACTCACAGAGCATAGAAAACTAGCACGTCCAGGAGAAGACTAGGGGTGCCTCTTTACGAGAGGTTTAATGCTCTTTGAAGTCTCAACACCAGCGGAGCGCAAATGGGGCGTAGAGGCGCGTTATCGCTCCGATTATGCGCATTATTGAATGCGCGTTAAATCGCGAGTTTTATTTTGCTCTGTCCGTTAAAGCGCATTTTGACTGTGTGAATATGCGCTTATGCGCATTAACTACTTGTAAACCGCATTTTGGATATCCATTAATGCGCTTCGCCGCCTCTCGCCGCCTTTGGTGCAGAGGGATTAGGTGTAAATGCGCTTCTGCGATTATGCGCATAATCGGCTAACCAGGCGCAAAAGCGAATTCTTGTAGAGGGGACCTAGGATAAATAGTTCTTCCTGACATTTTAGTTTTCTATAAATAGCTTGCTTATTTCATGGAGGACTGTTCAAACATGCAGTCCCCCACCTACAGCCTGCCCAGAGAAGAGCAGTCCAGGAAAAACTTTGGCACTTCAACCTGCTGATTGCTTGAACTAGTTCTCTGATTCAGACATAATGAAGATCTGGTCTGAACAGCTGAAGATTCTTCACCAGAATCTCTGCTAGTCATGCTCTTGATAGGCCCTGCTTGTGAGGATGCATAGTCTTTTTCCAACTTGTGGGGAAAAAAAGAGAGGGACTCACAGGCTTCTCTAGTCCATAAGATGCAAAATATCTTCAAGGGGAAAAAATCCTTCAAAGAAATGAGTGATGTTTCCCAGTTTGTGTCTGATTGGCTCATAAACATGCCAAGCTACTTTCCCCAAAATAGATAATAATGTATCTTCATTTCTGATCCAATCCAACTTCAGGAATAAGCTATCCCCAGTGAAAACCCAAATCCCTCCCACTCACAAATCCACCCCACCTCTCCTAACCTTTCCTTCAACCCATTTTACCAGAAATAGTAAACCACAGTGAGGGCAGAGGAGGGGGTGCGCACTGCCCTTTTCCATTGCCAGGTCACAAGGCCTTGCTGAGGCCTCTGGGAAATGTAGTATTTGCCAAGCCTTTGGGCAAACTACATTTCCCATGCAGCCTGCCAGGAATTATGCTGCCTCTACAAGAGAGGTTTAAAGCTCTTTCAAGGCGCTTTTAAAAATTTACCTCTACAAGAACGGAGCGCAAATCGGGCATAGAGGCGCGTTATCTCTCCGATTATGCGCATTATCGAATGCGTGTTAAACAGCGAGTTTTATTTTGCTCCAGCCGTTAAAGCGCATTTTGATTATGTGAACAAGCGATTATGCGCATTAACTACTTGTAAAGCGCATTTTGGTCATCCGTTAATGTGCTTCGCCGCCTCTCGCTGCCTCTCGTGCAGAGGTATTAGGCGTAAATGCGCTTCTGCGATTATGCGCATAATCGGCTAACCAGGCGCAAAAGCGAATCCTTGTAGCTCCTTTCCCTTTCTCTAATGTCAGAGCACCACTATTGTTGCTACTGAGAGGGTGGGAAGAAGGGAGGGAGTTGGGGACTGGCTAGAATGGGAGTTAGAGGGATTTTTTCTCCAAATTCAAATTAGACCCAGAGAAAAGAATGGGGGTTTGTAGATAAGGTGAATATTACAAGCCCCTTGGAGTTTATATGTCCAAGCCTGGGAGTACAGGTTCAGTGACAGTGCAACTCCAAGTTTTTGAGGGCCCTTGGGAAAATTGCCCTTAATGACCCCCTCCTTAGGGTATCTATCATCTCACCCCCATTCTCACCAGCAATTATACCTCGTCCTCATCCTCTTTCTCATTATTGTTACCACTTGGTTGCTTGACAGGTAGAGAGTCAGTGAGCAAGTAGACAATGACATCTACTGCACCACCATCGTCTGGACCAGAGTGAGAAGCAGGTGAACAAGCAGGTTGCCATGGTGAGGAGGAACAACTCTTGTCAGTGGAGCCCTGCTGAGATGTGGCCCCCTCAGCTGGTGCCTGACCATGCCTACCCTTGCTCAGCCACATCTCTGAGACCTTCCCTTCTTCTTGCCCATGTCAACTCGCTTTCCAAGATTGATTGCCTTAATTTGACCCCAGATATACAATAAGAAGGCAATCTATGTGCTGGGGAGCTCCTGCCATGTCCTAGCTGCGAGCATCACAACACTGCTGCCCCAGTCATTTCCGTTAGTCTGCCTGCACGTCTCTTTGTCCCTCTCCTCGGCAAGTTACTCTAAGCACAGGAGAACATGGCGGAGGGGAGTTTTGCTCTTGCTGCTTTAGCGATTGATTACTTAAAACTGATGCTCAGTTCCATAGGTTCAAGTCCATTTAGGAAATTTGTTTCCTTTCACTGAATTCACTGAATGATTTCCTTTATGCTCAGCTCACGGTGTACTCTTGTTCCTGCTGAATAAGCAATTCCAGATCAACGGCAGCAGTTTTTCTGTCACTCAGTGATTGATAGCAAGCACGACTTCCAGGCAGTGCGGACTTTTCATTGACCTCTGCTAACTTTAGGTACTGGATTTGAATTCTAAGTCATGTCCTGCACCAGCAAGCACTTCAGAGCTTTGAATTATGTAATGGATGTTTCTGCGTCTGCTGCCTGCATTTAAAGTATCCTTACGTAGATTAAATTCCCTGTGAGCGGGGATGCACAAATTCATGCACGTTATCCACGAACAGTGTGAAGGTTGGTATGCTAGTTATGAGAAAATGAAATCGGTTTTAGTTGCTTTTATTTGGGAGTGGCAGTATGTTGTCATGTATGCATTGCAGGCTTGGGAAGTATATTGCATGCTCATTTGACTCCTTGATGGCCACTGTGTGAACTCTGCAAACAAGAAGACATATGTAATTTGTCATGTAAGATGAATGCACGCAGGTCTGTTTTAGTGAAAGGTAATGTAGCCTTGGGACTGAAACTTACAACCCACACGAGTGTGAGTGTTGCATGCAGAAGGTCCCAGGTTCAATCCCCGGCATCTCCAAGAAGGGGATCTGGGAAAGAAACTTGCCCGACGCCCTAGAGAGCTGCTGCCAGTCAGTGTTGACAATACTGGGCCAAATGGATCAATGATCTGACACTGTATAAGCCAGCTTCCTGTGTTTCTATGACTTGAGAACAAAGAGCAGCTGAGTTTAAATGGCAAAATATGTGTGTGGTGTGAATGGTGCAACCATGCTTAAAGGGCTAGGTTTTTCTTCATGGAATTAGCAAACAGGAATGGATCCACTTCCATATATTTTGCAAGGAAAACCAGCTATTGAAGTGTGTTTGTGCATCACATTTACAATAGAAAGCACCCAGATGTATTTTGTAACTGAGTTCAAACTGTATTTTTTTATTGATTTGATTTGTACTCCACATTTCTACCAAGAAAAATGGCAGTCAAGGTGGCTTTAATCACAAATAAAACTTGATAAAACAATAATAAAATAAATACATTAAAACACAATTAAAAACACAACAATAACAGAATAAAACATAATCCAAGCCAACAGACCTGCTTACACACCAAAGGCCCACTTGAATAAAAAGGTATTTGCCTGCTGGTTGAAGGACTGCAGAGAGGGAGCAAACCTAGCCTCTCTTGGGCGGGAGTTCCACAGCCAGGGAGCGGCCACCAAAAAGGCCCTCATTCACATCATAACCAAACACACCTCTGAAGGCAGGAGGTCCTCTCCTGAAGATCTTAGGATCCAGGCAGGCTCATAGGGGAGAAAGTGATCTCTCAAGTAGCCTGCTCCCGAGCCATATAGGGCTTTATAAATCATAACTAGCACTTTGAATTCTGCCTGGAAACGGACCAGTAGCCAGTGAAGCTGTTGTAATAAGGAAGTCATGTGCTCCCTGTAATCTAGGGTGACCAGATAAAATCCAGGTCAGGGCTCATGTAACTTTAACAGTTGTAGAGAAAAGGGAATTTCAGCCAGTGTCATTTGTATGCAATTAGTTCCTGGTGAAATTTCCTCTTCATCACAACAGTTAAAGTTGCAGGCACTATACTGGAGTGACCATATACAAAAGAAGGCAGGGCCCCTGCAACTTTAACGGTTGTGATGAAGAGGGAATTTCACCAGGAACTAATTGCATACAAATGACATTGGATGAAATTCCCTTTTCTCTACAACTGTTAAAGTTACATGAGCCCTGACCTGGAATTTATCTGGTCAGCCTACTGTAATCAGTCCTGGTCAACAGTCTAGCCACAGCATTTTGGATCAGCAGAAGTTTCTGAACAGATTTTAAAGGCAGTCCTTCATAGAGTATGTTACAGTAGTCCAAACAGGATGTAACTAAGTTATGTGTGACTGTGGCCAAATCAGACATCTCTAGGAATGGGCACACTTGGCACACTAGCCTCAGTTGTGCAAATGGCCATTGCTGAGACCTGGGCATTCAGGAGTACACCTACCCAGGTGTACACCCAAACTGCGAGCCTGAGTCATCAGAGGGAATGCAACCCCATCCAGCACAGGTTGAATCCCTATTCCTTGATCTGCCTTTTGACTAACCACAAGCACCTCTGTTTTGTCTGGATTAAGGCTCAATTCATTTGCCTCATGTACAAAATTATGCATAGTGTGAAGAATCTCCCATAATACTAGAACCTGGAGTCATACCATGAAGCTGATTGGTGGGAGATTCAGGACAGATAAAAGGAAGCACTTCTTCACACAGTGCATAGTTAAACTCTGGAATTCACTACCACAAGATGTGGTGATGGTCACCAGTTTGGATGTCTTTAAAAGGGGGCTGGATCAATTCCTGGAGAAGAGGACTACCAAATGCTACTAGTCCTGATGGCTATGTGCTACCTCCAGTATCAGAGGCAGAAAGCCTATATACACCAGTTGCTAGGGATCATTGGTGGGAGGGTGCTAATGCACTGTGTCCTGCATGTGGGTCCCTGGTTGAAAGCTGGTTAGTCACTGTGTGAACAGAATGCTGGACTAGATGGAACCTTGGTCTGATCCAGCATGGGTCTTCTTGTGTTCTTATCAAGTCCATTACCGACATCAAATACTGATTTAGAACTAGAACAGCTTCCTTGGATTTGGGTGGAAAGGAGAGATAGACTTGGGTGTCTTCTGCATAGCGGTGGCACTGAACCACAAAACTCCAGACAAACTGTCCTGGTGATTTCATGTATATGTGAAATAGCCTGGAAGATAAGATGGAACCCTGAGGGACACCACAGGCCAACAGCATTGAACAGGAATCCCCCAGCACCAGTTCTGAGATCACTTCTCCATGTCATGTCCTAATTCTCTACTGTACTTAGCATATGATCGGAAGTATATAAACTTTAATAGTAATAGTAGTTGAAGTTATTGGGCCAACTACATTGGTTGAAGGTAGCACATGTCAGAAACAAAAATACCCTAGCAATCCGCATCATTGTACGGCAGTCTTCTAAAAATGGGCTATCAGCTATCTTGAAAGATCAGCAACCCCTTTTAAACACACCATGAAATGCAAGAACCCACCCCACAGCCTGTCACATTTCTGGGCAAATGAATGTAATAAGAAATGAAATATGGCTGCAAGCTAATCAAAAAGGTGGATTTTGCATTATTGGGCTGATGGAGGGAGGGGGAATCACTTCCTAAAATGCCATGAAGAAAACCTCACGAGAATTTTACAGAATGCAGAAGGAATAATAATAATAACAATAATAATCTCTAGAATTATTATCCTGTACATGACCAACAGGAAATGATGTAATGCCAAATCAAGTTATCAGAGTACCAGGGAATTATCCCACTGTGGGATGTGATCAGTGACAATATCCAGTGCCTGTGTCCTGTGTGGCTTACAGTACTGTTAGGCAAACTTACTCGGTGTGATATCCTCTATAAAACAGTGTCTGTTAGTGGAGTGAAGCAAGCTGTGGTTTCTCTTTCAGCTGCTCTGGGCTCAAACATGCTTGTTAGACAATGCAACCCCGCCCCCCCACACAAAATCCTATTTTTGAAGAGCCACTAGGATACAAACATTAAATGAAAAAAGAGGGAGCATTTTGGGGTACGCTCCTATTCCAAAAGATGTGTGAATGACAAAATACCCTGAAAGATATTGCATTTATTTTTAAGGGACAGTATATAGAAAAGGTGTCTCCTCTGCTTCATCCCAAATTACTGAGTTCCCAACTCCCTTTGCAGCCCTTTGGTATCAGCCTGGACATTTTGATGTAACCCTACCACTGTAGCCGAAGATATCTAAGCCTGAGGATTTATTAGATGTGAATGTTCTTTTATTTTTATTTTTTGGTGTTTTGTTTGTACTGGTCTGGTTCCAGTAAATAAGTCACCAAACCCCTGGCTGAGTGTCATTTGATAGGAAAAGGCTGGGATCACAAGGAAGCCTTCTGTCTTTTCACCACAAAAAAAAAAGAAGGAAAAAGAAAAAGAGCTGAGGTAAGCAGTGTCAAGCCCAGCTGCATCAACATGATGGTGGGAAGACAAATGAGAGCGTTCACTGCTGGATATGGGGAACAGAGAGCCCACAGCTCTGAAAACCCTCTTCATATTCTCAAAACAGCTGTCATAACTGAAACTGCCAGGGACTGCTTTTTAAAGCGACTCCCTTTGATAAGGAGAATTCTCTCACCAGCACCCTTTCTTTTAGCTTATAAACACACTTGCAGCAACGCATATCTCATCAGAGAGGTAGCTGGAGACTAGAATCACTGTTAGCTTCTCTCTTTCGCATGGCAGCCCTAGAGCCGCGATGATCACTGTTGCTTACTATGGTAGCAACGTCTAACCTCATCTTCCAATGCCGCCCACAATGCTTACATTATGAGATGCTCTGGAATCTGAGCTGCCTTGAAAATCCACCACCCCTGCCCTTGAGGCTTTTATTTTGAATCCAACAGATATGGGGGGTGGTTTTCAGTGGCAGGTAAAAGAGCTGTTCACTTGCTCAAAGACAGACATGCCAGGGCGTGGGTGAATCGATTGATTTCGGTTTGTCTCAGTCTTTCATTTTGTCTTGAGCTTTGAGAATTTCTCCAGTCTTAAATTCAGTGCATCCCAAATGTTGAGATGTTGCTTTTTTAAAATTTTGCCTGAAAATTCATAGGCATTTTTGTGCATGTTTCTCCTAGTATTTGCATTTTTGCCTAATATACACTTTTTGGCAAGCGGTTTTCCTAATATAATGCATTGTTGAATGTTCTTTTCATATCTATCTGTGTGTGCGTGTGTGTGTGTGTGTATATATATACACATTTTTCTATGAATATTTTAATTGGAGAACTCCATTGCAAAATTCGGAGAAGGGCGGATTTCGGTGGATAACTGCATTTCAGTTCGTGTAGTGGTTTGAAAGTGCAAAATTAAGTAAATTGGCATTAAAATTTGAAGTAAACAAATTTCTCCTCCATCCCTACATGCATGCAAAATGGTAAGCTTCGACTTCCATTAATCACCAGATATCCTAGATCTGAAATGATATGAGTTAAATGAGATAACATCGCTTTTGATATTGCAGGCACTAACTCATTAAAGAGGCTACCATGGCATCTACCTGAGGTTCAGCTAAAGCCAAGCAAGGGCACTTTTGCAAAGTTAGTTTGGCCCATCCCAACATTTCTTCCAGGAAGGTGTGTGGTGGGGGTCAGCCAAAGTTAAACATAATTACATTAATTTGTTCAGTGCCAGTGATCTGATAGACGGAGGCAAGGAGGGATGAAGGTAGAGGAGGACAGAGGGAGGAGGCGTTAGGCAGTGAGACAAACTTGAGACAGGGGCAGCTTCCGTGCTACGGGCCCTGCCAGCTCCTTGCGCCTGTTGCCCCGGCAATGAGTGGGGGATTATGAGGAATGTTTGGAGACGATCTCCTTCTTTGGGGCTCAGGCATGGAGCAGAAGGGGGTGGGTGGCTTTTGTCTATCTGTTTCTTCTTTTTTTATATATTCAGCAGATTAGACAGGCAGGTTGCTGTGGCGACGACACGGAGGAGGTCTCCGGCACACCTGCACCACAAACAAGGAGTCCTGCCAACATGGACTTATGGAGTCCTGGAGGCAATTTTTTAGCTGTGGGAAACACAGAAGGGGGAAGAAGGGGGAGGAGGAAGGAGAGTGAGAGGCATACAGAACAAGAGAGAAATGAAGGCACTTATGTGCTCAGGTCAACAACGTGCTCCATGTTTACAAACTACCTTTTGCACACAGACGGTGCTCAGAAACCTCCAAAAGAAACTACCCCGGACAACTCGTTCGACAAAGAAAGGAAACAAGCGGTTGCTTGGTCCAGTGCTAGTAATTTTGCTCAATGTTGGTGCTTTTTTTTTTTTTTTTAGGAAGGAAGGAAGGAACTACAATGGTCCTGCAGACAACAAACTGGATGTAGGATTTAGAAACAAAAGTGCAGGAGGATAAAATGTAAAGTTATTTCCCTTGAGGGTTGGGGCGGGATGCTAGCTTGCATCTGTACATATATGCACACAATTTCAATTTCTTAACATAACTCCCCCTCTTTCAGAAAGTTAATTACACTGTGCAGGGGGAAAAGTGGGGGATTATAACTCTTTTCAGCAAAGAGAAAAGAAAGCTCAGAGAGAGAAGGAGAAATGTTTAAACCAAGGAGCACCTAAAGGCAAACATGCTGCTCGGGAATGCGCTGGCGCCACTCCAAATGTTGCTAATGAACCAGTCAGTCTTGTACAGTGTCCTTGCCTCACCTCGCCTGGACAGCCCCTTGCCTTCCAGTACTCGCTCTCACCCATCACTTTCCTCCCCCATCCCCACCCCCACCCCGATTGCTTTCATCGTGTTCATAGTTGACTGTTGAACTCAACATTATTTCAAAGGAAGCCCAGGTGAAGGAGCATTGTGGAGACATTCGCAGGTCGTTATGCTACAGTTGGGGGCCGACATGATAACGTATTTTGCCTAGTGTTTAACGCATGGTCATCTCGTCTCTTCCAGTTCAATCATTTATCTAGCTCAGAGGTTTCCCACCTATAGGAACATGTGATGGGAGCAAGAGCCCTGGGCAGTCAAATATTATGCTTCTGCCTAAATGGCTGACCTTGCTTACCCAGGCGCAAGCTAATCAATATCCTATCCTCACTCAGCAGCAACTCAAGGACACACACAACAGTAATTGAAAACAGAATGTAGCAAAAGCTACATAGAAACTGCACCAATCACAACACTGCCCTCGGGTCACAGCCCTCCTACCGCTCAATAGAAAGCACCAATCACAAGCAGGCAAGAAAGCACCAATCATTAGGCAACAGTGTTTAGACAGCCTGGCTGCCTAACCTATGTTGACTGGCAAACTTTTTGCAATCTACAAACAAAAGGAGCCTTCCTCTTACCGTGGTTAAGGTGATGCTATAGGAGTGTTCCTGGTAAGGTTAGAGATCTTCCTGTTGTTGAAACTCAAATTGTTGGAAGGGAAAAACTTTGCCTATTAAAGAGGTGGCTAAGTGGCTGTGTTAGAGAAACAGAGAAAGGTGTTAATATTTTTAAGAGAGTGTAGTGTAAAACAAAACAAAACTCTGGTATCTCTGGTGCCTTTCAAAGTCTCTATCTAAACTTTCAACTATATCATGCTGCAATAAGAGGGTAAAGTCATTCCCCCCCCCCCAATTTCCCAATACTGTCTGCTTACAGAGCCTCTGGGTGGCAAGGAGGCCATCCCGATCAACCATTGGAACACAGCTGGGACTGAGCGGAATGGCCAACATTCAATGATTGGGCAAGCAGTATGCAGTGGGAGCACCTCCTTCCTACCTTATTTCAGCAGTGTGCACAGTATCTTCCCCCTCAGGTGCTACTATTACATCTGGGTGGAAATGATCCGGGATTGCTGAAAGGCAAGGCTCTGATCCAGCGTTAGCAGATTTCCAAACAATCCGATATAGATGGCCCGGGATACTGATAATCTAGTCGTGCCTAATTCCCAGGGTTAACTGGAGGGAGGCCAGTGACCATCTGGCCCTTGACCACACCCACAAGAAGGTTAATGGGGAAATTTACCAGCAGCTGATAAAACATGGGGACTGGAGCATTCAGCATCCAGCGACTTCCAAAGAGCAGAGGGAGCTCTTCTGGTAGATTTGCAGAAGGGTTTGTATGTGGCTATTTTGCATAGGTGGGGTGGAGGTGACAAAGCATGCGGCTTGTTGCTCTCTGTGGCAGTTAGGCATAGGCATCTTCAGATGGATAGGGTCAGTGAGCATTCTGAGGCACCTGGCAGTGATGAGTAATGCCTGAGGCTCAGCAGTTGCGAGTCCTGCGGCCCATGTCTTGATTGCAGGTTTCCCATGGGCAGCCAGGCAGCCACAGTGTGAACAGAGTGCTGGGCTAGATGGACCCTTGGTCTGATCCAACATGGCTCTTCGTATGTTCCTATTAGGGGTGTGCATCGGATCGGATCCGATCCACGATCCGAATCCGATCCGCCCCAAAATCGGGAAAATCCGATCCGATCCGATCAACCTCCGATCCGATCCGATCCGATCCGACGAGGTCCGATCCGGATCGGACGCCATTTTGAATGCTTTTTCCCATAGCCAAGTATTGTTTTACAAAAACGCCTATAACTTTTTCATTTTTAAAGATAGAAGGATGAAACTTGGGCACATTATACACTGGTTAGGGATAGTTATCTGTGAGATTGGTGCATGCGTTTTGTGGCAATTAATTGTTTAATAAATACCCAGAAATGCCTATAACTTTGTCATTTTTAAAGTTACAAACATGAAACTTTGCCACATTGTAGGTGGTGCCTTGGGACCTATCTGTGAGAAATTTCAGAAACTTAGGTGCTTGCCTTGTGTGGCAATTAATTTTAGAAAAATGGGTAGTAGTGGGGTAAATACATTTACGCCTCCCATTTTTTTATTTTTGAAGATACAAACAGGAAACTTGGGCACATTACAGGTACCACTTGCCTTGATATGTGTGTGAAATTTCAGAAACATTGGAGCTTGCCTTGTGTGGCAATTAAGTTTTGAAACAATGAGGAAAGAAACACCTATAACTTTGTCATTTTTAAAGTTACACACATGAAACTTTGCCACATTGTAGGTGGTACCTTGGGACCTATGTGTGTGAAATTTCAAAAACATAGGTGCTTGCCTTGTGTGGCAATTAATTTTTTAATAAATACCCAGGAATGCCTATAACTTTGTCATTTGTAAAGTTACACACATGAAACTTTGCCACATTGTAGGCGGTACCTTGGGACCCATGTGTGTAAAATTTCAGAAACGTAGGTGCTTGTATTGTGTGGCAATTAATTTTTGAAACAATGAGGGATTCATTGGACAGCACTTGCCCATAGGGATTCATTGGACAGTACTTGCCCATAGGGATTCATTGGACAGTACTTTCCTATAGGAAATCATTGGAAAGCACTTGCCCATAGAAAATCATTGGAAAGCACTTGCCCATTGAGAAATACAGTTATGCCTCCCACTTTTTTATTTTTGAAGATACAAACAGGAAACTTGGGCACATTGTAGACTGGTTAGGGATAGTTATCTGTCAGAAATTTCAGAAAGATTGGTGCATGAGTTTTGTGGCAATTAATTTTTTAATAAATACCCAGGAATGCCTATAACTTTGTCATTTTTAAAGTTACATACATGAAACTTTGCCACATTGTAGGTGGTACCTTGGGACCTATGTGTGTAAAATTTCAAAAACGTAGGTGCTTGCCTTGTATGGCAATTAATTTTAGAAAAATGGGTAGTAGTGGGGTAAATACATTTACGCCTCCCATTTTTTTATTTTTAAAGATACAAACAGGAAACATGGGCACATTACAGGGAACACTTCACTTGATATGTGTGTAAAATTTCAGAATGATAGGTCCAGGCATTTGGTGGCTACGAATTTTTTAGATTAAAAGTTATTAACCTTTTTTACACAGAGGCTGGGGCTGTCAATTGCACCCTCCCGCCTCCCGGGAAGAAGAAGGAAACACTTTCTCTCATCTCTTTGATCCTTGCACGCTTGGCTGCAACTGAGCTAGTATCCATTACAAAAGGAGAAACAAAGTAGCACTTGGCTCGTGTCTGCTTTGATACTTTCACTCAAGCAGAACGGCTGAGCCTAGGATCACTCTCTCTCGCTGGGATCGTTACAGGAGAAATTTTCTACAGTCTTCAAAGTGGTGTGTGCAGACACCTTGCCACCACATGCCTGGACCTATCATTCTGAAATTTTACACACATATCAAGTGAAGTGTTCCCTGTAATGTGCCCATGTTTCCTGTTTGTATCTTTAAAAATAAAAAAATGGGAGGCGTAAATGTATTTACCCCACTACTACCCATTTTTCTAAAATTAATTGCCATACAAGGCAAGCACCTACGTTTTTGAAATTTTACACACATAGATCCCAAGGTACCACCTACAATGTGGCAAAGTTTCATGTATGTAACTTTAAAAATGACAAAGTTATAGGCATTCCTGGGTATTTATTAAAAAATTAATTGCCACAAAACGCATGCACCAATCTTTCTGAAATTTCTCACAGATAACTATCCCTAACCAGTCTACAATGTGCCCAAGTTTCCTGTTTGTATCTTCAAAAATAAAAAAGTGGGAGGCATAACTGTATTTCTCAATGGGCAAGTGCTTTCCAATGATTTTCTATGGGCAAGTGCTTTCCAATGATTTCCTATAGGAAAGTACTGTCCAATGAATCCCTATGGGCAAGTACTGTCCAATGAATCCCTATGGGCAAGTGCTGTCCAATGAATCCCTCATTGTTTCAAAAATTAATTGCCACACAATACAAGCACCTACGTTTCTGAAATTTTACACACATAGGTCCCAAGGTACCGCCTACAATGTGGCAAAGTTTCATGTGTGTAACTTTACAAATGACAAAGTTATAGGCATTCCTGGGTATTTATTAAAAAATTAATTGCCACACAAGGCAAGCACCTATGTTTCTGAAATTTCACACACATAGGTCCCAAGGTACCACCTACAATGTGGCAAAGTTTCATGTGTGTAACTTTAAAAATGACAAAGTTATAGGTGTTTCTTTCCTCATGGTTTCAAAACTTAATTGCCACACAAGGCAAGCTCCAATGTTTCTGAAATTTCACACACATATCAAGGCAAGTGGTACCTGTAATGTGCCCAAGTTTCCTGTTTGTATCTTCAAAAATAAAAAAATGGGAGGCGTAAATGTATTTACCCCACTACTACCCATTTTTCTAAAATTAATTGCCACACAAGGCAAGCACCTAAGTTTCTGAAATTTCTCACAGATAGGTCCCAAGGTACCACCTACAATGTGGCAAAGTTTCATGTTTGTAACTTTAAAAATGACAAAGTTATAGGCATTTCTGGGTATTTATTAAACAATTAATTGCCACAAAACTCATGCACCAATCTTTCTGAAATTTCTCACAGATAACTATCCCTAACCAGTGTATAATGTGCCCAAGTTTCATCCTTCTATCTTTAAAAATGAAAAAGTTATAGGCGTTTTTGTAAAACAATACTTGGCTATGGGAAAAAGCATTCAAAATGGCGTCCGATCCGGATCGGACATCCGGTCCGATCCGATCCGACCATCCTCCGATCCGATCCGATCCGACCCCCCAGGTCCGATTCCGATCCGCTATCCGATCCGATCCGGGGGGTCAGTGCACATCCCTAGTTCCTATTACGCTTCCACTCATCAACATTTTTATTATCTAAATTCCACCCCCAATGCTGAAGCTGCCATTAATCCCACTGGGAAAGTTTCTGAGAGGGGGGGGGGAAGAGTGTGTGTGTGGGGGGAGATCCCAGGGAAAGGGTTCCAAAACCCCTTCGGCTCAAAATTTGGTGACCTCCAGCTACTTTTAAGCAATGCAGTTACAGATCTCCATGTTCAACGCAGTTTAGCTCTTATGCAGCTATGATTATGATTCTGCAACTGTCTCCTGCCCTTTGTTCAAGGAACCCAGAATGCCATTTTAGCCTCATGACATTCCAGTGAGGTTAGCAAGGTTAGGCTGACCATATGAAAAGGAGGACAGGGCTCATGTAACTTTAACAGTTGTAGAGAAAAGGGAATTTCAGCCAGTGTCATTTGTATGCAATTAGTTCCTGGTGCAATTCCCTCTTCATCACAACTGTTAAAGTTGCAGAGGCCCTGCCTTCTTTTGTATATGGTCACTCTAATATAGTGCCTGCAACTTTAACTGTTGTGATGAAGAGGGAATTTCACCAGGAACTAATTGCATACAAATGACACTGGCTGAAATTCCCTTTTCTCTACAACTGTTAAAGTTACATGAGCCCTCTGCTCCTTTTCATATGGTCAGCCTAAGCAAGGTGACTTATCCAAGACCTTTATGCTTGAGTGGGCATAGGTTTATCATAATCAAAACCACTACCCACTGTACAATAGTTGCTCTCTGTCCTTTTTTAATTTTTTTGTCATGACTAAGCCTCACTGAACTGAGTGGAACAAGTTTGTCATGATTAACCTGAACACCTATTGCTTTGATTGGACTTGGTCACAACTACATTTAGCTGGATTGGGATCAATCCCACTTTACAGTCATACTCTAAAGGTTTTGACATTCCAATTCAACTTTTGTCTGTAATGCTCCACACTTTGGCAGGCCGAACCTCTTCTCTGTGATGAGAATTGGAAAATGTGATCTAAGGATTATGGGGGGAAAACACCCTGAAACTTCAAGGACACATCCATTCTAGCAATAACTGTGGTTGGTGAGAAAGAAGTTGCAACAAAAAGCCATTTTTGCAAGGTGGATACACTGTAAATTGGAATTGTACCATGAGATATGTACGTGACCTTGTTCTAGGTTTGCAAGTTATTAATTAAGGAATATTGGGTCAGTATGTTCTACTTCAGCCTTCCCCAACCTTGGGGCTGCCAGATATTTTGAACTACAACCTCCAGGATCCCAGACCACTGACCCCGTTAGCTTGGGGTTCATGGGAGTTGAAGTCCAAAACATATGGAGGACACCAGGTTGGGAAAGACTGTTTTTCATCACATAAAAGTTTGTAACTTGATGTTGACATATCTGAACTTTGCTTTTAAAATACAAGGTAACTGTTACAGCAGAGGTAAAAAAAAATCATGCCCTTTGCTAAGCTGTATGAGCCATGAAGTCTCATTCTTGGGCCCTTAGTTACCAGAAAATGGCAGAATTCTTCAGTAAAAATGCTAGGACCAGCCCCCACCCCACCCCAAGAGAGATTGAAGTGAGCAATTTGTAGCATCTCTTGGTTTCCTGCTGGAAGGGGCGAAGCAGTAGAAGGAAATTCAAACTGTCTAGAGATTCTAACCACGTGCTAAGTGAGGTTTCGCAGAGGCCACTGAGAGTACCACAATGTACTATCTGATTGCTTTTAAAACACCAGATACGGTATGTTCAGCCTTTTATAAAATAAAGGCTTCTGGCATTTGTTCTTGAGACGTTATAACATACCCTGTGAAAAGTAGTCTGTGGATTGTGAAACTAGCTGCTGAAAATGTTGCTCTCTCCCCCCCCCCCCCGCCCCACTGGCATTCCAATAGATCCCTCTGTTTTTGCAACTTTACATTTATATTATTGCAGAAAACCTGTTTCAAGCAATTCATGGACTGGCTTAACTCTCTCAAACCTGGAAACAAGAATTCTCTTAAGATGTTAACTTGAAGAATAATTTTAATGGTGTCCATATGGAGCAGTGCTGGTTCCTAATTTTTGAGCCCCCCTCTAAAGGACAATGTTCCCCTCAACGAATCTACCTTCCCACCACCCGCTGCTATTGCTCCTCCTCATCGCTACCGCTTGCTTGCTTGACAGGCAGAGAGCCAGTAAAGAAGACCTGTTAATCTGCTGCATCTCCTTTTAGTTTCCTCGCAGAATTGAAATATGAGCTCTACACAAAGAGCATTTCCTTTCTGACTTTTCTGCTACATAACCTCTAGGTGGCACTGTGGTATGGGGGAACAGTGCAAATACACAAGTAGAAATACCATTTTCTTTCACTTTCTTTACATAATACCGTATTTTTCATGATATGAAAAACTCAATGAAAGTGCTGTTTAAAAACAGAAGCAAAACTGGAGGGTCACACCAATGTGTTTCATCAGACTAGTGTTATCGCATGCTCATTACTGCCCACTTATGGATGTTCACGCAGCCTTCAGACAATGTCGTCCACCTCCAGCATGCCTCCTGCTCCTTCCTATCGTTTTTCTGTCACAAAATGCATCCCTTTTAATCTGTCTTTTTTAAAAACAACAACAGAATGTGCGATAAAAATGGCCCCTAAATGGGCCACACGGTCCTTGCTGCTTCCTCTTTCTCTCCCTGTGTAAAGAGATTGTCACTATTGTGAGACAGCAGCAGGAGGCCATAGTGACGGTAGGGAAACGCAAAAACTCACCCGTCTGATGACGCTCAACATCTAAAGAATCTGCAAACAACGATGAGTAGGGAATGAAAAACACACAATAAATGCCTCATGTAGAAAATCTCAATGTAGGCAGTGGCATTTATTTATTTATTTATTTATTTATTTATTTATTTATTTATTTATTTATTTATGCTACTTCTTTACCACTTGACATTCCAAGGTTTCCAAGTGGTTCATATAAAAAATGCATACAATACAATATAAAAAACCCCAATATGAAACAGTATCAAATGATACCTAAAAAAAATATCAACAAAAAGAGCAAAACAGAGAAGTGTCAAGATCGATTATAAGTCAGGAAAAGCCTGATCTACCTCCCCCTTCTCACCACCTGCCACCATGGTCTGGGCCAGAGTGAGAGGCAGGGGAACAAGCAGGTTCCAAGGGTGAAGACGAGGAGTAACACCAAGGGGCGTTTGTCAGTGGGCCCCTGCTGGTGTGTGGACCCTCAGCAGGTGCCTGAGTATGCCTACCTTTGATGCTGGTCCTGATGGGGAGCAATGCTGACCAAATAAGACCTGCAGCTTTGGAGGAAAATACTTATAAAAGCTGAGGATGCGAATGAATACTACTAGGTAAGAATCTGAATGAAATCTTCCTTTGGGAACATAAGACTTAAAGAATATGAAGAGTTGCCAGTGTGACACTGCTGAAAATGACTGTGCCCATGTCACATAGCAGTACCTGCTACATTGCTGTCTCCCACCACTGCACTGTGTGCATCCTATTTTATGGGTTCCTGGTAATCACTGGGGGGTGGAGGGCAGGAGAGATGTGCAATGTGCAAACCACATGGTAAATAATTCCACGTATTACGGCTGAGGAAGAATCACTTGCCACAGAATC
Source organism: Anniella stebbinsi (assembly GCA_029215795.1). Lineage (NCBI taxonomy): Eukaryota > Metazoa > Chordata > Lepidosauria > Squamata > Anniellidae > Anniella > Anniella stebbinsi. Next base: position 93,045,040 of record JARDYH010000002.1, on the reverse strand, counting down.
CAATGTTTTGGTGGAATTCAGTGTTATTATGTGAATGGACATCCACTCATGCAATGAGGCATTCCCTTTCCTCCAACCCCCCCCCCCCCCAATCTGCTCTGGAGTGTCCCCACTTCTTTGGAGGAGATTGGGCGAGGCTGCAGGAGGAGAGGAATCTAATCCTCCAAAGACTCCTTTCCACTGGTGAATGGACACTATTGGATTTCAGCCTTTAAGGCCTATATTGCTCAAAGTATAGGGTGTGTGTTTGTCTTCATCTCTAAATGTGGCCCTTTCCATGCCATAAGGGTGGAGAGGGCAGGAAGCGGGCAAACCCAGAAGTAGCCACTTCCGGGTTCGGCGCGCTGAAGCTGCATCACGAATGCGACGCCCTGGGTTTCTCCTGGCCCGTCGCAAGTCGCGGTGGCCATTTCTTTCCCCAAAGATTCACAGACGAGCGTACGAGCGCTCCTCCGCAACTGTGAATATTAAAATAGATATATACCTGCACGGGATCGCGCCCCCTCCCCTCGCCATCCTGGAGATGGCGAAATCAGGTCCCTCTCTCCTGATGGCATCAGAGCCGTGCGGTGTGGCTCCGTGGCCATCGGTGCAGCCACGCTTAGTTGCGGGTAAGTGCGGCTGTGCCTGGGATGGGCGGCCACACCAGCCGCCCATCTCGCTGCTGGCCCAGGAGCAGGGAACAAACCAGGATAATAGCGTTCCCTGCTTGCCCGCAAAAATGGAGGGCTGGCCCCGGCCTGTTTGCGGGATGCTCTGTGTCATGTGAACTCTCCATGAGCAGGCAGGGGCAGCCCCGGGAAAAATGGCTGGTGCGGAAAGGGCTTGTGTCTACTGGAATCAGTGGGAAAACCTGTGAGGTGAAACAATACTGTAAAGTTGGTTGACATCCACCTTTTAACTGTGTATTCGGCCCCTAGAAGCTCATGTTCAAGGCCAAGTTCTTTTATGATAAACTACAATGTGAGATACTCAGGCAAATGACATGGCATGAATCAGAGCTAGAGGCTTGCAATTGTTGAAACGTCACTAGTGGTTCAAATCCCTTTCATTGTATCCTAAGTAAGGCTGGAAACTTGCCGTAATTTCTCATAAGAGTTGAAGGTGGGTTGAAAGACGCAGCATTTTCTGATCAAACAGGTTTTGCAGGTTTTTGAAGCACTATAAAAACCTGCAAAACCTAGTAACAGAAGTGATAGTGGAATTAGTGTACACATCAACTCATAGGCTGTAATGCATCTATCATGCTGTTCTCTCCCTCCAGCCTAATAAAGGAAGTGTTCACACATGCACAAATTGTGGCAGATAGTACATGCTTGTACATGCTACATGCCTTCTCCAGGCTGCTGACGAGGATGCCAACATCCTGCCTTTCTTATATTCCTTTTTTCTCCTTCATATGAAATAACCAATTGCCAAAGAAGGAGCGGGAAGAACAGTATATACCTCTTCCCTTGCAGGGGAAGTTCAGGTATAGTTCACAGAGTTAGGGGGAAACTCTGTTTTTACTCTTCTACCACATTTTATGGAAGGAAGTTATATATATATATATATATATATATATATATATATATATAACTTAGTTTGACACTACGGTGGAATGTTTGGAATCTAAACTATTAACAATCCTAATAGGGTTCTGACTGAAGTGTAGTGGCAGGGCTCTATTGTAGGGACTTGCAGAATCTTTTCGGTTGTACTTTTCCACAGGTGTAAGAGGTTTACTAGAGTTTGGGTTTCAGAACAATAGCTGCAGAATGTTCAATCTGTTGGGCACTGTTAATTGCACTTTGTTCTTGATTCCTGCGTGTTTCAGCACCTCTGCATTCTTTAATGTCCTTCCTCAATAACCTCCTGACGTCTCTGCACAAAGGCTATTTAGCCATTCAATCTGCCTTTGAGGACACATTAATACACTGAGAGGAGCTACGTTCATTTTTATATCTCTAAATTCCATCTATTTGTGCAGTGCCTCGAAGATGTAAAACACTCTGAGCGGTAAGTGCTAAGTTATTATAGATTCCCCCTTTTTCCAAAGCACTTTGGGAAATCGATACGTTACTCAGGAAGACAGCTTTGTCTCAGGCTGATCTGCCCTCTTTTATCGCTGAACAGAATGGCGAAGAATTAAAGGTTCGCCACGCTGTCCAGAATTTCCAGCTATTACAAAGTGCAAATGAATGGATCGAATTTCTATTCTGTTTCCATGTTAACATAATACAATAATTATATGTTCATAATTATAAGGGCTGCTTCTAAGGTAGTTTTTAAAAATAGCATAACCTCATCAGAAATTATGAGGCAAATAAATAAATAAATAAATTAAACATCACAATGATTTATCTCTAGGGGAGGACCAGCAAAATAGAAAATGGTTTCTGTAAGCCTGCTGTACATGGGATGTCTCTTCGTGATAGATATCGTATTCACATAACTCACCCATATATATTTCCCTGTATCGTGGTAAAGTTAACTCCAGGCATGTAGATGTGCTGGAGGTCCAAATAGAAGAGAGGGTAAGGAAGCAGAAGCTATTGATAAAAGCAAGATCCTTGTAGGAAGATATTGAGGGGTTGAAATGTCTCTCTACCACCTCTTCAAGCCCCCCCCCCCCAAATGGTTGCCCATGGCATACTTCCCTCTGCCAATGATGCACATCCTGGCAGAAAGCAAATATTAGCCTGGAACAGGGTTGGATAGTTAATTGTATACACACACACACACACACACACACACCAGTCTCCCTATAGGTGAAAGGACGCTGAGCCTCCCACTTCCCCTCCCAAGCAACCATGAGAGGAAGGATCAGAGATGTTGGCATTGGGCATATGATTCCTGAGCTTGACTCCTTCCTTGGGGCAGGTGGCGTTGGCGGCACTGAGCTTTCCCTCCCATTTTCAGCAGTTGATGGATGAAAAAGACATGGTTCAACATGTTCCTGAGTCCAAGTTCATCCCAACAACGACCATAGTGGGGATGAAGGATGGCTGAAAGCATTTACAGGAAGGAGGGATTTCAGAACTGTAGGAAAGTGTAAGACAAAGGACGTTATTCTTTTCCTTTCCACTTTGCAAAGAATCACTTAGGAGGGTAGGGAAGGAATCAAGAGAGTTACACCTCAACCTACAGTTCATCCCATTGTGCCAATTTTGAAGAGATTTACACACATCTATAATGATGTCCTAATAATGATCCAAATGTACTGTGATAATTCTGAAGCTCATTTGAATCAATTCACACATTATATTCAGCAGAAACTCTGTTGTGAATTATACGGCCCTGTTGGTTCTCTTGGACCTCTCAGTTGCTTTTGATACCGTCAACCATCACAGGACTCTAATTTGTCCCCCATGATTTTCACGTCTACATTAAACCACTGAGAGGGGATATACGGGGATGTGGGCTGAGGTGTCACCAATATGCGGAAGATGATACCCCACTCTTCCTCTCCTTTTCATCTAATAGAGGTGATGCGGTTGATGTTCTGAACCAGTGCTTGAGCAGGGTAGTGGACTGAAAGAGGGCCAATAAACTGAGACTCATGGCAGACAAGAGAGAGAGACAGATACTTATTGTGGCTGGTTCATCTGTACAATTAAGTGAAGTTCAACCTGTTCTGGAGGGAGCTGTGCTCATAGTTTGGAGTGCTCTTGAGTCCATCATTGTCCTAGAGGCACAGGTGGTCTCAGAGTATGTGAAAAGTGCCTTTCTTCAAATAACCATAACGGTCCAGCAATGGGTTGTTGTTGTTTTTGCCTCCCTCACTCCCTAGAGCTATTCCTCTTTGAGTGGTGTACTTGTGTGAGTAGTGGAATCTTATAGTCTTAGTCTTTAAGATGCAACCTTTTAGATAAGGCTCTTCCTTGATCTCAGCAAAACATACATGCAGGGCCAGCTCCAAGTTTAAGGTGGGCCCTAGGCAAAATGCCTTTTAGTGGCCCCTTTTCTCTTATGGGGACCTCTGGTGAGGCTTATGCTTGTTGTAACATGGGCAGGATTCACACTACTGCTTAATGATGGTACTGAAGTGCATTGACAACTGTTGGGGCCCATGACACATTTCATATACCATTTTCAAACCACTTTCAGAGTGTTATATTCTGCTTGGTGTAGATCTGGCCATGAATAGGTCCTGAATCTAATCTCAGTCCTGCAGCAACAGAGGAAAGTTCCTCCTCTAATATTATCCAGAGTAGGATTTAAACACACATTGAATAGTTGCCAGCTATTTGTCTGGCAAGACTCCTATGATTCAAACATAACCAACCCAAAACCAACAAACTGTCTGATGGTAATTGACAAACTGGACCAGTCTGTAGATTTCAAAATGTTGCCCTTGTTACATTTCTGCTTGTCTTGCATTTTAGGTGGTAGGTCAATGTCTGTGTAAATCCTGCAACGTAAAGTGCATTTGTCACCCTGCCCTATTAGATGAGATTATTTTGACTCTGTATGCCAAGCAATCCTAGGTGAGTGTGGGGATTCCTCTAAAGGCTACCTCTAGAGGTATCCCTGCACTAGCAAAAGAGGTAGGCTATGGTGCCACAAGGATTGAAGGGAAGAGATGGGCTACAGCGATATAGGATTGAAGGGATGAAATGGCCATTCATTGCATTGAGAAAGCCAAAATCATTGAGAATGTCAAAATCCTAGAGTCAAACTACACAAGAGGCATATTTAACATGCAGCTGAGCCTCTCTTTGTCCATTGGCACAAATTGAGGTCCTCCCCCCCTTTTTTTTTTTAGCTCGGGGGGGTGTATTTTGGAAAACAAACAGCTGGGGGGGAAGGGTTAAACCGCTGCTATCTGTGCACAGTGATCCCATGCACCTACTTGTAAGTAAAAAAGAAAGATTAGCGTGCCTTTTGACAAATGTTTTGAATCCTCCAAATGTCTAGATTCTCTAGCCATGCCAAGAGTACTGCATCGTTCACTCTGGGTTCTTTTGTATATGTAGCCTGGGTCAAAGTTTTGAGATTGACCGAGTCGCCGTTCTAGCCAAGCTTGTGAAATTTACAATCTTTATCAGCCTCCCCAGATGGTAGATCATTAACAACACAGGAGGACAGGATACAAGCTCACTGAAGTGTAACGCTATGGAGATAAACTCTTAATGCCCGAGAGGAAGACGCAAATAGCATTTGCTCTGTCTGTGAACCTAGACCTGGGCCCCGTTTATTCATTTCTGACATTGTTGCACATCCATCATATGGCCATTGAAAGAGTTGTGAAGAGTTCCCTTAATGGAAGGGAGAAGAGAACTGAGATTGCAGGTACCTGTGTGGGATCCACATGTTTGCATCGCATACTGGGCTTAATGCCACAGCTTTTGACGCTCTGTGGGTTCTGTGGTAATACTGTAACTGTCTAGCCCCAAACATGAAGTACTATGGGAGGGATACACAACATGGTGCCCATGGGCACCAATGCACCCTCTGGCACCTTTCTTGGTGCCTTAGTGTCTGGACTCCCATTGACACATTTTCTTGCCGGCAGCTGGGACTGCCATGATGCTGAAAACTGTGGGTTCAGCGGAGTTGTTTAGTGTGGTGGGGTTCAGCCCCCACCTCTGCCTTGGTCTCAGTCTTTTGGGCAGGTTACTTGTCTTTTGCCACATCTCCAATGGCAGCCATTTTGTGGTGGTGCCAAGGACAGTGTCTCAAATTGCCAAAAGTGTGCATGGCCCAAAATGGCTCCTACCCCTGCTTTATGAGATTTATCCTTCTTAGGGGCAGCCATTTGTTATCACCTGCACCCAACTCCAGGCCTGGATCCAGGATTTTGAGGACCTTGCTCAATAGGCTGTTGTAGGCTGACCAGATAAAATCCAGGTCAGGGCTCATGTAACTTTAACAGTTGTAGAGAAAAGGGAATTTCAGCCAGTGTCATTTGTATGCAATTAGTTCCTAGTGATATTCACTCTTCATCACAACAGTTAAAGGTGCAGGCACTATACTAGAGTGACCAGATACAAAAGAAGGCAGGGTTCATGTAATGTTGTGATGAAGAGGGAATTTCACCAGGAACTAATTGCAAACAAACTAATTGCATACAAATGGCTGAAATTCCCTTTTCTCTACAACTGTTAAAGTTACATGAGCCCTGACCTGGATTTTATCTGGTCAGCCTAGGCTGTTGGAAGGTACTTTCCTATTAGCCAGCTTTCCCATATTTATGGTGTGCTCCGCCATCTCACCAAAATTTCACAGATTAAATGGGGGCACTTGTACATATGACCTATTGTCACACCAAGGATCACTGATCCTCCATTACACATTACGTTAGGAGCAGACTTATGCCCAATCTAAGCTTTGCATATGGAAATTAAATTCTCTCTGTTGGATTCTCTTACAAGCTGCATCTATAGCATGCTAGGATCCAACTGAGGAAGAGACTTATTGCTTCAGTTTGGGTAAACGAAGAGGCTTCCCTGATCATTAAGGCTCTACAATCATGGGTAATATGCCTCTGATTACAAGATATAATCTGAGATGAAGAAGAGTAGCCATTTTCCACATACATTGCTTGAGAGAGAGTGTAGTGTAGTGGCTAAGACACAGACACACAAATAAGCTGGTATGAATCTTACTTTTGCCATGAATTCCGTAGATGGCTTTAGGCAAGCCACTCTCTTGCTGTCTAATAGTACTGAATTACATTACAGCAGGACTGGGCGGAAGGTGGAATGGGTTCTACTAGTAGATTTCTGGGTGATTTCTGACTCCCAATTGCCTATCAATAACAACAACTAAAAAGCTTCCCAACCACCAAAATAGGTTGCTGAAAAAGAATGCTTGGGGAAAACCAGGAGTGGATTTTTGTGCAAAAGATCATGTGAGCTTGGCTCTAGTACTGATCACAAATTCCTGGGGTGGGTATATGCTCAGAGGCGCACTGTCTCTTGATTCTTTCCATATGTGAGCCCATATAGTACGAATGGCCTACGATTTTGCACCTGGCTCTTTTGGGCAGATATCGGGGTTCTAGTAAAAAAAACAAAGCAGATCCTGCAAGCCTGAATTCTGTTCACCCCTGCCTTACAGGGTTGTTGGAAGGACTGCAGCTAGAAAATGCACATGAAGCACTTTGAACGCTTGAACGTGCTATACAAATGCTAATTATCGTGGTTGTTATTGTTAATGCTTCCTGGAGCACAGCTGGATCCAGGAAGGTAATTCTTATGTCCTTGTTAGTCCCTTGCTTCTTTGATGTATCGTTCCTCCCCACAAAGATCTTTCTTTTACAGTTCCACCAATCAAGTACCTTAAGTACTTCACATTCACACTCGAATTTTAAAGGAGCCCCAGATATGGGAACAAAATCAGATTTAAAAACAACCTCATAAAGTTTCTGAAAAGCACACTTGAACACTTCGGCACACAACAACAAATCTGTGCCCGAGTATTTTCCTTTAGAATTCTGAGTGCCCGGTTTCCAAAGAATCTCAATAGAAAAGAAGCGCCTTTAATTCAGAAAGCTTCACTTATCCCACCATCTGTTGAGAAAAGGAGAGAAGCTTTTGCCATCCAATAGCTATCAAGGAGAAACAGCATTATAGTTTTATGTGCCTTGTACAGCAATTTGGATGGGTGAAACGGGGCCGGGGGGGGGGGGGACAGACCACCCCATGATCCCAGTGAACACAAATGACCAGATCTTAAGATAAGCCACAATTTCAGTCATTGACTGTCATTTTGGAAGGCAGACCTGAGAGATGCAAAGAGCTAGAGAGGAAGTCCTTGCCTTAAGCTGGCCTGTGCCAGTGGATAAATAGCTAGCGCTTGCAGAGCTGCATTGCAGGGGAGCTTTTAGCTGTTCACCATGGCCAGCTGATGACTCTCTAAGCGCCATTGCCAAGATGCCAAAACTGGAAGCAGGTGCAGGACTAGAGGAACTGAATGTGGTGGTGAGAGAGCCGAGGGGGGGCGGGGGGAGAAAAAGAAGAACAGAACTTCTGTTGTTAGAATTCGGCTGCCTTCATTAAGACCTAAACAATGCTTTACTTTAAACTTGGAGAATATTTTTAGCCTGATAGACTCCTGCCCAGCTTGACAATCCTCTTACATTTATGCACTGAACTAAAAGGCTCTCCCGCCCCGCCCCCCCTTTTGCAGCGCTGTGGATTGGCGAACAGAATGTTGTATGCTGATTATAGCAGCTCTGCTTGGGAGACATAGAGCATCTGCTTCTTAATGTGCCCTCATCGTCCCACCCCCCAATCAATCCACTCTTTCGAATCTCCCACCTCCCTTAGCCTAGGGCCTGGGAAAAGTGCCTCTCCCTACCAACTCCAGTCGCGGTTTTTACCGTGCCGTGTCACCAGTTCAGGCATTGTAGCATGCTGCCTCCTGATAAGAAAGAAGGCAGGCGTCAGCAATGCCAAGAATTTACATTCCTTTCAGAGGCACCAGCAAGATGTGCCACTCATGTTTGCAGCCAAAGAGATCCTCTGTTCTCCCTCACTCTCTGTGAAATGACACACACAGAGAGTAAATGAAAAAAGGGCAGGTATAGGTGTGTCATTAGAGCAATGAACAGTAGACTGTACATGTGGGACCTGCAACAAAATGCTCCTGTCCAGGGTTCTAGCCAGACATGCCCTCTTCCACCATACTCCATTCCATTCCAAACCCTGGTTTTCCATCCAGCCCCTACTGGGGATTCCTGAGCATGCTCAGTCCTGATATGGCCACTGAGCATGCTCAGTCCTGATAAGTCTGTGTTTGGGGGAGGGGGATTCCCCTTAGTTTTTTCCCTAAAGCTTTGTTGTTGTTGTTGTACTTCTGCAACCCTTTAAGTTCCCCTAAGCCTCTTTATATCTTCCTCTTACATATGAGTGGTGCCATTTTGATTGCATATGAATCCATCCTTGGGAAATGGAGTTTACTATTAATATTTAGTACTGTGCAAGACACACTAGTAGGAATCTCTCTTTCATGGGGGTATGAAAGGCAAGAAGTGGCCAGCACAGCAAATACATGATTTAAAGCTAATCTAGGCTGACCATATGAAAAGGAGGGCTCATGTAACTTTAACAGTTGTAGAGAAAAGGGAATTTCAGACATTTGTATGCAATTAGTTTGTTTGCAATTAGTTCCTGGTGAAATTCCCTCTTCATTACAACAGTTAAAGTTGCAAGGGCCCTGCCTTCTTTTGTATATGGTCACTCTAGTATAGTGCCTGCACCTTTAACTGTTGTGATGAAGAGGGAATTTCACCAGGGACTAATTGCATACAAATGACACTGGCTGAAATTCCCTTTTCTCTACAACTGTTAAAGTTACATGAGCCCTGTCCTCCTTTTCATATGGTCAGCCTAGCTAATCTCCCTTTTTACCCAGAAGTCTTTCAACTTTCATTTTGCTGACAAAGGAAGCGAGGCCTTTAACTTGCCTGTTTCACATTGGGTGAATTCGGACAACACGATAGTCAATGGTGGGGTAATAATAAACTTTACAGTTGTTCATCTAGGGGGTACTCCCCACACAACATGATAATAAATAATCAACTGTGGTGTGGATTAGGATCAGCGCTGAGTTGACTATGGCAGCATTCGGATGACCCGATAGTCAATACAACTGACGATTGTTTCCCCCCCACCCCAGTTGCTTATTGTGTTGTCCGAATTCAGCCATTGTGTTAGTTTGTAACATGGTAGCCCTATGCAGGCATTCAGTCTGTTCATGTGAGTTCTGAAAGTGAGAAAAGGACATAGGTGTACACACAAGCACTCCATCCCCTCCATATCTCTGTCTCTGCCCTCTCAGACCCTGATCTTCCTGTGTTGAGGAGGAAGGTCAGGAGAGGGCTTCCACTCACACTAATTCGCTTCATAAAGATTCCAGATCACATGGAGGCTTCTACTCACATTCAAGCCTTTTTCAGGCCTCCTCACTCCACACAGGAAGGGTAGGTGCTGAGCCTGCACGGAGTATGTGTGTACACACCTGTCCCTTCCCTTCTTTTAGCCCTCATGTGAGCAGGCAGGCTAAGTGTATGCACAGGGCCGATATCTCTTACTGATATAGAGATATTAGAATGAATGTGCTATGCATATTCAGGGCACCATTCAATGTTTCAGGTCAATCCTCAGAACCATTGTTCAGGCAGGCAGGCACTATTTTTTTACTTACTCATTTCATTTATATTCTGCCTTTCCACCACAAAATGACGCTCAAAGTGGATAAGAAAGTATAGATTAAAATGCAATCTTAAATAGAACAACACACTGACACACATACACACACTCACACACACACACACACTTTAAAACACACATACACAAAATAAACAGCACCCAACCAATTAAATCCCCCTTCAGCAACATAGTAACGTATATGTCAAAGACCTGTCTGAATATAAACATTTTTGCCTGCTGGCAGAAGGATAACAGAGAGGGAACCACACTAGCCTCCCCCAGCAGGGAGTTCCAGAGCATGAGCAGCATATGCAAAATACATCTCAAAATTATAACTTTTTTCAGCATTGTATGCATATTTATGATATAATTCACCATTTGTTGTACTGGCTCAGCTCCTGTGTCCATTTTATGGAGGTATGTGTGTGGAAAGATGCCAGAGAGGGGGGGAATTGCCCCAAATCAGATGGAGATCTGGCTGATTTGGGGGATTTCCCCCTTCCACTATAGCCCTCTATGCCTCATCCCACATATTTCAGGAGGGCCCCAACACCCCAGAGAGGCTTCTTTGGGGTGCAGGCAGCTGCAGGGGGCAAGAAGGAGATGGGAAACCACCCTTCAGTGAATTTCCTCCTGTTCATTTATCTCAGGATCCAAGCCGCTGTAAATACATTGTTGAACATTGTGTTTCATTCATTCATTCAAAATTGTTCAAAATATTCAAATCACTCGGAATGGGTGGGAAGAGAGCAGCTATTCTCAGTTGTCAACAAATACTGCAGTGAGATTAAATTAAAGCCAGCATATGCCGCTTGGAACCAGAGTTGGTTAAATCCAGACAGGCTTCTTATTCATCTCTTCTAAGACAAGGAGATACATATTGTCACTCTTTATGTTCTTCAACTGGCCAGTTGGTCAACAGGGCTTGATACTACAGGAGAGAATGTTGACAGAGATCATGGAGCATTTTGACACTGGGAGAATGAACGAAGTTATTCCCTGGCTGTGCTTTTCCCCATCTTTTTCCTTCTAATATTCTATGTGCCAGTGAAAACTTATAATTCCTTTTAATAGTCTATTATATAATATTCTAGAAAACTCCTTCTAATATTCTATGTGCCTGGGGGTAGTTCCCCCCACCGCTCAAAAGGACTTTCTGAATTGTTGTATGAGTGCATGCTGAATGTGGCATTGGATACGGTTTAATAGAAAACATTTGTCTTCCTTGCAGCATTCAACATTTCAAAGTCTTGTGTTCTATAATGTTCCACTTTCTTAAGGCCGTGTCTTGTTGTTGAAACCAGGACATGAGAGGTATTAAATGTTTGCATGCGCCCTTCACTAACGTATGAGGCCAGTAGGCCATGGGGGCAACACTGTACTTTTCTAGGGCTTATTGATTAACTCTAGCTCACTGCCTTTGATCTGCCATCCTTTGGTTTTAGGATGTGCATAAATTCTGACATAACATCACTTCACACAACAGTTTAATGGTCCTGTGTTGGCTTGGGGGTTTTGTCGGCATGGGTTGAATGTATCTTGTCACTCTAGCTGAAGAGGGCAGGGCTCCTGCAGCTTCAACTGTTGGGATGAAGAGGGAATTTCACCAGGTGCTGCATGCATACAAAGGACACCTGCTGAAATTCCCTTTTCTATACAACTGTTAAAGATACACGAGTCCTGTATGGTCACCCTAGGCAAAGTGGCCACCTGAGCATTTACCACAATCCCAGCATTTGAAGGAAGCATCTTAGGCAGGTTTGACAGTCCCGTTTTTTGTTTTTTAAACACAATTGCTTAGCTTTCATCGAAGAAATTGAGCACTCTTCACTCAGGTTACCATGACCTCTCCTGCAATGATACAGAAAGTGGGCCTTTTCTAATGGTCTTTCTTTTAATGTTCATTCATGGGTAAAGGTATTTTTAAAAATTGTATATCAGTGTTTAAAACGGCTGTGACGCATGGCTTCAAAGGGTTAATCCATACAATGGTAGCAAATGGGATGCCATACCTTTAAATGTTTGATCAGTGCGCTAGTGCAACCATAACTCATCTGCTTTTATTTCATAGCACTCAGGAAAGCATTTGAAACGCTCAGCACTTTTGGAAGGGTGGTGTTTTTCTGTGTGTATCCAAGTGGGTGATTAAAAGCTTCAAACAATGACTGTTCATATAGATATAGATATAGATAATGTAAAATCTCAACAAAGTGCAATAGCTCAGTAATACAGTCATGAAACTGCTAATGGGATAGGTTTTCTACAAATGAACTGACTACCAAGCACAGTAATAAGAAGGCAAATAATATAGTTATATATAAAAACAGAGGTAATGCAGCCAAGGCCTATTAAATGAAACTGTAGATGAAGAAGACTTATGTCACCAGCCTTTGAATTTTGTACATTTTGAACATCATCCAAAAATTATAATCCGCTGTTTGAAATATTATAGCAGTGGTGAGGGAGAAGTGGTCTCCCCATTACGACCTTATAGCCTCAAACATTCACATCCTACTGTAAATATATCCCATACTGTATCGTATTGCTTATGGAGAGCCTTTTCATTTCCCCCTTAGTCCCCCCCTCACTCCAGTTTTAAAGGCCATGTTGCTAAATGATTCGTATCTGCACAAATGAAGTGTCAATTTGTTCTTTGCTTGAATGTAAATTATTTTGCATTCATATCCTGGTTCTATGTTTGTTTGTTTTTACTAAATTGTGGGATTCACTCCAAATAAGTATATATAAGATTCTAGCCTCAGAGTGTTTGGTATATGCCCAATTTCCTCAAAGCACACTTGAGCACAGAGATTGTATCACTTGGGTATAACTTTTCAAGTTTTACACAGGGATAATCCTTCTATTTGCCATAATACAGGGCTTAATTGGCTATACTTGTAGTGTGCTCTGGAAATGGTACCTGGGGCCAAACTAGATATTACTTTAAATCCACATCTAACAGCTAAGCCTTTCTTCATTTGTGTTCTAGAGTGGGCACAAGGCATCCAATCAAAAATTTCAAAGCCCCCTGCCCCAACCATGCATGCTAGGGTTCCAATCCACCTGCCATAGAGTAAAACTATAAATAAATGTATCTGCTAAATTCAGATTTAAATAATGTTCGTTTTGGTCCTAAGAACTTGGGGGCACTAGTGGGAAGTGTAGGCCAACCAGATAAAATCCAGGTCAGGGCTCATGTAACTTTAACAGTTGTAGAGAAAAGGGAATTTCAGCCAGTGTCATTTGTATGCAATTAGTCCCTGGTGAAATTCCCTCTTCATCACAACAGTTAAAGTTGCAGGCACTATACTAGAGTGACCATATAAAAAAAGAAGGCAGGGCCCCTGCAACTTTAACAGTTGTGATGAAGAGGGAATTTCACCAGGAACTAATTGCATACAAATGACACTGGCTGAAATTCCCTTTTCTCTACAACTGTTAAAGTTACATGAGCCCTGACCTGGATTTTATCTGGTCACCCTAGGGAAGTGAGAACTGTGGGACACAGTAATTACAGGTGTACTGAATTGCATGGGAGGGGGGACTCTTTCGTCATCTGAACTGTACCATCTGCATTGACTTCATGATCCCCCCTAGTCAGGCTACTGGGGATTACTGTAACTGGCATTGAATGGTTTGAAAGAATCACTTATGCCCATTTGCTATAGCATAGTGCTGGTAGGATTGCCAACTGAAAAAAAATGTCCTTGCCTCTACTCGCCCCATGCACTGGCTCGAGGCTGGTGTGCAGTTATCAGCACATTACATTTTATTTATTTATTTATTTGCAATTATTTAGCAGCTTACAATCAGTCATTAAACAAGGAAGTACTTGCCTGCAGGCCTATAATCTAGAAAAGTCATGACACACAAGGAAAAAGGATTAGGGAGAAAAGAGGAAAAATTAAGTAGACTTTCAGCAGGGGTGGTAGATTGGCTCTGCTTACCCTCTCATCTCCCAGACAGGTGTGTGGGTGGGTCAGTGGATATGGACAGTACAACTGGAGCAATCCCTGATGTTCCCTTTGCATTCTTCTGTCTCCCTCATGTCAGTTAGCTGGGGTGAGGGGTGTGAGTGGCATTCCAACTGAAGCAGGCTCTGATAATCCATATTCCTGCTCCTGCTCCTACTCATCATCTTTCCCACAGGGCCTGTTAAAGTTACACATTAAACATTTCAGTGCAATGAAATAAGCATGATTAGCTGCTAATATCTGTCGATAAAGGAGGGTGACCATATGGAAAGGAGGACAGGGCTCCTGTATCTTTAACAGTTGTTTAGAAAATGGAATTTCAGCAGCCATTTGTATGCATGAAGCACCCAGTGGAATTCCCTCTTCATCACAATAGTTAAAGCTGCAGGAGCCCTGCCCTCTTTGTATCTGATCACTCTAGTATAGCTCCTGCAGCTTTAACAGTTGTGATGAACAAGGAATTTCATCAGGTGCTGCGTGCATACAAATGACACCTGCTGAAATTCCCCTTTCAATACAACTGTTAAAGATACAGGAGCGCTGGTCCTCCTTTCCATATGGTCACCTGTAACTAAGCCTAAGTAACTGCAGTCATTGCATAACCTTCCCTCCTTTACCCTGCTTCCATTTCCTTCCCTTCCACTAGTTTTCTTTTGCATTGTTTTCTAGATTGTAAGCTCCTTGAAGCAGGCACCTTTCCTCCCATTCTTTGTACAGTGGCATGTATGTCGATGGTGATACATGCACACACTAACAAAGCAGCTGCACAGGACACAAAATACTGGGAGCCTTAAGGTGAGATAAAAGGTAAACATTGGGGGCATTTTGGGGTGGTATTTTCAATGTGTAGGTAGCTTAAAGGGAACATACACTGTGGTGAGTTTGCTTGCAGATTACTTTTGCCTAACCAAAAGTCTGGGATTCTGACAAAAGAATATTTCTGTTTCTCAGTGGCCCTGATTTAAAGTGCTGGTATTAACTTTCATAGCTCTAAACGGCTTGGGGCCAGCGTCTGTGGAATGAGCTCCCTAGAGAGGCTCACCTGGCACCTACATTATACTGTTTTAGATGCCAGGTGAAGACCTTTTCATTTTCTCAGTATTTTAACAGCTTATCAGCTTAACTTTTAACTTTGTTGGTTTAAATATATATTTTAAAACTGTATAGATTTCTGCATTGCTGCTCGGTTTTACTTTTATACTGTATTTTATATTATGTTTTACACTGTTGTTTGTTTTATATTTTAAATGGTTTTCATGGTTTTAATTTCTGTAAACCGCCCAAAGAGCTTTGGCTATTGGGCAGTATAGAAATGCAATAAATAAATAAATTTACAGGAGCAATTTCCAGAGGGCTGGCTGTGTTTGTCTGTTGCAGGAAAAACAGCAAAAAGTATTGTGGCACTTAAACAATCAACACATTTTTAAAGCAATCGTCTTGCATGGAACACAAAAACATGAAGTGTTAAACTCAGTTTGCAGGAATATACATGAGAACTAAACAATTTGGCACAATTTGGGGGGTGATTTCAGAGTTAGACAATGCAGCTGAAGCCTGGCTTTTTTCAGTGTGTGTCTGTGTGTCTGTAGATATTAATTCAATACATTTTCATGAGGTGGGAGTTACCTATAGGATAGGAGGTAGCAGAGGGTTTCCTAAAGTTTTTCTTTCTTTTAAACAATAAAAGGTTTATTGCCACTTGAAGCAGTGTTGGGGTGCCTCTACAAGAGCGATTTAAAGCTCTTTCAAGGCGCATTACCAAATTTACCTCTACAAGAGCGGAGTACAAATCGGGCTCAGGCACGTTTTCTCTCCGATTATTCGCATCTTCACATGCGCGTTGAATAGTGACTTTTAATTTTCGGCGGGAGTAAGAACGCCTTATGTCAGTGTAAACGACTTTCCGAGGAGGCGCATTAACGATCAGAGTGGGCGGACTGTGGTCGTGATGTCATGGATAGAACTGCCCCTTCGCTGGGAAAGCCTCCCACTTTTTTGTTTAGTTTTTAAAAATAACGTTTATTTTAACTCCCCTGATAGAATATTTCGTTCATGGAGACATGGGGCCAGATGGAGGTGGTTTCACGAGAAGTAAAGGGGGTAGGAAGGATGTGCGCATGTGCGCATAATTATTGATCAGCTCACATATAGTCCCCTCTCTTCTTGTTGGGTTCCTGACCTGAGCTCTGTGTGTGTGTGTGTGTGTGTGTATGTTTTACAATTGTTGAGCTTGCTGGGAAGAGGAAGGGGAAGGAACGCAGCCACATCCCCCTGTCTGTTTCGGCGTGTGTGTGTGGGAGGCACATTCCCATTTACTCCTGAGCAGGTCACTTCAAATGGAAATCGGGGCGAAGGGGGGTGGGGGAGACAGGTAGCCGAACATGTTAATCAGGTCATTCCCGGCAGGTAACCTAGGAAACCAAAGGCGGGAGATTCTGGTAGGCGGGGAAAATAAAGGAAGGGAACCTGTTTGGGGAGTTCCTCCGGGACAAAGAACATTACTTTCAACAATATTTGCATGCGATTCTCAGCATGTCAACAACTTTAAATCGCATTTCATACAGCCAGTAATGCGCTACAACGCTTCCTGTGTATAGCGATTAAGAGTAAAAGCGATTGTGAGGAGATGCGCATAATTGAGCAACTGGGCGTCAAAGCGAAATCTTGTAGAGGGGACCTTGGACTCCTGACCACGTCTGTCCTATAGAATGCACAAGAGGGAACAACAACACTATGTCATAATATAGCATCATTCTTTGAGACATTGTCAGTAAAAAAGAGGAGGAGGAGGAGGAGGAGGAAGAGGAGGAGGAGGAGGAGGAGAAGGAGGAAGCTGCCCTGTCTGGCAGATTGCTATGTATATTGGACATCCTGTTTACGTTTAGACATATCTGCTTCAATGCGAGGCAATATTGCAGTTTTTACAGTATTGTATGTTTCTTTTTGGCCTCACACTAAAAGAAAATGTGGCTTTAATTCTGTACATTTTGTACAATGGGCCTTGCTCACATTGCACGTCATATATCCTGCAAAAATGCTTTGTGTTACTTTTATATTATTAAGAACTGACTTTTTTCCTTCCACAGACCATAGCATTTCATCAACACCTGGTGTTTGTTCGTCACATTTCATAGAACTATGGGTGAAAAAAGCAAGGTATATTATATAAGTAAACAGAAGAGCCATGAACAAAGTGAAAGAATGCAAACAGGATGTATAAATGCTAAAGCCAGAATTTCCTGTTAGCAAAGATATATAGCACTAGAGTAATAGTTTCAACTGGGAAGAAGCCAAAAGGAAATTAATAATGGCATTTCAGATTATTGCATTAATGAAAATGGCAACTGAAATAAGCAAGGTTACTCTTTACTTCAGCATAAATAAGAGCTTCAAGGTAAATCGGAATTTCAGTGTGTATTGTCATTTAAACGTGAAGCAAGATTTTCTTCAAAAGACTCGAGCACTCACAACTTTGGCTGTACGTTGAAAAGAACTATGTGTCAATGAGTGACAGTCCATCGCTCAGTTTGCACAGTGTGCTGTGCCACAACCCCTCTACAGATCAACAAATGCGGGTAGTTTTTTTTTACTGTTGTTACTGTACACACTTTGGGGCTACACCACATGGGGCTTTTAACCTGCAATTGAGAGCCTATCTACACAGTCCCTTGGAACGTTTTAAATAGTATTTTAAAACGTTCCAAATAGGTGCATTCTAAAACGTCTTAGGCCACATTACTGAGTACTCACGTTACAGGAGAAAAATTCTTCAGTCTTTAAAGTGGTGTGTGCAGTCACACACTCTTCTGCCCCATATCTTTCTGTTTCATTTTTACAATGAGTTTAGGGCAAGGCATTGTGGGCATTGTAGTTCAGTCACCCACTTCCTCCTTAGTTCCTCTGTCATTCCCTAGCTTTCAATGAGTATAGGGCTAAGAATTATGGGTGTTGTAGTTCATTCGCCCACTTCTTCCCCACCAATCAACTGCTAAGCATTTGCGCACCAGTAAACGAAGCACTGCCCCCATGAATCACAAACAGTAAGGAAGGACACATTATTTTACTTAAAACGATTTATTAAAAGTGAAACCGTTGTATATAGCTGAAGTGAATTTTAAAAATCCTCAGGTATACAACGTTATAGGGAGTGTGTCATGTGGCCCAAAGAGTTTTCATAACCCTTATAAAATGTTAAAAACTAGGGGTGTGCACGGACCCCCCGGATCGGATCGGGACCCGGATCGGGACCTCCAATTTTGTCCCGGATCGGTTCGGACAAAATCGGAGGCCCCCCGGACCGGATCGAGTCCGATCCCGACCCAAAAATCATACATTTTTGGATCGGCCGCCATTTTTTTCCCCATAGACTTGCATTGCAATGCAAGTCTATGAGGAAAAAATGGCGGCGGGTGGGTAAGGGGGGGCCTAACTCCCTCCCCCCCCCCCCGGGGCCGTCCGCTGTGGACGGCCCCGGCAGGTAAACCCCCTCCCCCGCGCTCCCTACCCCCCCTGGGGCCGCCCGCTTCCATCCGCTGGCGCCCGCGGGCACCAGCGGATAGAAGCGGACGGCTCCGGGGGGGGGGTAAGCCCCCTTCCCCGCCACATACCTTCTCGGCCCGTCCGGCGCCGGCGGCTACTACCAGCGGGCTCCGCGGCCTACTCTCGAGTAGCGCGCCGGGTGATGACATCACCCGGCGCGCCACCCTGGAGCAGGCCGCGGAGCCTGCTGGTAGTAGTAGGCGCCGGCGCCGGACGGGAGCCGCCGGGCCGGGCAGGTAAGGGCCCCCCTCCCCCCTCCCCCCTCCGCGCGCCCCCTCCTCCCCTCCACGCACCCCCTCCTTACCTTTCCGGCCCGGCGGCTCCCGTCCGGCGCCGGCGCCTACTACTTCCAGCAGGCTCCGCGGCCTACTCTAGAGTAGCGCGCCGGGTGATGACATCACCCGGCGCGCCATCCTAGAGCAGGCCGCGGAGCCTGCTGGGAGTAGTAGGCGCCGGCGCCGGACGGGAGCCGCCGGGCCGGAAAGGTAAGGGCCCCCCTCCCCCCTCCGCGCGCCCCCTCCTCCCCTCCACGCACCCCCTCCTTACCTTTCCGGCCCGGCGGCTCCCGTCCGGCGCCGGCGCCTACTACTTCCAGCAGGCTCCGCGGCCTGCTCTAGAGTAGCGCACCGGGTGATGACATCACCCGGCGCGCCATCCTAGAGCAGGCCGCGGAGCCTGCTGGGAGTAGTAGGCGCCGGCGCCGGACGGGAGCCGCCGGGCCGGGCAGGTAAGGGCCCCCCTCCCCCCTCCGCGCGCCCCCTCCTCCCCTCCACGCACCCCCTCCTTACCTTTCCGGCCCGGCGGCTCCCGTCCGGCGCCGGCGCCTACTACTTCCAGCAGGCTCCGCGGCCTGCTCTAGAGTAGCGCGCCGGGTGATGACATCACCCGGCGCGCCATCCTAGAGCAGGCCGCGGAGCCTGCTGGGAGTAGTAGGCGCCGGCGCCGGACGGGAGCCGCCGGGCCGGAAAGGTAAGGGCCCCCCTCCCCCCTCCGCGCGCCCCCTCCTCCCCTCCACGCACCCCCTCCTTACCTTCCCGGCCCGGTGGCTCCCGTCCGGCGCCGGCGCCTACTACTACCAGCAGGCTCCGCGGCCTGCTCTAGAGTAGCGCGCCGGGTGATGACATCACCCGGCGCGCCACCCTAGAGCAGGCCGCGGAGCCTGCTAGTAGTAGTAGGCGCCGGCGCCGGACGGGAGCCACCGGGCCGAGAAGGTAAGTGCCCCCCTCCTCCCCCCCCCCGCTGTCCACTTTCATCGGCGGGCGCCCGCTGGTGCCCGCCAATGGAAGCGGCGGTGGGCGCCAGTGGGCGCCCGCCGATCCGCCGATCCGCCGAACCGGTTCGGAGCTTTTTCGGACCGGTTCGGATTGGATCGGCCGATCCAGCTGCGGGATCGGAAATCGGATAATTTATCCGATTTCCCACTGGACCGGACTCGGATCGTGGATCGGGTCCGATCCAGTGCACATCCCTATTAAAAACCTAGTGTGTAGATCGGCTCTGAGATTGGTTACTCACAGAAGTTTGCAGGTCCTTTACATGGTATTGTCAAACTCCAGTGCTTCTCCTGTGCTTTACATTTCCGTGGTTTTATTTGAAACGTTGATAATGAGGTAAAGAAATGGTTTGAATCTGCTCATGTAACGGGGAAGTGGCACTATAACAACAGTGCCATCTAGTGGCTCTTTGTTGAAACATATAGAAATTCTAGATAAAGCCAAAAAACTAAACAAACACACAAAACACAAAAACAATCAAACCCCAAACAGCAAGGGTATGTGAAAGAGCACAACTTAATCCTGCAAAGAATCTGGAAACAGAAACATGGGTAAAGTTGTGGGATAAAAAAAAAACTGATATGGAGAAGCCTTAAGGTTCCAGCACCAACAGAGTAGCTCCAATGTGGTTTACACAATTAACTCCTACAAGTTCAATTGGAGCACCATAAAAGTGCATGTGCTATGAGGCCATGGCCAAAGTTAATTGGAGAGCTGAGTGAAGGAAGCTGGCTCGTGGCTCAAACTCATTGGGTTGGGTTGCTGGTTGGAGCATGGCAACTACCCTTGATCAAAATACAGTGCCATCAGCATCCTATTTCTAGACATTTGCCTCTAGCCTCCACCACAAAAGACTATTTGCCTGCAACTGCAGTAAGTATTGCGTGCTTAAACACCTATGATGTTTGGAAGGTGAACAACCCAGAATTGAATGAACACTCCAAAAGTTGTGTCTTCCTAGTAGACCTGGGTATGGAGTTGATCAAACCGTGGATTGAGTCTGGAAACATAGACAGATTGCCTGGTATGTTGGGAAAAGGATCTTCAAAACAGGTAGGGCCTGACATTGCTGATACCAAGGAAAGGGGCATGTGTCACCTCTCATTGACACAATTACAAAAAATCACAGCAATGACATGCTTCATGTGACCATTTTGTCTCTCCTACTCATGCAGTTGTGAAATGTGGTGATTGTACATAGTCTGCAAGTTCTGTAAGGTTTGTTGTTGCTATTGATAAAGGCAATTCACATGATTATTTCATTGTTATGCTTATGTAATTGTTATAATTATGTTATATCCATGTTAATATCATGAACCAGAGAGCCTCACCTATTGGGAGGTATAGAACTGAAATAATAATAATAATAATAATAATAATAATGGTACAATATGTTTTATATGTACTTAACTTCCTGGGATATTGTTGACCCCATTACTTCTTTGCAACTACATTGTTTTATTGGAAAGGAAAAGTTCTCAATGAAAGATTTATTATTATTTTAAATTTCCAAATGTCATACTTAATACATTCCCAGAGGGTTTCCCCCCCCCCCGCCCCCAGTTTAATGTCTTTCTGTACATTTGACACAAAACCTGGATCAAGACAGGATCACTTGAGGGAGGGTTGCATTTGTAGTGTAGATATGCCCTCGAAATATTTACATTTGTAAATATTTTTTTATTGAGGGAGGGTAACTTTTGTAGTGTAGATGTGCCCTTGAAAGATGACGGGCCATTTCGCAATGGTTGCTTCTTGAATGGTGAACATATCTGTGAAGATTTCCAAAGGGAAATAAACTGATCTACTTTGATGGTCTATTGATTAATTAATTACACATGAAAATTAAATATAGTTGATGCAAAAGAAGCATAAGAAACACCATAAATACATAGGAAGAGCCCTGCTGGATCAGACGAAAGGCTGATCTAGTCCAGCATTCTATTTCCCACAGTAGGATACGAGGGCAATAGCCCCTCTCCCATCATAGTTCGCCCAGCAACTGGCATTCAGAGATGTGCCTATGATACTAGGGGTAATATATAGTGATCATGACAAGCATCCATTGATAGCCTTACCTTCCATCATTTTTTTCTAATCCCCTTTTAAAGCCATCTGTGTTTATGGCCTTCACCATATCCTTTGAAGAGAATTCCATAGTTTAAGTATCCGTTATGTGAAGTAGTTGTTCCTCAAGTCTGTCCTGAATCTTCCACCATTCAACTTCATTGAAAGACCTTGGGTTCTAGCACTCCTTCTCCACACCAGGCATAATTTTATACCCCTCTTTCATATCCTTGCCTTACTTGCCTGGTTTCTAAACTAAATAGTCTCAAACATTGTAACCCTTTCTCAAGGCGGAGTTGCTCCATTCTCCAGATCATTTTGCTTACCTTTTCTGCACATTTTCCAGTTCTATAATATCTTTTTTGATGTGTGGATCAGAACTAGATTTAGTGTTAATATGCATAAAAAAGTATATTAGATATATAGATATGCATAAAAGTATTACAATATTGGCAGTTATTTTCAGTCCTTTTAATATAATCACAACAAAGAGTGTGATCTATGGAAATTGTGGTCTTAAGTGAGCAGATTTAATACATGATGAACTCTCATCAGCATGTGTTGAGGGGGCTGTGTATACTCCTTCAAAGCCCCATGCGTTGGTTATATGACGCAGCTGCCAGTTTGCAGCCACCATGGGGCTTTCCCCCAAAACTGCGCTGTAAAAATGTTAGGGAATTACCCAGTCTTTTCCCTTGGGAGCGATGACAGCACAGCCCTTCTGCCGTGTGTCCTCACTCCGACATTGATCTTGGGGGTATTCTGGGGTGGATGGCAATCCTGAGTGGTCGCCAGACACCAGGAAGACGTTGAGGGGGCAGGGTTCAGTACCCAGATGACTGCTGGAAACCCTACGCTCCCTGCTGGCATGGGGATTTTCAACTCCCATCCTGCAGCAGCGATACCATGGGATTTCAGGGGATGGAGCGGTGAAGCGGTGCAATGAATACAGGCCCCAGGAAGCTTCAAAACTAGCATGTTTTGAGAAACAGCTATGGACAGGGATGATGAGATCGCTTCCCGACACAGAATTTCAAATAGGGATATGAAGACGATGGGGGAGGATTTGCATTCACATTGGTCTCGACTACCACTCGCACCTCTTGATCCAATTGATTTTGCCTTTGGAGACTGGATCCATGCAGCTTGATTCAGGCCACTCTGCATTTGCCCAGTTCCTTTGTGAGGCTTTGGTTGTAAGACTGGACTAATCCCTATATGCTGTCAGTTCTAACTGCCTCCTTCTTTTACTTTTGTTCGTTTTTCAAAGTCCCACTGCTGACATCAACAATATCAGACACTCAGCCTATTTCTTTTATGTTTTAAACATCTTCCCCTCACTTCAATTATGAATCCTTTGTGCTCCTGGTTCTAAGTATTATTAATGTTTTGCTCTCCTGATTCCTGGTAACTGGGTGATTCCAAGCAAAGGAATTCGTAGGATATGTTGTTCAATGTACTCCAAACTAATCAGCAGGACAACTACAAATTCAATACAGATGGAAAGTATGTCAGAAAGTTTGAACCAATATCAAGATGTTTCCCACATCTGGGGGTTCCAAAGTTTGGGATTAGATCATTTATACAGAATTTGATCCAGTTCTGAAGGGGGATGAAAAAATTCTCCTGTTCCATGGAAACTGGATCAATATATGGTAGAGACATGACATTAATATGCATTAGTCTATGTTAATGTTCATATTCATTACACAAGCTTTTAAAACAAATAGGCTTTAGCCCGACTTTATAGGCTATGAATTTCAGAGTGACATATTATTTGTATGTGAAGCTAACTTTTGTGATAATTCCTCTAGTCGAAATAGAAGGTTTGTGTTTTATTTCAGAGCTTTTATGGTATTACAAACATGAGATATTACCCCCCCCCACACACACACACACACAAAATCAAGGCTGTCAGCATTGGTGACTTAACCCACATTTTCTTGGAAAACAGCAATATGTTTCATTTCAGAAGCGAACTAGATTCTCCTCCCCGCTCCACTTTACACTGAAAAAGATTTTAAAAAGGATTCCAAGAGCTGTCCAGTCCAAAATTGTTTTTGGCTCTTTCCTAGCCACAAAAAGGCTGGCCAAACCAATTTCATTCACATTTTATTTTAATAAGACCCAAACAACAACAAGGAAGTCCCTTTGAGGCTCACAACTTGTGGGCAAATATCTAACCTGGAGATAATTGAAAATGCTTGGTTTATTACTATCCCCAACAGGGAGTTTTAGAATGGGAAATACAGCTTTGAAAGTAACAGAATAAGAGTTGGCTTGGTTATGTACTCCTATGGATGTGTATTCCTATTCTCTGTGCTTCTACTTCCTTGCACTTGGTTGTGAATAAAGGCCTAAATTGCACATAGAGAGGCTTATTGGGTGGATTACAATAAAATAAAGTAACCATATAGACTAAGTCAGACTGAGCTTAACCTGCGTCCAGTGAGCCAGTCTATCCTAGAAATGGGGTGCTATTTCATACTTTTGTGGAGAAAAAGGTCAATACATTTTGAACTTAAACTTTGAACCTACCATAATATTTTCTTCAGTCTATGAGGTCCTATCAGGTATTCCCTGACCCAATTTGGGATAAGAGGAAGAACAGACTGTGCCATAGGGATATAGAAGAATTTAATTTCTGTTTGCAGATCATGCAGACATAGCCTATTTGCAAGCCCAAAGGAGTGCGTTTTAATAAAATAAAAATAAAATGATAGCAAATGCCCAAATCTTCACACTTTAGTAAATTGTGGGGAGGGGAAGTGTGCATTTTTAAAAATGAAAAAAAAATGCACACAGAAATGTGCACTTCCCATGTTCAAAATGCACACTTTCCCCATCCAAACGAACCCAAAAATAGGTCCTATGTGGGAACAAGCTGAGATGAGCTTTGAACTGATTTTTTAGAGAATTTAGGCGAGCTTGAAAATCGCTGGTTCTCCCATCCTTACTGTGCCATTATTCATGTTTTTCATAATGAAGGTTAAGTTTGAATCCAGATTTTTTTGGGGGGGGGAGGGGGACAAGGCTGGAAGAGGGGTTCCTCTAACATATCAGGAATGTAGAAGCTGTTGTAAAGGATAGAATAATGTGGGATGATGAAAGCTTTAAGCATGTCTGCCTAAAGGGCATAAGTGGCAGAATCCAATGGGGTGCTTACACCTCCACTGATTCTTTTAAACCCTGCTAATTTTGTTGCGCAAGTGGCCTCCACCACCTGCGCAATGGCGCATTAGCGCTTCCGGGACAACCTGAAATGAGCGGAAATGTTCATTTCCAGAAGGAGGACATAAGCCTGCCTCTTTCCTGAAATGAGTGTTTCTGCTCGTTTCGGAACTTCCCCTAGGAAGTGCTAAATCTTCCTCGCATAAGCAATCCCTCTTGCAAAATAGAATTGGCAGGGCTCACCACTTGTGGAAAGGAATCAGCAGGGTGGATAGAAATATGCGGGGGCATAACTACCCTGTTGGATCCTGCCCATGACAATTACATCCAGTGTCTAAAATTACCTAGCTGCACCACTGGCTTTGGATGTTATAAAATATAGAGGGAACAACAAATACAAATGCCTTGTCCTTCTTTGTTCTCCACATTTAACCATGTCATCCAAAACCTCATGTCACTCCTGATAAAGGGACAGCTTGGACATCATCCTGTGGTGTAGCTACCAAAGTTCTATTTTGGTTGATGGACAGGAAGCGTGAGGCCCTTGGACTGTTCCACGTGGCGTTTGTAACATCCAAAGCCACTCAAGGATATATTTTCTTTTTCATTTCTTCCAAAACTTCTTCAGTCTTCCTTAAAATTATCCTCGGAAGCAAGAGACATTGAAGATGGTTCAAAATGGGGATTTAATCTCTAGTAGTTATGGCCTGCAGATACATGTCTGTGAGGGGGAGGGAATCGAGTTGATCGCAACTAGTGAAAAACTAGCTTACATTGCTCAATTATTATTCCAGATACAAGAAAGTTTGAACATCATAGTAGATTTGTGTCCCCATATTAATCCTGTTAACTTGAATTGGAGCTTATAGATATTTCTTCAAGGTCACTACCCTACAGTATATTTCTCAGTTCTACATAATACCACTGAGTTGCACTGATGAATTTAACCTTCTTTGGAAAATTGCCTCCATGAGGCAATCAATAATACTAATTATACATAGACCACACACAATAAGGGCCCTACTGGGATAAATGTATATATTAATAGAGGTCATGTAATTAAATCTTCCCAACATAGGCTGAAAATGTACCCAATTAAATTGGAGAAACTTAATTAGGAGTGGCATTAGTAATTGGAAGAGAGGATAAAGGCTAATTCTGGATGGTCAGTGAGAACTATTGTGTATACATTATCATAAAGAATAATATAAGGTGAAATTCCATAATTAACTTTTTTCCCCTTATTGATGCATTGTTATTACTACCTCTATAAATTGATCTTGAATTTATATTGTGTCCCCCCCCCCCCCCCCCGATAAAACTCACTTCAGTCCCAAATGCAATTTGCTTCCAGCCGACAGGGCAATCCAATACTCTACATGAGCAAGAAAGGATAGCACTAAATTCTCCTTGAACCACTGCAACACACCTAGCCACTGTGCCCTATCACAGACAATGCGACCCATCTTTTAAACACAGTTAATAGATTTGGAGTGGGCTACAAGTGTGTGCAGTCACACCCTCACTTTTCCTCCTCTTTCCCATGGAAATTTGTCACCCATTCTCTTGTCCTCATAAATAGTAATTTATAAATTCTATTATTTCTTACTAGACACAGACTAATTCTAAATGGAAAACTATATGTGGAGGTGGCCCTATAATTTAACACCCAGAAAGGAAGGCATAAGCAAATCCAGATGACAAAGCCTTGAAAGCAATGATAACTACAAGAGAGTGGCGGCTACTTTCAAGATACGTATTTTCGGAAAGTGTGCTGTAGAATATATAGAATATTACTTCTATATGTACTTGCGGCCTTGTTATTCTAGTCTCTGTTTTGTGGTGGTGGTGGGGAATGCTTTTGCAGCCGCATTTTATTGTAGTTGTATCTTTGAGTTATAGATCTTATTATTTTTATTGTGTACGTCACCATGAGAGCCCTAGGCTATTGAGTGACCCATATGTTTGATAAGCATCTAAATAAATAATAATGTAAAATATGGACTAGCATCTTGATTTTAGGCATTTTAGCTTCTTTTTAAATTGTCATGATTATTTACACAGCCAGAGCGATCAGTATACCTACCAGTTCACACAATTTCATAAGCAAAAAATAGACAGTTCCCTCCTCACATATAGGCTCACAATCTAAAAACAGACTATGGGGAAAGAAAGACAAGATTACTGAGTGGAATGAAGATGAGCAATTGCAAAAATATGTTTGATTACTTCCCACTAAAGAAGCATTCTGTGCCCATTGTACTTCCTGGCCTGAATGATAACTGTGGCTGCAACCCTATACGTACTTAAGTCCCAGTGAACTCAATAAGACTTATGCTTATTTATTTACATATTTATATACACCCTTTCATTATGAAATCATAGGGCAGTGTACAGAATTAATTAAAACAAAATAAACACATGCCACAATAAAAACAAAACTTAAAAAAATGAATTATTAAAAACCAGCAAATGCCCAGTTGAACAGGTATGTTTTTAACAGACACTGAAACAACATCAGCGCCTGTCACAATCAAGCTTGGCGCCTGGTGAGAAAATTCTAGAGGTGGGGCACCACAACCTGTCCCTGCCATCAGATGCACCTGTGCAGGCAAAGGAACAACCAAGAGGCCTGATCTTTAGATCTCAATGAATGGGCAGATTGATATACCATTCCCTCAGGTAGTCAGGTCCCAAGTGGTTTAGGGCTATATATATATGTTAACACCATCACCTTGAACCTGACCTGGTAACATATTTGAAGCCAGTGCTGTTCTCTAAGCAAAGGTGTGACATGCTCACAGTAGGCTGCCCCATTCAGCAACCTAACTGCCAAGTTCTGCACAAGCTGCAGTTTCTGAACCAGGCTCAAGGGAAGCCCCACACAGAGCACATTGCAGTAATCCAGTCTGGAAGTTACCAGTACATGGATCACGATGGCCAGACTTTCCAGGAGCAGCCATAGCTGGCATATTAACTGAAGCTGATGAAGGCACATCTAGTCACTGAGTCCACCAAGCCTCCAGTGACAAAGATGGTTTGAGGACTACTGCCAATCTACACACCAGACCCTTCAGGGGAAATGCAAACCTGTCCAGAACAGGTAACCTGTCCAATTTCAAGACATGGGGAACCACTCACCTAGGCTGACCATATGAAAAGGAGGACAGGGCTCATATAACTTTAACAGTTGTAGAGAAAAGGGAATTTCAACCAGTGTCATTTGTATGCAGTTAGTTTCTGGTGATATTCCATCACAACAGTTAAAGTTGCAGAGCCCTGCCTTCTTTTGTATATGGTCACTCTAGTATAGTGCCTGCACCTTTAACAGTTGTGATGAAGAGGGAATTTCACCAGGAACTAATTGCATACAAATGACACCTGCTGAAATTCCCTTTTCTCTACAACTGTTAAAGTGATATGAGCCCTGTCCTCCTTTTCAGATGGTCAGCCTAACTCACCCACAGAGTCTCCATCTTGTCTTCTAAATAGAGCCCAGACACCTCCTTGATCTTCCTCTCAGGTGAGGACAATGAAGGAAGAAAGAAGAAAGCTAGAATGCAGGGCTGGGAAGATTTGTGCTGAGTTTGACCAAACACAGGTTATAGCTCATTATCAAACTGATTCTATGTTGGTGATGGTAGCAAAGAGCAAGTCCTTTTCCACCATAAATGCATCTTAGTGGAGCTCTTTTGAGTGGCCTCATTTCAGTCAGTTCATTTATTGCATTTCCATATTGCCCAATAGCCAAAGCTCTCTGGGCAGTTTACAAAGATTAAAAACCTTAAAAATACAATATTGCACATAATATAAAAACCACTGGCATGCAAACATATAAACATATTACACACACACACACACACACACACCTAAACTATTTTAACAAACAGTAGGAAAACTTAGGGCCTGATTAAAAACCTTATCATATGCTGCCAAATGCCTGACAGTAGAGGAAGGTCTTAACTTGGCACCAAACAAACAAATAACAATGTTGGCACCAGATGGGCCTTAGGGCCACCACTGAGAAGGCCTTCTCCCTTGCTGCCACCTTCCAACCTTCCTTTGGAGTAGGCACTCGGAAGAGGGCTTTAGATGATAAGCGTAGTAAACAGGTAGGTTCATGTCAGGTATTATGGTCGTGAGCTGAGTACAACTTTATAGGTCAAAACTGGCACCTTGAATTGGGGTCAGAAACATACAGGCAGGCAGCGCAAGCGGAAAAGAATTGGTGCTATATGTTCAAATCTTCTGGTCTCTGTTATCAATATGGCCACCGCATTTTGCATAACTTCTGATCCATCTTCAAAGGCAGCCTGTTCATGGCGTGTTGCAATCGGTAGCATGCTATGATAGGTTTGCTTGACACTTTGAAGATAGAGTTGCTCGCATCTGTCATGACTTGGTCATTATCACATCAACGGTTTTAAGCACACCCGCCTCGGCTTTGCTCCACTTCTTCAGCGCTGGGTTTGCATGATGTCGTTCCCCTCCTGCCGCTCTCTCACTCTGAGGTCGCAGGTTTTAGTTTCTGTTTTGATTTATCCCTCAACAGCCAAAGTCCGAAACAGGCAAATTTCAATAGGCCAGCTGAGATATTGCAGCTGGACCGACCACGCTAGACTTGAATAAGAAATGGAGGGGGAAGCTACAGAAGCAACCCGGGGGGAAAATAGTAGGTGTGATAAAGCTCTTGGACACCACAGTTAATGCAGTTCCATCTGCAGAGGTATCCACGACAATGAATGGTCTAGTTTTGTTGATTGACTTTCAGTTGTTGAGGCCCAAGGATGTAGATAAGTTGCTAGGCAAGTCTGGTCGACCACCTGAGTGCTTGATCCTTGCCCTTCATGGCTTATTACATCTAACAGGGAGGGGATGTCTGGCTGGGTCCAGGCAGCTGTAAATTCCTCCTTGAGAGTGAGGGTGATTCAAATAAAGAAATAAGTAAATATCTTTTTTTTTTTAAAAAAAAATGAAAGCATTAAGAGTAGAGCTAATAAATGTAAGTGTATAAACAGTCAGATTAATCAAAAACATTTTAATCAACTAAAATGAAAGACCTAATTAATCACGCAACTTTTTAAAAAAGTGAATTATTTAAAACATAAATCCATCTTTTTAAAGATGTGTAGGTGGCACACAGCAACTTACACATTCACTCACACATAGAGGAGCCAGCCCCTTCTAAGATGAGTTTATATGGGGTAATGCAAGTTTTTCTCTGTATATGACAATAGCTGCGACAAAGTACCAGTCCTGCTTATGATCTCAGGACTTTGCAGTTTTGGCTTTTAAATTAATCTAATTGCGTATGGGAACAAGACAAACATCTGCCAAAATGAAACAATCCCTAGCTGCTAAATGAGCACGTCATGGAATTAGATTTACAGGAGCTAGCTGCAATCAAGAAGTTCAGTTCATGAATGGAGAACATCGCTTCCCATTATCGCGGTGTAGCGCTTTCCCTCAAAACCTGTATTTGTAGTTCTCTTCCGAAATGCAGTGACCTCCATAAGTGGCCATGTGGAAATCAGCTGTCTGAGTGCTGCACCATCTGGGGACCCGTTAATGTAAATGATCATCTTGCAATTGGCAGGGCGGTAATTGGTGTGAACTGCATGAGAAATCACTTCACACACAAATAGCATCTCACATGGTGCAGCAATGTGCACATTAGAAGCAGCTGCCTGGGTTACTGCATTTTTTGTGTTGGGCCTTATAATGATCCCACATGGCGAAGTAGTGAGAGTGTTGGGCTAGGACTGAAGAGAGCCAGGTGCAAATCTTCCCTCAGCCATGAAGCCTAGTGGGTGACCTTGAGGCAGCCACTATCTCTCAGATTAAACAACCTCACAGGACTCTTGTAAAGATAATGGAAGTGAGTAGATGGAGAGAGAAGCATGTAAGCGGCCCCTTTGCTATTTAGAAGAAGGGTGGAATAGAAGTGCCCTCAATAATAATAAATAATGTTATTGAAATTACCTTTGCTCTCCTAGAAGGCAAAGGCTTCTTCTGCAGCCTCTTAAGCCAGGGGTGGCAGAAAGTTGATTTAAGACCTATTGGTAGATAGCTGGATGATTTGCAGTAGATCGGCAAGGGGCTCTAATTCCCAATTGTTTAACAATAGCAATGTGTAGGTCTATATTAGTCTAAAATAAGCAAAATGAGGGTGCAATCCTATGCAGGTTTGGACAGAAAAAAGTCCGACAACTCCCATCTCGGTTGGCTGGAGAATACTGGGAGTTGTAGGACTTTTTTGGTCTAAACCTGCATAGGATTGCTCGCTAAATAAATAAGAAAGTATGTGGGAATCCCTGATTTGTAGTAACTGAGATGTAGATTTACATTTGTGTATGCAGGTCATTCCGATTCTGTAGATGATTGGATCCGGCCCCAAGTTACCATTTTGGGTCTGGTGCCAGTTAGTGGATCTTAGGGTTCTAGTAAATAAACAAAAATAAAATAAATCCCACCAACCTGAAATCTGCTGTTCCTTTGTATTATTATTATTATTATTATTATTATTATTATTATTATTATTTTATAGCATTTATATACTGCCCCATAGCCGAAGCTCTCTGGGCAGTTTACAAAAATTAAAAACATTGAACATTTAAAAACAAACTGCTATACAAAATTTTAAAGCATAAAAAGCATAAAACCAGGTTATAAATACAATATCCATTTAAAAACAACTATTCTGGGTCAAAACAACAGCAACAACAACAACAACAAAACCCTCAACATACGCTGTTAAATGCCTGGGAGAAGAGGAAAGTCTTGACCTAGCGCTGAGAAGATAACAATGTTGGCGCCAGGCAAGCCTCGTCAGAGAGATCATTCCATAATTGGGGGGCCGCCACTGAAAAGACCCTCTCCCTTGTTGCCACCCTCCGTGCTTCCCTCAGAGTAGGCATCCGGAGGAAGATGTTAGATGTGGATCATAGTGTATGGGTAGGTTCGTCTCGGGAGAGGCATTTCATCAGGTATTGTGGTCCCAAGCCATGTAAGGCTTTATAGGTTAGAACCAGCACCTTGAATCGGGCTCGGAAATGTATAGGCAGCCAATGCAAGCGGGCCAGAGTCGGTTTTATATGTTCGAACCTTCTGGTTCCTGTTATCAATCTGGCCACTGCATTTTGCACAAGCTGCAGCTTCTGAACCATCTTCAAAGGCAGCCCCACATACAGCACATTGCAGTAATCCAACTTGGAGATTACCAGAGCATAGACAACTGAAGCCAGGTTATCCCTGTCCAGATAGGGGAATGCTGGGCCACCAACCAAAGTTGGCAGAAGGCACTCCTTTCCATCGAGGCCACCTGAGCCTCAAGTGACAGAGATGGTTCTAGGAGAACCCCCAAGCTACGAACACACTCCTCAGGGGAAGTGCAACCCTATCCAGAACAGGTTGAAGACTCTCTATCCAATCAGCAGAACCACCCACTAACAGCATCTCAGTCTCGTCTGGATTGAGTTTCAGTTTGTTAGCCCTCATCCAGTCCACTGTCGTAGCCAGGCACTGGTTCAGCACATCCACAGCTTCACCTGATGAAGATGAAAAGGAGGAATAGAGTTGTGTGTCATCAGTGTACTACTGATGACAACGCACTCCAAAACTCCAGATGACCGCACCCAATGGTTTCATGTAAATGTTAAACAGCATTTTATGTAACTGTTAAACTTTATAGATTTTATAGTCATTCCTGTACTGTTTGCCATTTTGTATTTTATTTTATTCTTTTAGCCTTTGTGGTTTTATATTGTATTTCAAGCTTTTGTAATCCATCTAGAGAACATTTATTATTGAGAAGATTAAAAATATAATAAAATAAAATAAATAAATACACTGTCATGGAGCCTATCTACACCAAGCAGGATACAGCACTTTGAAAACTGTATATGGAGTGTGTCCTGGGCCCCAACAGTTGTCACTACTGTTATAAACCGTTTTAAAGGAGTAGTGTAGATAGGCTCATAGTATAGCCTAGATCAGGAATGGCTGATTGGCACCAGCTGTGAGTCATATCTGGGCCCAGCAACATTCTTGCAACCCTACCCTTTCCCTTGCCCCAGGTATGAACCAGGCTACTTATGGTCTCCCAGCACAAACTACGAGGCTATTCTATAGGCCTGTTCGATGACATGGAGGATTCTCTTGAACATGGAGCTGATCTGTTTGGAGGTTCAGATGTAGATATACAATCCCCATTATTTATTCATTTTATTTATTACATTTTTTCATCCAAGGAACCCAAGGCGGCATACATAATCCTCCTCCATTTTATCCTCACAACAACAACCCTGTGAGGTAGGTTGGGCTGAGAGTCTGTGACTGGCCCAAAGTCACCCAGTTGGTTTCTATGGCTGAGTGGGGACTAGAACCTGGATCTTCCAACTCCCAGTCCGACACTTTAGCCACTACACCACACTGGCTCTTGGCAGCTAGGTGGAAAGCAAAGTCAAAAGACTGGAGTTTAGTAGTGAGACAGCATTAATGTTCATATCAAAGGATTTCTTGGGAATGTATTTCATTTATTATTAAAAAAAAATTACAAGGGGCTCTGCAATCAGAATATCATTAATAGTAGCAAACTTACCAGGAGGACTGTTTGTCCACCATTACAAACCTTTTTTAAAAAAATCCCTTTTTTCTTTATTGTGAATTTAACAAAACAGAACAAAAAATAAATTGTGAAAAAGAAAGAAAACTACGTACATCGGACTGTCATAATTTTTTAAATCAGATAAACCATTCATTAAAAAAAGGAGTTATGCATAGGTTTCAAGAAAAGCAGACCAAATATCCACTTGCAAGTGGCATTTATATGGCACCCATTCAAATGTTGACAGTGTTGTTAAGTCCTCAGTCCGTTGCATTATGGGAGATGAGCATTTATCCATCCACCATAATAGTATAAGCCTTTGAGCTGTCATAAGAGATCTAAAAATCCATTTGCGCTGACCATGTGTTAACTTCCAAGAAGCCAGTAGGTAGTTTAGAAGGACATGCACATCATTCCATATTAAAGATTGTTTCGGTACAAAGTTTATCTTTATTATAACCTCCCCCCAAAAGGGGGCAACTACCGGGCATGGCCAAAACATATGAATTACAAAACTTCCCCTACATAGCCATGGGATTGGGATACAGATGGGTTGAATGTATATCCTACGTCAGGTCAATGTTCTTCACTGCACAGCCTGAGGAAGCCCCCAATCATTTCAGGTGTGGCTCTTTGCTTATTTATCTTTCTCATTCACTCACAGTGGCTGAGTTAGGATGACACTTTAGGCAACGGAGGGGGGAAGAGACAACTGTCAGTTGTGTTGATTATTGTGTCATGTGTGTGG
Source organism: Anniella stebbinsi (assembly GCA_029215795.1). NCBI lineage: Eukaryota > Metazoa > Chordata > Lepidosauria > Squamata > Anniellidae > Anniella > Anniella stebbinsi. Next base: position 93,010,523 of record JARDYH010000002.1, on the reverse strand, counting down.
GGACACACAACAGACAGTATATTGTTTTACAACGGGGAAAAACAATGGGCTGCTTTGTTGTTTTTCGGAGACCCGTTGCTTCTCATGAGGCCGGGACTTTCAGCCACACAACGGGGGGAGGGGCAACATGTCATGTTCTGTCAGTTGCCTCTTCCCCCTTGTTGCCTAAAGTATCGTCTGAACTCAACCTCTGTCTCTTTTTGTGGTAGCTGCTCACTCTCAGCTGGGGACCTAAAGCTTTGCCTCATTGTTCACTTTAGCAGGGGCTCAGCTGATCTGAACTGATCCACTGGAGGGGGTTTCAGGAGTGGGGAGTCGGGTGAACTGCTGCTCTTCAAATGTAAGGCAGGCCTACCCAGTCGAATTTTAAGAGTTTTATTGGTATTTTAATAATGTATTAGTTTTTATATGTTTTTAATCAGTTTTATGTATTTTATATTATTTGCTTTTAATGTTGTTCCCCACCTTGATCCAGAGGGAGAGTCAGGTAAGAAATAAATAAATAAATAAATAAATAAATTATTATTAACTCGCAGCCACCACAGGCTTTCCCCCAGGAACTGAGCTCTTAAAAAGTCATTGACTTACCGCGACTTTTTCTTTTACTCTGAGGTCACCACCTTCTTTGTTCTGTCTGTCAGTGGTGACCTTGCTTTGGATTGAGGCTGGGAGCATTTCAGGGGCAGATTGAGGCCCAGGGGAGGTCAAAGGCATGTGCGAAGGCCGGTCAGAGGATGGGGGGGGCGACTCAATGACCTGAATGGCTATTGGTGCTGCCCGGAAAGCCCGCACTTCCTCCTGCCATGAATATATGCCACTCCCACCTCACAACTCTAATTTGATTTAAATGTATATTATCTTTGAATGTTGTCTGTTTTTGTGTTTTTATGGTTTTACATTTTGTATATCAAATTTTAATGTTTCAATCTTTGCCAACCATCTAGACAGCTTCAGCTTTTATAGAAATGTAAATAGTAACAACAACAACAACAACAACAACAATAATAATAATAATAATAATAGAGGGATTCGAGCGGCAAAGTGACGTCATCAAAACACTCCCTGTGTGTGCCTGAGGAAACAAACCTGGTTTGCATCCTATGTGAGCTGAGTGCATGCTTTAGAATGCAACCCAGGATTTTCTGCAGCCATTTGGGTGGCAGGTATGCAGGTGTTCCTCAACTGGCAAATTGCGTGGAGAGGGTCTCCTGAGCAAAGGAAATGTGAAGACCAAATGGATAACCGACAAGTCCACCCCCCCATGCATGCAGTGATCATGCATTTGTGTGTGCAGGCACATATCAACATAGAAAGGAAGAAAAACAAGATGGAAACAGAAATTTTAAAGGAGGAGAAGGGAATGCTATGTTCTGATTATATTAGCTTGACAGGTACATTTGTATTTCTCCCTGTTACACATTTGATTTGAAAATGCTGCAATAAGGGCAGGCATTTTGTGCAGTAAAGTAGTTTTGGCTAGAACAATCCTGACAAATTCATTGTAAACGTAACAGGTTTGTGACAGGTCTTGTTTAAAACGAACAATTCAGAAAATTACTGCAGTTACTGTTTTGGTACAAAGACAGATTATATCGTGGTTAAGAAGTGCAACTTTAAGAGTGGGAATATGCCTTAGATCTTCACAAGCTGATGTTAATTGAATGAATATTCATGGGATGCACAAAGGACACCGTCGTTTAATGACTTGATACCCAGATGCCTGGCACTTAAATAATACAAAGATTATCTTCACTGTCAACTATACATAGATTCTTATTATAACAGTTTTCTGAGTATCAATTCCACAATGAAAACAAAGATTTGTCTTTTTCACTTTCCAGAGGAGTAGCCGGGTTTGTCTGCTGCAGCAAAAACATCAAAAAGAGTCTTGTGAAACCTTGAAGACTAATGCGTCTATTTTGGCATAAGCTTTTGTGGACTACAGTTCACTTCATCAGGTGTATAACTGGGCTATGTGAAGATTTGGAGGTGTTTATGGATTTGGTTTTAGTGTCCAGTTTGCAAAATTATGCAGGGGCCCCCACTGCAGGTCTGAGACCCTGCCCCACAGCAGAGTGCTCCTTTCATGAGCCTATTCTGACATCAGTGGGTTCCCCAGGAGACAAAGCTAGCTACTACTACAGCAACAAGTCACCTGCTATTGAAATTTCCCAAAATACCCTGGAGTGATGCAATGTCAGGGGCATTGTGCATTATCTGAATGGAGGGTGGCTTCCAGTTCCAGCTGTCCTTGCAGGGAACCCAAGGGCAGTGCCAGGGGTGGCTGCCTGTGGATACCAACCCTCCTTGAAGACATACAAAAGTGTGAAGCGAAGCGGCTGCTCTCTCCTACTGCTACAATAGCCCTCTTCTTCAGCCTCTACCTAGACCAGGGTGGACAACTTGTGAATCTCCAAATGTTTTTGCCTACAAATCCTATCATGCCTTCACCATTGGCAAGGGTTGATGGAAGTTGTAGGTCAAAAGATCTGGAGGGCCACAAGTTGCCCATCTCTGATCTGGACTGACAGCATGCCCTAGGTTAGGGAGGACCAATTGGCAGCCCAGCAATGCCTTCCTTCTAACCTCCTTGCAGATAGTTTATAGTGGTCAACTAGAACTTTGTGAGGCTGGGATGAAAAATAGGCCCTTTATATTCCTAAAGTGTTTCTGCCTGCTCATGAGGACTATTCTTGGTTTGTTTTTTTCTTCAGGTCCAGTTCCTCATGTTTTGCTGCTACAACTAAAAGCTCCCCACCTTGGGAGCTGCTTTTCAGGGGCCGCACAAAAACTTTAGTGTAACGTGCCCCCCTAAAATACCTTATCCTCTAACGTCCCTTGGACATGGGGTGCTTCTAGATAGAGGGCTTCTAGCTAGGGATGGGTAAGAATTTTGCTAACTTTATTTTTTGAGGAAAAACTTACCAAAATCCACAATGTTCTTTGTAAATGTGATGGAAAGAATTTCCATTTTTTTCAAAAAAATGGAATGTGGGAGACACTCAAACCATCCAACCATGCCCAGGACTTTGATTGCTTAGCTCTTAAAAGTTTGAGTTCGAATCCCTGTGCATTCAGCTATATTTGTGGTGATGAATAAGGATTGTCACCTCTTTTTTTCCCCTGACAGACTTGTTATCATGGTCATCTCCATGCAGAGATTCGCTGTGCCTACTGAATTTGGCTTGTGCCGAAAGGTGGGAATTTTGTTTTGGTTTGTTTACCAAAATTCACACATTTCTTCATATATGGGTCAGAAATAACTTTGTTTGTTCCCTGTTTCTGGGAGGGCCACTTTACACAAGACAATATCACTTCTATATGAATAAATAATGTTTCTATATAGGAAAATGGTATGCATAATGTAATGTCTGACAAATACACACACACACACACACACACACTAAGCAAATTCAGTATATCTCACACATTTTACATAGAATGGTTTGAGATACTGACCCTGTTCAGATGGCACACTAAGCCATGGTGGTTAAGCATTTTGAACTAAACATTATGGCTTAGAGTGTCATGTGAACCATTACTTAGAGCCTATCTACATTACTGCTTTAACAGTTTTAAACCAGTTAATAACCGTTATTAACTAGTTTAAAACTGTTATTAGTGTTATTAGTTATTAGGCTCTTAGTGTGTCTTGTGAATCATTCCTAACCATGGTGGCTACATAACCATGATTTAAACATGCTCACTAACCATTTGCTGCAAAAGGTTAGCGGCCTAACCCTGGCTTAGTGTGTTGTCTGAACAGGCCCATTGGGAATAAAGAAGGTCTGTGATAACTGGACTATGCTTCTAGGTTTTTTTTTTGCTCAGAAGAAAAGATGCATTAAGTCTCAAATCACAAATCTGTTAGGAACAATTTCCTATTCTGTATGATACTTCATTCTGAGCATCCAATATGGTAACCACACACTGATCTGATAGCCAAGCAAGACACTGGATTCTTGACAAATTGCATTCATATGAACTTGTATGACCCCATTATATACTCTCTCATTTCCTTCTTACTTCTAAATTTATTATGCTTCGCACACTCTGCTAAATAGTCTAATGCAATAAATGTAATTCTATATTTTCTGTATTACAGAGTTACTAGTGGTAACTGTAATGTAAACACAGCAATTTTAATGAATGGCAATTTCTGCAGTTAAAACACCTACTCTCAGTCACCTCTGAACCATCTAATCTCTCTGCTTGGTATTTGGTCAGTATGTATGGAGCTGAAGCAGTCCCTGCACAAAATGCATTATGTCGAGACACATGAAGGTGAAGACATGTTTGTTTAATTGAAATATTAAAACAGGTGGGATGTAATCAGGGAGGCCTGCATATGAAGCACCCTTCTGTTTGACCTACCAGTTTTTTTTTATGTGTGGGTGGTTTTTTTATGTGTGTGGAGAGTTTTATGTTGAGATATGTTAAAGACGTGATTCCTCCACCTCCACCCCACCTGAATTCTGAAGTAGTGACGTCCAATAACAACTGCACAATGTGATTCGATTGGCTGTAGCTCTAAGAGGAGCTAAACCAAGAGGTGAGGAATATCTTGGAAATAAGTGCAAGCGTCAAGGGTAGGTATGCTTGGGCACCTGTCAAGGGCCCACATCTAGGGTGACTAGAATCCAGGTCAGGGCTCATGTAACTTTAACAATTGTAGAGAAAAGGGAATTTCAGCCAGAGTCATTTGTATGCAATTAGTCCCTGGTGAAATTCCCTCTTCATCACAACAGTTAAAGGTGCAGGCACTATACTAGAGTGAACATATACAAAAGAAGGAAGGGCCCCTGCAACTTTAACAGTTGTGATGAAGAGGGAATTTCACCAGGAACTAATTGCATACAAATGACACTGGCTGAAATTCCCTTTTCTCTACAACTGTTAAAGTTACATGAGCCCTGACCTGGATTTTATCTGGTCACCCTACGGCCACATCCCATCAAAGTCTGACAAGATCCCCATGGACTTACTGATTCTCTTCAACACCTTCTTGTTCACCTGTGCAGGCAAAAGTGGTGGTGAGAAGGAACAGCAGTAGACGCCACTCCCTACTTTCTCACTGACTATCTGCCTGTCGAGCAAGTATGTAACAGCAATTTGAGAAAGAGTGGGAGAGCAATAGCAGTTGGTGATAATGGTGGTAAGATGGGAGACTCACCGAGGGAGGAGGCCCATTGAGGAAGTCTTGCCCAAGGGCCTTAGAAAAACTGGGACTGGAGCTGTTGGAAATAATGGTCTATCTACTAGAAAAGATGAGGATTTAACACATGAAAAATGTAAAAGAAAGAAAATATTATCATTTGCTATCACGACATTGGCAGTAATATAGTAGTTAGAATTGAAGAATGAAACAAATAGTTCATTCAGTTTGTTCAAAGAGTTGCATTTTATTTTTAATTTTTTTTACAGAAGAAGCCAAAAACAAAAAAGACAAATAGCTGATAATAAGATGAGATGCAGAAAGTGCTGTTTGGTATTTTATGAAAATAGGGGAAGGGTGGAAATCTGCATAAGGTTTTTTTTTTTTTTACGTGACTGTAAATTCAAAGTTAAACAGAAACTCATGACTTGAAAAAACAGGTTTAGAGACTGACAGTGAGGCATATACAATCCAGTTCTAAATATATTGTAAATTGCCCCACTCTTCAATAGGACTTACTTCCTAGTAAACATGCTTAAGGTCATACCTCTGATTTGTGACCCTGGCCTGCACTAGTTTTATAGGCCTTACTCTTCATTTCAAGCATACATACTCCTCTAGCCGCTGCCATTTACAACTGACCTATTCTTGGAAGATGACAAAGAACTCTTTATTTAACCATTCTAACAGGTGAAATACTTCTGCATTCCATTTCCATTATGTCTTAAGCACTGCTGGGAACAGGAAAGGTGCTGAGTTGCTTACATACCTGGCCAATGCCGTGCAGTTTTGAACCTTGACAAGCTGGTTAGGCTTCAGCTAGGCAGCCAAGAATAATGCCTCCCTTGTCAAGCCACAAGAAAAAAAGCCTGCAGCTGCTCTGTGTGCCGGTAAACGCAAGCAAGATTATATGCACTGTGAAAACTGCTCGTTCATGGGCCCTGCCATTCCTAGTACAGTCACGTCAAACTGCACATGACATGGTGAGGTGGAGTATGGGGGAAGGAGTGCAGATTCCAATTTTGGTAATGTATATGCAGTTGGAATGGAGTAGGGGAGCATGACCACAACAATCTGTCTCCTGTAGATTAATGTCGGGAGCAGGCAGGTATGTCATAAAGCATGACTTAATAATGTGGACAACCCCTCTCAGTGATTCCTTCATTTTCATTAATGCTTTGTGCTTGCCTGTGAGAGATTCTCAGAAGACATAGGGCCTATTGCTTTCAAATGTTGCCTGTGACCCAGATAGTGTCAAATGTTGCCTGTGACCCAGATAGTGTCAAAACGTCTGAATGCATGTGATGCTCTTTTTAAAAAGAGCATCCCTAATGCAATGCAAATGCACATTGTGGGGAAATTCCAGCTGCGAAAATGAGGCCTCGTATTTCTAAAACCATATACATGTCAATGGGCCATTATTCTCTAGTTTTAAACGTAATTGCAGCACAGCTTGGAATGGAGTCCTGAAATCATAAAATACATTGAGTAGCAGTTACTGAATCTTTCAGAATATTTTATACCTCCCTCCCAATCCTATGTCCCCCCCACACCCACACCCACAAAAAGAATAGAAAATGGAAAGAGCAGGAAGATAAAGGAAGGAGGCAAAGATAAAAGTGAAAGCTATATCCTTTCCTTCAGCTTACTATTAAAAAACCCATTGGTCTCTTAACAGGCATTTCAACGTCAGGGGCTCTGACCCCCCCCTTTTTTAAAAAAAATAAATAAATAATAAATCTGTCTTAGTCCAGTTCTGTATGGCAAATAATTTCCAGGCAATTCAGAATATTTATAATTGTTTTCTTTGGTAGATGCTTTCTTCTATTTCCAAATTTCTTTTCAAGAGAGTGCTTCCTATAAAGCCGGAGCAGCAGTCAGTTTAAAAGAATCTTTTCTTAGTCATGTGAACTGCGGCTGCAGCCACCTTTTTCTGATAAATGTAGCATGTGCGTAGCGCAGCCTTTATCACCAGGACTGGTACGTTTCAGGGTATCATTATTTCATTGTGGTTGCCTCCCCCACCCTCAGTCTTTCTTGGGAGAACTCCAAGAAACAGCTCCTATGATTAAAAACAATGTAGATTAATATTGCGGTAGTGTTGAGCTGCGGTATCCTTTTACTTCTTTCTGCCTCAGCCCCTCCTTCCCTCTCTCCCTCACCATCTCTCCAAATCCATTCCTTTCTGTTGATAAATCTATGTGGTTCAGTCCTGCAGCTGAGCACCTCTAATATGGGGAACACAAAACAGAAAGTTTATTGAAAGGCGAATATTTGACAGTACACACTTAAAGGAGCAGTTGGGTTATTCTTTACTAAAGCCAAGCGTTAATGCCTTTCTGAATAGTATGTTTGCTATTTAAAAATATGGGCGTGTATGAACATACACACTTTGAGAAGATAGCCTAGAGGGTAGTAACACATTTTGTATTTCACTAGATAACAATAGTAATGGTCTATTGTTTTAGAAAAATCTATGTTGCCCAGTTTTGTAGACGGTAGCATGGATTGTTTCTAATCACATTTGGTATATGTTGCCTCCCTTTCTTTGAATGAGGAGAATATGGGGTCATTCCATCCTGTTTTCTGAAGGGCTGTTAATTACCCAGAACCTTCATCTTTGTTTAATTTATATCATAGCATAAGCATAAATTCCAACCTTGTCTGTTTCTCATCGAATTAAATTTCTGTCACTGTAACCCTGAGGATAGACAAAACTATAAAATTAACTTCACTGTAGTCTTTGAAAGTTTTTTTTAAAAAGAAAGCATACAGATATATAAAAAACCCAGTCTCCTCAGGACTTAGAGCCTGTGGTAGTTGATTAGTCCCTGCAGTAGGGAAAATTAAATTCTGTGGTTGAAACCCAGCATGCTTGGCTGCTTTAATAATGCCATGGCCAACATCCAATGGCTGACAACCAAGAACTGAGGTACTTTCTGTTCTTTACTCCCTCGTGCAACACCTGAAAATCCCGGGGCGAATCAAACAGCAAATTAAATCTTTTTTTCTTTCCTCCTTTTTTTTTTTTTAAAAAAAAACACCCTCACCTGCAGAGCATGTATAAGAAACTAATTTTAATGCTTTCAAGCTGAAGTCATTGGGATAGAAGCCCAAAAATCAATGACAAGGTAAGTTCTTAAAGCACCTTTCCAGGACTTGTTTTTTTCTTTACTCCCAGCGGTACTTTGCAGTTTAGGTTGTTTATTTCTGCTTCCTATTCAGTAGAAGCCAAGAAGCTCCCTAAAAGCTATCAAATCCCTTAAAAATGTTTTCTTTAAGTCAGTCTTCATTTATGAATGAAGGTCTGTTGCTGCTCAAGCGGTATTATATCTGTACTATTTTTATTAGTTGAAACATCCCTTATCCCTCTTAAGTGTCTTGTGCTGCCTCTACATTAAGTGTTGACAATGCAAGGTCAGTATCTCTTCAAAGTTGACCTATGGGGAAGTTGCCACTCCGTTGCACTAAAAGCCTTTGGCCTCTGAGGATAGATTTGGACATAGGTATGCACTGCACATGACATTAAGGTGTGCACCCAGGGAATTGTTGTTGTTTTTTAAAGATGAGTGTTTAGTAAATACTCAGTCATAAGTATCATAAGCTCCAGTCCAGCAGAGGCCTAGTGGCTGAGAGAGTGAGGCTTCGGGCAGAGCGATTCCTTTTCGTTCCTGCTGACAGGAGCAATGTTGCTCTCTCAGGGGCAGCAGTTCTTCAGTGCAGTAGCAGAGCCACCGGAGAGCAGCCAGAGATCCATTCCCACTGCATCTGGATCCCTATTCAATGCCACCCTTATTGTTAAGACGTTAGGCTGTGTCTGGGCACACCCGGCACACCCCTTGCACATGCCTATGGACTTGGTGGCCAGGATACAGCCCATAGATCTTGTTGCCTATTTCTGATCTACATCGCTGCATCTGGTGGTGGTGGTGGTGGTGGTGGTTGTTGTTGTTACTACCACTACTACACTACATATCTGAATTACCTTATGTTATTACTCAGACCCAGCAACAATTGCTTTTCGATAGTTTATGATAAAAAAAAAAAAACCATGATAAAAAAACTAAGATAACATAGTGAGGGTTCCACTCATTGCGTTATAAATGCAGACATGAAGTTTACAAAAAAGGCTTTAGTGGAGAGCGATGTTAACGTGAAAAAGGAGATTCGTTCGAAATGTTGGTTTGAGGTGTGTCAGTGTGTGGAAAATATTCATTCAACATTTTTGTGGCTTCCATAAGATTTTTACAAAATGTTTTACTTCAGTTCCAAGGCAGTTTTCATAGAAGGGAAACTCCCACTTTGAGTCAGGAGCTATTTCATGTTCTTGAGAAAATAGTGAATTACTTCCTAAGAAAAACACACTTGTTGTTTGGTCTGCGGCATAGTAATTTTCCTCTCCCCTCCCCCAAGGAAAGTCATGTTCTTGAATGCAATAGGAACATTTTGTTCTGGATATTAGGTACTTCCTCAGAGAACTTGAAATTTGTAGCAGTGTGATTAACTGCACTGTTAATTGTTGTGAAGGTTATGTAATTTTGGTATGAAGTGTATTGTCAAACTGTTCTGCTCCTAAGAATATTCTGAGCATTTTCTAACCCCTAAACTCTGAAATGAGGAGTAACTAGCAGAATGCAGAATGCTTGTCATTGGAATGGGAAATTAGAATCACAGATGTTTTTTATTTAACTCTTCAAACATGCCCCATAATAGGATATGTCTTTTCACAAATATTCACCAAAGGAGTGAGAGTCTTTTAAAACAAACATCTTTCAGGTGTTTGTTTTGTTTTTATTTAAACTGTCTAGCACCGCCCCCCCCCCCCCATTTCTTGATGAGATGATTTTATACCCTGAACTTAGCCTCCCAAATATGACCTTCGGGGCCATGCTGCAAAGCAGTAAAACAACAAAACAATAACAAAAAAAGCAATGTAAATGTTGACTACTCTTTTCTTTATTGAGCAAGCAGAATATTAACTCATCAGTCTATTTATTAAAGCTTCAGCAAACACAGGGTCAACTCAATCAGTGGCTGGATTTGGACAACATGATAAGCAAAGGGGGGGGGGGCGTTAAAGTGTCAACCATCTGTTGCATTGCTTATTGTGGTGTCTGGAGGGGGACAAAACTCAAGGTGCCCTAATTTTTGGAATTAAGCAACGTAGAAAAACAATGGGCTGCTCTGTTGCTTATCTGGAGACCTGTTGGTTATTATGTTGTGTGGCGGCTCTGTTGCTAATTTTCCCATGTTGCGAATGTTATTCCAGAAGGACATAGAGCCTTCTGGTAGGAGCAGCTGAAAGCGCCCCAGCAGCTCTTCTGCAGCAGGCAGAACTTGCACTGGCTGATGGGAAAGCCCTGGGAGGAGCAACAGGCAACATGTCATGTGGGGTGTACCGGCAAAATAGAGCACAGTGAGTTTGCTATTCCCCCTTCTGTTGCCTAAAGTGTCGTCCGAACTTCCCAGTGGCTGGCTTTCTGAAACCCTGGGAGAGAAAAAGTTCACTCACTAATGCAGCCTAGGAGGAAGCATCGTTTCAGTTTGTAATTGACTTTCCAAGCAAAAAACGCCTACTTCGTTGTTTCTGACTGGCTACTGAATGCACTCATTTTGGAAGGCAAAGGGAGTGTTTCAGCAAAAGTGTGGCAGTTGAAAACTTTGACTATGAGCGATAGAAATATTTTGCTGCTGTCTCTGTTTCAGGTGGTCCTTGACAGAACCATCACAAATTACATTGAGCAATTGGTTGAAATGGATTCCGTTACATTGGCAGTGGTGTACTGGAGCCAGGGCCCACAGGGTAGCAGTGCTGGAACTTTTTGATTAGGAGGGACGCTGATGTCATCTCGGCCTTCCCTGTTCCGTCTGAGCTTAGCTGCAATTCTTACAGTGGCTGGGGGAAATGGATTTTCTCAGCAACAATATTATTGTTCCCTGTTGTAATGCAAAGTATTTTGAGTTGGCTTGGTTTTGAACATGCAATTAAGACCCATTAGCTTTACAAAAGACCTGCTCCTGGTGAAGATGAAAAACTGGTTTGTCAGTCTGGATCAACACAGCTACCCTGAATTTTTGGACTCTTCTTGGAGGCGTGGCTATGGGGGATGTCATGATGAGAGCCTGCCCTTCAAAATTTACCCCTACATCACTGGATACTGGTGCCCATCCCAAGTTTCCCAGTTAAACTTTCTGTGGTAATATTCAGGTCCAAATCCTCTAGATTTGCTCAAGTGTGCAGGGTCCAGGTTTGGATTTGAATGACAAACTGATTTGCCAACCTGCTCAGTCGTATACTTAGCCTGGGGATTAACGCAGCCTTGCTAATATCATCATTATGGAGAAGTTAAATATTATAATTCCTCTCCTACAAAGGGGAAATGGGACGCAAAAAACAAATGACCCTAGTTTGCATCACAAAGTAGTTTGTGGCACAGTCAAAGGCTTGAACACTGGGTATTTCCCGATTCTCCATCCAATGTATTTGTTACAATAGAGCTGCTTTTCATTTTAACTCTTTAATGGATTTCAGTGTCTTTCCCCCCCTAATATTCTATTCAGACCTGTTTTGTCCAACTTAGGTGGTGCCCTTTTAGTTTGTCCAGTCAGCTTTTCCTTCCTTCAGTTTAGACTTAATGGCTACGCTGGTTTCCCTGCCAGCTTGAATAGCTGAAGTTAGACATACTCTCAAAGGTGTTTGTTAGTGCAGTCATTCCTCGAACTCTCAGACCTGCCGGTAATGTTGTTTTCACAAGGGTGATTTGCATTCATTCTGGAATGAAGTCCGGTACGTGCCTGCAACTTAAAATGTGCTTGTTCTGAATGAAGTCGACGCCAAGCCTCTTAAGAATTCACCCAACATAATTAGATACACCCTGGCTCCTCTAAATGTTATCCAAAGGCTAACTATCTGATGCTTAAATTGAAAAAGCTCATTAACTTTAAATACTGCTAAAGCTAGTGGGGGGGAAACTCAGTGGAAATAGTAGATTGACTACGAAGTGTGTGTTGAGTCTAAGCCTAATAATCTGAAGTTGACTGAGCACTTGTGCTGTTTAGGGATTGTTCTTGCTTTCCTTTTTTTAAGGGAAGTTCGCATGCTAGCTTGTATTCTACTAATTTGTTTCAGGTTGAAGGCTCATTCAGGGGGAATCCACACAGTCCTTTGCACGTTTTAAAAAGTATTTTAAAACGTTCCAAATAGATGCGTTCTAAAACGTCTTAGGCCACATTACTGAGTACTCACGTTACAGGAGAACAGTCTTCCATCTTTAAAGCGGTGTATGCGGTCACACGCTGTTCTGCCCTGTCTCTTTCTCTTTCGTTTTTCAATGAATTTAGGGCAAGGCATTGTGGGGGTTGTAGTTCAGTTACACACTTCCTTCTTAGTTCCTCTGTCATTCCCTAGCAAGTATAGGGCTAAGAATTGTGGGTGTTGTAGTTCACTGGTCCACTTCCTTTTTCTTCCCCACCAATAAACTGCTAAGCATTTGGGCACCAGTAAAGGAAGCACTGCCCCCAGGAATCTCAAACGGTAAGGAAGGACACATTATTTTACTTAAAACGATTTATTAAAAGTGAAACCGCTGTATATAACTGAAGTGAGTTTTAAAAAACCTCAGGTATACAACGTTATAGGGAATGCGTCATGTGGCCCAAAGAGTTTTCATAACCCTTATAAAACGTCAAAAAACTCGTGTGTAGATAGGCTCATTCAGTGTTTAGGAATAAACAGGATATAGTTACACCAATTGTTTAATAGGTGAGCACAGTACCAAGAACTGGGCAGAACTGGATATCATAGACATGGTTACTTTGGACCTTTTTAATGTGTATTTGTAGCTCTGAAGGGTTGTCTGACCCATGACATGACATTTCTACACGGTACCTTAAGCTACATTTTCGTCTATGCTCTGCTGCTATTCAAATCACTACTAGCAAGGATATTACATAGGTTGAACTTCAGCTTCCTGTTGTTGGACGGGAAGATTTGGGGGTTCTTCAGCTCCAGAACCTCACCTCCCAGTTGTGAGAAGCAGCTGAGGTCAACTGCCCCTTGTGGTGACTGGGGGCTTTGCAGAAATTGCAGGCTAGGCTAAGGCTTCGTTGGAAGCAGTTTTTTTTTTCCTTTCAAAAGTGTGTTGCAGATAGGGATGTGCAAGAATTTTGTATCAGTTTGCAGATCATCAGAACTTGTCCTGTTTGCAGCCCTGAAAAGCCAATTTGAATGGGAGCACATTTTTTTTACAAAAAAAACCACTCGCATATTCTTGAGCTTGTGATCGTGTTCAAAAATGCATTTGTTTTTGAAAATGCACATTGCAAAATGCACTTAAAACAAGTGCAAGTCTATGGGAGGAAATTAGTCAATGGGGGAAAGTGTGCACTTTAAAAAATGTGCACAAAACTGCACAGTTTTCCCATTCAAAATGTTTTGGGTCAAACTAGATATGAAGTTAATTGCATGGATGCAATGAACGTACACATTTTCCTTATGTAAGTAGCAGCCAAGGAGGTGCTTCTGCAGCAAGAAGATGAATCAGAGAAAAGCCATTTTGAATTATCTCCAGTATTGCACCTATGGCTCTTCCCCCTACTAAATATGGGGCTGGATCCAATCCTGTTTTTCTGCTGATGGAAGTAGTTTTGGAAGAGGGAACATCATGCAGAGGAATGCAGATTGGAGATAACATGGGGATTCTTCTCCCTACCCCAGGGGTGGGGCATGGGGAGTGAGCCACAGAATGTTCCCAACCGTTTATGGGTTGGGTGTTCCCCATCTCTGGTGTAAATTCTAGAACAGCCTTCCTCATCCAGCTATGGGAGTTGTTCAACACATTTGGAAGATTGGGTGAGCCTGCAGACCATTGCTTTATGATGCATTACTGGGGAGAGGAGTACATTCTGGGCTGCTGTTTTCAGTGGCAGCAACACAGCTTATTCATGGATGGGCAAATTGTGGCTTTTCAGATGTTTTGGCTTATAACACTTCACCATTCTTCACCATTGGCTATGTTAACAAGGGCCACTGGGGGCTGTAAGCCAGAACATCTGGAGGGTCACGGATTGCCTACCCCTGGACTAGTTTCCTCTGGCCTCATCATTCTTTTGACAATGTCACAAAATTGTGCACCCTGGTTTTTAGAAATGCAGCCACACAAGTAGATGCATTCACTTTCGGAACACTTCCTGTGCTTACAACTAAAGGAAATAGCAGGAATTACCTTCTGGAAAGAAGGGATCAAGTAGGGTTGATGTGGGAAAACACCCTTCAGATAATTACACTTAGTGTACCGATTCATTGCACTTGTTATCACTTCGTCAGGAAGATGTGTTGAATGTTTTGGCTGTTACATACTGTGGGCATTTTCAGTTCATCTTTCTCAGTACTTACCTTTAAGGGATGAAAAGTTACTATCTGTGTACAAAGCTGCCTGAAGGAATTATTTATAGATAAATATTTTACCTTCCCCCCCCCCCACTTCTTAGAGCATAGATTATTATTACTATTTTCTCCCAATTAAGGCCCAAATTGAGAAGTAGAACAGGGTGTGATATCGGCATGACTTAAGGGAAACACACACATAACAGTTTTGCCTGGAGGAAAAAACCGTCACTAATTGGGCCAAGCATCACGCCCCCAGTAACACGTGCTGAAGGCGTATAAGAACCCGAGACAACGTCCTTAGAAAATGCTGACTTCAGGGAACTCTTCTGACAGACAGAGAAGCAATTTTTCTGACTAGTTACTAATTAGCACTCAAAAGCACATGGCCTTTTTCAGACAAATCTTTCAATCTAAATTGCTCCAAGCATTGCGTGCGTGAGATGGATTTACTTGTATAAATAGTCAAACTGCTTTTTTTTAAAGTACATTTATTAATATATGTGCACTTCAAATGGAAGATGCTTTTCTGCTTTCTAAAATAGCCCAAGGGAATTATTTTTGACAGGACAGGAAAAATGTATACTTGCAAAGAGTTCTTGTTTTCCCTAAATTTAAGTGACTCTTCTGAAGATGTTGACATATGGGTGCCACAATGGCCCTATTCAGATGTCCATCTGAATGCATATCCAGGGGGAGCAGAATAATTCCTATTGGCACTTCACCTATGTGTGTCCTTGGCGCAATACCCGAATGAACACATATGTGCAAACTATATGCAAAGGCTGGACCTTGCCTCTTCCAAAATGCCCTGACGGATAATACATCCATACAGTTCATAAACATGTAGGTTCTTTCAGACATAGGGCAGGTGGGGCTGGTGGCAGTGAGGATGTGCAATCCTGTTCCCTGTATACAGAGGAATACTTGAAGAGTGGTAATCAATATTGGACATCTAGACTGCAATCTTGCACGCCTCTAGGTTACTTAAATCCCATTGAAGTCAATGAGATTTTAATCAGCATACTTCTATTTAGGACTGCAATCCTAAACAGTAACAAAAACATACCTCAGTTTCAACGCAACTTTAGATATCACATATATCACACCTCTCAATCAAGTACCAAAGTAAAATAAAATCATATGGCCATTTGATCATTGTAGAACGTGTCCCAGAAATTACTGAGGCAGCCAGGGCCGGGTCAAGACATTTTGCCTCCAGAGGAAAGGACAAGATGGTGCTCCCTCAATTCTATTTACAGAGGTTGACTGGACTGGCAGTTGCATTTCACTTCAACACTAAAGGGACAGTGTCCTCTACCATTCCTGAGGACAACAGGATAGTATAGGCTGTGCAGAACCAGCTGTGTGATTTATACAACTCTGACCTCCAAGAGAGGGGAATGACCAGGGGGCCCTGGAGGAATGACTGGAGGGCTACCGCTGCCATGTCCTGCCTGAAGAGCTTGCCTCAATGTGTCTTATGGTAGGGCCAGCCCTGGAGGCAGCTAAAGTGTATTTTTCTTATTGCTTCCATAGGCCTGTGGTTATCACTCAAAGCTGCAATGTCTACACAGGTTTTAAGCATATATTTTAAAAAGTTTTTAAGGCTACAATCCTATGCACATTTGCATGGGAGTAAGTCTCTGAACTAAGTGGGGCTTAGTTCAGAGTAGACCTACATAGGATTGCTCTGTTAGTGTTGGATCTAGACATCTGTGGGAGACACTGGGACATGGTGGTTAGAATGCTGGATTTGAAGCAAGGAACCATAAACTCATTAGGTGCCTTGCAAAAATCTGAGTAAAGAGTTCGTCATGAGAGAGAACCATTTTTGTTTGCCTTAGGACTGGTGAGTTATATAGGTCCGATTTACACAATTGTTTATGCTGCGATACTAACCCTGAGGCTGTACTCATGTTCCTATTTACCTGTGAGGTAGTGGGACTTACTTCCAAGTAAACAGGCACAGGATCATGCTATTAGAATCACTTCAGGCTGTGATCTGATGATGCATTCAAAGCCTGCACCAGGTGTTAAAAGTATGAGATTAAAAAAGGCAACAGCTGCAAGAATGTATGAGGTTTGAACAGGAAAGAATTTGGAATTTGGAAAGAGGCAAATGCCAAAATGTCACTGAGGAGAAACAGGAGCCACTGAAGGCTATGTAGTTTTCTCAAGTATTTTCCTTTAAATTCATTGTAGTTATTTTGTGCATCTGATTGCCCACAAAGCCACATGGCACCCATCAGGGGTGAGCTGTCCAGAGCTGTCCAAATGTTTCAACAGGATCTGGGCCCTGGTAGGGAAAAAAGGACCTGCACTTGGAGGATTCTGATAATTTGTAGAAGGGGAATCAGCTGGAACAGTCGTGGAAGACTGGAAAGCAGTCTGAGATGACAAGTACAAGAAAACTCAGCCAGTTATGGTAGAAAATAACTGATGATACTACATTGGCTAACAATCAAGTATATGCCAAGTGGTAACAAGTTAGCATCCAGCTAAGATATCCCTCAAACTGAGTCCACTGTAAGTTCTTTTATCATCATTTTAATCCCTACTCCCCAATGAACTGTTATCTTCTTTTAATGAACATTTATTTATGCAGACTGTGGAGGCCCATTTCATGCACTTTTCAACCCATATTCCGATAAAGTGCATCAGAATCTATCAAAGAAAAGTGTGGCGTTAATCTAGAGGAAGGCAGCTTGAATATTCTTGATGATCTTGGATAGGTCATGCCAATAGATTCTGAAAAAGGAAGGAAATCATGAGAGAAGAATGTACTGTGTTCCTTCCATCTAGTTTTACGGGGGAAAGTAGCTCCCCATGTCTGTGGTGTTGAAGTACTGCTTTGATCAAAAACAGCTGTTTAGCTCCACATATGTAAAAGGGGAGGTTGGAGAGAAGGCTAGTTAAAAGGAAAAAGCATGTGAAATGTTATGAGTGTTGTGTGGTGGGCTTTTTGTGGTCAGAAATGTTCTGTGATACCTGACCACTTACTATGGGACATTGACCTCCAAGGCAATCCAGCCATTGAAATCTACATTTTTTTCCTGAATCTTTGCTGATTTAGATTATTGACATCTAGCTTTCCTCTTTTTTTAAGAGGAAAAAGGGTTGGAATATAGCCACAGTGTTAAGGTAAAGGATTTCCAAGGAACGCTTTCCCAATAATTTCATTTAGTGCAATATTGTGCATATTTACTGTGGAACAAACTCCACTGTGTTCAACAGGACTTACTTCCATGAAAGTGTGAACAGGAGGATTACAGATTTATTAATCTTTTTATTCAAGTAAGTCTAAGCTGTTAAGCAAAAATATTCAGCTTTCTGTTGTTTTAAAACTATCCAAAGCTACATAAATAATGCTGCAGTTTACCCACATATCTGATTATATGAGGTCTTGTTTACACTTCATGTTTTCTTTGGACCCATACTTGGCAGCCATCTCCAATGTCCCAGCCGTGAAGTAATCTCTGCTTTATAACATTTTTTCCTCCAGTTGTTATGATTATGTTCTCCTGCTTTTTATGTCTCTGTACTGCTTTCTTCCAGCTTTCTGCACCAACATCAAACTTCTAGTCCTTCGCACAGGGTGCTCTGCTTCTCCATCTAAGGCTGGGCCAACTCTCCTGCATGTAATCCCTGTTCTAGGATGTCTGTATTGGTTTATCCTTATGAAAATCTCCTGTGTCAATACATAAACTCTGGAGATGGATTCAGAGTCATGGGATATAGAGACTGACAAGGAAACAATGCACATATATAACACATTGACCGTGTTCAGATGACACGTTAAGCTACAGTAGTTGAGCATTTTGAGCTAGATATTATGGGTTGGTGTGTCACGTTAATCATGACTTAGCGTGTCATGTAAACTATTCCCAAGATGGTGGCTACATAACCAAGGTTTAAATATGCTCACTTACCATTTGCTGCAAAAGGGTTAGTTGTATATGAATTATTTAATGGGTCTTTTCATACATAATCTTCCCAAATTAATAAACTATTGTGGAACGGCCTGCCTGAGGAGACTCGTGAACTTAACAATCTTTTAGAATTTAAGAAAGCTATAAGGACTAGTCTCTTCCGGCAGGCATATCCAGTGGAATTTTAGAATGTTTTTAGGATGTTTTTGGATGTTTTTGGGATGTTTTATTGTTATTTTAATCATGTGTACCATGTTTTTAATCAATTTTATGTATTTTATAATATTTTATATTTACTGCTGTTCCCCACCTTGATCCAAACGGAGAGGCGGGTGAGAAATATATTTTTTATATTATTATTATTATTATTATTATTATTATTATTATTATTAATGTATATTGCCTTTGGTTCCTTGGAGGAAAGGTGAGATATAAATGTAATAAAGAAACACAAAATGAAAAACTGTGGTTCAGTATTGGCATATTAAACAAAACTATAAACTGAGATCAAACTGTGGTTTTAGATCCTGGTTAAGGTGACCATATTAAAAGGGGGACAGGGCTCCTGCATCTTTAACAGTTGAATAGAAAAGGGTATTTCAGCAGGTGTAATTTGTAAGCATGCACCACCTGGTGAAATTCCCTCTTCATCACAACAGTTAAAGCTGCAGGAGTTATACTAGAGTGCTGAGATACAAAAGAGAGCTGGGCTCCTGTCCTTCTTTTCATATGGTCACCCTAATCCTGGTTAGTAAACCAACATTAAACCACACTTACCCAATTTCGATGTAATGGGAAACTGAAGTTTAAACAAATCATAATCAAATCACTCAAGCAAGCACACAAAGGGAGGAGGCAAGAGGAGGGGAGGGGTGAGTGCAGAGCAGAGCAGGCAGCCCAGCACTATTTCCTAGCTTAATAAACTATGATTTATTACACAAGAATGTTATGTCCAAAACTGACCAGTGTCTTGATTCTGTGTAATAGATAAGACGTACTCTAGTGTCAGTGATGAATTTAACTGTAATGTCTTCTGAAGCATGACTCAGTTAAGATGTGTTGATTTCACACACATTGCTTTTAAGCCCCTGTTGTCAAGATATTATTCTGGTGTTGTAGATAGACTGGATATATTATCTCAAATGTTTAAGATAACAGGCGCAAGTACCACATAATTAGCAGTGTAGCAGGAATGTAGTTTATCCGAGATTAAGGGTGTGTACACAGCTTTAGTCACTCAAAGCAAAAAAACAAAACAACAACAACAACAAAACCCTGTACTCCCAATGCACACACACACACACTCACAGGTGCACTCCCACATGCGCACAGTTCCATGCCAGATTGCAGCATTCATAACGCAGCAGTAAACAGCCGTGCTCGTATCTTTTAAATGTCATCGGCTGTGCTGTGTGGCGGCTCTGGCTTCACTGCTGATTGCTTCAGGATTAGAACCAGTCAGTCACTGTGAGCTTGGCAGCTGTGGATTCCAGATGTTCGGCCCCTGGAAGGAATGACTCTTTCCAGCATTGTCAGCTGGCTATCACTTTCCCTTTTCCTGGTTTTTTCTTTCTTTCTTTCTTTCTTTCTTTCTTCCTTTCAACAAATCTGATGTGGTGGCTCAGTGCATCATGCCAACATTATCCACTTTCACATCGCTTCCCTTTGACTGTGGGGAACTGACTCATTGTGACATGGTTTTGATGTGGGAAATGAACAAATTGCATACAATAGCGGCATTCTCCTATGGCACACAGTGTTTAGCTCTTCAAACCTGATGACAGCCCTGGATTTCCCCATTGTGAAATCCTATGTGCATTGCAGATCTTTAGGACTTGATCCAGAAGAGCCCGGAATGTGCTGTCCTGATTTTGTGAATCATTTAAAGATGGGCTTGGTTTTTTTTGAAACACATAACTCTTTTCTTTATTGCCATTCATTTGGTTTCCTAAAGTTATGTAAATGCACAAATGTTTAGCAAACTTGAACTGGAGAATACACCACTCTGTAGGGTAATAATATTTAGCATTCCTTAACGTATATTTTGAAAGTTCAAAACTCTTCATATACATTATCTCAGTGATCTTTGCAATAGCCCTGTAAGGTAAGGGCCAATATTTTTACCTCTACATTGCAGATGGGGAGTTGAGACTGAGTAATAGTTTGCCTGAGACAAGCTTGCACAACATGTGATCCCAGCTGCATCACATGATCCATGGTGACAGCAAAAACACTAGCACCATGGAAGGCCAAAATGGCAAAACCTAATTTGGCCATGTTGACTTTCTATAGCAGTTCACTAAAATTTAGTAGCAAAATGCTTTTTATTTGTTGCTACTGTCACCTCCCAGTAGGGGCTCATGGCTGGCCTGAGGCCACTTGTGAATTCATAGCTGAGATGAGATTTGAAAAGGAACTTTCTGGTTCACAGCCCTTTGGGAACCCCCAGTGCTGGCCCTCCGATGAGGCAGGGTAATTCCCTGCTCAGGTGGCAGATCGTAGCCCCCACCAGGAGAACCCCTGCAATGACCCCATTGCTCTGACTTTGCTCGCCTGCTGTGGCAAACGATGTAACAGGAAAGCGGCAAGCAGAGTTCCTTGGAGGAACAGCCACTTGATCTCTCTCTTTGGGAATGGGCTGAGAGCAAGGGATCTCTCTGGAGAGGTTGTCTGCCTGCTCTCTCTCTTTAAGAACTCTCCCAAAGCAAGAGGTCAAACAGCCAGGCTCTCAGGAGAGCCTGCCTGTCTCATTTTTCACTCAGTGAACAGGCAGTCTCCAGGGCCACCTCATAATACCTCGCTTTGAGGAAGGACTCCTCAAAGCATGGCATTTGGAACCTGGGCAGCTCTCTGGAGAGGCCACTGGCCTGTTCTCATTTGGGGGGTGGGGTGGGGGTGACGACAGCAGCAGCACTTGAGTCCTCCCACCTTGGGCAGTGGCACATGTTACGCCACAGCTGGGAACCTCCATGCTCCATTTCCTTTCCCCATAGCTTGCCTGAAGCAGGAGAGTACTGAGGCATGGAAAGAAGGGCAGGGCTGTTGTTGTACCTTCATATCTTACCAACAAGAGGTTCCCAGGGCAAAGATCCCTGAGAATTGGAGTTTGCCAGGGCCTTCAGGTTCTCTTACTTTGTTTGAAAGAGACAATTTCTGGAGAGTAATTTTGCAGAATATTTTCAACATTTACAGTTCTTGTGGTTTGTTTTCTTCCTGCATGTAATTAAAATATGCAAATTGATTATAGGTTCTAGCTCATGATGTGTTTCCCTTACAATGGAAATACTCCCCACATTTGGGTTGAGCAAATAGTAGCTTGCTTCCCCGTTACCATTGGATCCTCAGGTAGTTTTCCAGCAGGGCTCTTCTGAGCAGTGAGGTTAGTAAGACAGATGCTAGTACCCTGGAAGCACAAATTTGCACAACGTTTTGAGGATAAAATTGCTAATATCCACTTGGATCTTGATGCTTTTGTTAGAGCAGTTCCTATCCAAAGCACAGTATAGCCTGGTTTTGTGGAATCAGTCAGTTGTTCTTGCCAGAAGATGTGGACAAAGTGCTGGGCAGAGTTTGGCCAACTACCTATGTTCTTGTCCCTTACGTATAGCGGCTAATTCAGTCTAGCCATAAGGGACTAACAGGGTGAGTCCATGAAGTGAACAACACCGCTAGGTGAGATGTAGTGGTCTGGACACTACTATCAACATCCGAGGCCTTCCTCCGAGTGCCACCATCAAGGGAGGCTCGGAAGGTGGTAACAAAGGAGAAGGCCTTTTCAGTGGTGGCCCCCTGATTATGGAATGATCTTGCCACTAAGGCCTGCCAGAGGCCAACACTGTCACTGCCAGGTTAAACTGCCCTCTACTCCCAGGCATTTAATGGTGTATGATGGGGATTTATGCCAGCTATTTGAACCGGTCTAGTATTTTATTGAAATTGTTTTTAGCTGTTTAAATTTAAAATGTTGCATATTTGTTTAGTTTTATGCTGCATTTTATCTTGTGATTTGTTGTGAACTACCCGGAGAGCTTTTGTTATTGGGCTGTATAAAAATTAAATAATAATAAAAAAAATGAAATCAGCTGCCTTGAAAGAGGTATGGCCACTCCTTAGGACAGGGGTGGGGAAACTCTTTCAGCCCAAGGATCAAATTCAGTTTCAAAGAAGCTCTTGGGAGGGGGGAATGTTCTAGTGGGCAGTGAGACCAAAGTCAAAAGGAGTGGGGCAAAAAACCCAAAATATGCCAGCATCTTTTAACTTTAAGCTCTTATTGCCAATAACTAAATGTTAGGAGAGGCGTTTCAACCTTTTAGAATGGGGGAAAAACTGCACAAAAAACAGGGGGAGACGTGTGGCCATCTGAACATCTTAGGTGGACCTGAACGACTACAGTCATCACCTGGTGGCAAATATTCCCTTTTCCAGTGAGCTGGGGCAAGATGGCCAAGTGGGTGGTAGCAATTTAACTCTAGACTCTTTGGGGATAAAATGGATCATCTGGCCCTATTTCTGTCTGGCTTCAGTCCTGGTTTTGGCACTGAAACAACTTTGGCTGTCTTGATCTTGATGACCTCTGTTGGGATAGAGACAGGGAGAGTGTGACCCTATTCATTCTCCTTAATCTCTCAACAGCTCTTGGTGGAATCAACCACAGTATCCTTCTGGGCCAATTCTGTGGGTTGGGAGTGGGAGGTACAGTGATACGGTAGTTTGGCTCCTACCTGCAGGGTCAACTCCAGATAGTAGTATTGGGAGATTGTAGTATCAGGGAACCCCACGGCAACCATGCTTTGGGGTCCCACAGGGCCCAATCTTGCCCTCCTTGCTCTTTATCTATATCAAGGGTTCAAAACTATTTAGCAATGGGGGGGCTGGATTACCCCCTCCCAGATGATGATGTCCATCCCTGATGTCACAGCAGGGGTATGGTCCCACCCCGACTTCACCCTTTTTTTCTTTATTTCCTGTTGGAAGGAGGCATGGAACTGTGCCTCCTCCCAGCATGGAAAAGAGAAGTACATTCCCACTGTACTCTGCTCTGAGATTAGGGGCATTGGGGCTCACCTGCATGGGAAAGAATGGCCACTCTTCCTGGTGCAGGTGAGTCCTAATGCTCGTTGCCCTCACCCCAGCTCCTGTCTCTGAGTTGAGATTGGAAATAATAGCGGAGGTTCCACTACTGGCTCAGGAATCCCCACTATTCTTTTTTTTGTGTGGGGGGGGGTGAACTGCCCAGAGAGCTTTGGCCGCTGGGCAGTATAGAAATGAAATAAATAATAAATAATAATTATCTCTGATCTCAGATTGGAGATAGAAGCAGGAGGATGTCCTCCGAGGGGAATCCTCCAGGGCTTGGGCTTGGATAGGGTGACCATCCGCCCGGATTTGTCCAGACTTGCCCCGGAAATGGGGAGCAAATCAGCATCCAGGCGGAAAAACTGTTTTGGGGGGCCAAATCTGGAAATTTAGCCCCCCAAAAAAGTGACCAGATGGCCCTGGGGCGATCCAGGCCAACCGGGGGACGGCGGGGGCAAACCGGGGCGGCGGGGGTCACGCGGCGGTGGCAGGAGGCTGGCGGCGCGAGGCACTTACCTGCTGGGGCGTCCGCTTCTCTCCGGTGCTCGGAATCTACTGAGAAACAGGCTTCGCAGCCTGTCCTTCAGTAGCGCGCCGGGTGATGACGTCATCACCCGGCGCGCTACTGAGAGACAGGCCAGGAAGCCTGTTTCTCAGTAGATTCCGAGCACCGGAGGGAAGCGGACACCCCAGCCGGTAAGGAGCGCGGGGCAGGCGGCGCGGGGCGGGCGTGCAGCGCGGGGCGGGTGGAGGGGGCGGCGCAGGGCGGGGAGGTGCGGGGCGGGCGGCGGCATGAGGCATGCGGGCGGGGGGGCGGCGCGGGGCGGGGCGGGGCGGGCGCACGGTGGGGTTGTTTTGGTTGGGGGGGGTCCGGGATTTTGATCCTCAAAATCTGGTCACCCTAGGCTTGGAGTCTCAGTCCCACCCCCTGGAGAAACCTCTGGAGAAACCTGTGTGGGCCCAATTGGGGTGCCCCATGGGCCAAATTAGGTCTGTGAGGTCAAAGAATCTCAAATGCTGACCTATATGAAGCCTCTAGTCATCTAGAAATTTGGAGTGAGGGGACTTTACATCAACCCCTCTGTCATGGTCAGATCACCACCTGCTGAGGTTTAGACTTACAGCGGCTTTTCCCCTCTGCAAGGGTAGGGGACCTATTAAGTTGGTCCGCCCCTGGAGGCTAATGGATCCAGATGGTTTCCAGAGGGCTCTGGGGAGTTTTCCGGCTGATAGGGCTGGCTTCCTGTTGAAACCCTGGTTGATCTGTGGAATGCAGAAATGACCCAGGCAGTTGACACGATTGCTCCTGAGCGCCCTCTCCTGTGTAGACCTCGTACGGCTCTGTGGTATACCCCGGAGCTGAAAGTGATGAAACAAAACGAGATGGCTTGAGGGCAGATGGAGACGAACTCCTGATGGATGCAATCAAACACTGGTAAGTGCTTATGGTAAGCTGTATTCAGGGGCAGTGAGGGCAGCAAAAAAACAATACTTTGCTGCCACTATTCAATCATCAACCTGCCGCCCAGCAGAGCTTTTCAGAGTTGTCCAGGGGCTTTTACATGCTGGCTCCAAGGACATGGTAGAACAATCTGAGGCCTGCTGTAATACATTTGTTGGGCACTTCCAGAATAAAATCTCTGGCATCTGTCAGGACTTAGACTCCAGTGTTATAGCAGGTGAATCTAGGGAGGTATCCAGAGCACAGGCTTGTCCTGTTTTCTTGGATGAGTTTCAGTTGGTGCAGCTCGAGGATGTTGACAAGGTGCTTGGACAGGTTCGTGCAACTCTACATGGGGCTGCCTTTGAAGGTGGTTCAGAAGCTGCAGCTTGTGCAAAACGCAGCGGCCAGATTGATAACTGGAACCAGTAGGTTCGAGCATATAAGACCTACTCTGGCCCGCTTGCATTGGCTGCCTGTATGTTTCCGAGCCCGATTCAAGGTGCTGGTTTTAACCTATAAAGCCTTACGCGGCTTGGGACCACAATACCTGATGGAACGCCTTTCCCGCCATGAACCTACCCGAACACTACGTTCAACATCTAAGGCCCTCCTCCAAGTGCCTCCTCCGAGGGAGGCTCGGAGGTCGACAACAAGAGAGAGGGCCTTCTCTGTGGTGGCCCCCCAATTGTGGAACGATCTCCCTGACGAGGCCCGCCTGGCGCCAACATTGTTATCTTTTTGGCGCCAGGTCAAGACTTTCCTCTTCTCTCAGGCATTTGGCAATATCTGAGGAACCTGGGTTTGTTTTTTGTTTTTGTTTTGGTTTTGGTTTTTTTGTTGCTTTTTGAAGTGTTGTAGTGGTTTTAAATGTACAGATTGTGTGTATGTTGTATGTTTTTGCTGTTTTAATTTTTGTATATTGTTTTTAATCGTTTTTAATCCTATGTAAACCGCCCAGAGAGCTTTGGCTATGGGGCGGTATACAAATGAAATCAATCAATCAATCAATCAATCAGTATGTCGTCTGACTCAGGGGAGGCTGTGAAGGTACTGAACTAGAGCCTGGACTTGGTAATGGGCTGGATGGGTGTTCTGGAAGGGGTTGAAGCTTGGGGTGCTTTGTCCCAGGTGGCCTCAGTGGCATGGAGTACCTTTTACTCGCTTTTGCTGACTTACCAGGAGCAACTGTTTCTGAACTGGGATCATCTGTTTTTGTACTTCCCCAAGTCTGCTGATATTTGCCTTTTGCATGTGGATATTCCTCTTTTGGCAACAGAAGGACCCGGGACTGTCTTCAGAGCACCAAACTGCGTCGCCGTCTCCCAAAACCCCGCGGTTTCACTTTCCTGGGGTGGTGTTAGGTTTTTCCCATGCCAAGGAGGGAGTGCGGGGTTTCCAGCAGTCATCTGGGTACTGGAGCCACCGCCCCTCTTCCTGGTTTCTGGCAATCAATTGCTGGTCACCTTCCACCAGGACTGCCCCCCCCCCCCCGTATCAGCCACGGAGTGAGGTCAGATTTATTTATTTATTTTATTTTATTTCTAACCCACCTCTCCATCCAGATCAAGGCGGGGAACAACAATAAATATGAATACAAGAATCATAAAATAGATAAAACATTGAAACAAATAAAAACAAATACATTATTAAAAATATCTTAACATTCAACTGGATAGGCCTGCCGGCTCTCTTAAATTCCAGAAGTCTGCTAAGATGGCGGAAGAGCGGGGGTGACCTTGCTCCCACTGAAAAAGTCAGGGTAAGTCCTCGACTTTTTTTCTGCACAGCTTCACGGGAAAACCCCATGGTGGGTGCGAATTTGTGGCTGCGTCATATAACAAATGCAGCGTAGATTCACAGCCACTGCAGGGCTTTGGGTGCATGTAGATAGCCCCCAGCACTTGGAGAATTGAGTTTTCTGTTAGTATATACAAGTGAGACCTGCAATAAAATGTTGCAGTGCTTTTATTCAGGATTTCAGACTGTTTTCCCTTTCCCCGACTATCAGCTAGCATTCCAGAGCCACTTCAGCATCCTCTATTCTCATTTGAGATTAAGCGTGCCCCCTTAGAGTTTTTCTATACAATTTTGGTTTGTTTGTTTGAGGGCTCTCAGTCTTCTGAGAACTCCCTCTCGTGTGTGGGTGAGTGTAATATATATAGAGAACACACACGCATGCACACGCACACACTCGTATATAAATTACAGATTTTGTGGATTAATACATCTATGGTAAGCACGCTGATCCGGATTTTCTTTTGTTGCTTAGAGGCCAAGCTTTTATTAAAAGAAAGTTGTCTATATTTCATAGTTTGGCCATCATCCAATACAAATCTATGCATGCTTAAGGCTGCAATTCCATGTACACTTACCTGGCAATAAACCCCATTGAACACAGGTGGTCTTACTTTTGAGTACCATGCATACAATTGTACTGCACAACTATTTTTCCCCCAGGCTTAATTGTGCTTTACTTTTTGCCATTTATGTTTGAAACTGCTATTCTTTCCTTCATATCTTGTGTCTTTTAAAAGATGTTCCTGCATTTTCTTAAACATTTTTTTTTTGGTCCAGAAAAGAGCAAATCTGTAAGGAGAGCTTCTAGAGCATAGATCTTGTGGATTAGGATGCAGGCTTCAGTCTTGCAGATGACTTCTGAATTTTGCAAAAGGGACCTTTTGCAGCTCTGCAGATGACATAACCATTAGGATAGCTAAGTGAATTCATAGCATACAGCTTTCCTTAATTGTGTGCAATTAAAACTTGGGTTGCAGCCCAGCAGAATAAGATTGAAGCAGTGATGTTAAGTGGATTATTTTCTTAACCCCCCCTTTTTTATAATAATGAATATCCATTTGCAAGCATTCTCAATCTGCCACACACAACCCAAAGAGAGATCCATGATTCAGTTCACCCTCCCTGCTCTCAGGCTGTGTGTACTTTGACCACGCACTTCCTTAGGGTTTATATAAGATCTTAACAGGGCTTTTCCACCAGTGTTCCTTCCAAGCTGACAAGCCACACAAACCAGTATATTCTTGAAAGGCTGCATTTTAAAATGAAAACAGACAATAGAGTAAAATATACATTTTCTTCTATTCACCATCCCCTTTCTTCTCCAAATCATTCACACAACTGGATTTGGGGGGGGGGGTAACTCCTCTGTATATCATCCAACCATCCAAGCTGTATTACACCTTTTAAAGTCAAGATGAGGAACCATTGGCTTTCCAGATGTTGTTGGACTGCAACTCTCATCAGCCCCAGCCAGCATGGCCAATGGTTAGGGATTATGGGAATTGGAATCCAACAATATCAGGAGGGCCAAACATCTCCCCCACCTCTGCTTTAAAGGTTTAACTACTGCATTACATCTTTAACCAAGAAAGAGCTCCATGGCATCATAAAGGTTACTATGTGGATGTAGCCCAGGTAATCTAATGTTGTAATAGACCTGTACTGTTGTTGGTGGTACAGGACTCATTTTGTTAGTTTAGATTGAAGATAGGCATAATATAAAAGCAGGTCTCATGGTGAGTCCACCTTAACAGCACAACTGTAAAATGAGGATATCAGCCTTGCCCAGGCTCATCTGCTTCCACAGTTTCATTTTCTTCATTTTCTTGTTTTGCACCTGCAGCTGGGGAAAGCTCCAACACCTGGATTTGTTAGCTTTCCTCAGCTGGAGCTTGTCATGAACTTCTCACCTGAGGGAGTTTGGCCACACCCACACAGGGTTCTGCAAGTTATGACTAAAAGCTGCATGTCTAGGCTGTGCCTTAAAGGTAGGTTATTGCCTTCAGTAGTCTCTGGACTGTTTTTCTCTCCTATGATAGAGAACACCCTTGGGAAGATTATTTAAGGGGATATGTAATAAGGGCAGTCTGTGTTCCCCACTTTCTCTGGGGACTGGGTTCTTCCAGGATATACAATATGTAGGTACATAGGGTTTATTGTTCAGCCACAACTTAATTAATACCAGTCTAGGGTTGTTAAAGAACAACCAGAAGCATTTTTTCTAGGCATCAGTAGGAAGACCATTCAAAAAGGTAAAGAAAATGCTAAAGAATTACTTCTAACTAGCTTGTTTTGTCTCTGCGTAGATGGTAATTTGCAGATTGACACTTTAAGAGTTTGAGACTTAATAGGCTAAGATTCAGATATTTGCATATTGATATGATGGATACCATTCTTTGGGGAAGACTCTCAAGCAAACACCTTTCAGACAAAAGTCTTTCTTTTTTTTCTTTTTTTTAAAAACCCTCTTAGGAGATGGAATTTTGCTATGTGGTGCTTGGCCAATCAGGTGTGAGGTCCCTTTTTAGGCCCTCATAAATGAAACATTTGGTTTTTGAAGCAGGCCTTTGACCAGGGTGGGGTGGGGTGTTAATTACTGTAAGCAAATGAAATTAGGAAAGTATACAGACACCTATCCAGAAAGTGTGGTGCTGAATTATCCTCACTTAGGGGCTGCCTAGATGGTCTGAAAGCCCTGTGGTGGGTGCCCAGTGGAACTGCATCAGTTAGACAATGCAGCACCCACCTCACAGCCATTGTGGGGCTGTCCTGCAAAGCTGCAACTTTAAAAAGTCGAGGACTTAGCCTGACTTCCCCCCCCCCCCCGAGCGAAGTGAGTACGGTGCATCCGCTATCTATTCTTGCTCTAGAGTCGTGGCAGAGACATTCCTGGGTGGATGGTGACTCCTGATTGTTTGCCGTCCACCCGGGCAGAGGGTGTGCCAAGCATGCCAATGGATGCCGGAAAACCCGTGCCCTCCCTCTGCATCGGGATTAGCCACTAGGGATGTGCACTGGATCGGACCCGATCCACGATCCGAGTCCGGTCCAGTGGGAAATCGGATAAATTATCCGATTTCCGATCCCGCAGCTGGATCGGCCGATCCAATCCGAACCGGTCCGAAAAAGCTCCGAACCGGTTCGGCGGATCGGCGGATCGGCGGGCGCCCACTGGCGCCCACCGCCGCTTCCATTGGCGGGCGCCAGCGGGCGCCCGCCGATGAAAGTGGACAGCGGGGGGGGGGAGGAGGGGGGCACTTACCTTCTCGGCCCGGTGGCTCCCGTCCGGCGCCGGCGCCTACTACTACTAGCAGGCTCCGCGGCCTGCTCTAGGGTGGCACGCCGGGTGATGTCATCACCCGGCGTGCTACTCTAGAGCAGGCCGCGGAGCCTGCTGGTAGTAGTAGGCGCCGGCGCCGGACGGGAGCCACCGGGCCGGGAAGGTAAGGAGGGGGTGCGTGGAGGGGAGGAGGGGGCGCGCGGAGGGGGGAGGGGGGCCCTTACCTTTCCGGCCCGGCGGCTCCCGTCCGGCGCCGGCGCCTACTACTCCCAGCAGGCTACGCGGCCTGCTCTAGGATGGCGCGCCGGGTGATGTCATCACCCGGCGCGCTACTCTAGAGCAGGCCGCGGAGCCTGCTGGAAGTAGTAGGCGCCGGCGCCGGACGGGAGCCGCCGGGCCGGAAAGGTAAGGAGGGGGTGCGTGGAGGGGAGGAGGGGGCGCGCGGAGGGGGGAGGGGGGAGGGGGGCCCTTACCTGCCCGGCCCGGCGGCTCCCGTCCGGCGCCGGCGCCTACTACTCCCAGCAGGCTCCACGGCCTGCTCTAGGATGGCGCGCCGGGTGATGTCATCACCCGGCGCGCTACTCTAGAGCAGGCCGCGGAGCCTGCTGGAAGTAGTAGGCGCCGGCGCCGGACGGGAGCCGCCGGGCCGTAAAGGTAAGGAGGGGGTGCGTGGAGGGGAGGAGGGGGCGCGCGGAGGGGGGAGGGGGGCCCTTACCTTTCCGGCCCGGCGGCTCCCGTCCGGCGCCGGCGCCTACTACTCCCAGCAGGCTCCGCGGCCTGCTCTAGGATGGCGCGCCGGGTGATGTCATCACCCGGCGCGCTACTCTAGAGTAGGCCGCGGAGCCTGCTGGAAGTAGTAGGCGCCGGCGCCGGACGGGAGCCGCCGGGCCGGAAAGGTAAGGAGGGGGTGCGTGGAGGGGAGGAGGGGGCGCGCGGAGGGGGGAGGGGGGAGGGGGGCCCTTACCTGCCCGGCCCGGCGGCTCCCGTCCGGCGCCGGCGCCTACTTCTACCAGCAGGCTCCGCGGCCTGCTCCAGGGTGGCGCGCCGGGTGATGTCATCACCCGGCGCGCTACTCGAGAGTAGGCCGCGGAGCCCGCTGGTAGTAGCCGCCGGCGCCGGACGGGCCGAGAAGGTAAGTGGCGGGGAAGGGGGCTTACCCCCCCCCGGAGCCGTCCGCTTCTATCCGCTGGCGCCCGCGGGCGCC
Source organism: Anniella stebbinsi (assembly GCA_029215795.1). Classification (NCBI taxonomy): domain Eukaryota; kingdom Metazoa; phylum Chordata; class Lepidosauria; order Squamata; family Anniellidae; genus Anniella; species Anniella stebbinsi. The sequence continues at coordinate 92,979,250 of JARDYH010000002.1, read as the reverse complement.
AGCGGATGGAAGCGGGCGGCCCCAGGGGGGGTAGGGAGCGCGGGGGAGGGGGTTTACCTGCCGGGGCCGTCCACAGCGGACGGCCCCGGGGGGGGGAGGGAGTTAGGCCCCCCCTTACCCACCCGCCGCCATTTTTTCCTCATAGACTTGCATTGCAATGCAAGTCTATGGGGAAAAAAATGGCGGCCGATCCAAAAATGTACGATTTTTGGGTCGGGATCGGACTCGATCCGGTCCGGGGGGCCTCCGATTTTGTCCGAACCGGTCCGGGACAAAATTGGAGGTCCCGATCCGGGTCCCGATCCGATCCGGGGGGTCCGTGCACACCCCTATTAGCCACTACCACTCATCTGCAGAGAAAGTGCGGGGTTTTGCTTAAAGCGGCAGCAACCTGGGGCTGTATAGGCAGCTCCTTAGTGAGCATTGAGGCTCTTTATTGCTTGGGGAGGGAATGTACAAGAGTCAAGGAGACAACAGGTATGGGACAGTGAGCCTGCTGCTTCTCACTATGGATACTGGAGTATCCTGTGGGCAAAAGGGACCTGCCTAATCTTTGAAGGAACACTTCCTGCCCTTCTGCTTTCATGCTGCAGAATTAAGTAGTATTGATTCACCCATTTTGATGTGTGTCAACAGAGATAGAGATTTCATCATGAAGGTTGTGGCAGCTTGTTGGCTTGAAATTTCATGCCTCGTGCTACTTTCAGGTTCAGTCAGGGAGGTAACAATGTCAAAAAATGGCCGTCAAGGAAGCTAGGCAGCTTTCTTGCCTGCATGCTTTGGTAGGGCTGTGAACCTTTTTTCCATTAGTCAGAAAAGTGCTCATTAGTGGCATATCACTGTTACTTCTATCTAGAGATTAGGGCTGCATTTCGAAAGAGGGAGGGAAGCATTCTCTGTTGTTCAGATGTAGATATTTTGCAGACAGGAGGAGAGACAGGAGAAGGAGGTGTTAGGCCATCATCCAAAGGGGCTGAATGTGAGCGCAAAAGAGAACCACATGTGCACATCTGCAGTTTTCGCCACAGCAGTTCCTTGAGCAGAAGAGCCAAACCACTATGCTCTTCTGGGAGCTACAGAGACAGGCCCAGACTATACACATGGTCTTTTTTTTTCTGGGCATGTGTTCAGCTCTTTGTAAATTCTGCACTAGCACCCCGTCTCAATTAACTGTTCCAGTGTGGGAACTTTGGTGTGTGTATGAACCTCCTCTGCTTAGAACATCATTGTCCAAGTGTGGATCGGCTGCGCCCTCTATAGAAACACATACAATCCTTTAAATAATGCCCAAACAAATGAGGACGTATGTTTTCTGGGGCAAGTTATCTTTAACATGGAGACATCTTTACAATTTTTTGTTCCTTTTTTTCTACCTTCCTGCAATATAACCTTACTTTCTACAAAGTGGGAGCCTGTGGGGAAAAGATCTGCTAGTAATAAGACAGAGAAAACTGAAGGGGTCAACTTGGCCTGTCCAGACCAGTCCAAATGAAACTCAAACAGGGAATTTAAGAAAGCAGGGTGATGGGAGTTTCAGAACAATACAATTTGTAATCTGGGCTGGGCTAAAAACATACCAAAACACTTAAGTCAGCCCTGCAAGGTTCACGTCTAAAAATATCATCAGGAATAATGGCAAAACACTCTCTCCCCCTCTCCCCATTTAACTAACTGTTCTTCTAACCGCATTGATTAGAGACATGTGATGGTTGGGGAGGTGGGGCGATTGCCGGTATGTTTCCCCTTTTCACTTAATTAAGGTTTTTAGTTTAGTTTTGTTTTTCTAAAAAAAAAAAAAAAAGGCAAAATGCGTATGGTAGCAATCGTAGAGAAAAATGGTTTAGAGCTACAAACAACTGGCAGACAACGGAGAAAAAGCTGGGAATGATCCAGTCTCCAAGAGGGTTCCCAAAGGATAGCATTTGCTACAATGGAAAGAAAAACATACGAGCACGCAAAAGCATAAACCAGAATTGCACACTGTAGCTTTTATCGGTTGTCGTAGGATCTAAATTGTTTTTGAGCCAGATTTTATTTATAAGAACAAAAGTGACAGGCAGCTTTAAATGAGAGGGTAGGTGTATGGCAGATTCTTGGCAAACGGCTCATACTGCAGCTTTTGGGTGGCGAGAGAGAGAGAGAGAGAAAGAAACCCTGAATACCATGAAAATTCCAACCACAACATTACCTGAATCCTAGTTATGTCAGTGTAGTACAATGTCAAGAGTGGGCTAGGGGCCCTCTGTATGAATTGATCATGTGGTAGAATGTTTATTTATAAATACATGCTAAAATATCATTTTGCACCGCATTAGCTTGTCTCTCACATAGAGACAGGTATGTTATATGTTTTACCTTTCTAAGTCTATGGACTTTCTCTTTAGGTTTGTGGCTTTATTTCTTTAACAAAAGTAGCTGTGTTTTAATTAGTGCTTATTTTAATAAATGAATGACTGGGGACTATTTAATGCCAATTGTAACATATAGAAGAAGAATGTTCAAACAGGCAAAGTGTCAATGTGGAAAATAGGCCAGTGTGGAGTTTTTGGATCTAAGGGCACTTCTACATTGCAAACCTAAATTGTCATTAAAAACATTTCCTCTGCCCAGGGAACCCTAGTGACTCTTGTTCTGTTAGATGGCCTAACAAACTACAATTCCCAGGATTCTTTGGGGAAAGCCATAGCCATTAAACTAGTATAAATTAGATCTATGCTGAATGTTCATAGAGAAACGTTTTAAAGTACAAAAAAGGGGGACACTTTGGGGCATCTGTAATGTTCGCAAAAGGTACACCAAAGGTGTATTTATTCTGTATTAGTACACTGCTTTTTGCTGCTCTAATCAGCTGCCATTTTAGTGCCAGTTTTTGTCTAAAAATAGCCTCCTTTGTCCTAGTAACAGGGCCATGACCATGGAACCAATCAGATTTGACTAATTTAGAATAAGGCCATTGGTTAATTATTTTATCCACTAGAGGGCATCATCCTCACTCGGAATTAGTTTTGTTTGCCCTCTTTGATGTCATCACGTAGCCAAGCTGTGATTGGTTGCATGACAGCATCACTGTTACTTCAGTAAAGAATGCTGGTTATTATACAAAGGAAAACCAAATGTCAAAGCAGCAGCCAATAGAGCTGTGAAGAGTTCAAGGAAACAAAATGTCAGCTGCACAGTTTGGTCATATTCAGAGTCTTTTGAAAAACATTTCTTTATTTAAGGAAATATTTGTACTCCTTATTGAGGATCACTTGAAAAACCTTTTTGTTGCAATTCAGCCCCTAAATGTATGCTGCGGGGTGAGGTCAGCAACTGAATGTGTGTCAAGGGACACACTCCTCCTATGCAGTTTCACCTCCTTTCCATCCTCAGAAAAACTGCTGAATCTAGTCATGAAATTTGTTCTTTGCCCTTCTGCCCAAATTATGCTTTTAGTCTTCCAGAAATGCAGTACATCTTTAAAATAAATTGCAGCACAATTAAATATTAGCAGGTTTGTTTCTCCCTTTCCCTAAAATCTCTGAAAAGATGGAAAAAAGCAGGGGTCAGGAGATCATTCCAAGGGTGTGGTGACACAATGGCTAGAGCATTGCTATGGCTTACATCCAACGTACCATGAACAGAAAAAGATTGGTTTGCTAGTGGAGCTCTGCAGACATTTCCCTTCACACAAGCAGTTGTGCAGGCACTAGCATGTCAGTTTGTAAACCTCAGATCTGCAAATGGTTGCGCTACTAGAACTTTAGTGGGTTTCTCCCCTTGCTTTGGTTTTATCCACCTCCAGTAGGGTAATGATAAATTTTGAATTACAGATACTCGTTGTGATAGTCCCCACAGCCACACACCAAGGAGAGTCCAAAAATTGATCCATATCAACAAACCAATTCTAGCAGTTTACATCTCCACCAGGAGCAGGTCTTTTGTAAAGCTAATAAGCCTTCAGTGAAGTCCAAGCTGCCCTAAAATACTTTGCATTACAACAGTGAACAATATATTGTTCCTGGGAAACTTAATTTCTCTCCAGCTATTGTGAGTTCTGCAGCTGAGCTCAGAGGGAACAGGGAAATCTGAGTGAGGTGGGGTGACAGATGACATTTGTGTCCCTGCTAAGAAAAAAGTGTTGGTGCTACATCCCTGTGAGCCTTGCTTCCATTACACCACTACCCAGCTCTTTTGTAGCTTCTCCCCTTTCCTGTCTGACTTCTACTCCCATTTCCTGTCAACTTCACAGTGTCTACAGCATGGTTTTGCCAGGTTTGTGAAAAGCTATCATGATTTAAAAGAAGAAGGGGGGGGGGAATCAGAACATTTAACAGACATCAGATACAGCCTCACTGTGAACTAGGATCTAAACAATGGAATAATGCTGCTTGGCACAGGACAGCAGCAGATCCTGCTCAGCAACAATGGCTGTACTGTAGCCTCTGTGGTTTAAATATTTGCCTCACGCATTGCTTCAGACAAAGGATTTTTAAAATGGAGCAGAGCAGAAAATAAAAAAATGCCTGGGTTCAAGTTTACTGTAATTTAAATATACATACACATTTCTGCAGATGTTATTCATTGGCAGAGGTTGCCATGTATAATTATGCTGCATGCTTCATAATATTTTAATGAGTTTCCCTCTACCCCCACCCCGCCCCGTCGACTCTAAATAGCAACAAAAGTAGACAAGTCAGAAGATTCTTAAGGAGGGAAAAGTGAGAGCAGGAGTTTGTGGATGGGGTGCGGGTTTCAGTGAAACACACTCATAACAGACGTGGTAAACAGTCGGGGGAAATAGCCCACTTTCAATAAAGTAAAACTGCTTTCTAATCTAGGGATGGCTGTTGAAGCAAAATTGTGTTTAACCATTCATTTGGGTTAAAGTTTAATGAAAATGGAAATTGAGGGTAGGCCGACCCTGACAAACTGGAAAAAGAAGCTCTTAAGTGGAACTCTTGCGACAATGCTGCTAATATATTGTGCCAATTAAAGTCTTGAAATAAATAACACATCACTTAATGTGTGTTGTAAATGTCATGCTGATTTAAGCATTGTTATGCATAGATTACCTCTCTTTGGTGGACTGATGCTGAGATACTCAATGGACTTAATAATAACAATAAAAAAAACTTTATCAGAGTGAAGACCATCAACAAGCAGTAGAAGATTGATAATGGTGTTAGAGCTTAGTGTTTTAACGCTAATGATGTGCAAGGCAATATGGGATATTTTACCTCACAATAACTTGGCATTTCCTCAGCAACCAAAACAAAAAAACCACACAATAATAATCCCCTTGAACTTTTTAGCATGCCTTTGCAAATAATCAATAAATCAAATGTGGTTTCAATTAGGGGTGTGCACGGACCCCCCGGATCGGATCGGGACCCGGATCGGGACCTCCAATTTTGTCCCGGACCGGTTCGGACAAAATCGGAGGCCCCCCGGACCGGATCGAGTCCGATCCCGATCCAAAAATCGGAAATTTTTGGATCGGCCGCCATTTTTTTCCCCATAGACTTGCATTGCAATGCAAGTCTATGAGGAAAAAATGGCGGCGGGTGGGTAAGGGGGGGCCTAACTCCCTCCCCCCCCCCGGGGCCGTCCGCTGTGGACGGCCCCGGCAGGTAAACCCCCTCCCCCGCGCTCCCTACCCCCCCTGGGGCCGCCTGCTTCCATCCGCTGGCGCCCGCGGGCGCCAGCGGATAGAAGCGGACGGCTCCGGGGGGGGGGTAAGCCCCCTTCCCCGCCACTTACCTTCTCGGCACGTCCGGCGCCGGCGGCTACTACCAGCGGGCTCCGCGGCCTACTCTCGAGTAGCGCGCCGGGTGATGACATCACCCGGCGCGCCACCCTGGAGCAGGCCGCGGAGCCTGCTGGTAGTAGTAGGCGCCGGCGCCGGACGGGAGCCGCCGGGCCGGGCAGGTAAGGGCCCCCCTCCCCCCTCCCCCCTCCGCGCGCCCCCTCCTCCCCTCCACGCACCCCCTCCTTACCTTTCCGGCCCGGCGGCTCCCGTCCGGCGCCGGCGCCTACTACTTCCAGCAGGCTCCGCGGCCTGCTCTAGAGTAGTGCGCCGGGTGATGACATCACCCGGCGCGCCATCCTAGAGCAGGCCGCGGAGCCTGCTGGGAATAGTAGGCGCCGGCGCCGGACGGGAGCCGCCGGGCCGGAAAGGTAAGGGCCCCCCTCCCCCCTCCGCGCGCCCCCTCCTCCCCTCCACGCACCCCCTCCTTACCTTTCCGGCCCGGCGGCTCCCGTCCGGCGCCGGCGCCTACTACTTCCAGCAGGCTCCGCGGCCTGCTCTAGAGTAGCGCGCCGGGTGATGACATCACCCGGCGCGCCATCCTAGAGCAGGCCGCGGAGCCTGCTGGGAATAGTAGGCGCCGGCGCCGGACGGGAGCCGCCGGGCCGGAAAGGTAAGGGCCCCCCTCCCCCCTCCGCGCGCCCCCTCCTCCCCTCCACGCACCCCCTCCTTACCTTTCCGGCCCGGCGGCTCCCGTCCGGCGCCGGCGCCTACTACTACCAGCAGGCTCCGCGGCCTGCTCTAGAGTAGCGCGCCGGGTGATGACATCACCCGGCGCGCCACCCTAGAGCAGGCCGCGGAGCCTGCTGGGAATAGTAGGCGCCGGCGCCGGACGGGAGCCGCCGGGCCGGAAAGGTAAGGGCCCCCCTCCCCCCTCCCCCCTCCGCGCGCCCCCTCCTCCCCTCCACGCACCCCCTCCTTACCTTCCCGGCCCGGTGGCTCCCGTCCGGCGCCGGCGCCTACTACTACCAGCAGGCTCCGCGGCCTGCTCTAGAGTAGCGCGCCGGGTGATGACATCACCCGGCGCGCCACCCTAGAGCAGGCCGCGGAGCCTGCTAGTAGTAGTAGGCGCCGGCGCCGGACGGGAGCCACCGGGCCGAGAAGGTAAGTGCCCCCCTCCTCCCCCCCCCCGCTGTCCACTTTCATCGGCGGGCGCCCGCTGGCGCCCGCCAATGGAAGCGGCGGTGGGCGCCAGTGGGCGCCCGCCGATCCGCCGATCCGCCGAACCGGTTCGGAGCTTTTTCGGACCGGTTCGGATTGGATCGGCCGATCCAGCTGCGGGATCGGAAATCGGATAATTTATCCGATTTCCCACTGGACCGGACTCGGATCGTGGATCGGGTCCGATCCAGTGCACATCCCTAGTTTCAATTTAAGCATCAGTAAAGATAGAAGTTTGAATTTTTTCATCGTACTTGTGTAAATCAGATTTTTTTGTCTATGTTTTCTCTAAAAAAAAAAAAACCCCCACTGTGCGCCCTTCTTTCTTTAACTGCAGAGGCACCAGTATCTCTCTGTAAATTGTGAATAGCAATAGAGCGAGTTCCTTAAACCTTTGTGAGCATGGCGCTCAGTTCCTTATTGGATTCAAGTCAAATTACCAATTTTCTCTTGATTTTTCTATAGGAGAAAGATCAAGCTGACAAATGAAGTAAACATTCTCTACTTAAAGCTACTTAGTTGAAATGGACACTGCATGTGACTTTGTGCAAATAGCCCAGAGCTGAAATCATGCAAGAATGCAAACTGTGGGGATTGTGCCACTTTGCTTGCAGAAGATCAGGTTCCAGCTTTGGAAACTCTTTGGAGCCAGAGCACAGCACCATCAAGAGCAACAGTATTTAGCACAGTGAGTGCAAAGCCATCACTTCATTGCTGTTTTCAGAAGGTGTGTTTGTCCCAAAGATACAAGATCTCATGAGAACTGATCATCCGGTTATACCTAGAGATGGGGAGAATTTAATTGAGTCCACATTTTGATATGAACTTACCAAATCCACACTTCCTGGTTTGATATGTGAACTGCAATGCAGTTATTATTTAGTATTCACAAAAAATGCATACAAAACGTAGGCTGACCAGATAAAATCCAGGTCAGGGCTCCTGTAACTTTAACAGTTGTAGAGAAAAGGGAAATTCAGCCAGTGTCATTTGTATGCAATTAGTTCCTGGTGAAATTCCCTCTTTATCACAACAGTTAAAGGTGTATGCACTATACTAGAGTGACCATAACAAAAGAAAGCAGGCCCCTGCAACTTTAACTGTTGTGATGAAGAGGGAATTTCACCAGAAACTAATTGCATACAAATGATATTGGCTGAAATTCCCTTTTCTCTACAACTGTTAAAGTTACATGAGCCCTGACCTGGATTTTATCTGGTCACCCTACAAAACGCATATCTTTGTAAAAATGCACACATAAACGTGTATATTAGTGGGGGAGAAAGAATGAAAAGCATTGTATAAGGGCTTGCAAAATGCAGATATTAGGCAAAAATGCATAGAAATACGTGATCGTTAGGAAATGCACATGAAAATGCATATGCATTTTCATACTTTAAAAACATTTTTAATTGAAATGGATGGAAATCCAATCTGAGTTCAGTCTGTCTCAGTAGGTAAAATGTTTCAAGTTGGTTTTCATTAGTTGCCTGAAATGTTTGCCTATATGGCAATTCCAAGCAAATTTTGAGATTCCTCAGGCCAAAAACATCAATTGAAATTTAAGGGAAACCGAAAGTATTTTGATAAGGCTTGTTAAATGTTCTAAGGTGGATCTACTTCTCGGTTGTCACTTGCTATTGCCTAAAGTTCAATTAAGGTGAAAGATCGGGAATTCAAAAAGAAACCAGAGGAACTTTTTGTAAGATGTTAAATTTCTCAGTTGTGTTTCAATACTTTTATTTTTCACCACAATCAGTAAAGACAAAGAGAAGGGAGAAGGAAGAGGAAAAGCAATGGATATGTTATGGGGGGGAAAAAGATATCCTATACAATAATATGTTGTTTACACAAATCTATTTGCACACTCAAAGCCACCCGCAGCACAAAGTAATGTGGATATGACAGTACAGATTTATGTAATTATTGTTTGTATACATCAGTTATCTTTAGAAATGCTGGGAATTACATTCAGTCCAGATTTTTAAGCAAGCCAACCTAATTTGCACTTCTTGGATTGATATGCAGATGAGAATACAGCTATCCTTCAGTCTGGAACATCTCTCCAAATTTTGTGAGGCAAATCTTGGCTCAAAAATGCATTAAAAATGTGTATTTTAGTGAAACTGCATTCAAAAGCTTATTTGGGGTTTTATGGCAGAAACACATAACTAAATTTGTATGGAAAGCAAAAAAGCCAAGAGTGAAATATAAAATATTACAAGATGTGAAGGAAAAAAGAGGTCTAGGTTTACCAGACTTAAAACTGTATTTTTCTGCCTGTTGTCTGGTATGGATGAAAGAGTGGATTTTGTTGAAAAATAAAAGGTTACTGGAATTAGAAGGACATGAGTTGAGATACGGATGGCATGGATATTTGTGGTATGATAAAGTTAAGGTTAATGTAGAATATAATAAGCACTATGTACGACATGCCATCTTGAGAATATGGAATAGATATAAACTTAGATTCTGTCCAAAAATACCTCAATGGATATCAGCAAAGGAGGCACATTATAGAAGAGAAATGATAAGTAGGTACAATTGGTTGACATATAGGGATATATTAGAACTAAAGCAAGAAGAATACAAACTAAAGTCAAAAAATGAGTTGCAGAACGAAGGCTATGTGTGTCAATGGTTTGTATATTTACAAATGTCTGAAAGGTTTAAAGTAAATAAGAAAACTTGGGATTTTGTACAAAGTCAGAATTTGAAAGGGTATTGTGTACAAATGACGAATATGTCATTGCAAAAAAATATAAATTGTTATTGAAATATGAGATGGAAAAAGAGCAAGTAAAGGATTGTATGATAAAATGGAGTCAAAATTTTGGATATAATATATTAATGGAACAATGGGAATCTATGTGGTTAAAAGGTCTAAAATTTACACTATGTGTAAGTCTTAAAGAAATTTTTTATAAAATGATGTATGGATGGTATATGTCTCCTTCAAAATTATCTAAGATGTTTAAAGGTGTCTCAGGAAATTGCTGGAAATGTGAAAACCAAGAAAGAATATTTTATCATATATGGTGGACATGTAAAAAAGCTAAAAACTTTTGGATACAAATGCATTCTTTAATTCAAAAGATATTAAAGATCAATATGCAGCTGAAACCAGAATATTTCCTTTTGGGACTAATGGAGGACCAGTTGAAAAGGAACTATGGGACTTTATTCCTATACATGATAACAGCAGCAAGACTATTGTATGTGCAAAAATGGAAAGGACCAATAGTGCCCACAACGGAGGAATGGCTAGTGAAGATGGTGGAGTTGGCGGAAATGGCAAAGCTGACATCAATAATCAGAGAGAAAGCAACATCTATATTTTTAATGGAATGGAAACCTCTTATTGACTTTTTGCAGAGGGAAGAAAAAAATGATGTATTTATCTGTGTATTCAAAGATTAAGATGATAATTTTGTAAGATAAAAGAAGGAGGGGAAGTTTGGTGGTTGTGACTATGGAGTAAGATAAGATAAAATATTATTACATAATTTTGACCAGGAGAAAATCGGAAGTCAATATTAATTTTGTATTTCAGTGTCTTGTCTTCATTCTTTCTGTTCTTTTTTCTTTGTATATGGTGTTTGTGAGTTTGTAAGTTTGTAAGATGTAATTATGTGTTACTTTGAAATAAGAATAAAAAATACAGTTAAAAAAACAAAACAAAATGCTTATTTGGGGGATGGGAAAGGTATACTTTTAAAAAAGCATATTTTAAGAGAAAATGTGTACTATTTAAATACAAATTATTGTGCCTTGGATCCAGGTTTGTTTCGCCCATGGGAGCATTGCATGTGTAGAGTTCTGTTCAGGATACTTTTGCTGATAGAAGGACATCATGGATCCATCCCTATGCATTTTTATTTTTTTAACATCACAAAAAATGAGGAAGGAAAGGGCTTATGACTGAACACATGCAAAAGTGAGACTGATGTGTCTGCAGTTATGCAGGTTACAATGCAGAATGGGAAAGTTGAACAGACAAAATGTTAGGTTCTGGAGCTGCAGTAGACATAAACATCTAATCTAAGCAAACAAATAGGTGTGCATCTCCTTTTTCTAGAAAGCCATTGTGGTGATACCCCACATTTCTGTCTCCTTAGGTATGTCTGTGTTAGTGTGTTTGAAGAGTGCGGAATGTTGGACTGAGTGGGTGTGGCTGGTGATGCTGGAAAAGGGAGGGGGAGGAGTATATATTGTGTGAGAGTGTTTTGGCAGTCAGTGTGTTGGTTGGGTGAAAGGTAGGTGGAAGATAGATGTATTTAGCTGTGTGTTCTTGTCAGGAGTGTGTGAAGAGAAATTAAATATAAAGTTTTAAGGATTTAGGATTATTATTAAGATTATCAGAATTGTTAAGAATAGGCAGATTTTGATTTTGAAAGAACTGTAAACAACAATAAAATTTTCTTTTATTTTTGCTACCACAAACCACCTGTCAGCTTGGTTTTGTAACCTGCTCTATTAGTTTAATTCAGAAACATATAACATTAAACCTTTCAGCCAATATAATCACAGAAGAACCTTTTCAAATTCTCAGTACCTTTTCCCTCTGCTATAAGGGAAAAGTGGTGTATCTTTTACCCTTCCCTCAGGAGTTTAAGTGATGGTGCTTAGCCTGAGAGGGGTGTGCTCATCTAGGCCTAGTGTTTGAGGCTGTGGCGGCACATATTTGGTGGCAGCATTGGTGGGATTCGAAGTAGATTTTCTGGTCAGTTACTGTGATCTGAAATTACAAAGAATCTCTTTTTGGAAAGAAGGCTGTGTGAGATACAGTTACTGTGTCAAGCACTGTGTTTAGCTGTTAAAGCTACATTATATTCAGGTCAGAAGTTGATTTGATACAACTGTCTGACAGGATATTTTCTCTGTGGTGGTATAGGTGTTGCCATTTAAAGATTAAAACTCCTGACTGCATTTTAATAAATCCTAGTCCTATTTTATTTATTAAAGATATATCTATCTGTCTGAAAAACATGGAGCTGCTGGGAATGAAGAGAGAAGCTCTAACAGAAAAATGTAGGAGGTTGGGTTTACCAGTGGAGGGTAAATCTTAGATGAGCTAAAGTGGGTGCTCATTGAATATTCCAGAGTTAGTGGGGCTGGAGAAGCTGAGGTAAATCCTGTAAGGTCCTTACCTATAGAAGTGTCTCCTCAGTATGTGGAACTGGAAAGGGAGAAATTAAAACAGTAAAAAGAGATAAAGGAATTGGAATTACGACAACAAAAAGAACAACAAGAGGCAGATAGAGAGTTGAAGAGAGCTGAGTTGTAGCAGAAAGTAAAAGATCTTGAGGTGGAATTAGCAAAATTACACCAGGAAGAGAGACTGAGGGAATCTGAAATAAGATTAAAAGAAAGAGATCACGTATTAGAGATGGAACGCCTTGCTTTGGAGAAAAAGAAAATTGAGTGGGAAGATAAATGGAAAACTGGGGAAGGAGCCAAACCTCCTATGTTATCTCCAAAAGATTTCACCGTTTACATAGAAGGACAAGACCCACAAATTTTCTTTAATACATTTGAGAAAGCAGCCATGATGTGGGAAGTAAATCCATGGGATTATATGAAGTTTATCCCAAACCTGATAAGGGGAGATTTGGCTGAAATCTATAATAGTTTCCCTGTGGGGGAAGTGATTGAGTTTGAGACATTCAAAGCGGCAGTGTACAAAAGATTTAGGTATGGCCCTGAATATTTCAGAAAGAAATTCAGAAGTGCCAATGCTGCTTCCTCAAAATCATTTGTGGAATTAGGCCACAAATTGGCTGACTATTTTAACAAGTGGATTACATGTGCTGAGGTAAAAACCCAAGATGATTTGGTTGATCTTATGATCAGAGATCAACTAATTTCCCGATACCTCAGGACATTCGTTTATTGGTTAGGGATTGTAGCCCTAAAACTTATCAAGATGCAGCTTTGTTGGCAGACCAGTTCTCCTTGAATAGAGGTTATAATATGGCTGGCAAGTCTAGGGGGGAATCTACACAGTCCTTTGTAACGTTTTAAATTGTATTTTAAAACGTTCCAAATAGGTGCGTTCTAAAACGTCTTAGGCCACATTACTGAGTACTCACGTTACAGGAGAACAGTCTTCTGTCTTTAAAGCGGTGTGTGCGGTCACACGCTGTTCTGCCCTGTCTCTTCCTCTTTCGTTTTTCAATGAGTTTAGGGCAAGGCATTGTGGGGGTTGTAGTTCAGTTACACACTTCCTTCTTAGTTCCTCTGTCATTCCCTAGCGAGTATAGGGCTAAGAATTGTGGGTGTTGTAGTTCACTGGTCCATTTCCTCTTTCTTCCCCACCAATCAACTGCTAAGCATTTGGGCACCAGTAAAGGAAGCACTGCCCCCATGAATCACAAACGGTAAGGAAGGACACATTATTTTACTTAAAACGATTTATTAAAAGTGAAACGGTTGTATATAACTGAAGTGAGTTTTAAAAAACCTCAGATATACAACGTTATAGGGAGTGCGTCATGTGGCCCAAAGAGTTTTCATAACCCTTATAAAACGTAAAAAACCTCGTGTGTAGATCCGCCCTAAGAAAGAGACAGACATGAAGCCTATATATAAACCGGGAGGGTTCAAGAGAGAAGCTGAGGGAGCCAAAAGCCAGATAACAGAAGAAAAGGCGGGAAACACCACCAGAACTTTTATTTGGCAAAACAGAACTCACTTGCCATCATTGTGGGCTTATAGGGCATATAAGACCTCAATGTCCCAGGCTTGAAGATGAGAAAGAGAAAAGTACCTCTGTTAGGAGAGCGTACGTGACTAAAAATACTGAGAGTGACATGATAGAACCATCTGAGGCCTGCTGTAATATATTTGCTAGGCACTTCCAGGATAAAATCTTTGGCATCCGCCAGGACTTAGACTCCAGTGTTATAGCAGGTGAATCTAGTGAGGTATCCAGAGCACAGGTTTGTCCTGTTTTCTTGGATGAGTTTCAGTTGGTACAGCTTGATGATGTGGACAAGGCGCTTGGACAGGTTCATGCAGCCACCTCTGTATTGGATCCTTGTCCCTCTTGGCTTATAAAAGCTAGTAGGGATGGAACAGCCAGCTGGGCCAGGGAAGTGATTAATGCCTCTCTATGAGAGGGAGTGGTCCCAGACCTCCTGAAAGAGGCAGTAGTGAGACCACTCCTGAAGAAAGCTTCCCTGGACCCAGAAAATCTTAACTTTAGGCTGGTGGCAAACGTTCCATTCCTGGGCAAGGTCCTTGAGTGGGTGGTTGCTGGCCAGCTCCAGACACTCTTGGATGAGACTGATTATCTGGATCCATTTCAGTCGGGTTTCAGGCTTGGTTTTGGCATGGAAACAGCCTTGGTCGCCCTGTATGATGACCTATGTCGGGAGAGGGACAGGGGGAGTGTGACTCTGTTGATTCTCCTTGATCTCTCAGTGGCTTTCGATACCATCGACCATGGTATCCTTCTGGCACAACTGGCTGAGTTGGGAGTGGGAGGCACTGCATTGCAGTGGTTCCGCTCCTACTTGCCAGGTCAGCTCCAGAAGGTGGCGCTGGGGAGACATTGCTCGGCCCCGTGGATTCTCCAGTAAGGGGTTCTGCAGGGGTCAGTCTTGTCCCCCATGCTGTTCGACATCTACATGAAATCGTTGGGTGCAGTCATCCGGAGTTTTTGAGTGCGTTGTCATCAGTACGCTGATGACACACAACTCTACTTCTCCTTTTCATCTTCATCAGGTGAGGCTGTGGATGTGTTGAACCAGTTCTTGGCTGTGACAATGGACTGGATGAGAGCTAATAAACTGAAACTTAATCCAGACAAGACAGTTGCTGTTAGTGGGGGATTATCTGACCGGATGGAGGGTGTTCAGCCTGTTCTGGATGGGTTGCACTCCCCCTGAAGGAGCAGGTTCGTAGCTTGGGGGTTCTCCTAGAACCATCTCTGTCACTTGAGGCTCAGGTAGCCTCGGTGGCATGGAGTGCCTTCTACCAACTTCGGCTGGTGGCCCAGCTACGCCCCTATCTGGACAGGGATAACCTGGCTTCAGTTGTCTATGCTCTGGTGACCTCCAAGTTAGATTACTGCAATGCGCTCTACGTGGGGCTACTTTTGAAGATGGTTCAGAAGCTGCAGCTTGTGCATAATGCAGCGGCCAGATTGGTAACAGAGACCTGAAGGTTCGAACATATAAGACCGATTCTGGCCCACTTGCATTGGCTGCCTGTATGTTTCCGAGCCCGATTCAAGGTGTTGGTTTTAACCTATAAAGCCTTACATGGTTTGGGACCACAATACCTGATGGAACATCTTTCCCGACATGAACCTACCCGTACACTACGATCAACATCAAAGGTCCTCCTCCGGGTGCCTACTCTGAGGGAAGCTCGGAGGATGGCAACAAGGGAG
Organism: Anniella stebbinsi; assembly: GCA_029215795.1. Lineage (NCBI taxonomy): Eukaryota > Metazoa > Chordata > Lepidosauria > Squamata > Anniellidae > Anniella > Anniella stebbinsi. Next base: position 92,963,903 of record JARDYH010000002.1, on the reverse strand, counting down.
AGGTCCTTCTCTGTGGTGGCCCCTCAATTATGGAATGATCTCCCCGATGAGGCCCGCCTGGCGCCAATACTGTTATCTTTTTGGCACCAGGTCAAAACTTTTCTTTTCTCCCAGGCATTTTAACAGCTCAAGTTGAGGTTTTGATTGACATTGTGGCCAGGCTTAATAGTTAAAATGTTTTAAAGTGTTTTAATGACAGCTGTTGTATGTTTATGGTTTTAAATTTTGTATATTGTCTTTTTAATGCTCAATCTTTTTAACTTTTGTAAACCACCCAGAGAGCTTCGGCTATGGGGCGGTATATAAGTGTGAATAATAATAAAGATAATAATAACAACAACAACAACAACAACAACAACAATAATAATAATAATAATATAGTCCACAATGTTACCGATTGCAATGGGGTGACATGCAGGATTCAGATCAGTCCTTATGGGAAGAAGTACTTGTGAATGGCAGAAGACATAAAGTGGTCCCGGATACCGGTGCTCTTATTTCTCTTATTAGAGCTGATTTAGCGAAACCTGAAGAAATTGTTCCTCACAAGTCAGTTACTATAAAACCTGTGCAAGGGCCTACTTTTGAGATACCAATGGCAGAAGTAGATGTTACTTGGAGAGGTTTCAAAGATAAATTTATTGTGGGCGTAAATTCCTGTCAGGACGAACCTTTGATTCTAGGAAAAGACTTGATGGAATCAAATGGCAGGAAAGGGTATATTATAACGCGATCTCAGGCAGCTGCTAAGAATTGTAGCGAAGCAGGGCAAGCTGAAAGCTCACCTCCACCATTGCTTAGCAACCTAGCTGAAGACAACTTTGTTGCTCCTGAGTTTTCTCAAGCAAATCAAGATTTGAAATTGGCTACTGTAGCCGATTCAAGCTTGGCCAGTGTAAAGTCTCAAGCGGAGGATATGGAAATGACTCCTAGTGACAAACCAAAGGAGATTTTTTTCTGGGAAAATGGACTCCTATACAGGAAGTGGTTACCCATGAAAAAACCAGGGAGTTGGGGGGTTGAAAAACAGTTAGTGGTGCCCAAACAGTATAGGGACCAACTGTTGAAATTAGCCCACGATTCCTTCTTGGCAGGCCACATGGGTATGGGAAAGACCAGAAAGCGTTTGATGGCACAGTATTACTGGCCATACATGGCCAGAGAAGTCACGGCTTTTTGTATGTCTTGTGAAAGTTGGCAGAGAGTAGGGAAAAGTGGGGACAAAGTCAAAGCTCCTCTGAATCCCCTACAACTGATTAATAAATCCTTTTACAGAATTGGGTTGGACTTAGTAGGACCTTTTTCTAGACCTACCCAATCAGGCAAAAGATCTCTACTATCAGTGATTAATTTTGCTACAAAATTTCCAGATGCAGAAGCCCTTAGAAATGTAGATGCCCTGTCAGTAGCTGAAGCCTTGTTAAATATCTTTTGTAGGCTGGGGTTTTCCCATGAAATCATTAGTGACAGAGGCACTGCATTCCTCTCAGATGTCATGAGATGTTTGTGGAGGTGCTGTGGAGTGAAACATATCACTTCTACTGCATTTCACCCCCAAACCAATGGGATGGTGGAGACGTTTAATAGTACCATCAAAGCCATGATTAAAACATATGTCACTGATTATCCCATGGACGAAGATAAAAAGTTGCCCTACTTCCTATTTGCCTTCCGGGAGGTGCCCCAGGATTCTACGGGGTTTTCACCTATTGTGTTGATGCTAGGGAGGAATGTGAAGAGTCCCTTTAGTATTCGTAAGAAGAGCTGGAAAGGAGAAGTAGAAGAAGGGAAAGAGTCAGTTATTAATTACATACTTAACTTGCAAAATGATATGCACAAAGTTATAGAGCTGGTTCACACCAATTTAGCCAAAGCCCAACCAAAACAGAAGAACTGGTACGACCAAGCGGCTAGGGCTAAAACCTTTGAGATTAGCTACAATGTGATGGTATATCTGCCAAAGAAATCTAATCATCTTGTGACTAGTTGGGAGGGACCATATGTTGTTCAGGATAAATCAGGCCCAACCACATATAGCCTTGAGTTGCATGGTGCGGAGAAATACAAAAGGGAAGCCATAGACATCTGGCCCATTCCCACTAGTGAGAAGCTTTCTTGGGACTGCAGGCTACTATTGCCAGTTCATACCCAAGTTTAGGGAGATAGCTACACCCTTGCATGATTTGACCAAGAAGCAAAAACCTGAAAAAAATCAAGTGGTCGGAGGGATGCCAGAGTGCTTTTGAGATGCTGAAGAAAGCTCTGTGTACTGCATCACTGTTAATTGCACCAGACTTTGACCAAGGATTCATTTTGGCCACCGACGCTTCTGAGGTCGGGATAGTGGCTGTCCTCATGCAAACGAGGGACAGTATCCAGCACCTGGTGGCTTACATTTAGTCGGAAGTTGACAGATCCTGAGTGCAACTACTCGTCGGCGAAGAAAGAGTGTCTGATAATCGTATGGGCCTTGGACAAGATCAGACTGTACGTGTGGGGCCAGTGTTTCATCCTCCAGACAGATCATCGAGCGCTGTTGTGGCTCCAGTTGATGCGAAACCACAACCAACTTTTGCAGCAGTGGTCTTGGTGGTTCCAGGAGATCCAGGCAGAGATTCAGCACGTGGCTGGACGGGAGAACATCGTAGCTGATGGACTATCTCGCAGGGAATCTTCAAGTTCAGCTGCAAATGAGACTTTTGATTTGGACCTCAATATAGAGCTCATGGACTGGAACTTGAGCCAATAACTTTGGGGGGATATAGTTGTTAACTTGTTTTTTTTCCTTAAAGGACTGTTGAGTATTTATGTATAAGTTATATTGTTACACAGGTAGGTTTAAATATTTATACTCCCAAAACCCTGCGTCAAGCACATCAGTGCTGTGTACTCGGGTTTTAAAGGAAGGGGGCGATATGTGGCGATACCCCACATTTCTGTCTCCTTAGGTATGTCTGCGTTAGTGTGTTTGAAGAGTGCGGAATGTTGGACTGAGTGGGTGTGGCTGGTGATGCTGGAAAAGGGAGGGGGAGGAGTATATATTGTGTGAGAGCGTGTTTTGGCAGTTAGTGTGTTGGTTGGGTGAAGGGTAGTTAGGTGGAAGATAGGTGTGTTTAGCTGTGTGTTCTTGTCAGGAGTGTGTGAAGAGAAATTAAATATAAAGTTTTAAGGATTTAGAATTATTATTAAGATTATTAGAATTGTTACGAATAGGCAGGTTTTAAATTGATTTTGAAAGAACTGTAAATAACAATAAACATTTTCTTTTATTTTTGCTACCACAAACCACGTGTCAGCTTGGCTTTGTAACTTGCTGTATTAGTTTAATTCAGAAACACATAACGTTAAACCTTTCAGCCAATATAATCACAGTAGAACCTTATTAAAACCTCAGTACCTTTTCACTCTGCTATAAGGGAAAAGTGGGGTATCTTTTACCCTTTCCTCAGGAGTTTAAGTGGTGGTGCTTAGCCTGAGAGGGGTGTGCTCGTCTAGGCCTAGTGTTTGAGGCTGTGGCGGCACATCCATCTTTTCAGCACTTGACATTCACTGAAAAATAAAATAAGTAATGTTGTAAAACTACAGATACAGTGGATATGTTTGGACATCTCCATTAACATTTCAGCTCATTGGAGGATTATTATTTTTTTAGCTACAGCTTTTTCTGTCTGCTATAGGCAAAACATTATTTGGAGTACCGTTACCAGTTAGTTCAGAACCACAGATTTCCTCAGTTCCCAAACCAGTATGCCTTGAGACAAAAGAGGCTGCTGTTTGAGAAACCCAAGTCCAACCTCCCTCCACCAACTTGGGAAAACAGAAGTAGTTGCACACTTCTCTGGATTCTGGCCAATGTATTTTAAGATTTATTTCTGCCTTCTGGGTTAATGTGACCCAAAAGCACAGATAATTCAATATATACACCTAGATGTGACCTGCCAGTAAGTGATATGATAATCAAATGAAGTCTTTCCTATGGGTGAAGGCAGCTGTTTCAGGGCTTGATATGAAGCTGCAGGCTCAGACATTGCTGGGGGTGGGAGTGGGGAAAGATGTCACTAATGAACTCTGAGAGAATAGTTGCAGTACCCTCGGGCCCCAGACTAGGGATGGACAAATCAGACTGTTTCTCACCCATTCCAACCAGTTTCCGCATGACTCTGCAAACTTCTTTTGTAAAAAGGCATTATTTCTAAACTTGCATCTATAATTAACATCTGCAAATGTGTGCCCTCTTTGCTCCTCTTTTCTGGTGATATATTTCTTCTTTTTTGGATGGGGCTGTTTGGAAATGGTCACCTTATTGGTTCATGTGCTTTTTTTAGTTGCTGCTTTTCCAAAGAGATTGGTAATAACCAGGAATGAGCAACCCATCAGTGGCTTATGTCAGCTTTGCCTCAAAAATAAGCTAAGCTAATTTCTCCAAAACCAGGGAAGTAGCTTGGTTTATTTCTGAGCCAAATTTTGATCCCCCTCCAGTGGAGATCCAAATCCTCCCAGCCCTCAGCCAACAACAAACACTTCCTTTTAGGTCAGGAGTGGGCAACATGCAGCCCCTAAGATGGGTGAGGCCCCTGCCAATCCCCTGCTTCCCCCTCCCAGTTAAAAGAAAACCTTCAACAACAACAAAACCATGATGTGTGTAAGTGACTACAGAGTGCCATAATGGCCAGATGTTGTTTTTGCAAGCTAAATTTGGCCTATTTGATAGTTACTACAGAGCACCAAAACTGTTAAATTTAGCTTGTAAATGAATTAACTTTAACCATAGTAGTACTTTATAGCTCTACAGCATGGCTTACTACTGAATTTGGGCAGAAAACCAGCGATTTCTCTCTCTGGGAGGTTCGGGGCTATTTTTGTCCCCGGCCCCCATGGACTGTAGTCTACTGGGTGTGGGTGGGTGTGTCTAGGGACACAAAATGGCCTCTGGACCTCCTGAAATTTCCCAGTCCTGTTCTAGGCATATCTTATTTGATCTACTGTATGGGGGAGAGGGGCTTGTACATGCTAGGGCACTACAGCCATTAAAGGGAGGGCCAGAAAAAATGGTCCTTTAACGGTATTTCAGTGAGGTTGCAAGGATGGAAAATGGCAGTCTTCATCAGTACTTCTTTTGTCCTAAGCTTCCAGTGTTTGGGTATAAGAGAGCCACCCTATTTACCCATATCCCTGCAATCCTGCTAGAAGTACCACAAATATATCTTTGCATGAGAGGTGATGGCTTTATTGTGTAGACATGTTGATCTAACTGGTCCTGGCCCTTGGACTAGCTACAATCACAAAAAAGAGAGGCATAACTGATTCCTGGATTGTGGCAGTCTTTCATGCCAGCATTACTGTGCTGAATAGTACTTGTATTTTCTGGGCAAAGCCAAAATGTTGAAGTCTTCTAAGACAAACCAAAAAATCCATTCTGTTGTAAGAGCTTTTCAGTGTGATTAGATTTCTTTGTTGTCTTTTTCTGCTATTTGACCTTCAGTAAAAACCTGTTCCTAGAAATACCAATACATGGTTCTTCCCTTTACCCTAGCTTGAAATAAAATTCACATTTTGATTTTTATGCTGCTACTCTCATGATCTCTCTGTCACTTTATATGAAACATTGTGGTTATAAAAGTAAAACTAATTCATTTGGGATGGCAACATTATACATTTACAGCAAATCCTTTGGTGATCTTCCCCCCCCCCTTTCTTCTCCCTTTTTAGATATTAGAAATGAGTTCCAATAGACAGATCCATTATGATTTTCCTGTAACACTTTTGATTAAAAGTAGAGCTTTGACTATTGGGCAGAATAAAAATGCAACAAATAAATAAATAAGAAACTCACATTTTTCAGCACAGTCTTAAGTTTCATATGTTCTTAAGATGGGGCATACGAAGAACTTCATCAGTTCATCATCAAAAAGCATATTATACTGCCAATGAATAGCGTTTACAATTGCTTCACATTTCTAGTGCAAGTGCTTAAGAATGGGCCACTAGTTAGTGAACTATTAATCACTATTTTACACAGAAATTCAAATATCTGTTCCCTAAGAGTGCAACCAGACTAAAGCAAAAAAGGGGAAATTCTCAGAGATGTCTATTATTGATTAACTGAACAATTTTAGTCAATCAAGATGCTGACACATTCAAAGGACCAGTTCTTAGAGACTTGCAAGTGGTGGGCAGTAATATTACATACACTGTTTTGATAGGCTATTAAAGATACTGCCTCTCAGAGATAGTTTACTCTCTCTCTCAGTTCTTTGAGAAAGTGCAATATTTTTTTCCAGCTTGGCTTTAAGCAAGAGATAGCTGACTCGTCATAAAAGCTGATGTGTTGTTTTTTCCGTAGATAGTCCTAGGCTCAATTAGTCTTTTAAAACAAAACTTGCCTGTCTGTTGTACAGCTTCAAACACAGGGCTCCTTGTCTTTTCCTCCTTCCACCACCCTTTTCTTCTGACTTCGGTCAGTTTTTATATTCTTCCCTTTGTGTCAGTCTCATTAGCTGCACGTGATAGCCAGCTCCCAGCTCCTTCGGGAATGGAGTAGCAAGGCTAACCAAACTTCCACTCATGCATGGCCTCTTACAACCATAATCAGTAAATATTTTACTTTCTAGGATTGGGAGCAAATAATTCCTTAGCTGCTTACTGAGTTCTCTCATAACCACTGTTTAGGGGATGGTTTGATTTTAGCCATTTTCAATGTCCAGCAACATTTATTCTGTGACGTGTCAGAGATAAGATCTTTTCCCTCCATGGCAGTGGAGGTGGTACCAGGGGAAGAAGCTGCTTGGCTGGATAGAGAAACCCTTTGGGCCTTATTAGGCCCACTGGTTGGAGGTTCCCAATCCATATCTTACATAAACAGTATATGAAAATCTCCTGTTGGTTTTATCAGAGCTGCTTGATTTCCTATGGTTCTTAAATTGACTGTGGTTTAGTAGAAACTCAAGAAATTTCAGTAGCACATGTCTGATGCCCCCTGCATTTTAAAAATAAATTAGCATGCAATGCAATATGGGCTGAAAGCCATGAGGTGTTTGGAAAGAGTCTGACTAAAATAAAGGGCAAAGTTTGAAGTGCTTCAGTTGCTCACATCATACCTCTGTAGTAAGTTACAATATTAGGGTTGCAATCCCTAAATTTTGACTCAGTGGAGGTTCCAAACAAACACTTCTAGGTCAGGAAGGAACATAATGTAGCTAGTGACATCAATTTTCAAGGCCTTTTTTGTGTGGTCAGACTCCACTCACAATTCTGTAGAGCACTCAGTCCTTGCTGTATCTTTATATTTTCTCATTTTACATTGTAAGCCTGCATTCTGCATGGGGATGGGGAAATTGGTATAAATCTTCACAGTTCTTCAGAGTACAAATCCTATGTTTGACTTTGTACAATGCTGGCATGAAGGTTTCCCTCAGTACTAAGTCTCTGTTCTTATAGGAATATGTAATAACAATGACATGGAAACAAAGGAAAAGACTCAAATTGGCTTGATGCAAAATAACTTGAAGTTTAATTATTTTCTTCAGTTTTGCAAGGTATAAGCTTTAGGGTGAGGGGAAGTGGCTTTCTGTTGGCATGTATTTTTTATCCCTTCATTCGTGTATGTGTGATATATATATATATATATATATATATATATATATATAATTTGAACCTGCCACTGCCCCCTGCCACTGTTACCTAATTTGTTATTGAGGATGCAATCCTATGCCTGTTTAGACAGAAGTCCTACAATTCCCAGCATGCCCCAGACAAGACTTTTTTGGAGGGGGTCTAATCACGCATATGATTGTCCTTAGTCTTTCTGTCAGTACTTCAGTGCAGTTCAAGATCTCAACCTTGGCACAGTTTGTGATACTTCGCTCAGTATAGACAGCTTCCTACTATGGTTCAAGTGCCCAATAAATTTGTTGGTTGTTGCCACAGAACCTACATCTTTAGTGACAGTTGTTATTTTATAATAGTCAGACCCTACAAAACAATCTGTGCTGAATTGGCGTGGTGATATAACAGATTCCCTCCCTTCCCTTTTCTCTGTTCAGATGTCAAAATGGCCAGGGGTTGTACTATGGTTAAGCTTGTTTTTTCCTTATGGATTTTAAGAAATGCCGGAACAAAGTCAATTTCTGCTCCCAACTGGAAACAGTAAGACTTAAGGCCTATTTTCAAAACTACCTAGTCATGTAGTATGGGTAAAAAAAAAGGCTTCCATACTGTATGTGATGTGCTTTTGTATCAAGCCTCCTTACAGTCTTTTACTTTGTTTCCAATCGTCAGTATTAAACATTTCTGCAAGAATTGGGAGTGTAAAGAGAAACCTTCATTTCAAGCTTTGTACGAAGTCAAACACAAGAGGCAAAGCTAGTTAGAATCAGTGTTTGGCATTTCAGGTTGGACTGGAGCCTTTTGGTTGTGTGGTTGAATGCAACATGGATGTGATTTCTTTGACATGATGCTAACACAGATGGAACTTAGCATAGTCTTATCCATTATTATTATTATTATTATTAAGATTTTTAACCATACTTTCAATTCACACCGTCCTTGCAATATTACCAAATATGGACATATAATTATACACCCACACATCAGTAGCAGCAGCTACTGTTTTTTTAAACATCAGTTGTGGACTGGAACAAATGAGTTTTCAAGCTTTGTTTTAAAAAGTAACAGCGATGAAACCATACATATCTCAATGGCCTTAAAGGCCACTTCCAACTTAATTATTCTATGATTCTAAGATCTCCCTGAGAAGGGAGTTCCAAAGGTGTTGGGTCACCACTGAGAAAGCCTTATCCCTTAATACCCACTAAGTTAATGGCTCTTGCTGGTGGGCCAGAGAGTAGAGCCTCTGGCAGGGATCTCAAAGCTTGGGCAAGCTCATACAGATGTAGACAGTCCACCAGATAACATGGAACATAGGTAACACAAGTAGCGTGAAAACCATGAGAACTGGTTTACACTGGTGTCGTTATGTCATGCACATTCAAATAGGGGTGCTTTTAAAAGAAAAGGAATGCCCTTGTTTGGATTCTCCACAAACAGGACTGAAGTAAACCCAGTCAAGCCTTGGTCACAGCCTCGATCCTACAAGCTGCTGCTGCAATCTCTTCTGCCCCAAGGGAGCAGTTACACAGGGGAAGATGTTGAAATACTTATCCTAAAGCTTAGTTGATGGCAGTAAGAGCTTTAAGCTAAAATATGCTGGGGTGGGTGGTTTGTTTGTTTTTGGCCCCACCTCTTTTGCTTTTGGCCACACCCACCCATAGAATTCAGCCCCTAAGAGCTTTTCCAAAATGCAATTAGGTCTTGAGGTGGAAAGGAGTTCAATACCCCTGCCATAATTTGTAGCATAATTCAGAGAATGACGTCTTAATAAGAAAGAGAGATCCTTCGTTTTAGCCTTCCTGTATGCTCTATTATTGACAGGAGTATCTTGTGAAAAGGAACTATATTTGCTGTTCGGTGCAGGTTTGGAGGTAAGAAAATCTAATTATTCATGGATGATTTTAAACAATACAACAATATTAAGGTTAGTAATTATAAAATAAGCACTGAAGTGGGTGAGAATGTGTAAATATAAACCTAGGCTAGATCTACAGTATTGTTTTATAAGTGGTATTAAAGGGCACTGATAACTGTTGGGGTGAAGGACACATTCCATATACCACTTTCATATTGTTATTTCCTGCTTTTTATTCCACATTTGTAATGATTTGATGCAAGGTATAGATTTGGCCCTAGAATTTGCTTGCCACGAAAGGATGCCATTTTTGTGCCTATTGCTGCTAAATATTAAATATATTTTAATTGTATTTTAAATTTATACCTGGCTCTCATCCTTTAGATGGCTTATATGATCTTTGCAATTGAATGAACCTAACGATCATTATCTCATTCTGTCATGCTGAAAGTTGGTCCCTTTATTGTTCTGGCTGGTTCTGACTAAAACCCAGCATGGATTCACAGCCTTATCCTTAACCTGGCTTCAGTTGTCCATGCTCTGGTAACCTCCAAGTTAGATTACTGCAATGCACTCTACGTGGGGCTGCCTTTGAAGGTGGTTCGGAAGCTGCAGCTTGTGCAAAATGCAGCGGCCAGATTGATAACTGGAACCAGTAGGTTTGAACATATAAGACCTACTCTGGCCCGCTTGCATTGGCTGCCTGTATGTTTCCGAGCCCGGTTCAAGGCGCTGGTTTTAACCTATAAAGCCTTACACGGCTTGGGACCACAATACCTGATGGAACGCCTTTCCCGACATGAACCTACCCGAACACTACGTTCAACATCTAAGGCCCTCCTCCGAGTGCCTCCTCCGAGGGAGGCTCGGAGGTCAGCAACAAGAGAGAGGGCCTTCTCTGTGGTGGCTCCCCAATTGTGGAACGATCTCCCCGACAAGGCCCGCCTGGCGCCAACATTGTTATCTTTTCGGTGCCAGGTCAAGACTTTCCTCTTCTCTCAGGCATTTGGCAATATCTGAGGAGCCTGGGTTTGTTTTGTTTTGCTTTGTTTTTGTAGTTTTTGAAGTGTTGATGTGGTTTTTAAATGTATAGATTGTGTGTATGTTGTATGTTTTTGCTGTTTTAATTTTTGTATATTGTTTTTAATTGTTTTTAATCCTATGTAAACCGCGCAGAGAGCTTCGGCTATGGGGCGGTATACAAATGTAATAAATAAATAAATCAATTATCAAAATCGGAGCCACCATCCTCTGCTGATCTCAAAAGACTCAGGATTGGCCACTTACAGAGGATTGGTTCAAATCCTTCTGGGAAAACAAAGGATGTTTCCAGATGAAGCTTTGGTCGTGCTCTCACTCTTCCTTGTCCACAGACTTTTAAGGGGGGCAGTCCAGACCACCTTCTCTTCCACTCTTAACCCTCCTGTATTTTCCCACCACTTTCCCCATCTTTTTTCATATCACAGAAAATCCGTTAAGAAAAAAATGGATGGAATAGCAGCACAATGCCTGTTGATTGGTAGCTCTAGGAATCCTCCATCTGGAAACACCTGAAAACAAGTGGAGGCCCTATAGAACAACTGTAATTATCTTAAAACAATCCCCTGACCCTTGAATATTCGACTTTATTTTTAAGCCAGAGAACATGTCAGATTCCCTCCCCCCCCCAAAAAAAACCCTCCTTGAACAAATAACTGAGGAAGGTCTACTAATTAAAATTTGGCAATGGACAAGAGTAAGCTGAAAGGTGCAAATCAAATCAGAGTTGGGGGGAAGCAGTGGGAGCTGCTATCTCCTCCAGTGCTTGTTTTTGGGGAAATAGTAAAGCATATTTTAAACGAAAATAATGATTAAAGCTTGATTGCGTTGACTCATAGCATATTCAGAAAATAAGCAATGAACATGCACCATTGGTTTCATCTTTGTGTCATTGCTTAGCAGGGCTAATACTAAGCCTTGAAGCTCTTTTACATAAATAGGATGACAGCTCAGAACAGTTGGGGGTGTTTTGATTGCCAATTTAACTTGTGTTTAAATTAGTGGGTATTTAAGTGTTACTAAAACATTTAGGGTCCTATTCACCAAAGAATCAGTTGTTCTCATATTCTAATGCTTTGGCGTGATGTTCAGTTTGTTTTTCTGATGCCATTTTTGTTAGCAGGCATCTTGAACAGGATGCCAACTAATGGCAATTAAAATTTACTTAGCAATATCTAATACAGTAACGTTCATGGCCGTGTACAGGGGAAAACATTCTGTATATCAAGAGGAATATTATTCAAGCTCAAAAAAGTTGGCATTTCAGTGTTCCTAAGAAAGCTATAGGTAGGGATGGGTGAATGAGCAATGTTTTAGATTGCCAGGATTCGCCCAACAGTGTCTCACCATTCATCTTGTGCCTAATTCCTGCTGGCGTTTGCTGCTTGCTCCGTGTGAACAGGAAACTTGCACAAAACAAGCAGCAATCGAATGGGAGGTTTGCACAGGTTTCCTCAAATTTGTGCAACTTTCCTCTATAGGCTGATTCGGTATATGGACACAATTTGCACAAATCGAACTGGGAATCTGGAACAAGATGAACACCAGGATGTCTTTGACAATTTATTAATATTTTTGGCAGAAATGTGCTCGTGCCTGCTTTTGGAGCTTTGAATGGGGCGTGCTTGCATGTTTTGTGAACTAAAATGGCATTCCCATACATCCTTAGCTATAGGACAGGGATGGGAAATCAGCACTCCTAAGACCAGAATCATCTCAACGTTAGGGGCATGGAGACCTTCAAATTGTCTCTTGTCTCCTACCCGCCTTTCCCATTCTCCCCAGACTTTCATCTGATTAATGAATTAGAAAAAAAATAAACCTGAGCTGCTGGGTGGATCCCTTTTATGCATACACGCCACATGCGCACATGTGCATGCACACACACAATTTTAATACTTTTAAAAAAATTTCCTTGATGCTCTGTGCAATGGGAGTTGTTACTGGAATAGAATAATATGAATCCAAAGGAGTGATTTTGTGTTGACAAGAGTGATCTGCCCGTTCCCCCGCAGCCCAATCAGTAAAAAGGAAAAGAGGAAGGGTGAGGAACTAGGTGGGGGAGAGAAGAAGGTGGCTCTACCTCCCATCTTGGGCTAGCCCACCACGGGCTCACCACCAATGGATTACTCTCAACAGACTGCGGTCCTAGGGAAAAAGGGTGGCCCAGCCCTGGTATGGGGGCTTGTAGATGCAATTCTTTTTAAAAATAGAGAGTTGAATTTTTGGTTTGATTTGGCTGATGAAAGTATTCGTTTCTGGGAAAAGAAATATAATTAGGGCATGGAAAAGCAATAATTCAAGACCACCTCTGTGAAATCTTGAACATGAAACCTAGAAGTGTCACGATCAACAGTTTGTGAGTTTTTAAAGGCTAGGTTTATTGGATTTCATCAAAATCAGTGTATTTAGGATTCCTTGACACAGTGTGTTTTTATAAAATGTTTTTCATCCACACGTACAAATGTAAACAATGCATACTAAACAGTGCGTAAAGTAATTAAACAATAACACAAATGTATTAAAATATAATCTAATTTGCTTGCAAGATAGAAGTTTTAAAATAAGGGATGTATCAGCATTTCAAAGTCGTTTCTCCAACATCCATTGCATATGAATAGAATTATGCACTATTATTGTGGATTGGGTCTTGCAAGTGTAACATGCAAAGGATGAAGTATAGTTAGAATCAATGGGGCTTCTGCAAAGGTAACTCCGGTCTCACTAACCTTTTAGAGTTCTTTGAGTGTGTCAGTAAACATCTGGATGGAGTGATCCATAGATATAGTTTACTTGGACATCCAAAAGGACTTATCCAGTTGTGCTGAAAAACTCTTAACAGCCATCCATTGGGTACATTGGAATGGTGATGTTGGGAAGCACTTGCACTGATCTAGAGTGAGCATGACTGGCCCAAGACATTTTACGGCCTGCGAGAGTGATGAATTGTGATCACCCCACCCCAAGTCAAAGTGCACAGCAGAAAAGAACAGCCAAATTATTTTTGTACCTGAGGCAGAAAATCACATAACCACCTTACCCCTTTACTGGCAATAAATGTAGAATAATGAAAAATTAAATCACTAACAATATGATGACACTCAAAATCAGCTGCCTGAGACAGATGCCTCACCCTGCCTAATAGTAGCCCTATCCCTATGAGTAGGTTAGAGTTCCTTTCACTAAGTAGGTTGAATCTGCATGCTGTGGGCCCAAGTTTGCTCTGCATTTACAGGGTGTAAATGCAGATATAGAATGTGGGGGGGTGGAAGTCCCCAATACTTTCAATCCCTTGGTTTTCGATTTGTTATTCAGTGTCAGTTCTGTGGTTTCATCTTGTTCAGCAGTCAGTTGATGTTGATATGAATATAATAAAGCAGCTAGTGTTATATTTGTGCTACACTTAACCCTTGAATGAATATTTTTGTTACTGATATTTATTTCGAAAGGGTTTATATGCAGGTCATCTCTCAGTCAGGTTTGACTGGGATTTGGACTTGATAAACATTTTGAGAATGCCTCTTTTCACAAGGGTAAACATTCCTGGATATTAATTTTGCCCAGCAATAGAACTCTTTATTGACAAAATGTTGTGGTTGGAAAACCTGGATCGAAATAGATAGGGCCCCTGCAGAAAAACCATGCCAGGCTGAATGTGTCTTTTAGAACCACACATTGCCTACATTTTCTCTAGGGTACAGATGGCCAAATGGCAGCCAATGAGCTGAATCTGGTCCCCTAAAGCTATTTTTGTCTGGTGATCCTATTCATATCATCATCATCATCATCATCATCATCATCATCATCTAGGAATGATTAAAAACAACAGTGACAACAACAATAAGCACAAAATGTTTGTCCACAATTTCACTTAGTAAGAAAAAGTAATCCTATTTTCAAAGTGTAAGAAAGAGCTATTCCACACAGCAATGACATATCAGTTTTGAATGTTGCATGTAAGTATGCAGTATGGAGATGCACATATTCGTATGAAATAAAATGGTATGCCTGAGCACCTATCTGTCGTAACTTTACTGCCAGATGGCGACAACTTAATCATGAGGCCAGATCCCTCACAGTGGTGTCAGTTTGGGTGGCAATAAAGTGCCTGTCCTCTGCCTAGAGAATAGAGCCCCTTTCCCTATGGGATGCAGAAGCTGACTGTCCCTGCCTTATAGTAAGACATTTTCCCCCACAAAGAAAGAGAACTCTCCGCTCTGAGTGTAAGTTCCTCTATGTCTGCTAATGAGCACAGCCAGGAACGGAAACAGATCGATGCCTACTCCAACTTGTGCTGTATCTAAATACCTCGCTGTTGGTGTGTTCAGCCAACACTCATATTCCTTCTTTGTTTTGTGCCACCCTGGAGATGAATTATTCATCAGGCCCAATTTTATATGCCTATTATGTCTGGTGGTAATGTCACTGTGGCTGGCGGCACTGGGAACCTTGGCGCTCAGCTTGAGGCTCGATGTTGTCTGCCATCCAGGGGCTTATTGTGTGTTTTTTGGGTTAGTGAAGCAAGCCCAGGGAGTTAACAGTGGGATCAGCTGTGGAGGCAGCTGTTTTGCCCACCCTCTGTGCTAGAGGAAATGTACTGCAGGGATCTCCCTCCCTCCCCCCCCCCCCAACTTCCAATAGACTGCAAATGAGGAGGAATGGAAGAGAGATTTGGGGATCAAAGAAAGACGCATGTTCCACAGTAAGCGTTGCTGTTCGGTTGTCCCCTTCCCGCCCCATCTTTGAATACATGGGGCAGCCTCCAAAATGGCTCATGAGTCATTCAGTTGTCATAATTTATGTATCAGAAGTATTTGCTGTTGAAATTCAGAAGCGATTTATCCTTTGGTTATTGCTTTATTTACTTATTTAATGGATTGATTGATGTGCCAGCACCCCTCAGGCAGCAGAGTCACTCTTTCTTTTCGTGAAGGACGTATATTGCTCACAGACAGGAGTTTCACAAACACCCTAAATTAGATCTTTGTTATTATTCTGTGTTTATAATGAGTTCCTGTTGGACTGAATATAGGATCTGTTATCTGCCGAAGCAATCCTAAACTAGGTACATGGCTAGCTGGAGCATTCTCATTTGAATAATAATGCCAATTCTTATAATAATTACCCAGGATAATAGCAATACTAAGAAACTTGCAAATATTTCAGGAACCCGGGCAATAATTGTAAACAAACATAAGCACCTAGACTAAGCGGTTCTCACAGAGAGCCTTTTTCTGATCTAAAGAGCCATTCCACAACAATGGGAATTATAACAATTCCATCTGGTATCATTTATCTGCAGATGAGAGACATGCAGGCGGAGAGGTCTGCAATCTAATTTACTAAAATGGCGGCTTCAGATTATCTCTTGCTCTATATGGCCATCCAGCCCATTTTAATTTTAAACTGGATCCCTGCCACTAGAACAGAGGTAAATGATTGTTGTGGAGTTGGAGGCTGCTGAGCAAATGCGTGTTGTGAGTGTCTCATGAATATTTTTATCTGGTGGATTTCAGGCTCTCTGTTGTTTGTGTGTGTTTTAAGGAAGCCATTTTGAAAAGTAAGAACAAAACTATAGCCACGAGATTATTTGATTTGCAGCAAGTAGGTCTCTGTAACACTCGTCTTGGTATTTGTTATATATCTTTTCTGAGGGGACACTTGTGCTCCAGATTTGACAGTGAAGTCAAGCTAGGTAATGCCAGCAAATCAGTGTGGGGAGTCATCTTAAGGGAAGCTCACTCACTGTGCTGTGCCAAAGGCACTTAAAAGCTCTGTGACATTGCCTCATGCTCCTCATTGATAGGGGGACTATTACATTGCAGCACATGTGGTAAGACCCCCCCCCCCAGCCAATCAGTGTAAGTGAATGGACAAAGGGCATATTGTACAGTTGTGGCATGCCAGGAAGGGCAGAGAGGTAGTTGATGCAGGCTGCTGCCGCTGCACATGGGACCAATCAAACAAGAGCCAGCCAGAGGAATGCTTTTCTTTTACTGCTTCCACCTATGCAGACAGGATCCCTGGTACACCTACTGCAGGTATGTTACCCAGCCTGACATCTTCTGCTGTCTTCCACACCTGAATCCATCTCATACCTGCAGTAGCTTCCATTTGAGTCTGGAATGCTTGACCCAAAAGATGTAGGCTGGTTTTGGATGACACAATAATCAACGGAGGGGGGAAGAGGCAACTGTCAGTTGTGTTACTTATTGTGTCATGTGGATAGTTACACACCACGCACACACAACTGACAGTATGCTATTCCGCCCAATTAAGCAACGGAGAGAAACAACGGGCTTGCACGTTGTTTAGCCTGAAGCCTGTTATTTAAAGTGTTGTCCGAAACCAACCCCCCTCTCTCCGTGGACTATTCCGTTTGGTCATAGAGTTCTGTCGGCTGGAGCAGCCGAAAACCCCCGGCTGCTCTAATACAGCCAGCAGAACTTGCGGTGCATGCTGGGATACAGCTGGTGGACTGGGGGAGGGAGGAGATGCTGCAGTCAAGATGGACGCTGGAACGTTCAGCCGCTCGAAGGATGGCAGAGCAACGTGTCGTGTGGGGAGCACCGCCTACCTAATGCACAGTCAGTACGCTATCTCCCCCTCCATCATCTAATGTGTCGTGCAAGACCAGCCACAGAGTCAATTATGGGAGAGATCAATTTTGAGCTATGACCCAGCACATTTGGCTCTAGGTTATTTGGAATATGCAGGAGGGGTGACAGCCATAATGGCTCCAAAGACAAACCTGGTCTTCATCCATGCAACACTTCACTTTTCCTTTTTATACAAACCAGCAAGCTTTCAGCCTAAGCTCATTCCAAATGCAATGCATCTGCGGTGTGTGTCGGTGGCTTCACTCCTCTTAGTATGTCAGATTTGGCTCCTCAGAAAGAGGAGAATGGTTAACTTCATCAAGTTCAAACCTCAATGGACATCACACCTGCACCAGGCCCCAAAGTCCTCTTGGTGGCCCTGCAAAGCTGACCACAGGGGACAGGGCACTCCTCACCCAGGATACTATTTATCCTAGGGTTGGCCCTGGTTGCCATTGCAACTAAAAAGCCCAGTGGGAGGAATTACCTCATGATATCTTCCCCTGAGCTTTAGCTGAAATGTGGGGAGCTGAGAAGGGTACAGACTTCTGGAAAGATGATTATACAATGAAAAACATGACATTTGCATACACTTCTCAGCCACCTCCTAAATAAGGTAAACCCAAGGAAATCAAACTCAGCCCATGAAAATTCCTTCATGATTGATCCCACCCCCACCCCGCAAAAGCAATTTGTTTTCTATCAAACTGAATGAGAATAGTCAGGGAATGTGACAGAAATCTTTGACGCAGCACTAGTTTTCATTTGTGTATGTTTGTTTGTTTGTTTGTTTTGTAAACTGTTTGGAGATCCTGGGATGTCCAGCAGGTTAGAAGTAGCTTAAATAAATAAATAAATAAATAATCCTCATATGACTACCCTGCACAGTGGCTTTAGGCTGAGTATTACTAACTAGACCAAAGTTGTCCAGTGAGCCTCAGGGATCAACAGAAATTTGGAAACCGGTCCACCCGAAGTCTGGTGTTGTATCCGACTACACCATTGTGTGAGAAATTGTCCAGCACACCTGTCCGTGGCTTCCTTGCCTTCCTGTCAAAGGCAAGGAAGAGGGATCAGTGACAGAGCGCATTATAATCCTTTGGAGTTCCTGGCTGTCAGGTTTGAACTTGATGAAGTTAACCATTCTCCTTTTTCTGTGAAGCCAAATCTGACATAATAAGAGGAGTAAAGCCACCGACAAACACTACGGATGCGTTGCATTTGGAATGAGCTTAGACTGAAGGCTTGCTGGTTCGTATAAAAACAAGAGATGTAGCTGAAAGCAATATTAGAATCTCCTGGCAAAAGCACCAGTCTGCCAATGCTGACTGAAATTTTCTGGGCACCTTGCTGTACTATCATATAGCCTAGGAGTAAAGTGGGACTGGCTTTCAGTAATGACAAGATAAAGTTAATATGGAATGCTAGGGAAGTGGCTATACTTACCCTTTTGGTTGTTTTAAAGAACTGGCTGATCAAATAACCAGTCATATTATCCCAAGTCCTGTTATCAGGACCTCAGAATGTCCCCCATATAACCCCAGGTCAGCCTAACCCTATGTAAACAGCTCTCCCATTTACCCAAACTTCTCCGTTTCTGGATATTTGGAATATCCTCAGGCCATTTGGCCAAATGTTACTGTACTGTAATTCAATAGGGATTTGTTGTTGTTGTAATTTTAAAAGAGCTGTTGAACATTTCTGCTTCATAGTCTCAGCATTCATTGAACATAATACCCTTGCTTTTAATTGAAGAAAGGATTTGCAATATGTAAACTGTTGCAAGAATACTTGTCAGTTCAAAATCTAGTAGTAGCAGCAGTAGATTTTGAACTGCGTTCATTGCATGGAGATTTTCATTTAACCTTTTGCACACTGAGGCATGCACACACACAGAGCCTATCTACACTACTGATTTAAAACGGTTTATATGAACTGGTTTAAAACGGTTATAAACCCTTTTAAAGCAGTAGTGTAGATAGGCTCACACACTACATTTTAACTCTTAATGGTTGCCTTGTCAGAGTTTCTTCTAGTTAGCTATAACACTATTTCTAATGGAATTCATCATATAACAATCATTACCACCAGCAGCATTTTTTTGAGTATTAAAAACACTTCACATGCTTTGTCCTTACTTATCTTGCTGTAATCCTGACAACAATCCTATAAGGTAAGTGAGTAGCATTATCAACATATTGCAGATGGCTGAGATGGGAGGAAGGGTTGAGATGGAGTGGCTTACCTAAGGCCACCAGGTGAGTTCATGGTAAGGTGAAATTCAAACATCAAACTACTTCAGACACGAAAGCTTCATGTTACTTTATTTTAGGAGATACATTTCTGTAATAATTGTTTTGAAATACCTTTTTAATACTAAAATCCATTTTATTTTACAAAAACATCCACATTAGTGTTGGTGTTGGAACACCTAGGGAAGGTGTTAGGTGGACTAACATGTTGCCCCTGCAATGCTTCTCTGACTTAAACCTCTCTCTCTCTTTCCCCCACCCCCACCGGGAGCTTCTGCTAGCCACAGGGGAGAAGTATGTATTTAGGAGCTTAAGGGTGAATTCCTAAATACATGTTCTAGGATATAAGTCTTGTTGAATTGGTGGAGCTTACTTCTGAGTAAATATACTTATAATTTTACTGCATTGCTACAATCCTAAACACACTTATAAGGGAGTAAACTTTACTGGATATAATAGGACTGGAAAAGAGAAGATTGAGAGGAGACATGATAGCACTCTTCAAATACTTGAAAGGTTGTCACACACAAGAGGGCCAGGATCTCTTCTCAATCATCCCAGAGTGCAGGATGCGGAATAATGGGCTCAAGTTACAGAAAGCCAGATTCTGTCTGGACATCAGAAAACAATTCCTGACTGTCACAGGGGTATGACAATGGAACCAATTACTTAGGGAGGTTGTAGGTTCTCCCACACTAGAGGCATTCAAGAGGCAGCTGGACAGCCATCTGTCAGGGATGCTTTAAGGTAGATTCCTGCATTGAGCAGGGGGTTGGACTCAATGGCCTCATCATCGATGGCCCTTCCAACTCTACTATTGTATGATTCTATGATTCTATGACTTATGTCTGTGCTGGAAATATGCATAGGATTGCACTGCATGTGTGTAGGTTTTCCCCTCTGCAGCTAATAGCAGCTTTGGGGAGTGGGATGATTTAGATCAGGGCCATGGTGTGTGGGGAGAGGAATCTACCCTTTGCCTCTGCACCAATTTGCATACATAGTTTGCCCCCTCAAGCTGTTATTAGCCACAGACAAGAAAATTTACAGCTTATACCCATATATTTCCCTCTCTGCAGCTAATAACATCTGTGTGTGTGTGCATGTGTGTGACAGAGAGATTCTACTTGGGGCCATGGCCTAAGACAAAGTGTTATATACTTAATACTATGGCCCTCGACCTACCTGCAGCCCCTGCTGTAGAGAGCAATGGGGATTACTCTTGGGGAAAATCCATGCAGTTTCCATGGGCCAGATGGGGAAGCTCCATGGGCCAGATTGGGATCATGGGCCAGAGGTTCCTCTCCCATGGTTTTGCTGAGGGTTTATCTGCAATTTTTTCCTGTTCCTGTTTTGGCATTGAACAACACATTTGGCAAATATCCCCCCATCCCACCACCAGACAAGATGAGCTGTGGGGGACACTGACAAAATGAGATGTGCTGGGAAGAGCTACATTGACATCTCACCTTGGGTCAAGTAGATAATGCAGCCAGTTCTGAGCCTACTACAGAGCACAACCATAGCTGCCTTATCTACTCGCCTGTGGCTTCAGAGGCAGAGATATGCATGAATCAGCTCTGGAGAAATATGACTTCATAACCGAGAATCAAGCAGGCCCACCAAGGCTTTAAGAAGAAAATTAGATTTCATGAGCGATAACAGGACTGATTGCATTCTAGAACATGTCTGCTTGAATGGGAAAGCAGAAAGGTGGGAGAGCTGTTCAGGTAGGGACAAGAAATGGGCTGTTGCAATATATATTCGCAGGTGCTACAATATATATATATATATATATATATATATATATATATATATATATATATTCACAGCTGCTGCAGAGGAGATGAGATTGGAGGACAC
Source organism: Anniella stebbinsi (assembly GCA_029215795.1). Taxonomy (NCBI): domain Eukaryota; kingdom Metazoa; phylum Chordata; class Lepidosauria; order Squamata; family Anniellidae; genus Anniella; species Anniella stebbinsi. The sequence continues at coordinate 92,942,688 of JARDYH010000002.1, read as the reverse complement.
CAGCAGAGGTTCAGTTCAGGACACTGGTACATCCAGGGAATGAATGCACTGCATAGGTTTCATTGCACCATGGGGGAAATCTCCATGCAGTTGTACTCATGACTTGAAGGTTTCTGTTTGATGCAGGTGCTTTTGCTCCAGGGCTGCTCCTTGTGGTGTTTTCCCGGTTAGCCTTCCTGTGTCATTTTGTCAAGCCATTCTTTATTTTCCACCACCATCTCCGCTTTTTGCAATAACAAGAGACACGGGCCTAGACAAGCAGAAGAACAGTGTTATAACTTGGCCTTGTCCCAGAGCCTCAACATTCTTAGGTTTTGTTCAGAATTCTCATAGCAAGGGAGGGAGGGCTGGGGAGAGGAGAAATTCTGCTCCTGTTTCTCTCACAATCGTACCAATAAACCACTTTGCCTCAGCAAAGTGCCTGGGAGCAGCAGAGCCATCACATTGCACAGAGATTTCCCCTTCTCCTCTCAAAGAGCAGTGACCACCCCAGCCATATCGGCGCATCACACTGAGCCTAGTTTTAAAAGTTGTGGGATTCCTTGTCTACTTTCTTCTTCTTTTCCCCATCTTCTCTCTTACAAAAAAACCTTCAGACATCTACTCCACTTCTATAGTGGCTCTGCCAGAGGAACTATAATCCACTCCCCTGTTATAGTTGCTGCCACTGAGTGGGGGTAGTGGCAAGACTGGCATCAAGAGTAGGCATGGTTGGGCACCTGCTGAGGGCCCACATCCTAGCAGGGCCCATTGACAAGAGTGTCGTGGAGTTATTCGTCCTCCTCCTCACCATTGCAACCTGCTTGTTCACCTGCCTCTTCCTCTGGCCCAGACAACGGTGATGGTGGTGAGGAAGAGCGGATGCCGCTGCCTACTTGGTCACTGGCTCTCTGTCTGTCAAGCAAGCAAGTGGTAGCAATGATGAGGAAGAAGAGGAAAAGACACAGCAGATGGTAAGAATGATGATGAGAAAGTAAACTCACTGAGGCAGGGCCCCCATTGAGGGTGTCTTGGCCAAGTGCCCTAGAAAAACTGGAGCCTGCACTGACTAGTGGTGTGGGGGCAGAGGGGATTTGCAGCAGGAACCGTTGTTTGCACAATCTACCAACCCTGGTTGGAGCAACAAATCAGAATCAGAAAAAACAACAACTCAAGCTTGTCTCCAGCCAGACCGCACATTCTTCTGCTTATACCTTTGCTTGAGGCAGGCCAGCCACACCATGTATTACCACCATACTCTCCCCAGTTAGTGATGCACCGAGCAACCCTGAATTCTTGCAGAGAGTGCAAAGTGTCTCACATATCATACCAAAGCCTATGTTACTCATACATGTACAAGAATTCTTGCATGTCTGGCAACTAATGATGTAATCACCATTTGCATTTACATGTCTCGGAATATGTACTGATCCAGTTAGAAATGTCCCCCCCCCCACACACACACAAATTTCTTCTCTCCAGATCAGAGTTTTGCCTGAGCTTAAGCATGCCTTTCTTCCTCCCTGGCACCTTGACTGTGCAGTGAGAGCATCTAAGTGCCAGGGACCCTGGAAAATATACCTGCACTCTTAGAATAGATGTCAGGTGCCATGAAAACTATATTCCAAGGTTTCTTGGGCCTGTGATGCTGAGGCCATAATTAGGTACATTATGACTGTGTACAAGGCCAGAACTGGAGGTCTCAACCCAACCCCTGGAATGGGTTTAAGGGGAGGGGCCTCCCAAGGCAACTCCTCTTCCTCCTCCATGTTTACAGTTTAAAAGCCAAGAGCTCTCTTGGCACTTTGGCAACAGAAGCTGACCTCTGACTACTGCTGTCATCTTATCTTCCCAGAGAGCTCCTGGAAATTACGCTCTAAGAAGCTCAAGGAGGCTCTCTGGGAAACAAGGGTGGTGGTGCTCTTCTCCAACTGATTTGCTGCCAGAGGCTTTTAAACTGTTCTTTTGAAAAGAGGGGGTGGGGTGGGGATCAAGTCCTGATACCACTGTCATGGTCAGCACCTTCCCTCCCCAAAGGGAAGACTTGCTTTGTGCTGCCCACCCTGAGCTCCTTTAGCTTGCAATGTTCTCCCATCATCAGGTAGACCACAAAATGGGCAAAAGGAGGCTAGGCCTATAGTACCTATAATCAAACCATTGCTCAGCCATGGTGCTCCTTGCATGGCCCTGTGAAAACCAGTCATTGAAATTCTTTCTCATACTCAGGAGTAAATCCTATTGAGTTCAGTGAGGTTTATTCCGAGGCGAGTGTGTATCAGATTTCTGCTTTAGTGTAATCAAAGGAGAACTGAATGAATCTTTGGTCAAAACATGATGGCAGGTGTTTGCATCAGAAATATGTAAATGAAAATCAAATCATCAGAATCTAATAATGCCGCACTGGAAGGAGTCATAAAAGAAGTATCACTAACGTACTTGTTCATATTTGCTAAGAAGTATTATTAACTTGTTTTGTCATACTTAGTCATATGTAGAGTAGATCCATCACAAACAATGGAACTTATGACTAACATTGCTCCCGTTGATTGTAATGAGTCTACTATAAGTATGACTAAGTCTGCATTCAACCCAGTAAGCATAACTGTAATAGTAGGAGAGGCTGTCCCAGGAAATATGATACGTTCAGTTGCATCAGTGTCCAGCTTCAGACCATATCGTGACGTTCAAGGTGGGATTATATTGAGTCAGACCCTTGGTCCATCTAGCCAGGTATTGTTGACAATGTGGCTCTCCAGGGTTTCAAGCAGGATTCTTTCCTTGCCCTACCTACAGCCACCAGGGATTGAATCTGGGACCTTCTGCATTCAGAGCAGATGCTCTGCCATGTGTAGAAGATCAACAAATAATCAACAAATAAACAAGTTAGATTACTGCAATGCACACTACGTGGGGCTGCCTTTGAAGGTGGTTCAGAAGCTGCAGCTTGTGCAAAATGCAGCGGCCAGATTGATAACTGGAACCAGTAGGTTTGAACATATAAGACCTACTCTGGCCCGCTTGCATTGGCTGCCTGTATGTTTCCGAGCCCGGTTCAAGGTGCTGGTTTTAACCTATAAAGCCTTACACGGCTTGGGACCACAATACCTGATGGAACGCCTTTCCTGACATGAACCTACCCGAACACTACGTTCAACATCTAAGGCCCTCCTCCAAGTGCCTCCTCCGAGGGAAGCTCGGAGGTCGGCAACAAGAGAGAGGGCCTTCTCTGTGGTGGCCCCCCAATTGTGGAACGATCTCCCCGATGAGGCCCGCCTGGCGCCAACATTGTTATCTTTTCGGTGCCAGGTCAAGACTTTCCTCTTCTCTCAGGCATTTGGCAATATCTGAGGAGCCTGGATTTGTTTTGTTTTTGTAGCTTTTTGAAGTGTTGTAGTGGTTTTTAAATGTACAGATTGTGTGTATGTTGTATGTTTTTGCTGTTTTAATTTTTGTATATTGTTTTTAATTGTTTTTAATTGTTTTTAAACCTATGTAATCCTATGTAAAGCTTCGGCTACGGGGCGGTATACAAATGTAATAAATAAATAAATAATGGAAACTGAGATCATTAAGCAAAATGCAAATAAATAATTGAAAGCTGGGAAGAAAACCATGAAAGAACAATATCCTTCAGTTCAAGAATGTGAACATGGATGACAAAGTCAAGTATGGCAGAAAGATCAACCCCAAGAAAGGAAGTGCCTTTAGAACGTTAGGTCAGAAGAAGGTTATAGGAGCAGCATGTTTAATTGCAAGCCTGTCGAGAGCTTCCTGAATCCTTGTAGATTTGTGCAAGCAGCCACACCTAGGCTAAGCGGCCTTTGGACCACTAGAAGGCAAGGATTCAGAAGAGGGCAGGAGATATCCTTCCATGCTGGTCTGAACTGGCTGCAAGATCTGAACTGACACATGAAGGGGGTGGCATGGCAGAGCTAGCCCCAGTGCATCTGAAGGAGAAGAGGCTGTTAAGGGATGGACTGGTGGGCTGACGAGTCACAGCAATGTGGTTTAGAACACAGTTGTGACCCTACTCCTTGGAAGCAGCAGCTGGGGAGAGGAGGGGCCTAAATTTGATAAGAGCCATTTGCCTTGTAGAAGGTCAGTTGGGGGAGGGGAGGAGCCTAAATTTTGTTAGAGGCATTTGCCTTGTAAAAAGAAATGGTCAGCTGGGAGGGGAGGAGTCTAAATTCTATAAGAGTCAAGTTGACAAGGGGGGGAGAACAGAGGCAAGTGGGTGTTTTCTAATTAGCAAGGAAGATTTTTGTTTCTGGATGGCTGCTATTGCTACTGTCAAGTTTCTTTTAGTTTTGTTTTTACTGGGGAAGCACCACGGACAACATTATTTGACTTTGTAATTTCTCATTTTGAATCCAGCATAACTGCAAGCCTTCCATTCCAGAGGGAAACAGCCACATGGGCATAGCTGGATGTGGGGACATATGTCCCTCAGGAAAATGGGAACATTTAGAAGGCCCATGAAAACAAAGCCTGCAAAAGTTTACAATGGAACCAGACCTCGTTTAAATAAACATCAAACACATAAACAACTCCATGCAGATTTACAGAGTTTGTAAGGAAGAGAGGACCCAGTAACTCTAATACGATTCGGTGGCAATATTTAGTGTGACTCCTAAAAAATATGACTGCCCTAATCCAAAGAAATTGCCTAGAGCAACTTAGGCTGTGTGCAGAGCCCTTTAAAAGTGGCCAAATCCCACGAATCATCTGTTTCATAAGAAAGGGGAGGAGATGAACTGAATAAAACTCTCTGCTCCCTTTCCCGCACAGCTAATCAACACAATTTGAATTTTTTTTTTAAAAAAAAGAGTCAGTTGTGCACCCACAGCTCCTGATGTTGGATGGAATAGGAGAATTGCACCTGGAAGCCCTGTTTTGTCTGACTGTCTATCTACCATAGTTATACACTGCCCAATAAAGCCATTTCTCTGTGAAGATTATGTTGAAAAGATAAAACCATAAATATGATTTTTTGGACATACACATGAAATCTAAAGGGGATAAAACCCAAATCAAGAGTGTAAAACCAAAGTGTTAAGCACTGTTTTCCCCACCAAGGAAGGGATGAATAATGGAAGCTCCACTGTGTTCAATGGGGTTACTCACTAGTAAGTGTGTTTAGGACTGTAGCTAGGGTGACCAGATAAAATCCAGGTCAGGGCTCATGTAACTTTAGCAGTTGTAGAGAAAAGGGAATTTCAGCCAGAGTCATTTGTATGCAATTAGTTCCTGGTGAAATTCCCTCTTCATCACAACAGTTAAAGTTGCAGGGGCCCTGCCTTCTTTTGTATATGGTCACTCTAGTATAGTGCCTGCAACTTTAACTGTTGTGATGAAGAGGGAATTTCTCCAGGGACTAATTGCATACAAATGACATTGGCTGAAATTCCCTTTTCTCTACAACTGTTAAAGCTACAGGAGCCCTGCCCTGGATTTTATCTGATCAGCCTAACTGTAGCCTTAGTGTCCAAGCAGGCTGGCTGCAAAATAGATCTGTTTGCAAGATTAAGCAAGTACATGCTAATATTAACGGTCATGGAAATTCCTGTCAAACAACATCTGACTCTAACATTCATTTTGTGAGTCCGGACACAAATAGATACCAAATACAATCCAAGGAAATAACATCTGAGTTCCAAGAAACAAAAATGTTCATAATACTATATTAAGGAAGTGTATTTTGAAATGTAATATCTGATTATTCCAGTGCATATGACTAAGCTGGTGACAATGCCACTTGACATTAGTTCTACCTTTGAAGTATTTTGAAAGCCTATATGATACATTCCAGGCGAATTACTTGCAAGGGGATGAAGTTATAGTAGAATACATTGTAATATTGACCAGGAATGAGAATGAACAATGATGGACTTCTTTCTGTAGAATCCAAAGGACAGAAATCGTCTAGGGGACATAAATTAGGCAAGAATAAATGAATGATTGGCGATTCAGGTAAAATACAAGCAAAAGTTCAAAGGCCAACTCCACAAGTTAAGTAGATCTGCAAAGATTTATGGTATAGATTAGACATATATTTTAAGAAATCTCCTTCCAGTTAAATCTATGTGCAATGAGAAATAGAAAAAAAAAGTTTTTTTCTTGGCACTGAGAAGATGGAAATATTGATTTGAGGCAGACACTCACTTTGATTATAAGCTCTTCACATGCGTGCCAATTTCAGTTTCTTGAACAAAGATGAACACAACTTACAGCTCTGGTTTAGGCCTTTCTGACCAGGTATATTGCAGTGCTAGGTATCTTAAGAAGGGCAAGCAGAGCAGAAAATGCCTGTGGCCCCATTCCACATGCCATGGTTCACAGTATCCAAGAACCAAAAGGAGGAGAGCATCCACTTAGGTCAAAAAAGGGGGAGAAAAACAGGTTCTCGGAATGCTGAAATACTTTATTAATTCACGCCCAACACGTTTCGGACTATGTGGTTTTTAAAAAGGCCTTCTTCAGGGGGTTGGTAAGAGATGTCTGCAGAAAACTCTTAACAGAATGAAAGTCTCTTATGATATTCACTAGCAACTGAGGACAAGTTATTTGGGCACCTGGGGCAGAAAATCCCTAAAAGCACCGTTCCCCCTCCCTGGCACCACAAATGCAATAACAAATGAAATAACTAACTCTGGGAATGATCCAATTTTGCCCATGTGGACTGCTAGTGCAACGGGTACCTAGTGTAACCTGCAGCAATTGGAAATGAGTAAAAATGGAGCAGGTCAGCGGAGCTTGCAGAAGAGAGCTTGGCTGACCTGTCCTGTTCTGGAAATGAGTGTTTCTGCTTATTTCCGGGGTTCCTGATTAAAATACTAATTCCCGTTGTGCTTGTGGTGGGTTCCGTTAGCACAACAGAAACAGTGGGAGCTCAGCGGCAGTATTGGATATCGACCGATGTGTTGCCCTTTCATGACACCCAAAATCAGCTGCGTGGGGCGACAGCTCTGGCAAGTGGTAGGGCCATCCCTGATCTTGAGAACCTGGAGGAACCACCATTGCTATGCACACATGTTCTCTCTTCTTTTCAGCTACCTGATTTTCCAAGTGTTCTTACACTATAGATGTAAAGTGGTTGAATAATGGTTCCCCTTCCTCAATGATCTCTGGAACAGTTGTGAGAGATCCTAGGAAACCTTTAACCAGGAGCCCTAAAATCCTCACCTAATTATAATTTCTAGGGTCCTTTGGGAGCAACCATGATGATTCAACCGGAATAAAGGGATATGTGTTTGTGGCGTAGATAGGACCAAGGACTGGTTCTATTCATGTTTCTAAAGACCATCCTAATGGAAGCGGTGAAATAGCAGGTAATAAAAAGGTGCCTTCATGACTGACAGTGTGATACTCTTCCAGTAGCTGTGAAACTTGCTAAAGCAGTGGCGCATCTTGCTTGATTTAAAATGCCAGCTATACCCATAAACATAATTTCCCATATAACAGTCTTAGTCCGTGCCCAGTGTAGTCTCATAATGCAAAAATATCAAATTGATTTTCCTCAAGAGATTATCTCTCCTTTTGCAATGCAAATATTTTCAAGTGTACTAAACATGTTCTAGCACCTCAACGGAGACACTAAACTATTTGCATGCAAAATTACCCAGAGTAGGCAGACTGGCACAGGCTTATACTAGCACCATATGTGCTAAAGAATTTGAGCCAGGAAACAACTAGTGTCTGGACACGATTTACAATTAAATTTTAATTAGATATTGTAATTCAAAAGAGATCCTAAATCGAAAGTTCCCATGAAAATTAATGTTGCATGTCAAATAAATCTCAGGCCCCAAATCATAGATTTCTTGTACAAACTAATCCAGCTCAATAAAGTAATATGACTTGCCTAAAAATGTCTTATTACTAAGAGGAATGGCACTCCAGCAGTCAGATGGTAGTGTTTCTTAAAATGTGTCATGTTAGGTCACCACCATAGGTAATGATGCAGTTTTGTCTTCATACTCAAATCTTGTGAATGGAATCAAAGAAGAGCACCTAACCCAATATCCTGTCTCCGATGGTCAGTGTCAGCCCTAGGTTTTTGACAGAGTGAGGAAGTAAGCAGTGGTATCTTCTCTTCCTCCTTCTCACTGCCACTTGCAGGTGAACAAGCAGATTGCAATGGTGCAGATGAGGAACATTTCCAGTAGGCTCTTGTCAATGGGGTCCTGCTGGGGTATGACCTGGGTCTTCAGTCTTGCCTACCTTCAACGCTGGCTAGGTGATGGTCAACAGTTCCATTTTAGAAGACAATGAGCAAACAACAAAGGGAACTAATAGGCTGTAGGGTGGTGCTAAATAGTATTTTACCAGATTGAAAGTCCTGGAGCCTTAGTTTGGGTTAGCAGCTGACTCCTCATTGGAGAGAAACAAATGTTCTGAGATAATGTGGGTGAAAGTTATTGAGCAAGTGGTTGCCCTGCTGATTCAGCTGCACCTGGAAACTCCAAGTCTGGCTTTCAGCCTGGGTATGGCCAAGAGACTATACTTGTTGCCTTGGTTGCTTATCTCCAAGTAGAAATCAACAGACCTTCTTAGATTTTTTTTGTGGCCTTCCAAACAATGGAATGTGTGGGGATTGATGACACACTTTTGGCACCTTGCTGGGGTTCACAGGATTGTTCTAGCTGGGAGATTCCAAAGACTTATCATCTTCTCATGAACTTCCCTTTGGCATTTCACAAGTTCTTTTCTTTCTCTCCTGTCGAATGTGCATATGAGTTTAGCAGGGATTACTGGTAGGGCATGAGGTTCCAACAATATGTGATAAACCTCACTTGTGTCTCTCCAAACCAGGCCTTGTGGTTTGGGTATTTACCCACTGCTGGGCCATGGTAGCAGACTGGTCGCAGCCAAGCCAATTGAAGGTGCTGCTAGTGCAGAACATGGCAGCCTGCAACTGGGAGCACATTATAGCAACATTCTGACATCTGTATTGGCTCCCTGTGATTTCCGGTCACAACTTTAGATGCTGTTATATTCTTCTCAGAGACACAAAGCAGCAACCTTTCTAAATTCCCACATCAAATCATTGCAACACTATGTTGAGCCCAGCATTGACAGCTGAAAAAATATATATTAAGGCACCAGCAGTCAGCCCTGCTGAGAATTTGGGCTGTGTCAGTTGTCAGTCTTGTCACCTGCCAGGGCCGGCCCAAGTCAGTTTGCTGCCTGAGGTGAAGGACAAGATAGTAACAACCCCCTCCCTGCCACCCATTTGAGCTATAGAAGCCAACTGGACTAACAGTTGAATCTTATTTCAATGCTGGTGATGGAACAGTATCCACTACCTTACCCCCTCCACACCACCCAGCATCTGCCGCCTGAGGCAACTGCCTCACTCTACCTATGGTAGGGCCGGCCTGTCACCTGCTCCCAGATGAGCCTGGCCATTGGCAAAGATCTTTGTCAGAGGCCATTCTTTCCTGCCTTCAGAGGCCAGGCAGATGGCAACTGGAGATAAGGACATGAAGGGGTGGCACCCTGGTTGTGGAATACTCTCTTGATCGGTGCCTACTTAATTAGGAACTAGGTGCAGACAATTTAATTCTCCCATGCTTTTGGCAGGTAGTATCTGTTTAAATGAACCTTTTAGTGGATAATGTTTTAATGCTGCATTTACTGTTTTATTGAAGGTAATTGATTGTTTTATTGTTGGGTTTTTTAACTGCTGTTTATTTGGCCTTTCTATTATGTTTTAAATGTGTTTGTTTTAACTTGTTTGCTTTTTATCTTCTGTATTAGCTACCTGGGAAATTAGTTCTTTGCTTAAAGGATAGCTAGAAATGTTTTAAGTAAAAATAAATAAATAAAATGCTTCCATTATAATGGCTTGGATCTGAAGATAAATTGAGTCAAGGAAATTCACTAAAGAAAGGAGCCAGTGTGGTGTACTGGTTAAAGTGTTTGAGTGGGAGTCAGGTGTTCCGAGTTCTAGTCCCCATTTGGCCATGGAAACCCACTGGGTGACTTTGGGCCAGTCACAGACTCTCAGCCCAACCTACCTCACTGGGTTGTTGTTGTGAGGATAAAATGGAGAGGAGGAGGATTATGTATGTCGCCTTGGGTTCCTTGGAGGAAAAAAGGCAGGAAATAAATAAATAAAGGAAGGAAGAAAGCAAAAGTTTCCATCCTCTGCCCTGTAGACATCTGACTCCCCGCCCCCTAATTCTCTGAGGAGGTTGGGGGATGCTGCTGAACAATGTTGGATGAGGTCCAAGGGCTGCTGGGGAAGGTGAGAATGATCCCAAATCAGACTTAGATTCTAAGATAAGGAAGCTCAAAAAAGGAAAATGTTGCATCACCTTCATACCTACCCACAGCATCCTCCCACATCCTATTCTAAATTGTTACAGAAAGCCACAGGCAGCTGCAGAAGGAGGGAAAACTTTCCTTCTCTGATTTTCCTTTAATCAACTTCTTTTGGGATCCAAGCCAGTGTCTGATATCCTCTTTGGATGCCCCCTTGTATACATGTTTATTTATTTATTACATTTATATCTTGCCCCTTTTCCCTCCAATTTCCTTCTCCTTGTCTCCATTTTATCCTCACAACAATCCTGTGAGGTAGGTTAGGCTGAGTGTGACTGGTCCAAAGTCTCCCGTTGAGCTTCATGGCTGAGTGGGGACTAGAACCTGGATCCCAGTCCAACACATTAACCACTACAACACACTGGCTGTGTGTACCATCCTATATCAAGCAGGGAGTTGGCTTACAAGGCTGTCTTCAGCTCTATGCTTCTATCATTATTTCTTTCAGATTCAGACAGAAAGGGTATGGAGAGACCTTGGTGAGTGTTCTCCACTTATATAACTCCCTTCCAACATGATAATTTCCAATATGGAGGCATCAAAGACCAAATTTGTTTGCCTTTCAGAAGCACTGTCAGGCAGCCCTTTTGGGAATCAAGGTTAAGTTAGGAGAGTGTGGGGAGTGTTCCATTAATCTGATAAACATTTGTGACAGGGGGGTATCTTGTTATTTACTCTGAGCCTTTGGGGAAGAGAAAGAAGTTATGCAGAGCAACTGGGTGCCTGCCCAGTTTGTGTCTGTAGTCAAGGACTTTAGCATTTCAGAGTCTTTCTCCACAATCATGATAGCTAGATATATGCCTGCTTTGAAATGAAAGCTGAGATAATTAGATTTCTCATTTGTAGACACAATATATATGGGAGGGCATTCTAAAGAAATGAGGGTGAGAGAAGGGATCTGGCCAATTACCCAGGTGAATCAGTGAATATACTCTGTCCCTGGTGGGACACAGGTGGGGAATGGTCAAATGACCATCCATTAATAATAGGGATTGGTTCTCCTGTCTGTGTTTTTTGTTTAAATCAAGGGATGGAATAGATTTTTAGATATGTATAGTGAAATAAGAGAAACAAATTTCTCCTTCAGGTACAGTTCTCTATGCATATTTAAAACGATCTGCAGTTGTGTCAATGGCAGTATTAATTAATAGAGCTGATTCACACAGCTTTTGACTGTGGTTGCTCAGCAAAGTAGAGAGTGGCACCTATAAAATGGCTTATTACACTCTACGGAAATCTCAGTGCCCAGTGCAGACACACATGATCTCTCTTTTGAGTGGGGTGTCCAAAGAATGCACTCTCATTCTCCATCCTACTGTAGGCCTTATGGTGGGTGATGATTATGGTGAACAGCTTATACATCACACAAAGAGAGTCATCAGATGAGCTTTTTATAGCATGCTTGTCATGGATTTTCACGGGTCCCTCTCACGATGCCATCCATCTCATGCATGCCTCCTGCTGGTTTTCTGCTCCTTCTGCCATTTTTCCGTAGTAAAATAGTCCAAACAAAATGAGACTTTTCTGAGGTATAACAAAATTGGTCGCCATTTCCCACCGTGGGCAGAGAAGTTTCACTAGAAAGTGCCCACTAGAGGGCGCTGTCCCACTATACTGAATGGGCCACCTGGTTGCACCTTGTTTCCTCTTTCTCTCCGTGATTCTTCTCTTCGCTATAGCGGAAGAACAGGAAGCAAGAGCGATAGTAAGGAAACACGATTTCCCCGTCTTATGATCTCCCAAAAAGAGGAACTCCATCACCAAAAGAGAGGACACGTTTGCATAACATTTGCATTTGCATATGCTAGTTTATATATATAGATGCAAATTTAGAAATAATTATTATAATTTACACAGAAATACATCTCACTATAGTGGGGAGGACTGTGGGCATCATCAGATGAGCATTTTATGCCCACTTACAAATGTTCATGCATCCTTTAGATGACGACATCCACCTCCCACTTCTCCCACGCATTTTTCCTTCTCAAAAATATACCCCTTTTAATCTGACTTTTTAAAAAAAACTGAATGTGCCTCGATTTCCTGCTGTGTGCAGAAAAAGCAGAGTGATAAAAACAGCCCCTGAATGGGCCACATGGTCTACGTTTACTTCCTCTTTCCTCTCTAGAAAGAAAAAGGAAGTAATGAAGAACAAAAGTGGGGGCGGAGAAGCAACGGTAAGGAAACACGATTTTCCCCTGTGTGATGACGCTCTGTTGTCATCACACAGCCTCCTCAGGCAGCTGTTGTCCAAATGCTAAGAGTGAATGGCATTATGGTACTTCTTATGGTTCTTTATCTATAAACTGGACTTGGGCTGGGCAGCCCCTCTAATAGAGCAGGAGTGCACAACTTGCAGCCCAGGGCCACAAGCAGGCCCCCAAGGCCTTAACTGCAGGCCCTAAGGGTGCCCTGACCACCACCTCCAACATACACATTCCCTCCCTCAGTGATCCTGATTCATTTAGCTCTTTCCTCACTGGTAGCAGCAGCAAGGAAAGAATGATCTCTATAAGGGCCTATCTCCCCACCTCTGTCCCCCAGATATGACCCTTGGGCCTGAAAAGGTGGTGCACCCCTGCAATCAGAGGGCTGTCCTTTGATAGTCCTTCCGATAGAGTACTGTGTCCACATCACCTGAGTGATGATTGGGATCTCCTGTCCTTTCCCGGAATGCATCATAATGGAATTGCCAAAGAGTGCCAATGACAAGAATAATTAGGCTAAAAGAGAAACTCTGGTCAGTTCTTTCTGTGGTCCTGAACCGGCTGTGCAAGGCGTGTGCCAGAATGAGAACCCTTAGGCACAGAAGTGCTCCTCATGTGCCTAATGAGTTCTTAGCTGACATGAAGGTTTTGATTTCACTTCACCTTGCAGTAGCTGCTTCCCAGCTGCCCAACCAACGTTAGGATGGCCATATGAAAAGGAGGACAGGGCTCCTGTATCTTTAACGGTTGCATAGAAAAGGGATTTTCAGCAAGTGTCATTTGTATGCATGCAGCACCTGGTGAAATTCCCTCTTTATCACAACAGTTAAAGCTGCAGGAGCCCTGCCCTCTTGAAAAGGGCAGCTTTAACTGTTGTGATGAAGAGGAAATTTCACCAGGGCAGGATCTACACTACTGCTTTAAAACGGTTTATAACAGTACTGACAACTATTGAGGCCCAGGACACACTCCAGATAGAGTTTTCAAACCATTTTCAAAGTGTCATATCCTGCTTGGTGTAGATCTGGCCCAGGTGCTGCATGCATACAAATAACACCTGCTGAAAAAATCCCTTTTCTATACAACTGTTGACAATACAGGAGCCCTGTCCTCTTTTCCATACGGTCACTGCAACCAACGTCAAACAAGCACTTTTCCACGGCTTCATTCCATAGCACTGCGGCTAAAGGCTTACAAGCACCAGGGTGTTTTAAATGAAAAGGCAGATTTATAATATTCCTAATAAATGAAGACTACAGGATGGGGCAGATGACATGGTTCTTTCTCATGGAATTGGCGCTCCCCTTCTGGTAGGGTGTCCGTTGGCCCCACCGATGTGGTTGCAAGCCTTTAAACATTACACTACTACTGCTGTGGGATGAAAAATGCCTCACATGATGATGTTTAAAGAGCACCCAAATCCTTGTTTAGGTCTGAAATCCAGACTCAGGTTGCCTTTGTTTCACCTATGGATGGATGGCAGGGTGCAGAGGCAAACCAAGGCTCTCTGCTTGTCTGATTGGTGCATGGCCAGGGATCTCAGAGACATCCACAATTCATAGAAATTCAGATTTCTATGAATCCAGCACGCAGATTCTGACCAATTTTTCTTGAGTTGCATGGATTCTGCAGACTTGCAGACCCCGATTTGGATGGGGACCACTGCACACTGAAGAGGGAGGATTAAACCTCCCCGGAATTTTATACAAATTTAGTCGTAGGAAAATATGTAAAATAAATAAACACCAACTGAAAATGTGCATGACACCCATAGGCTAAAGCCTGAAAATATGCATGGGGGGATTTGTGTATTTTGGGGGGAAATTTGCATTACTTCAAGTGCAAATTTGGGAAATTGTAAAAAAATCCAATTCCGTCAATGAGCCGATGACGGAATGAAAGGGACCTGACAATCCATCCATACATCCCTACTATAGGCTCCATGCGTTCACGCAATGTCTGCCAACCAAGAGCAGAATGTGGTTGGGCTTATACCATTTCCTCTGAAACAGGAACAGCAGCTGTGAAGCGGGATGCCTAGCAAGCTCCTCCTGCCTCTTCCGCATACTTTTTCTCTGTGGCTATTCAGTAGTGGCAACCCAGAGGGCAGAGCAATCCTGTGCTCTGCCCTCTGTCATAAGAGAGATTCAGCAGTGGCCTTTAGCTTCCACTCAGCATCAAACTATAGATAATTGAGTCACCTGTAGTTGAGGATAAGCTTTTGGATAGAGATCACTGAGAGAGGATTAAATATTCCCACACTTCCCAGTTAGGGGGGTTAAAAAAAGAGGGGGAAAAAGTCTCTCAGGAGGAATTTTAGAAAAGAACAGTGGGGGAGGGCAACAAGGTTTAATCCACCCCTTTCGATGTGCAGTGGTCTCATCCAAATTGGGGCCATGTGCACTTACTCTAGAGTAAAAGAAAAAGGAACTTCATGTACTTATTACACCATTAATCTAACATGTAGTTTCACCCTCAGAATAGGCATAGCTTCTTGGGAATTAATTTAAGCTGTTTATTTTATACTATACTAAAACACAATGGGTGCCAAAGCCCCTTTAACTACACCATCCATCTTAAAGAAACAAGAGCTTCTTTTTTCCCATGCTGCCTCTGGGATGCAGATAGCCCCTCCCACACATCATAACTCTTCATTCTCCGCAGTATTGTTATATGTGCGTTGCCACACCCTTCACAAAGGGAGGAACAGCATTGTATTCTGGAAATCGCAAAATCGGCCATAGACCGAGCTCCATGTTTTTGCTGGAATAAATTGTTCTCACCTCATTGACAGTGACAAATTGAGCGAACAGGCTTCTCCAAAAGACAAATGTGGTTTTGAATTTGTTGTAAATTTTAGCTTCTTAATGTTCCCCAAAAGACACACACACACAACCCCCCCCCCACTCTCGCTCCAATCTCTCTCCATATATTAGAGTAAGCACATTCCTGACCTAAGTTCATATCCTTCCATTTTAAAAGGCATACATATCCTTTTATATTTGTTCAGGATTAAGAAATGGTGAAGCAGCTAAGAATACCCCTTGCTGAGAAGTTTTAGTTAGAACTGCCAATATTATAGATGCCTGGATTTAGACGACAAAAAATAAAAAAATCCCATAAAAGTTCTGAAAATGTGCAAAAGTGTCGAAGGTTTAATGGAAACCATCCACGTTTACATGCCTCCTTTTGCATATTAATACCACTGGGTTTTAAACAGTGGTTTGATTTCAAATGCTGAATTAATTAAGTGACAAAGAAAAAAACGTCAATCAATGGGCTGAAACTAATACCAACAGCTCCCTCTACTGGTTGTAACTGCTAAAAGCAGCAACTGCCACCCTGAAAGAGAAAGGATGGGGTGCTTTTCATCACATAGCACTCTCGAGCTTTAGTAAAACAAAACGACTTGTTTGTGAACTGTCTGTATCTCTCTTGGCCCAGCCTCAAGAGTCAAACACATATCTTGGTGTAGTTTTGAGATGAGACAGGATAAGAGGAGTGAATGGGATCAAAGGGTATATTGTAAATTGCTGTCAAAAATCTCTTTGACTTGTAGTGCCTTTATCAGGCGGCCTGAACAACCTGGGGACACCCTACAACCAAAGGAACTGCATAGTGTGGGTGCCAGGTGCTTGGCAACCTTCTAGGCCAGGGTTCCTTAAACTGGTATCCTAGGATGACCGTCTGAAAAGGAGGACAGGGCTCATGTAACTTTAACAGTTGTAGAGAAAAGGGAATTTCAGCCAGTGTCATTTGTATGCAATTAGTTCCTGATGAAATTCCCTCTTCAGCACAACAGTTAAAGTTGCAGGCACTATACTAGAGTGACCATAACCAAAAGAAGGAAAGGCCCCTGCAACTTTAACTGTTGTGATGAAGAGGGAATTTCATCAGGAACTAATTGCATACAAATGACATTGGCTGAAATTCCCTTTTCTCTACAACTGTTAAAGTTACATTAGCCCTGTCCTCCTTTTCAGATGGTCAGCCTAGGTATCCTCCATGTGTTGAACTATTCCTATCATCCTTAGCCAGCATTATCAGTGGCTGTGCTGGCTGCAGTCCAACATATCTGGAGGGCATCCAGTTGAGGAAGGCTGTTGGAGGCCCATGCAGGAAGAAGAAACGGAAGAGTTACCCAACCTCTGCTTGTCCACCATACATTGTAGAGTGCCTTCAAACTTGGCAGGTCACAAGTTGTGAGACGTTGGCTAGATCTATTGAAGTGTACTGCTAACTGTTGGGGCACATTACACATTACATGTATCACTTTCATGGTGTTATCTCCTGCTTTTTACTCTACATTATCCAAAGTACCTCAATTAATGTCTTAGAGGATCATCAGACAGAGGTGGGGAATCACAGTTCCCGGCTGTCACTTCCCTGTCTCCGCTTCTGTCACACAATACTTCCTCTTTCTTCATGTGGCCCATTCTGCAGGCTTTTTTTATCGCGCCGCTTTTCCTGCACACAGCAAGGGATCGTGGCAAGTTTCGCTTCTAAAAATAAACCGGACTTACCAGGGTCTTATTCTGAATGGAAAGAAGGCTAGAAGGAGCGGGAGATGCACAGGAGGCGGATGGCGGCGGCAAAAGGACCCGCAACCCCCCCCCCCCGAGAGTGGGCAGCAATGAGTTTGCAATAAAACGCTCGTCTGGTGACACTCATTGTGTGTCCTACAAAGTATAAATAGACAAGAGGGATATAGCGTTATCATGATGGGATTGTAATGATTTGACACAAGGTGTAGACCGGGCCCTTACCTTTATGAAGCAGATATAGTGCACAGTACTAAAAAGGGAGTTCATGGCCTGCAGCTGCTACTCCCGCAATATATTTCAGAATCAGAAGGGATGTATAGCATAATGAAGAAAGATGAGAGATGGCCACCTGTTTTCATATGGTTCATAAACGGGATGCTCACTGTTATTAGGAGAACCATGCATATGTGATGTTCAGTGAGAAATTTAAAAAAAAGACAGTGGAACAGCAGTCTTGAAATTAATACTAATTTGTCAGATTATTAGAATATATAAGGGAGGTAACAGTGCAGGGTTGCACATGTGAGTAGGAAAATTAGCAGTGTCATAAGACTAATGTAAGAAAGGAACATAAGAGCCACCATGCTGGGTCACACTAGGGTGACCAGATAAAATCCAGGTCAGGGCTCATGTAACTTTAACAGTTGTAGAGAAAAGGGAATTTCAGCCAGTGTCATTTGTATGCAATTAGTTCCTGGTAAAATTCTCTCTTCATCACAACAGTTAAAGTTGCAGGCACTGTCCTAGAGTGACCAGGGCCCCTGTAACTTTAACTGTTGTGATGAAGAGGGAATTTCACCAGGGACTAATTGCATACAAATGATGCCGGCTGAAATTCCCTTTTCTCTACAACTGTTAAAGTTACATGAGCCCTGACCTGGATTTTATCTGGTCAGCCTACCTCTGGCTGAGATCCCAGAGATTCTCTTGCCAGCTGATGCAGCCAGTCCTGAACTGATGGACCAATGGACTGACTCAGTATCAGTCAGCTTCCTCTGTTCAGAATAGGTCTTAGCAGAAAAATCTCTCTGTCTGGCCAAAAGAACCTACAACCAGACCATCCTTCTGACTTTCTCTTTTTCTAGACATTTTGACCTTTTTGGGCTAAGGCCATGGATTTTAACCTACACACAGAGCTGGCCAAAGACATTTTGCTGCCTGAGACGAAGGACAAGGTGGCACTCCCATTCCATGTACTGAAGCCGACCAGATTGGCATTTGAATCTAATGTCAACTGTGTTGATGGGACAGTATCCTGTACTGCACCTGACAACTGACTACCTTAGAGGGTGCAGGGAAGGCTGCTTGGCACACACAGCTCTGTCCTCCCAACAACTAGCTGCTTCTTGCTGCTCTCTCTAAGGTCCTCTCTACAAGGATTCGCTTTTGCGCCTGGTTAGGCGATTATGCGCATAATCACTAAAGCGCATTTACGCCTAATACCTCTGCACGAGAGGTGGCGAGAGGCGGCGAAGTGCATTAAGGGATGACTAAAATGCGCTTTACAAGTCGTTAATGCGCATAAGCGCTTGTTTACATAGTCAAAATGTGCTTTAACGGACAGCAAAATAAAACTCGCTGTTTAACACGCATTCGATAATGCGCATAATCAGAGAGATAACGCGCCTCTACGCCCGATTTGCGCTCCGTTCTTGTAGAAGTAAAGTTTTTTAAGCGCCTTGAAAGAGCTTTAAACCTCTCTTGTAGAGGCAGCCCTAGTGTCCGCTGCCTGAGACAACCACCTGTCTCTGCCCAACAGTAGAGCTGGCCAAGATGAAGGGGGAAAAACATTAAGAAAGCAACATAAGCAGAAATATTACTTGGACATCCCAAAATTCTGAAGTAAATTTTTATTTTCTGGAAATAGCAAGGCATAGCCTGAAGCCTAGAGTGATGTCACTACATCATGGACTATGTTTGCTAAATAGGGTGACCATATGGAAAGGAGGACAGGGCTCCTGTATCTTTAACAGTTGTATAGGAAAGGGAATTTCAGCAGGTGTGAGGCAGAAGGCTGTCGTTATTCAGTAGTGAGATTCATTCTGAACATGCTCAGGGGTGGTCTTTCTTACCATAATTTCATCTGTTCCAAAACAGTGAGAAAGGCATCTGCTCCGAACAAGTGCGGAATGCATCCCATTACTGAGTAATCACAGCCTTTTCCTTCCTTGCTTTTTAATTTTTGTAAACTGCCCAGAGAGCTTCGGCTATGGGGTGGTATATAAATGCAATAATAATAATAGCAATAATAATAATAATAATAATAATAATAATAATAACAATAATAATATGAATATGGGCCTCCACAGTAGCAACTGTGCCTGCCAAAGTTTTTAATCCTGGTGAAAATTAAGCCCAGCAATCACTGTGTTCTCAAACGCCTGGAATGAATTGCTTCTGGAATTCTACTGGACCAAAAGGAGGAAGTTTAAAGAAATATGTTCTGCCTCTCCATCTAGTGAAGTCTAGCTTGCATTTGCCAGATGAATGGAGCAGTGCAAATTTTTATATTATTATTATTATTATTATTATTATTATTATTATTATTATTATTATTTACATTAATATACCACCCCATAGCCGAAACACTCTGGGCGTTTTACAAAAATTAAAAAGATTGAACACCTTTGTAGCTCACCCTTTTTTCAAAGAACCCATAATTTCTTGATGTGAACATAAGAGTCCTGCTGGATCAGACCAAAAGCCTATCTAGTTCAACATACTGTTTCCCACTGTAGACATAGAATGGTCCCATTTTATCCTCACAATAACCATTTAAGTCAGGCTAGGCTAATTAAGCAATGCCATGTCCAAGGTGGGGATGGACAAATTGATCAATTTCATTTTCTCTCAGTTGCTCATTTTCCCAATCCTCAGTTTACTCAGTTTGCAACTTGTTTTGGTAAGCAGTTTCCCCTTATATGATGCTTTTCCTTGGTAATTTCCCCACTAATATATGTATTTTTTATGTATGATGGTACACATTTTTTTTTTGTTCAAAAAACTACCTCTCAAAATTCTGAGAAGTACGAATACCAAAGAGCAACTGTTTCCAGTTCGTATATTGATTTTGTGGATCTGGTAAGGTCTTACCAAAATGTGAGCTGAACAAAATTCTTCCTTAGCCCAAGGTAGCCCAGTAGTCTTTACGAATGAATAAGGACTTGAACTTAGTCTCTCCAGCACAAGCACAATATTCAGTATAACACAGTTGTTTTCTAAAAGCAATATAGTATGGCTTTATCAATATTACAATAGAATCACTAGCACTGAAAACTCGGGATGTACAGATGATCTGCATGCTGTAGATAGGTGCACTTGTTAGCAGATTATATCTTTGGTATATTCATTGTGTCAAGAAAAGTGATGTAACTACATTGCTACATAATTTCTCTTTGAACAGGCACTTCTTTCCCAGAATGAGGCCAACCTATGTGACACAGTAAACAGGCAACTGCCACTAAAAATGGCCCTGCTGCCGTTTTGTCCCATCACTAAGAAGGTGAGATTGGTGGCTATTCGAGGCAGAGCCTTTTCAGTAGCAGCACCTCAACTTAGAACTCCCTCCTAAGGGAAGTCTGATTGGTGCCATCCCTACTGGGTTTTAGACTGCCAGTAAAAACTGTACTGTTTTGCCCAGGTTTTGATGGATTTTAATATTGTTTTGGCCTCTTTTAAATAATGTTTTTGCTTTGTTCTAAATAATATTTATTGTGATTTTAGTGTATTTATTCTAAATTGTACTTTTTAAGGGCCCAGTGGGCAGAAAAGCAATTTATAAATACTTCTAATAAATAATGATAATTTGTGCATCCATAGGAGAATGTACCTCCTGTTGTGATGTCATGACTTTCTGCATTTGCCCACCCCTCACTCTACATCACCAGCTGTGGATGAAAGGCTAGTCCATTTACCTGAAGAGAACCCCCTTCTCTCCCATCTTGGTACCTTCCAGGCAAATCCATGCAAAGCTCCATGTGATTCCTTGACACATCCCCACTTAGTACTCCCATCCTGCCTCAGAGCAGCTGAAATAATACATGACAGGCCTATCAGCTTCACCCTTTGGAACTGGCCTCGTTCCTCTTGCTTTTGGTCTCATTTTCATGCAGCCATACAGATCCACATCAAAGGAACTTGAAACCTAACACTTAAGAATGAGTGTTTTAATCTCACTCATTTAAATGAGTGCGACTTGACAGGGCTGATGTGACAAAACAGTGTAAAGGCTTTTATAAACATTTCTCCCGCACGGCAAAAGAAATGGAACCTTTTCCTATGCAAGAAAAATGAAGGGTCTAAAATGGCATTGAACCAACAGACAAGGACATGCTTATTTCAATATCCTGGTTGATGCAGGTCAGACTTTAGTGAACCTCTTGATTCTATCCTCCGGCCGGTTTCTTCTGTCTCTTCTCCTGACTGAACTTGCACTCACAGTGGAGATCAAGGCAAGGGAGAAAGAGGGAAGATGGAGACATGACTGTATTAATTGGGCCACCCAGCCCACAACTTCATTGACAGCAATTTTACAACATATTTGACATGGTTAGGACGGATCCTGAGCTTCTGACATATTACCCCATTGTTCCTCAATGTTTTATCGTTTGAAGTATTATATATTCTTGACTACATAGCATATAGAATTGATATTTCCTCTTAATTTTAAAATTTGTCATTATTACTGGGGTGGCAAGGGGGGACAATGAAGGAACCAGCAGGGAAAGCTTACACAGAACTGATAACATTTTTTAAAAAAATGCCGCAGGCACAGAGATTCAAAAAGTCTCTCTCTTGGCACCAGGCTTTTTCTTGTGCTGGGATACTGAATCAATGTCATGGATTGTGCAGTAGGCAAAAACTACCTCACTATTGGAGGGGTGATGATGTAGGAGAGTGAACTTTTCCAGACACCACAGAGAAGGGGCTGTAGCTCAGTGACAGAGCACATGCTTTGCATGCAGAAGGTCCCAGGTTCAATCCCCAGCTTCTTCCGTTAGGGCTAGGAAAGAATCATGGCTGAAACCCTGAAGAGCTGCCAGCCTGTGTTGACAATACTGGGCTCAGCTTCCTATGTCCCTATCTATGAACTAGTTGGAGCTCTTCTAATATGGATGCTTGAATTGTAGTAGAGCCCTAAGTTGTATATTCATGGTCAATGGCCATGTGAGCTGGGAATTATGGGAGCTGCAGTTCCACTATATTTGGAGGTCACCAGATTGGGGAAGGCTATTATATGGTAAAACGTGTTTTCTCATGGTGAGATTTTGTGTCCTCATCTCACCACTATTCTTCACAGGTTCCAGTTCAGCTGTAAAAACAGGGCACCCAAATTTATGCCTCCTTTGTGTTTACATGCTGATTACTTATCCAGAAAATAGTGAGTGGAAAGATATCTTTGCCAGAAATCCTAGGTCCAACAACTGGGGCCACCCTTACCATAAGGTAAAATGAGGCAGCAGATTGGGAACACCATTAAAAAGGAGCAAATTGCCAGTTATTTAAATAGATATATCTTTTCTTTACTATGGAGCAAGTGCCATTGGGCTTCTCCTTTGGGGGGGGGGGTATCAGAAGCCTACATGTCTAGAGCTTGCTTTATAACATTTATTTCTCAAGGTTATTTTCTTGTTTAGGGGCCATGGCAGCCAAACAGATACAAAATGCTTGAAATAGTTGGATAGTCTACAAGCTGAGATATATAAAGAAATGAAACTCGTGGACAAAACAGGCCTGCAAGGTTTCCTGTGTTTGTACAGGAATCGGCATATATTTTTGTGCCCTGGCATATTATAACATTTACCTTCTCAAAGAAGAGAATGTATAGCCAAGCCACAATTATGGTTTATTCAGATCATGTCTATAAAAAATAGTCCCCAAACAACTGCCTTTGAAGTGATCCCATTTGATGTCCATTTTAACTTTCCTCTAGAATCTTGCCACAAACCATTTGAAATAGATGTGCTTATTTGCAAGTCTCCACTTTATGCTGACAAATTAATTGGCATGAGTTCTTCTTCTGGAAAACTCCAGCACCCCAGTCCAGTCAATCCTATCTGGAAGTCCTTGTAAATGGATGAAAGGAAGATTTATTATGATCAGGTCCTGTGGAAATTAGAAAGTAGGACTAATGGAAACCATTAATGTCTTCTCAACAATCAGATGAATTGTAGATCAATATGGTATATTAATAGATTGGAAACAATTGAATATAATATAAACATATTTCTCGTATAGTAGATGGGCAGTAAAGGGAGGGGAAAGCCAGGGATGTTTTCCTACATATTTTAAAAATTGCCTTCTCAAGGCAAAGACATTTTGGTTCACACTTCTCTTATGGTAGAAGGAGTAACCTTAGTGTTGTTTCATGTATGTAGCAGTGATTGATATCAGAAGGACATTTTCTAATAAGAAGAAATTTAACAACTTTTAAACAATGAAAAACTCATTTCATATCTATCCTTTACATGTCTGTTCAAAAGTAAATCCCACTGAGATCAATGGGGTTTACTACCAGGCAAATGGATATAGGTTTATAGTCTGAGATAAACATTTTTCTGCTATAATAAAAATAAAGCTATCCCCTGTAGTAGAGTCCAAGTATTGAGAGCACTTGCTTGTAGTATCTTCACTGGCTGCCAGTTTGTTTCTGAACACAATTCAAAGTGCTGGTCATGATCTTTGAAACCTAAGTGACTTTGGACCAGGGCAGGATCTACACTACTGCTTTATAACGGTTTATAATGGTATTGACAACTGTTGGGGCCCATGACACATTCCATATACCATTTTCAAAGTGTTATATCCTTCTTGGTGTAGATCTGGACCAGATTACCTGAAGGATTACCTCCTATCATATGAACTGCTCACTCATTAAGGGCAGTGGGAGAGGCCCTCTTGCATATTCTGCCAATAATGGAGGCTAATTTAGCAGGAACCTTCACTTCGTTTTTTATCAGCATTTACTCAGTGTGCATCTTTTGGACTGAACATGGACTGAGCATAGTCAAAGTCCGTGCATTTCCAAACTTGCGGTGTGATTTGTGGACTTCCCAAAAACTGCGTTCAACAGCATGCGTGCATTTGGAAAATGCATATGGAAAATACATCCTTTCGAAAAATGTGCAGAAACACAGTTTATTCAATGGATGAAGAATGTGAACATGTCACAGATGTGCCCAATGTTGTGTACACTTAAAAATATGCATGAAAATACATATGAATTTTCATGTGAAAAGAAAAAGACTCAAAGATGGCAATCTGATGCAGACATATGGCAGAATCAGCTTTGAAATGGAATTTGGAAAAAATTGATGAAGTTGAGTTTTGTTTGTATGCACATCCCTAGCAGAAACATGGGATAGGGATATGAAATCCCACAGTACACAAAAATAACTAATAATAATTTTATTAGCTCAATATGTTTTGAGTAGGAATTCTTCTTCAGGGACACTTAAAAGTTATCTTCAGGGACACAAAAATATGCTGTCTAGTGTGCTCTAGTTACAGAGCGCTCTAGAGAATACAGTGGTGAAGAAGAACTTCCATTTTAAATGTATTAGTCCACTAAAATATTTTCGTCCACCCTTGGGATTTCAGTTTTCCCCCTTTCCCTGTCATTGGTGATTCCCTCCCTTGGTTTCCCAGCTTTAAAATGTTTGGCTCTAAGAGCTTCATTTGATGTTCCCCTTTATGGCATTTCATTCCATGTGGAACACTATTTTTATTCCAACACGACTTCAGCCTGTAGGGTTAGTGGAGGATATTTTTCTGGCTGTTGTGTTATTTTCTATTTTTAGCCTGGTTTTGTTATCTGCTGTAGTATTCTTTTGTTGCTATTTTTAAGGGGGGGTGGTATTTTGTTTGACATTTGATTATTTTTGTATTTGGATTATTTTGTGATCTGCTCTTGAATAGGAATGGAATGGATCTGTCAGTGTTGGTCTCGCCGCATTTGTTGTTTTTTTGAGGTCAAGCTCATTCTGTCCAGTGGCTTGGATCTAGAATCCCGTCCGTAAATTTATACTATTTATGTGCATTTTTTTCCTAATATACACATTCTTGTACATGTTTTTGTACACATTTTTTTTAAAGGTGCACATTTCTCCCCAAGTGCCTTACGTTGCTGAAATGCAGTTTTGTGTGCATGTTTCTTAAACAGATGCATTTTCAGTGCACCTCCTCAATACATACATCTGTGTGTGCATTTTATCCTGAGATAAAATGCATGGAGACATGCAGATTTCAGAACACAACTCTGCCTTGGATCACTTAATGGCTCCTGAAGTGTGAATTGGGTACATCTGTAAAAGCAAACAAAACAAAACAAAACAAAACCTCGACAGAGCAAATTTTTCACCCATCCCTACTCCTGAGTGCTTCATATTGGAGCAGATAGGTGGGATAGGAATGACCTTAATAAATAAATAATTTCTAATCTCTTTAGCAGTGACCTCTTTCTTTTCTGCACTGATAGAGCATCATAAACAGAGGGGAAAGGAATGGTTACTTGGGACTGATAAAACAGTTGCACTCGCCCCATATGCATTCTTCTTAAACTTCAAAGTGAAACCTCAAACAGGAAAAGAACAGTCAAAGAAATTGTTGCAGAAGTACTTTGGGTTTGACTAGCACAAGTCTTTTAAAAAAAAAGAAGGGGCCAATCTTCTTCCCATTATTGATTATGGTGGATGAGGACAGCATCTAGTGCCTGTTTCTGAATGAACATGCGAACTTAAGGAACTAATTAAGAACTTGACTGTGGTCACATTCCTTGGAACTAGTTAGAGGCCTTATGATTCAAGGAACTTAATTTTTTAAAAAAAATGTTGGAAGGCAGTTCGTGTGCTTTTTTCAAGATTCAGTTTAAATCTAAGAATATCTGAAATGAGTTATTCTTCTTGGATGCCTTTGTATCTTTACCTGAGGGAATGCTTATGAAAAATGACGATGGTTTAAGCTGGGGTGGGCTAACATGAGCCTTGCCTGATCTGCTCTGTATGTGTGTGTTGGTGCTAGACACCATGGTCCATACCAAAATGTTTTAAATTTTAAAAGCAAGAGTCTATAACCAGGATCTAACAGTTAAGAGAGAACTATTCTATGTTAAGTGATCCTGAGGTTACACTTTTTCTGAGAATATGTGTTCCTCAAACCGAGATCCACCTAGTCCAACATTCTTTTCAAAAATCCAAATTGTGGGTGGTCTATCAAATATTGGCCAGTGGTCTACTGTAGGGGTGTGCATCGGATCGGACCCACGATCCGAATCCGATCCGCCCCAAAATTGGAAAGATCTGATCTGATCCAACCAACCAATCCGATCCGCCGAGTTCCAATCTGGATTGGAAAAAATCGGCGGATCAGACGCCATTTTGAATGCTTTTTCCCATAGCCAAGTATTGTGTTACAAAAATGCCTATAACGTTTTCATTTTTAAAGATAGAAGGATGAAACTTAGGCACTTTGTAGATGGGTAGGGGTAGTTATCTGTGAGAAATTTCAGAAAGATTGGTGCATGCATTTTGTGGCAATTAATTTTTTAATAAATAACCAGGAATGCCTATAACTTTTTTATTTTTAAAGTTCCGTACATGAAACTTTGCCACATTGTAGGTGGTACATTGGGACCTATGTGTGTGAAATTTCAGAAACATAGGTGCTTGCCTTTTGTGGCAATTAATTTTAGAAAAATGGGTAGTAGGGGGGTAAATACAGTTACGCCTCCAACTTTTTTATTTTTAAAGATACAAACAGGAAACTTGGGCACATTACAGGGAACACTTTGCTTTATATGTGTGTGAATTTTCAGAAAGCTAGGTCCAGGTATGTGGTGACAAGGTATTTTTGAAACAATGAGGAAAGAAACGCCTATAACTTTTTTATTTTAAAAGTTAGAAGTCTGAAAGTTGCTCACTTTGTAGATGGGTTAGGGGTAGTTGTCTGTCAGAAATTTCAGAAAGTTAGGTCCAGGCATTTGGTGGCTACGAATTTTTTAGATTCAAAGTTACAAAAGTTTTTCCACAGAGGCTTGGGCTGTCAATTGCACCCCCCCTCCCCCGCCTCCCCCTCCCTTTTTTATCTGTCAAAACTCCGTGTAGTTGTAACTTTTAATCTAAAAAAATTGTAGCCACCAAATGCCTGGACCTATCATTCTGAAATTTCTGACAGACAACTACCCCTAACCCATCTACAAAGTGAGCAACTTTCAAACTTCTAACTTTTAAAATAAAAAAGTTATAGGCATTTCTTTCCTCATTATTTCAAAAATACCTTGCCACTACACCCTTGAAGCTATGCTTCTGAAATTTCTCCACATTAGACATACCACTTTGGTTCACATGTGTGATAAATTTTAGAAGCATAGCATCCGCCTACCCCCTGGCAGCTGTGGGGTCTTGCTAAACCAGAGCTGCCTCCCTGAGGAAGGACACAGGCACCCACTCAGTGTCCTGCCTTCCCTCTGCACGTAGCAGGGCCGTTTTGGGAGGGCAAAGGGAGGAAGACTGTTCCTGACAGAAGCACAGGTTGGAGGGGGTGGAGGAATCTCCCCTGGGAAGTCGGGCAGGTCCAGAAACCCGTCAGAAACCTGTCCAGGTCCCCCCAGCTCCTGACAGTATTCTTGAGTTGACGCCCGTCTTCTGCCCCCCCTTTCCCCTAGAAGAGCTGATGCTGTCAAGTTGGGTCAGGGGGCTTCGTTCAGGGATGGGAAAAGGGGCTCCAGTAGGCAATGGCTCGGGGAAAGGCATGGGCACTGGAGGGCTTCTTTACTTTACGGAGGGACGGAGGGGGAGGAGGCAGCTCCCACCTACCCACCCATCCCAGGCGGAGAAGAAGGGGGCGCGCACGGAGGAGCCGAGCACGGAAGGGGAGGAGGCAGCTCTGTCTCTTCATCACAACAGTTAAAGGTGCAGGCACTATACTAGAGTGACCATATACAAAAGAAGGCAGGACCCCTGCAACTTTAACTGTTGTGATGAAGAGGGAATATCACCAGGCACTAATTGCATACAAATGACACTGGCTGAAATTCCCTTTTCTCTACAACTGTTAAAGTTACAGGAGCCCTGACCTGGATTTTATCTGGTCAGCCTACCTGTCCTGTAACAAAAGATCTTATGGCGGGATACAATTTAACGTAAAAACATAGCAAAAACAGTAAAAAGTTCAATATAAAATGAGCAATGGTAACTCAAACAAAGCTACATCAAATGAAGCTATGGTCACTGAGACCCAAATGTTTGGGTGAATTGCCAGGTCTTGGCACCAAAATGAAACCTGCGTTGCCACCAGCCAGGCCTCTGTGGGAAGGGCCTTCCATAACTAGCGTGCCACATCCTGGAAAACCCTCTCTCACAACTCTATGTAATGTCCCTCTCTGAATGGTGAGAGGCAGAACAGGGTCCCCTCGGCAGCTCTCAATCTTGGGCAGCTGTATACAGCAAGAGGCAGATGATGTGAGTGTTCCTGCTAATAAAAAAAACACTGGCACTGCGTCCCTGCAAGTCCTGGCTCCACTACACCACTGATTTTCTATAGTGCTCATGCAGCAGAAGGCCCTTCCCAGAAAGCAAAGCAGGATGTCTTTGCTGCTGTCATTTTGATGTCACATTAAGAATTTATTTTATTTTGTTACAGGAAGGCATTTTCTGACTGTTGGGTTACCTATGTTTGACTGCTGAACTGTTACTCTGCATGTTTTGAGGCTCAGACCCCAACACTGCCTGGCTGGTTACTTGTCCTCCCATGGCAGCCATTTTGTGGTGGTGCTCTGGACAGATTCTCAAATTGCCTGACATTTAGGGCACTTCCAGTCATTAATCAAGGAATTTTACGGGGGTGGTTTCACATGGTAACATCTTCCATTGGTAACCATCCTGAATTCTCACACTCCTATCTCTTTTCTTACCACTGAAAATCTGTTAAGGAGGAAAAGTCAGAATAGCTGCATAATGCCTTTTGATTGGTAGCACCAGGAACCATCTGTCAGAAGCACCCATAGAGAAAAATTGACATGAATTTTATGGCCCATTTAATTTTGAGTCAGGACTTTGGGTATAGGCAGTGAGGTGTGTGGGGTGGAACTGATGGGAGGCCTTCTAATTATGCATACTTAACTCCATTGATTTGTTCTGGAGAAAGAATTTTTTTTTTTAGTGTTTAGAGAGCAAAGTAAAAGGGGATGAGGCGTAACACAGAGATATTCAATGTCCTATCTGCAATCATTCTGAATATATTTTATAGCAACATGAAGTCTAAGTACTCCCATTGATGTTTTGATTAGGGTTCACTGTTAGTTAAGTGTACCATTAGAACTTTTCATTACTGACA
Source organism: Anniella stebbinsi (assembly GCA_029215795.1). NCBI lineage: Eukaryota > Metazoa > Chordata > Lepidosauria > Squamata > Anniellidae > Anniella > Anniella stebbinsi. The sequence goes on along the minus strand of JARDYH010000002.1, from coordinate 92,913,299 downwards.
TGGCCAATATTTATTTAATTTAATTTAGTGGCACATATTTCAAATAGTAGAAGGTAAAATTCAGCCTGATCTCCTTGATGGAGGAAAGGTTTATTGCTAACGTCAAGAAAACTCAAGGTCACGAGACCATTCCCATCAATATAATGATTATGGATATTTTGAGATGAGGCAAATTAACAAGGGCTCATGGTGCTGACTGGAGGATTGACTGCTGCCCTTCCCTTTCTGTCCTAACCCCAAAGAAAATGCTATAGTAATGCCCCTCAACTGATGTGTAGCCAGAGATCTTTGTGTTCCAAAATATTTATTTTCCTTAGAAGGGAAGGCTCAGTATCAAGAGGAAACAATATGTATGTTAGAAGGCTTTTCCTCCTTGCCACTGTAGTTCACTCAAGGCAATACCCTATACCTAGTGTCATTCTGGGGCATTGTGGGGGGGGGGAGGGAGAGGGAAGGTGGCCACCACACTACACACAAACACATAAAAAAGGTGGAAAAGGTTTTTGGAAAAAGTTCTGCAAGTGGCCTTTTATTTCTAGGGAAGTAAGAAAAGAGAAATCTCAGAAACTTTCTGAGAAAAATGTCTTCTGAGAAATGTTGGCTGACTTCTAGTGGTCGTTCTTCAGGTTTCAGCACATTCCCCAGGGGCTTCCAAATGTTAAATTTCTGAGAGGTGACTGTGGATACATCTTGTCTCTAATGCAAGTGTTGATAATACCACTCCTTCTCTGCAAGCTCTGGGTATGTAGAGGGAGGGGCAGTGTTGTGTCCAGCTCTAGAGAAGAGGAGGAGCTAATGCTGTGCCAAACTCTGTCCACCAATTTCCTGAATTTTCCAAAATATTTAATTCAAAACTTGTAACTCCAAAACAGTAATTCAAGGCAGTATATCATCATTCCTACTTTTTCAGTATTTTCAGTTTGATCGGGCGAAGGGAGTTGAGAAAATATTGCTCACAAAGCCCCAAATTACCCAACTTTGAATTACATTTTACCAGAAAAAATAGTTCACAATATTTACTTTGGTTGCTATGGTAGTCTTCTTAAAATACCATTCCACATAACGAAATCAGATGCATGTGTTTAAACTATCATACATTTAATTCCTACTTAGCCATAAAATTCAATGGGTGGCCTTGGGTCAATTAGTCTACACATGATCAACATCTTCCTCTTCAGCCATTGTTCCCTCCTCCACTCTGTACATCATCCGCGACTGCTAAGTTGTGAGTGCTGGAGCTGGCCCAGATATGGACACTGAGTGTTCTTGTTTGGGGAATGCAACACAGCATCACCACAGCACAGTCCAGCAGGGAGGCCTGCTGTAGAGTGGAGTGAAGGTTCTCCATTCCTGCTGCAATGAGACTCTTTGCACTGATTGTACACTCTAGAGTAGGTACAGGGGGCCTACTCTAGAGTCCACACTTGGGACCCTAGTGTGTGGGGGCTTTTAAGGTCTGGATTGGGCTCCCTGCAGCTACTCTAGAGTAAAAATGAAAACAAGATGGAGTTACTAGATAACAGATTGAAAGTAGTATCTGTTTTGGACCTGTAAGGCACTTTATCTTCTCACCTCCCTGACTCAGCAGGACCCTGCCTAAGGCAATTCGTAGTGACCAAAGCTGCTGTCACTTGATGGCTGTCCAGGAGTGTTTGCAAAAGTAGAATAGAAGAATACTGCCCTGGTTAGCTCAGAAGTAACCCCCCCCCAACATCTGGCCCTGATTGATCCTTGTCTTGCAGGTGGTCTTGTCAGCAAATCATCTGGGTAAATGAAAAACACGCTTGCCATTACAGGTGGTCCTAGCAGTTTATGTTTCAGCCACCTTGGCAGGGCTACTGCTGCAGTTAAAGAGACACTTCCTGGTGCCAGGGCTGCATGCCTGCCAACACTGGCATCCGTTAAAAAGAAAAAGCAGATTATCAAGTATAATGAGAGATGCATGGAGGAGATGTACTTTGATGAGTTTTCTTGAGAACACTGATATGCATGTCTCTGATAATCCCTGGGACCACGTAGGGCGGAAGTGGAAGGTTTCTGAAGTGTGGGAAAGGAAAAATGTGGTTTGTAAGAGGCTATACAGCAAAGAAGCCAACAGGAGTTGAGAGGCCCATGTCACAAAATATGCACAAAAGACACAATCTAGCCAAACTTAACCATTTTAAAACCTCATGGATTTCGGTACTTAACTTTGCTTTGTATATGCTTATGTCCATGTGCTGAAAACAGTCGGACTTTATAATGCTTGGCTCAGGGGTGGCTCACACACATATGGCTTAGCATGGTAAGGGGAAAACCAGCATCTCACAGAAATGCATGTGAGCCTATGCCTTGTAAAGTTTTTGTTTTTAAATGTTAACTTGAGGGAGAGTCAACAGTTTGGCTTCCATACTTCAGAAAAAAATAAGAAAAGAGCAGATATTATGGAATGAGTCCCCAATAGAAACAATCTCCAATAGAAACAATGAACAGATGCCAATGTATATGGTTGAAGAATAACTTAAAATCTTGTTCAAAATCTTAGACATATAATTCAAAGTTGGGATTTAGATGGTCATCCCTTTTTGACTGCCTTCCCGTTGACCTATTCTCATGAAACATACTTCATTGGAAAGCTCTTGGCATGCAGATTCCACAAATAACAACAGTTTTCACTATAATTCAAAGTTGGGAGTTTATTTATGTCCATAAAGTTTTTTTTGTTGCATTAAACCTAATTAATTGCAAATCAGAATGAAATGAAATATGAACACGAAAATAGTCTCTCTATACCTTTATAAGCACAGGTGCAGGCCAAAGTACAATGATATTCCAGTAACATACAGCTTTGCTATTGACTGTGTAGGCAGACTGCTGAAAGAGCTCATGAGCAGTGTAGGCAGACCTTTCCCATTTGCCAAAAGTCACAGCGCCCACACAGTACCCATGCAACCATCCTTGGCCAGTTGGTCAAGAAATCTAACGCCTGGAACAGTGTCACCAAATTCCAACTTACTCCCAACGCACAGCCTGGAGAATGAATCTGAATGGTACCATGGAATAGTTCTCAGCTGTTGGAGAAGACATGATCATGATCCCAGACTCATGCCTTGTCCATGAGAACATTGTCACTACTGTAGCTGTACGTGTTAATGCAGGCAAGGTCATTTTGTGTCCCAGGAATGAGCACCATGACTACATCAACCAGATGAGATTGGGCAGAATGGAAAGTGAGGGAAGGACCTACTTGAGTGCAGATGAAGTCACTGGCAATGATGCCAGGCTCAATGTGCAATACTCTTCAGACTTCTAAACACTCTCAGCCCAAGTGGTTTGCTGCCAGGCAAGTTGACTCTGAAGATGGTGCTGTGTTCATTCTGCTAAGGAAACTCAACTCAGGGTCTTATCAATGGCACAAGGTTCTCTTGTTGTGCTTGCCATGCACAACAACTGTGCATCAGGAAGCCCTTGCTGGACAGGCTAAAGGCAAGCAGCGCTTCCTGCCAAGGATCAGCCTTGCACTTTCTGGCTCATCTCTCCCCTTCCAATTCAAGTGTCACCAGTTCCCCATTTGTCTGGCCCTTGCCATTAGCATCAACAAGAGCAAGGGACAGACTGTGGACCAAGTTGGCATCTATCAGCCTACGCCTGTCTTCTGCCATGGACAACTCTACATTGCCATGAGTCATGTGTACCCATTGGGAAACCTGAAGATTCAAGTTCTTGATGGACCAAAACAAGGATGTTACAGTGGCCGCCCTGGAGTTTACTCCAAGAACATTGTATTTAAGGAAGTTTTGTAAAGATAAAAGATGGAACCCTTTGTATGTTTCAATAATTGCAGTTAAGTTAAAGCTTTCATTAGATTTGATTTTTCTCCACAAACTGTGTTCGCCGGTAATCAGCGTCTTTCCTGTATATATCTATGAACTCCCCCCTTCAATTAAATATGTGCCTAGCAGCTGCTGCCAACAGCTTTTCCTTTGAGCTCCAGAATGGGAATGGAAGATGGTGGGTCAGCACGGCTCCTTTTGCATAAGGGAGTCTTTCCTCAGATGCAAAGTACTTGCTTAATGCCAGGGTCAACACTATACTGTTAGCTGTTAGGAAGCTTCCAGCCAAAGTGCCAGGCAGCATTCAAATACCAAAAGAATGATGAAGCAGCAAAAGTGGAGCTACAATGCCTGAGACTCCATTCCTATACAATGTGTTAAGCACCATTCTCAGATTGTCCCTAAACTTCTGGGAGAGAGCAAGACAGGGGAGGTTCATTGCCATATCCAATACAAGAGTTCGGTGGAAGCTGGTGGCTCTAATTTCAGTGGGGCTGTGATTCAATTCTGGGTTTCAGCCAGAACTCTAAAGGAGCTATCCAAAGTGCTGACTGATTTTGCGGTTTGGGATCAGCACCTTGGATAGCTCATGAAGGTCCTATTCTGGCCTCCACTGCAAAGATTCATATCCAACATATTACAGTCTTTTATCATGATTATAATTACTCCAATCCAATACGTCTGTCCTCACCGCAGAAATATAAACTGTACTGTGAATTTCACATGCTAAGTGAAAGGAACTTCATGAGACATGCACGCAGGTACCTTACCTTGTGGAGAAAGGTTAATGTAAACTGGACTGAACACCTGATGAGCTGGCAGCTTTTTCCATGATTGTAGCTGCTGGAAATGTTCATGCACCTTGCGTATAGTACACCAAACTTTCTCCACATAATCATGTACCGCACATGATTGCATGAAGGTGAACTGTTCTGTAATAACATGCCAGAAGCTTTTACTTCCAAACTCCCTGGTGAAAGAGGCTAGCTTAGCTCCCTCACTGCTGTCCTTCCGTCAGCAGGCAAAGATGTTTTTATTCAAGCAGGCCTTTGGCATATACTTTGGGTTGGGTGTTGTTTTTCTTCTGTTGTTTTTGTGTTTTTAATTGTGCTTTGATATATTTGTTTCATTATTGTTTTAATCAAGTTTTTATTTGTCTATGATTGTAAGCCACCTTGAGTGCCATTTTCTTGGTAGAAAGGCAGCGATCGAATAAATCAAACAAATAAATGATAAGTATTTCTCCCTTCACTTCCATATAGAAGGGCAGCCCTGCCTCACAACTGAAATAAATGGGTATCCCATTCCAGGCTAGAATCCTGCAAGGATGTGGGCAAGGGTTGAGAAGAGGGCAGGGCAGGGCAATAGCAAATGATCAGGATCCCGGTCACCTCGCTGACAGCAAGTCTCAGAGTCAACTGTTGGCTTTCATAGGCTTGCAGCCCATGTGTTATGTCCAGCTTCATCCTCTGGCCTCTCAAGGAAAGTTGTCATGTTTTAATTATCATGAAGATAAAATGGAGAGGAGGACAACGGAAGCCACCTTGAGTCTCTTGCGAGAGGAAAAAAGGTGGGATATAAATATAATGATAAAAATGGCTTAAAGTATTGTGACCTATTGGCTGTGGAGGAGCTGGGAAGCTTCCTGTCCTTAATTGTAGGGTGGTAGTAGTGGAGAACTCTCATCTCTTCAGAGACTTAAGAATAGAAGAGTGGCCAACCAGATGCTTATGGAAAGCTTACAACAGGACCTGAATGCAATAGTGTCCTCTTGCTTTTGTTCCTCAGCAACTGGTATAAAGCGGCATACTGACTTTGATACTGGAGGTAAAATATAGCCACCATGAGTAGCCACTGAGTTCCAAGGAAGTCTGACTCTGACTTCATCAGAGTCAGAGGATGGGGACAGGGCTGCACCCTTGGGTAAAATAGATGCCATCAGTACTGGCTCCCCACCAGACCCTATGGAAATCTCTGGCAAGGTGGGTATATATCTGGGCATGATACTTGCCCAGTCTTCCCCATCTTCAGTCCCATTAGAGCCTGAGTCTGGAGCCATGCACGTGCTAGATCTCTGTATTTCATCTGGAGAAACACAGACTCTGTGTTGGATCATAGCTTTACTCTATCCAAGTGATTAACATTCAATATTCCATCCTCTGGATTGTTAAAATAGGTCATCATTCAAATAAGGATTTACCACCCATCCAGTCTGGCAGAACACTCTCCGTTGTTGCTAAGTTTTCTCTACATTGTTGTGAGCATAAGGAATGTGAGTTACAGGCTTTCGTTATGGAAATATCATTTCAGGCTTGCTGGCATTTCTTCATTGGTTCTATATTTCTGTCTCATCAGTGAAAACTTTCCACCTCCTTTGAAGAGCTGTGCGGTTTCCGTGCACAATAATAATTTCAATACAGTTCTATTGCAAATTCTTATGGACAGCTGGTGAAGCCATTCAGCAAAGGAAGTAAACTAACATAGGGTATTACATTTTAATTCCTCCTTCCCACCCTCCCCCTCCCCCTCCCCCGCACACAACAGCAGAGGTGAGCAGCGTATATGATGTTCCTTTAAGACTTCTTTCCCCCCCCCCATCTCTTGCTAGTTAACATTTATTTTAGTCAAACAAAAATGATCATGGAAAAGCCAATGACTGAAAAATAATGGGCAGTATCCAATCCTTCCTGTGTGCTAGAGGGATGAACCACCAATGCAATGGGATGTTGGTTCCAGGAGCAATTGGAAACAAATAGAAACACCAATTTCCAAAATGAAGCAGGTTGGCAGAGCTTGCAGAAGGAAATTACATCGACTTGTCCCAATCCAGAAACAAGCATTGCTTCTTGATTTGCTACTTTCTGTTGCACGAGTGGGAGGCCCCGCTTCCGCAACAGATTGAATGGGAATATAGAAGCAATGTTAGATATTGCCCATTGCATTTACTAAATGATGTATTTCATGTTGCTCCCACCCCATAGAATATTCATTTCTTTATTGCATTTATGTACCACCTTGCTAAAGCCAACCAAGGTGGTTTACAAAAACTTCTGAAAATAAAACCAGAATCAAATAAAAGCTTGGTAAAACATTAGAAACCTAACAACAACTTTAAAAGACAAGTTTAAAAGATGTGTCTGGACCACCTTCCTAATTTCTCAACATCTCCTCCCTTCCTAATCTCTCAAACCAATGCAGACTTAATCTAGAATTACCAGGTTACCAGGTTATAACATGGCGGTTCCCCCTTTACCTTTAAATCTGCTGCTAAATTGGAAGATGAGATAGTCATGCCTGTACCTTTTGCCCAGTCCTTTTGCCTACCTCTATTCCCCACCTTCTGTGTGGCACACCAGAAGTCTTTCACATTAGATGCACAGGAGGGTGGATATTGGTCTGGGAATGTAAATCAATAAGCCACAGTAGCTGAGACAGTTCTCCTGACAAAAGGTTTTACATACAGGTCACCCTAACAAAGGAGAATAAGAAATAGCTCATTCTCAACTTGCAGTTGCTTCTTCGCAGGCCTTGTCCACTGGCCACGGTACGTTCAGGCTTGCCCCAGCAAGAAGCAACAATATATGCGTGGCCTGAATCGGAATATGTAGGCTCCTCCTCCTCAGGTTAACATCAGAGAAATTTTGAGGGAAGTTAAGGTATGCTTTGAAAAAACTGGTGACAATAATAGTAGTGGGTTATAGATCATCAATTTTATTGCAATAGTTTGAAGATCCGATGTGTGTGGCTGGTTGAAATTTGGCCAGTAAATTCAGGACCCATATAAGTTTTGTAAGTGCAGCTGGTTTATTAACAGGGTGGCATATAGCTCACTGGCTGGGCTCTTGACACAGGCCTGTAGCAGGTTTCTGCCAGTTTTAGGGAAGAAACTGAGGAGGGGATGCTTGAAGGTGGGCTGTAATTAAGGGGATAGTGCACAGTTAATTCTGTCTGAATACACCACACTGTGTGTCCATTCTCCCAAGAGGAGACTGCCAGGGAGTCATTACAGTCCTGGGTCAAATTCTCATGAATAAGCCTTTGTATTAATCAGAGCAGTATCTATTTATTATTCATATTAATAATTTAGAATTGCATGGTGGATGCCAGTAAGCACAGCAAATACATCCAACTTATGAGAGAAGCTTGTTTAGCTAATAGAGCAGGACCTAAGATTGGCCAACACAGCCTGTGCAAGAGGATTGGCACGGTTCAGGCTATGATGAGTCAACTTGAAAAGAGATTTTTATAAATACTAAATCAGGATACTGGGGAATTATGAGTGGTGTGGCAATGAATGGTGAGGATAAGATACTCTCTCTCTCTCTCTCTCTCTCTCTCTCTCTCTCTCTCTCTCCCCCCCCCCCATCCAATAAAACTGTTGAGCAAGTAGATAGAGGACAAAGAAAATGAAGCATTTCTTAGTCCAATGAGGGATTGATTTTTGGTATTTATTTCCTCTATAGACATACCAATGACTTCTAGTTTAATAGATGCAGTCCTATGCATGTCTACTTAGAGGTAAGTTCCATTTATTTCAATGGGACTTAGTACCGGGTAACTGTGGATACGATTGTAGCATGAGTGGTTTTGGAAAGGATTAGACAAATTTACAGACAATCCTAAATGGGGTCAGGGCAAAGAGAGGTTAGTGAATTTGATTCTCTGCCTGCGTTCACACAGCATGCTAACCCACACAGTGGTTGAATGTGGGTTGTAGTTGAACCGTGAGTTGTTATTGAACTGTGGGTTAGTGTATTGTCTGAATAAAGTGCTTTATCCTGCAGTGTGGCTTGTTAACTGCCCTGAACAACTCAACAACAAACCATGGGTTTTCAAGGCAGCTTGTTCGAGAAAAATAAGCCACACTGCATAATCCATGGCACAACAACAACCAAGACTCAATCACTGAGTGTGGGTTAGCATACTGTGTGAACCCAGACAATGTTATATACACAGTACTATTGAAAAAAAGAAGTTAAGGATGTGCGTATAAAATGAAATTTAATACAGATAAAATTAAATTATTAATATTTTCAAAGAACACTCTTATGCATATACAAATAAAATAATAGAATAAAAAAAGTGCTTATTAGATTTTGGTCATACGTGTTTCAACTTGTTAGTCTTCATCAATGGCCCAATCACTAAAAGTATACAGAAAAACATTTGTTAGTGCCTTAGATAGAAGCAAAGGATTTTTTAATTTTTTTAATTTTTCCTGTTTTTTGGACCTTCCTAGGCTGTTGAGTATTCAGAAAAAGTTTTTCAAAAAAAGGAGGTGGACTTAAGTATTCTCAAAGTAAGGGAATTGTATGATACTCCCCCAAATTGGTAGATAAAATGCACCCTGAAATAAAAAATGAAGTACTTAATTATACTTTTACTTTATAGGAGTGCACAAACATATTTATCAAAAATACAATAAGGAGTACTCACAGGCGTTTTAATTTAGCCACAACTCTTGTGCATGATAATGTACATCTAAGATAAGAAGTCTAAACCAAGGCTTCCCTTATATACCTAATCAATCAAGTAATTATACCTATCAGCTGTACTCTCAGCAACAGGAAAAAAGGCCCTTTAAAATAAAATTCCTGCCTGAATCCTCAAAGGCACCAAAACCACGATGAATAATTAATTGAAGACAAGAAATATCAGATAGTATAGTATAGAACCAATCTCATAAAATATATGACCAGTTACATTCTTCATTTAAGCCATTTGGCATTGTTGTTCCAAGTGTAAAGATCCAAAAAAAGTTCCCTCCTTTTCAACCTGTTCTCCAGTTCTTTTCCAGAGCCAGGCTGTCTCTCCAAGATCAAGAATTTAACATTATTTTCGGAATGTCCCAACTCTACGAAACGTTTCACCATGGGGGCCTGCAGTCTTTGATTTCTGATGCAGCTCTTGTGTTGACAAATTCTTATTTTTATTTTTCTAGTAGTCATGGTCATGCCTACATACAAAGGTTTACAGGGACACTGGATGGAGGGTCTTCAACCTGTTCTGGATGAGGTTACACTCCCCTTGAAGGAGCAGGTTCGTAGCTTGGGGGTTCTCCTAGAACCATCTCTGTCACTTAAGACTCAGGTGGCCTCAGTGGCACGAGTGCCTTCTACCAACTTCGGTTGGTGGCCCAGCTACGTCCCTATCTGGGCAGGGATAACCTGGCTTCAGTTGTCCATGCTCTGGTAACCTCCAAGTTAGATTGCTGCAATGCACTCTACGTGGGGCTGCCTTTGAAGATGGTTCAGAAGCTGCAGCTTGTGCAAAATGCAGCAGCCAGATTGATAACTTGCACCAGAAGGTTCGACCATATAAGACCTACTCTGACCTGCTTGCATTGGCTGCCTGTATGTTTCCGAGCCTGATTCAAGGAGCTGGTTTTAACCTATAAAGCCTTACACGGCTTGGGACCACAATACCTAATGGAATGCCTTTCTTGACATGAACCTACCCGAACACTACGTTCAACATCTAAGGCCCTCCTCCAAGTGCCTCCTCCGAGGGAAGCTCGGAGGTCGGCAACAAGGGAGAGGCCCTTCTCAGTGCTGGCCCCCCAGTTGTGGAACAGTCTCCCTGATGAGGCCCGCCTGGCGCCCACATTGTTATCTTTTTGGCGCCAGGTCAAAACTTTCCTCTTCTCTCAGGCATTTAGCAATATCTGAGGAGCCTGGGTTTGTTTTGTTTTGGGGTTTATAGCTTTTTGGGTTGTTGCAGTGGTTTTAAATGTATGTGTGTCTTGCATGTATGTTGTATGTTTTCACTGTTTTAATTTTTGTATATTGTTTTAAATTGTTTTTAATCCTATGTAAACTGCCCAGAGAGCTTCGGCTATGGGGCGGTATACAAATGTAATAAATAAATAAATAACTCCCCATGACTCACAATTGTACAAATCCCTTAGGATGTATTTCTTGCTATCCTGTGGGTTTGTAAAGTTCTTTATTTTCATACAATTCTCGCAAACTTGTTATCTGTGTATTTACACAATACTGCCAGCTATGGCAGGAAATTTTAGGTGGTTGGCTCTTACCTTCCCCATATGGTTCCTTCTGTGCCTTGTTTTTCATTCCCCTGCACAATTGGTTCCAATGAGCAGTGAAATAGGTTCATGAGGGGCAGGGAAGCAATCCTGGATCCTCCCTAATGAATAAAGGGTTCTAGATAGAGCAGATCTAAGGCCACCTCTGTCCCGCCTCCATGGAACACCCCATTTTGGAGCTTAGTGGTTGCTACTGCTGGTAGAAAACACTTGGTGGTAGATTTACATCTGCAGGAATATCCCTTAGCAATCTTGGAGCCTCCATGCCAGATGCCCGTACTACTGGTGGAGCTCTTCTCCACTGGCAGACAGGTACTTCTGCCTCATCCATACCAAAATTCAGATGACTGTTCGAGATGGTTAGCAAGATGGTTAGGCTTGCTCTGTCCAGCCGTGCAGGCCTCTCAACAGCCATTAGCCAGCATAATTAAAACCAAAACCTCCATATTCAAAGGCAGAATACTTCTGATTACAATAAAGTGGGAGGAGACCACTGAAGATGTGTATGTCCACCAGCATGGGCAGCCCTTCAATGAGGTGGAAGGTGGCAGATCCCGCCACTTCAGAAAGCTGTGCTTTCCGCTCTCCTGTAGTGGCAAATGCCTGGCACAGCACTCCGGAGCAGCACGGGCCTGGTGCCTCGCTTTGAGGATCCCTCAGAGCATGACATCTGGTGGGTAGACTCTCAGGGAAGCCCTGCCAGATGCTCAGAAGAGAAAGCGCCCAGTGTGGCTCTCCAGAGACCCCAGCCCAAATGCTGTGCTGTAACAGATCCTTCCTCAAGTTGAGACATTGGCATGGAAGTGGCCCTGGAGACTGCCTGGTTCTGAAGATGGGCCCCTCACAGCAAGACATCAAGGGAGAGTCCTGCAGTGTAGCACTGTTACAACCACTAGGAAGGTGGGAAGAGTGGGTAGTAGTGGACGATGCTGCCAGTGCCATTGACAGGAGGAGGAGGAGGAGGAGGAGGAGGAGGAGGAGGAGGAGGAGGAGGATTGTAGCAACCAGGGGAAGAGAGGAGGACCATCACAATTGTGGTTGGGGGTGGGGAGAAAAGAGAGAGCAATGGCAAGGGAAAGAGGAGGAAGAGAGGATGAGTGGCAGCTACTTCTGCCACCACCAGCATTGTTGTGGTGGGTGGAGGGGAGAAAAGAGAAGTAGAGGCAGGAGGTCTTATTATGGCCCTGTCTGCCAGGTCCTTGCTTATGAGCATCCCAGGGAAAGGTAATGAACCATTATGGAGGACAAAATAATAAGCTAGGATCTCTAACTGGCCCGGGTCATTTGCCTCTGCTAGCAGTCTTTGAAATATAGATGTTTGGGTCCCCCTGCACTGGCATTAAGACTAAAGTGATGGGAAAAGCGTTGCTTACTTTATTAATATTCATGTGGGACTGGTGTGAAAGGGACTTTATACTGTTGGGAATTTTACATAGCCCTGTTCCAAAAATGGATCCATTGCAGAATTGTGTTCAGGGATACACCTCAAAAAGTCAGGTCTTCTACCTTCCATGTCGGTGCAGTGTGATGTGTGTTTAATGAAAGTTTCAGAATCTTTTCACACATTGTATAATGGAAAAATTCTTTTGCCGCTGAGTATACATTTGCTTGGGAGCTGTCTGTCTGGCAAGGATAGCTTAGTTTACACATTGATGTCCATTAGTTGATGAATGCAGCCTTATGTGATGAGTAGCCTGTGTAAATAAGCATCACTGATAAAAAATGGCAGATAGAAATTTCATATCCCCATTTTACAACTTAAAATGGGCAAAACTTTTCAATGGAATCAGGTCACATTGTCAACTGTGTGTTATAAAAGTAACACAAATCAAGTGATATAAATTCATCTGTGAACCAAGCCCTATTCAAATGTTGTTTCTGTGTACAGTAAATGTGTGAGGAGAGGGAGCTCTCAGGACCCTGATTTTCCAGTGTTCTCAGTCGCGTGAGAAGAGCCTCCTCAGATACAGATGATTCTCCTCTTTAGAATGTTTACTTAATAATCACTTTATAACACAGAAACAGAATACTCGAATAGGGCTCCACTGATTTGGAAATATTTTAAATTTGTTTGTCTCATTGACATTTAACACTTTTAACTGCACATTTAAACATAGTGGGTTTGATCCATTCATTTCAGTGGGTCTACTCTAGGTGTGGCTAAATCTGGATCCAATATGCCTAAAATTAGGGATGTATGGATTTTGTTAAATCCGTGTTTCGTGGATTCTTGGCATCTTTTGTTCCGCTGTGATCTCATTGACAGAATTGTATTTTTTTTGTACCAGAATTTCTCCCTCTATGTACGAAGCAATTGAAAACTTTTCTTATGAAACAAGCTTTTGATTCTGTCATTGTGTAATTTTACTCATTTGTTATTAGTTTTGGCTCTGAGGGATGGGGTTTTTTTTTGGAGGGGGTTGCTCTTCACGCTACTTTTAGTCTGATAATTTTGTTTTAATGATGGGGTTTTGTTATTTTTATCCTTCTATTTGTTTTTTAATACTTGGATGGCTGCTCAGAGCTATTCTTTTTTTGGTGGGGAATAAGCAAGATCCAATTATGATTATTTTTTATAAATAAAATAAATAATCATGATTGGGTGCACTTCTGCAAGATTACGGCTGCCTCTTACTAATTGGGAACGCAGCCATTCCTGCAGGCACAGAGTGCAGCAAAAAGAATCTGTGCATATCCTGGCTAGGAACATCCAATATTTCTTTAACATTGACTAGATGACACCTCATTTCATTAGGTTACGTCCAGCTCTCAGGACATCCTGTTCAAGCAATACTTTTTCATATCTGAATACCTCATCTGTGAAGATATAAAGCACCTTAGTCAAATTACCAAAGAAAAAGAAAAAAACCCACAAGTTAATTTCCATAATTTTTCTTTGGCTAGCTGCTGAGTTTCTGTACTTGAGTTTTAGTGACTCAGATAGAACAGCATTTCCTCCAGTTTCTCATTGTCGGGTTGCTTGCCAGCTCCTTTGCTTTGTAATGGTTTTGTATTAATGATATTGTAGTGCGCTTAAATGGGTCTTTTGATTTTCCTCACTCAAAAAAGCTCTAAGTTGTTATACTTCATTTCTGCTATAAACTATAAAGCTATAAAGACTAATCTCTTCTGGCAGGCATATCCAGTGGAATTTTAGAATGTTTTTAGGATGTTTTTTAGGATGTTTTATTGCTATTTTAATAATGTGTACCATGTTTTTAATCAGTTTTATGTATTTTATCATATTTTATATTTATTGCTGTTCCCTGCCTCGATCCAAATGGAGAGGTGGGTAAGAAATGAATTTATTATTATTATTATTATTATTATTATTATTAAACAGATACTGTGGCATCTCTGTCCCAAACCTCCTTTGGGCTTAGATACATAATTAAAGATATTCATATTTCTGCAGGCAGATGGTTGGGTTCAGAGTTATTCATACTTAGAGTAGATCTATTCAAATCTATGCGACTTAAGTAAGTATGATAACATCTGGATACAACCCAATATGCTATAATTTAAACAACTGCATAAAACATCCTCACTGAAATCAATGGGAGTTGCGTTAGTCATAACTAACTGTAGACCTATTGATTTCAATAGGTCTACTCAAAGCCTGAATAATTTTGGATTCAACCCGAGATGTCTTTGGGATCTATATATAGGCCATCGTCAAATCTTTAATAATGCAGTCTACTCAGAAATAAGTCGCATAGTTTACTTCCAGGTAAGTGAGTATAGCATTGCACCTTAAGCCATCTAGGAGATTTTTCTTATTTCAGCCTTCAGAACAGAACATATTCAGGGAGAAAAGAAGAAAGTATTTTGCTTCATGTAAAGGACACTTTGAAACTAACAAATTATGTGATGTGTACCACACAGGATTTCTGCTGCCAGTGTAGACAATACCCCATGTAAAAAGGCATCTATCTCTTCAATGCCTGTGTCTCATTCAGCAGCATACAAAACAAACACGAGTCTTGCATCTGGGTAACACTTTACCTCTAGTGTAATGTAGTGTACCTCTACTGTAGTGACTTTCCTATCTAAAATGTTGGATTTAACCTTGAAAGCCCTAAACAGCTTGGGACCAGAACATCTGAAAGATTGTCTTCTCCCATGCGTACCTTATTCAAATCTTATCTACTTGAAATGCTCCCGCCAAATGAAATGTGATGAGTGAGTACCTTGGAGAGGGCCTTTTCGATAGTGGCACCCTAGTCATGGGACATCCTTCCCAAAGAGGTTTGCCTGTGGGTGGGTGGGTGTTTGGGTGTTTGGATGGAGGGGCTTTAAATGGCCATGTGCAGTACTTTAGTTTTGAAGCAAACAATTCACATTTCTCGTGCCCCATTCTACCACTCCATCCTTTACAACTTGGATGTTCTTGATATGGTAGAGCCAAAAACAAATAAACAAAAACCAGCTTACCAACTCTGATTTTTTATTTTTAATTCAAAAGGGATACTCAGAACATGTGCAGGTTTGCCTTTTAATCAAATTTTAATAATAGCAGCATCATGATAACAGGAATAAAAATATGTTGCTTCTTCTGCCCATCCCTCTCTTGGCAAATGTCATCCTACGGAGTGACCAAGGCAATTTCTGTTCCAAAACCAAGCCGAAAGCCCAGTTTAATTGGGTCTGGAGACTCAATCAAGAGTATCTGCAATTGGCTTAGCAACCACCCACCCGGATTCCTTGTCCATGAAATGTACAACATCAGTGGCCATTCAACAAATGGTGTAAGTGACTGAGCTCAAATTCATGCATGGAGATTTATCATCATTTATGACAGTTATAAATCATGTTTGCAGACTGTGTATCAAAGTTATGAAAAGGACTGCAAATGCAACCCCTTCTCAAAACAACAACAATGAAGTACAAATAGCACAAGGGGTGGGCACTGATGATCCATTTCCGTTAGGCACCATTTTGTTTAAGGCTGACCCTGATGAGAGCCAGTTCCTGGATTTTATCTCTTTGTCACAATCTAGTGTGACCAAGAAATGGAACCCTAGATGTTGTTGTGCAGTCATCAGTGGGCTTGATTCGTCATTATTCCCCTTGAGATCTATGGTGCAGAATAAACAGGCTGCAATCAATGAGGCTGGTGTGAGAGGGGCAAATACTTCCCATCCAAACTGGGATGAACAATTTCTAGTGCAATTTCGAGTGTGCTTTTAGAGCAATGTGTTTCTACATGCCAAGTATACAAAGATGCATTATGTTCTCCCAGGACCCTTGCAATATATGGGTTCTCTTTACAATACTCTGCCATGAACATCTATTTTTAGTATGTAAATGAAAATTAGTGTTTTTTAAAAGGTACACTGGCAGAAATTCATCATTAGAACTGCAGTGCAATCCGTTATAAAGCATTGTGAAGCACTTTGTTCAGAATGCAGATGAGATGCCTTTAGTTCATGCTTGGCAATGCCTTATGTATTAGCTGACAGAAGATATATTTATTATTTTAGCAATATCATTCCACATAAAATGTACTTTACCTGTCATATATTTGGCTTTCATAGGCAATTTTATAAATTGCTGTTCTTCTGTAAAGGGCTACATCCGTTTTAAGAAATATTTTCCTCGCTACAGTAACTTTGTGAATTGGAAAATCTAAAAGTTTGAGTGCCATGTCGGTCTATTTTAGGTTTATGGTAGGATTATGTTTATTTTATGCACCAAACTCTGCATGAATTGATATATGCAGTGGTCTCCCTACTATGCACAGACACACACATGTGAAAGAATTAAGTATTGTTATTTCTAGAAATACATTCGTATTCATACATATATTGCCGGAAATAACAGTAACACCTTTGTACACATGCTTGTATGTACAGCGGGGAAGACCTTGGAGCATGTAGTAAACATGTAAATCCACCCTGTTGTTTCTTTCATGGCTTATATTGTGAACTGTTCATAATGGTGTTATTCTACACACTTGTGCTTGATAAGCATTGATGGGAGTGATTTTCAAAACTTTTGACTGAACCCTTTAAAAAACTTGGTTATTGGGTTCTGGTGGATTACAGCTGGAACAATGCCAGAAAGTTACAGACTCCAAGAAAGGTAAAAATCTCTCCCCATGAAAAAGAATGTAATTAATGCTGTCTTAACATTGTTAAGCTGCTCCAAACGTGTCTCCAAACAATATCCCCCCGTTTCTCTGTTGGATGCCAATAAATGGGGGTCAACATTAATCCAAGGAATTTAAAATATAGCAAAAGCAGAGGCTCATTTACTGCATTTTATGGAGTTTCTTAGTCTCCAAGGGGTGCTTTCCTCTTTTATTACGTGGAACTGCTTTGTTTTGGCTTGTAGATTTACCGCTATTGACTCAGAAAAAGTGGGAGAAATTCAGTGCCAATTTCTGTTTGTTAATTTTGTGAAAATACGCTTAAGATAGCGAGGATTTGAAGCAGAATTCCAGAGATTAGTATTTGGGTCACTATTTTGAAATTTATTTTGTATCTACTCTCTATTGTCACTTGCTTTTTCGTGCACGCTGTGAGATATGTGTGATAAGTATGAAAGTACATTAATAAAAGACTACATGGTATTCTTGCCCCCTCAGATGAGCTCCATTGTTGCAGCTCTATTATAGACTGTGCATGTGTATTAGCAAATCCCCCATCAATATGATGGCATGGTGTGTGTGTGTGTGTGTGTGTGTGTGTGTATAGAGGAGAGCACTTTGCACACAGAAACACATTGCACCATTCTGTTGGAATCCTGTCAGTAAAGTTAGCCCATCATGTAAGAGGATGAGGGAGTACTTTACTTTTCCCCACAGGCATGAATAGCAAGGCTTTGCACTAGAACAGGACTTGGGGGCACTGTTTTTCATTGGTTCCAATCCTGCTTGTCTGAAGTTCCCAGAAGGTGGTGCTGGGAGACCGCTGCTCAGCCCCTTGGCTGCCGGCTTATGGGGTTCCTCAGAGCTCTATTTTTGTTCCAGGAGGGAGCAACCTATGTTCCCTAGACAGAGTTTTGGGGTCGTAAAAATTTTCAGATCCCTGGATCTGAGGTCGGAGCCAGCACTCCAACCTTGGAGCCAGGAGTCTGAGCTCCCCTCCCCCTCGCAGCTTGTGCAGAGAGAACTGCGCCGGCTGCCTCTCCAAGGTCGCAACCTCAGACAGGAGGGAAAGGGGCATAATCAGTAGAATGATAAAACTGAACCCCATGACTCTGGAGGGCCTCCCTCAGCAGCTTCATGTATATGTCAAAAAGCTTTGGGTGCATCCTCTGGATACCAGGAAGATAGCGGAGACTATCTTTACATCTGCACTTCTCCCGCTCTGCATTTTTGCTAGATGGTTTTTTTCACCCATCTAAGCTTGGGCTCTGTGGAGCGAGAGGGAAGGCTGTAGGATTCTTCATAATCCGGCCTCCCCAGTCCCCTCCCCTCTCCCAGAAATGTACTCTCACCCTTCCAGCTGATGCCAAGGAGGCTGTGGAAATCCTGTCTGATGCAGTGATGGATTGGATGTGGGCCAACAAGTTGAAACTCAATCCAGACAAGATGAAGGTGATATTGGTCTATAAACAAGCCAGTATGGGATTGGAGATACTTCTGTTCTTGATGTGATTGCACTTCCTCTGAAGGACCAGCTTGGGGATGCTTCTGGGCCCAGCATTGGTACTGGAAGATCTGGAGAAGGCACAATTGGCCACAGTGATCTTTGCATTAATCACCTTCCATTTATATTACTGGGGCTGCCCTTGAAGGATGTTTGGAAGAGGAGCTCCTGCAAAATGCAGCAGTCAGGTGGTTTTCTGGTGTGCATTTTGTAGACTATATACCACTGGTCTTATATAAACTACACTGGCTTCCAATTTGCTTCTGGGCCCAACTCAACATTCTGGTTCTTACCTATAAAGCCCTAAATGGTTTAGGGACCAGGAAATCTGAAAGACCAGCACCACCCATATGAAACTGCTCATAATTTATAATAGATTGGACACTTACAAATCCCCAAAATATGTTGATGGCAATTTACATAAAATTTGTATATGGCAATTTATATGAACAGATGCAAATTTAGACATAAACATAATTTAAATAAAAATGCAGTATATCTCATCATAGTATGGAAGGCTGTGATCAGGTGCCCTGTGTTCCCGCTTGTTCAGTCTGCCGTCTAGGTGCTGTTGGTGGGCAAAGTCAAGGCCCACCTCTTCTTCTGATGATTCTTTATCTTTAAACCAGACTTGGACTAGACAGTCTTTCAAATATAGGGTAGTCCTACAGCAGCCCTTCAAATAGAGGACTGTCTTGGCCACCCTAATGTATGGTCTTTTTAGAGGCCCTGTCACATGTCCCACTTCCAAAGGAGGTGAGATTGCTGGGAGTATGTGAAGAACCATGTCTGTGGCAGCAGCCCAGTTGTGGAATGGCCTCCCTAAAGTGATCAGATTGTTTCAATTTTGGCCCAGTTTGGGATGGGTTATAAAGACTATTTATTTAGGCTGGCTTTAAATAGTTTTGTTCTATTTGTTTGATCTATTTGTTCTAATTCTCTGGCTGAATTTGGACAACACATTAAGCAACTGAGGGGCGGGGAAACAATCGTAACACGCCGCTCACAAACTACTGACAGTATGCTATTCCACCCAAATAAGCAACTGAGAGAAACAACTGGCTTGCAAGTTGTTTAGCTCGAAGCCAGTTGTTTAAAGTGTTGTGTGGAGGGGTGAGTGTGTTTATGGCATGCGGTGAGTGGGTTAAAACACAAGCCCATAGAGGCAGGCGGCAAGAGCGACCAAAGTGGCGGCTGCCATTTTGTTACAACTGGTGCAACTTGCAGAGGCTGCTGGGATAGAACTGGGAGGACTGAGGGAGGAGGGGGAGAGGGGCGGGGGCTGGGTCAGTCAAATGCTGGGTTGACTATTAGTTCACTCAACGCCAGCCCCAACCACCCACAGTTGTGTAGGAATATGTTGTGTGGGGAGTACCCACAAAATAACCAACTGTGAGTTGGCTACTCAACCCACCATTGACTAATGTGTTGTCCGAATTCAGCCTCTGTCTCTTTTAAAGATGATCGGTGTTGTACTTGACTTGGTTGTTTCGATATGAGCTTTTTGCCTCATTACTCACCCTTTGATTGATTTTTGTATCACTTTTTAAAAGGATGCAAATATGATTGCAAGGAAACAGATATTGGGGGGGGGGGAGAAGAGATGCAGACAAGTAACTCCAAGGTGGATAGTAAAGATGGATCAAGGCAAATTTCTTGTTTTACAGCACTTGTGGGCAATGAAACCCTGAGCACATAGCAAGGCAGAGAGAGAGAGTTGGTCTGGTTGCCTCAGCAATAGGGGTGTCTTTCCTCCTCCCCCAGAGCAAGGACAATGGGAAGGTTTTGTATAACTTCAGTGACATCATCACATAGTCCATCTGATTGGTTATATGGTGCTGTGCCATCAGTTTGTGATTCCAGCCAACCAGGGACCATGTAGTAAATAAGATGAAGAAAGAAACCCTTTCAGTTAAGGAATGGAGCCCAAGGAGCAGCAGTTGGAGAAAAGTGGTTGCAAAAAGGTGAAAAAATGTGCAGAAGATCAGAAGGTACTTTCATGAGTGAGGACATCTGGTCCAGCATACCAGTGGCTTTTCCAGATAGGACATTTTCTCCTATTGAGAATAGCACTGTAATGAGACCTACATGTCCCAGAAGAAGATGAGGCTAGCTTTGCAACTTGAAGACGGCATTACTGGGGAAGGGAAATTTAAAAGAAAAACCCCATCCAATAGAGGGCGAGTGCAGGGATTTCAAAGAAGACAACGAGCGAAGAAAGCACACCAACACATGGGGAGAGGTGGGGAAACGGTACAAAAGTAGCGGGGTTGGTGAAGCACTACATCACCCATGAAGCCACCCCAATAGGTGCCAGTGGTACTAAGACAACCACAGCCCTACAGAGTCCCCAGGTCTGCAATCTGCTGTACACTTACCTGGGAGTAAGTCCCATTGAATTCAATTAGACTTGCCTCTGAATTAGACATTCATAGATTGCACTTTAGGAATTGTAATTAATACTTAGGGTTCCCCCCTCCCCTCGCCATTCTTATCTTAAATGTGCACCCTAGGAAGTGAAATCTATCCACAAATTTACCAGTGTGAATGTCATGCAGTAAATGTTGGTTTTTGAATACAGGAGATTTGGGTTCAAATCTCTGCTCAGTCATCAAGTTCACAGGGTGCTGCTAGGCAAAGCACACACTTGTGTCTCAGCTTCATGGACCTATTGTGATGATAAATTAAATCAATGCTGTAAAGTTGTGCACTAATAGGACATTATTTATAATCACAAAAACAGAGTACCCAGAATAGAGAATGGAGCATCAGACTTATAAAATGCAGTGAAATACAGGTAACAGATTTTTTTTTAAAAGAAAAGATTTATGTATCGGTGTGTACAATGAGATGAAGTACACTAATTAGTCTTGTCTAGTTAATGACATTCTATACATTTTTGAGGGTTGGGTGTGTGTCTGTTTTTAACAGATTTACGCATCTTACATGGATTATTTGGAAATAAATCCTAGAGATTTGAGTAGGATTTACTTCTGAGCAATGAGTTCAATATCAGGGTATTTGGCTGAGCCTGCAACAGAAGAGTTACCGGCCGCACAAACACTTCATCCAAGGTTCCTTTTCAAAGTCGTTGGAGACGTGTCACCTGTGAGTCATGCTTATAGCTGGATGGCAGCCCATTATCACAGAGGCTCTGCTGAGCATTTCTTGGAGTCAGCACAAATGAGAGGACATTCAAAGGCTGATTGATGGGAGCTCTCCTGGATATGAATGAAATGAGATGCCTGCAGAGAGTCTCTCAGGCAACATCAGGTTTTTTGTTTTAATTGGAAGAGGCCTGGTTGACAAAAGTCAAAACTGGAGAATTATTTGCTCGCACTGGATCTCAGCATGGAGAATAAGGAGAAATGGCTTTCTTTTGCTCTGTTTTACCTCTGCCTCCACAATGCTGGCAGGCGATTGGGGTCTGAGCCATGGCTCCATTCAAACCCTTGGCCTGGTTTCTTCTGCTCTTACTTTATTTTCCTCTCCAAAGACAGTGCCACACATACAGTGGATCTTCATGACCTATTTGGGCCAGGTTATGGCAAACAGAGAGCTTATGAAGTCTGCACCCACATCCCCAAAAGTGAGTATTTCATCAAATAAGTAGTGGTTTTCTTCACAGTATTCCTTGAGCTTTCTGATCAGATATCTCAAGACACATTACCTGTAATGTGCCACTGTCTCCTTTGAGAGAGAAATCTCCCACCTTTCCTTGGAATCAGACCCATGGGAGGGAGGGAAGCAGCCTCTCTTTCTCCATACCCATGGGTCCATTTCTGATTAAGGAGAGGAGCTTGACTTTGAAGCAGTAGGTAGCCTTCCCATCAAACAATATGCTGATGTGGGATGTGTCTAAAACTAGCCTATTGTAAAATAGCTTCTATGGGCAAGGGAAGGCAAGAAACAATGTCCAGAGGATCCACTTCCAGGAAAAGTAGGCAAAAGCCATTTGCCAGTGGGTTAATTTGTGAGTAAGCCCTTCAGCAAGACAGTTGCTCCCAAATAATTCTTGTGCTGGTGTGTGTGTGTACTGCACATATACAAAGCATAGGCATGGGCTTATATTAGTTATTAGCAAGATGTTGGCTACTGCCCACGTTGTCTTCTAGGAGTTAAACCATTAATTCCAGCAGTAACAATTAAAAAAAAAGAGGTGGTATCAGTGACCTATCTTTACAATACCACTTGCTACTATTCTCACGATATGCAGTGAATCCATGGCAAAGGACTGTAATCCCAGTCTGCAAGGTCCAAATCCAGTTCTCTCTTATCTGTTATGAATTTGGAACTCAGCTTCTTTCATTGTGGAGAAAGTGGTTAGTTCTGGAACTGGGGGCCAAACTAAGCAGTTCCGAATTAGGGCTGTGCATGCTTACTCAAAAGTAATTAAACTATCATACATAACTGCACTATACATGATTAGAAGAATGTTTAGATTGGCCCAGGGATAGGATTCTGAGCACCATCAACGTTCTGACAGTAACAGGACAATCCAGTACATGTCATGGTTCTGCTCCTACTTGTAGGGTTGTATCAAGAGGATGGCATTGGGTGACCATACTTCAGGCCTGTGGCAGTTAAGTTGCGAGATCCCTCCGGGTTCCATTCTGTCCCTGATGCTGTTCAACATCTATATGAAGCAGCTGGGGGTGGTCATTAGGAGTAAAGCATCATCAGTTCATTGATGATATATCCAACTTTATTTCTCCATATCATCTGAAACAGGAGAGATTGTGCAGGCCACAGACCAGTGCCTGGATGCTGTGGTGAGCTGGATGATGGCAAATAAGCTAAGGATGAATCCTGATAAGGTGGAGGCACTGTGAATAGGTGGTTTTCTTGTCCAGAGAATAGGGAGGTTTCTTATTCTGAAGGTGGTTGCACTCCTCTGAAGGAGCAAGTGTATAGCTTGGGGCATATTCCTAGACCCATGCTTGTCTGTGGAGATGCAAGTGACTTCAATGGTGAGGAGTGCCTTTTTCTAACTTTGGTTGGTACACCAGCTACAGCTGTTCCTGGACAGGGATAGCTTGGCCACAGTCATTCATAGGCTTATACCTTAAGACTGAACAATTGCAATGCAATTTATGCGGAGCTGCCTATGAGGTTGGTCCAGATGCCCTCTTGAAGCTGCTGCATTTGCCTGGAGTTCAATATGCAGCAACCCGTGAGAGGGCATTCTTGATACAAGAATGTGGAACTCCCTCCTGCTCAAATAAGGTTGGCACCGCATCTTGCAAGCTTTCGGTGCCAGCTAAAGACCTATCTGTTCACCCAGGCTTTTGATTGACTTCAGGGCTACATCATGTAAACTGTTATTTATCTGTGGTGTCGTTCTCCCCCATTCGATTATTTTTGGGTAATGTTGAATGGTTTTATTGTGTTATATTGGCTGTACTTTGCTTTGAGATTATTTTATAATGAAAAGCAGATAATGAATGCCAAACAGATAATAAATGTCATTCATACATAAATAATCAGAAACATCTCTGTTGCTTTGTTAGGGGAGCGGCATTGAAGAGCCATCAGAAATAAAGAGGTTGCACCACAAGCATGGTTGAATCCTCAGGAATTCAGGCCCAGACTTTTAAGAGCTAAGCACACAAAACCCTAGGCCTGGAAGACAAATCTGTCTCTTTGGCCTTCTTCCACATTCAACATTTTTAAATCTCAAATTCTTCCATCTAGTTCATGAAGAAATTTGCGAACAAAATTCTCACCCATCCTGCATTGGAGTCAGCTCTCTGGCCCAGAAGTCTAGAAAATCAATGGGGGTATTTCTCTGGGGCTTTGTCAAGAAGGGCACTAGGGATAAGAGTGGCCCTTGTGAGAGATGGGCTTTTGGCTCTCATCCCAAATATTCCTGGAGGCTGCTTTTCAAACCAGCCCACTAACGACGTCATCTCCTTTGCTTCTCTGGAGGCTGTTGTGAAAAGCTACCCAGACTGGTTAGCGAGCTATTGAACAATTTGGGTGTAAACAGTTTGGCTTTTTTCTGAGTCAATCTGATGTTTCCCACAGGTAGCTGGTTGGCCACTGTGTGAACAGAACGTTGGACTAAATGGAACCTTGGTCTATTTCAGCATGGCTCTTCCTATGTTCTTATGAGCAGCGGAGAGCTTGCCCATTTCTAATTGCCAGATAATATATCCCTATATGAAGTCCCAAGTGGAGCCACCATTTTAATTTCTCTTCTAGATGATTGTGGAAAAGCAGTCCCCCCAGAAATGTCAAAGGGCTCTAGTATGAAAATAAACCTAATATGTACTTTATTGGACATACAATAGCAAATGATTGAAATTTCCTTCACAATTTCTAAATTATATAGGTACAGGTTGTACATGTTCATGGAAACAACAAGGACAATGCAAAAAGAAGATGGCCTGAGAGAAGGTGAGGCAACTTTAAGTCATTCCTAAAGTATACCAGGCACCCCGACAATATGGGGAAGTGGGGAAGGAATTTCCAGAGAAAATCTCTTATTGGACCCACAAAATTGGCTTATACAGGTCACTAATAAGTATGAGTGTAGGCGGATGTTGTGTAGTTTATCAGTAGTGATGTCATAGGCACATTCCCCAGTTCATACCGTGATCTCATAATTATGAACCTGCAAGGAAAGCCCCAAATTTGTTCAGCTTTTCTTTATTTCCACTGTTCAGATGATCTAGAGTGAAGGTAAATGGAAACATTTAATTATAGGTGTGTCGATAAAACCGGCAGCTCAGTCTCATCCTTCCAGTTCTGGATATCACACACATGAGAATTGCAGTTCATTTCATTTATTATATTTCTATACCACCCCATAGTCAAAGCTCTCTGGGCAGTTCACAAAAATTAAAACCCATTAAAATACATTATACAAAGTATAAACCCATTCACATAAGGACATAAAATAGACAGCAAACACAGCAACAACATATATCTAAAACAATTTAAAACCATCAGCTAGAGAATTCCTACAGTACAATAAAAGCTGGTAGATGTTACACTGGTAGCCATTGGTCATATACAGTGCCAGTTCCTGTGGCAGTAGAAGGGACCCAGTGCAAATGCAAAGATACTGAAAAACACCAATAGAGAAAGTATGAGTGACTGAATGATTCTGCTATGTGGTCTGGGTAGGCTCGTGACGAGTGGAATATGATACCACAGATTGGGATGTTGGTTTTATTGAAGTCCCTAAGACTAAAGATTATATTGTAATTGTAATGCTTCCATTTAATGTTGGCCTAGTTAGTCTGCTTGCTAGCAGGCAGCCCATTCATACAACACTTTATTAACTGCCATGCCTAAGTCGTAGAGCACGTGCTCTGCAGGCAGAAAGTCCCAGGTTCAATCCTCAACATCACCATAATGTGGAAGAGGATGAAGAAGAAAACCAAGAATCAGGAACAACCCAAATTTAAAAGCCAAGTTATTAATATCATCAGTAGTCTGAATTGACTACCAGTACTACAGTGGCACCACCAGGGGGAGCAGGTCTGAGACTCTGCAGTTTAGGAGGGCCCCCAAATGACCCCCTGACAGGCAGCCAATGAGGGGACAGGAGTGGTGTAAAGACCACCCTGCACGGCTCCTGTGCCCTGATTGGCCATGTTTGCCCAAAGGCAGCACCTGATGGGTTCAGCTCGCTCTTACTCAAAGCTAAGGAAGAAAATAACTTCTTATTTAAATTGGTGCGCCACAGGAATGCAACCTCAATCAGCCAGCTGCCACATCACTTTCCTTTACTAGTGAGTTGGCTAAGAGGGGGAGGAGGGTTGGGGGGCTGGCAGGGCAGCAGAAAGTGGGAGTCATGCAGCCCCCCATGTAATAAAAAGAGAGCCGGCATGGTGGTGATGAGGCTCCCGCTTAAAGCTAGCAGGGCCTCCAGATATCTGCTCCTTCCCTCACATGACTCGGAAGAAGAATAGCCTACCTTTGCTGAGAAGGAACTCATTTAAAAGAGTTATACAATTGCCAAGGACATAATCATTTCAAAACTACAAATAAAATAGTGCAAGCATAGTGACCATCTGTTTTGTCACTCAGCACTAATGATGCCACAGGCAAAGCAAATGCTGAGCAACCAGTAGGCTGTATCCCAATAGGTGGCAAATGGCCTTTCAGAACAAGTATTATTATTTTTTTATTTTTATTATTTTTGTTTATATCCTGCCTTTTTCCCAGGGCTGGGACTCAAAGCGGTTAAAATGTACAATTAAAACATTTAAATATAAGTTTACAAAAGTTAAAATAGAATTAAACCTACAGTAAAATTTCTACCAAAATATGTCCTTCAAGGCAGCTTTGGTTAAAGTTTTGATCATCCTGGTAAATGATCTACCCTGTGGGGTGGGAGGGAGTGCATCCCTGTTGGTTCTCATGGATCTCTTGGCAGAATTCAGTATCTTGACTACCATGGTATCTGCTCGGTGGGGATGGGTTTGGGAGGTCTCACCTTACAATGGTGGTTCCAGTCCTTCCTTGAGAGTCAGTTTCAGAAGGTGATGTTGGAGGTAGCTCACTGCCTGCCCCCCCAAGGGGTTGGACCCCTATGCTTTCTTAAAGGAAAGGTACAATTAGCATATAAATTATACCTGGAAATTAAAATAAGGCAACAACTTTAAGTATGCTTACTTGAAAGTTAACTTCACCAAAATCAGAATTACGTACTTCAGAGAAACTATGTTAAGCCTGGGAGCATTAATTCGAAATATACTGTTATTTCTCTTTCAGAAATCTAACATTTCGGACAAGGCTTGTCCCCCCAGAAATGTCCTTTGCTGTTTCTGTACCTGATGCCAATATTTTTTTCTGGAGTCGTCATTGCAACAACTACAATAGAAATAGACATTAGCTGGCAAATGAACTATTGACACAGCACTGCATTTGAAATACTAGGGAAATGTAACTTCCTGGCCACGGAAAGTACTGCATTGAATAAAGATGCCTGGACCTCATGAAACAAATGAGTAATAAATGTATATTTATTGCCTAAATAAAGACTCAGCCTGGTGCTCTCCTTAAATCAACTTAGGTTAGCTGGATATAAAAGATAACCATGTACTTTTTGAGGAAACTGGCTTTCTGCTGTTTTGCTATTTAGTTTAATGATTACAGTGACATCTACTGTTCCCAAATATTCATAATTCTGTTCATTTCATTCCACGACATATTAGCAAATTGTTCTTCCGTAATTTCTATCTACTAATTTACTGCATGGATTTCCCTTCCCTCGTAAATGGATTTCATTGTATTACTTCAGAAAAGCTTTAATGCACCATGAAAAAGCACATTATTTTTATGAGTTAATTTATTAATATCAATATTACCATCCAAGGAAGGAAGAATTTTGGATGGCTCAAGAGATCTATAAATAGTTAAATAATATCTCATTATTTTCAGTGTATGACTCCAACGTGTGTCTGAATATTTTTAGCATTTATTGCCACTAGGTACAATCCAGTTAAGCTTGAGAACATTTGTCACATTTATCTCAATGGGAAGGAATTAAACACATGAATATCTGAGGATATTTGCAATATTTGCTAACCAGAGTACTTCTGATGAGGTATTTAGAAGATTGCAGAGTTTGGTTTTTTCCAGTGGTCATTCTCACTGGTATTTTCCCCTGAAAAAGAGTTTATATGTGAAAAATCATCAGGAACGTGATTTGTTAAATAAAACTTTGAACACCTTCTGAGATTTGATAACTTCTTGTTGATTTTGATGTGTTGTCTTCTTGGCGCAAGCTCTGTGTGCCATCATGTTGATTTACAAACAACAGTCCCAGAGGAAGGGTGGAGTAATGACCAGGAAATCCTGAAATGTTTAATAACTTGTTGAAAAGGTTAAAAACTGTGTTTAGAGGTATTAATAACAAATCTTCTAAAACCCCTGAAAGTTCAGCATTAATCTGCCAGGATGCAAGGTGTACATATGCTACACACAATACTTCGCTAATACAAGTCACATGGGCATGGTACAGGCATGTTCCCAAGGGGAAGGGGCTGTATCTCAGTACTTTGAATGCAGAAAATCACAGGTTCAATCCCCAAATTTCCAGTTAGGACTGGAACAAACCCCTGTCTAAAATCCTGAAGAGCTGCTATAAATCAGATCATACTGAGCTTGAGGGACCAGTGTTCTGAGTTGATATAAGGCTACTAAAAGATAATTAAAGCATATCAAAATAGAAAAAAAATATGTATAAACAGAATTAATTGAGCAAAATTGCTTGAATCTGATAGAGAAACTAGTCCTTATGGGACATACAAAGAAATAGATGCATACTAACACAGGTTCCCAGACTATGTCCATGCTGGGAAAAGTAGGAGGAAGAGAAGATGTAGAGAAATGGATTTGAAGGTTCTCTTTATAACAGTGATAGCAAAGACCAAAGGCAGTGGTGAGTTTACCAGTCCTAGAGTGAATAGAGCAGGGGTGGACATCTTGCCCCCCCCCCCCGATTTTTTGGCCTACAACTTGAATCAGAGCCCGAGTCAGCATAGCTAATGGGGATGGAAGGTGGGAGCTGTAAGCCAAAATATGGGCCACAAGGTTCCCATCAGGGGCGTTGTTATAGGTGGGCCCACCTGGGCGTGGGCGGATCTTCTGAGCTGCCCCAATTGCCATCGTCTGCCTTAGTACAAGCCTGCTTCTTCTCTCTAAGCTCAGTAGTGTTGAGTTACTAAGGAGGCCCCAGGACCCGGTCCGTTAGCACACTATTAGGAGCGTAGCATGAATGCACCACCCTTTTAAAATAGAAGGGAGACTGTCATCTTGCCTTCAACAGTCTGCTCACTGTTTTTTCTCTCTTCCCCTACTTTTCAGCTCTTACATGCCCACAGTTGGGAGCTTGCTTGCAATGGCATTTTGAAGAGGGAGAGGGAAGGGCAGGAAAAGCTCCATGTGAAATACTGGTATTTCACACAGTATCTGATTTTACTGCTTCAAACTGGAACGGTTGGCTTCTGTAGAAGTTTAGTAGCTTCAGCACAGCAAAGGATTCAATCAGCTTCCACAACCTCCTTTCTCCCCCTCCACTTTAATTTCTTCTAAGTAGCTGCAGGCCTCAAGAGGTTAGGACCATGTAACATCATGACCGAAGAACTGCTGGGGCTTTTAAATAGGTTTTTAACTTTTAAAAAAGCAAAAAAAAAGTCCTCAGCCACTTCATCTCATAAAGTTAATTTAAATATGTGCAATCCTTCCACAGCCTCCTAAATTCCTCTCTGAAAGGAACCACTTGGGGGGGGGGTGGCAGTGAAATCAGCAAGCGTTGTCCCGCCACTGCCCACCCCCACGAGCTGGGTCATGCATGCGCTCAGCAATTGCCCATGCTGGCTTGCTGTGTTAATGGCAGCTGCCATTAACACAGCGGGGGAAAGTGCGCACTTTCTAAAGTTTCTGGAAATTGCGCTTCCCCCCTGCTCCAATGGGGGGCTTAAAGACCCTATTAATGCAAAGGGTAAAGGCAATCACCATTAATGCAGCAGGGGGAAAGGGCTGGAAGTCAGGGTGGACTTGTGCCCGAGCACCTGCGGGGGGCTGGCAAGCGCTTGGGTGTGGGTCTGCACTCGCATCGAGCTTGTCTGACTGGGTCCATGAGGACCAAACACGGGGTGGGGACAGTGTCCGCTGCCCTCACGGACCCAATCGATGTTTGCGCCATCCCTAATTCTCTCTCTCCCCCTTCAATTCTAAACACCATTCTTCTTTACTTCTTCTTCCCACCCCTATCCTGGGTTTTTCTTTCTCTTCTTTATTCCGCTCAAAGCATATTTTGGGGGGTTCTTAAAAAGAATTCTCTTTGGTAGGCAAGAGAAGTTCTGAACTGTATTTGACTTTGTGCAAACAGACAAATGGGTTTGTTTTTCACCTCCTC
Organism: Anniella stebbinsi; assembly: GCA_029215795.1. Classification (NCBI taxonomy): domain Eukaryota; kingdom Metazoa; phylum Chordata; class Lepidosauria; order Squamata; family Anniellidae; genus Anniella; species Anniella stebbinsi. The sequence goes on along the minus strand of JARDYH010000002.1, from coordinate 92,882,969 downwards.
ACCCAAGGCTTCAAGAAAAGAGAGCTCACTTGGTGGCAGAGGAATGAATCTGGGGCTATTTTGTTTGCCATTAACCAGCAATAGAATCGTAGAGCATATGTCTGGTATGTCGAAAGCCCCAGTTTCGATCCCTGTTATATCCAGGTTGGGCTAGGAAAGGATTCTGCCTGAAACCCTGGCAAGCCGCTGCTGCCAGTAAGTGTCAATAATATATTGGGCTAGATGGACCAAGGTTGACTCAGGATAAAGTTGCTTCCTATGTTCCTATAAACAGGAAGCTTTAATAAAAATAGGAGGGTTTTTGGGGGCGGGGTGGAAGTGGAGGAGAGATAAACATTGCTCACTTATACAATCCTATGTATGCATACTCAGAACTAGTCCCCTTTATGTTTAAGGAGGCTTACTCCCAGGAAAGCATGCATAGAATTCCAGCACAAGTTGCTTTTGCAGGGAGGTTTGCAGCTTGAACTTCTCTATGTTAATTTAGAAATAAGTCCAGAGTTGTGAGCATGGTACTGCAGGTTTAATACACTTCCAACCCAATACCCTTTTGGTCCAGTCCTATGCATATTTTGTCGTTTGTATTTTCTCATTTTGCATGAAATCTAGCTTCAATGATAAGGAAAAGGTACTTAATGCATGCTCAGAGTTTCTCCACAACTTAGCCCTAGTTTTGAAAACAGATTTATTGGCTGAATCCCCTTGCAGTCTTGGCACAAATAAAATTCAGGGGAAGAAAATACAACAAGAGCTTGGGCATAACAAGGAGGCGGTAGAGGAGAGTTGCACAAAACAAGATATATGTTTTTATGAAGAGTTGTTTGAGGATGGCAGAATGAGAAGGACTGGTGTATGGAGGAGGACATAATTGGTAGCGGGAGAATGTAAGTTCTCAGTGGTGAAAGAAAAGCATTCTGCATATGCTCAAAGACACTCTATATTTCAGAACATAAGAAGAGCCATGCTGCATCAGACCATCTAGTCCATCCTCTGGGGAGCACTTACTTCAGTCAGCCAAAACTAGGCTGACAACTGTTATCCAGAGGACAGAGACTGTGGAATAGCCTGCCGGAGGAGATTTGTCAACTTAACACTGTCTCCAAGTTTAAGACAGCTATAAAGACTAGTCTCTTTTGGCAGACCTACCCAGATGAATTTTAAACCTAAGAATTTTAAGATGTCCTGATTGTTATTTTGATATTGTATCGGTTTTATATGCTCTTTTAATTAATTTTATGTATTTGATTTATATTGTACTGTTGTACTAATGTTGTTCCCTGCCTCGATCCAAAGGGAGAGGTGGGTAAGAAATATATTCATTATCATCCTCATCATCCTCATCATCATGTCCAGCTTTCTGTGGACACAGTGGCCAACCAACTGCCTATGGGAAATTCACAAGTAGAACATGTGCAAAAGCACCCTCCCACCCATGTTCCCCTGCTGCTAACATTGGCGAAATGTAAATAATTTATAGTATTTCTAAATTTGTATGCATATGTGCATTGAATTTAGATCAAGTCTAAAGCCCAAGCAGAATTGGGCAGTCTTTATTTCCCAAAATAACATTTTTTGCTTTAGAAATGCAGGAGAAGGAAGGGGGTGTGGTTCAATGACTTACAGGTCCACTTTCTGATCCTAGGGCACATTTTCACCATGGTTTCCCATCACTGTGCTTTGCAGGAGGGCAAGGATGTGACTATGAGATGTCCAGTCTTCCACCACCAGCACACTTAAATATGAAAAAGCCTCAACCTGGATTTAAAGCATCATAATTCTCTAGCCCCCTGCTCCTATCTTTTATGTCTGGGGGACACCTGTAATGACCTATGCATTTTATACAAATTTACCTTAAAAACGTCTTCTCCTCCCCTAACTTTGGGGCACAGCTCCGATGAGGCAATTCTCCTTTCCAATTTTCAATTTGTATCCCCGCACCATCGGTTTACCTATCGGAGAACTGTGCCATTTTCAGGTAACTGCTACATTCTCGTCAATGGGAATTAACAAAAATGCTCATAGCTCCCTCAGTTTTAAAGATAAACATCAAAATTGGCACCATGACAGCTTTTAAAGAGGGCTTTTGGAGCAGATTCCTGCAGCGGGAAAAGTGCTTAGGTTTGCAGGAGGAGGAGGAGGAGGCACCCCTCCCCCACTGTTGGTCGGGCACATTGGAGCAAGTCGAGTCAAAGCAACAACCACAGCTTCCCCTTAGGAGGCTAGCCAGCCAATAGGAGTAATAGTTTAACTGAGAAATAAAACACGCTGCCTTACTCAGGTGTAGAAGCTTACTCAGCCCTCCTCTTCCCCCACAGCCAGAATCACCAGCAGCAGTCAGTGTTTCCTGCGCCTCATGATGGAATGTTATCCAAGTGTCCTTTATTAATTGTGTCCTGCTTGCGTGCATTGCACAACCCTAAAACACACAAACATACAAGTACAAGAAGAAGACACTTGTAACTTTGAAGTCAAGCACTGCTGGGAAGGCTCAGCTTTGAGGAAGGAGAGCTACATCACGTCAAACCGTTAAGGGTCGTCATCATCATCATCATCATCATCATCATCATCATTGTGCAACCATGCCCTGCAAGGTGGGACAGGCAGGCACATTGGAGGAAAAAGCTTTAAGAGAACAGGCAGGTACACACGCACACGCTGGAGATGGAACAGGTGAAACGAATGAAGCATATAAAAGACAGCCAAATTAAAACAGTCCCCCCTCTCTCTGCAAAGAAACAGTCTTCTTGAGACCTTGTAGATCTCTCTCTCCCCCCTCTCCTTCTCTTGCCTTCTCTAAATCTCACTTTGCAAACAAACACCCCCCTCACTTTGCATTGAGCGTGCAACGATAAAAGAATCTCTCTCTGGGGGGTTTTACACGATGTCTCTTTGGCGCCTGTTTATGATAATATTCGTCTAATAGCGGTAGAAGAGAGTCGTTAAGGCAAATTACGGGCATCATAAAATGTACTTTAAAATTGTTTATATGCGGAGTTTCGCTGCAGAGTCGGTTCAGGGGTGTATGGCTGAACGTTCAAAAATTCACAAAAGCACCGCCTTGTCTCCTGATGGTACCTCCCCTGAACTTTCCAGCTGTTCATTAACCCCGCCCACCTGACTTTCTCGCCGTTGCCTGTCCAATCATGATCACGTGTGACTTCGCATGTGGGTACAATTTCTAAACATTGGGTGCTCCTACAATTACAGCTTTTAGCAGGGCAGCAGCGGATGACCTATTGTAAAACCATAAAAGCGACATTTTTCCAGGTTCTGGATGGCCATGGCGAGCACCTGCCCACGGAGTGTCTGCCCCACCTATTCCTCATGCCAGGAAACAGATGCTGGATAACCCCACCCCAACATTCTTGCGGCAGCTTCCCCTTATCTGCCGTCTTGGAAATGTGCTGCTTCAAGGGCAAATCGTTGTGTTGCCTTTCCGTTACAATGTTGCATTTCGCACTGATGTCCCAGTTCCATACAAACTTCCCATTATTCTGTCTGTCTCCGGACACCAAGATGCCAGCACAGTACGGTTCTGGAATGCCGAACATTGAGCATTCTAGACTGCAACCTCGCCATCCCACAACCTGGTCTATGTGTTGCAGAGGTGGGTGACTGGTAATGAGGGAGTGGGGGAGGGCTGAATGATGGCCACAACAAAAAAACTGGATGGCACTGATGTCCTCTCTTCCCCCCCCCCCCCCAGTCCTCTTGATATTATACCAATTGCGTCACCTGCGCAGAATGAGGAGACTGGAGCGTATATTGTGGCGTGCTCGCTCTCCGCTACCACTCCGGCAACTGCCAGTGCCATTTGAATGACCCGCACGGCAGGCGACAGCCCAACTTGGAAGTTGCGTCTGTGGACTGACATTAATTTCCAAGCGATTGTTGCATGTTCCGTTTTGTTCGGCGTGTTCCGCCCAATCCCCTGTGTTTTCCCACTTGCACTGTGCCTTTCAGATTGCTCCGGTCACACTTTTCAATGGGGTTTTGGCCACATGTAACCATTAGTAGAATAAAGATATTGCATTGCTTTATGATAATAAAACAAGCGTTCTTTTCGTTGCAATACACACAAACACATAACTTCCAGGAAAACCAATGAAATAAGGGAGAGAAGATACAAAGCCCTATGCATGCTCGGGCGCTAAGGTTCCTGGGGAGAAAGTCCCCCCACCTGCTCAATGTTCCTTACTCCCGAGTAACATCACTCAATGGCAGGAACTGGCTTGCACATACAGAAGTTTCCCTTCTTTTTCAACCCTTGATCCCAGCGAGGGGGTGGAAGGGGGAAGCCTTAGCGGACCTCAAATTATACTCAAAATGAACAACGCACATCCTTATTCCAACCCCCTTGCTTCCTGTAGAACCAGTTCCATGTGAGTAGCCACGCATCTCAACGAAAGAAAGATTCCAGTGGGGATTTAAAAGAAACTTTACTTTAAGTACTGGTAACTTAAGGCCAGCCATTACTGAACAGTCCAGTCAAGGGAAGGAGAAGAAGGAAGTAAGAGGGAGGAGACAGGAAATGACAAAGCAAGCATTTGGTCAATCCCCTCCCACCTTGTCAACAACTTGGGAGGGATAGCCAGAGAAGGGGCAGGCATTCACTCATGACATCACAAGCCCTGCCCACCAAACTAAGCCTACGATTAGCATTACTCCGAATGGACAGTGTAGGGTTACACAACCAAAATGCGAACGAACATCAGAGAAACATTAAAAGTCGTGTTTAATTGACACCTTGGAAACGCGCGTTAACAGAGGGTATAAGTCGCATACACGTCTGATCTGTGCCCCGCTCGGGTGTACAAAATGCCGTCAGAATGAGGTAAAGGTTACCAAAATAAGCTGCGAAGAAGTACCCTCTCTCTCCCCCTCTCTCTGACAAAAACGAACGCTGCAATGAGCACTGGAATCAACGACTATGAGAAAATTCCCTCCCCTGAACAGTTAATCCTGTCCTCACAATATAACCCCATAAAATTTTGAGGTGCAGAGATTTTCTCTGCTGATATGTGATATTGAAGTATTGGATTAACATAATAATTTGGGTAGACATTCTGATTATTGTGTGAAACTTTTTTAGGTGCTATTTTCAAAATGGCGGACAATTTCCTTTTGGTCTCTACTTTTCGTCAACCACAGAAGTTACTATCTTGTGTTTGGTATCAAATTATAGGGTTTTGGGGTCAAGGAGTTCAAAGAATATGCTTTTTTAATTGTCGGAGTACACTTTCCACCATTTTCCAAGATGGCGCTGAAATGTTGTCTCATTTACTTGACAAATCAACATACAAATGTATTTTTGGCTTCAAACTATAGGGTTTTTTGGGTCAAGGCGGTCAACATGACATTAATTTTGATGGAAAGGCCATCCTTCAACCATTTTGAAAAATGGCGTCCAAACATTTATTGATATACCCAATCATATTTAATGAGTTCTTCTCTTTTCAGGTTTGGTGAAATGAAAAATATGAAACCATGACTGAAAAGATTGGAACTCCCGGTGTCTGTCCCTTTAGTGCTGGTCAGCTGGCTGGCTCCAGCTGCTTCTCTCAGAAGGAGAAGGGGGAGGGGCGGCATTGTCTTGCCTGCATCTTTCCTCCTCTCTCTCTTCCTCCCCCTCTCCCGATGTCAGTCCCTTCAGCGCCGGTCAGCTGAGTCCAGGTTACCTGCGGGACTGCCTTCTCCCATACAATCTGCTCCACACGCTAAGGTCCACTGGGAAGAACTTATTACAGTCGGCTAAGATTAGGCTGACATCCGTTACCCAGAGGACCTTCCCTTCTGCCGCTCCCAGACTGGAACAACCTGCCAGAAGAGATCCGCCAACTTACCAATCTTCTAGAATTTAAGAAAGTGATAAAGACTGATCTCTTCCGGCAGGCCTACCCAGTTGAATTTTAAGACTTTGTTGATTTTAATAATGTATATGCTTTTAATCAGTTTTATGTATTTTATAGTTTTTACTGATGTTGTTCCCCGCCTCGATACGGAGGGAGAGGTGGGTAAGAAATAAGTAAATACTATTATTATTATTATTATTATTATTATTATTTAGTAACTTCTGTGGTTGGCAAAAGCTAAAGACCTAAAGAAAACTGTCCGCCATTTTGAAAATAGCGCCTACAAAAGTTTTGCACAAGAATCAGAATGTCTACCCATTTCATACACATACTTAGGCATACCCCATAAGCACTGCGACCAAGTTTCAAGTCTCTAACTTTGAAAATACAGAAGTAATAGGCCTTTCTGTCTCAAAAAGCAACTCTATAGGGCAAAATAGGGATCGGAAATAAATATTGGATTTCCGATAATTATCGGAAAGACGATATGATTAACCTCTGATATAATCCGATCCAATTTTTTTTAAAGTGATTTCCGATAACGATACGATACGATAATTTCAGGTGTGCACGCCCCTAATTGTCAGACTCTTTTGAATCTCCTTTGATGAAAGCTGTGGTACAAAAAGTCACCAAAGTAGGTTTATCACCTGCCTATCTGTTATCTCTGGACCCAGAAAGTCCCAAATTGGTAGGGCTGTGCAAGCCTCGGATTCAGAAATCCGAAACACGGAGATTATTTTATGGTGGATCTGCCATTTTATGACAGATCCGTCATTTCCCTGCACATCTCTAAGCCCCATACAGCCTACAACTCCTATCATGCAGTGCTTGGGAGGGCTGCACTTACCAGGGCCCAGAAACAGAGGGCAGACGTGTACATAGATTATCAGGAGCTCCAAGTACTCATTTAGGCTATCATGCCTTACATGTAAAGACGGAATGCCCTATTTAGGATGGTTAATTATTCCTAAATATAGGAAGGCTTTCTCCTTGGCAAGGTTTAATGTTCTCCCCTCCAAGCTATTTGAAGGCAGATTTAAGAAAACTCCAATGAATAACAGATGCTTCCCCTGTAACAACATTGAGGTGCAGTCCATTTTGAATGTTCTATTTCATTTGTTTGTATTGATGTTGTTCCCCGCCTCGTTCTGGAGGGAGAGGTGGGTAAGAAATATATATTTATTATTATTATTATTATTATTATTATTATTATTATTATTATGATTATTCATTTTAGCTACTATCAAAAGGCCAGAAAAGATTTAAAATATCCCATTGCACAGTTTCTCCCTGGCTGCTCTTTTGAGTCCCTTATGATTATTCTACTCCAGAGAACCAACAAATTAATACTGAGTAAGTGGCTAAATTTCTGAGCCTGGTTATCCTCACTTGACCACTCATCATCGTCATTATTATACTCCTTGTGGAGAAAAGTTTACTGTTCAGATCATTACTGATTTTGTATCCCTCTGTCTTACCAATATGTATTTTATTAATATGTGTATATTTAATATGATGTATTAATGGTCTGTTGACTGCAAATAAAGGTTGATTGATTGATCAGAGATCTAAGTATCTCAGTGAAAAAAATAGCATGAAGCCAGGATTTGACAACTTGTCCCTGGGTAACATGAAAAATAAAGAGATAAAAAGACCAAGTTTCATGATAACAGAGGAGCCAAGTAGTATCTTTATGTTTTATTGTTAATCCTCAGTGATAACTGTCTCATAACAGATTGTTGTTGTTAAAGATGTCTCTGAAGTAAATTAGGGATTGCTATGTGTAATATTTTCTTTGTGTAGGCTATCCTGGATGCCAAATTTCTGTGAAGAAGCCCAGTGGGCCTGCTTGCCTGTTCTATTTTATTGGTCGACAATAGATTTACTCACCGGCAGAGCTGAGCTGTTTGTCTGCAGAACAGGTCTATCTTCATCAGTTAATGCTGTTAAATAAAATACATTCCTAGTGTTACTGGGGGCTGTACGACATTTATTTAAATTAACCGAATCCTTTTAAAGAATTGTCCCAATTCTAGTTTATTCATCATGCCATTTGCCAAATTTAATGCGATAAAAATCTCTTTTGTTTATTCTCTTTGGGCTTTTCCCTTGAAAGTTAACCAGATTTTTATTTTCCTCCTAATTGGAGAAACACTTATTGAGCTTAAACAGATGTTTGAATTCTTTAATTTCTAGAGTTTGTGAGAGTTTGTGATTCCCCCCTGGTCTTAATGAGTTCCCTCAATACCTCTGGGTTCCTGGAAGTTTTATATGCTCACCAAGTATTGATTTCTCATATCTCCCATCAAGAGTGAAAAACAACTTCCCATCATGACAAATATTGAATTTTAATGGGAAATACCATTGTGAGGAATATGAATTTTAGTATTGTGCTTTGACATTTATAACGCAATGAAAGTATTAGAAATGAAGTAAATAATGGAAATAGGTATTTAATAATACCATTTTGAGAGATTGTTCGTCAAAGGGCAAAGGTTCTGTAGTTGGTTTACATAAGAAACTCTGCTTGGCCTCTCTCTACAAAACTGCCTCTGCCATGAGTTCGCCTACTGTATTTTATCATGTTGTTGTTCCCCGCCTCGATCCAGATGGAGAGGCGGGTAAGAAATAAATTGTTATTATTATTATTATTATTATTATTATTATTACTGCAAATTACCTCAAATTCTCTGTATGTAATAAAGTGTTCCGGGTTAGGCTGCTTTAGAAATGGGCTCGATACAAGTGCCACATTCAGAGTAGATCCCAGAATCAGATTCAGCTTTTGCATTAGTTTTGCTCATTCAGTCTTGGATTTTTTTGTTCGTGAACAGCTGTAGCTGTGGATAACAGAATAGTTTTTCAACATTTGGGAAATGACTATGGGCAAGATCCAAAAGAACTACAGAACTACTGCTGTCAAGGGCTGGGCATTAGGTTTTTGTTTCTCAAACACCATCTACCCATCTTAATGCTGCATGGCGAACCATATTTGAAACTGAGGAGACTTTCAAAAAGAGTCTGTAATACAGCAACGTCTGCTGCTCAAGGGAAAGTTGCTCCAGCCTGTTCAGTTGGACTAGATCTGCCCTAAAATACCCAAAGTATCTATACTTGTATAGTTAGTATTCAGGGGGAGAGACCTCAGTCACAACTCTGCTAACTCCCAATCTCTGTCCACTCAACAAGACTTGATTGTACATTTATAAGACGTTTGCTGTGAAAGTAACACGATTTATTTATTGACAACATTTATATAGCATTCCACATCTAAACAGCAGTGAACAATAAAAGATAAAAAGAATAAAACACCATATTAAAATTTGTTTTGAGAAACAGAGTACAATAAAAACTGTGGCTGATCAATCAAGGAAGACTTCTTGAAAGAAAGAGGCACTGAAAACAACACAATGTTGGTGCCTGCCTAACCTCTAGAGGCAAGGCGTTCCATAGAAAGGGAGCCACCACTCTGAAGGCTCTTCTCTGGATGGACTCCAATCAGGCCATAATTCCATGCAGGACCACCAGGGGCATGCCATCTGTTGACTTCAGTGACCAGAGAGGTTGATAAGGGAGAAGGCACTCTCTCAGGTATGTCATAAACTGCTTGTCAAATAACAGGGGTGGGGAACCTAAGGCCTGGGGACCCAATTCTGGCCTGCCTGGGGTCCCAATTTGACCCAGATGAGCCCAACCACCAATCATTTGGTGAAAGGACAAGTTTTGGTGCAGTTTTTCCCCATTCTAAAAATGTTGAAATGCATCTCCTACGGCCAGGTTATTAGCAGTAAGATTTTTAGGCTAAAGTGTACCTGTATTTTTGGCCCTTCCCCTTTTGCCATTGGCCCTGACCACAACTGGAATGCAGTGCCTGAGAGATCCAAAACTGAATTTGGCCCTCAGGTTGAAAGAGGCTTCCCACCCCTGTGGGTAGGGATGAAACAGGAGGCAACCAATCATAGCAACATACACTTTTGCCCTTAGATGAGGAAGGTAAGTAAGGCGTCTGCATGAATTAAAGCTCAACCAATGATAGCTAAATGCACGTTTCTATCATTTGGGTGAAAAACAGTTCAGATACAGATCTACACATTATATGTAATTTCACCAGTTTAACTGTGGTATCCCTAACTCACGGTGGGATTTGCAAATGGCAGCTCCTTTGAGCAAACAGGAGCTCTTATGTGCCTCTGAGTCTTGATTGTGTAAACATCTCTGAAGTGCTGCATAACAGACTGGTTACCTGGCTATATTCCCAAGTGAATGAACACTAAGTAGAGAATGCTGTGCATATGGGATATTGAAAGGATAAGACATGCTGATATATTCTACTTTATAGAGACAAATTACAAGCTCTGACCTATGGCCATTGGCCTTAGTGCACCATGAAGTTGTCTTTCATGCCTTCTAACATCTACATGAAGCCCCTGCAGGAATTCATCTGGAGGCTTGGGCAGACTAGAGCGTCATCAGTATACAAATACCCTCAGATCTATCTCTCATTTCCATCTACTTCTCCAAGGGAATATGTGGGGGTGGTTTTGGGGTGGATGAGGATGAACAAGCTGAGAATTAGTACAGACAAGATGGAGGTGTGGTTAGTAGGGGGACTGATGATCCTTGATTATCTTACAGCTGGTCTTAGAGGGGATTGCACTCCTGCGAAAGGATGAAATGCAGAGTTTGGGAGTTCTGGACTCTGCACTAACTGGGGAAGCTCAGGTGGCAGTGGTAATCAGGAATGCTTTTACTAGCTTAGCCTGATGTACCAGCTGCAGCCCTATCTGGAGAGGTATGACCCAGCCTCAGTCATTCATGCTCTAGTGATGTCCTGGTGTACTCTGTGTTGGATGGCCACTTGTGAATCGCCAAAAATGAGGACAGTGATTTGCATAGTATTTGCATACGATAATGTATATGTACAGATGCAACTTTAGAAGAAATTATTATAATCTAAAGAGAAATACAGTACATCTTACCATAGTGTGGAAGATTGTGATCAAGTGACCTGTGTGCTTGCCTGTTTGCTTTGCTGTCTAGGTGTGTTGTTGATGAGCAACTTCAAGGCCCACTTCTTTCTTCTGATGGTTCCTTATCTTTAAACCAGACTTGGGCTGGGCAGCCTTTCAACTACAGGGCAGTCCTCTGGTAGCCTTTCAAATAGAGGACTGTCTACTGTAAAATAGGACACAAGGCCATCCACTTTTAAAGACAGCTTTGAAACAGTTGGTGCTTTATCCATTTTCGGAGTGCAGGGAGAAGGTTTCCGTTTTTTTACCAAAAAAAAAAAAAGGTAAATGAATACTGTTATTTTAAAGGGCATTTTCAAAAGGCTTGTTAGCTATACAATGACAAGGAGTTTTCTATCAGAGTTTAAAGGAAAAGAATTGCTGAAAAAAGATTTTTTTTATCATGAATCTTTCTAAAACTGGAGACAGGATTTCCCCTCCCCCCTGAGAATTTCAGGTGATTTGAATGGGTTAGATAATAATTGATGAATTTTGAATTTTAGTTTGGATCTTTTTATTTATTTTTATTTAAAAATGGTACATACATTTCTCTTTAAAAAAAACCTACATTGGTATCTAATAGCATGAATAACTTTTTTCATTTTTATTGTCAAAGAAAGTCAACACCACTATATTAATTGCACAAAGGTACTTCTCTCATGTTTTAATCCATGTTCTGTTCACCGTCTGTTCCTCTCTTCATACCACATCATTGTCTCTTCACAATACCATCACAAGCCTATGTGCACTGTGCTTTTGTCAACCCGCCATGCTAACAGTGGCCTCTCTTGGATAGAGATAGTCTAATCAGAGACATCAATGCCTAGCTAAATTAACTTCCCAGAAATGGCAGTTAGTACAAAATTCAGCTGCTAAGGTTCTAAGTGGAACGAGTTGTTAGTAACGTATTTTGCTGGTGCTGAACGAGATCTCTCTCACTCTGAGGAGAAATGCCTGCTGACCACACTACTATCTTTTCAGTGCTTTTATCTTTTTAGGCTTTTAAAGCTGCTTCATGTTGCTTTTTGATTGTTGATTTATCTGCTGACATCACTTTTTTTATTTGTATCTTTGTAAACTACCCTGGAAACTTTTGTTGAAAAGCAGGATAAAAATCTATTAAACAAACAAACTTTAGCCCTCTTCAAATGTTCAAGGGCTCCTCTGCGCATTGAATGCAGATAGGAGTGGGAGGCAATACATTGGTAGGCTTCTCTTATCTTCCATGACTTCCATTGCATCTAGATCCAAAGAAAACAGAAAAGTCTATTTTACATACATACATACATCATATCTAAGCTGCTCTTCGTCAGACTGCAGATAAAGAACATGGGAGATTGCAGCACCAATCCAAGGTATACCACTTATGGAGGAAGGCAGCTTGGAGGTTTGGGCCCACCAGGGTGTTTGACTCCCCTCTTTTATCATATTACTTTCAACTCTCTTAAACACATTTTCAATCTCCAGCATAGACCAACTGGGATGAAATCATGCCTGGCCTAACGTGTTCCAGATTGTAGAAATGAGCTTTGGAGTTGTACAGAAGACACCCTAAGACAAAGGTAACATAAACATTTTTTTTTAAAAAAAGAAGATCCAGCCTGTCAATCAAATGATCTCCACAGTGGGTTACAACAGAAAAATACAAGGACAAACACACAAAGCATGCAGCAACAAAATAACCTCCTCCCACCTCCACTCCCTCAAAATAAGCAGCACAGGAAATACATGCCATCTACTTTAACTCTCCCTTTCCCAGGGGAAAAAAAAAGAACTACCAAGACTGATCACAGGGGAGAGGGAATAACCCCGGGGAAGACTTCCAGGTTGCCGCTAAGTTGCAAGCCTGGACGATGGGTAGGCAGAAACAGTGCAGGCTTCTCCCAGGATGAGGATCCTGACCCCCATACACTCCTTTTCCTTCTGGGTGCTATGAGGCACGTTGCAAACTACGGTATTGTTTCCTGGAAGGTTGGCGCACAAAACACTAGACACACACACACACACATTATAGATCTGTCTATTTATGCTTGGAGGTTGGTGGCAGCCAACCTGTTAGCCATCCTCTTTTCTGGGGTGGTGGTGGTGGGTAATGGTTGGAGCATGTGTGGAGACTGTTGCTTCCTGGTGCTGCCTGAGTAAGATTAGGCCACTTGCTTCTGCTGCTTCTGCTTGCTGAGCTGGTTGGACTGACAAAGTTCCAGCAGCAGGACGTGTGTGTTTGTGTATATGTATATGTGTGTGTTTGTGTTTGTGTGTGTGTGTGTGAGTTTTGCTTCAGGCTTAGGAAGTAGCCGTGCAATTTGGAAGACAACCATGGAAAGGATGTTTTTTTCCTGAGGGACAAATGCCAGGGTAAGCCCAAGGCATTTTACTGCCAGAGGTGAAGGACAAGGTGCCCCCTCCTGCCCAACACACAGAAACTGAACAGACAACAATCTTATTTTGACACGGGTGACAGGACAGTATCCTCCACCATACCTAAGCGCAATAGGATAGCTTAGGAAGACCGCAGGGTGGGTCATGTGGCACATGCAACTCTGTCCTCTCAGCTTTCATCATCGGTACCTGCTCTCCAGCATCCACCCCTCACTCTTCCTAATGATAGGGCCGGCTCTGGTGAAACGTAACTTGTATATTAGACTTTGCTTGGTACCACGCAAGGGTATTTATAAAAAAATGGTAGTGTCTACTTCCTCCATAAACAGCAACTCCACATTGGAAGTAGCTGCATTTCTTAGTTCAACAATCTCTCTATAAACAGCAACCACACTCCAGGTGGTTGGCTCAGTACTATGATCTCTGTTCATTGTATTGGGTTTCTTTAAGACGTCTGATGATATTCCCATCATGTCTATATATTGTGGCTCCCCTCTTAAAAGTTGTGGGAGGGGGGTTATTATAGTCGTATAAATTGGTATTATAAATTATTGTTCAAATGTTTGGTTTTTAATATTTAAATTATAATCTACCTTCAATTTGAAGGAAAAATACATTAAAGTTTTCAATTTTACATTTTTCACTCCTCCCCGTTCCTGCCCACAACGTTGCATCTATACTAGCTATATCCTATAATTCAGGCCACTGTGGATTCTCTTGGTCATGTGATGTCATCAGTTTGAACTATTAGTCACTAGCTTCCTCATCCAAGCACCATCTGTTCAACAGTCTTAACGTTAAGGTGATGAGGAGAGGGCATCTCTGAATTCAGGAACGTTTGCATCTCTGAGCCCCACCAAATCACATGTTCCACCTGCACTACGACCCCTGCCCTGAGCTCTTTCAGAAGAAACATATTTGAATTCAGCAGTCTGCAACTGGAGCATGACAAATCTGTGGTCACCTTGGGAAAAGCTGAACTGTTTTTAAAGTAGCCTTAATCTGGCCAAACCAGACATTCCTTTTAGGTATTTTGTGTCTGAATGATCTATGATAATGTTAATGGGCTTTGTCACTTATTTGGATTCACCACTCTGCCAAGGGCAAGGCCTGTGGTTTTAAACAATCGTGTTTGTGTATAAAGAATTTATCCTTTATTTCCCTGTAATTTCTAGTTATTTTGTTTTGCAATTATAAATAATTAACATCCCTTTAATGATATTTTTACTTTGTTCTACCTTAAGGGCTGCAATATATATTTTTAAATCCCAGGCACACATGTAACCTCCAGTAGAAAATTAAGAGTTATGGAGTTATGTATCCAGGGGAGACTGTGTTCCTAAAAAAACTCTTAAAAATGCAAATCTATGCAATATGCATGCCAAAATAGCTGCTCCAGTAAGTGAAACTAATGTGCTGTACTTGCCAGTACAATAATCCAAAAAATGGAATGGATCCCAAACAGCAAAGTTCTGAATTCTAACTTTTCTCAGTAGCAAATAGGGTATTACCAAAATAGCAAACTTTCTTTCCTCATGAGTTTGAAGAAGAGGTTTTATGTATGAACTGAAAGGGCTGCCATTAAATGAAAACTTCTAATTTTGTAATGAAAGTGACATGACAAGTTTGAAGGTGCTTTCACACTGCAACAATCAGAGTAGACTTGAACTCTGCTGTCTCTTGACTGAACCATTAAGTCACACCAGTCATGACTGTTTCAAATAATGCATTGACAGTGCTTAAAATAGTTTGAACTGATGCTCTAACAGTATTCCAAATGTCAGTGCGGTCATTGAAAATAGTGAAACTGATATAAAATCACTTGACCATGAAAGAGATCTTGGGGTAGTCCACCCCAATGGCTGGTCAGCTTATTGAAACTGTCGACCCAACGTGCCGCTGTTGTGAAAAAGGCAAATTCCATGTTGGACATAATTAGGAAAGGGATTGAAAATAAAGCTGCCAGTATCATACTGCCCTTATACAAATCTATGCTGCAACCACACTTTAAAAAGACTCTGTACAGTCCTGGTCACCGCACTTACAAAAGGATATTGTAGAGCTGGAAAAGGTGCAACCAAAATGATGAAGGGGCTGGAGCCACTCCCCTATGAACATTTGTAACTGATTATCTTAGAAAAAAGGCAAGTAAGGGGGAGGGAAACATGATAGAGGTGTACCAAATTATGCATGGTATGGAGAAAGTGGATAGGGAGACATTATTCTCCCTCTCTCATAAAACTAGAACCTGGGGTTACCCGATGAAGCTGATTGGCTGGATTTTCCGAACAGTTAAAAGGAAGTGCATAAGAATTTGGTATCACAAAATGACAGCCACCAGTTTGGAAGGCTTCAAACGTGGATTGGAAAAACTCATGGAGGGTAAGGTTATCAATGGCTACTAATCCTCATGGCTATATGCTACCTCCAGTATCAGAAACAGTATGGCTGAATTCGGAAGACACAATAAGCAACTGGGGGGGGGGGGAACAATTGTCGGTTGTATTGATCATCGTGTCGTCCGAATGCTGCCATAGTCAACTCAGCGCTGATCCTAATCCACACCACAGTTGATTATTTATTACCATGTTGTGTGGGGAGTACCCCCTAGATGAACAACTGTAAAGTTGATTATTACCCCACCATTGACTATCGTGTTGTCTGAATTCAGCCTATGTCTATGTACACTAGTTGCTGGGGAACTCAAACAGCCCGTGAAGAGAACCCATGATTTGTTGGGTTGTGAACTCTATATTGTTCATGGTTAACAACCTGTCATTAAACCATAGTGCAGGGTTTACATGACAACCCATTATTCAACAACAATCCACACTTCAACGACAACCCATACTCAACCTGAATTGTTGTTACATGCAAACCAAGTCTATCTCTCAGCCCAATATCTCACAGATTTCCTGTGATGGGGAGGAACCACATATGCATCCTTGAGCTCCTTGGAGAAAAAGCATGGTATAAACAAACTAGATGGTGAAACTGAGTTGCAAATGTATGAAAATTGCTTTTTAACTATATAATTATATACATATTAAACATTGGGTTAGACAAAGAATTGTGAGAGGAAATGAGTTATGGCTTGGAGTGCAGTACACTGACATAATCCAATGCGAGACAGATCAGATAATAAATATGTGCAGCTGTTTAAAGAGTGTAGTCAGGGAGAAACAGGGGAATTGCTAAGCCTGGGCTCATGAGGCTCAAGCCCCATTTCCCTGAGCTGATGAGTGTCCATTGGTGCATATGATTTTCAGGGGGGATCGCAGCTGGGGAGAAAAGGGCTAACCCTTCCCTTCCCACATGTTGCCCCCCCCAGCTGAAAATCACTCCAATGTGTGGCAATTACGTTTAGGGGGAAAACCTTGCTTTGGTGCCAATGGAAACAGGGTTGCTTGTTTTTTGCCTAAGCTTAATTGCCATGGTGGGGGTTTTCAGGGGGCACAGAGAGGGAGGGATTCCCCCTGAAAATGGCTTATCTATGGCAATGAAGCTTGTCCATGGTACCAGTGAAAGCACCCCCCCCCCCCCGAGTCTAATTGCGTGGGGAGGATTTTTCTCTGGGAGGGAAGGAGAGAAGTGAATGGACAGAGAAAGATGAGTGAGGGAGATGACAAAAAATAATGTGTTTATTACTCTCTTGAAAAGATTAAATAATCCAGGCAGGAAGTTCTTCTCCAGGTATCCTAAGTATGTATTTTGTGTCTGTGTGTGTTGTGGGATGGAGAAAATGTCACAACTCCCATCATGTAGCAAGACAGCTCTAGAAGCTGCAGAACAGAACAGAGAAAAGGAGAGATCCATCCTTACACACATATCCCTTCATCACCTCATCCCCTTTATCTTTCCAGGCTCCCTCTGTCTCCTCCATACTGCCTGGTCTTTGCTCCATTTCTCCCCTCCCTTTGATTCCTACCCACAAATTGCCCCTTCCTTCCTTCCTTCCTTCCTTCCTGTCCTCTATCATGTTTGCTCCCTATCCTCTATGTCCTCTGCCCCACTCTCCAGGCATCACTCCTTCTCCCACCACCCATCCAGCATCTTGCCCCCCTCCCCCATGGAATGATGCACCATTTTATTTAGTTTTGAATGTTACTTGTGGAAGCAATGATAACTGATGAGTGGGTAATTAATTGAAGAGGAATTTATTACATTTTGGAGCAGGAGTTAGGTGGGAAGTGGAAAATTAATCATGGATGAGCCTGATTTATTCTTGGCTTGCTTTTGGATTAGTGCTCCAAAAAGTTTTTGAAGTTTCATTTTGGTGCAAAAGTTGCCATTGTTATAGGGTGCATGTGTAAAAGGGCTCATAAAAAAACCTACAAGCTACTTTTTTGTGCATTTGTTCATTGCAAATTAATTGTAACTGAAGAGGAACTACTAATTTGGGATAATTAGTAGTTCCTAATTTGGGGGTGGAGTGCAATTAATTAAACAATTTATTCTGGGTATGTGAGAATTAGATTGGCTTCTGTGAAATTTAAATAAGCTCTAATAATTGTTCTTAAATGTGCATATACATATATGAATTAGCATATGCAAATTTTATAGAGGCTGGTGTCCTATGGACCTGTACCCTGAATATTTTAATTGCCAAGCAACACCCCTGGCAACCAGAAACCTTTTGAATAATGGTGACTATCTCCTAATCAACTAGTGTCTCAAGACTGCTGCAGCATACCTCTATTTTGAAGCATTTTGTTGTTGTCACTTGAATTTTACCACTGGGCCAATTGCTGCCTCTGTAAAGATAACTACATGGATAAATGTAATTGTCAGCTGTTTTACAACCCTCTCCTTTTCAAGCGTGTTTGATGATGTCACAGATTGATCTATGTGTTACTAATGAAATGTTACTATTTATTTAAATGATTTATATCCCACTTTTTGATCAAATGATCTCCATAAGGCGGCTTATAACAGGTTAAAACAATACAAGAACCAATTACAAAACAAGCAATTGATGAAATCAGAGCAGAGCAGCAGGTAGATAATAAGTTGAACAATTATATACCATTAAAAGCTGGCATGAGACCCCCCCCCCCCACAGCTTTTACCTGATGCCTAAAAGAAAACAAGGGATGCTTCCAGGTGAGACTTTCACCATGCCATTGCCCTGCCTCATTCACGGAATTTAGCGTTGGAGGGGAGGTCGGGTCCAGATCATGTCATCTTCTATCTCCTACCCTTCCCATGTTTTCTTACCATTTTTTAAATCTTTTTTTTTCTTAAAGATGGAATAGCTGCACAATGCCTTCTAATTGGTAGGGGTAGGGCTCCTCCTCTGGAAGCAGCCAAAGTGGCTGCCAAGGCCAACATATTTGGGGAGAGAGTGTTCCAGAGCCCGGGTACCTTGACAGAAAAGGCCCTGCCATTGCTACCCATTAAATCGGATCAGAAGATACATTTGGCAAATGCCGTAAGCGTGACAAAACAAATTGATCTTGCAGAGGAGTCAGCTTAAAACGCTTGAATCTTTTTACACCCACTTCCCCCCCTCCCACAGCAGGAAAAAATAGAAAGTAGGGCAGCTTTCGTAGGACCGTCTTGCATCCAGCTCAACCAGCTAGCAATTTGTAGGGCACCTCATGGGCCCCTCCTGTTGCTGCTGCTGTTGTCATGGTTCCTTCTTTGCAAGCCGTTCCTGCTCCCGCGGCGGAGCTTGGCTAAATAACGTCTCGTAGCCGGGGCAGCAGCAGCAGGAGGAGAACCACGGCGTAGGGCGCAGGAGGAGGGGGGAGTTGGCGTCCAGCCATTCCATGGCTGGGCAGGATTAAGTTTCATGGTAGCCTGCGTGTGTTTATCCTGCCGCGTTTCTCTCAGGGCCGTTACTTCAGAGAAAAAGGGAACGAGGGGGAGGGGGCCCTCAAGAAGCTCTCGCCCCCCCAAATACGTGCGTGCTGTCTCCTCCAACTCTCCCCCTCCCCAAGAAAATAATGCATCTATCTCAAAGCAAAACCCACAGCTGAACTGGGGGGGGGGGGAGAGGAAGGGGTCATCCCTGGAGAAGCGGCCCGACCGGGTAAGCTGACGGGCTGCAAGCCTGGGGCCGGGGTGAGGCGGAGGGGGGCTGCTCGGAATGCAGAAAGCGGCGCAGGCTCCTCCCGGGACCAGCATTCCGACCACCGCGCGCTCGCTCTCTTTTGTTCCTGCCGGGTGGTGTTGCCGCCGCCGCCGCCGCTGTGAGACGCTTTGCAAACCATTATTTTTTTTTTCCTGGGAGGAGGGCGGGTGAGAGCGGGCGCGCACTCCTTTACGAACCCCCTTCCCCCAATTTTAAAGCCTGAGAAAGAAAGCGCCAGCCCTTCCAAGACGGGGCACGTAGATGTATTTATGTTTAAGGCGTGGGGGAGAGGAGGGGGACGGCGGCGGAGACTCTTCAGCCTCTTTTCTGGGGGGGGGGGGGCGCAGTAGCGCTGCGAATAGCAACCCCGGGCCTTGCATTGGTTGGTGCATGTGTGGCGAAGCGGAGAGGGGGGGCACTGTTGCTTGCTGGTGCTGCCTGGGGAAGGTTAGGCCGCCTGTTGCTTCTTTCTGCTTCTTGAGCTGGTTGGACTGGCAAAGTTCCAGCAGCAGGACATGCCGGGCGGGTGCGGGGGGGATTGGAGGGGGGAGGGGTTAACTCTGGGTACTCACTTAGCTGCTGGAGGAGCAGACGGGATGCTGGTCGGTTCTGCTTCAGCGCCGGCCTCGGGTAGGAGGGATATTGATGTCAACAAAAGCGCTGCTTCCTCTGGCTGGGCTGCGTTCATTTTTTTTTGGTAGGGGGAGGCAAGGAGTTCCTGCGGTCATGCTGTATGTCGGCTTTCCAGCCAGCCAGCCTCCTTCCCACCCGCGTGGCCCTTTTGTGGCCTCTGCCCGCAACTCCAACCTCTCTTATCATTCTGAAGCACTGGGTTTTAAATGCAACGCCTTTAGCATTTTGGGATGTGGGTGTCTGTGGATATATAGAGGGCTCATCTCTTATCCTCTCCTATTAGACAGTACTAAATGGAGAAGTTGGATTGCTGGGGGCGGGTGGGAAGAGAATGTGTCCGGGTTGCATGCGCAGTTGAGTGGGCTGGAGGCGATGATGCAGATGAAAAGGAGCATCCTCCCTGGGAAGAAAAGTCTCGCTTCCTTTGCACTTTTGCCTTCGCTATCACTTCACTATTCGCTTAGTGAAAAGGATCTGAACTCTCTCCACCTTTGAACTAGTTGTGAGCGTCAAATAATCGCGGGAGGAAAGGCAGAAGAGTATTTGTACTTTGGTTAGTAGTGACCCAGGAGTACACACTTATTTGGGTTACACATCCCTCAGCAGCATTGATCACCCTCTTGTCTTTTGTAATCGATTGTTAAAAATGGTAGAATGACAGCTTTCCCCCACTCCTTCTGTGTGCATTAATAGGTAGACCTGTTTTTTTAATTTGCTGTAATAACTGAGTACACAAAGCGTTGATAATTACTCCAGATTTAATTAGTATGGAAGAGAAGAGTGGGAATTTGTGTATGTTGGAGTAAAGTGACTAACGCCATATAGACATGATCCTGCATTCCACTCCATGTAAAATAATCCAGAATGGCAAACACTTGGATTTCATACTGAAAATGCCTGGCTGATTATTAACCCCTGCTTGACCCATTAATTGAAAGGGAGGAAAAATTGAGACTGTTATCCTACTTGAATTACCCAGTATTAAGGGATTTCTAATCTATGTTAAATGATCTTTATCATACATCTTTAATTATCTTTTATTTTAAAAAATTGGTGGACTAAAGCAGTTCTCTCCACTGAATTAATGGTTGTGTGGTGCATGCCCCCTTTTCTGGACATATGGCTCAGACACATCAGCCTGATGCAACAGGGAGACAGTAAAGGTATTCAATACTGATTCAATGATTTCAACACAAATGCATGCATATAGTAAGCACATTAACTCCAATCCAACAGAGTTAAGTTTACTTATGTCTGTTGCATTTGGACTATTGAGTTCAAGTGATGGATCATATATCATAATCATCAGTTTTTTTGAAAATCTCAAATAAGCATATCAGTGCTATTCTATAGAGATGTCATCTATGGAATGTTAAAACATTTCCTAGGAAGTGGGTGTTGCATAGAAGTTAACACACTTGGCTATTTTAAAGAGTGATTAAGAATAATTTATGAGATTATGACTAAAGAAGCAAATTCTTTCCTCAACTAGCTATGCAGATCCCATAGGTATCTTATAAAAATAGATTTAAGCTTCACATTGTATGTGATGTTTCATTTCTGATTGTGGCAATTCTTTAGTTTTTAAAATGCATTTATGGACTAGCATATAACAACAGCTATGGCATCAAACCGATGTGAATTCTGACACAAACTCATACAGACGTTCTACTGTATTTACACATAGCAAGGCACATTAGTGCCTTGGGTTCCATAAACCGTGAACTTAGTTGTAAAGATGACTTGTATTTTCTTTGTAATGTAGAATCCATTTTAAAGAAAGAATTACGTGACTTTTTTGGAACTGTGCTTGATTATATACCATATTCTCCAGTCGTTCAGTGCACACACTAAAACAAACGCTAGCATCTTAATGAATTTGAGTGTGGTATAATAAGATGTCTTTGCAGATGACAAACTACAATTACAGGGAAAAGGTGATAGGCAACCTAATCTATAAACAGATTAAGGTGTAGTGTTTGAATTAACTCATTTTGCATCTGGTTGTTTATGCTGGTTTGGTAGAGTGTCATGTTTTGTCTTTTTGCCCTGGCAGTGGACAGTACATACCATCCTGAGTGCTTGCTTGCTGGCCCAGAAAGTTTTACAATTGGGTTATAAGAAGAAGTCCAGATAAAGAGAAAAAAGGGCATGGTCTAGCCATAGTGAAATCCCACTGAGTTAAAAGTTTAAGCATGTACATGCAGGCAGAACTATTCTTGGCCTGATATGAATAAGAAAACCCTTGCTCTTATGGTAGTTTCATGGGCTGCCTCTTGCATATGCAAGAGCTGGATCAGGATGATGTTGTTGTTTTTCATTGGGAGCCAGGCCACAATCCTAAACAAGACCTGTTTCACAGTTGCATTCTGCTGTGTGTTTGCATCTTAAAATTACAAGCAGAAGTAGCAGCTTAATATGAACAGCCATTTGTGTGAAGTGGCTTCACAGGTAGTTCAGGTAATTTTTGCTTGCAAAAGTAAAGCATAATAATGAAATAACATGGGAGATGTGAGCATAGTGAAAGTAAAAAATGCAAACTGTTTTGAAAACAACTTCACACAAATGACTTAATATAAAATGCTAATGAACATAGAACATGATTGTGCTTTCTATTAGCTACAATGCTGGAGAATGCAAGTGTGAATTGGGGGTTGGTTGGATGCAAATAAGATTGATATTAAGGAGGCCTACTATCAGAGAAGCATGTTTAGGGTTAGGGCTTTGTGTGTGTGTGTGTGTGTGTGGTGGTATTGGCATATTGCCCTAATTTAATTTAATCCTGAAGTGAAATCATGGTTTACCAATACATTTCCTTACCAATACAGAAGCTTGTGGTTTACCAGATCCCCTTTGTTATCGTTTTCTTATTTTCATTAACAGAGGAAAAGGCATTTACATTTATTCTTTTAAGGCCACTGAATTTGATAAACGTGCTCCTCAAGCCAGATATGACAGTCACTATTGACATGTTTTCCCTTAAGGAACTGAAATATGTTCTTCGTGTCCTGGGCTAAAATAAAAAATGCGCTCTAGGGTGGCTAAAATCAATATCAGGTTTGGGGAAGACGAATAGTGTTGTTTTAAAGTATAGATACCCTTTCTTCTAACTCTACAGGTTTTTTTTACATCTGTAGGCAAGAGATCAATGAATCTTTTTATAACAATTTAGTATAAATGATGTCTAGTAGGTTAGTATCTTCTAACACACAGGCCATACTTTAATCTTTAGATTAAAGGCAATAAGAGGTTTGTACAGTCCAAGCTTGCAGTAATAGAATTCAAGTACTCATATGTTATGGTGTACATGAAATCAATTGGATTATGTAAATCATCTGCTTAAATATTTTAATGTGTATTCGTCTGATGTTTCATTATTGCTTTCTGATCCTAGAGTTTTATCAGCAGTGTGCTGTGAGTTTACTATTCTACACAATATATTATTTTGAATGTATTTAAAATTTGTATATGCAGTTTCTGTCTAGGGTTGCCCATTTAAGTGGCAGAATATACTTGGGTAGTTGATTGGTCAAGTACTGTAAATATTTGATAATTATCAAACAGTAAACTATTTGAATGGTAATAAAGAAACAGACTTGTGTTAATTACAAAATCCTAAATTAGTTAGGTGTTAGGAAACAATTATATTCTAAACTAGTGAATCAGCTATTGTTAGCAATAAATAATGTTTACAAATATAAATGTATATAAGAAATATTTAAAGATTGAACAGGTTTATTTATCTTTTATTTAGAAACAGAGGGATAGTTCAGTTAGGACCCTTCCTTCACTCCTGTCCTTGCTATCAGATTGCTATTGCTCCCCAATAGCCGAAACTCTGGGCGGTTCTCAATAAAGATGATACAGTTCAAAAAGACCATAATCAATGCTTGGCATCCTTTGCTGCTTGGAATTTTTGTCCATCAACAGATATTGTCAAATGTGGTCAAAGCCAGTGGGCTGGATTGGGAGATACCTGTTCCTGAATCCGCTTCATATACATAGTGGGGAGCAAGTGTGTGCGTTCTCTCCCTGCCACCTGGCATGCCAGACATCCGCTTGGGGGAATGACAGAAAAGTTCCAAACCCAAAACAGAAAGAATATAGCAAACAAAACTAATGTTTCAGTAGTGATTTAATGAATATTTCCCAATGCATTTCACGAAGAGTTAAGAAAAAACTTTTTAAAGGAATATACAATATAATTCTCCAAGGTTTCCCCCTCCTTTTAGCTCTGCCTGTTTTGATTTTATTTTTTGCCCTTTGGAAATGGTTTCAGGCTTATTATATGAATATAGTTTTATAAGTAGCATGGTAATTTTAATGGATTACAATCATTGTATGTATTATTTTTATGCCATGGTTAAACTGTATTTGTGGATATATGTTTTTATAGATTCTACAGATGAAGATTATATAAATATTACACCTTATTTCTTTGCATACTGCAGTCTTTCAAATATCTTAGATAAAACTAGGAATTGGTTGGCTGCCTAATTTGAGTTTACCATAAAATCATTATTCCTTATAACATTTAAAACAAGTTTAATAAGTACTGATAAAATAATAAAAGGAACCAAAATAGTGTTTTGAAGTAATTTTACAGTTTGTATCTCATTTTGGCTTCATCAGTACTCCCTAAAAAAATAAATTATTCCCTCTTTATTGACTTGGAATTGAGGTTGGAATAGGGTGACTTTCCTGAGGCACTTCATCTATCCATTGACTATAATAAGCATTGATTAATCACAGCATTTGCTCTACATTATCTTAACTTATCTGAATTTTGATAAGGCCACCAACCAAGTTGTATTGCTTGCTGAGGAACAAACAAGAGAAACAGCTATATTCTTGTATGTGCCTTAAAGAATCTTGCAATATCTTTGAGCATCAAACAGTCAGTGTTTTTTTTTTAAAAAAAAAATACTTTGATTGGAATGCTCTGGAGATCAGAAGGGAGGGAGGCAATTCTCCAGTCCTGTGGAGGGAGAGAGCGGGTCTGTCTGTACTGGCCCTGTCCCCATCATCATGTCCTTGCCCCACACCATTCACATAGGGGAGCCTGCTGATCTCATGTTCACTATGGCTTAATCAAGCCATGATGGGTTGTTTAAGCCACGGTGTATGCCAGGCGCCATTTGCCTACTTGCCCACTTGGGCGCGGCTTGTCGTGTCATCCAAACGCACTAAGTATGGCTTGTTTGAGGTGGAAATAAATAACCCTCAAATAACTAATGGACTGTTATGTTATTTGAGGGTTGTTTCCTCTTCAAACAAGCCATGATGCCCGTGGTTGTGTGAACTGGGCCATTATTTCCCTGTGCTGGGGTAGTAGGACCTGCAGATATGGCCCCACTTTTCCTTTCCACGTAATGGTTAATTGCATGGAATGAACACGCAAATAGCTGTTCTGCATGCTAAAATATATTTATGTAAAACAATTAACATTGCAAAAGAATGGCAAGACGGGGTAAATATTTGTATTGCTTGTTATGTGTCTCTCTTGGACTGGCTTTGATATAGTATGAATTCATTGGGATTCCATAAGGTGATCAGTGAAACATCTATTTCTAGTGTGTTGAATCCAGAGATGTACAAGCAGAACCCCATTCATGGAATGCTCTGGAGATCAGAAGGGAGGGAGGCAATTTTGACTGACTTCCCCTGTCTCTCTGCAACCAGGGTAGATAAAAATCAATGATTTTTTTAAAAAATAAAAAAATGGATTTTTTAAATATAAATTGGATTTTTTAAAATTTAAAATGGATTTTTTTGATTTAAAATGGATTTTTTAAAATTTAAATTGGATTTTTAAAAATAACATGCTTTTTGAGGAAAAATCTATCTAAAAATAGTTTTCTATTTAAGATACATTATAATCCAAAGGTTATTCATCATGAAATAAGGATTAGTTTTTAATTATGTAGCATGAGGCTGTATATTCATGCAATGTTTTAATTTTTTGGTAAATGAATTCCGTTAATCCATTCACAATGTCATGCTCTTCCAGAGGTTTCTGTAAGATTATTGGGCATTTTTTCTATCTAGAAGATATTATCACAGATACTTGGTTTTACAGTTCTCAAAACTGTGAATTTGTGTCTGCAGAGATCACAATCCCATTGTTCTTTTGTAAATCTATGTACACAGAATCAACCCCTTCTTAAGTCCTAAATTTCAAAAAATCCAATGAATAGATTATTGGGAGTGAAATAGATCTGCACAAGAAGCTAAAAATGAAACCTGCATCTGCTTGTAAATATTAAGAGTATTCCAGCAAGAATGAGTCTTTGGTAACTCTGAGTTGTGTAAAATATGTATTAAGCTTATAGCGAGGAAGAGTGCACTTTTTTGGGGGGGGGGGAAGTCACATGATTAAATCTAGTCTTTCTGAATAGTGATTTTCAAGGAATACAACCCCTTGTATTCCTTGAAAATCTGTTCCGGAGCATTAAAGGACCCTCCAGAATAGCTTTGACAGTGGCATGAGGGGGAAAGGGGAATAAGGAAATATTGGTGACTCCTCTTCCATTTATGGAAGCCTGTGTTGGACTGCAGCCTCTTCCGTGAACAGAAGGGGACCGTTTATTCTTGGAATGGTGCGCTGGATCTAACCCAGTATACATAGCTCAAATTATTTTTTCCTCCTTCATTCCCGTTTTTCTTTTTGTGTTGTGTATCTTAGGTTATAATCCTGAGGGCAGGCACTATCTTGTTTTTTATTGATTTCTATCCTGGTCTGGGGAACCTTTTCAACTGCAGAGCAGGGTAAAATGCTTTTCACAAATAATAAATAAATAATATATCATGATGTTCTATTAAAACATTAAATATAAATAATCAAAACATAACAGACATAGTATTCACACAACATGAAACAATGTTTCAAACCTATCAATTTTTTTTTAAAGAAAAATCAATAAAAATGTAATTACCTCTTAGAAAAAAGAATACAATGATGGAGCCCGATGTATTTCCGGAGGCAGTGAGTTCTATACACATCGAAACACAAATGAGAAAGCTTTTCCTGTTGGCCTTACAGATCTTGATTCAGGGTGCAATCTTATCCATATTTAGACAAAAATTAGTCATATAGCTCTCATCATTCCCCACGTAGCATTGCCAGCTGCGGGAAGCTGGGAGTTGTAGGACTTATTTCTATTTAGTCATGCATAAGATTACACCCTTAATTGTACAACATGGAGCATGGCCTCATATGTTGAGAAAAAGGCTAGAGAAGCACCTATGTGAGAAGGCACTATGTGTGGCTGAGGCCATTTTGGGCATAAGTGATGACTATGAAAACCTGGTCATTATTCTTACCCTCCATGGAAATTCTGGGGGGAAAAGTTAAAGGGAATATCAAAATTGATAAAGTGCTTCCACAGAACACAGAAAGCTAACATTTGGTACAGCCTTAGTCTATGGCATTACTGATTGCTATACTATATTCAGTGATAGAAAAAAACCTGCCGGTTTAAGACCTGAGTTAAGGCTATCTCATGTTGACTAAAGCTCCACAAAAGCAAGGAAATTGGAAAGTTAGGCTGATGCTTTAACAGACATGCCCTGTGATCAATAATGACGTTGTGCAATGTCACAAATTGTGCTGGCTTACAACTTACCCTCCATGCACCCAACTTTTCCTCAGTCTTTCAGGCCCAAATCCACAAGGGGAGAATGAAGTACCTGGGACCATGTTGTCTTGATCCAATATTGCTTTATGAACCATCTGAACCTTACTGTATTGCTGGGGGAATCCTCCTGTGAGTTCACCCATTCCTGTTGGTTACTTCTAAGCAAGCACAATTTGTGACTTTGCATAACATCATTACTGATCACGGGGCATGTCTGATAAGGCACCAGCCTAAGCTTCCCATTTTATGGCTTTGTGGAGCTTGAGCCAACATGAGATACCTGGGTAGGGTACTCTGGTCTTAAAATGGCAGGATTTTGATGGTTGAATTTCCCTGGTTTTTAAAAAGCAAATTTATTATTACAGTGTTGTTTTTGTTTTTTTCAGAAGTCATTATGGGAGTAGATATGTAGATATGTACACATGAATAGATATATCCCTGTATGTTCAAAATAAGTAAGAGTAAGCCTGTGCAAGATTCCACCATGGGTAATTCATTTTCCTCCCTCTCTTTATCAGCGATCTGACAGGCAGAATGACTCCCTCAGCCATCAAAATTACCTCACTCTTGTCTCAGATGACAGATTCTCGCTATCCCTCCCTCATTGTCAGAATGCTGACAGGACACTGGAATTCTTTGCAGTACTCTCAAAGCACTGGAGCACTGGCAGCAGCGTTCCAGCTTCAGAGTGAAACTAAGGTAGGGTGACCAGATAAAATCCAGGTCAGGCTCATGTAACTTTAACAGCTGTAGAGAAAAGGGAATTTCAGCCAGTGTCATTTGTATGCAATTAGTTCCTGGTGATATTCTCTCTTCATCACAACAGTTAAATGTGCATGCACTATACTAGAGTGCCCATATACAAAAGAAGGCAGGGCACCTGCAACTTTAACAGTTGTGATGAAGAGGGAATTTCACCAGGAACTAATTGCCTACAAATGACACTGGCTGAAATTCCCTTTTCTCTACAACTGTTAAAGTTACATGAGCCCTGACCTGGATTTTATCTGGTCAGCCTAAACTACGGCCGTTTTACACCAGGCTATTTGCCTGGGATGGCCCCTGGCTGGTCCGTGTGCTCCAATGGTGTGTATTAGGTGCTTCCGGCATCGCCGTCCCTCCACCCAGGGGCTATCCCAGGCAAAACGCCAGGTGTGGAAAGGGCCTGTGCATGCCTGATATAACCTGGCTAGAAGTTGCTGCCATAGGCTTTCCTGGGGCAGGAAAACCTTGATAATTTTTAAACTGCTCTCAGAATTTCAATAAGCTAATGAAAGGCATACCTCCTCAATAAGCCTGAATAAAGTTTCCCCCAGAATGTGAAAGAAATGGATGATATGCCGAGTAAAATGTTTGAGTAAATAGTACAAATGTATGTTTTCATCACTTTTAACTTGCTGTATCTGTGAGTATTGCATTGGATCGGTTTGAACTTTTGCATGATTGTAGACCTCATCAGGTACACTATGGTTGCCAGGTTTCAAGTTATTAGCTCTACAGGTGTCATTTTTATAAGAATTTTGAAGCATATGATGGTGGAATTTTAATAGAGGTCTGAGGCTTATAATGGTGAAACTTGTTTTGCGATTCACCGTAACTAAAAGGGCACTCCCGTTCCCGTTTAATTAAAGAAGACATGCTACTGTCTGCTTTGTTAAGCCTCTTAGTAAAAAAATAACAGTATTCTACCATTAAATACATGTATATGCACAAGGAAAATACATTCATAAAACCATGATATGATGCTTCTCCTTAAACCCTGCATTTCTAATGTAGGGACAAAGAGCCTTAGTTTGTGGTCATATCAGGTCTCTATTGTGTATCCCTTCCTCTGGCTTTTCATAACTCCCCCCCCCCCCATTTTACTCATTTAGTGTCTTAAGCCCATCACCATAGAGTAGCATATATCCTGTGTCAGTTCCCTCCCCCACACCAGTTTTTATAGACAGTTTCTGTGATCTGAATGTAGCCAATTTGCATCTATTTTCCTGTTTTGTTGCATAATTATGGACAAGAAGCTATGCGGTTATTTAAAGTATTGTCATTGACCTGTAGAAGACTTTGCTAAGCCTTTCCTGTGGCTTTTGTGATTTCACTGTCAACTGGAGGATTAGAAACTTCCTTTAAAAAAAACAACTACCAAAAGTAGAGACTTGTTCGATGCCAAATACCAAATTTTATGTTTACATGATGTGATCAGAAATCTTAAGCGTACAGACATCCCTAACTGTGTTTAGCTCCAGAGTGTTCTCGGAGATGTATAAGTATGGTAGGACACCTCATTTATATCTTTATTTCTGCAGCATCACCTTGATAGTTGCTGTGCATTCTTTTGCTAATGGAGGAGGCAGAGAAGTATGCGTGCATGACTGTATGTGTAAGGCAGAATTGAACGGCACATTCCTCTTTGTGCGTGTGAGCAGTTTATCAAGCTGTTCTTTGTGTCAGTTGTGGCATTCACACACAAAATGCTCCCCCCTTCTGTCGTATTGGGAGGCTCCTTCTAATGAATAGTCTGGATATTAATGTTAATTCTAGCAAGCTTTGGAAAACTCCATTGCTCTAGTAACAGCTACAAAGTAAAGCCTATTACTGCACGTTCTATTTTTGGCATTGCGTGTTTGTTAATCTTGTGCCATAAGCCTTATAGTTTCCAAGGTATTTATGTAAAATGGAGTTGTGAAATATTAGAATACCGATTAATGAAGCACACTGAAGCTTCTGGTTGGAAATTGCACCCTCAGACCCAAAAGACTTCTTACAGCTATTACAGAAGAGTTGTAGGTCTTGCTTCCTTCTCGATGAAATGCTGGACATTCAGTGAAGTAGTTGGAATGGTATTTTGGAGGTAACAGAGTTGCAAAATCCAGGGGTGTAATCATCTGAGGATCCACGGGAGCTCTGTGCCGAGAACCTTCTGGTACAAAAATGTGCCCTTTCGTAAATTATGCATTTTTTGGTTTTGGTTATGATATGTGTAATTGCACTTTCTGGCCTTTGGATTTATGTTTTTAATTTGTTTGGTTCACTTATAGTTTTTGAAAAATAAAATAAAAAGTATTTTAAAATTGCCCATTGGAAATCTTTGCAGCAGTGGCCATGCTCATTGGGGACGGTGGGAGTTGTAATCCCAACACATGTGGAGGGCGCCAGGTTGGGGAAGCCTAGGCTATGGGAATCAGCCACCTTGTCTCTATTTCCACTAATACTTTCCTTCTTTCTCTACCCTTCTTTTCATCATACTCTTGTTCCCTGATTACATAGTGGGGATTGGAAACTGCATTTACAATTCCATAGCATAATGTGTAATTTAATATAATATAATTCAGTGACCTGGTTCACACAAACACTGCTGCCCACTGTGGCCACCGTGGGTTGCAGTGCCTGTGGGCCTCAGGTTGCAAATTGAAGCCCCAGTTGTAGTTCTTGTGCCATCCAAAACTGGAGGCTTGTTGGAGTGGTTAAATAAACCATCCCATAACCCTAAACAGACTTCTGAGTGGTTTATTAACCATCCCAACAAGCCGAGTTTGGACGACACAAAAAGCTATGTCCGGTGAGGCTAATTAGGTAATTAGGTAATTGTGTCATGTGAACCTGCCCAATATATAGACAAAAATTAGCAGTTCCTAAGGCTTTCTGTGCCAGTACATTGCTTAGAATAGGGTGGCCGTTCAATCTCACACAACATAATATCTCAATGACATTGTAGTGACACTAAACTACGCAAGTGTTTGGGGGTAGGGTCATAAATTAGTTTGGCATAGTTCTCATTTTGCTCTGTAAATAATAAATTTCTTCAGATATTAGAAGTGCTTTAATTGTAATTGAAATAGATTCTGCTAGAACTGTCAGTCTTGGATATAATCTTAACAAAATAATAAGGGTTTTGGTTTATATTTTTAGGTTAATGTTTTCTCAAATCTTTCTCTTCTCATTAGTTCTCTTGTAGGAAGACCTTGTATTGACAGCCAGTTGGTGAAGTGAAAATTAAGCAAGTGAAAGCCATGTTGGAAACAATCGGTAAGGCACAATGCTAAAGTATATTTACATTACAATCGTTTGCATGTTTACTCAGAAGTAATTCCCATTGGGTTCAATGGGGTTTACTTTCAGGTAAGTGAATGTAGGGTTGTAGCCTTAGATGCTTAAAAAGTCAATTTTGTTCTCACGTTAAAGAACTATGCTGAATTACATTTCCTTGTGTTGATTTAATTTGAGGAAAGATACATGGGATATTCACCCATAAACAATTTGTTGAGATGAATCCTGTGAGGAAATAAAGTTGAGATTCATTGCCAAAGATTGCAGGCAAGATAAGATTATATGATCCTATGAAGCTGCCTCCTGAACATGGGACTATCTGTGGCACGAATCATGTGCTCTGCCTCTGAGCCATAGCTCCTCTCAGATGGATGTTGGGGACCAAGCTGTGGAGGCTGCTGGCTCCTGTTTCAGTGTGGCAGTGAATCAGCTCTAGGTTTCAATCAGAAATCTAAAGGAGTTATCCAAAGTGCTGAACCCTGTCCCCCAAATGGGTTCAGGACCTTGGATAGCTCCTTTAGAGTTCTGACTGGAACCCAAAGGGAATTCACAGCCCCACTGAAATAGGAAAGCCTCACTGGGGTCAAGAATCAGTTGAGTCAGGCAACCAAAACAAAAGGGTCACCTTCATTAGGACAAGGCAAGATCCAAGTAGGGAAGAAGACCAAGCAGGTCACTGGCGAAGGTGGATAGTTGGGTCTCATCTGGGCTTAGAAAACCAAAGAAGCCAGACAACAAATGGTAGCCTGTATTCTAGACTTGTGCTTGGCTTCCTGACAAAATCCATCTGGAATCCATTTGGTCTCCACTATGGGCTGAATATAAAAAGTTAAAAAGCGGTCATGTGAAACTGTCATTAAGTGTATCTTCCATTGGCTTTGTGCTCTGCTAGGAAATTGTGGAAAGTACATCCAATACTCTCTTTAATGTTCTCTTGTGGAAACACTCCCTCACCTTTTAAATAAATGGGGCTTCTCTCATTTCAAGAGCTGATAATGTGGTGTGTAATCATCCTTGCCTAACAGTATATAAACATATTAAAGGCACCAAGTAACAATAAGTGTTCTTTCAGATACTCACCGGGCCCTCCAGGCAGTAGAACGCCTGCAAGCAAAGTTACGGGAACGAGGTGATACCGCAAATGAAGAGAAGTTGAGTTTGCTGAAATCAGTGCTGCAAAGTCCTTTGTTCAATCAAATCCTAAACCTTCAGGCTTCTCTTCCACAGTCAAGAGATCAGGTAGGACAGAAGCCTCTCAAGGGGAAATGCTGATAAGACTTTGTCAAATCCTTTTACGTGGTAACAGAATAGATGACAGACTGGATGCTGAGCAGTAAAATAGAGTGTTCGATCCAAAACTTTCTATTGATTTCAGCAAGGTTGGCATTCTTAAAGTTAAAATATGCATAGGTTTCTCTATGGGTATGGCTTATATTTAATAAGCTATGTGCGTACTAGAGGTTAAGATTTGTACTATTACTAAAATGAGGATAACTAATATAACTCTATTTTTGCCAAGTGTTTTGCTTAATGATTAGGTTACAATATACCATTAAAATCAGGGCTGGGCAACTTGTGGCCCTCCAGATCTTGTTGGATTGTAACTCTTGTCAGCCCTAACCACCGTAGTCAGTGGTGAGGGATGATAGGATTGCAGTCCCAAGCAGTAGAAGCTGATAGGATTGCAGTCCCAAGCAGTAGAGGCTGGTGGCTCCTATTTCAGGGGTGCAGGGAATCCGCTCTGGGTTTCAGTCAGAACTCTAAAGGAGGTATCCAAGGTGCTGCACCCATTTTGGGGAGCGGGTCAACAGTTTGGATAGCTCCTTTAGAGTTTTGACTGATTCTGACAAACCCAGAATGGATTCACTGCCCTCACTGAAATAGGAGCCACCAGCCTTCACTGGTCCCAAAGTCTGTTAGGTAGACAATAGAACAACTTACTTCTGAATAAACGTGCATGGGATTGCACTGCTAGGTTCAATTCGGTTATCAAGCCAGATCATGGCTAGGAAAGCTTAACTATAGTTTGTTGTAAGATGTGGGAGTGCTCTTGGATTCAGCATGGCCCAGGTGAGCCAGGGAGCTACAGCTTACTTCAACTGGTGCGTCAGCTACACCCCTTCCTGAGGAACATGGATTTTGCCACTATGATCCAAACCTTAATTACCTCTGGTTTAGGTTAATGTAATGCAATCTACACGAAGCTGGCATTGAAAGGTGTTCGGAAACTACAGCTAGTATGAAATGCAGTGGCCATTCTGTCTGTCTGGTGCTTTAGAGACCATATATCACCAGTCTTGAACTGGCTCCCAATTTGCTTCCAAGCCTCTCGGGAGGAAGAGAGGTGAGAGGGGCACAGCGTGCAAAGCCAAGGCTCACTGCAGCATGCACACATCATGTTTAGCCATGGTTTCTTGCAGGGGTCCAGAACCTCTTTCAGCCCAAGGGCCAAATTCAATTTTGGAGAAGTGCTTGGGTGGGTGGGGGGTGCCTTCCAGTGGTGGGTGGAGCTGAAGCCAGAAGCAGTGGGTTTAAATACCCAACAATTACTAGCCTTTTTTTTAGCTTAAAGCTCTTATTGCCAGTAACTAAGCCTTTGGAGAGGCATTTCAACCTTTTGGAATGGAGATAAAATTACACAAATGCTGGAAAACCACCAAACCATCAGTAGTTGGGGGAAAGGGGGTGTGGTGAGAGGAAAGGTTCATGGCCTTCTGGGAAACCCCAGGGGGCTGAATACTGTGACCTGCAAGCATAGTCAATGTCCCACACTAGGGTTGTCCCTGAAAGCATGTGTATATCCCAACTTCAGCATATTCAAACAACAGTAGTGCTAAACTATCTTCTTAATGTGCTACTTCTATGTGTACTTCATTCTGTTTGTGCTTGCTTGGCAGGCGCTAATTCTTTATCTGAGAATTTTAAAATTTGCACTGAAATTGTGAGAGGAGCATAGTCCAACTGTTAATTTGAAGTAGGGAATAATAAAAAAAGAGAACTGCTGTTAATCCCTGGTTTGCACATAACACCAACCCATGGTTTATTTAACCCACGGTTTAGTGCCCTACCCAGTGCTTGTCTGGCAGACAATGGAACAAACGGTGGATTTTTTTAAAAAATGTTTGTTTGTTTCCCTCTTGCTTTGCCTGCTCCCTCCCTGTATCCCAAATGTCTTTTCAGCACTGTAGTATTGGCATGAAGAACAGATGGGTTTTCTTCTGCCACCTCTTTAGCCTGGCAAAACAACTCCTGATTCTGGGTTTGAAAGTAATGGCAATCCATGGCTTAAACAAGCCAGAGTACCAAACCATGCATTCTCTTTCTTGTTCATGGTAAACAGTGGTTTGTTAGTGTGGCCACATTCGCACATCATGACAACCCAGAATTCAACAATTCATATCATGTGTTAGCATTAGGTGTGAAACAGGCCATTAAAACACACACTTGTATGAGTATAGTATTTGTAATGAATTTGCAACCCAACTGTTACCAGGAATTGGCTGAAAACTGAATGGGAAGTTAGTTGCCATAAGAAATGTGAATCACTATAGTGACTAGTGCTTTCATTCAAACAAGTGAAATACATGTGTGTGCATATAGTAAGGCATGTACACACTTCTCTGACCTATGTTTAAAATATAGGTTAAAGAGGCTGTCACTTGACCTATACATGTAGTTATTTTATCTAGAAAAATCTAGTGCATTGAAGCAAGTAATTGTAAGACAAATCTCGTGTAACAGTAGGTATTACTGCTCTGTATCTTAGCCAGTAACTGCCTTTTGAGGAAGTGGAAACAGTAAAACCTTTTACTTGTAATTTGTTTTTTGGTTAGAGGCAACACAATTTTGCATATCCAAGTATAAACATAATTATTCCATATTGAGCCCTTGTTTTCACAATTACCATTCCTTTACTTTTGTTTGCTATCTACCTTCTATTTTCTTTTTATATGCATTTTTGGGCATAGTTAAGAAAGAATTCCTTTTGGGAGAGAGTTCCCTTGCTGGTGTGCTAAAGGGCTGGAAAAACCAAAGATTAATACATTTATTTACTTAAATTGTTCGGTTTCAGTATTGATGTTGTGAATGTTTTATTTGTGCTCAGATGACTATCGATAGGTGCCTTGTAAGCCTTTTCATTTAAATAATTGAGATTTGTTGCTTATGTTGAGAGTTTTAAATTGCAAAGTAAGCAGATAAATGGGAACAAAATCCCAACAGCTAAAAGACTAAACTGAACTGAATCAATGCTGTCTTTCAAAGTGAGAAAGTGGTACCCTGCCTTCAGCAGTCATTTGCATGTCAGCTTACTCACAGCAAACACATATTTTTCCTCTCAGCATCACCAGTCTTTATTGGCTGTCTTCTAACTCTGATGCCACAGCAAAAGCCCGGAATTTGAAGATAAGGGCACAAGAAAAAATTAAAATTAAATGCTGCTCTTGTGATATGATGAACAGTTTTAATTTAATTTTTTGTGTATAATTTGAAATATTGAAGAAATAGTGCTGGCAACTCAGTCTTCACTCTATCAGTGTATCAGTGTTTCATAGAATCATAGAATAGTAGAGTTGGAAGGGGCCTATAAGGCCATCAAGTCCACCCCCTTGCTCAGTGCAGGAATCCACCTTAAAGCATACCTGAAAGACAGCATGTTTCCCTCCCCTCCTCCATCAGAATACCTCAAAGCTGTTCTGAGGAGAAAAAAATCTCTTTCCTTAGCTGGGCAACATTCTTCAAATATTTTTCTTGCAAGTTTGAGGATGGGTTGTATCAGATGGAAAAGTACTGACTGCAGTGCAAGGGCCGAGACTGTCTTCACATGCATCTCTTTAAGTCCTGTTTCTACTTCCTCCATCCATTTCTATTAAATTTTAATTGTGTGTGTGTGTGTGGGGGGGGGGGTCTAGAACCAGAGTTGCATTGGGCCATAGAGATGTAACTACTCCTGCTTCCTCTTGATTTGTAGCCAGTTGACAATCACTGTTGAGGAAATGCTGGGGCTTGTCTTGTATTCGATTGAGATGAATTGGAAAATAATAATAATAATAATAATAATTAATAATAATAATAATAATATAAGGAGGATGTTGCATCTGAAAAGGGCACTCTGGCCAATTGGTTATGTTACAGGACACTTCAGACGCTTCTAACCATGTTAACATTAATTTAGGCTGACCAGATAAAATCCAGGTCAGGGCTCATGTAACTTTAACAGTTGTAGAGAAAAGGGAATTTCAGCCAGCGTCATTTGTATGTAATTAGTTCCTGGTGAAATTCCCTCTTCATCACAACAGTTAAAGGTGCATGCACTATACTAGAGTGACCATGTACAAAAGAAGGCAGGGCCCCTGCAACTTTAACTGTTGTGATGAAGAGGGAATATCACCAGGAACTAATTGCATACAAATGACACTGGCTGAAATTCCCTTTTCTCTATAACTGTTAAAGTTACATGAGCCCTGACCTGGATTTTATCTGGTCACCCTACATTAATTCCCTGAGCACTAAATGATCCAACAAAGAGCACACCACATCCTATAAAGTGTGTGCGTGTATGTGTGTGTTTGTGATTTAGCCCATTCGCTGAAATCATCCATTGCACACACTTTTGCCCCCTCCAAAGGCTTTCTCCTCAGCTGTTGTTCTCCTGGCACAGTTGCTGCTTGTTTCAGGAGCCCATTGCCTGAAGAACAACAGTGGTTTCAGGTAGAAAAGTGTTGGTGGGGAGAAGGTTCAGCATCACCTTAATGCACTTCAAACTCCCCCTACCTCCTGCTTTATATGAAGCTCAGCAGCAGACCTGATTCAGAGTGAGATGCTAAAAATGAGGGTTGATGGTACCATGTGTAGGCTGCTAAAAAGCATTTGCCCATGCTGGCTCTTTGTGTGGTCAGCATAATGTTTAAAATCCTCTTAGACCAGGGCCAGGGAACCTGTGACTGTGAAGCCTTGGAGATTTCCCCTTTTGTTTTTGTTTTTAATTTAGGCACTGAAAAAAGCTCCCCTTGTCGGCATTCTTAATTTCCAATTACATGCTGATCAGCAGCTTTTCCTTGCGGAGGAGTGGAGCCTGGAAAGTAAGCTGCTGAGTAATTCAGTACTGCTTGTCCTGCTTACTACTGAGTAGATATGTAGAGAGTTGCCCTTATGAGTAGACATGCTGCTCATGCATATTTCTGAGTAGACTTGCAGAGGGTTGGTATGGGATGCTCTTTGAAAGTGCTACCGAATGATTCAGTCCTGTTTACGTATGAGTAGATGCAGAGACTTGCCTTTCCTACTTCTCTGTAGGTTAAAATGGGTACGAATCACATTTGTCCTGCTCACTCTGCCTTTGGCTATACTCACTTTGCCTTTGGCCTCACACAGATGGAATGTAGCCCACAAGATTTTTCTCGGGTTGGAACTTGGCCTGGGGACTGGAAAGGCTTCCCTGCGCTTGCCTTAGACCATCTGCTAGCCCGTTTGCTTGTAGCATCTGTATACCTAGTACATATGGACTTAAAACTGCATAGAGCATCAATATAGAATGGTGTTTTTTTCAGTGAGCTCCAGGTGAGGTTGCCATGTTTAAAGCAGCCCTAGCTGTTTCATATTTTAGTAGTAACTAAAATGAACAGCCTTGTTTCTCTACTCATAGGGAGAAAGTACTGGATTGGCACTAAGAGT
The DNA here is from genome assembly GCA_029215795.1 of Anniella stebbinsi. Taxonomy (NCBI): domain Eukaryota; kingdom Metazoa; phylum Chordata; class Lepidosauria; order Squamata; family Anniellidae; genus Anniella; species Anniella stebbinsi. The sequence goes on along the minus strand of JARDYH010000002.1, from coordinate 92,844,664 downwards.
TTTATTCCAGTTTATATTTTCTCCATTTCAAGGGCAAAGTTAAGAAGAATCATTATTCCAGAAGAACTTATAGTCTGCTTTTGCCATTGCCTTTTAACCCAGTCACAGGCTGCTGTGTATTCAGTCCTTCCACAGGCCGAACTATCTCCTGAATTGTGAATCATTGTTGAACCAAGTTTATATTGATCCAGTGCATCGTCTTATCCTGTTTTGTGGAATCATTTTCAGTTTTTGGAGCCTGAGGATGTGGGCAAGATGCTTGTATCAGTTCGACCCACCACATGCTGTCTTGACCCTTGCCCATTATGACTTATTTGAGCCAACCGTGGGGGGGCTAATCGACTGGATCTCAGGAGTGGTGAATGCATCTCTGCAGGATGGTGTGGTCCCCACTGCCTTGAAGGAGGCTGTGGTGTGACCAACTCCTGAAAAAAACCTCCCTTGACCAAGAGATTTGTGGTAACTATCATCTGGTCGCCAATATCCCATTTTTGAGCAAGGTGCTCAAGAGAGTGGTGGTGTCTCAGCTGCAGATGGAGACACCACCACTCTTGGAGAAACTGATTATCTGGATCCTTTCCAGTCTGGGTTCAGGCCTAGTTTTGGGATGGAATTGGCCTTGGTCGCCCTGATGGATGACCTCCGGGAGAGGGACAGGGGGAGTGCACCCCTGTTACTACTCCTTGATCGTGACTTTTGATACCATTGACCACGATATCCTCCTGGAACACCTCCGTGAGTTGGAGGCACTGTTTTACATTAGGCAGGGCTCTAATGGAAATCTACAAGTCAGAAGACCTTCATTAAAATCATGGGACTAGGCATCTTTTACATCGTGGAAATTATGAATAGTCTCTGTGGAAGGAGCTGAACATACATACATCGCCTGCAGGAATCCGTTTTGAATTACTGGACTCTGCTCACATGAATTCTATTTCAAGAAATTAAGGGCTGCCATTTGGAAGCCACTGGAAACAGTGTCTGCAACTGAACCGTGAATCTCACTGAGCCATTGACCTTGGGCCAGTCACTATCTCTCAGGCTAACCTACCTCATAGGGTTGTTGTGAAGATAGTGTGTGCGTGAGGGGGGAGAGGAATCATATATGTTGCCTTGAGCTTCTTGGAAGAATGGTAGGATATATTTATTTTATTTAAAACATTTCTTGGCCGCCTTTCAAGGCAGAAACCCTCACAAGGCAGCTTACAACAATAAAATATATAAAAACAGTTAAAATATGAAAAGCAATAAAAACATAAACACAATATAAATGTTAGAAATAAAAATACATTGTAAGAACTGAGAACCATTTGTATTGCCCCAGTTGCATAGAGATTGTCTAAAACAGCAACAGGCATTGCTTATGATAGCCAGCTTGGAAACTCCAGACATTTGGCGTGATAAATTCGGTAATCAGCCATCACAAGTTGTGGCCAGCATGGGGAGATGATGGCACTTAAACACTGCTAGCAATGGGGTTTAATCCCCTTAAACGAGGGATGTTGAACCTCATGTACATGGGCTAAATCCGGCCCATTGGGGGTCCCAGTCTGGATCTCCAAAGTTCCGCAGATGGCCATGCCCCTTCCCCTGGACCCTCCGCCTTTTCCCCATCCACTGATCATTTAGTGGATTCTGGCTTTTGCACTCCCCCCCTCCCCCCATTTTGTAAGGCTGAAATTCCCTTTTTAAGGCTAATCTGGCCCTGTTTTCAGGAACTTTCTCCCTGCGAAAGGGCCATTGTTTTTTCTACCTCTTTTACAGGGAGGGAGAGGAATTTGGAGAATGTTCTCCTTGGGGAGGGAGTCAGGGTTTCCATATACCGTTTTTAAGTGTAGCTGATTGCTGAGGAGCTTTCTTCCTGTTTTTTTTTTTTTAATTAATTATTTTTTCAAAAAACAGCATTTGGATGAGCTCAGCAGTTCTTAGTGAATGCCTATTGGAGACCTTTATTTATTTATTTATTTAGTTATTATGTATTACATTTATATACCGCCCCAAAGCTGAAGCTCTCTGGGTGGTTTACAAAAATTAAAAACATTGAACATTTAAAAACCAATATACAAAAATTAAAACCATAAAAGCCTAAAAACAAACTACATGTGACCTCTGCCTATCCAATAAGCATCCAGTAAGCACTCCTGAGTTCCTGAAAAATGCCTGGTGTGTTTTAAAAAGACAGACAGAAAGAAAGACCCTCAACAACTGGCTACATTTAAAAAGGTATTTGGAAAACCTGTCCCCCCCTCCCCCCCCCATGAAATGTCAAAAATGGAATGGTCAACATTTTTGACACAGCACTAGCTGGTATTTTAGCTGTGCCCCTTTTGCCTTAATCCCCCAAGATGTGGCCCCCAAGAGCTTCTCCGGAATTGAATTCAGTTGCATTCTGGCAAGTAATGCTATCTATTTGCAGCTCAGGGGCCTGATTGTTAGGGCTTGGATGGGGCCAAAACACCAGCATATTTTAGCTTAAAGTTCTTACTACCAGTCATTAAGCCTTAGGAGAGACATTTTAACCTTTTAGAATGGGGGAAAAACGCTCCAAAGCTGGGAAACCACCACTGAATTGAATTCAGGTTGAAAGAGGTTCAACACCTCTGTCTTAAACCCTGGTGATTGCAGGACAACCTCTAGCAATGATGGTATGAGTGGTTATAGGATCCCTATTTTGCATATTTTAAACAGAGGTTATGGCGTCACTACACATATGGAGACCCTGTCTCTACCAAGCTGCCAAATCTCATTTCTAACCTTGTCCCTGCTCAGTGGGTTGTGTCTCAAAAGAGTAGATTGACGGCTTTTCCAAATGTGCCTATCAAAGGGGAACAAAGTGTGATCTTCCTGCTTTTCCTTCCCGCTTCTTCTCTCTATCCAGCTCCATGCAAAAAAAACCCCAAGTTTTGAAAATAAGTACTGACTCCCATTTTTGTTTGCCTAAAATGCTGACATGCCATAAATACAACTGAAGTAGATTTTTTTTAATTAGGTAAATTTCAAACAAACTATTGAAAGTATCATTTGATTGCAATGGACATTTAACTGTAATACCCAAATGTGTGTTTTTATCATATATTGCGGCATCTGAGATTTCCTTTGTTTGTTTCCTGCCAAATTATGTCAATATTGCAGATGTTATATACTGTAAAAGGAAAGGCAATTGTGGCAAATTAGCATAAAGCCATTTATAGAACAAAACAATATTCCTTTCGTACAGTACTTACATAATCACTTTGCTATAAAGCTACCTTATGATGGAGTTATGGTGGCTTTATGTTTGTGAAGCGCAACAGCATATATGCAGTGAAAAAAAATGCCATATAACTACAAAAAGCATATTTGTTGTGTGGCAATGATCCTCAACCAACTCTGGATATGTCATATCAAAATCAAACCACACACGAACCCTAGAGTAGTCCCATCGATGGGAACTGTCATTTAAAACTTCCATTATTACATATTGTTCCCTGTGGAAAGATGCAATTAGGATGAGCATACACCAGCGTTCCTTTATTGTACCACAATTGGATATTATACTAGAAAAAAATATATTATTTATTTATTTTATTTCTAACCTGCCTCTCCATCCAGATCGAGGCGGGGACCAGCAATAAATATAAATATAAAAATCATAAAATAGATAAACCATTAAAACAGATAAAACAAATACATTATTAAAAACATCTTGAAATTCAACTGGGTAGGCCTGCTGGAAGAGAGCAGTTTTCACGGCTCTCTTAAATTCAAGAAAACTGCTAATTTGTCGAATCTCCTCCGGCAGGCCATTCCACAGTCTGGGAGCGGCAGAAGAGAAGGTCCTCTGGGTAACACTCGCCAGCCTAGTTCGGGCTGACTGGAGTAAATTCTTCCCAGAGGACCTGAGTGTGCGGGGTGGATTATAGGGGAGAAGGCGATCCCGCATGATATTGATCATGATATTGATCATGATATTGAAGATACACTGAGTCAAACTGAAGTTAGTGGCTAAGGTTCTGTAGATAATTGAATTTGAATTGGACTTGTAGAAATGGGGAATGTTGCTACATTTGTGAGCCATGTTGACTCCTTCCAAGGCACCTTTACATGGTGGTGCCATCATGTATAGACCAACACAAGTGATGGAATAATTCCAGGACCATGTGGTATGTGTGTGACTACTGGAGCCGCATGGGTAGATCCAGTGGCATAGCTCATGCGCTCCTGTTGGCCTTCCTTTTGATCAGGTGATGATGGGACAGGAAAGGCCTATGAAATTTCCTCTGTCCTTGTGGTTCTAGTTTTGAGCACTTATGTATTTACATGTATTCTGTAGTTTTGTGGGATTGCACCACAAGCAAATGACTCCAGTGCCATTGAGGGTGCAAAAAGAATAGTGGTGCTATCTTTTTTTCCTGACAGAAGCCTCTGTGCCTTTAACAGAAGGATGTAACATACAGAAAGTCATCAGTTCTGTTTTGCCAGCGTTGCATCTCTGTGCAGGGCAAAGCTACGTCTATTCAGTTTTTACCTGTCATACAGCTGTTAAAGCTGATGAGCATTTCTTGAAGAAAAAGTGGTGATCCTGGCTGAAGCCAGAGTAGTGTAGTGGGTAAACATTAAAAATCGTTATGTGGCTATGGAACGTATGGTCTGGCCTTGTGCAAATCACTAGCTGTCAGACCAGTTTCCCTTAAAGGACTCTTGTGGAAAAGGTGAGGCATGTTAGTCACATTGGATTGGATCCAGACTTTGTCAGAGTTGGAATCAATAGGATTTAAATCATGACTAAAGTCCCACTGCTTTCAGTGGGTCTACACTACGAATGACTAACACTGGATCCAACCCCATGTATGTTGGAAAGTGCTTAACATGCATTTATACAGGGATGTTGTTATTCTCCATGACATGAAGCTTTTACTTTGTTGTACCTTAAATTATTGGCAAATTGATATAATATGGATGAGTAGTGGCTACAGTATTTTTCATATACCTATATCAGTCAAAGCCATTTTCTGTATGGGTTAGTTTATCCCTTCCTCCCTTGCCCCGAAATTCAAGAGCAGGAGCCAGAAGCCACTTTGTCTGACATAGTCTTTTCACATTAAGCTAATCCCGTTTGAACATACAACTCAATTTCTTTAATTAGCTTTAAAAATGAAGATAATTAGAGTGGAGTGCCACTATCAATTACTGTGGATGAGTTAGTAGTCAATAATACATCAGAAGTCTGCCACAGTCTGTACTAAAGCCTTTAAAAATACATCGTACGATCTTGAATTAGAGTGACATGAATTAAGATAGTTTTCATTCTTCTCTTTTGTAACTGATCTAAAATCATACTAGGAAAGTTTGCTCCACTCTTTTGCCTTTCCATTTTTTGAGGGGTTGCAAGAAAGATGCTTCTTGATAAAACAGTCCTTTTGCATCATTATGTTGTTCTCTAAGAAAGGGGAGTAGGATTGGCTTGATGATCTTCAGGGACTATGATTTGTAAAAGCAGTGAAACCTAGCTTCATTTTCTATTCCAAAAAAAGACAGCCCTTTCTTGATGTTAAGAGAACATCAAACCATCTTGCCTAGTATTCTGTCTCTGACAGGGGACGCAACCCAAAGAACTGCCAGTGCTATGGAATGAATCCATGTGATTCATTTGTAGTAGGGTGATCAGATAAAATCCAGGTCAGGGCTCATGTAACTTTAACAGTTGTAGAGAAAAGGGAATTTCAGCCAGTGTCATTTGCATGCAATTAGTTCCTGGTGAAATTCCCTCTTCATCACAACAGTTAAAGGTGCATGCAATGTACTAGAGTGATCATATACAAAAGAAGGCAGGGCCCCTGCAACTTTAACAGTTGTGATGAAGAGGGAATTTCACCAGGAACTAATTGCATACAAATGACACTGGCTGAAATTCCCTTTTCTCTACAACTGTTAAAGTTACATGAGCCCTGACCTGGATTTTATCTGGTCACCCTAATTTGTAGCATCTGAGATCTGCTCCTCATATTATAGTCCCCAAGTTAAGCACAGTCCCAGTTAAGCACTTTTAAATCCATTTATTTTCAGTGAGTGTTTTAAGCACATTCCATTAAAATTGATGGAACTTAAAATTGCTTAACTTTGACTTGATAGAGCTTTTTTATTTTTAAATACAAGTATAGAAATAAACACTTGTATTTGAAGATGCATGCCTTTATAATTTCATACTGACGTGAAAATGTACTTGTCTTGTTACATGTACAGCGACTGAAGTGAATAAGCAAAGCCCTTCTACAGATGGGCTAAAGCGTCTATGAAATTACTGGATATAAATGAATGGTGACACTCATGCTACCAATGTGTACAGTATTTATCATCATTTAATGATTCTGTGATTTGTTTTTATGACATCTTCAGGGTCTTGACTCCATTTTGAATATAAGTCATGTATTGTTTCAGGTTGTGGAAAAAAACAACTTTCCAGTGTTGGTATTTGGGTTATTGATTATATTTTGGTAACAGTTTGTTCTTCTGTGCTTCACAACTAAAATTCAGCCATCTTGCACATATGCTTTTTAGGTAAATGTTGCACCTTCTGCCTCCTCGTCTGGTGAACTGCAACTTCCCCATCATAGTGCTATTGTGGGTTCTTCACTTCACAATGAATCCTATCTGTTGGCTCAGCAAAATGGCAACCTTTCCAGTGGGCTAGGACCAGCTGCACGATCCATCACGCCTCAGATTAATGGGAAGTCTGCCAGCGATGAGTTTGAATTATTGATAAGAAATATGGCACAGGTAAAATGTCATAATTTAAATTAAATCACAATTTGGCACTGTGACTTGATGTTAGATGATTGGAAACATCCCACAGCTTTGCATACTCTTCCCCTCTGCCTTGTTCTCCTATCTTGCATGGGAATCCCCTCTTCCTTTCAGTTCCAGAGTTAACTATGTCTGCACCGTGTTAATGCTAATCATACTTCATCCAAACGCCAATTTGCCTAATCATGCCATTCTGAACAGCACCTGTTTGTTACATTTGTACTAGATTTATTTGTTGTTTGCCTGACTTGTTTATTTGTTGTTTTGTGTCATTACGATTATGAACTCGACATGAACTTTGAAATCATATTGTTTCTGAATTTTTTTAAAGGAGGTACCTTTCCTCTCCTTATGTTTCCTAACAGGGGCGCCTTGTTGAGACGATAGGACTTGTAAAACCCCTAAGTGGTGGCCTAGGGTTTAGTGTAGTTGGCCTGAAGAGTGAATACAGAGGTGAATTGGGAATATTTGTGCAGGAGATTCAATATGGAAGTGTGGCACAGAGGTGAGACTGCCAGTAATTTCTTTCTTATTAATATTTTTGGGATGGGAACAATTTATGAGGGAAACACAGCTATTAGTCATGTGCGATAATGAGCCAGAGGATTCTAATCCTGATAAAATTTATGAATAATTTGAATTTCTTACAAAATTGAAAATCTCATGAAAATTATTTATTTTGCAAGAGCAAGGATTTTGTCCATCTATCTGTTGAGCATTTATTCATGTTGTCATTTTCCTTTTCCTTCCTTGGGGATGGACCATACCTCAGTGGTAGATCACATGCTTTGCATTCAGATGGTTCAATCCCTGGTGTCTCCAGGAAGGGTTGGATAAACTGGACCCTCAGTATGAGGCCGCTTCCTGTGTTCTTTTGTTGTGTGATGCACTACTGAAGGTCAAGAGGTGTAGCTTAACCAGATAAGGACAGCATAGAATATGTCATACACATAAAAGCCTCATCTCTCTTGTCACACTTTGTCATAGTAGATTATTTTCATGGGATATTTTTCTTTAAGTGTTTGTTTCTCAATCACTGTTCATATGGATGTTTTAACAGTTGTCCGAAGAAGCATTTCATATCTGAAACACATTGGAATTTTGAAAAATTGATTGCTTCATAGTTGAGGTTTTGATTCAGTATAAGCAAAAAGCCAGGTACTTACTTCAAGAAACGTATACTCTAAATGTTAACTTGTGTGTGTGTTGTGAGGTGAATGAGACGAGAGGCGAATGTAACAAGGGATGAGTATGAGCAAGTTTATTTTCTGGATCATAATAAAAGCCATATGTTAAAATAGCATTTCCATGCTGACTATCTGTTTTCTTGCATTTGGAACAATATACAGAGACAAACTTTGAGAAATAAAATTAATTTTAATTTCCTGGTAGTATAATGATTGGGCCCATGTCAATAAGAATTGAATATTGTACTACTACGACTACTTTGCTAGATTCAATCAGTTGTATTTGTCCGGTTCTCTGAACAGAAACATCCATGACGGTATATTTGGAGATGCATTTTCTGATCCCGTCAAGAGATAATGATATACTGACAGACTTTTTTAGGCCACTGTTGCACAGAAAGAGAAGTTTATAGAAGAGAAAAAATAATGAGTACTATCAGTTAATTTAAAAGTTAATTACTTTTATATTCTGATTTCGGTGGAAGTAAATTAAGTATGAGCTTTATGAAGCAATGGGACTGAAAAGGGCCTAACTTTGGTTGATTTGTGAGCAGTGTTTTACATAGATAGGGGGATGAAGTTACAATTTTACGTTCCTTCCCCTAAAACAGACACAGATTAGACTTGCAACTTACTTTTTCTTCATTTTACTTTGATGTAAGTTTGAGGAAAGATTATGGTGACTGCCTGATAATACATTCTGCATTACGATATGACTCCCGTGTGTAATAAAAGTGGAAAGATGTGCTTTGTAGTATAGGTTCCTTCTTTGGTTTTTGAGAAAGGAAATTAGTCCTGACCCCTTCTTAAGATCTTGATGAAAGCGTTTTGTGAGTAAACTGTATGGATTGATGAATATTCAGCTCTTGTGAACGAAGTAGAACATTTGGTCTGTTAAGCAGCAGGCTCAAAGTCAAGAATGAAGTTCTCAGGCTATAGCAAGGAAGGCTGGAAGCAACCAATATGTAATATGCTTAGTCTCGGATGGGGGTGCAGGGAGAAGGAGCTATAGCTGTGGGTGAAGCCAGGAGAGAGTGGCAGTGGGATTAGCTTCAAAGGGAGCTGATCACCAGGGTGCCAAGATAGCTGCTCCCAGCAAAACTGCAGGGAAAGATTTAAAAAAATAGTTGGAAGAAATAGAAAAACAGGATTAAAAGAAACTATTTTGGAAAAACTGTCAAAAACATAATATTTGATGGTGGCAACACTTATTTTTATTAATTTCTTCACATGCCTGTAACAGAGATGGAAGGCTGCAGGAAGCAGATCAAATTCTTGCTATTAACAGGCAAGCCCTCGATCAGACAATTACACATCAACAGGCTATCGGCATCCTACAGAAAGCAAAAGATAGTGTCCAGCTGGTTGTGGCGAGGGGCTCTTTGCCTCAGCTTATCAGCCCTGTAGTTTCTCGGTCTCCATCAGCTGCTAGCACAATCTCGGCCCACTCCAATCCGGTGAGTATATCATAGGCACAATGAAAATACGTCTTCTTTTTTCCTCAGCTTGTGGCTGGTTGCAATTTAAATGCTACTCTCTGTAGTTTTATAGGTTAATTGTCCTTCTCAAGGTAAAGATATTTCTGTAATATCTTTTCCCTGAACATGAAGCAGGCAGTTGAGCAGTTTCATCTGCAAAAGAAGCTTCCCACGCTCCCAGTGTGTCTTTCATTGCACAAGCAAGAGCGTGGGAAACCATCAAGGCCACTTGATGTGTGAAGTAGGTATGTAGCTGTTGCCGAAAGTAAGTCCTGCTGGGGGTGGGGGGCATAGAAATGTGAAGGCCCAGGAAAAATTGGGGGGGGGGGAACTAAAAAAAAAAAAAAAACAGTTCCTCCCATGTTTTTTCAAAGGACAAAAAAGTCTCCAGGAAAAAAGGTTTATTTAAATTTTTATCCCCCCCCCCAATTCCCCCCCCTTGGCCTTCACACCTCTAGGGAGGCCTCATATATGTAAGGGATTCCTTGCTTGGATTGGTGCCATTCCATGATAGGTTTCTCCACCTGTGCAATTAATGCTTGTTCTCTTCAGTATTTTTTAATGAACTAATTTAGTATTTTTCTTTGTAGGTTCATTGGCAGCATGTGGAGACTATTGAGTTGGTGAATGATGGATCAGGTTTGGGATTTGGGATAGTGGGTGGAAAATCAACTGGAGTGATAGTTAAAACCATCCTTCCAGGAGGAATAGCTGACCAGGTATGCACGCCCTAGTATATTCTTCCTTAAAGCATCAAATGATATGGAATTATAATAGAAATATAATCTAATAAGCACCCATCTTTATTTCCTTGAGGTAAAAATAGGGGGTGCAAACATTTTATGTGGGAAAAAGTCTTTCATTAAGGTCTATGTCCCATGTTCCCACCCCAAAAACAAACGACCATAGAGCTACACTATGAAAACCTTAGCGGGAATAGATCTCCCACCCTTTCATTAGCTACTTTTCCCTTGCTGATCTCCCACACAGCATGAAAAAAAGGTGGAGGGGAAAGAAAAGTGTTTTGGAGAAGTCTATTTTAACAATGATTTTTCAGACTTGACTCTATCTGTATATTGCACCATTACTTGATGTGGGCGAGGCATTCTGCTTCTCATGGTATACTGAGAAACAGGAATCCTACTCAAACTAAATGTTCTGCTAATCACACATAGCATAGTTGGGTATGACTGGCTTGATTACTTCCAGCTCTGATTTGGCTCCAGTGGAGATTTTTTTCCTCTTTTTTTTTTTTTAACATCCCCCTCGCCTCACAGGGTGTGTGTAGAATTTTGGCACAAAACAGAAGGGGGGAAGCTTAAATCCCCCCCTCCCAAATGGCCACAGTTTTGATCTGAATTTGGGCTGTGTGTGCTTACAGGGAAGTAAGTAAGACAAATGCGCATAGCTTTGCTATGAGTAATTTAAAGAAGGTCTAGTTTGGCCCAAAAGTGGGTAAAGTAAACATGTGAGCATTCTAGCTCCTGCCCCCTCTGTCACTGTTTCTGTCACCCTCTACGCATGAAGGGTGACTTTCTAAAGTGGGGAGCCTCCTGTATCCATGCGATTTGGAACCTGGGTTAGCCTGCCCCCGCTCCTTGCATGTTTACTTTACCCAATTTTAGAACATCTCTAGGCTCCCAGGTATGGAGCTTACTCCTACTCCTGGTTATGCATTGCCTCTCTTCTTCAGAGAAGCTTGAATGAATGAAATCTTTATTACTAAAAGCGATAAACCATCACAATTTGATATTATTAAAAGGATAAAATACAAATAAAATGAGCGAATAAAAATACAATAACAACAGTAAGTTTGTACACACACACATACACACTTACCCATGGGAGGAAGTGACTCACTTTGATGTGCCAATGGCAGGTGCATTGTTGTTGCCCAGGCTGGTTACAGTATGGCAGGGTAGGCATGCACCTGTGTGCTTGCACACTGGGTTGAGGAGCTTGTACACAATAGGGTGGGATCATGGTGATAAATAGTCATAGTAGTACTTTGCACATGCTTTTTAAAATATAAGCACAGAACATTTTGGGGCCACTTTTAACTGTGCAGGTTTTGGCGTCTCTTCCTCCCTTTTCTTTTATAACACAATAACATGAGAGTATAACCCAGCTGCTCAAAAACCCACACAGCATTTTGTCTCAGTACAATCTCTGCAAAATAGTAATAGCTTCTTGCTAGGGTGTGTGTGTGTGGGAGGGGGGGCAGTTGAATTTCTTTTGAGGGCAATTTTTTAAAGTAATTGAGTTCTTCCTCATCCAGCATGGTAGGTTGTGCAGTGGAGACCACATCTTGAAAATTGGTGATACAGACCTGGCTGGAATGAGCAGTGAGCAAGTGGCACAAGTCCTGAGGCAGTGTGGAAACAGAGTGAAGCTGGTTATTGCCAGAGGTCCATTGGAGGAGCCTGCACCACCAGCAGTTCCTCCGGGCACCCCGGTGCAAACATTTGTGATGGATAACCAGGTAATGATAAGACAACATTCATTTAGGAAATGGCACTGACAACAGAGGCTCGAATATTCATTATTAAATAGATTTTGTGGGCTGCTGTTTTCTTAAAAGAAGTGTTCTTCACAATCGCACCATTATTATTTTTTGTAATGAAAAGGAATCCCTTGCAATAGTCAATAGAAAAGTCTGTGCAGGGGATTTTGGGGAGCCAGACGTACAGATACACAAACGATTTCTAACCCACTAACCTCAATGTGCCACTTGAATGGTGCTTTAACAACAGCTGAGCAATCAGTGTGTTGCAACACCTCCCACTTACTCTGCGGTAGCCCTTTCAGTCCAGCTGGATTATTAAAACAGTTCCCCCCCCCCCAATATGCCTTTCTTCTCCTGCTTCCCACATTCGCCTCATCATCCCCGGCATCCATCAGCCGGCTCCTCTCAGTGCCAGCCGGCACTCAGCTGCAGCTCTTCACCTAGGTCAGCTGCCGCAGCTTCAGCTGCTGCTAGTCGCGCGCCAGCTACCCAGCTGCCATCTTCATTGCACACTGTACCCTTCATTTCTGTTTTGCTATTCTGGCTATCTTCCTTTGCTCTTTGAAAGGTGCCCTCATTTACCCAAAACTCTCCATGGTTCTCCTTTAGTCACAAACGATTGTTTCTTTTAACACTTTGATAAGCTGCCAAGGAAGAACGCTGCAAGTAATGCGAGAAATGAAAGAGGAGTTGCAGTAGGTGCCAGTATATGTAAACAAAGAAATAATCAGAAAGTGAAAGCGCCTAAATATTTCTGCATTTGTTTGTTCAAATATATTTTCCCCATCAACTCTCACAAGGGTCTCAGCATCCTGTATCAATAATGTGATTGCTGTTTTGCAGGTTGCTTCGGTTAACTTGGTTTTATTCAGTAGAATGAGGTGTTACTCAGTGAGGCTGTGGCTTCCTCAAAATATAGTGGGAAAAAAAGGAGATAAGAGAACAGACTCAACCGTTTCTGCCAGAGGCACAGTTTATTCCACTGACCTCATAATTTTTTAGTTTACTTTTTTTCTCCAAATATAATTTAAACCCTTCCTATCAAATATGTCCACTTCAGAAGCTGTCTTTTAGTTGATAAATTAGCCTTTCTTTCCCTTAATTGCTAGTTGATTTTATTCCAATAGCGCTATCTGGAGTTGATTAAAAGGGCAAGCTGATAGCTTTGCCTGCTGAATCCCTATGAAATAAGCGTCAAAAGCTATGATAATTGGTTACTGAGTTGTTTTTACTTTCCCATCAGTAGAATTTTGCCTTCTTTCAGATCTAGACAATTTATTTATTTATTTCTCCCCTTCCCCTATCTCTTGTGCCACTCTTTTCCTAGCGCACTTCAGAGTTTTCCATCTGCCAGTGGGAGCATCCCAGAGTAGCTTCCTGCTCAGAATGGTCCTGCTGGCAGAAGGGGAAGAGGAGGCCACTTTCCCTATTCTAGTCTGCATCTGCAGCGACCGGTGCCATCTCCCCCACTGTTCTGGAGAGTCCCCCAACCCTCTGGAGCAGATTTGGGGGGGGGGGAATAGGGTACTGCAGGGGGAGGGGGAAATTGGCAATAATCACCTCCTCCCATAAAATGTTTTGCATCTTCATGTTTGCTTTTGAAATTGTTTCCATAGGTGTATACCTGAGACAACATTTTCTTGGGTGGGATCATCCACACAGCTTGATTAGGCACAGTCCTATGAGCAGAATGTATTCTCTCTCTCTCTCTCTCTCTATATATATATATATTTATTTATTTAATGGATACAATTTATTATATGTAAAATTTGGCTCGTGTTCCTACAGACTTTCATGGGCTGAGTGCTTTTGGCTAATTTTCACTTAAAACTACTCTGCTGTGGCTGCATTAGGATTTGGAAGGATGTCAACAATATATGTTCAGTAAAACTCTTTGTTTTAAATTTTAGCTCTTAAATGGAAAGTTTCCGGTTTTATTTGTCTGTTTGTTTTATGTCTTTTCTTACCGTATAGTTTTAATTGTTTTCGTTTACCTTTAATTTGTTTCTACTGCATGGTCGCGATCTCAGAGGAGCTGAAGTTTAAAAGCTTTCCAAACTGCAAAACACTGTATAGATACCCAAACTGCAACACATTGCATAGAGTAGCAGTGCAGGCTCATATTGAGAAAGTACTTTGAAGGCCTGACCTGAACGGACTAGTAATGCTTAACTTTGTCAAAGCTCCACTAATTCTGTCAGAATGTTGCTGTTTGTGTAAACCACCATCCCAGTTGCATTCTGGCAAGTAATGCTATCTATTTGCAGCTCAGGGGCCTGATTGTTAGGGCTTGGATGGGGCCAAAATACCAGCATATTTTATCTTAAAGTTCTTACTATCAGTCATTAAACCTTAGGAGAGACATTTTAACCTTTTAGAATGGGGGAAAAACTGCTCCAAAGCTGGGAAACCACCAAATGACCGGCAGTCGGGAAAGGGGGTGAGAGCGGCGGAAGGGGCAAATTTTTCCGGGGAACCCCGGAAGGCTGGATGTGGCCCATGAATTTGAGGTTTAACACCCTTCCTGTAAAGGACTACTTTGCAAAACGTAACTGCATATGTATTTATATTGTTCTTTCTAAGAGAGAAGAAGAAACACAAGTCGAAAACGTTGTAGATGGAAACACATTTGATGTGGAACTTACAAAAAACATCCAAGGATTAGGAATAACCATTGCTGGCTACATTGGAGACAAAACCTCAGGTAATGTTAAGAGTAGATCTGGGAAGCAAAGATTTAACATACCCCCCTCCAAAGCCCCTGTTTTCCATGTATTTACTATGTAGTTGAGCTTTTCAAATGACAACCTAAATGTCTGAAATATAGAAGGATGCAGTATGTGGCGTAACCTTTTTTCAAGAAAAGAAATGTAGTTATTTATTGTTTTAAATTTTGAAATTTGAATTTCATCTTGATGATAGTTTTGCAGAGTAAAATAGTTTGAATTCATTGCATGCATTTACTTTGTATGGAATCCAGCCTGGAGGGCCGGCGCTGCTGCAATCTGCTTATTTTCAAAGTTCAAGTCACCTTTCATTTAATTAGTGGACTTAGATCCTCTTCACTCATTACATTTATAGCGCAGACCCAAACTAAGATGTATGTGGGTGACTAATGCATGATTTAAGAGATGTTGGTCTTTAAAAGTCACTGATATAAGGCACCTGCATGTTCTCAGGATCTAGTAGTTAGCTGGAACAGTCAGCTTTTATATACCTGTGTGTTAAAATGTAAGGAAGCTAGCATAACATTTTGCTGAAGCACCCTATCAATCAGTGT
This sequence comes from Anniella stebbinsi, assembly GCA_029215795.1. Classification (NCBI taxonomy): domain Eukaryota; kingdom Metazoa; phylum Chordata; class Lepidosauria; order Squamata; family Anniellidae; genus Anniella; species Anniella stebbinsi. The sequence goes on along the minus strand of JARDYH010000002.1, from coordinate 92,829,430 downwards.
TGGTGTGCTGTGCTTGGGTTTGTGGGCTTGGGTCATAGGGACTGACACGGTAGTAGATCAAGTGTCATTTAACCTTTATTTTTAAATTACAGAACCTTCTGGTATTTTTGTAAAGAGTATTACGAAAGGCAGTGCAGTTGAGCATGATGGTAGAATCCATGTTGGAGATCAAATTATAGCGGTAAGTAATAATGGAGAAGTGCATTTATTGGATTTTTGTTTTTATTATCCACTCTTATTGCCTTATTGATAGATTGAAAACAAACAAGTCGCTGGATCCATATGGTATGCATCCAGGAGTTCTTCAGTTGTTACATACTTTTGTCAGAAAAGTAGGGTGCATGTTCCTAAGATATGGCTCTGTCCTACAGGATCAGAAACTGCCCAATGTAACACCAGTCTTTAAAAAGCAGGTGAGGGTGAGTGAGGGGAACAGGGGACCCATGAAATTACAGCCTTGCTAGCTTAACATCTGTTCTGCGTAAACTGGTGGAAAGCGGTATTACAGATTATTATTATTATTATTATTATTATTATTATTATATCCATTTATATACTGCCCCATAGCCAAAGCTCTCAGGGCGATTTACAAAAATTAAAAACATTGAACATTAAAAAACCGATATACAAAATTTAAAACCATAAAACCATAAATAGCTTATAGAAGAACAAGTTTTGCTGAAGAAGAATCAACATGGCTTCTACAAAGGTAAGACCTGTCTCACTAATCGTTTACAGTTCTTTGAGTGTGTCAACAAACATGGGGATAAGGGTAATCTGATAAATGTGGTTACTTGGACTTTCAAAGAGCTTTTGACAGAGACCCTCACCAAAGACTCTTGAGCAAACTTAGCAGTTTTGAGATAAGAGGAGAGGTTCGCTGATGGATCAGTAACTACTTGAAATACAGAAAAAAGCTCACTGGGTGACTTAGGGCCAGTCACAGACTCTCAGCCCAACCTACCTCATAGGATTGTTGTGAGGATAAGGAGGAACATTATGTACACCGCCTTTTTCCCTTGGAAAAAAATGCGGACTATAAATGCAATAAATAAAATAAAAACAATGCCTTCATGCAAACCTATGGTGTTATCACACTTGGATAAATACTCTCATAATACTAGAACCTGGAATCATCGTGGGTACTGAATAACATGAAATTTGGGATGGACAAACAAAGTGTATCTTCGCAGAAATGAAACTTCTTCGCAAAAGTGAAACTTCTGCACAAAAGTTAAACAAGTTCCAAAGTTAAACTGTGGAACACACTATCACAAGATGAAGTGATTGCCACTATCTTTGAAGGCTTTAAAACGAGTTTAGACATTTGTGAATGACAAGGCTATCAGTGGCTACTAGTCATGATGGCTATATGCTACCTCCATTATCAGAGGGAGTGTTGCCTCTGAGCACCAGTGGCTCAGGAAGGCAGCTAGGAGACTACAGCTATTGTCTTGCTTGTAGCCTTCTTATAAGCATTTGGTTGTCTACTGTAGGAATATTATACTGGGTATATAGGCATTTGGTCTGATCCAGCATGACTCTTCTTATGTTACCTTACCAATTGGTGGACCATGGCTCAGTTGTCCCAAATTGTTCGGTGTTTTTTTGTTTTAAGTTTTGGTTTCCTTTTACAAATAGAAAATCTGCTGCATCCTAAACACTGATTAGCTGGCATATAGGATTGGGCCACATTGTATGAAGACATATGCTTAGCAGTAGGTTATTCACTGTAGTACTTGGAGCTGTTTTGAATGTAGTGCATCTTAGGAATTGGAATGGGTGCTTCATGTGGGTCTACGTGTAGGACCTCATCACTAGATTCAGCTGCCTGTTCCAAACACTGGTGCCTTTGTATTCCTATTATTACTGATCTGCACTTGGAAACTGGTTCAGTAATGCAAATCTTGCTAATGTTAGCTGTGCCCATATACAGACGACAACACAACACCCTCTGCAGTTTTTCCTTTATTCATTTGATCATTCCAATTGTCACTGATTACATGAACGTGTTGAAGTGTTATAGTTGGTTAGCGCTTGATTACTTATAACACTGGACTGTTTATTTAGCAATAGTAACTGTGCAAGGAAGTAATATGGTTATGATGTAAAATATTTATATAAATCTAGCTTTGTGCTCTTAGAGTGGCTTCATATAAACAGTAAAAACTGAATAAATCTGCATGTAGTTTACTGAGATGTACATATTCAGAGACAGTGAAGCAAAAGATAAAAGATCTAAGTGGCTGGAGACTAAAATAAAAGCTGACATTTTGCAAATGGCTAAAATGAAGTTTGGCTCATTTTGAATAACACAGTTGTTGTATACTTTGCTTCTTTCCAGTGGTCTGCTGGAAATTAACATATGTTTAATCCTTCAGGTGGATGGAACCAATCTTCAGGGTTTTACCAACCAGCAAGCAGTGGAGGTTCTGCGGCACACTGGCCAAACAGTTGGACTCACATTGGTCAGAAGAGGCCTTAAGCAGGAAAATCACATCCGACCCCATGAAGACTTCAGTGGTGCTGTTGAAAAGGATTTAGTTTTCCAAACGATGGATATTGGCACAGGCAAAGGTAATTAAGACTGGCTTTGCTGCAAATTAGTTGGATTTTATTTTCCATTCTCCAGCATGTAAACCTAGGGAAAATGGGTTACATTTGCCCTCGGAGTCTACTTTTTATTTATGCTTTGTAATTTGTACAGGGTTTTCTTATTTAAGGAATTTGTGTCCTGGTTCAGTGTTTTCTATAAAGATTTATTTCCCCTGGTGTTTAAAGCCAAAGAAAGTGTCAAAAGGAAGCTCACTGTTTAAGAGATCAGGCAAAGAATTCTGGGAGGAGCAACAGAATGCTGGAGATCAGTCTTATGCTCAAAGTGCAAAAACAGTCTTTTGGACTTCAGCCATACCTCAGTAGTAGAGTGCATTCTTCGCACACAAAAGGTCCCTGGTCCAAGCTCTGGAATATATAGTGATTTTTTAAAAAAGGATATTGTGTAGTAAGGATGGAAAAGATCTCAGTGTGAGACTTCGGACAGCTGCTGTCACACACAGTAAGCTAAATGGATTGATAGGCCGACAGTATAACACAGCTTCATATGTTAAAGTAATTTCACACCACTTCTCTTTCACACTATTTCACAGTTAGAACACCTGTACGGTTTATTCTAAATGTCTGAAAAAGTACAATAGTGTGATATTTCCTGCGTTTGGATGATCGGGCGTGAGAGAAGTTATCGTGGCTCCTTACCCTGCCCTTTCGCATGCTGTGTGTGCGATCACAATTTACATAATTACCTGCAATGCAGTGCAGGTTGTTGTGTCGTCCGAACCTGGTGCACTGGGGGTGGCTTCTTACCAACGCCACAACCCCTACTACAAAGCTTTTGAATGACATGGCAATCCATGCTGCATTGTGGGTAATTATGCAAATAGGGGGGCAGGGGAAGAAGCCACAATGGCTTCTTTCACACTCACAGTCATACGAACCTGGTCATGGAACATATTGTTGGGCTATAATCAGACACTTAGGCTGGAGTCTTACATTAATATTTTTATATGATAAAAATCGCTGCAAATAAGCTTGACTGTAGTTTTTGTGTGGTGACTATTTCTTCTGGAATTGACTCCTTGAGATGTTGTGTAGGAGTTACAAATTCCCAGAAACAGTTTCTGATAATTCCTTACAGTATTTAAATCTTAGAATCAAAAGATATGCTCATCATTGGAGGGAGGGGGAGAATAATCAGTGATGGTTTGAACTATATTAAGAATGAAGGCAGTCCTTTAGAACAAATCATATAATTTTCAAGGTTTATATTTTGCAGTAAAACTATAAAACATTACAACACAAGGATGGAAATCATTGAACCAATGAATGAATGTGAAGAACTCATGGAAGAACTCATTTCAGTGATGTTTGCTCACTGCCTGTTTAATCTTCTCTTTTGAGCCCAAGCCCCTGCCATTCAAACCATGTCCAAAACTGTTCTAGGAGGAATTCTTCCCATTCTGGCTGCCATAAAATCATACACAGGTCAAATCTTCCCCATTTGAACCTATCGATTTTTCCTCTCTTTGGAAAAAATGTAGGAGATCAATTTTTTCCTTCCTTTTCCAATTTTATCCTTCCACCATATTTAATGACACAATCTGATAGTTAAAGAATGGTGGAAGAATATAATGTAAACTTAAAATGTAGAGTGATTATTTGACTGTTAATACAGACTCAGGAGATAGCTGTTGTTTGTAGTTCATCTGGAATAAAGGAATATCATTTTGGATAGAAATATATTTTTCTCAATGCATCAGACAAGCTTTTTGGATTGGAAGATCTATTTGTTGGAGTGCGATTATCAGTGCAATATTATTCATGTCCACTCAGATGTAAGTCCAAATGAGTTCAGTGGGATTTACTCCCATGTAAGTAAGTATAAGATTGTATCCTAAGAGGGTTATTCCTTATAAATAGAGGTCTCTAGTATATGCCAATTTTAAATTAAAAATCACTTGGTTATTATGCAATAAATGCACCCTGTAGTTTAGCTATAAAACACATCCTTAATTTGATCCTGTAGTGCAGCCTTCTCCAACTTGGTGCCCTCCAGATATTTAGGATTTCAGCTCCCATCAACCCCAGCCAGCAAAACATCTGGAGGGCATGTTGGAGAAAGCTGCTGTAGGGAATCAGGAGCTTTTAGATCCAGTGAAATCAGGAAAACACCTTACTTGCATTATCACAGAACAATAGCATGCCCAGAGGTGCTGAGGGTATTCTTCTTCTTTTCCAGAAAGCTGTGAAAGAGAGCAGGAATCACCATTACTGTCATGCAGTACCAGTGTGGTTCACATTGGAGAAGATATTAGTCCACAACATTCAGGTCCGAGTTACTAACGTATAGTAGCATATTTTTCCCCTTGTGGGATCACACTGGCTTGCACCTCCCAGCTTTTGCCTTACCTTTTTTTTTCTTTTTTGCATGGTTGGACTCTCAAGCATTGCTCCTCTGTCTTAAAAACCTGTGAAAATGTAGTATTTGAATATGAATAAATCTATCCTGGAAGGAAAACAGGCAAACTCTGGAGTCATTTCTAAAATTTACTTTATATAGTAATTTCACCTGGAATAGTATGTATATTATTTTTCTGAAATTACATTTTCATAGATACTTTAGATGGAGGAGCAACTTCTGAAATATTAACATGTATCCACACATTATACTTGTTTTTTAAATGTGATCTTTTCTCTGATAGGTTTTACTATTTTAGTCTTTGGAAACTAACTTTACATCTATGGTGGTCTAATGCTTATGGTTAATTGCTTTATTATAATAATAGCCACTGTTGTCTTTATTTGCGTTTATGTTCATTGTCTATATTTTCTAGTACAGTTTGAGTTAAACAGACTCACTTTCATATTCTCTCCCTTGAAACTTTTATCTTCTAACATGTGCTCCTTCTCGGATTTATATGACCAGTCATCTCTTAGTAGTTTTAAGTTTACTGAAACATACTAATATTCTGTATTGCATCTGTGCTATAATTTTAACACACTTATTTTCTACTAGCAAGAGTTTTTGACCCTTACGGTAATGTTGAATGGCTTTACGTTAGGAGATTATTTACAAGTGAATGGTTTGCCTTTAAAATATTCCAACTCTACTATTCTATGATTCTATGAGAGTCCACAAACTAAAAGCTAGTCAGCTATTGATATTGAAAATCGTCCATTATTAGATGACATTTGAACATGTTGAACAAGATATTTCAGGATATACAATTTATACTTCCTTAGGATTTAAGGACTTTTAAAAACATATTGACTGGGTGAGACCTTAACTTCTGTAGAGTAGATTATAGTTTCGTATGGGAAAAATCTATCCTTTTTTGAGTTTTTGGATGGGCTAAATCTATCAGAAGTGTACATGCTTTCATGAACCTGCATTCTTCCACTGCCCTCTAGGGACCATGTTTCAATAGTAGCCTCTTAATTGGGGGGGGGGGGCGGTAAAATCCTAAATAATCCATGCATATAGAGAACATTTGCTGTGTGCTTTGCAAGTCCTTCAATATTAAGGCACAAGTACATTTATTTGACTATAACACTCAATAACAAGCCAATTCTATTATTAACAACACTAAAGAGGTTTGGGAAATCGTATTACTATAACTTGTGTGCCAGTTAATAAGTCTGGGATTGGTTCTGCTTTGATGATTCCGATCTTGAAAAACTGAGCATATACCTGTGCCTAGCAGCATAATGTTCTCAATGCAAAGCAGCAATTGTATTTTTTAAAATAAAAGCCAAGGTCTGTGATTATACTTTATAGCTTTGGAAAAAAAGCCTTAAGTGTATCAGTGCTTTGTGCTGTGTCCTTTAGATTCAAGCTCTTTATTTTAAATTGTTAGAGAGCATTGCAATCAGGAAAAAAGTCTTATCTTCTTTTTTTTTTTAAGTACAGGAACTTAGTATGATGGTGAATGAATAAAATGAGTACTTTAGAGAACAGTTGTGCCACAGGAAGACAGAAGGTGTATGTAATTTCTGTATTCATGGAAAGGAGAAGGTTCAGCAGAGGGTAGCCAGAGAGAAACCTAGTTTTTCAGGAAGCTAGACGAGCACAATTAGCATTCTTTGGAAGAGAGGAGATGAAAGAAGATCCTTGAGGTAATGCAACTCTGAATTGAATAGCTAGGGTAAGTGCAAAGAGGTTGATCCTTGAGGTGATGCAATTCTGAATTGAATAGCCAGTGTAAGTGCTAAAAGGCTATTTGGGTTAGTGTCCAATATAAATGATGCAAAATGAGATTTAAGAATTTTTTTCTAAAAGGAATCTCATCATAAACTGCTCATCTCATGGCTCATCGAAAGTTGATGTGCATGGCTTAAAGAGAACCCCTTTGAAAATACTTTGTGGCATTACCATTCTATGTCTATTTTTCTTTCTTTTTTTCTGAATTAGTAAATCTAATGAAGATAAGTGTCCATTTGAGGCATTTTCTTTTTCATTTTAAACAAACTGCGACAGATACTTTTGAGGGATATAAATTCTAATGCAATCCATTTACCGTATGATAAGACTGACATAGTTTTGCTGCAACTAACTGCCATATTACATCTTTTAGGTTTTCAGCTAACTTCCGCAGACGAAGAAATGTCGTTGCAGAACAAATGGCAAATGATTTTGGGACCAAATTATGAGGTTGTGGTAGGTACACCCAGTGTCTTTGCTATTTTAAAAAATAACCACCGCCCTCACCTTATAGCTGGTTCTTTCTCTTCTTTCCTTTTTTTAAAAAAGGGCTTTTATGTTTATCTTTTAATATTTTAAACTTCTAAAACAAAAGGCGGTGTTATATAAGTTTTAGGACAAATAAGACAATAAATACAGGGTTCTGGGAAAATAGATCATAAAGTGCTGCTCCTTAGAATCACTTGGCATGTTACTGATTTAGGGAGTACATCAAGTGTACACAGCGGGTACCCCATAGATGTGATTATTTTGCTGCATGTATACAATATGAATATATAGTAAGGAACTGGAGTTTTTTGCAGCATTTATATACAGTGCAATGAATTTGTGTTTTACTTTACACATGATGAAGTATCCACTTACCTGCAATAAAAGAATAATAGTTTTCTATGCCAGCCTTGTATTTCTCAACTTGCCTGGTAGCCATAGGCAGCAAGGAATTCCATGCAGGCAACTGAGCAGGCTGGCACTTCTGAGGTGGAGCATTCTGTCTCTCCTCCACCAGCCCACTTTGTTACCTTTCTAAGAGATAATTCTCGGCCATTTCCTTGCTGGCTGCAGAAGAGGGAGCTTCGTCTCCTGTGTTGGCCAGCAAGGAAACCCAGGCTACTCATCTCTTCGTGGACTAATAAATCATTTGCATGCTAGTAACGTTTGAGGCCTTATTTACAAGATTGCACTATGGCTCAGTTTTGCAAAATGTGCACACTCAGACCTTTGCTTTGGTATATGGAAGGAGGAGAATGCAAAGCTACCAGCCTTATCTCCCTTTGCGAGTACTTGCAGCCTGAACCAGTGCCTAGTTACTTAGAAGTAAGCTCCACTAGGTTTTGTGGTGCATACATGTAAGCGTGCACTGGATTTAACCCAAAGTTTAAAGTTTGAGAGATGTACCCTTGTTCCCACTACTTTTCACAAGGGTAGCATGGGGATATAAACCATAACGTTTACTTCCTCCCTTATTAGTTTAAGGAGAAGTAGGAGTTAAAATCCAACAATTTCCATTTCGATTATAGAGTCAATTTATAATAATGATGATGTTACTGAATTTGAAACTTGGGCAAAGGTGGGTGACTTGCTCATCCTTTTTGAGACTCAGGACTATCCTTTTTGTGGCCTGCTATGTATCTTTTTGCAGCCCATTCTGTCCTCATATGACTCTGGCTGCCAACAATGAATAGTTCCATCTCTCTGGGCAGCATTTTTCCTTGATGACATCACTCAAAATGGGTAGCGCTGTAGCCAAAGTACTGTATGCGTATTGTTGGCTCTGCTTTTAGGGATGGAAAATAGCATGGCATGTTCGGAAAACTACCCACTCTTGTCATATGGCATTCAGAATAAACAATGCTGGAAGTGAAGCCTTGTTTTGTAAGATGTTTTCTTTTTTCCACAATTGGTAATGTAAATTAAAGGACTTCTAAAGGGTTATAGAATTTTTGCACGTGATTCTGCTCACCCACAAGGTCTTCAACAGCAGATTCAGATCCCTCTGCCATCACAAGTGATGGAGCCTTTTCCGCCGCGGTGGCAGACTGTCGAACCCCCTATTCAGGAAGCTTGATTGGTCCCCTCTTTATTGGCATTTTGACTTGGGGTTGGTTTGATTTTTCTCCCTCCTGTGATTCTATAATACTGGTTGCTGATTCTCTTTGTATAATCTGCTTTTTTAATTGGTTATTTTGTGGCTTTCAAATTGATGATTTGTAAGGCACCTTGGTAGCCATTTAGCCAAAAGCCTGCTGAAAGCGTTCAAGATGTTTCACACCCAAGTTCGCCTCATGTAAAATATGCAAAATTTATCTGTCAGTTTACTACTGGTGGAGGAGCTGGCTTGCCTCTGTAGCACACTTTGGAACTGATAGCAATTTCTGTGCTCTGGATAGTCCAAGAAGGCTGTTTGGTGTTGGACCTTGAACATACATAACACTCAGTGTGTGTGGAAGCAAGGAGGGGTGGACATTTTAATTATAATTGAGAAACAGGGTCATAGCTACAACTCTCATTCCATGACTAGCACAGCTGTTCCTCCACCTGGGGATTAGTAACACATGGAAGATTATATTGCCAGGTTTGCATCCTGTGCAGGCTTGACCGCTCCCAGGGGGTAACAGCAGCGTGCAGTGTTGGTGCTGATTATGGAATCCAGGGCTTTTACATCGCATTGAAGACATTTCCGTTTCAGAATACTGTATTTGTTAGCCATTGTTCCTGTGACATCCATAAAAGCTGACTTCTGGTGTAACAGGAGGTGCGAGACCTTTGATTGTGTCATTCGTTCCATTTATTTGTAGCTCTCTCTGTCTACCTTTCATCTCCGGAACAGCTGTAGCTACCAGCGTCTGTTACCCTTTGCACAGGAGAATGGGACGTTACAGCTGGCTGCTCCCTTTCAACTTACATTGTGATTCCATCTTGTTTTGATGTGAGAAATCAATGAGCACGGTTGATGTTTGAAAGAAGTGAACTTGTAGCTTAGGAAGTAGAGCATCTGTGGCAAAACGTTATGGTTACTGCTTTTAAACCTACCGGTCCTTTGTATACAAGTCTGAGTGCGGTTTAAAAACCAACTGATTCCTTCGTGTTCAGAAGATTGATTATTTTTCTTCCTCCTAGGTAGCTCATGTGAATAAGTTTAGTGAAAGCAGCGGACTGGGGATAAGCTTAGAAGCTACAGTGGGACATCACTTCATCCGCTCTGTTTTGCCAGAAGGGCCAGTTGGACGATGTGGCAAGCTGTTCAGCGGAGATGAATTACTGGAAGTATGTCACATTCTCTGCTTTGCTTCTACTGCCTTTTTAAAGGGGATTCTGCTAGAGTTTTTACTTTCTAATATCGCTGCATGTAGATATAAGCATAAGTGGTCATACGGAGTTTCATGGGAACAAATGGCTGGGAGTATGTGTAACTTCACAACAGGGTACAGGGTACTTTAACAGTCTACTCTGCAAGCCCCATTCATTCATAAGGATGGAATTTGTTCAAAAACACAGATCGGCACTCTTGAAAACTCACACAAATGAATTTTAGAAATCCTGCACAAATATAATCCAATTTTTAGGAATCCTTTTCTGAGTGACATTTGAACTTGTGTTATCTGCTTGCCATGTTGCTGTATTTTCCCTGCGATGCTTGACAGGCACCATGTTTTTATGACATTAAGACGTAAAGTTCATTTTTTGCCTGTTAAATATTTTGTCTTCTGTTGGCAGGTAAATGGAATATCTTTGCTTGGAGAAAATCACAAGGATGTAGTAAATATTTTAAAAGAGCTGCCCATCAAAGTCACAATGGTGTGTTGCCGTGCAGCTCCACCTGTTAGTCAGTCGGTAATGGAGGAGGCTCAGATGGCAGAACAGGTACAACTGTGTAGAGATATATGACTTGTGCAAGCGTTTGTACTATAGATTTATTATTTGGAGCGCACGTGGTATGGGGATCCAGGAGCTGGTTCCATACACTACTGTCTTGATCAAGAAATGTGTGGAAATGTGCCTCGATCAAACCTTTTCCCAGCACCCCATTCACAAATACAGCTGGAGAGTCCTCATTTTACCTTGCCCAATGCTCCGGACTGTGCTTATTTTGAAATAGAGAACTGTACTGTCTTCTAGTTCGTCAGTGGTGGTTCTTGGCCGAGTGGGATCTTGCAGTAAGGACATACATTGACCTTGGGACTTCCTCCTCTGTCTGTGGGGAATCTCCATGTGATCTGGAACGGTGGAAAATCAGTGCTCTGGTTTGTGTGGTGAGCCGCCATATAGAAGAAGCCTCTCCACTTCACGAGGTTGCCCTCCATGTGTAGATTGCGATGAAAACAGTGACGAAGGGGCAAGGCTAGCACATTCCCTCCTCTTGCATGTTTACTCTGCTCCCATTTAGAAGGCCTGAAGAGGGCTAGATTGTAGAGGCAATCTGGTCCAGTGGCTGGAGTCCTGGATTAGATTTGGACCTAGATTTAAATCCCTATTGTAGATTCTGAAAATAGCTTTGACCAAATTACTGCAGTTACTTCAGGCGTGCTTTGGTAATTTCCAGAGAATTTTTTTTGGTCTTTTGCTTGGAACCATAGAGCTCCTCCGCCCCCTCAACAAATGCCACATCACACACTCCATTTAGTTAGGAGGGCATGGGAGGCTGATGTTCAAGAAATAGAAGTCCAGACTTCCTTTGAGCGTATAGAACTACTTGCATAGTTGATGGGATGCAAGCCTGGATTTCAGAGTAATATCAATCTCCCTTATAGGTTTTTTGTGAAGACAGCTAACTAGAAACTGTGTGGCAATTTTTCAAGTAGAAGTGTGCTGTAAATGATTCAGTATTAATAACATAGCAACTTTGATTCAGTGTGGGCATAAAAATCCATGTAGAAACAAAATTGAAACAGTTCCTCCTATGTGTTTGGAGTGGCTTTAGGTGTTCCAACTCTTGGGAAACAAAATGTGCAAAAGACTTCCTATTGCCTATGTATCTTTCCATCTGCTTTTTCTCCTACCTCCCAGTCTGTCCCTACACAGCAAGCAAATGCACCTGATCACTTCACACATTACAAAGATTGAATAGTAAACAGGAAAAGCAAATCACTTTTCTCCTATCTCTCAATGTCCATAGCTCATTTTACTCTGCTGTCCTATGTGTGTATGTGTGAAAGTAAGTTCCAGTGACATCAGTAGGATTTACAACCCATTAATTGTGGTTTATATCAGATTACTAGGGTTTTTTATTCTATAGCTTAAGACTAGTTCTTTGAAAATGCACATTTCATGACAAGAGTTTAAGAGTAATGATATTTTATCTTTCACTTTACACAGATTTTTTAAAATAATTTGGTAAATTTATTACAGTATTTTTCAAATGGTATCTGCAGTTATTCAAACATTAATATAAGGGAATCTAATCTATGAACTTTCTAGCAATAATGGAGAACATGACAGATTATTTGTGGCAGTATAATATCTGTAGGTTTATTTATAAAAAGTGATTATGTTCAATTTTCCAGGCTCACATAGACCTTGGTGAACTTCTTGGCTCTTCAGAGACAGACGATGCTAACTTGGAAATGGCTAGTATGGGCCAGAATACAGATGAGGTTCAAGGATCTCCTTTGGCAATGTGGGAAACAGAAATTCAGCAAATTGAGCTAGAGAAAGGAAGCATGGGATTGGGCTTTAGCATATTAGATTACCAGGTAATTTCTGAACTATTTCTCAGAAAGAGAACACTTACTATGGTGAATTCTGTCCTCTTTTATAAAAAATATATATTTGAAAATAATACCAGACATTACTTCAAATGTGCTACACGAAGTAAATTTGTCCAACTAATTCTGTGTACCTTAATTCATTTTATGGTACATTGATCCTTCATTCTGAATAGATTTTGATGTCTTTCATAAGAAAATCAGTGGTCTGTGCAGAATGACAGCTTGCATTAACATCCCATCACATTCTTCAGACTTAATTGATTTGAGGAGAATTCTACACAGCAGTTATCATTTGATAAATTGAGTATGCAGAGCTACTAGCATGAGTCACCACAGACTAGAGATATTGAGGTAATCTGCCTGGTTCAATTTTCAACATGGGTATTGTAGTTCCAGTGATATGGAACTACAGACATTCTTTAAGTCTGGTTCTGTACAAGTTAAACTGTTCATTTTTTATATTTTTTTAGCAGTAGCTATATTGTCAGAAATTCAGCTTTAAATGGATGGATGGATAAAGTTGAAGGGGCAGGAGCAGTACTTTGCACAAAGTTTACAAAACCTGCAAAGAGGAGTGGTGAAACTGATTCGCTTTCTGTTCCCCTTTGCTGTGAGAACTGAGAAGTAGGCCTGTGAACAGCCCCCCCCCCCCCCCGATCCGTTCCGTTCCGGATCCTGACGATCTGGGTCCGGGTCTCCGGATCGAGATCCAGAGACTCTCCTTTTCTCCATAGACTTTCAAGTCTATGGGGAAAAGGACTCAACACCCTTCCCCCACTCTCCCTGCTTACCTGCTGCCTCCTTGTCGCCATCCACCGCTGCTGCTGCTTCCACTCTACTGAGAACCAGGCCTTGTGGCCTGGTTCTCAGTAGAGCGGAAACAGCGGTGGCCAGCGGACAGTAGCATCACGAGGAGGCAGCAGGTAAGCAGGGAGAGTGGGGGGAGGGCGGTGAGTCCAATGGACTCACCGCCGGCCTGGCATCCCTGGGTGCCGGCTGCGCAGCTGGCACCCAGGGACCTGGAAGGCCAATGGGCCCTGGATTGATCCGGAACAATTCCGTCCGGAACAATCCAGACCTCCCCTGATCCGGTCCAGATCCGGGAGGGCTGGATCTCCCCGATACGCTTTGGATTCGGGATCCGGATTTGTTCCCAGCCCTACTGAGAAGTCCCTTTGCTTGCAGAGTTGAAATTGACAAAGAGTTTGACACTCCTTATTTGTTAAACCTCTGCAATGACAGAGCTTTCTTAATTATTGCAGAGGTTGGTGGTAAAGCTCGTCAGTTTCAGTGCCGTTCTTTGCTCCAGGATTAGATAATGTGAAATTAGTGCCAAACTTTCCAGGACTGGTGCCTGGTAGCTCAAATCGTTGCCCAAGGAAGCATGGAGGTCTGAAAGATATCCACAGACGTTGTTTGGAAACTGCTGATATATCTGAGACATTATATGGCATGTTTGTGGACATCTTAACACCATGGGTGGGGACAGTGGAAATCTCCATGGAAATAAAGGAATAAGTTACACACTTTGCTACCAGAGACTCAATAGGGACAAAGCAGGCGTTACTTTAAATCCGTTCCATGTAGCTATGTCTTTTCATATTTACTGGGTGCAGGATCTGGGTCTTAAAAGCCCCCCTATCCTCTACACTAGGCTTCTGATTTGTATTGGGGGCCCTGCACCTACTCTAGAGGAAAACTGAAAACAAATATGTAGCTGCTAGACATATTTATTTATTAAAACATTTGTATCCCACCCTATATCACTGGGATCAGATGAAATCAGAACAATATAAACATAAATAATTTACACAGCTAAAACGTATTAAATTGTTAACAAATTAAAACCATTAGATTTTTCTTTAAAAGCATTAAAAACAATTAAAACTATGTGTAACCATGGAGAAATTAGCCCTCAGAGCCATGTTTTAATTTGGTGCTGAAATGAAGCCAGTGTCGGTATCAGTCGGGTCTCCAAAGGGAGGGTATTCCACAACTGAGGTGTAACAACAGAGAAAGTGATGTGTGTTTTGTCCCTTCTCTTATTAGGCTAAATAGTACAAGATAGATTTCAAGTTGGGAGGTGTTATGTCTCAGCACATGGTCACTGATGCTAGAAATCTGAATATATAGACTTGATCTTAAAATGTATTTAGACATTTATAAAAATAGAGGACTGCAAAAATGTGCTGTATCTTTAATACTATTGTGTCAATCAGAAGAGTTTAAGTCTAGCCGTCTGCCTAGCATTCCAGCTTTAAACATAAAGGATCGTTTTGAACTGGGGAATGATTCAGAACTACAATCCTCTCTGCATTCTGAAATAGAAAAACTCTATTTTATTGATTCTGCTCCTAGTACAGTTCTGCAATTTTGTGAGCTGGTATCACCAGCTGTGATGTTACACAACCCGATTTCCCAGTATTTTGTAGTCTGATTTGGGGAAAACCGTATGTAAAATATTCAGATGGGATATTTTATGATAGAGGAAGATGCTTGTTAGAAACCAGCAAGTTTCATCCACGTTCTTTATGAATTCAATATTTCATCCTGGAGGGGATGTATAAATGTGTGTGTGTCTACCCCACCCCTCAACAGGTTTGGAGATGCCAAATTTTTGTCAGATGTTTTAAGTAGTGAAGCGTTTTATTCCTTAGAAGGGAAATATATGGTGTGGGCTCCTAGACTATTGAAGGACCAAGTGGAGAGTTTTAGCTTAGATCTGCATCTAAATAAAGAGGGCTTAGGGGTATTTAATTCATAAATGATTTCTTTATTTTGAATTGATTAATAAAGTACTTCTTAGATTTACATGGACTGTGTATGTCAAAGTGCTTTTCTGTAAGCATGTTAGAGGTCAAATTATAATTCCACTAGGTCGTTCAGATGTTCTATGATAGAGTACAATTTAGTCTACTAATTATAGAGAAACACACATCCATTGGAAGGCTTTCAGTTGATCACTCTCTGGATTTTTTCCATGTTTTAGCAAAGCTAAAGATGTTCCACATGCCCCTAGATAACAAGAAAGAAGAGACATACTATTATGGTGGGTGCAGTGTATATGATTTACTGGAGACTATTATTTACTGCAGCAGAAAACACAATTGAAATAATCTAGTGGCTCCTTGTGTGCTTGGGAGCTTCTATGTATAGACTCACACAAGCTTCTTCCATGCAAGCATGAACTTTACCATTCATTTTAGCATTGGGGCAGGTCTAAGCCTAACCTGAAAAGGATCTTATCCGTTTTCTTGCATTGGAAATGTTTGCTTATAATTTATTGTGAGGATGTAACTAAACTGGTTTTATCATTTCCTCTCTGTTTTCAAAAGGACCCAGTGGACCCTGCAAATACAGTGATTGTGATCCGTTCTCTAGTTCCTGGGGGAGTTGCTGAGCAAGACGGCAGGCTCCTCCCAGGAGACAGGCTTATGTTTGTCAATGAAATCAACTTGGAAAATGGTAGCCTGGAGGAAGCTGTGCAAGCACTGAAAGGAGCACCAATGGGCACGGTTAGAATAGGAGTCGCTAAGCCATTGCCTGTAAGGATGTTTACTTTCTATGTGTGGATTTTATATTTTGCAAAGAAACCATACAAGGCTCTTCACAAATGCATGCACTTCATTTATTTGCTCCTCAGTTGACTCTCACAACTGAATATGTGAATTGGCTCTATTTTGTTTGATGTAACACAATGAAAGTTTTGTTCATGGTGTTTCATCTGCACTGGTTAATTCACACATGCACAAATCCTGACTTCTTGTAGTAGTCATCAAGTGATAAAACTATGTCTGTGAACCAGCCCATAGTTTCTCTGATCTGTAAAGAGATCTGTGCTTCAGATCCATGAAGGTGGCTCAGTTAATCAATACCAGCTTGTTCTGGCCTCCGAATAAGACTTTGGTTTGGGAATGGGCTACAGTGGACATAATAATGTAAGGGCACCTTATTTTCCAAGACATGTAAAGAGGGAACATGATTTTTAAAAATCATTTTGATAGTTTTCTGATGACCTGAGAAGAATAAACTAGATATTTTTGAGTCAAAGCACTGACTATATTAATTTTCCAGCTGCTTCTCTACAAACATAAAATTCATTCAGGGAGATCTATTTCGTACATCAGTTTTGTATGTGCAAGAAGGGATGGATTTCCTCCATTCTTCAAAATGCTTGGAAATTTAACATCTCTAAGTGGGAATATTTTATCCATAGTGACCAGAACTGATCTGATTTGCTGGTTTATTTCCACTAATTCATCTAATCAGCAGGAGAATAAGTTTGCCTTGTGGTTTGAGAGATATCTTTTGTAAATATATTACATGTATCTTCATATTCTCTGGCTGAGTCCTGATTCAGTGCAAGTGTTAGCAGAATAACTTTTCTATATTCCTGAATTGTCAGTTTTACAAAAGGTGCCAAAGGTTGTCCTCAGTATTCTTTTACATAATGAAGGAAGAATGTGTTTCTTATGAGTTGAATAGTTTTACATACCTGTAATTTGCTGCTTCATTAATGTTTTTGCAGGCAGAAATACCAGAGTGTTTCAAAAATATTGATTTAGGTCTCAAACAATATATTTCAGATTCGTCCATGTTCCCTGTCCCTAAAATAAGATGGGTAATGATTGGTTGTTGTTAATATGATGATAATGACTTTCATTACAATTCCAATAAGAAAAAATGTACTTTGTTTATATAGCACTTGAAACATAGTTTTGTATTCAACTCGTTTATGTTGAAATTTGTAATAATGGAGGAAAAGCGGCTTTTATGGCAAGTTGATAAAAACTATTATCCCTCAACGACTTACAGCTAGATCCACAAGCTAGTTAGGCAAATCTTCTTATAAAAAATCTGGTTTACACCCTGCCGAGCACGTTGTCATAGAGTTAAGTGCTGTTGAGTTCAGTGGAACTTATTTACAAACAATTGTGTTTGGGACCCAAGAGTAAGTGGGATTGAAGTTGGTGGGACTAAGTAGGCTTTAATCCAATTTGCCAGGCTTAGCATCATTGGGAATCAGGCTCTTCGGCATGAAAGGCAAATATAAAGAGATAGATATAAATCATCATCAGGTCTGGAAAAACAGTCCTAATTCCCTAGCATCAGAGCATTAAGTCTCACACCTGGGGACAGCTGTAAGGATATTTCAAGCCCATAGGCACCAGTGTCCTATATTTCAGTTTTTCCCCCTAGCCTTGTAAATCATTACAGTTGCGCAGGATTATAATATCATTTCCAGCGATCTCTCTTCTGATCTTCACATTCATTCATCTCCAATTTCCTTAACATGACTCACGCTGCGTGTCCTGAACACTGGCCATGCTCCAACTCAAGAGCTTCATTCTTTCTGCAGCTTTCACCAGAAGAGGGCTATGTTTCTGCTAAGGAAGATTCCTTCTACACTGCCCAGTCCTTTGAGGAGGAAGGGCTAGCTGATTCAGCCCTCTTCCATGCTGAGCTGGCTCTGGTTAGTGGCCACTTCCTTACCATGATAATGTGTGAAAACCCTTTTAATCTATTGAATAACATTTTGTCTAGGAGCAATGTAGGAAGAAACTTGACGTTGTAATGCAAACAAGGTCTGTTTAGATTTCTTTCAAGTGCTTAAGATGGTTACTTATTCAGTCAATATCAGATACCTGAAAATTTTCATGTATATATCAATAATCTACCCAATTTCATTTTAAATATAATAAAACAGGACAGTGCTTTGATCTCTAAAAATAAGACATATGTATGCACAATATCTGATTTTGAGAAACGTGTCTTTGTACTAGAAAAAGAACTTAAGGTTGCAACCCTGTGTTCGTTCTAAGGAGATTATGATCCGGTTTGCATGACACGACAGCCCACCATGGCTTAATTTAGCTGTGGGGGCTGTTATATTATGCTGGGCGTCTGTGTGTACGCCCTTTGCTTATCATGGTTTGCTGTGTTGTACGAACCCAGCATATTCAAAATGGTGGCCAGCACACTCTCTTGGATTGATTTCTGAGTAGACAAGCATAGGATTGTTTCCGACCACCTATTCAAAGCCACTGGTATTTACACAGTGTATAAGGTGATTGGTATAGCATATTACAGCATATTTTTGTCTCTCTCTCTCTTTGTGTGTGTGTGTGTGTATTATATATATATATATACATTAATTCCACGGAATATTCTTGTTCAGATGTGAAATGCTACACAGTTCTTTTAAAATCTAGAAGATCTATTTTTTTTAGTAGTAAACTGCAACTTTGATCAAGTAGTGTAGGACATCATCCAGCCAAAGCTAAGCACTTCTGAGTTCTAGTGGTTTCATTGGGAGAGTTAACTGCGTGCACTGTGTGATATCACCTAAAATATTTTTCAAGAAACATCTATTCTTATTAGTCACTAACAGATCAACTGGAAGAATGCTGGGATTGAAGTTGAACAAAATACATTTTCTATACATTTATTTAAAAAGCACTTAATGCAAATAAATTTAAAGATTTGGCAGATATCTTTGCATGGTAGAATCTGATTGAGTTATTCTACATTTTGTTTCTGTTTTTCAGCTTTACACTATTGTTTGCGTTATTGTTTCCCCCGTGGTGAAATTCACCTATGGTGGCTTGCCATTATGTGTGAACCAGGTCATTGCCTATGAAGTACTTTTGGTCATAGTGAGCCAGTTTGCACGTAACGAGAAGTCACGGTGGGGCTTCTCATGGCAATTCTGGTTGCCATTTTGAAAATTTAAGCCATGGCAGGGTGCGCACCATGGCTTGTTCCATGCTAAGCCAGTGAGGATGTGGGTTTGCACATAATGACAAGCTACAGTATGCCCCTGCCACAGCCCGGTCACTGAGGTCATCCGAGGGCAGGCTCCTGGTAGTTTCACATAGTCGCGTGCTCTGATTGGAGTCCACAAGGGGAAGAGCCTTTAGCATGATAGCCCCCCTCCTATGGAATTCCCTGCCTTTGGAGGTCAGGCAGGCGTCAACTTTGTATTCCTTTCGTCGCCTCCTGAAAACGTTCCAGGAAGCCTTCCCATAATGACCAGCCGTGGTTCATTTTGCATTTTGCTTCTTTTAAAAGATCTTTTTTTATGTGTTTTTATTTTGTTTTTATTTTATTTCATTTTGTACACTGCTCCGAAATTTTGAATGGGGAGCAGTATATAAATATTGTAAATAAATAAAATGGCAAGCCCCGTGGGGAAATTCACCTGTGGTGGCTTGCCATTATGTGTGAAACAGGTCATTGCCTATGAAATACTTTTGTCTTACCATTGGGATTCCCGGAGGAACATCTAAAGTGAAAAGTTAACCCATTTTCTAAAGATGAAGAACCCTGGGAATTGTATTTGGGGTAGGGGTACGTACAATCCCCTACTAGGTCTGGAATCCTATATCTACTTTCTTGGGAGTAAGAACCATTAAACTCTGACTGGGTTCTCACAAGTCGACATCCCATACACAAGGTTGTGTGTGGCTTGTCTTTGAACACTGGCTTGTTGTTGAACCATGGCTTGTTGAAGTATAAGTTGTTGTGTTGTGTAAACTCAGCTGTGCTAACAAACCATGATTTGTTAATCATGAACAAATCACAATTTGTTGTTGGTTTGTGGACTGGTGTTGTTCGTGGTTAACAAATCATGAACAAATCACAATTTGTTGTTGGCTTGTGGACTATGTATTTTGTGGTTAACAAACCATGATTTAGTAGTGTGGCTAGGTCATGGTTCAATGATAATCCACACTCAACCTTGAGTATGGGTTGTCATGTTCTGTGAACCCAGCCAATATGACTTCTGAGAAGACGTGTATAGGACTGTATTGTACGATATATCTAGCATCCACAGAGTGGATTAGATCCAGACTTAGAGTAGACCCATTGAAACCAGTGGGATTTAAAATAATTGTGAGTATGTCTGGATCCAGCCCATTGTTATAGTCCCAAGGATCCTTTAATATAAGTCATAATATTAAACTTATACTCAGAATCAGGGTTTTCATTTTTTAAAAGTGTGATTTTGGCCTTCATGCTTTGCAGAAATAAGTTTGCATCTATTAACAGTGATAAATTTATTTGCAACTGGTGGCTAAATATATCAAAGGTCTTGGGGGTGGTGGAAGGCAAATAAAAAAGTCATAATCTAATTTTGACGACTTCTAATATCCAGATCTTACCCACATTACTTAGAATTCATGATACTTGGAACACCATGTAAATGGGTTGAGAAATGAAGCAAAGCTTTGAAAACATCATGTAATATGTCCAAAATGTTAATTGTAAATTATGACAAAATTAGTCGTAAGTGTTGAACTGTAGTATTATTTTAAAATGTCTTTCTACATGTTCTCCTGTTCGTTTAGTTCAAAATGCATCTGTTAAACTCACCTTTTTTCTACTGACACAAATTACAGCACTTCACTCAGTTGGGCTTTTTTTTTACTGGTTTGATGTGGATTGTCTCATGTTATCTGCGAGGCATGAGAGTTAAGCTTTTACCATGTGTCTACTTCCCACATCTCTCCAGTAATGTATATAGGAAACAGTTATGCTGGAGAGATACTAGAACAAAAAGTAAATAGCTATGGATTAGATAGACCATGGACTGATGCTGTGGGGTTGTTCACATAATATGACTAGAGTATGGGTTGGGTATGGGGTGTTGTTGAATCATGGATTCTTGTGTGAACCCAACCACATTAACAAACCATGGTTTGTTAACCATGAACAACCCACGAGAAGAACCCATGGGTTGTTTGTGATCAACAGTCTATAAGGCAACTTCATATGTCCATATGATTTTTCTACATCGATGTCTCTGGTCCTGTGAATTCTTCTTCGTGGTCTCTGTGCATCACACATATGGGCTCTGCGCCTGCGTGGAGCCTGTCTCGGAAACTTCTATAGCTAAGGCAAACGTTTTTGGCGGGAACCCCTCCCCCACTGTCTACTGACTCCATGTTCCCGCCTTTCTCCTCAGTTCTTTTTCAACCGCCTTGCTGAAAGGATGTCTTGTTGGGAACTTCTGTCTTTCTCCTGAGGAGAAAGCTTTAGAGTGCTAAGGTTTTTAGTTATTTTACTTTGTTTTTAGTTCATTTTTAGTCTTAATTTATTTATTTATTACATTAGTATACCGCCCCATAGCCAAAGCTCTCTGGGCGGTTTACATACGATTAAAACAATTAAAAACATACAACGTACACACGTACTTTTAAAATAATATAATTTATTGTTATTATATTCTTAGATATTTTATTCTCCAGCGATCTTGGATCATGTTGAGAGGGATCGCACAGCCATTAAGACCCCTTTTCAAAATGTGTTAAGTGCGTCAACAAGCTTCCCCAGCAGACAGACTTTTCTCTATTTAATTTGTTTTGGGAGAGGCTCAGGTCATCGAAATCTGTCGCTACTATATTTATTATTATTATTATTATTATTGTTGTTGTTGTTGTTGTTGTTGTTGTTATTTATTACATTTATATACCACCCCATAGCCGAAGCTCTCTGGGTGGTTTACAAAATTTAGAACTATAAACATAAGACAGCTGACATTTAAAACATTTTAAACTGTTAAGCCTGGCTACAAAGTCAGTTAAAACCTCAACTTAAGCTGTTGAAATGCCTGGGAGAAAAGTTTTGACCTGGCGCTGAAAAGATAACCGTGTTGGCGCCAGGTCTGTGGATAAAAGCTCTAGAAGCCATGGTTTCTTCCAGACAATCGTTACACTTATGGCACAGGCTCCTCGATCTACTGGAGACATGGCCGCTTCATGCCTCATCCGATCGTCCAACGTTTGGATGCTCTCTAGCTGTATCTACAGCAAGAGGGATATTTAAGAAGGCTGTGGCTGATTGCATGGAGTGATTCTACGGAGGAGAGCCCCTTTGCGTCCTCGGACCCTGACTCTGATGAAGGGTCATTCCGATCTTCCAACATTTGGACGCTCCCCAGGCTGTATCTACAGTAAGACGGATATCTAAGAAGGCAGGAGCCTTCTGGGGCTGATCGCATGGAGCAATTCTACAGAGGAGAGCCCCTGTGCGTCCTCGGACCCTGACTCTGATTAAGGGTCATTCCGATTTTCCAACATTTGGACGCTCCCCAGGCTGTATCTGTAGTAAGAGGGATATCTAAGAAGGCAGGAGCCTTCTGTGGCTGATCGCATGGAACGATTCTATGGACGAGAGCCCCTCTGTGTCCTCGGACCATGACTCTGACCATGGGTCATTCCGATCATCCAATGTTTGGACGCTCCCTAGCTGTCTCTACAGTGAAAGGGATATCTAAGAAGGCCAGGTTATATAGGACTTCTGGGGACTGATCGCTTGGAGCGATTCTATAGATGAGAGCCCCTCAATCGACATCACAGGGTGAGACTCAACTGCCTCCTTCGGTACCGAGCGCCATGGTGGCAACTCCATGGTACCAAGTGCCATGGTACCGAGCGCCATGGTACCGAGCGCCATGGTACCGAGCTCCTTGGTACCGAGTGCCATGGTACCGAGCTCCTTGGTGCCGAGCGCCATGGTGCCGAGCTCCTTGGTGCCGAGCTCCTTGGTTCTGACCTCCATGGTACCGAGCTCCTCAGTGCAGAGCTCCTTGGTGCAGAGCTCTTGGTACCAAAATGAGATGTCTAACATGCAGCTTTGCCGTCAAGATGAGATGTCTAGCAGGCAGAATCGACATCAAAGGGTAATGGTGGTACCAAGAAGAGACGTCTAACATGCAGCTTGAAGTAGACATCTCTCCACCAAGTTAATTAGCACAGCCATTACAGGCTAGCTGCCAATTACAGGGCTGCTCCCTAGAGCTGCTACAATTGGAGTGCTATGATTTCAACAGAGAGTTTTTATGCCTGTGATGTCTAGGGGCATCATTCTCGGGTCCCTGTTAAAAAAAAGAAAAAAAGAGGGACAGAACTTCAATTGGGTTGCCTCCCCGAGAATGCCATACCAGTACAGAGATTGGCATCAATTATGAGAGGGACACCTCTTGCAATGGACCCGTAATTCCCGTACCAGGCATCGATACCAACCCCTATATTGGTACATATGCCTTTCTCGATACTGAGCAGCTCCATCGGTATCGCGATTGCCACTGGAGGAAGTTTTCTCGCAACTCCCACTAGCTCTACTGAGATCACTGTCATTGTGACCTGTCCACAGGGCTCAACCATTGCCTCATGATACCGTCGTGAATGCGTCAGTACGTCCACCTAGCTCTTTTCCTTTCCAGCCCCACTCTGTGGGGTGTCAAAAAGTTCAGCTTGGAGAAGATGGGTTTAATCTTAGAACTAAACCTTATTCTCAATCCTTAGAGAGCTCTCAGTCAGACTCAACATTGCTCTCTTCTGCATCGCCTGTTGATGGGGTAGCTATACAGAGTGGAGCCTCCTTTGGAAGACCTATATCACTCTCTGATTTAATATTTGGTCCACTCCTCTACAGATCTCTTCAACCTGTTCTGGATTTGAGACGGCTCTATACGTACATCAGAACCACAAATTTCTGATGACACATAAAGCTCTGCCCCAGAATATTTACAAAATGTATGGCACTGGTCCTTCCGTTCATTTGCCTTCAAGGGGTAGAAATCTACCCATATTTAGACAACTGGCTTCTGGTGGCATCCTAGAAGGAAATGCTTCGAAGGCAAGGTGACTACTCAATTTATTGAGCTATTTGGACCTCATAGTGAACACAGAATCCAGACTCACCCTGGATCTAACAACCCTACATCGGTGTACTTGCACAGACTATTTGCTACGGGGCATGCGCTTTCCCACTTCCTCCCCCATCTCAAGTCCTCATCCAAACACTTTTCTGTTCAACTGGGAATGTCTTTGCAGCCCTCATTTTTCCTCTCATTCCATGAGTACTGTGGTATGATAATATTAATATTGTGTAGTCCACACAGTCTCCATCATATTCACTCCTTGGTGGCTGAGACAGGTGTGGCTCACTCTACTTCTGAAGATATCAGCCAATGGTGACCAATCGGGTTACCATCAGCTCCGCTGCAGCTCTGACGATAAAAAAGTCGTGGTAAGTACCCGACTTTTTAAAACCGGAGTTTCAGGGATTTGCTCCTGGATGGCTTCGGGATGCCAGCTGCATCATATAGATGACCTGCTGCCACTCTGGATGCACCCCGGCCTGGGACAAAACTCTCGTCAAGATGTACCCAGACTGTAATTCCTAAATGGACAATCTTTTGTCTAACAACGCCTGAGTGGGTAGAAGAAAATGAATCTGGGGAAGCCTGACCCTGACACAACAGGAGAATGGCTTTTGTCTTGCAAGGAGATCTGCTGGGCAGCTGATGAGGAAGCAGGATGTGCTTGGATGTAATTTAGACTGCCTCTAAACACATAAGAATAGAGACAACTGGAGACTGACTGAGGAATCTGTCAGTCAGGCTGTGAGCTTACTGATGTTACTTGGTTGGGCATTGGCCCCTTTAGGAAATCTCGGTGGGGGCATTGCCCCCCACCCCCCGTAGTTTACGCCCCTGCATATGCTCAGACCCATGGCATGGGGTATCTCAATACCGTAACTACTTTAGACATGAGGTCGATTCCATTTTTTCATCCAGCCTTTAGCCTGGCAACAAAGAAGTCATATACTGCACAATGGGATTCTTTTCTAAATACATGGATCTTCAGGGCCTCAATCCCCATTCAGCCTCTTTAACGATGTCCTTACACTTTACACCCCTATCCACTATAGGGCTAAAATAGTTGTCGATATGCAGGTATGTGACTGCTTTACCTGTTTTTGCACCAACCCCATTGTTAGGGGGATCCTCTGGGTGTTATGAATCTGGCTCCTCTAATTAGGAGTTTCATTCTGGCAGGGAGTTTCTCTGTCATGCCACAATCTCTGACATTGAAACCAGTTAAACCAATGGCATCTTCAGATATCACATTAATTTTCTTAGGAAGTTGCTTTCTGATGGCTATATCAACACTACGCAGATCGAGTGAATTAGCTGCCTCAGTATTGATGCACCCTACCTGGGCTTCCACACAGGGCTAGAACTGACAGATTTCATAAGACGCAAGAGTCACAATGACTCGTGGAGTGGATTGTACATGGTATTAAACTGCCCTACGAGTTGAAGGGCTTGCAACTCATTGGTCCAGTAACAGCTAAGTCGATGCGCAGTGTATCGAAGTCCGTATCTTTAGCAGGGGATTGTCGATCCTGGACTTATGTAAGGCAGCTATTTGGTATAAGTCCTTTAATTTCATTACATGCTACCACTTGATTGTTTGTACCAGGACAAACTGCAATTTGGGGCAAGCAATTTCTTTGTCTTGTGAGGGAACATTGATCTACACCTACCCTCCACCAGGAATTTAGCTTGTTAATCGCCCATATGTGTGATGCACAGAGACCACGAAGAAGAAATGCAGGTTGCTTACCTGTAACCGTAGTTCTTCGAGTGGTCATCTGTACATTCACACAACCCACCCACCGTCCCCACTTTGGTGTCGATGTAAATGTACTGTCGATACCGAGCTGTTTCTCTCCTAGTTATGGGGCCAGCAAGTCGGTCTCTTGGAACTGAGGAGAAAGACGGGAACATGGAGTCAGTAGACAGTGGGGGAGGGGTTCCCGCCAAAAACGTTTGCCTTAGCTATAGAAGTTTCCGAGACAGGCTCAACGCAGGCGCAGAGCCCATATGTGTGAATGCACAGATGACCACTCAAAGAACTACGGTTACAGGTAAGCAACCTGCATATCTGGCCCCCATATTGTACGTGCATTAGCTACATATTTTAAAACTTATTGTGTAACTAACTATAGGGGCAGGAAATATGCTTTATAACAATATTAAAGCTGAGCATCTTGAAGTGCAAAATTCCACACCATACTTGCACAACCAAATGTAGCATAGAATACACACAACTCTGCTTATAGGCAGCTTAATTTGGCGGAACTAATAGTAGGCACAATTGACGAGGAAGTTCTCCTGCAAATGAGTAGGAGCTTTGTAGCAATGCTTCAGTATTCTTCCACCAGTCCTGTTCCTTCCAACTAAGTTTTTACTATAGAATTTCTTGGCAGACTGCCTCATGGCTACTTTTTGCGTGGGATTGGATTCTTATTTTTTTTAAAACATGTTTTACTGAAGCTATCATCTGGCAGAAATTTCATGCATGATATGAAACGAAGTTTTGTTTCTGAGCTCAGTAGGAGGCGGATTAAACCCATGTTATTTACATAGTTAACTGTGACAATGCTTAAGCATGTATGAAAATGTAATTAGTGTACAGGCAAGGACAAATACAGCACATTTCTAAAGTGAATCAATCAATAATCATATGAAATACTGGTTAACAAATTTGTAATCTGTGTTAGCTAACTTGAAATGATAAACGGTAACTTCTCAACTTTTAGATGATTTTTTTTTAAAAAAATACAATCAGTAAAGAAGTTTGAATCTAGATATATAAATCACTTAATATATGTATTTTAAATTTAAAATACACCTACGTAGAGAAACTTAAAGGATGCTCAGCACTCTTATCTTCAGCCATGAGCAGCATATAAGATTTTTTTCAGAGACAGACAATTACATGAAAATGAAATATTTTCCCCCAGCACACTGCCGATTCAATATACTTGTGAATTCAGACCCAAATCATGTTCTCAGATCACACTTGTGCGGTATTGAGCTTGAGGTTATGGAGGCATTGTTGAAATTGGAAATAGATTAATTGCATGTCAAAAGATTTTGTGTGTAGGAGATTGAAAAGAAAAATAGTAGCAAAGTAGTAGGAAGTATTTAGCCACAGATGCAAATGTTTGGGGCTTATGTGATACGAAGGTAGCAGATAGCCTGACTGATTAAATTGTCTTGGCTGTTAGGTGGACTCAAGTGAGGCAGATCTAGCGGAAGAATCCACCTTCGAACCGCCGTATTCCACAGACAATGATGGTACATTCCAGTCTTCGGTTTCAGCTCTGCATGGTAGCACCTGCGCCGATGATCTGAAGTATAATCTCTCACTACCCTCTTCAACTCCCAAGGTAAAAATGAAAAAAAAATCATTTGATTGATGGCGATAAAGCAACATTGAATGTGAAAATGTTTGTCTGGCAATGTATTGGATGTAGAGACGCTAATGTTGCCACAGTTGGTTCCATCTGTTCTTGGTTCTGTTGTTAGATTAAAGAGCAATTTCATTTAGGTAGTAGTGTTGATTGAATGTCTTTCAGACTTTCAGAAACAAAATGTTTAACAGACCAGTTGCTTTTTGTATTGTTGGAAAGACAATATAATTTTGGAGTGTTCCGCTAAAAAAAATGGTTCAAATGAATCTAAATAATTATGAGATATTTTCAAACAGGTTTATGTAAGAGTAATTAAGTATTGCTCAATGCATAACAGTTTAGGCATGAAAAACTGCCCGTTTCTCAATTTCTTTAATTGTAAGCAATTAGTTATTATATTTCATTGGCAAATGAGCTTTCAAAATGATGCTAAAATTAAATCGGCACGCAAACGGCATTAAAAAAGTTGGAATTTTAGTAGCATAATCAATAAAGAAGCAGATTTGTTTGTTTTTTAAAATGTATTGATCCCATACCCACATACAATTTCTTTCTTTGTCTTGATGGTGTCTTTTATTTCCTCTCCCATGTTAGTTTTTTCCCTCCATTTCTTGGCAACCTGTTAATTTTTTAAACTTGAGTCATTCCATGTGCGTCTTTTAATACTCATGGCGGGCCTGGCATCATCATTGCTGGTGATGTTGATTCATTTTCTTGGTTGGGTTGAAGTGTATATTCTTGAAAAGAGGAGCTGCTCTTCTTTCACACCTGAGATTCACCAGCTGGCTGTATCCCTTCTGGAATGTATTTCAGCCTTACTGGCCATGGGGCTGACAGCCGGAGTTTATCTCCTAATGGAATTTCCTAATCCACAACAGAATGTACCTTTGCTGTGCCAATGAGACAGATTGCATTGTTTAACTTAGTAATTGTTACTTAAAGGGATTAGACACAGTGCATGCTGGGAAATGCACATTCTACAACACATCTGGTCTTATGGAAGATGTAACACTGGATTATGGAAGATGTAACACTGGCGTTCCTGACGTCTGTCTGTCTCTCTCTTTCTCATTTCCCATCTAGGAGAATGAGAGTAAAATTCTCAACACTCAAAATTTGTAGTATTTTATATTTAACTTTGCCCAGATAAAAATAGCTGCGCAAAGAGAGGCGCCTTGTAGCTTTGTGGCTATGAACCACCAATTTTTATATGTGCATGGAGATATTTCCCTCTGTTTAGAAATGAGGAGCATATAGAGTAGGGAACATTTCACACAGGGAACATTTCCTTTCTTAGAAGAGCACAGGAAACCCTCATATTTGGGGCTTTGGATCTTGAATCCAAGCTTGAAACAAGAATGGTGCAACATAGTGAGTGATAATTATATAAGAGGCACATTGCAATTTTACCAGTCATTTATTGGAACCTCAAAAAAAGTTATTTTTTTCGTTGAAATTTCACAATAAAAAAAAATCACTAATTACAAATATTTAACCTCTTTTTAAACAACAACAACAACAACAACACGGTACATCACAGGTTGTCTAAATGTAGATTTGTTTTGCAGCAATCAACACTTGCAAAATGACAAATATAGGAAGGATTTTTGGAAATTAAAAACAAACATTATGCCATAATTTATCTCTGATACAGTAGTTAGAGAGGATAATTAAAGCAACGATGGGTGTGGGATTAGGATTTCATTATTGCTTGATAGTCATTCAAATATGACTTCAGCAGGAGCAGAGTCTGGTTCCGTAAGTATAAATATTCAGATTGAAATAATAGATGCTGTTCAGACCTGGTTAAATTGTTTGAAGTGTCTCCGGTTCTTTATGAGATTCAATTAATTACATCATACTGATTAAAAACATTTAGCCTTTACTCAATTAATTGTCAGGTATTAGGCGGAGCAATCACATTAATTTGTTTTCATGACTGTATAACCCCTCTAAGATTTTTTTCTGCTAATACCCTATATCAATTACACTATATGAGGTGACTACTCTTTGAAAAATATTTTTTGTGACTTAGTAAAGAGCTCGTCAATGAAGCATTGACATAATGTCAATTATCAATATATTGCTTCTTATTCCTATAAGAGCAATGTAGGGACATATAGACCTGGTTTACACGTAATGGCAGCCCATGGTTTAAACAGCCCATGAGTGCCACTTCCACTTTTAATAAACAATCTACAATCGGCTAAGCTGTAGGCTGTTGAGCATGACATGTGAACCTAGAGCTCTGGGCTATTTAGGGGCTAAACAACCCAGCAGCTAACCTATGGTTTGTTCTTGTGTTAACTGCTGGGTTTATCTCCTAAACAACCCAGCACTCTGGGTTTACATGTCACTCTGAATAACCTATGAATGCCCCGATCATAGGTTGCTGATTAAGAATGGAAGTGACTGGTTTGCTGCAGGCATCGTACCTCTGCTTGTCCCTGGCAGCTGTTGCTATGTGCAAACTGGCCCATAATATGTTATAAATTTGTGCCTTTGTACCACTTTCAATCAAATAGAAGCAGTATCTATGTAACGTCTTTTGAAAAGAAGAATGTACTGCCTCAGACATATCTTAAAATCCTACATTCTAAACATATTACTTGGGACAAACCTCACCCACACATATGTGATCAATTTCAGTAAAAACAAATACTTATTATTAGGAATAAAACATTAATATTGAACTTGTAGGTTCTAAGGGTACTTACCCATTCATTTTCATATAAATAAATCTTAACAACCAAAAAGCATTCACATACAAAGTATAATGATTGATATTTTTTAGCTTCTTATAATAGAATTCTTGGTTGGTGCTGGGACAAGGGAATGATTTGCACGAACTGTTGTTGCCAGTACAATAGTTGCTGTATTAGTGAAGATGTAATAATGCACTATATTCCTCTGCCATTCTGATCTCAGCCAGGTATTGTTGTTTTTTACTTTAATGAATTCAGTAACCCTGATTATTTAAGAAGCATTCTAGCTACTTACAAAAATAGGAATAAAATATATTTAACATTTGAAAAATGATTTTCATATTTTAAAAATAAAAATAGCATGTAAGGTTTTGAAATTCTTTTTGTTTTGTTTGATAGACTAATTGCAAAGAGAGTTCAAATGCCTCAGTCAGTTACCGATTATCAGACCAAATCCTGTACACCACGGATCTAATGCAGAGAAGAACAGAGAGCAGACCTTCTGCAGAGGTTTGTGTGGAACTGCCTGCTGGAACTTTTCTTGTGAACCCATCAACACATTCTCCTAAGAAACAAGTTGAGCATGAAACCACAAGCATTTGGGGAGAGTCTCGGGTAACAGCTGAAGTCACACACAATGCAAACTTAACTTCCAGATTGCCACCTGATTCTACTGGGAAAGTAAGAATTTCATTGTATATATTTGTGAAGCGTTGCCATTCTGTTCAGTGATCACCAGATCCTTATCGGCTCTATTGACCTGGCTGAAATGTAGAATAACAGTCTGCCCTTGGCCATCGGCGTGGTACTCTCAACTGTCCCTTCCTGATCTTTTAGTAGCACAGAGTTTCCTTTAGTAGAATGAAATCGAATAGAACTCAAATGGGTAAGTGGTTGTATGGATTGCAAATGTCACTCAGCTTGTCGCGTAGACCTATTTCAGAGGATTGCGCTATGGCTGTCAACGTAGCATCTCCAACTTACTATCCAGCAAAGCTCTTCAGGGTGTTGGTAAATCAGAGCTGACTTTGCAGAAAGATCCGAAGTGAAGGGATGCTGTTCTAGGCGCATGGATACAAAAGTATCTTTCATTCTTGGAGCTCATCATGCTAACCTGCAACATGCAGCAAGCTATAGGAGTTTGTTGCATACCTGGACAGAGCAGATGAGTGAACTTAAACCATGGGTGTCGAATGTCTTTCAGTCTGAGGGCCAAATTCATTTTTAAAGAAGCCCTAGGGGGCTGCATTCCTATGGCCAAAGGGAAAAGGGAGAGGGGCCAACATTTTAAAAACTACCACCGTATTCCAGCTTAAATCTCTTACTGCCAGTAATTAATCCTTAGGAGAAGCATCTCAACCTTTTAGAAATGGGGGGATCCAAAAGTTGGGGAACCCCCAACTTCCAGTGGTCAGGGGAAATGAGGGGGGCAGAGGATATGGCCATCTGTGGAAATCGTGATAGCTGGATTTGGCCCATGGGCCTGAGGTTTGATACCCCTGGCTAAAACAATGGCATGAAGTCAGACATATACTCCACCTACTCTGCTGCTGGCTGCTGTGTAGGAGATCCTTATTGTCTCATTGCAGCGAAAGTTGTGTGCAGGCTGATATTTTAGCAGTAAACCTCCATGTTACTTAATTTTTTTTCCCTTTAGCTCAGTATGATTAATTTAAAGAGAAAGAAGAGCTTTGTAAGCGAATTAGAAATACACATTTTCTTAATACAAGAATGCCTAGCAGATTGGGAACCATCTGTAATTTGTAAATCTCGTGGAATCCAATAATGTTTCCCAGATACTTGCCGCTATGAACTGACACTCTTTTTTCTTCTTATCAGGATCAAATATTCTTGATGGAAAATAATAGCCTAACCCATGCTGGGAGGTGTTCCACAAGCCTAAATGCAAACAAAAACAAGTTTGAGAAGGATATTACTATTGCAAAAGGCAATTCAAGTTTAGGTAAAGTATCTAATTTGTCTCTACACACTCTTTTCTGTTGTTGTTCTCATTTCTGCCTTGTTGCTCCCCAAAGACAGCTACATAATAGCAAGCCTTATGTTGTTTCAATTGAAAAGCAAGTTTTGTTATGCTTCCCCAGATTGTGTGATTTCAGTGAAGGAAGCAAATCCTTTTTTAAAAAAGCACAAAAATATTGATTTGTACCCTGCTTTTCAACCAAGACAGGTAGCACTCAAAGCAGATCTCTTTGCAAGATCTCAGGTAGCAGGGTTGCGCAAGAATACTGGCTGACACTCCCAAGAGTGTCAAACCTAGAAGAGCTTGGAAAAAAGGAGGCAAAGGGGAGACATGACAGAGGTGTATAAAATTATGCATGGTGTGGAGAATATGGATAGGGAGACATTTTTCTCCCTCTCTGAGAATACTAGAACCCAGGGGTCATCCCATGGAGCTTCTTGGTGGGAGATTCAGAACAAATAAAAGGAAGTACTTCTTCACACAGCGCATAGTTAAATGATGGAATTCACTACCACAAGATGTAGTGATGGCCACCAATTTGGATGGCTTTAAAAGGGGGCTGGATGAATTCCTGGAGAAGGCTATCAATGGCTACAAGTCCTGTTGGTTATGTGCTGCCTCCAGTATCAGATGCAGTAAGCCTATGTACACCAGTTGCTGGGGAACATGGGTGGGAGGGTAGTATTGCACCATGTCCTACTTGTGGATCCCTGGTCGTCAGCTTGTTGGCCACTGTGTGAACAGAGTGCTGGGTGGACCTTGGTCTGATCCAGCATGGCTCTTCTTATGTTCTCCAACCTGATATCCTCCAGATGGACTATAGCTTTCAGCCTGCTTGGTCATTAGCTAGGAAGATGGGAGTTGTTGTGCAGCACATCTGGTAGGTGACAGGTTGGAGAAGACTGGATCAGAGAGTACTTGGCTAGGCTCAGTATAAAGCATCTTCATATGTTCTCTAGAAATAGTCATCAAGATTGTGGGCAGTGGGTGGGCAGTCTGGATCTTCTACACTTGCAAAAATGTTAGTATGGAAGAAATTATGGCCTTCTCTGCCTGGTGTGAGTAGACAGCAGAATTGTTTATGTCCGTCCCCCCCCCCAGCCCAAGAATCATGACCAAGATTTTTGCTTTGGTTCTCATGTGCATGACTCCTCCCTTTCAGTTTGATTCATGCTTTTGTTTAGGAGAGAACCTGTAGGTCTTCCTCCTTCTCATGGAAATTCTAGGCCTTTACAGTTTTTATTTAAATATTCATTTCTTCTCTTTACTTCTCTTTTCTGGATTTATTTATTCGTTTACAAGATTTTTATGCTCCCCTACATACAATAACAATAAAAAATGGGAAGGAAAAATAATTGAAATACCAAATTTTAAAAATTAATATAAACACCAGATCAAAACCTTTAAAATCAGATTGTGCCAATAAAATCATGACTTGTTGAAATACAAATGTCTTTAGCAAGTGCTGAAATAAAAACAATGCTGATGTCTGTGTGATATCAACAGGCAGGGGGGTTCCATAGATCTGGATTACCTCAGTACTTTCTCCTTTTCTCAGCCTTCTCTTTTTTTTAAGCCTTTATAGTCTGTCTCTTTTCCTCCACTCCCTGTCCTTGGTGATGTCCCTAACTGGCAGGAAGGAGAGCAAGCCTACAAAATAGAAGGAGAAAATGATGACCCACATAAAGGTCTCAATGTCACAGTACAATACCCAAGAAACCCAAGTTCAGAGAAGGATTTTTACCTTCATTTTGGACAGCTTCTAAGAAGTAGAGAAGTCAGGGCCATGTCCCCATCTGTGAGAAAATGTAAATATCAGTATATTGCTTAGATTGAAGCTGTCATAACTACTTTATCCATAACTTTATGTTTGGTGTGCTTTTGAGGTAATTCTTTATTTTTTTCTTTAAGGGATGACTGTAAGTTCCAATAAAGATGGCTCAGGAATGATAGTCCGCAGCATTATCCATGGTGGTTCCATAAGTCGTGACGGACGAATTGGTGTAGGGGACTGCATATTATCTATTAACGAGGAACCGACCACTAATTTAACCAATGCACAGGCACGAGCCATGTTGAGGAGACATTCTCTTATTGGACCAGATATAAAGTATGTAGAATCAAATACAAATTGGTTGACATTGAAGAACAGTGCATGGAGGGTGGTGGTGATGATGATGATGATGAAACAAAGGATGCTGGATTCCAGATGTATTTTTAATTCATTATCTTCAGAAATTAAGTGCCAAACGCGGAATTTTAAATGGAAAGAACAAATTGGAATTCCCTATGTGAATCCAATAGAAAAACAAATATTTTGGTTTTCGAGCAACCTATAGATTTTAACGAGCTTTCGAGGATTGCAGTTTAATAGGCCCGCTCAGCTTGATACTCCAGTCCAGCCTTTTGTTGCAGCCTCAGGGACTCCAAGGCACATACAGAATTCGCCTATCCTGTTCATTCTAGTGAAAGAAGTGGCTACCTGTGCACAGGCTTTAGAGCAGGGCTGGGGAACTTCTTTCAGCCCAAGGTCTCTCGGGCCACATTCCAGTGTGGGCAGAGCTGAAGGGAAAGGGGGCAGAGCCTAGTTACAAAAAACACCAGCCTATTGTAGCCTAAAGCTCTTGCTGCCAGTACCTAAGCCTTAGGAAAGCCATTTCAGCCTTTTAGAAGGTGATGGGGAACTGCTCAAAATCTCGGAAACTACCAAACAATTGGCGGTTTGGACAAAAGGGGTGAGCCCAGGGGAAGGCAGAATGGCCATCTGGGGAATCCCAGAGAAAGGTCAGATTTGGTTGCCAGGTCTGAGTTTCCCAACTCCTGCTTTATAGCACCCTCCCCCCCCCCCCCCGCAACCTGATCCCCTCCAAAAGGATTTGGATGACGAGTCCTTTGATCCCCAGCAGCCATTCTGCTGTGAAGGGTGTGTAGAGCTGCTGGTCGAGACTTTGTTTGCTCTCAATAATCTCTATTTAATATTCAGTCAAGAATATATGTTTGCAATTGTTTGAGATGGGAAATCAGAATGTTTATCCACTATGGGGACAATCCTGCCCTTTTGCATAAAATAGAGAGAGCAACAAGTAACAGGGCGTGGAGAAAGGCATCACTTACACAAACTCTTCCTTGCTCCTTCTCTTCTCTTGCCAGTTAGTGATGGCATTGGGCAGTAAGGGCTGCCCTCACTGGACGGGGAACAATGATTTCCCTGCTCCACTTTCTGGTTTCTGTTCCTTCCCATTAGGAAGTAGGTGTCCCGGGTTCTTTTGCATACGCAGCTTCTCCTGCTCCTGGCAAACCTAGTGAGTTGGATCCAACCCTTCTGTGAGCAGAAGTCCACTTGCATAGCAGTACTTCAGCTCTCGTGACAGGAGTTCCCCGTCTTATGTAGTTCCTCATCCTCCGGAGCAGAATTGGGAGGTTTGCAGTGTGAAAGGGAGAAATCAGTTCCCCAGCAGTTCCCTTCTGCTGGCAGAATGACAGCATTGATATAACCGGGGGGCTATCTTCACGGTGCGAGTTGGCACCGCGTTCCCCCAAAACCTCACACTTTTGCTCCTGCGGGGTTGCGCCAGATACTCCCCATGCCAAGGAGCAAGGGCAGGCTTTACAGTGGTCATCCGCCCCCTAACCCTCCCTGATACAAGAAAAAAGATAAGAAAAAACGGAGGAGGAGCAGGCAGATTGGGAGGAAGAACATAATTTGTCTAAACTCTTCTCCCCATGGCAAGGAAGTGCAGGGCGTTCTGGCAGCCGTTCCGCTTGCCGACCAGCCCCCTGCCCTGGTGGAGGGTGACCAATCGGGTCGCCATTCGCCGGGAACTTCCTTGGAGCATTTCCTGAGCGAGGACAGACTGGCGGAAGAGTCGGGCTGCCCTCACTCTGGCTGGAAAAGTTGGGATAAGTCCCCGACTTTTCAGCCTTGCATCTTCAGTTCTTTGCCCCAGGGTGGTTTCAAATCTGCGGCTGTGTCATCTAACTGACAGCACGCAGATTCGGAGCCACCCCGGGGCAAAGAAGATGTCAAGATAGCCTCCAGGTGTGTCCACATGGAACCTGAGTTGCACAAAATGAAGAGACATACCGTACTGTCTTGTGCCTAGCATGTGGCTGGAGCCTCTTCACCTTGTTCTCCGTGGGAAGGACATAGGATTTTGCATCTCCCATGGCTGAAAACATCTGTGCAGGAAGATAAATTAGAAAACCTGTTGACATTTTTTAGAAGTTACGTTTGAGCTGTCCTTACCACAAATTATTTTCTTTGAGGAATATTTCAGTTGTGGAAAAGTGGCTAATTACAGAAATTATGACACATGACATTAAAACAGAAGAATGATGTTATAAAGTATAACTCTCAGTACATCTTTGACAAATATCAAGAAAGCACTATCTCCTTTATTTAAACTTGTATTTCATTCTTTCTGATGGAGCATAGGACAGGGCTGCCTGTTTAAATATAGAAATAAGATATAGTTAATCAAAATAGCTTGCTACCTGCTTATCTGTAAATACTTTTTTTTCAAACGCTATATTATTTTTAGTACATATTAGGAGATATTTTAAAGGGCTTTTCATGTAATGTATGAATTGCCATTCATTTACAAAAAAGTAGTGTGATCTACAACTGTTAAGTCAGCATCAGCATTACCAATGACTTAAATTCCATATATGTTGTGTCTTAAGTTAACCGGGCTTTATGTAAACAAACATTCTTTCCAGAGCTCTCACTTAAGACTCACTGAGTTCAGTATAGCTTGCTCCAGTAAGTGCCCTTAGAAGTGTAGCCTATAGATTCAAGAGCAGATCAGATTTTCAGTTCCAAGTGTGTTTGCATGTATCCTATCTATCTATCTATCTATCTACACGCACAAACGTATGCAGGTTTTTTCCTTTATTAGAAAAACAGATGTGTGGCCTCACCAGAATGTGTGGGCTTCGCTTCTCATTCCACCTTATATTTCTGTAATAATATCTGGGGTTTTGCTTTTAGCAGCAGTTGTAACAGCTGCCTGTAACATCTGCCAGATAATTACTGAGCTGATTCAGAATTCACCTGCCTCAACCAAACGTGTGGAGATGAATCTCTGATCAAGGAATAAAAGATTGATTGCAGTTCCATTTTTCATGCTTGTTAATAATCACCGCTATACACTCCAGTAAAGAGCAGATGCTTTCTGATGGGAGGTGTGGGTAGAATAGAGGTGGATGGAGATGGGGGAAGAGGGAAGAAAATAGGAGTGCACACTTTTAACTACGTGTGTATGCATCTCACATTCAACACAAGTCACTGGCATTTGTTAATACTATTGTAAAAAGACGCTGAGTCGTATGCTTCACATTCTAGATCTTCTCCAGCACCTGATGATGATCAGGCCCCCTTTTATGTGTGAGTATTGGTGATTCAAAAGCTCATTACAGCTCTATGTTCCAACTTGTCTGTTAAATCATTCATGCTTTCATAACCTCTGAAGTAGCTGGGATATATCCAGATATAGGTACTGTGCTCTATACGCAGACACACAGATGCTTTCATCCAATTAAAGTCTATTACTAAGATTAATTAGCTGATTAATTAGCAATTAAATTAAACATTGCAATATATAGATAGTGTTTTGGAGGTAGTTAATGAAAATAACAGTTCTTAAATAGGACTGTCAAATAAATTATTGTTGGGGAGATTTGTCTTAAAAGTGGAAAGGTGTGTTTAAGAGCTCTACTTTGATTGTTTACATTATGCCCTTTCTCAGACAAATTGGTCAGCCAATTGACAAGCATTAATCAGTGTCGAACATCCCAGGACAAAGTCTGAGGACACACGATACAGCCACTTTGCTAAAGCCAAGCACTTCTGGGGACTGGTCAGTGCCCAGATGGGAGACTGCCTGGGAACCCAGTGCATAGCACCTGGTGTTCCATGATGGGGAAAAGGCATCTCATTTTCAACTGCCAGATTGCCCAGTTATTACTGCCATTTGGTTTCTGCATTCTGCCTTCCGCTTTGTCTAGTTAGGGCTCAGATATAGGATTTTCTGGACAGTAGTGATGCTTTTCTAGTCAGCTGTAAAAAACAACATCTGGGATTCTCAGTACATCTTCCCTTGTAATAATTGCACTGTGTATATATTTGCAGAGAAATAGGGAGTTGGTTCTCATGGGGCCTTTCCCACTCTGATAAGCACATAGTGGTGGAGACATGCAACATAGTGACTTAAGTTTTCAAGGAACACTTCAGCTCTTGACATGGCACATGGTGTGCTTCATCTCACAGTTCGGGAATCACTGCATTAATGTACTCAGTCTTATTTTATAGTACAGCTTTTCAGCATTACATACGTATTGCCATACTAGCAAATATATCTGGGTTCCACATTTTTGGGATACATTTAAGTGATATCATCTACCCAGAACATTATTTGCCAAGGTGCTAGCCACTGATACAATCATGGATGTACTGATATCTGGATTAATCTCACTGTCATATTTTCTGTGACGTTAATGTTTTACTTTTCTCCACCAAGTAACCAAATGAATCGATTTAGCTATCGAGCCTGTTGACTGTATTGTAATTTGTCCTGAATGTAATCACAGCTTTTTTTATTTGATACTTTTCCTATCAAAAGGTTTTTTGTATGGCTGTTGTATCAAGCATGCAATTTATTTCCATTTGTATTGCATGCTGCATCATGTGTACACCCCTGTCTTCTGACTTCATTTGGTGAAGGACATGAATCAATCTTTACTTTGCTGCTTTCTGGGTGCAGAGCCGACGTACAATTGCTTTACTCCTTTACATCTTTAGATTTGAAGTCTGTTGTGGCAGCTGACTTCAAATCTAAAAGCTAAAGTACAGAGGCTCGTGAGCCATCCCTTGTTTTACTGGATACTTCTTCCTAAATTCTCTTTCAACCAGCAGCAAATGCTGTGCAATTCTGAACAGCTGTCCAATTCTGCTGTTATTTTCCATCTAAGCCAATGCTTTAGAAGTTGTGTTTCTAATAATATCAGCTTCTAATATTTGGCTATCAGAGTACAATTTTTTTTGGGGGGGGGGGGTGTCTGGTTAAATCAGTGCTAGATTTTTAATGTATTTATCATTCTGTTGCTATTTTCATTTATCTCTCTTTTTTAATCATATTTTCCTTATTTTTCCTTCTAGTTGCAGTCTTGTGTTTTTGTCACATTTGATGTTTTCAAAGGATTCTATAATCTCCATATATATCACCATCTCTCTTGTCATGCTAACCACTATTGCTTCTTTCTCTTTTTAAAATGTGCCATTTAAGGGAATAACTGTCACAACAATGAGATGCCATTTTAGCCAAATTGATGTCTGCAAATGGTGTGGGTAATTTCATTCCGGTTAAGTTGATAACATCTACAGTCAGTTTACAATGGGGCAGAGTAACGAAACATAAGGACTTTCATTTTATTATGAATATTTCACCTAATGCATTGTCTCTCTGAAGCACTCGAGGTGGTGTATAAGGAATAAAAGAACAATAAATCCAATTAAAATATTTTTAAAACATAAAATGCCGGGTTTTGGGGGGGGGGAGGACAGCAGCATTAACTGTTAAAAGCATTAGGAAGCAGGTCCCTTCAACCCCCAGGAGCAGGTTTTGAGGGGCTATAGGAAAGGGGCCGCAATACGTAGATGGGATCAGCAAAATTAGGTGCCCTGCCTTGTGGAGGGCTGTCTGCTAGCACAACAGCTTTGGATAGCAGCCAGAGTTAAGAAGTTCCTTCAAGTAAACTGGACCCGTGCTTTGTTTCATTACCCCCTCGGGCTATAAGTAGTGTTTTTGGTATGTTCACTAATTCATAGTGCCCAGCATATAATGCAACATGATATAATACAATAATTATTTTCAGTATTTCTAGGCTGACTTATAACAAAAACGTTCTCGGTTAAGCCCTTTTTCTTGGTACTCTATTCTTTGGAATTGTCGCATTCCCACTGAATCCAAAGGATGCCTGTTTGGTTTAAGAACCAAGTACTTTGGCTGAACTAGTTTGTGGATGGCAGCTTTAAAATCTCAGCAGCTCGTTACGGAACCATTCAACATCTTAATTTTCTTTTCATGCTTTTTGTTGCAGCATTAGCTATGTGCCAGCAGAACAATTAGAAGAGTACCAAGCCAGTTTAGGGCAGCAGCCAGAAGGAACAACGCCATTAGATGTTTTCCCTTCCCATGCTGTGAGGTAATTGTTATTTTTACCAACGGAACCCTCTTTGCTTTAACTTTGTCCACATATGCGTTCATTGTAATTAGAAGGAGATAGCAAAATGCCAGGTGTATTTGTTTTTTTCTGTTGTTACTACTTACTCTAGACAAGCATATGTAATTTTTTTAAAAAAGATTAAAGACAAAGAAATACCTAGGATAGTCACTATATAGTTCCTGTACTTTCAGCCAATGGTTCCCATGTTTATAGTTTCTAGGATGCTTTATAGTTTATACTTTCCTGAGGCAAGTAAACACAGTTAATTTGTTTAAGTACATAGCTTTGTAAGTCTCAAGGCTCCAATGTGGCAGCCACTGCTGTGCTGACATCTAACCTCCTGCATTACATATAATGTGTGCTTACTTCTAACATACTGCTGTGAGCACAAGTGAGAATGGCCTAACAGATATCCAGTAATTCTTGTTGGAATAATCAAATTCCACACTCATTCCAAATGAGAAATCTCTTAGCCTGGTAGATACATGGAGCGTAAATTAAGTCTTCTTGTGGGAGCTTACCAAGGTAATTGTTACAGAATACTTCTTTTGTATTCTCCCCACACACATAGTTATGGTGAAAGCAAGATGGTATAATTGCCAGAGAGGATGGGGGCAATATCCCAAGATCCAAAACATCATAGATCAGTTTTTCATTCTGAACATCTCTACATTATTGTTCTCCTTTATGGTGACTCGATATTAAGCCTAACATAATGGTCATTAGCAATAAGCCCTCTTTTCACTTTATCCCGAGTGCTCATGCCAGGTAGAGCCTGAGAGTTCATGCCAGGTAGCCCCTGATTTGGGTGTAGCTGACAACTTTTGTGCATAGCGCTGCAGGTGAGAACAGCCTATACTAGGATCAAGGACTCTGGCATAATTATGTACAGGCCCTACCTATGTACAATAGGCAAAGGTTTGGGGGGATGGGGTCAGCCAATATGACCCTGTTCCCCTTTGCATGTTGACTGAACATGTGCAAGGGAGGACAAGCAGAGTGCTGCAGTGACATGAACTGGGGTTTGCATTTTGTGGAGCACTTCCACAAATTCTCTTACTTAAGATGGTTTAACCTGAAGCTCAGGTGATAAGTATGGCAAAATTCTCATTTTGACACAGGGCTCGGATTCTTAAGAAGGTTCGTTCCAAGCTTTTGTGACTACTGACATGTCTCAGATGAGTTTCCATATTGGGGGAGTAGGTCTGACCCTTCACCCAGGAAATCTTTCCTAAAAGAAAGTAACTACTGTTTAACTAACTCCTGCCCATTTTCCTAAAACAAAATGTTCTATATTCTTGTAGAGTGGCCAAGGTCCAAAGACTTTGGGTGGTGTTCCACGTATGCGTTTGGGCTTTTCAGCTTTCACTTTTGAGTTTTAACCCTCCATAGCCTCCAAAAATCTTCCTCCTCAGATCTTTGACTTTCTTCAGTAGAATCTCATGAGGTATAATAGGCTCTGCCATTTGAAAGGAATATTTCTTCCCTTATTCTTCCCCATGTACATGTGGAAATGCTTCTGCTCATGTACTGGGCAGGCATTGGGTCGTAGCCAGTATACTCTAGATTACAATACTGCTTAAGCAATATCAGCTGGACAAGACAGTATGTAAATGCATATTGACAATTTCATTGAGTATTGATATCTATTCATAGCTTATGCCAACCAACACTCAAGTTGCTGGTATATTGCTAGATCTCGTATTGCTAGATTTCATGCCACATATGCTTTGTTGTTAGCAGAGAAATTCCAGAACTACCAGAACGCGAAGAAGGGGAAGGAGAAGAAAGTGAACTTCAAAATGCTGTCTACAATAACTGGAACCAACCAAGACGGTATGTTCTTGCTACTCCCATAACCCTCTGGTCTAATGGAATTAGAGATAGAATCGTAAGG
Source organism: Anniella stebbinsi (assembly GCA_029215795.1). Taxonomy (NCBI): domain Eukaryota; kingdom Metazoa; phylum Chordata; class Lepidosauria; order Squamata; family Anniellidae; genus Anniella; species Anniella stebbinsi. The sequence goes on along the minus strand of JARDYH010000002.1, from coordinate 92,787,111 downwards.
CCATCGGGTCCAACCCCCTGCTCAATGCAGGAATCCACCTTAAAGCATACCTGACAGATGACTGTCCAGCTGCATCTTGAATGCCTCTAGTGTGGGAGAAGCCACAACCTCTCTAGGCCATCGGGTCCAACCCCCTGCTCAATGCAGGAATCCACCTTAAAGCATACCTGACAGATGGCTGTCCAGCTGCATCTTGAATGCCTCTAGTGTGGGAGAAGCCACAACCTCTCTATGTAATTGGTTCTATTGTTGTACTGCTCTAAGAGGAAGTTTTTCCTGATGTCCAGCCGGAATCTGGCTTCCTGTAATTTGAGCCCATAATTCCGCATCCTGCACTCTGGGAAGATCAAGAAGAGATCCTGGCCCTCCTCTGTGTGACAACCTTTCAAGTACTTGAAGAGTGCTATCATGTATCCCCCAGTCTTCTCTTCTCCAGGCTAAACATGCCCAGTTCTTTCAGTCTCTCCTCATTGGGCTTTATTTCCAGATCCCTGATTATCCTTGTTGCCCTACTCTGAACCCCCTCCAGCTTGTTGGCATCTTTCTTGAAGTGTGGTGCCCAGAACTGTACACAATACTCAAGATGAGACCTAACCAGTGCCAAATAGAGGGGAACCAGTACCTCACGTGATTTGGAAGTTAAACTTCTATTAATGCAGCCCAAAATAGCATTTGCTTTTTTTGCAGCCACATCACACTGTTGGCTCATATTCAGCTTGTGATCTACAACAATTCCAAGATCCTTCTCGCTTGTCGTATTGCTGAGCCAAATATCCCCTATCTTGTAACTGTGCATTTGGTTTCTTTTTCCTAGGTGTAGAACTTGGCATTTATCCCTATTAAATTTCATTCTGTTGTTTCCAACCCAGCACTCCAGCCTATCAAGATCACTTTGAAGTTTGTTTCTGTCTTCCAGGGTGTTAGCGATCCCACCCCATTTTGTGTAATCTGCAAATTTGATAAGCATTCCCTGCATCTCTTCATTCAAGTAATTAATAAAAATGTTGAAGAGCACTGGGCCCAGGACTGAGCCCTGCGGTACCCCGCTGGTTGCCTTCCCCCAGTTTGAGGAGGTACTATTGATAAGCAGTCTTTGAGTCCGATTCTGTAGCCAACTGTGGATCCACCTAATAGTTGTTCTATCTAGCCCACTTTTCACTAGTTTGCTAATCAGAATGTCATGGAGTACTTTGTCAAAAGTCAAGATATACTATATCCACAGCATTCCCACAGTCCACAAGGGAAGTTACCTGATCAAAAAATGAGATCAGATTAGTCTGGCAGGATTTGTTCTTGACAAATCCATGCTGGTATTTAGTAATTATTGCATTGTTTTCAAGATGCTTACAGACTGATTCTTTATAATCTGCTCCAAAATTTTCTCAGGGATTGATGTCAGACAAATTGGTTTGTAGTACCCAGGTTTTTCCTTTTTGCACTTCAGCCATCCTCCATGGTTTTGCAAAGATAATAGACAGTGGTTCTGAGAGTTCTGCCAGTTTCTCTAATTTTAGTGGTATGTGACATGCAGAATAATTGGATAACTAGAAATTAATATAAATTGGAATCTTATTTAATTAGCAAAAGGTTATGGGATGGTATCCTTTCTGATACATTCTATTGAATCATGGTTAGACAGTTGGGAATGCCTTGCTGAGCTCATTGTGTTCAACATCTTCCCTCCTCTCCTCTTTCTTTCTGGTGAACATTATGGGTTGATCCAGTGCTGTACACTCTGCTGATGGAAGACTTCTGTCAGCAGAATGGGCAAGGGGGCAATTTTCAACAGTTCTGCCTCATCTCTACAGCTCAACATGTCCTCCCCCAAACTGCTCTAGAGGGCTTTGGACCCTCGGAAGCAGATTTGGTGGGAGCATAGAAGTCTGGAGGAGGAAGGTGGAATCAATGAAAATCACCCCCTATCCTTTCCACTGGCAGATGTCTTCTGTATCCAGTGGCCAGCACTGGATACAACCCTGTGCCTGCACTGATGCTGATGCTAACTAATGTTGGTCCAAATCCCATTTTGCAAAGTTGTTTCTAACCATTGCTGCAAAACCTGGCTTAGTGCTAACTATGCAAAATGCTGGTGCAATGGTATAATGACCATACTTCACTTTGGAACTGAAAAGAATGGCTGCGTGAAAAGGGAGGAGGAAAGGGGAAACACCCACATGAGATGGGAGGGCATCTTTAGCCCTCAAGGCATTCCTGATCACCTAGTCATAGCCAGTAAGGTAGGATTACACCTACATCAAGCCTGTGTATTCAATCCTTAGATTGGTCTCCAACAGTAGTCCACAGATACCTAGCTTGTGTAACGTTAGCATATTTAAATATAATGTGAGAACTACATCAAATTCACGGAGCTTGAGCATATACCATTTAACCCTTTCTCTTCTTTTTAATGTACTTTCTTTATTGAAATTGTCTAAATTGTTGCAGATAAATGTAGTGAAATATTTTTTGATTGAAATTTCAACGTTCTTCTGTTGCAATGGGACCTTTCCAGCTCCTTGTACCTTTCAACAACCTTCAATAGCAGAAACTATTGAAGGTTGTTGTTGTTGTTGTTGTTGTTTTTTAGTACTACTACTTCAAAAAAAAAGAGAACAATTTAATTTATCTCTCATGGCAGTCCCATCATGAAGGTGAAGAAAAGATGTTGGAACAGAGTGAACAGTGAAAATACATGGTAGGAAAAGTTGCAAGAACAAGAAATACGAGTACAGATGTCTTGAATATGAGACACAGGTGACAATAACAGAAGAGAGAAGATCCACTGAAATTGTTAAGAATCAAAGTACAGCCATTCATTTTCAGTACAGTGTAGTGTTCAGGATAGGTCTGGGAAAGAAATACCAACCTTTTATGCACCTGCAGTTAAAAAGCAGGAGTTGAGATCCTCTTAAGGGTACTGAAAGGGACATGCACTAACCAACTGCAAGACCTGATCATGGCTTATGCAGGAGGCACAGCTCGAAATGGTGACTGCATAAGGATAATGTAATAATGCTGCGTCTTCATTTAGACACTTAATCTTGAAGTTATTTGTCTGTTTTTTAAAAAAAGGGAAAGGAAAGAAATGTGCTCATTGAAATAATGCTGTGAATATCCATGTGTAGAAAAAATAAGATGAAACGTCACGTGTGAAAGATGATGGAGTAACATAAAAGGGTTTTCTCTGGGTACTGCCATCCACAGTGATGTGACAGGTGGCTACCTGGGAAAGAGTCTTCTCTGTAGTAGCCCTGTCTGTGGAATGGCCTTACCAAGGAGATCTGTCTGGTGTGCTCCCTGCATACATTTAGATGCCAGGTTAAGACCTTTAATCTTTAATCCGTTCCTCTGATTATTGCCTTTACTGCTGGTTCTTCAGTATTTTAATATTTTTGTTGCTGCATTTATTGTTCAGGTTATTTTATTGTTTTGGGTTTTTGTTATTATTATTGAAAACAGCTCTGAGGGCATCTGCCAGTTGGGAGGTATATGCATTTAAAGAAGGGAGGAATACCTAAAAACCATATTCTGAGGGGCAAAGATTAAAAAGAGCAGAATTTGCAACATCTGTATAGAGCCAAAGAACCAGTTTATACAATTAACAAAGTCAAACGGTAAAGCCTTTCCCCAACTGTACTACTTTAGATTGCAGGGGGAGGGTATTGCATGTTGGAATACTCCCCTATGAAAAATAGCATCCTGCACATAGAAAAACAGCATGCTAGACACAATGTTAGGCTTAATCCATTCTCCCTGGCATAGTTTTCTACATGCAATGGGTTTTTTTTTTGTTTTTGTTTCTGGGGAAGCAATCAAGCATGCAGGCTTTTACTTGCATCCTGAAATGGTACAGTTCAGGAAAAGCTTACCACTTGTTTCCTGTGATTGTATAATCTATCCAAAAGCTCTCAAAGGGCAGGACAGATTAAGCAGCTTGTAATTATTGATAGGGTAGACTGTTAAGATACCTTTTGTGTCTCTTTTCAAATCCACTTTTCTGTGCATCTTCATTGTGACAGGAGATGAAAGGCTGCCCCCTCTAATAAGTGCAAAGTAGTGCAATGCAGGTGTCCGTGTGTCCCTGCATTGAGTTGCTTTCATGGCCGTGCAGTGGATCTATGAGCCAGTAACAATGATTAATAGTGTAGTAAGTGAATGCATGCTCTCTTTATCATGGTCTATTGATTCCATGGAATTTTATATGAAAGACCATAAAAGCATACTGTGAGCCTGAATAGATGTTCCTTTTTCCTTTGATCTACCTTCTCTGACCCAAGTTGTTAATGATCACAGTTTCCCAAATCATCGGTGCCTGTTTTGTCTTATTTACACTTGGACAGCCTCAAATGGTTTGTGACAGGAAGGCTGGTTATGGCAGTGTTTCAGGGAGCGTGACTGAGCGCCAGGTCATACAGTTAATTTTATATGGTACTGTCATAGTGAAACCACTACAAACTGTCAATGGCTGACGGAATGAATGATCCATCATACGCCAAGACTGTGGTTCTTATTTGACCCACTTGTTGAAAGTTTTTAGGGTGTGGCTTTGAAGAGCAGTGTGGTAGTTGGCCTAAGAATTACCAGTTGAGAAACTGCTGCTGGTGTAGTCGTCCATGTGTCTCGCACTCCCACCCGGCCCCTGGAGTTTCCTTATGGGCAGGACTTGCGCCAAATTGCTAAAAAAAATATAGTTGGGGGTTTGCTGGAGTTAGCTACTGCTAAAAGTGAAGTATGCCTCAGGAGCACGGCTCTGTATTATGCTGTAGATTTCATTTTAAACATCCGTGGGCGGAAAAGGGCAGGAGGAATGGACATTGTTTTAAAATCCTAATAATGTTGCACCATTCATGTCCATCTAATTTCAGCTTCATGATTGTCAAAAAAACTCCAACAACTTAGCCCTTTCAGGCTTTCCTTGATGACTCATTTTCAGAGTGCTTGGATGACCTATTTTAACATTTTATAATTTGCATTCCTCTTCAATGAAAAATGGACTGAAAATGCGCATTTTACATACAAATTGAAACTCACAAAAAACTCGATTCAGACCTAAATTCAGACAACCTGTCATGAGTTTGTAAAAGTTGCAGACTTGTATTAGAAAGCGGCTTATTCCTTATGCATTTGTCGTTATAGGGTTGAGCTCTGGAGAGAGCCCAGCAAGTCCCTGGGAATCAGCATTGTTGGTGGACGGGGAATGGGAAGCCGTCTGAGCAGTGGTGAAGTCATGAGAGGAATCTTTATCAAGCATATTCTGGAAGACAGCCCTGCTGGCAAAAATGGAACCTTAAAAACAGGAGATAGAATAGTGGAGGTATCCTCTTACTTTTCACTTACAAATGTGGCTTTAAACTGTAGAAATGGTCCCCCCCCTCAAATTTCGGTGGGTATGCTGATTGTTGTAAGGAGCTGGTTTCCAGAAGTAGAATGCATGTTGTGAAAACAGTTTATGGCATGACTGATTTAGGTCTAATGGGTGCGTTTGAATATATTTTGGGAAACATGTTTGTATCCTGTAAGTCCCTTTATTTTTACTTCTGGAAGATTTCAAACTTAAGCATTCGTTTCCCAAGTTCTTCTTCCAGATTTTCAATGCATGGTTTACTTTCCAGACAATCCATAAAAACTAAAGAGGGGAAGGTAACTCTTCCTGTGGGACCTCTGATGTTAAAATTGCAACTAACATAGAGCACATTGTATCTTGGCTTCCAGCTTCTTAGAGACCAAAATATTAATAACTTTCTAACACTAACATTATAACCTCATTTTCCGCAGATGCCAAAACAGTCTTTGGATTCTTGTCCTACATAACTGCACAATTGGAGGCCTCCATTCAGGAAATGATAAACATTAGCCTTCCTAACCTCCCCCCCCAAACTCCTGCGCTTAAAAAAGAAAGAAAGAAAAGAACACTTTAAATTTACAAGTGTTCTTTATGTACTTTATACATATGTTAATTAAGGCTTGCAGCAATCCAGTGAAGCTTGTAAACACAATCTTGATTTGGAAAGATGAATTATTTATGATTTTCTTGCAGAAGTTCATTGCTCATCTATTATGACTCATCCTGAAAGTATACATGTAAATTCAAATACACTGGAGTCAGTCTCTTAAGGTTTAATAATATTTTGAATGTATATAGAGCTCTGAGTTTTCATAGTGCTTCAGATATATTTAGCTCAATAATACTTACAGAAGCCCTGTAAGGTAGGCCAGTATTATTATCCTAACATTAAAAATAGAGGGATTGCAGTTGACAGATAATGGTTTGCCTAGAAAGTTCATGGATGAGATGAGATTTGAACCAGGGTGGTTTTTTTCACAGCTCAGTATCACGGGTGGGCAGAAAGTAGATCTCTAAATGTTTTGAATTTCAACCACCAAGCATTATTGGCCATGCTGGCAGGGGCTTCTGGGAGTTAAAAGTACAAAATATCTGGAAATCTACCTAGTGTCCACCCATGACCTAAAACATTATACTTCATAGCTTTTGTCCATACCTTTTAATCATATTTAGAGAAGAGCTTTTGAAATCAATGGGACTTAATCTGTCTCATTGATTTCAGTGGCTCTACTCTATATAGGGATGAAGGAGAAATGGGTTTCATGGGAACATTAAAAAAAAAAATCAAAGTTTGGGATGAACCAAAGTTAGGACTGGGAAAATGAGAGATATCAAAATTGACAGATTCATCTATCCCTAAATCTAAGTATGATTTAGTCTGGATCTAAACTAATATCTTTATTTATTTCCATTTATGGGGACTTTACAGTTATAATTTACATCAATAAGGAAAATGAACAGAAGAAAGATTTTAATAGGGTTGATGCCAAATGATTTAAGGATTCTGCACATCCCCACCTATTTATTATCTTGATGCACCAAAACATCTAATACTTCCCTTAAATAATGAAAGCTTTCATAGGAAGGGCTGGTGTCAAGAAAGCCTTGTTACTGATTTTTGTTTGTCTGTTTGTTCTCTATGAAACAGAATTTAAATAAGATTTCTAGAAGTTACTGACATTATTTTTTTAGCTGCGTGTACTGTCATGTTAAGCTTAGGCCTTACGATTTCAGGTGGATGGAATTAACCTCAGAGATGCGAGTCATGAACAAGCTGTGGAAGCCATACGGAGAGCAGGCAACCCAGTAGTCTTTATGGTACAAAGCATTATAACCAGACCAAGGGTAAGCATGTAAACGGTGGGAAAATATATGCAGAGCCAAAATATGCAGAGAGGAATTACGCAAATATCCAAACTGATGTTAACTTGGGGATGACAATCCACCGTGCTAACAGCATGGTTAGTTGGGCTTGGAGTTTAGCCCCTTGACTTTGAAATAACTTGAAAACCAGTTTAAAAATGGTTTTGAAAACAGTGCAGGCTGATTCCAAGTGAGTGATGGCAATCCACAGCATGGCTGATTTCTTCATGCAGCAATTTGACAAAGGATTTACATTTCTGTAGACATTCGCGGGGAGGTTCTCAGCGCTGTTACAGACCAAGCTGTTTTGGGGATCACACGACTACTCATTCTGTTCACCTGAGACCCTGCTGCCACACAGCACTTGTACATATCGCATCTTGATTCCCTGCCCATCAAGCACGAGAGCTGCAAGGAATTGTGGGTTCTGCATCACTGTGCAACCTGCATGGGTCGATATAGTTGCAAAATCCCCCTGCGTCCAAATATACCTTTTTGGTCTGATACTTTCCCCTGTGCTTTTGGTTTTGCTGTGAAGCACAAACCAGGAGAGAAAGAAGCTTCCTATTCCTTAAAATATGCAGAGGGACATGTTTTTCGTTACGCTTTTAGGCACTGCACTGCATGAGCAACACAAACACTTGCAAAGTAGTTTTAATATAGTAGCTTGCATCACTTGAAACTAGACTTCCCCTTTGTAGATTCACTGTCAGCTGCATGTTTGATTTACTAGCTGTTTCACAACTTTTGTTTCCCAGCCAGAATCTCTGTATAGCTCTTTATCGTCCTCTGCTCCCAGTGGGCAGAAACCTAATAATCCATTTTACCATCAGTCATCTCAGGTAAAGTTGCATGGAATAGCTTTGCTGAATGTTGGTGATTTGTACGCAGGACATTAAACTGAGGCTTGTGCATTTGCTGTGGCATGTGCAAATTATATTTGCTTTGTGAATGTTGTACAGTACAAACGCCTTTAGTTTGTGCCCTTTATTTGAAACCTGTTGCTGCATTTGGATCAAGGTCCTATAAGGGGATTTCCACTGTTTGGTCTTAGGTAGTTATCCATAGTATTAACCATGTTATGTATTGTGAGCTACCTTTTAATAATATCTCCTGAAGGAAAAAAATTGCCAGCAGCTGAACAGATGTAGATTGCTTCCTTTCATCACTGCACTTTGTCTGTTGAAAATGGTTAGAATGTTCCCCTGGGGATATGAACATTTACTGCTGTCTCTTAAAGCTATGTTTTGAAACAACTTGTTTATTACAAAAACAAACGGTTATGTACTCTGTTGGGGGCATATTTTCTGAAACTTACTTGTAAAGGATGAATGTTACAGTGACAAGTATTTTCTGGTTTTCTTTACTGCTGTGTTTATAAATGTTTAAAGCAGGGGGCTACAATGGGGCACTCACGGGCACACTAGGACTTTCCAAGGCCCCTGAATTGCCCACCAGTTCCCTTCCTTGCCCCCCCCCCCCCCCGGCACTAATCCCGCTTTCACCGCTGCCGCTTCTCCCTGTCTCCGTCCTCACCGCAGCAGCCAGGAAGTAGGAAGTCTCACAATCTGCCAGCTTCCTCGGCAGCACAGGAAGAAATCTGGAGGAGGTGGCAGAAACAGTGTGGGGAGGAAATCCAAAGGAGGGGGCAGAAGCAGAGGCGGCAGGGGGAAGAAATCTGGTGGATGAGAAGAATGAAGGCAGACAAGAAAAGAGAGAAATCAGGCTAGAGGGCAAGAAAAGAGAGAGTCCCCAAATAAATGTTTGTGGGACAAATGCACAAAAAAACGTTAAATGTGCCCCTGGGCCTGAAAATGTTGCTTACCCATGGTTTAAAGTATACAATTTACTGCCTGTCCATTTTTATTTTTTTTATTTTGCCTTGTTAATTGTAACTGCAATGGCTGTGCATAAATACTTGAGCATTCTGATCCTATTCATGCTTACAAGGAAGTAAGTCCCGTGTTGTTCAGTAGAGCTTGCTTCCAAGTAAGCCGGCATAGGATTGGTAAAATTAGAGATTAGAGAGCCCAATGGACATTTGCACTTGTGTTGTGCATTCCTTCTCCGTCCCCTCTTGCATGGGAATTTCTGCTCCCTTTCAGTGTCTGAGCTAACAGTCATGTCAGATTACGTCCATACCAGTGCTGATCACGGTTAGGGTAGAGCCCAGTTTACAAACCCACTTCTAATGATGGCTACAAACTGTGGCTTGGAGATAACCATGATTAGTGCGTGCGTGCACACATACATGATGCAGACATAATGCTGCAATGTGGTTATCTCAAAAAACGAGAGGGATGAAAGGACAACAAGAATTTAAGAAAGCTATAAAGACTGTTCTCTTCCGGCAGGCATATCCAGTGTAATTTTTAGAATGTTTTTAGGATGTTTTAAGATGTTTTAATGCAGTTTTAATAATATTTGTCATGTTTTAATTAGTTTTATGTATTTTATCATGTTGTTGTTCACCGCCTCGATCTAGACGGAGAGGCGGGTAAGAAATAAATTGTTATTATTATTATTATTATTATTATTATTATTATTATTAACATGAGCCTTGTGGGGAGCTCTTGATTGGGCAGCATTACACTTCCACTACTTGGCCCATGTTTGTATTCTTCTCAGGCTTAATGAGGGCTAGTGCTGTAGGACACACACTCCCAATGCACTATAGAAATTACTGATGCATGTCCTTGCCTTTGTAATTTGTAAAGGGATATTTGGAAGGACCCGTGTGGTTCCAGATGGTTAAAATCATGCAGAGGCTACATAAGCAACAGAGCCTTGTGAATAAAGTGTGATACATGCAATCAGTGGTTCTCAGCTTGAATGTGTGACCTGCTTCCATTGAACTGTATTGTGTTTGTGGTGCTGTGAGATGATATGGAATTGCTCCGTGGTATTTAATCCGTGACCACTGTTTTCACATATACAAGCCAGCATGTGATGTTGGCCAAGCGGTGGCCGTGCATGTGTGAATGTACCCTAATATATCCGCCTTTTGGTTAGCAAGTCCCTTTCTGTTTTTCTTGTAGAACCTTCCTATGCCTTACCTGCAGTACAACCCTTTCAGTAAGCCTCCTGCCTTCAGCAGCACTAACCCTTTTGTTGATCCTCTACAGTTCAACACTAACAAGGTTGGATGATGCCTGTGTATTTGTCATGGACTCAGTGAACATTTATGTGTTTATAGCTTTCTCTTCTGCTGCTGCTTCTTCAACATTTTTTTAACAAGCTTCCCTAAACCAATGTCTTGCTGGTAGCAAATATCAGAGATGATGACCAACGTACCCCTCCAAAAAACCTCCCTTTGTCACCAAAACAGGAGATCTGCGATTACATTTTGACACATCAGCAGCACAAAGCCTGAGGAAAGGTCTTGATGGATCAAATACTGCCAGGGTGCCATGCTTTGAGTTCAGCAAATAGAAATGGTTCATAAACGCTAGGATTTCCTCATTGTAACATTTTACACACATCAAACTGGATTAGGAATTAGATTAAAACCCCGACTGAGGCTAAATTGACTATTGGCAGAACAGAATTGTGATGTTCTTGGGAATATTAACAGAAATACTGTTTTTTCCCCTTTGTCCTAGCGTATACAGATATAAGGTGGAGAATATAAAACATAAATGATTAACAGCACAATCCTGTATCTACTTACCTGGGAGTTAACCTCATCGAAATCAGTGGGACTTACTTCTGAGTAGACATGTATGAGATTGCACTGTAAATTAATTATATGAGAATATGGTAGTGTAAGGCTTATTACTCGAGATCTACCAGACAGATTTTGCTCATTTTTGTTTTAAACTGAAGCTTGAGCAATACCAGCCCCTCTGCCATTGGGATGACGGACAGCCCTGCTCGGCCTATCAATGTGGCGTGAAGGCAGGCCCTGGCTGCAGTCGTGCGGTTACACTGTCGCCACCAGCGGGGATGGAGGCATCCAATTTGGACGTGTTAGGGAGGGAGTGGGGGTGCGCTGCATTTTGGAGGGAAATTCACTGTGCATGTTGCCACATTTGCATTATTCGTGAGCCTGCCTGTGGTGAAGGGACTGCGGGTCAAAAAAAAAAGTGGGAAAGGAGCAGGATTACTAGTGCCCATGGCGACATGGACTTTACACTAGTGGAGATGTATGCCTCTGTGTCACCAGTCACTGGGTTTCCTTCTCCCTCCCCCAGTCACAATCCTGGCAGAGTTGACAGCATGAGACAGTTGGTATATCCTTGCCTTCTGTCCATGTAGCAAGCAAGGATTTCTGGATTCAGGCCATAAATAGTGGTTGCAGATCCAACTAAGAGTGATAACTGGCCAAGACCTTCCCTCCCCCAGCCCACCCTTCATGCATGTCATTCTTGTTTGTTAGCAATGCTATGAAAATGGGGGAAATGGGCTCCAGTGGTCCTAGATTCAACCCCTCTGCATGCAAGTGGTCCTAGGTTCAATGTCGGGCACCTCCAGGTAGGACTAAGAAAGACTCCTATCTGAACCTGATGGACAAGTGGTCTGACCCACGCAGCTTCCTATGTTACCAAACCGCCATATAATAACTGCTTAAATGCAGCCATTGTATCTGTACCGAGTAATAGATAAGAAGAGTAGAACTAAAATTGCTTATTTGTCAAATTATATTTCTATATGTCTTCTAAGAAGCCAAAGTGGTACAGGCAGTTGCGTAGGTTCCCAAAGTAAACAAAGAAGATAACCATCTACTTTGTTTTTGTTTTTGCAAATAGAAGCAGGTGCATAATGGTTTCATATAGTTTTTGTAATGGCCTGTCTGGGAGACCATTTTGTTATTACAAAGACTTTGCAGGAACATACTGGATAGTGCCCATGATTAGAGATGAGTAATTTTATCCACCCCTTAAAGAAACGTATCAATCGTAAGACAAATTTCATAATGTAAGGCTTTATATAAAGTTTATTTCCGTATGTAAGAGTTTTCTGATACTGTAAAGTCCTGAAGTAGCTTGTCACCAAGAATACTATAATAAACAACCTGCTGTTTTCTGTTACCGTAGGATGTGCAGAATCCAATTAGATTTACCTCCAGTTGCTCCCCATGTAACCCCTTTGCTCCTACACCGTTTAAGGTTTGTCTTAATTTGTAGTTACTGTCCTAGTCAATGTGTATATCAGCACTCCTTGTGTGTTTTCTGTTCCACACCCCTCAATTTGGCCCGTGATCATTTCAAAAAAACCACATTCCCCTCCAAATGTACCTGCTACTTTCAGAAAGAGGCTGGCATTTGTCTGATACCCACAGGGAGCTACTGCAAAGGGTCACATTTGACATGTGATGCCTAACTTCTATAGAAGTTTATACAGAAGAAGAAGGTCTTATGGGTCTCTGTTAAAAGCCCCCTATTCAAATTCAGCCGTGTTGTTCCCATTCACTTATTAGGATCTTTTTTCCCATGTTGTCTTAGTGAATTGGAACCACTTTCTGTGCATAAGATCTGCACTGAAGGTCCCCCATGCCCCCACTGTCAGTTAGACCTTTGTGTGTGGAGGGTGAAGGTCTGAAAGGGCTCTGTAGGTGCATTAAGCTGAACGTGCTTACAGAGCCCTTTTCAGACCTTCACCCTCAATGCACGAAGCTGGGCGCATGGGGACATTGGGGCAGGGCTTGTGTGTGTGCCCATGCCCCCTTCCCTGTTTTATCTGTAGATGCAAGCACACAAATGCTTCCATAGGGCTATTCAGGTAGCTGTATCTGAGTACAAATCACTGCAAGACAGACTACCTTTAGCTCTTAAGAAAACACATGAGCAGTCAGTTCCACTTGTCTCAAGGGCAGAAAATCTAAAGGTGTGTGTATGTAGTTATATGCATTAAGTAAACTATAGAAATAAATGTCTGTCGTCTCTTTCTCTCTCATAAACACACACACACACATAAATAATGGGTTAGATCCAGAGTGTCCCTCCCACAAATGAAAGGGCACCTTCACTTTGCAGAGGCTGCTATTGGATTAAATGGGGAGACTGATTTTTGCCAGCCCCCCCTCCCACCTTCAGCTCCCCGGCACCTATACTGTACTAGAATGCCCCCCCCCCCCAGCCTTCTAGAGGTTCTTTGTAAGGGGCTTCAGAGGGAAGGAAGAATAATTGAAAATTGCCTCCAACTCCTCATCCTGCAGTGGAAGGACGTGTGCACTGTTCTTTCTCAGATCCAATCCAGTGTGGTTACTGTCTCAGATGTGTGTGTCCTTCCTCTATTTCAGTAAAAGGCACATTTTTTTACAAAAAAATGAATACCCCAATGCACCCATGTCACCAGCTTTTCTTTTGGGGCATCATTAGAAGTGTATCTCTTTTTAAAAATAAATAAATTACAGTTTGCCCAGTTTTGGAAATGCACTTTCATGTCTGTGTAAGCCCTTGGTACATAGGCCATACACACCTAAATCTTCACTGAATTTGGCTTGTAGTCTCTATCCTGCTTGCTTGAAATGCATTTGAGCCTTCTGTTCCTTTGCTGTTTTTTTCCATCTGTGATTACCTTTCTATTATATTGTTGCTCAGTATTCTAATTTGAAAGCCCAAGCTCTTTCTTTTTCATCATTTCATGCATTTTGTTTGCCTGGTGCCAGTCTGCGTGTTCTCAGCCACTATATTTTTCTTGTTCTCCACAGGCATCCAGCCAGTCAGATTCAGAGCCAGAGAAGGCTCCATCTTGCAACTTACCTCTGCCTCCTCCTTCAGTTTCTCCAGGAATGAACACTGACATTGTGCAGCAGTCTGCTAACAAACACCTGGAAGATTTGGATAAGGAAGATGAGTTTGGATACAGTTGGAGTAAGTTTGTTTTTTGAGATAGGCTTTCAAGACAAGATGGTGTAATGCAAAATTATTACGTCTCCATCCACTTTGTGATATTTATATTCATTTGTTTGTCTTGCGTGAGTAAGATCTCATTGTGGAAATAAACATTACTTGTGTAGTGCAGCTTTTGCTGTGTGAATTCAAGTTCTAAGACAGGCCTATTAAATTCATGAAGCTTTATTATCCACTTGTCATTTCATTTACAGTCCAGACAGATTTTTATAAAATATAACATAAATACGCAACGCGTTATGCACACATGTATGAGGAGTTACTGAGATATTCTCTACTCTTTCATATTAAAAACATGAAATAGGCTGGGGTTATTTTCTTTCCTGTTACAGAGGAAGTTATTGGAAAAGAATAATAGATTCCTCCTTGAATGATTTTGGTCCAATTTCTGAGGGGAAATTATGGTTTTTCATAATACCTATTGAATTATAAAGCTTGGCTTTCTTTAAAGTTTTCAAACATAAATTCTGTCCTTTCCACCCACCTATATTTTTCGCTTCTTATGATTAGAAAAGATCAGTCACCGGTATGGGAATCTGTCAGGAGATCTGCACATGATAGAGCTGGAAAAAGGGAAGGCTGGCTTAGGACTCAGCCTAGCTGGGAACAAAGACCGATCCAAGATGAGTGTTTTTGTAGTGGGAATTGATCCAAATGGAGCAGCTGGAAAAGATGGCAGGCTGCAGATTGCAGACGAGTTACTGGAAGTAAGTGTCTAGTAATTGCACTTAAAACGAAACATGCTGACTCTAAGGACAGAAAAACATTTGATTATTGGTGTAAAATGCAAACTTTAATTAACAGCACGTTATTTTCATCAGTATGTCCTTTCTTTATCATTATTCTGGCTTTCTGTTATGAATTTTCTGTTTGGATCCAGCATTGGTTTTCAACTATGCTAGTACTGGGATGCCGACGGGTGGGGGTGCATGCTGTGAAAAGGGGGGAATTATTGGATATCATTTTGAAAGAAAAAATGGTTATGCTTTAACAAAAATACACTCTAATCTAATATTGGGCCCACATATGGAACTTCCTTCTAACTAGTTACGTATAGAGAGTTGTGTTGCTAATCTACTGCCATGTGGGCTGGAGTTTCTCCTTTTAATTTCTAGTTATGTTTTGTTGCATTGAAATGTCTGTTGTCATCCTAACTCCTTTTCACGGTTTCCAAAGACATCAGAACTAATGATGCAGAAGTAGACAACAATTTCTCAAAGTCAGCATGTCAGTTCCAGATGAAGGGAGATATGCAACTGACCAAATCGGTTTTGAGACCACTCTATGATTTGATAAAAGATGGAAACTTTTGTCCCATAGTTAGAATATTTTTAGATATAAGAATATAATAGCATAAGCAAATACGAAGAGAGGAACATGGTAGAGTACAGCCTAGTTGGCTGAGGAATGCTGGGAGTTGCCAGACTTGCATAAGGTTGCACGTTTAGTCTACATTTAGTTTATCCAGTCCACCATTTTGTTCCCATGGGTGGTCATTCATATTACTCTGCTAGCTCCCAAACAAAGCATGTACTTAGAAACCATCCCCTGCAATTTGTTTATGATCAGCATCTGCTGTTCAGAGCTGTAATGATCATGGAAATTTCATTTAACTATCTTGTCCAATGTTGATACAGCCATCCTCCAAAGTTCTATTTAATACTTTTTGTGAAACCAGTGTGATCAAATGCCACAAATTTGCTATTTATATAGTGTATAGGTTTTTTTTATATAAAATAGAAATTAAGTACTTATTTATTAAAATATTTATACCCTCCTCTCTTCCTCACAAAGTAGGACTTCCCTCCTTCACCCTGAAGCACTCACAACAGTAGTTAAAATGCAGTAATAAAATAACATCTTTAATAAGCAGTAGCAGCAGATAAACTAATGCATAGGAACAACTTTAAGATCCATAACAAGAGAAACCGATGTCACCCAATTTGTATCTCCAAAGCACGGTAAAGTAATACTGTTTTGAACTATATATCAATATGTCAAGCAAACACAGGCTCTGTGCCACAATTGAGAAGGCTCTTCCCTATCCTGTATATCCACCAACTGCACTTTGGACAGAGGTGTGACCTGAAGCAAGACCTATCCAGGAAGCCTCAATGATCAGGGAGGATTATTCAGGAAAAAGGGGGTCTTTTTGAATATCATGGGCCCAAACCATTTAGGGCTTTCAAAGTGATAACCCCCAGCACTTTGAATTGGGCTCGTAAACACTTAGGAGCCAAGGAGAGTAAACAGATGGGTCCCATATTCCAAATCCCCAGTCAACGCACGCAGGCTGCAACATTTTTAATCCAAACACTTTTAACCCCACATAGAGCATATTGGAGAAATCTGTCATGGATGTGATCGATGACAGTGATAAGATCTTCCTTCTGGAAAAAGCATGGTTGGTCTACCACTTATATCTATGCAAAAGCACTCTTGGCCAGGGCTGCCACCTAACCATCCAGGAGCAAGGCTAAACATGACTGCATTCCCACTTAAAGTTCTCAATTCAACCTCATCGCTGGCTAATGCTGCCTCAGGTATAAAACCTCTAATCACTGCAGCTAGAATAAACCCTCTTTACTTAAAAGAAACTCAGTCATCAGGTTTCTGTGGTGTGGGCATGGAATTAGGATCATCACTGCAGACAGCCTTTCAAAAGGAACAAAAAAATAAGGTGTTTATTAACGGAAATGATTTACAAATGAGAATAAAATGTCACTCCTCAAATAATAGTCTGAGTCTTAAATTAAATATGGTTGTTTAACATTACTAATAGGCGAGAGAGTCTATCCCAGCTAAAGAAAATCTCAATAGTTTTTCCTTCAGACTTGATTTCCCTAAGCTCCACCCCACAATCAGGAACAGGTTGAGGAACTTTCTTATATTTCCTTACAAACAGGAACACCACCTTCCCATTTTCTTGCTTCTTCTTGGCTTCTGGGATGAATCAGATGTTTCAGGGACTACTCACTGAAGGAACCTAAAATATATAATGTATAACTTGCTTTGCTCATACAATTATCATATTTGGTATAATAAATTACCTAAGTGGTATGTGTATGTGCTTTTTATGTATTCCTTGAAAGGCTCTGGAAGAAGAAAAGCAGAATATAACTCACTAGGAGAGCAATCCTATGGTCCTTGGGTGATCATCCCAGGGACCATAAGATGGCTCAGATTCCCCTCTCCAAGGTCGATCTCGGAAGGGGGAGTTGAAGTGCTCAGACCTTGGAAGGGAGGGGTTGTAGATTCGACCTCCTCGACCCATTGCAGCCAATGCAGAGACAACCATGCCAGCTGCCTCTCTGAGGTCAGTAAGTCAAACTCAGAGAAGGTGAAAAGGGGATGTTCGAGTGGGTGGGAAAGGGAGGAGACCAGAGAGGCCAGGATACAATTTATCTGGAGCCTGCTCAAGCCTTCTTCCCTCCTCCTGTAAAGCACCCTTGCTAGATAGGCTAGCGACAACAGCAAAGATAGGATGATGGGGAGGCAAAGATTCCGAGTTTCGAGGCTTCCTTAAGGCAAGCCACTGGCCTGGTTCAAATAATAATGAGCCTTGTACCCATATACTGCTTTTTCCTGCACATCATAACTCTTCAAGTGTTTGTTAAACTACGTTTCCTGTTACTCCAAACTGAGAAACTGCTTTAATCTCTGCTTACTAATCAAAACATGAAACCAGGAACTCATCATGATTTTTAATGAACCAGCCTTATCCAACCTGGTGCCGTCCAGATTGGACTCGAACTCCCAGCATGCCACAGCCAGCATATCTCTTGTCTCTTAACCTCAGTCATCTGAAATAAGGGAATAATAGCATTGACCAGGATGACAGAGGAAATATATGCAAAGCATTCTAACCAAAGACCTATATATCAAATTATTTCAAAGAATAAATGGATAGCTTTTAATTGGTTTTTGTTCTCATTATCTTGAAGGCTTGCTATTAATCTTGAAAATGTAGTCTTGAAAATTCAACCATGTTGTTAAGACACAATGTGCAACAAAACAATTTTGTTTTGTTTTCGTTCTTAGCAACCTGCTCTTCTGTGCCTTTTTTTTTTTCATTTGACAAACAGTGAGAGTCACGAGATGATCAATCACTAGTAGAAATGGATGATGATGTTCCCAAAGTCAGCCAGCCCACTATAACCTAAAGGACATTTTCCACCCAGTAAGAGAGCCAAATACAAAACAACAGCTGTTGGGGATTTTGTGACACAGGGGAAGTAATTATAACAGAGAAAGCAGCCTAACACTTGAAGAGCAGATTTAATAAATAGTAACAGATAAACTTGTTTTGAATAAATAAGTAAGTTAAAAATGAATATTCCCACCTTTTCATGCAATTTGATTTATCTAGATAAATGGACAAGTTCTTTATGGAAGGACTCACCAGAATGCGTCTTCAATAATCAAATGTGCACCTTCTAAAGTAAAAATAATATTTATCAGGTAAGAAAACTCTATTTGTATATAATTTTAACATCATATATTATCTAAATGCACTTTTTAATAGTATATTTTTCCATATAATCCAATTTTTATAGCATTGCTGAAATCTTCCTTACATTATATATTTCTTTGCAGCCCTGCAACTATTTTAAGTAGTCCTCATAAAAAAATGCTGGTATTTAGGTATCAAACTTTTAAGAAAATCTCGATTGTCAAGAGTACTTCATATATTTGTACTTCATATATTTTAGAAACAAAGATGCTGTCCATCAGATGGCCGTTTGTCCTGGTAAATCAGTAGAGACGCCACCTTCTCCTTCTGGAACACTTCAACGTGACGAGGTAAAATAAGAATTTGATACTTATCCTATTTAGGCGATGTAATTAATATTTGTTTTATGGCAAAAATATGAAGATGCTTTTTGTAATGTTTTTCAGTGATCCTAAACAAAAATCAAGATTGATTTCAGCTGGACTTGAGAGCAATTTAATAGAGATACTTTAATGTAAATTTGAAAGAGGAGGAAAATTAGATGTATTGGATCTGTGACCCCTATGATGAATATGCTATGTTGTATTTTTCAATATCCTTAAGTTTTGAGAATATATTTTCTTCTTCCAGGGTGAAGTGAATGTGTCAAGCTCTGTTTTGCCTATAGATTTAAGTTTCTACAAGAATATTCAAAATGTGGAGCTACCTAAGGTAAAACATATGGATATACTCTCTTGGTGCCAATGCCAGTGTTTCTGAATGGATTGCTGTCTGTGACTTCTTTAGTGTGAGGTAGAAGGGACTGTTTCTGCTACAAATAAGTCATATTTTTGACAATGGCCTAAGTTTGGAATTTTACAATTTTATACATAGTTCCGTTGCCAGAATTGGTGCAGATTTTTTATCCTTATTTGGCTCTGCTTTTATTATTTGAATCAGATGTACTCTACATATCTAGAAGAGCTCAATATGGTGATGCTGGTATTCAAGCCATTACCCTGATCAAGCATATTCTGGGGACAATGGAATTAGGGACTGGAAAATCCAGCAGTTAAATTTGTTAGCCTTTAGCTTTTTTTTATGTACAGAGGCTTAATCAGAATGTCTTAATGGCAAATCCCTGTTTAAGTGTTTGTGTGAATGCGTGAGGGCTAAAACTGTGTAAGGCAGGGATGAGGAACCGCTTTTAGCCTGAAGGCTGGATTCAGTTTCAAAGAGGTTCTCGTTCCATTTGTGGACAGGGCCAAAGGCAAAGTGGGAGGGGTCAAAATACAAAAAAGAAATTTGCCAGCCTATTGTAGCTTAAAGCTCATAGTGCCTTAGGGGAAAATGTATCAACCTTTTGGAATTGGGGAAAAAAAACTGCATCAGAAACCCATCAAATGATCAATGGTTGGGTGAAAGTGGGTGGAACTAGGGGTAGGGGGCATAGACTGGAGGTCTGGATTGGGCCCCCAGGAGGACTGATATGGTCCCCAGCTCTGAGGTTCTAGCAAAAACAAGTGCTTTCATCTCGCAAGTGCTTTTAAAACATTTCTCCAGTCACCTAAGAGCGGGTTATCTTTGAACAGCTCCATCATCATCATCATCATCATCATCATCATTATTATTATTATTATTATTACCACCATCGACATTACCATTACATTACCATTTTTGTAGTTTTGAAGTGTTGATGTGGTTTTTAAATGTATAGATTGTGTGTATGTTGTATGTTTTTGCTGTTTTAATTTTTGTATATTGTTTTTAATTGTTTTTAATCCTATGTAAACCGCCCAGAGAGCTTCGGCTATGGGGCGGTATACAAATGTAATAAATAATAATAATAATAATAATAATAATAATAATAATAATAATTACCATTATTATTATCCTGTTTGTAAGTGGAGCCTGATCCTTTGTTCTGGATCAGTACGGATTTTGTGGTTAAGACTTATATGATATAGCCCTGCCCATGTAGACAGGTCGCTTATGATTCCCCCCAACCACCACCACCATGTGAGAGTTGCTCATGGTTAACATCTTGTACATGGTTCAGAGAATGTTGCAAGGGCTGTTTTCATTCACTGAATTTCCTTGATCTAATGATGTATTTGGCTTTGTTTAGATATAACGCTAGATCATGGTTTAGTTATGAGAATGAACTGCAATGAGCAATAGATCACATGCTCCCCTTCCTCCCCTCTCCCACTAAAGCACAAGACATAGTTTAGAAGTTTTCATTTTCATTTTAAATTAACTTTTGCTTGCCATACCTTCTGAACTTGAACAAACTGTAGTTAATCTTAACTATGGTTTGTTGAAACAAGCCAACTTCAAACTATAGTTTGTGAAGATAGCTTGTTTAAACTAAGCATAATTAAATTAACCAAGGTTTGGGATTCAGACAACATAGGAGTGGGGAGTGTGTAAGTCTGCTCTTTCTTGTAACAGTAAACCGTGGTTTAGCATTATATCCAAACAGCCTCTCTCTGCACCTAAAATTATTTACACTGATTTTGCTAACTTAATTTGTTTCTGAAATCCATATCCTTTAGCTGCAAGAAAATCAGATTTAAACAAGGATTTATGTAGGTGTATATATATATGTGTGTGTGTGTGTGTATGTGCACACCTTTATTTTAAATGTTTTAAAAATAATCAAACCAATTACGAACGTAAAAAGCATAAGTAGCTTTGCGTAATGTTGTTCTGTAACCCTTGTGCTTCCTTAGGATCAAGGCGGCATAGGTATTGCCATCGGTGAAGAGGACACACTTAATGGTGTGGTTATTCAAAGTATAACAGAGCATGGTGCAACAGGAAAGGTAAACAGTGACCCATTCAGTGAAGAAAATGATAAATATATAGGGGAAGATACTCCTCCAAATCCTATCTCTTTATTTTTAATTTTGATTTCAGGATGGTCGAATTAAGGTTGGAGATCAAATTCTAGCAGTCGACGATGAAATTGTTATGGGATACCCTATAGAAAAGGTACTTGAGCAATTAATATAATATGCACCTTACCCATGTACTTTCTTCATAACTGCTGAGCAGTCTCAAAGATATACAGTATTCTATTTAGGCATTTAGCTAGCTTCCCCAGTAACAGGGCTGGTTTATATGATTTTAAATGTTTAAAATATGCTAAAGCTTTTTCTTTTCAACCATTTCTGTTCTACTTCTCAGCACAAGTTTCAGCTCAAGAAGAGCTTTTGGTGTTGATTTTTATTTTGGAAATTGTAGTGATCCCGGAAGCTCTTGAATAAGTTTTCCTCATTAAGAAATCATGTATGGAGGGAGCAATGGGGGTTGGTTTGGGACTTTTAAAAAAGCTGGAAAATGGTATAAATGTTTGCTGAAATAAAAAATAAAAACAAATGTGTTAATCCAGCCTCATCCAGCATGGCGCCCTGCAGATGTTTTGGGCTGCAACTCCTATCATTCCCAGTCAGCATAGCCCTGTCATGCCAGCTGGGGATGATGGGATTTGAAGTGCAACACATCTGGAGGGCACCATGTTGGGGGAGACTATGTAAATACTTTTAGCTGAAAATTTAGCGGAGAGTTCTTTGACTGGAAAGGTGGAGCAGGAGAGGAAATTGCAGTCCAGCTTCCCCTCTTAAAACAGCTGATTGGTGGCAGAACTGAAGTATAACTAGCACATTTGTTGAAAGAAACAGGATCTGCCATTTTCTTGTAAGTCTACTACAATACTTCTGCAGAGTATACTGGACTGAAAAATCATATAGCCTTATTGGTTTGTTCCATGGTCATTTATTATTTTTATTGTTCAACAAGTTTATCAGTTTGCTGAAGACATCAAAGCCCACTGTGAAACTCACAATCAATTCAGTGGAACAGGAGAGCCAGACGGCTGTTCAGCCACAAACACCCAATTTCAGCACTCCTTTGGGTGAGAGAACTCATATCCAACAGTCAGCCGTGCCACCTTCTGAATCGCCAGAACCAGAGTCAATTAAAAGTAAGCATCTTCCAGTTACCATACTGAGTCTTACAAATGAATTTAGTGAAAAGTGCACACACACTATTGAACTAATCACAACTTCTAGGAAGGTCTGCATTGTAGAACTATAATGCGCCAGGTAGCCTATGTATCATTGAATAAGTGGTCCAGGTCTCTTCCTTGGGAACGGGCATCACCTTACACTTGCTTACGTTGAACTGCATCTGTCATTTGGATGCCCCACTCTCCCAGCTTGGAGAGATCCCTTTGGAGATCCCTTTTGTGTTTTAACAACCTTAAATGATTTGGTATCATCGGCAAACTTGGCCACTTCACTGCTCACTCCTGATTCCAGATCAATAAACAAATTGAAAAGAATTGGTTCCAATACCGATCCCTGTGGGGCCCCACTGTTTACTTCCCTCCATCGGGAGAATTTGCCATTTATTCCTACTCTCTGCTTTCTGTTCTTTAACCAGTTATTGATCCATAAGAGGACCTCTCCCCATATTCCATGACTGCTAAGTTTGTTCAGGAGCCTTTGGTGAGGGACTTTATCAAAAGCCTTTTGGAAGTCCAAGTAAACAATATCCACTGGATCATCCCTTTCTGCTCTCAAAGACTTCTAGAATATTAGTGAGACAGGACTTGCCTTTGTGGAACCGTGTTGGTTCTTATTCAGCAGGACTTGCTCTTCTATATGCTTACTAATTTTGTCTTTAATAATCCTTTCAACCAATTTACCTGGAACAGTTGTCAAGCTAACAGGCCTGTAATTTCCTGGATCCCCCTGGATCCCTTTTAAAAAATTGGTGTTACATTGGCCATCTTTCAGTCCTGTGGGACAGAGGCTGAACTTAGGTATGTGTTGCATATTTTGGTTAGAAGATCAGCAATTTCATATTTGAGTTCTTTGAGAACTCTAGGATGGATACCATCTGGGCCTGGTGATTTATTTGCTTTAAATTTGTGAGTTCAGGCACAGGCATTTGTCCTGTATCTTCTGCAGTGAACACCGATGTAAAGAATTCATTCAGCTTCTCTGCAATCTCCCTGTCCTCCTTTAGTACTCCCTTAACTCCGCTGTCATCCAACGATCCAGCTGCTTCCCTAGCTGGTTTCCTGCTTCTGATATATTTAAATAATTCTTTATTGTTGGCCTTGAAATGATTAGTGCGGTGCTCTTCCAAATGCTTTTTTTTGCATCTCTTATTGTTTTCTTGCATCACCTTTGTGCAAGCTTGTGCTCCCTTTTATTTTCCTCACTTGTGCAAGACTTCCATTTTCTGAAGGAAGCCCTTTTCTACAATCACTACCTTGACACTGCTTGTTAACCATGCTGATGACTTCTTGGAGTTGGTGCTACCTTTCCTAACCTGTGGAATACATTTTAGTTGAGCTTCTATTAGTGTGCTTTTGAGTAAGCTCCATGCATTTTGCAAGGATTTAACCCTTTTGATTTCCCCCTTTCAACTATTGTTTCACCAGTTCCCTCATTTTAGAGAGGTTTCCTCTTTTGAAGTCAAATGTGACTGTGTTGAACTTCCTGGGCAGTTTTCCATTTAAGTATATATTGAATCTGATAGCACTGTGGTCATTGTTACCTATTGGTTCAACAATATTTACGTCTTGCATTTGGTCTTGGGCAACACCACCTAGGATTAGGTCCAGGATCACCTCCCCTCTGATCGGTTCCATGACCAACTATTCTAGGGCACAGTCGTTTAGGTCATCAAGAAATTTAACCTCTTTGTCATGACTGGAATATGCATATACCCAGTCAATGTGAGGATAATTGAAGTCACCCATTATTACAACACTTCCTTGTTTGGAGGCTCTCTGATTTCATTTTCCATCTTATGGTTAGCCTGGGCATTTTGGTCTGGGGGACGATAGCTCGTTCATAGCACTAAATTAGTTTTGGGGCCCTATATTGTCACCCACAGCACTTCTGTGGAAGAGTCTTCCCCGTTTAGGTGCTCTAGTCTATTTGAGCAATGCCCTCTTTGACACACACCCATTCCTGTAGAGTTTATATCCAGAGCTGACCATATCCCACTGGTTCTCTTCATTCCACCAGGTTTCCATACTGCCCAAGTTCTCCTTTGAAACCAAGCACTCCAGTTCTCTCATTTTGGCTTGGAGGCTTCTAGCATTTGCATAGAAACATCTATATACGGTGTCCCTCCCCAGATGTCTCTGGCATGTCCCCTTTTCACTGTTGCACTTTAGCCTCTTTGACTGGCTATCATGACCTATTTGCTCCCTTTCTACATTGGACAGTCAAAAACATTTTCATTTTCGTCTCCTTCAGATGATTCAATCTGAACTGGATGCTTCCCAGCTCCTGTAGGCTTTCCCCCAGGATTTAGTTTAAAAGCTGCTGTGCCACCTTTTTTATGTTTAGCACCAGCAGTCTGGTTCCATTTTGATTTAAGTGCAGCCCTTCCCTCTTGTACAGGCCCGGTTTGTCCCAAAATGTTCCTCAGTGCCTAACAAATCTGAACCCCTTCTCTCTGCACCACCATCTTATCCGTGCATTGAGACTTCTCAGCTTCGCCTGTCTAGCTGGCCCTGTATGTGGAACTGATAGCATTTCAGATAAAGCCACCTTGGTGGTCCTGGATTTCAAGCTCCTGCCTGTCCTCCATATACATCAGGCATAATTTGCATGAATGTTACAAATACGCCTGTATTACAGTTTACATCCAAAATCAAAATAACTTTATTAAGGATGTGCTTACCTTGAGGCCTCTGTTGTGTTGAGGTATCCAAATTCCATTAATGCTGCAAGTATTTCCGTGAGCATACAGCATGGTCTATAAAACCCCAAACCACAGTTGTGACAGCTGTCTAGTTCAGGGAGAACAGAGTAATAGTGATTTCCATAGTTTATTGCTTGATTCTGAAAAAGGATAAATAAGGCATGATTAATTATAAAGATGAGCCCCGATTCTACATTCACGCTTAAGTCCTGTTGAAATCGATTTGATACAAAAATCAATTTATCCACTGAATCCACTGGGACAAGTGCAGCTCATGCGTTCTGCATGGGGGCCAGATTAGTAAGTTTATTTTGTTCCTGTAACTTACAGTTTTGTCAGGCCAGTTTTCCGAAATGATGGTGGTTAATAATAATAATAGTAATAATAGGTTGTGCAATTGTTTCCTTAATTTCAGTTTTAGGATACTGAAATTTCAATTTCCTTAATTTGAAATTGATTTCCTAAAGTTCTGTGTGTAGTTAATTCTTTTATTATAAGGAGCATGTTCATTTTCTGTTTTCAGACACAAGCAGGTCCTCCACTCCAGCCACGATGGTCTCTGACTCAGCTACCTGCCCAATCATCCCAGGTTGTGAAACTACAATCGATATCTCTAAGGGACGTACTGGTCTTGGCTTGAGCATTGTGGGAGGAGCTGACACTTTGCTGGTTTGTGAAGACTGACGTTTATTATCTCTAGATAACCCCAAGCTCAAATTCTTAGCATGAGAACTTGCTCTCTTACAGCACAATCCTATATATGTCTACTCAGAAGTGAGTCCCATTGAGGTCAATTTCATTTACTCCCAGATAAACATATATAGGATTGCAATGTGATTTGAATAAATGAATGAAAAGACTTAGTTTCTACTTGGATGATAAATGTTATATCCATAATCTTATTTGGAAGTCTTTTACACTTCTGTTTCATTTAATTTTTATTTGTATGGAA
This sequence comes from Anniella stebbinsi, assembly GCA_029215795.1. NCBI lineage: Eukaryota > Metazoa > Chordata > Lepidosauria > Squamata > Anniellidae > Anniella > Anniella stebbinsi. The sequence goes on along the minus strand of JARDYH010000002.1, from coordinate 92,760,931 downwards.
GAGTATATGTAAGTGTTACTAAAGATGTTAAAGATACTTGTCCTTTTTCTTTTAAATGACATTTTAATGATATTAGTCTCACCCTTATTATATTTTATAATTGTTTAAATAGTATTATTAAATGTTCATTCTTGTTATTTGTAGTGTATTGTAGTGTATTGTAGGCCAATGAAGTCTTTATTTTTGTGCGCCCATGAGATTTTCTCTCTCCCCCACTTTTTCTTGTTATTGATTGATTGATTGATAGATTCCAGAGCGGTGACCATAAGAATAAAACAGTAAAAAGATTAAAAGATTAAAACAGCATATTAAAATTATACAATTTAAATAGAATACCAATAAAAACAGTGGCTAATCAGTTGAGGAATTCTTTCTGGAAAATAACTGTTTTCAGGAGGCTCCAGAAGCAGCACGGTGATGGCACCCACCTGACCTCCAGGAGCAGGGAATTCCAAAGGAAAGTGGCCACCACAGTAAAGGCTCTTCTCCTGGTGGACTCTAGCTGGGCCATAAGTCCATGTGGAACCGCTATTGATTCCCCCCCCCCCCCCCAAATAATCACATTCCCCTCTCCCATGTATTATAGTTTATTCCACATGGGCTTATTGCTCAGTTTGACACTGTGGCTCAGTTCAGACAACGTGTTTCTCAACGGTGGTTTTAGAACTCCATGGTGGAGTTTTTACACCACCGTTGAGAGATGTGTTGTCTGGTAGGAAAAATACACGCAACGGTGGAGGTTTTTTGGAAAACACTCCACTCAAAATACCCATGCTGTGCTGAAGAAAGTTTCTGCACAACTGGTGTGTTGTGTGGAGGGCTCTGTGGAGTTTTCCATTGTGTTGAGTTGACTTTTCCCACAGGCTACGGAGTTCCCTTGCAAGAGTGCCACTCTAGGAGAGCCACTGGGATTGGTTTTTTTTTTGCAGCAATGGCTGATGGGATACCATCAGGAGGACGGGGAGGAGAGAGGGCAGAGGAACTGTCAATCAAAAGTCACGATGGATTTTACTCAACTCCACAGTAGTAGCCCACAGTCACACAATGGTGGAGTCAGAACATGTTGTGTGGCTAGTACCCCCTAGAAACTCAACTGTTGAGTGGCGTTTTCACACTGCATTGACTAATGTGTTGTCTGAACTGAGCCTATATCTGTAACCCTCTGAGATCTCTCTTTGCTATTTCTTAGGCTTGGGATAGTTGCAGTACATGAATAAGTAGTTGTAATATTGTTAGTGAGGTTTATTTTTTTGCTTTTCAATCTGCAGGGAGCAATTATTATTCATGAAGTGTATGAAGAAGGAGCAGCATCCAAAGATGGAAGGCTATGGGCTGGCGATCAGATCTTAGAGGTATAACATGGCATATTATACAGTACATTCATCCATATTGAAATCAAGGGTGGTGGGGAGAAGGAAGGAGGGATGTGGATTAGAGGGAGACATGTATTATTTGTTCATGAAAGGGTCAACTTCTGACATCTACCATACTATTACATTCCAGGTGAATGGAATTGACCTAAGGAGTGCAACACACGATGAAGCCATAAACGTTCTCAGACAGACACCTCAAAAAGTCCGCCTCACTGTTTATAGGGACGAAGCCCAATATAAAGAAGAAGATATGTATGATGTACTCAGTATAGAGTTACAGAAGAAGCCAGGCAAAGGCCTCGGATTGAGTATTGTTGGGAAAAAGTAGGTCTACAAAGGACCTTCTGAAACAGTTATGTCTTTTGAATATAGGCTAATAATGCCAGATACAAGGTCTGTGAAAGAAGACAAATCAACAACAACAATACTTTATTACGGTTAAAAAAAACCAGCATAGCAAAGAGAACAAGTCATACATATAAAAATATACAGGCTTCATTTTGAGGCAATCAGATAGGATTCAATAGTGTTAATATATCCCTACTCCACTTGAGTTAGGTTCCAAGTGTGTTGGAAGTTGGGTCTTGACTTGGGAGATCTGGTTTCAACTGACCCCTCACCTCCTGCTCAGCCTTACGGCAAGTCACACTCCCTTTCCCATCCCTACATCTGAAAGGATAAAATAATAGCCTAGAGAGGATGAAAGGGATAAGGAAATACTGTTCCACTTGTGATGAGAGAGGGGGTGGTTTAAAGAGGTTTCTGAGCTTCCCCTTTGTACCAGATAGCAAATCTGCTTAGAAAAAGATCCAGGTCTCTTGCTTTTGTACCTTTCATTTGAGAAACAGAACTCCAGAAAACCTTACGGAGTACTTTAAGAATGGACCTACAAAGCCCCTTGACACCTTGACCCATAGCACTGCAGTAGTTGAGAATTCCCTTTATCTTCAGACTCAAATAGGAAGCAAGTATAAGATGGTACTATTATTGAACAGTGGGATATTGTTCCTTTCTGTAAGTTTACTCCCTGTCAGCATATCTACATGGATTTGTGAGAGTGATATGAAATGTCACTGCATACCCCTCTTATATAATAGTGCCCATTACATCACCAGTGACACCACGTTTCCCCTCCCTCCATCTTCCCATGCCATTTTTGCATAATTTTGCAGAAGGTTTTAATCACCTTTTAAAACATTTGTAAAAGATTGCTTGTTCTGTTATTGCCATGCTGCAGTGAAAGGGGAAGCACACGCCCATCTAGCCCATCAGAAAAGGGATGCAGCAAGGCAGCATCAATATCCCATGGCCCTTTTCCTGCTTTTGCTAATTCCTCCCCCACATAACCCTTTTTGCAAACAAAAACCATCTCTACTCAATTCACCGTGACATCATTCAGTTTGCAGCCTTTATGGCTTCAGAAACAAATCCATATTTGGCGGATAGCATTGCCTACACCTCTTCTGTCCATCAGCACATGATACAGAGCTATACAGTCTGCTTATTAAAAGCTATTTTGTTAGATTGCCTAGGCTTGATGGACAAGGAAGAAAGGATCAGAATCTTACGTTTTCCTGCAAAGTTTCTGTTAGATCTTTGCTTAAAGGAGCTCACTCTTAATTAAATAAGGGTTGCAATTGACATACCCATATGCTTATTATAAGCCCACCCCTAAAAATAAGGCAGTATAAGATGTTTTAAATAAATAAAACAAATGTACCTCAATGTTATGTTTGCAGAAATTATACTGGAGTGTTTGTATCAGACATAGTCAAAGGAGGTATAGCAGATCTGGATGGGAGACTGATGCATGCAGACCAGATATTAATGGTGAATGGTGAGGATGTTCGGACTGCTAACCAGGAGGCCGTGGCTGCCTTGTTAAAGGTAATGGTAGAACAACAGATAATGCCTCATTGCGTAATTCAGAGTTGGATCCAGACTCTCCTTGGTTGAAACCTGTCGCCCTCCCCTAGCTCCTGCTTTATTTGGGCCTCTTCTACACCAAGCAGGATATTGCACAATGAAAGTGGTATGAAAGCAGTATAAAAGAGGCAGGAGCCACACTACTGCTTTAGAGCGGTATTGAAGTGCACTGACAACTGTTGGGGCCCATTGACACGCACCACATATCACTTTCATACCGCTATATCCTGCTTGGTGTGGCTTCTGTCTTTTATATATTGCTTTCATACCGCTTCCATAGTGCAATATCCTGCTTGGTGTAGATGAGGCCTTGGTTTGTTTTGGGTGAATTATTTTGACCAGGTCATTATAAAGACACACCGAAGCTCTGCAGTTGGCATTCCCTTCAATTTTAGGGGTACTTGTCACGTTTTCATAAGTGACACTCAGATTGGCATTTACTATTCCCATACGGCCGTATTAAGCCGTTCTTTTTAGAACTTGCTCTCTTTCCCTCCCATCATTGCATTCACCACATTCAGAACTGAGACACGGGATTAAAAGATGTAAATAGTGTTATTTGTTCTGGTGTAGCACTAAATTGCCCAACCAACAATGAGAAAAGCAGCTGTTTGGAGGAGGCCTTTTCATTTCCACTAGTTTTGAGTCAGGATTATATTTTGTCTTTTGAAGCAGCTGATGAGCATCATGTTGCTGTGGCTTTTTCCTTGTTGGGAACAAATAGGAGCAGTCTTGGTGTTGTGCATGTGATACATTGGGCAGAATAATTACTGGTTAGTTACATGTTAGAAGACTAAGCTTAGCCACATATGTGGAGATCACAGAAGATGGCAGCAGTGGAGGTCCTTGCTGAGTGTTAAGGTAGGGGGGCTAATGCATCTTTGTATTGGACTCAGAATCTACAACACGGGCAGCCCCCTGGTGCGGTTGTGGATGGTGTGGATGGTTTTTTTTAAATTCAGGTTTAGAGCCTGATTGGTTATTCGGTGAGCAGTTGCAAATGCTGGCTCCATGTTGGTGTATTTTGTCATTGCAGTGAATTGATTTTCCTCTGTTAGACGATACAGTTAGATGAGAGTATCTCCTATTTAAAGCACCACACTGGGCTTGAAGTGTAATTTTGTTATGCCTGTTGTCCCAGCAGTATTGTGCCAGTGGTTCAACAAAAGTGGAAATGTAGCTGATTTGTAGTGCTTTTTATGAACCTGCTTCTGTAGAGGTATCTCTTTATGTCCTTGAACCCAATTGGCAGGCATGGACGGTGTGAAATGTTAATTCATGGTTTTAGATCTGGTTCATGCAATCCCCAGTGCTGGTTTATCATACAGTTGCCAGCACAGGTAAATTTTTCAGCCAACAATTGTGTGAAACGGCCTTCAGTCTCTTCCTTTAACTAAGATGTGCCTTTAATGATCCTGGGTTAAGGAATCTGTGTCTTATAAATGCCTGCTCTCTAGTGCTCATTAGGTACAGTCAGACTAGAAGTTGGAAGAATAAAGGCAGGCCCATTCCATTCGGAGAGGAGAACGTCTCAGAGCAGCCAGGTTTGTAACTGCTTGCATTGGCTTCATTTGGAACCATCACAAGCATTGTTAAATTATATAAGCAAATAAAAGGGAATGGATTGTGCAGGGATGGATGAAACCCAAAGCCAAGTACATAAAAAAAGCATTTTTATGTACCCATTTCCATATCGGGTTTATCCAAGCTTATTTTTTAACGGCTTAGGTCTTGAAAAGGGCTATGTGATAGAGCCCTGTTCACAAGGCTGTGAAAGGCAAGGTGCATCTACAAATGTACTGAAAGTTACATTGACATTTATCTGTTATGATTTTTGTTGTCACAACTAAACTTATAGGGCATGTTCCAGGCCCCTCTCTAGCCCTTCCTATGTGCAGTGCTCTGTGTGCAGGGAAGTTTTGCTGCTGAACCCCTCTCTCACCATTGTAGCCCCACAGGAGAGCTGCATTTGTAGGAGAGCTGCGTGTGCCTAATTGGTTGGTGCACAACGGGCACAGAATTGATCATCGTCTTTTTCTCTGAATGACGTTATTATATCTCCAAAGTAGCTGCTGAGAACTTAGATTTAGTATGCAATATCTCATAGAGCTAGTGTGCTCTTTTTTTTAAAAAAAAATACTTCCATACAATATTTTATTCCAGACACAATTTGCCAAACCCTTACTCTCACTGCCCTAAGACATCACAAACTATGTGGCCCTATTCAGGCATTCCGTTTCTGGTTATGTGCAACACATGAAGAGAGGGACTGCTCTAGTCCTGCCCCCCACCCCCACCCCCTTCACACACTGACATTGCCCTCAACACATTCTGGCTCGCATGGAGAGCCTCTACTGATACAGGAGGCTTTCCTCTTCAGACTTGTCAACCTTCAAATGTTGCATGTGACAAACGCAAAGAAGGAGAGGGGCAGGGCTGGAGCACTCCTCTCCACGTCTGTTAAGTGTAACCAGAAATGGAACACCTGAAAAGGGGTTATATTGCTTGCAATGCCAGAATTGTATTTCTGCTACTTTAGAGACCATGCCCTTGAATCCAACTAGCAGACATGGATCAAGTAAAATTTTATTTATGAAATACGAGACAACAGTGGTATAGTAGGAAAATGACCCCAGAGTCATTCTCATTGGTGTAACTCTCTAAGGTCAGCGAGGGAAGCGGCAGCCTGTCATCGTTCAGTTTCCCAGGTTCTGGATCCAACCCACCTGAAAGTTATGAAAACACTCTGAAGAAGAATTCCCGTAAGTTTCGGTTGCGGCCGTTCACATTTTATAACTACTTTTTACTCTCTGATTGCTGTGCTGCAAATAAATGTTGTGCTCCCAACAGCTGTAAGGGAGCCTGTGTTGTGGGATTTTTACATGACAAAATCTAAATGGTTTCAGAGAATTAATCAAGGGTGCTCTGAGCTCAAAGCCTCGCTAATTAAAACAGCCCATTATCAGTGAACTATCTAACTGATCAAATATATTTTGTCCAGTTATTTCTATGATACATCGAAAGCAAATTGCCAATTGCTTCTATGGTGACACTAGCCCAGAGCTTTCTTCAGTAGCTTGATTATCATAGAAATGTTGTGAAGGAAAGAAGGACGCTTGCTAACAGGGATAAAGTCTGTTTTTGTGCCTTTAAACAAACAAACAAACGTAAAGACATTCACTCTGTGCTGGAGAAGGAAATCTAACAAATTGGGAAACCTTAAAGTAGGTCAGCAAAAAGCACAGGGATAGATTAAAGATGTATTGCATTCCAAAGATGTTCCTATAGGTTGTGCCCTCATTAGACGGAGGCCTTCAATCTCAGAGGCTTTCAAGCCCATGTATACTTAAAATATGTGTATCCAACATGCCTAAAACAATACAACTATTTTTTACAAACAAAACTAAAACAAATCTAATTAAAAAGGAAGGCTCAAAATTCCAAAAAGTAATCTTCTTAGAAACTGTACAAAACAGTAACGTATATTTCATAACAACATTCCCCAGCAATAAACAAACTCATTCTCTGTAGCCCAATTCATTAATGCTTGCTCTTCAATCTCCAGTCTCCTGTGCTATGGTGAAGGAAGGAGAGGAAGATTCTTTGTAGTTTTACCTATATATATTTTGTTGCATTATGAAACATGGCATAAACCACAAATCTATCATTACACGTTGTAAAGTCTTTCAGCATATATACCTTTCCATCAGCAGGATTTACAAACTGTGTCGATCTTAAACTTCACAGTATTTACAATGCTCACAGGAGAAATTTTTGATTACATCTCTCTCTCTCTCTGCTTATATACAGGTAAAACTACAATAAATCTTAAAACCAGAATAGGAGAACATATTAATAACATCAAACATCAAAATCTGGGATCAACGTTGTTACAATATTGGGAAAATAAAGCCCATAGACTAAGGCCATGTCTAAACCAGACATTTATTCCGGGGTCGTCTTGAGGCCATCCCTGTGCATCCAAATGATGCACAGGAGATCCTGGGGTCAACCAGAGACGACCTCTTAGTTGTCCCAGGATAACTGGGACTACTTTTATCTTGATTTTTCCCGCGGTCCTGGAACAACCCCAAGGACCATGAGCAGTGTGGCGTGCGCTCCAGGGTCCTTCCTCCTCCCCATGAGTAGCGTGGCACAACAAACGGGCACGGAGCTCTGCGAGGGGACTCGGTGCCCATCGGGGGTAAGGGGGTGAGCTTTTTTGCCATCCCTGGGATGGCTGTCGCCATTTTAATGCACCAGCTTTCGGTTGTTTTTTTCTTTTTAAAACTTACTTTGGCGCTGGATCTCGTCCTCATGCAAAAGTCTCCTTCTGGGAACAAAAAAACTACTGCGCGAGATGTCCCTCTTTCCTTCTGGACCGTCGTGCTGGCATTTGGACATAGGGGGAGGATCCCGGAAGCTGGAAAGCCCAAGATCCTCCCCCACACCATCCTGGAAAACCCGTAGTATAGATGAGGCCTAAGAGATCTTTCTTTCTGGGAAATAGAAAAAGTTACAAACAGATAGATAAGGTTCTTTTGGAGGAAGAAGTCAGGTGGGTTTTAAGGTTAAATACGAAGACTCCTTTTGGCCTTAATAAGTTTCTCAGCCTTGCAGCACTACTTTGAAATACAGCTGTTTCTAATCATGAGTTGGGCTCCTATTAGCTTGGCTTCTTCTTCTTCCTTCACCATAGCACAGGAGACTGGAGGTTGAAGTGCAAGCACTATTGAATTGGGCAATACAGAGTGAGTTTGTTCATTCCATTCATTGTAAAAAAATGTTGTATTGTTTTCGGCATGTTGGATGGATACATGGGCATGTTTAAATCCTAAATTATATTTAGATTCTGTAGATTTTCCTGAAGAAGGACCTATATGAGATCTGAAATGCTTTGGAATACTTTCTTGACTACTCCATTGCTTTATAGCTTCCAGCTGGAGAAGGAGAATATGCACTGTCCAATGAACAATGGATTTTAAAAAGAAAGAAAACTGGGGGCTAGTTTCCACATCTCCAGTGTCTGCTTTGAAGTACTTAAGAACAAATGTAAAATTAGTTGGGCTAGAGAAGGTGTTGTAATGCAAAATATGAATTTGTTTACCACAAACATGGTGGGTTTTCCGTACTGCTTCCAACTCTTTGAAGAGCTGTTGCCCATGCACAGTCTGCTTCAGGATTCATTGCTGCCTGCCACAAAGATTCCCCATTAGCAGAACTCTTAACATGCACAAGCATCTTCTAATAACTAACAACATAGAGGGGAAAATAACATCATCCTAAGTGCTTCTCAATTAACTATCCCAGTTTTTGAAACAGAATTATCCGTTGCCCAGCATATTATTATCTGATTTCTTAAACTCTTTAAACTCCTTTACAGTGTATGATAATAAATAGTTTGACCTATTTGAAAAATAATCAAGTAAAATAGAAAACCTCAACCATAATAGTTTTCTTTCTTTCTTTCTTTCTTTCTTTCTTTCTTTCTTTCTCTCTCTCTCTCTCTCTCTCTCTCTCTCTCTCTCTCTCTCTCTCATTCTCTCTCTCTGTCTTTTAACAGTGGCATCTGAAATACAAGGATTAAGAACAGTTGAAATCAAAAAGGCAAGTAGAAACCAGAATCTGTATAAAACTACAGACAATTTAGGTATTGACTTCAACAAAAATAAGGTTACATCTTAAATCAATCAGGCTGTTGTGTTCAGCAAAAGTTTTGGATCTGGGATTAAATTAAATTTTATTAGGGCACAATCCTATTGGATCCACCCTTGATTATCATAACCGTCCTAACTCTGAAGCTTACAAGGACCCAAAGCAGAGCATTTTCAAGCACATAGAGGGGGAGGGGTGGAGAGCTCGGACTTCTGGGTTTGAGCTTGGAGCACTGTCTCCGGCCTTGGATTCAAGAATCCAAGAAATCCTATGGGCAACCCTACTCATCTCACAAATCTTTTGGATTTGTATAACACAAATACATATTATTTACCTAAGGTTCTCTCATGCAAGCAGAACAGACTACTTGAGCAAAAGGAATGAGAGATTCCAAAAATATGTTTAATTTAAATGAAATCCTAAGAGTTGGACTAGATCTGGTGACCGGAATAGATTCCTTTTCCTAAACTGGGATATTCCATAGAAAGAAAAGGACTCTCAGCGGATGACCGTGCAACCTGACTTTAAAAGTCCTCCAAATAAGGAAATGTCTACTGCTGTTTCAAGTCTACTGATACTTAGTGGATACGACAAGAATCAGTGCTCATTTTCTGATATAATTTGTAGACAGTGGAGGATGGAACTTATTTTACCTCATTTTCTTCACTTGATATTTACAAGTGTTTCATTGGTACATTGCTTTTTATAATTTTCACAGTATCTTTGTTTTTAATCTTCTCAGACTGCTCTGAAATGTTTTTTGATCGATACTGAGCTGGGAAATAACTTTTATTAGATCAGTTAATTGTTTAAAACTTTGACAACTCGTTTTCAAAACAACTATTAGTCTAACAGAAGGGCTTGTTTCCCTGTTCCATCTCAGATTCTGTGGACCAAAACTGGCTCTAAATACCTAATTGAAAGTTGTTTGTGCAAAAATACACTAGAGGGAGCCACGATTTTCTTTATATGCCGCAGCACTGTAATTTCCTTAAGGAAAAGGCATTAGTATTTTAGATGACAACCTATTTATTAGTAGGGCTATTTTTATTTGTGCATTAGTCCTGTCTTTTCTGCTGTGCATTCATTCGATGGGTTACAAAGGATTAAGCCACTAGAAAATGGAGAAAAGAAATTAAAAGTGAATATGTACTGGGACAAACCAAAATGTGGTGCGCCAATCAAAAGGGTTAATGCAAAGGGTAAACGTTTTGTTTGCATGAGTTTTCCCATGGAAATTACAAAAGCGAAAATGTTTTGAAGATTGAGATTCCTATTCCCAGGGGTGTCAAATGATGGGCCTTCAGATATTTTGGCCAAAAACCTCCGTCATCCCTCACCATTGACTATGCTTGCTAGGGCTGATGGGAGTTGTAGGCCAAAACATCTGGAAGGCTACAAGTTGCCCTCCTCTGCTCTAAATGGATTGGGCCTCTTTGCATCACTGGATATGAAGAGCTGGGACATTGTTACAAACACTTACCAGAATGACTGATGTTGTTATTTACCATCATCTATTTACTCTTAATTAATTCACTTATAGTGTCACTCACCAAGCTGGTGCCCTCTAGATGTTTTGGACTTCAATTCCCATCAGCTCCTGCAAGCATGGCCAGTGACCAGGAATTCCAGGCGTTAATCTATAATATCTGGAAAACACCAGATTGGGGAAGTCTGACATAAAGGGGCTGTGTTCACACAACATGTTAACCCACACTCAGTGTTTGAGTGTGGCTTGTTTGGAACTGAGGCTGGTTTGTTGAACCATGGGTTAACAGTTGTCAGAACACAGCCAGCTTGTTAACCATGCGGTGTAGCTTTTTTTCTCAAACAAGCCACCTTGATAACCCATGGTTTGTTGTTGGATTGTCCATCGTGGTTAACAAGCCACACTGTATAGTTAAGCCACCCTGGTTACATTCAGACAATACACCCTGTAGAAAAGCTGCTGTGTTCAGACAACACACTAATCTACAGTATGACAACCCACTGTTCAAAATAACCAACACAACACGCCAGCCTACACTCAGTGCTTGACTGTGGGTTGTTGTTAAACCATGGGTTGCTTGTTGAACCATGAGTTAGCATGTTATCCAAACCCAGTACATTTTCTGCAGGGGGGGCTTGTTAACCATCCCAAACAACCCAACAACAAACCATGGGTTCTCAAGGTGGCTTGTTCGAGAAAAGTAAACCACACTGCATGGTTAACAAGCGACCCTGTGGATAATGTCCTGGGTTCAGACAGCATGCTAACCCACAGTTCAACAAACAACCCACACTCAACCACTGAGTGTGAGTTAGCATGTGTGTGAACTGCCCCTTATTATCTCATTTTTTATATACCATAAGTATTTGGTGTACAGTCAGCAGCTTCAGTGACTAAAGATAACCAGACTTGTGGTTATTGCATCCTTCTCCCATTATCAGAGAATACAATGTGCACAGAAGCACTTCTTTGTGTCTCTTTAAGGCAACCACCTAATTCACCAGTCATATCTAAGATGGTGATCTCCCCAGGTTCATCAGACATGGCTTAGACATTGTCCCCATAACAGGCTTCCTTTTATTGCTGTTTACATTTTCTGTAACAGGGCCCTTCGGATTCCTTGGGAGTTAGTATTGCTGGAGGAGTAGGAAGCCCTCTTGGAGATGTTCCCATTTTTATAGCTATGATGCATCCAAATGGAGTTGCAGCACAAACGCAAAAACTGAGGGTAAGAAGAAAGTAAAAAAATGTTCTAGTTTGAAGTGATTTGCATATCTATAAATCAGGTATTCTTGTTTTACCCTCAAAGTAATCACGTAAGAAAATATCCTTTTAGCGTTTAAGTGAATCTTCTTTCAATTTTGTTGCTTTCTGTGTACTATTTATAGACTTGCTTTCCTGGGCTCACAGTGTTTAAAAATAGGTATAGGTTGGGGCCCAGCAAGACTTTTGGAAAACTCCAGTGAAGATTGCACAAACTGGGATAGCTCCCTCAATTGTTTTGTACTGAGCCCTTGACGCATTGCACATATACAGTTCTAGGATACAGAACATGCTTCACATCATGGAAGAATGTTCTCCAGTGCACCAAGGGCTAGGATAGCAAAAACCTCCCACTTGACACTGTTAAGCATGGCATGGGAATTCAAAGCAAGGGTGACCTGACTATGTACGCCCCCTGGTCAAATTGGTGCAAACAGAATAAAGGCACAGCCCACCTCAACTAATCTCCCCACCTCAGTTCTGCTCAGCTGCTATCCCACTAGCTGTCGTCTTATTATTAGTTGCATAAGGGCTGCTTTAATAGGCAGCATCTCAGACAACTGCTATTGTGGCTTTTCCCCAAAGGTTCCTCTGCACGGATGGGTGTTTTGTGCCCAAGCAGCCATTTTTCATAATGCAAACTGTGGGATGGGTTTCCCCCTGCTGCCAAGGGAGAGGAGAGGCTCTGGTTTTACTCTGTGCATGTATACAAAAACCTGTCTTGGGGACACTTGATACCTTCTGCTCTTAGTGAATGACCTCTTAAAGGCCACCCTCTTTGCTTACTTAGATTCCTGAAGGTGGGAGCAAGTTCCCATCTTTTTGCTGTTTATTCCTACAAGCAGCAAAGGCTGGAGAGTGCTTGAATTATTCACTCCCACCCCCCGCCCATGTTCCATGCTCCCAGAACAATGAGAGCTTCGGCTACCAACGCACCCCCACAGAAGGAGAAGCATGTGTTGGAGGGCAGAAGGAATGGCTAGACAGAAGGTTCCCATTTGCCCTTCTAGTTGGCAGGGAGAAGATTGACCACACCGGATATAACAAGGAAAGAGCAATTTTTCACGACCTTATTTTTAATGGTACAGACATCAAGCATGTTCTCCAGTTGTAATTCTTTATGAACTGCTTGGCACATCAGAATATGGAGCTGTGATCATTTGCACCAGCTAAGGAACTGATCTCAAACCTACATTGTAATGGGATGAAGGTTGTTAAAAGTCCTCCTTAACTAGCATCTTTGAAGTGGCCTACTTGGTATTATTGTGACCTAATTTTCCTTTTCCCATGCCCCTCCTCCTTTTATATTCCAGGTTGGGGACAGGATTGTTAGCATTTGTGGAACATCTACTGAAGGCATGACTCACTCCCAGGCTGTCAGTTTGCTAAAAAATGCTTTGGGCACTATTGAAATACAGGTATAAATAAAAGTTGTTTGCAGTGCAGTTCAGAACATCGATTCAAACTTTGTTTTCAGGGGTGGGGGTGGGAGAGGAGGAATTACAACCTACAAGGGTCTGGGCAGAATTTAGCTTTCGGTAGCTGTAGTTTTACAGGTTCTGTTCATGTTATGGTTTATACATAGTGATGAATGTTTAGCAGTCACAGTGCTTTGTTGTACTTTTTCCAGCTAAACAACAAGAGGTTTGTAATCAACATGTCTCCAGAGGTAGCTTTGGGCTGCAATTATGGACGGTGATATGCATGGGGGGAAACCATAAGTGCAACTGGAGAGTTTTACAACTGATCACATGGTTGAGCAGATAAGCCTCTTTTTAATGGAAAAGCATTTACCCACTCTACTGTGCAAACTTATGTTTGCTCGTTCCTCTGTGTGATCAGCTACAACAAAAAGTCAAAACACATTTCAAAGCAAAATGTTTCTGTCCCAACCATGCGTATGGCTGCCCAAGTAGCTTCATTTTGCCACACCTGCAACCCATCATTGGCACTTACGTCATGAATCTTCACAGGCATTCAGGGTTATCACTGTCATAATCAGGTGTCCCAAAAAACATGGCTACAAAGAGAACCATCTCAGTTCTTTATAGGCTACGTTTTGTATCTAATGGCGTCCATCCACCAGTGGTATGAACACTACTAGCAGAACAGATTTCTCCTCCTCACATAACCCCTGGGACCCTCTGGAGCAGAGGTGGGGGTGGGCACAGGATGTGCAGTGAGGAGGAGAGGAAAGAGTCCCCTAGTACAATTAGAAATTCACTGATGTGACATTGGATGAATTTCTAAGTTATATTTGCTTCAAGACATTGACCTGTATGCACATAATGAGAAGCTACCGTGGGTGAATTTCCCCAAGGTGCTTCTTGTTTTGGTAGCCATTTTAAATATTCGGGCATGGCGGGGACATCCTGTAGCTTCTTCTTACGTGCGAATCCAGCAGGGGTGGATTGTTGGAGTGGTTGATGAGCCACCCAGAACCTTCCCGTGCCCCTGTCACACCCTAAATATTCAAAATGGCCACCACAACAAGAAGACTTACAGGGAAATTTACCCATGGTTGCTTCTCGTTACGTGCAATCTGAGCCATTATCATGTTGGCTTTATACTATGTACTAGCATTGGACATTAAAGCTGTATCTGGGTGTACATAATTTGTGTAGTGATCCTGCTGTGGAACAGAACTCATTCTGTTCCATTTAGATGTACAATTTTCTCTTAAGCATCAAGTTCAGTGGAGATCCATTTGTCCTGTTTGCAGCCAGAGGTTGAGCACAGCACGGTATGATTGACTCTTGTGACAACTGGAAAGCTATTTCTCCACCATATCCTAGAGCAGTGTTTCAAGTTTTAAAAAACTGATAGGTAACAAAGGAAGGGAGCACTGGACAAATGTTAAAAAAACTTGCAAAGCTCTTCAGTATATTTAAGAAACAAAAGGCAACTGTCCACGTTGGATTCAGGGGCTACATACGTCATTTGAGGATTGAAGGCCAGGCAGAAGTCAGCAGCAGAAAAAAACGCATTGGCGCATTTTTGTAGATGTGTGTCTGTGCAGTTAAGAGTCCCTCTCAAAGTTCTGAATGAATGACAAGTGCAAATATGTTTCTGAAACAAGAATATATTAATAAGTTAAAGAAATCAGTCAGAAGCATTGGGGGGGGGAAGGTCTGTAAGATTATATCACTCTTTGAGTAGTCTTTCATATAATAATCTGTATACTCATTTCATTTATGTTTAAAATGAACCTCCAGGTTGTAGCTGGCGGAGATGTCAGTGTCATAACTAGCCAACAGCAGGAACCTCCAACTTCTAGTCTTTCATTTGCAGGACTAACTTCAAGCAGCATCTTTCAGGATGATTTGGGGTGAGTGCCCATAGCCAAGCTGGTCTTAACTCATACCTCTTTTAATGTGATTGTTCTTCAGTCCATAATAAGGACAATTGCTTAAAATCAGTACAGTCCTACTTAAAATTGGTAAAGTCTTTGGAGTGCAAGCTCAAGCCCCATTGCCAGCTTTGAGTCCCAAGCCAGATCTACACCAAGCAGGATATAGCGGTATGAAAGTGGTATATTCTGCTTGGAATGGCTCCTGCCTTTTATATACCACTTTCATACCACTATATCCTGCTTGGTGTAGATCTGGCCCAAGTTCTCCATAGCTATTCAGCAGCTCTTCCAACATATTAGATGGGGAGCAATGCGGAGGGGTGTGGTTGAACTTACAGCTTGTGAGCTGCCTATAAACTCTTAGTCCCGTGAGTCTGTTACAATGTCCTCAGTTAACATTGCATGCATATCTGCAGTTACGATGGTTCCTGGAAGCCCTACCAACTTTCAAATTGTGAAAAAACTAGACTCAGTGAAAAAGGTGCAAAAGGGAGGTTGCTTCAAGTTCCATCCCTTTTGTGAATGTGATAAGAATGTGCCATTCATTGTGGCAATGAGGCCTTGAAAAGGTTTACCATAGAAAGAAGGAGGAAACTGAAAGAAATAGTAGTGAACACTCCTGCTATTTAAAAACATCAGATTTACCTACCTAGACATTAAGGTAGTCCTTAATGGTGGGGGCACTCCTCCAGGTGCCCCCACCAAATGAGGCAAGATGGGGGGGGGGCTACAAGAGAGCCCACATTATGGTCTTTCCAGCACCAGGTGAAATTCTCCCAGGCATTTGCTGGTTTTAATCTGGTTTTATGATGTTTAAATGGTTTTATTCTTTGTTGCTGGTTTTCTCTTGGGTTTATTCTGTGCTGTTTTTATTTTTGTTGTTTTAAGGTTTGAGCTGTATTTTTTTAATGTATTGTACACCACTCAGAGAATTAAGAGTATTGGGTGGTTTAAACCTGAAGCACTACGCGATGCGAATACCAGAATGCTTCAGTGTTTAAATCTAGCAATGCACGTTTCAAAATAAATTCATATTGAATGTTTAAAGTGACTGTTGCTGCACTTCAAACATCAAAGAGGAACAGCATTTCCCCCCACTTGAATTACAGACCTCCGCAGTATAAAACCATCACTCTGGATCGAGGCCCTGACGGCTTGGGCTTCAGCATTGTAGGCGGCTATGGAAGTCCTCATGGAGATCTGCCTATTTACGTTAAGACGGTATTTACAAAAGTAAGTGCCAGTATCGTAATATCCAGTATTAGCCTCTCAAATACAGACATACCCTTTGTATTTCATTACTGCCCCCTATCCCTTAAAAAACACGTAATCTAAAATGGTCACTGGAGGATGAACTATGGCATGTTCACATGAGCTGTTCTTCATGCGATGTACTGCCCTTCCTTGTCCTCTACGCCTGACATTATATGTCCTTGAGCAGTTATTCCCATACTTACCCGACTTTTTTTTCGCCATCTGAAGTTCTTTTTTAAAAACATCGCACTGTTACTGGCGTGAATCTCATTGCACTCACTCTGCTCTTCCTAGTCGATACGCACCTAACTGTTCATATGCTCCTGAGCCTCTTTTCAGTCCACTTTTTTCCGTGATCCAAATTCATGTGTTTATCTATATGATCCTCCTCTTCATTTTAATGTTCACGATAATCTAGTTTCTCTTCAGATCGTATGAATCTTTCATGTTCACGACTACCTTAGTGAAAATACAGCATTAGGCCACAAGACCCAAACGTATTTTTCACTTCAATAATACGGCAAAAAATGAGCCTTCGGAAAATATTGATGAAATGGTTACCCCCTCCCCCCAATGGAATTTAGGCTGTGGGCCAATACTGAATAAAGACCACTGCAAATGATTTCAAAACAAAATGAAGAGAGGGGGAAGCAGAAAGCCAAATGTGGTAGGGATAGTGCATACCTGCCCATCAACAATGACTTGATTGTATCAACTGGGATATTGAGATGGCATTTGTTTTAAGTCGTGCAAAATTTGTCCCCAAACAGGTATTTAAAAAGGGAGTAATCATTAATGAAGAAATGCTAGAAAAGCAGCTCATGCCACTTGCTCTCACGATTCATGTGTTTAATCCAAAAAGTAGCATTAAGGCAAAATATTTCTATTTATTACACACATCCTATTTTTCCTTTGGGAAACTCAGAACAGGGTGACCAAGGAGTTTCTCATTCAGGACCTGATCCAGGTTGAGGCTTGCTGAGCTTTAACAGTGAGACTTCGGGCCGTTCTTGGGGCCTTCAAATAGAATTAACATTGGAGAAGAACAAACTGCCCACAAGTTGCAAGTACAAAATGCTGTCCCTTTTAAAACCTTAATTTGTCATTTATTCCTGAGGCAAAACCAAAAACAATCAGCTCAGCTTTGCAAATGAGCCCCTTTGTTTTGACTGCTCTATGAGAAGCACCTACACATGGTAATAAGCACAAGCCCAGTATTTGATTACTTTGTCATTGCAGGGTGCAGCGGCAGAAGATGGACGCTTGAAGAGAGGGGACCAGATCATTGCTGTCAATGGGCAGAGCTTGGAAGGGGTCACCCATGAAGAAGCTGTAGCTATTCTAAAGAGGACAAAAGGAACAGTCACATTGACTGTTCTCTCTTGAACCCTGAACCCAAAGAGGTCAGCATAATTACTCTGTCCACATTCCACATAGCCAAGAGAATGGAAATGTTTATGTAGCTCTCTTGCTGTTACAGCTGCCTGGCTGTTTTACATCATGGGTGAAAAATAACCATTGAACTTATTTTTATACACACTGGAAATGTTGTCTTGCTATTAAATTACAGAGATTGACTTCTCTAGTGTAGGACAGTGACAGGAGATCTTGAGAGCAGCAGTGATAACGAATCACAATAGAAAAAGGCATGGAACAAAAGGTGGAAATATAAAGGATGTTTTGGGAACGTGGAGACACATGATGTGTGTTTGTTGAGGGATTTCTGTTCTGGAATTCCAAAAATGCGTAATCTGAAAAATGCGTAATCTTTGGGTTTGGCAAAATTAACTTTCCAAATGTGAGGTAGCCAATTTTGACTTAACAGAGGAAGCTCTCAAAAGGCGTGAAGTGATCAGAATGATTAAATTAAACTAGTGTTGTTAATAATCATGGGCCCAACAAGAGACAAGCTCCTTTCTGTATAAATATTACTAGGGGAACAATACTGTTTTTCTTTTCTTTTTTTTAAAAAAAAAGCGTATTAGAGGCTGGCCATTCATGAGAACCATCAAGCCAGATTGGGCTTCTTGTTCTTTATTTTTATTAACTAGTAGCAAGATGCCCATCATTGGTTGAGATATATGTGCACGTAATTCCTGTGTATTTTAAAGATCACAGAATACAGTGCATTGCCTCTCCCTTACCTGTGGGATCCCTGGCAGTGATGGCTAGACCACCTAGGTACAGAGCAGAATTTCCTTAATACAACAAGCATCTCTCTCTGCCCTCTACCCCTAGGAGTGAATAACTAACATTCGCTTCTGAAAGAATACACATAAACCCTCCAAACAGTTATCAAAGGGCTTTTTTAAAAAAGCACATTGAAAATGTCCAACATACGTTCGCAGAATTTTCTTTGGGAAGCTTTGACTGCATTGATTCTAGAAGACAAATTCAAAGTCAATGATTATAAAGCACCTAAGTAAATAATTTTGGTATCTGGCTTATAATGTGTAGCAGCCTTGCATAAGGAAGCACGTACAGCAGCATACCAAAAAGAGTTTGAGGCAACCGCAGTAAACTAGGAACTAGCCTGAGTTACAGAACTCCAGATTAGAACCAAGGAACAAAGACTTTGATCTCTTATCGAATGCTATCAACCCCAAGATTGGACACCAGTTAGCTGTCATGTATACTTACCTTTCAGAACGTTTCCACTCTTCAATCCAAGTAATGTCCTTCTGCATGTGCCTGGGAACTCATTAAGCTGCAGGAAGTGCCAGTGCAATACAATTGCTACAGAGGTGCGCTCACTATGAAGTCTCAGATAGGAGCAATCCTATCTAGAGCCATAATGAAGCCTACCCATGATCATTAAATTTCAGATTCAGAGGTATATCAGGTGTGATGAGAGTCGCCCTGACGTTCTTGTTTTTTCTTGCAACTGAAGCACGTGGGTTGGCACACTCGTTTAGGCTCTAAAGTGTACCTTATATTGTTGGGGAAGGATCCAGCGGTGTTACGGCGTTGGTGCTATTAACATTGCACTAGTATAAACAAATGCTAGCACAACACCAATAGCGCTTGCCAGCACAATGGGTTTCCTGTTGCTTTACACTAGCACAACATCAATAGCATCAACACTAGGACACCGTTGGATCCTTCCCTGGGTCCATTCAGCCCTATACTGTGAACTGTGACTGTGGATCTCCAAAGGCCTCAAGCCCCATCCTGTCTGGGTTCCTTTAACTGGAAATTCCAATGAGCCTTGAGCTTCTTTTGGGCAAGGTGTCTGCTCTGACACTGAGACCCTCCGTCATTGAATCATATAACCCCCACCAGTAATCTTGTTCACTTCTCCTTTCTCTTTGTGATGCCCAGTGGTTTTAATGATGTGTGCTTAATGTGTGGTATCTGGTCAGGTTGATGCCTTAGGGGTTGTATATTAGATTAGGAAAGGGGAATGTGTTTGCCTCCAGAAGTTTTTGGACTGCAAGTTCTGTCATCACCATTTCCTATTTTGGGTGGGGCTGATGGGAGTTGCAGTCCAACAACATCAGGGGGGCACATGTATTAGATCCTTGTATTAGATCTTCCTAAGGTCCTCCCAGTCCTATGACCTGATAATTTTATTGTCACAGCTTGTCTCAGAGCCTGTGAATTCTACAACAGGGGAAATGTTTGCAAACCCAGCACTAGTTTTAGAGTGTAATTTAAAGCATAATTGCTGCCACCAGCTAGGAGTAAAGGAAACCCAGAGAGCACATCTAGGCTGAGTTTTTAGAGAATTAGATTGGCTACGGTCTGTCTGTGCCTGCTGTATTATGTGATGTATACCTGAAGATAAAGCAAATCATTGGTACGCTCTTCCTGATCACTTCTCCACTTCTAGGTTTATTTTTGTGAAAATTAGCATCTCATAAAGGAGGTCCTAACTTTCCCGTAATTGGTCTGATTTAGACAAATATGAGAGAGACAAGTAGCTTTTCCTCCGAATGAGAGAAAAATAAGGTTAAAGACTTTCTTCAGATGTTCTTAGAAAGCTGGTAGTTCAGTGCAACTTAATTAAAACAAAGTTTTTGGAATCATTATTCAGATGTTACATGGGCTTAGAGAGAGAAAGTGTCCATGAAGTACAATAACTGGAAGCGATCAGTGTTGAATTATTGTCTTGTACGCACTAACAGCTTAGAGTGTGTTATACCTACCTTACAGTATGTGCAACCACTTGAAATATTCTCTATATTTGTAACAGATGTAGTGTACAGATATTTTATTATTGCCTTCATGTCTAAATGCAGAATTAGTTTAATAAATGTGAAGCTATTTGTGGTGAACAAATGAATTTTCAGGTGTCGTTCTGGTATTAGGGAGCTGGTCTTTCAATCTTTCAGAAGGGGTAGGATGATCATTCTGCCAATCTCAGTTTACCAAGGACTAAATACACAACCCAAATGATTGGATTTTATCCACCTATGGTTCTTCCAAGTCTTGTGGAGGTCATCATGACTACTAGCAATGGGTACTGAAGACAATATTAATATTAATTGCGTATATAGCACTTCAACTTTCTAATCCTGAATAGGGTGAGAAATATCCTAATATAGTGGTGGCTGATTTCAACAGTGTAAATTTAATATATGTAAAGGTATGCCAAAGAATGCTGAGTGAGTCGGTGGATTGATTGGCTCCAGGAATACTTAATGGGATATCTCATCTCCATATTCATTGAATAAATGCCATATTCACAAGTCACAAAAGTCCAATTCTCATGACAGCCTCCATACTGAAGGCAACTGAAAATAAACCTTGCGATATTGGCAGTAACGAGGGAGCTATAATGTTTGAAAGCTGGTCATCATTCTAGATGGCCCTGATTGCAGTGACTCTGTGACAGTGGCTGGCAGGAAAGGACTCTCGTTGCAGTTAGGAACGATTCACAGGATAGGTGGCTTTCAAACATTATAGTCCTCACACGAAAATGAAACTTGCACTACAGTGAAGCTTTTTCCAGTGATCTCTTCAATGAAGCTTGTTCCAATGGTCTCTTCCACATAAACGACAAAACAAGCAAATCAGCCTTCTGTTGGCTAAAAGGTTGACCGTTAAAGATGCTAAGGGTTGGCACTTATAGCACGACTTTCAAAAATCATCTGAATCTACTTCAAATCATTCCCAGATTGCTGAGATATTAGAAGAATACAAAGCAAAAATGCAAGCTGGCATGCTGACTTTCTTTATACGTCATATGCTTGCTGACTTTCTTTATACGTCATAAGCTTGCTGACTTTCTTTATACGTCATATGCTTGCTGACTATTGGGACACTTCTCAGCTTTTTTTTATTCCTCCACCAGTGGGCAATATCTGCGTGTTGTAAGTAGGTTATCCAGTTCCTTCACCATGAACAGAATCTGCAGTTTTGCACACCACAGCTCAGTTAAAGAGGTTTGCTGCAGTATGGGGAATTTGCAGATTTTACTAGGGGTAAATGTATAAGCTGATGCAACAACATTCTGATGATGCTATATCATGTGTCATTCACAGGGGAATTTGTGGGTAAAATAGATGCTGGCTGCTAGCAGGAACAACCCTACTGGTAAGGCACTCCTGTCACCCCTGCTCTCAAAAACCATCAAAATGGTCACTCCAATTTCACCACCAGCAAATGGGGCAGCAGAATTGAGTCAGACATTTCAGTCCAGCTCTAAAGTTTTTCCCAGACACCAATCAATGCTCGGGGATTACGCAGTTTTTTCCTCTGAGTTTGTCCTTAAAAATCTGCTTGCCTCTGTTTGAGCAGCAATTAGTGTTTATGACACAGACAATGCTAGATGAAACTTTAGGGCAATACAATACAGCACAACCAGCATAACAAGTCAATTTAGCATTCTTGGCAAATAAGCATTTCTTTTTAGAGTATTCTCCAGAGATGTCTGTCATGTTGGACCCCTTTCTGAATTGAAGGAGGGTTTGCTCATCATCCAAAAGAATCCTTTCCACAACTGGCTCAAGCTGTTTGAGTTCACCTTCAATTGGGACCATGTGATACTCTGTTAAATAGGTGCTTGAAGTTACATACAGCAACAGTACACTCAGTCTTACATTCAGCACTTATTAACTAGAAGTTCAACTTATTAACTAAAGCAAACCTTACTCCCAAACCAAGTACTGTGATCTGTACTTAAGAAGTATTATTGTTTGCCTTGCAGAATAATACATCCTTTTCCCTTATACTGTTTAAACTTCAGAACAGGTAACATTTTCACATGGCGAGTTAGATGAAAGTAAACAGTATGGTTTTACTGAATAGGCTTTAATGTGATGGTTAAACAGATAACCATTTATCACATATGTAGATATAAAATAAATATATACTGCTAGACATTTCCCAACTGCTGCCGGAACTTCGCACTTTTAAGAAAGCCATACAGATCTCAATGAGCAACATTTTCTCTCATCTACAGAAATGCACCTCTAAACGTGGTAATATCACTGTTGAACTTTCCTCTTAAGATGTTGTTTTTCTTTGTTTTGAATTATCTCTCATCTCTGTCTTGGCAACTAGTAATTTACATAGCTTTGGATGAATGGATGAACAGGACATCCATGCCAGGCAACATCTAAGACTGCAAGCCAAAGTACTCTTCAGACATTTGTGCTAAGGGGTACAAATATTGTTTAACTATTCTGAACCCCTTCACCATTGGTTAGAAACAGCATTTGTTGCACAGACCATATTTGTGAGCTGTACGTACTCCAAAATTGTTACTGCTCCCAAATCTAATATTTGCAGGGTAATTAAAATCCTAACCATGTTTACTCAGAAGCAAGTTCCACTGAGTTCAATGAGACTTTCAGCCTTGGATGGCATCTGACTTGCAACACGTTTGCATGTCAGATGCAAACGTGTTGCATGAGTTTGCTAGTGTGAAACCAGACTCTTACCTTTTCCCAGCATCTGCAATCACTTTCGCCCCATGCCTGTGTACCAACCAAGGTAAGTGTGCTAGAATCTGGCCATGTAAAGCGATCCAAAGAAATCCCATTAAAAGGATGAAAGCTCAAGAACAAGCCCATAATTTCTTTATCTGGGCGGTGAAAGAATAGGTTTTTATCTTCCTCTCTGCATCTGAGAGTAGGTATTTAAATACCTCTAAACCCCCTTCAAGTCTGAAGGGATCTCACACATTAGCACAGAAGTGGTTTGTGAGTGTGTTCAGCTAAACGTGGGTGGAAGCCCCCTTCAAACCTTGGCACTTAATTCACGAACATCTAAAGTGGAGGGGGGGGGGGTTGTGGGCCTGAACAGGGTTATATAGTAAATCTGATACAGTCAAAAAATCTCATCAGCAAACAAGGGGCTACTGAAAGATGTCAGAAGAAATACGGGTGAATTTCCAGTGTCATCTGCTTTCAGTAGTAAACAGACCATGCAATTTCAACCCAATGCTATCTAACCAACCAGCTGAGAAGGCATTGAATAGTGCAGATATATAGCAGCTTTTGTAACTAGGTCGGATTGAATTGATCCTTTGCTATAGATACTACTGAACAGCCCAGCCTGTGTTTTCCCCGCTCTTTAAAACATCTGTTGGCTTATCCCCATTTTCCCCTTTCCTTTTGCTCATATGCATTTCTGGGCAAGAACACAGCTCTTGGTCTAGCTGGTGACAGAGGAAGGCAGTTCAGCTTGACGACAGAGTTCAATATGCAGTATAGTCTCACAGGGGGATTAACCTGCTATTCTGTAAGTGAACAAGGACAGAAGCTACACTTGCCTTAAATCGATGAGAGCTAAATGTGTATTCTTTTCATAATAACACTAGAGAGCAGTAAAGAACCAACCCCTTGTAGCCGGTATAAGAAATTGAGTAAATCCACAAACTTATTTCTTGCTTTGGCCTATAGAGACAAATCACAGAAGAGATCAGAGGGCAAGAGGCCATTTTCCTATCTCTTGGTACAGCTCTGCTACTGAACTAAGTATACGCTCTTAGGTGTTGGCAAAACATGCCAAGATCAGGCTTGGACATGAGCTTTTGGGCTGATAAACGTGCCTCAGAGACGAGGCAAAATTCTTCTCTGACTTCAGATTAAAATCCAAGATGGAGAAGAATTCCCAACCTCTCTCTGTTGCCAATACCTTGTCGCCCCTCGAGTCATAAACACATCAATCCACTTAAAGACCTGCCTAGCAGCAGTGGGAGCAATGGCAGTGCTTGGTGACAAGGGAGGGTTTTTCTCCTCCCCCCCCCCTCGGTGAACTTTCACGGGCCACCAACAGGGCGTTGGACAGAGAAAGAAACCTCTTTTCCCTGAATGCAAGAGCTACTCCCACTGGCCCTCTGGGTAGGTATTTAAGGGGGAGAGTGTTTGGGGGAGTTGGACCCGTGCAAAGGTGTTTGGGGGACCAGAGAGGGAGGGTTTCCGATGTTGATTTGGCTTAGTAAATAAGCAGTTTTATTTCTGATTTTGGGGAGAATAATGTGGCTCATTTTCAACCCAATCGAGTGTGAGTGAGGGTGAGCCCTTGATTCTGCTTGGAGGTGCCCAACTTTAAAAGGAGAGTGTCGATGCTTATTTGAAGGCAGCCCTGAAATGGGCTGCCTTCAAAACAAAAAGGGCGTAGATGTTAATGCTTGGGCTGTTCAGTCTTATAGCATAATCACATCAATGCTAATGCTGGAAGCCTCCAAGCTGAAATGAAAGAGCTGGAGAGCTTGGTGCTATAAGGGAACATAGATATGTCCAACCAGATGCTTGACACAACTTCAACATTTTGCATAATGTATGGGAAACAGCCAGAGATGGCCTCCTCGTCTCATTTAAGAGCAGATTTGTTCCACCACTGCACTCAAAATGTCTCACTGTCATATTTCTAGTCTAAATGAGTCTTGATCACCTGACCACAACTAGTACCTGAGTTCCTAATAAGAGAGTCTCTAAGACAGTCACCCCACACCTAGCACCTTCCTGGTATGTTGGTCTGCAACTCTCAAAATCCAGCTGTTGGATTTGCTGGCTGTGGGATGATGGGAGTTGAAATAGGCTGACCATATGAAAAGGAGGACAGGGCTCATGTAACTTTAACAGTTGTAGAGAAAAAGGAATTTGAGCCGGTGCCATTTGTATGCAATTAGTTTCTGATGAAGTTAAAGTTGCAGGGGTCCTGCCTTCTTTTGTATATGGTCACTCTAGTATAGTGCCTGCAACTTTAACTGTTGTGATGAAGAGGGAATTTCACCAGGAACTAATTGCATACAAATGACCCTGGCTGAAATTCCCTTTTCTCTACAACTGTTAAAGTTACATGAGCCCTGTCCTCCTTTTCATATGGTCAACCTAAGTTGACATCCAGCCCATTAGGAGGGCACGACGTTGGGGAAGGCTGCTCTAGCAGATGCACGTCCCAGGCCATGAAAGCCTTTCGTTTTAAGGCCAAATCCAACACTTTGTCTTGGTCCCAGAAGCACACTGGTAATTAGAGCAATTAGAACAATTCTAGTTTGTTTGTTTAAAACATTTCTATCCGTCTTTTCACTCAAAAAGAGAGGATCATGGCAGCTAGCAACAATATGATTAAAACATGCAACAAACTAAGAGCCATAGAAAACTAAACGACGACACATCCAGAACCTGCCATATAATCTTAAGGTTTAAAAATACAACTGGGACCTCCAACAAAATGCTGCAGTGTAGCTTTACTTTCTAGGGCTCCTGTTCAGGGTTCCAGCCAGCTATTCCCTCCAAGCAGGGCATTCCATTCTCACTACCACCTCAGGTTCTATTTTTATTTTCCAACTCTACCTTCCATGCATACTCAGCATGCTCACCCCTCATCGGGCTGTTTGGGGATTTTGTCCTATTAGTTTTATTTTTTTTTTTGTATTTTTACAAGCCTCAGGATTCTCCCCAAGAATGTTGATACCTCCATCTTGTTTCTCACAGTCCCATTTTGGCTACAGTTAGGGATGTTGCAAAACTCTGCAATGGCTTCAAATGAGTTCAGGTTTCTGTGAATCCATCCTGTGGATTCTGCAGCAGACTGGCACTTTCCAAGAGGAATGGATTCCATGGACTTGGCAGACCATTTTTTTAAAAAAAACTTTTTGGGAGGATTTGTGCCGGTGCACGCTTGCACTAATGTACATTTGCGAACAGGTTCTTGTTCATCTCTAAAAAGAAAGAAAAGCAAAACACAGACGGAACAGATTTAACAAAATCTGTACATCCGTAGCTACAGCTCTGTCGGCACTCATTCCCTGGGTTTGTTATTAGCAGGAGCAATAAGAATTTAAGGCCCAGCCAGCCATTTGGCGTGATTAAACAAATGTGTTTGGTCCAGGGTCTGAAGTTTACATGGGAGAGGTGGCCATTCTGACCTCCTGGCTCAGTGAGTTCCAGAGCCACAGCACAAAGATGGAGGAGGCCCTGTTCTGCTAGGCATGCCTCTGATGATGATAGGACTTGCAACAGAATCCCTTTACATTGAGGATCAGAGTAAACAGGATCTACATGGTTGGGTACGCTGACACTTTTCTTGCTACTTAAAAGACAGGCTGCAGGATGTTGTACCAGCTTCCAAGTAATATTTAAGGGCAGCTTGACATGTGGCATATTGCAATGATCTCAAACCTCAAGATTACAAGCCTTGCTTCTGGGCGTCCCAAAAACATCTGACTGACCACTAATGCTTGTATTCATGGGCCCTGGCTCACATCCAGCAAGGCTGTTATGTTCTTGCTTCTTTCCTGCTATATGCTAACCACGTACATGCATTGCCATGCTTGGCTCTGTTTTTGGTCTGCTAATCTTAGGGCCTTCAGCAGTAATAAGCTGAAATTCTCTACCCTCTTACCTGGGAACAAGCGCCAGTTAGCTCAGGGGAACTTCTTTCCAAGCAGGCAGGCATAGGATTGTGCTGCAAAGGAATCTGGGTTGATTAATTGTAAGGAGGGACTGTAGCTCAGTAACAGAGCACATGTTTTGCATGCAGGAGGTCTCAAGTTTGATATTCAACATCTCTAGGTAGGATTAGGAAAGAACCCTGTCCCAATCCCTGGAAAGCTACTGCCAGTTAGTGTCGACAATACTGGGCTAGATAAAGTAAATAATCCTCAAGCTAATTGGATAACTTTTCCCTGTTATAAACACACACACTGTCCTTTTGTCCTGTGGGGAAAGTATGTATTTATGCGATTCACCGGAACTAAGGGGCAGTCTACACTACTGCTTTAAAACGTTTTTTTTAACAGTTTTAAACTGGTAAATTAACCACTTTAAAACTGTTATAAACCGTTTTAAAGCAGTAGTGTTGATAATCTACACGATTGCCCAGAACAAAGAATAGATAATCTGTTTCTCCCAAGCTCAAATGAAGTTAATGGTCTATCTTCCCCTCTCCTTCCAGTGTCTTTCTCTATAGCTTGGAGGGGGAAACTTTCTGTGGTGATAAGAATCAATTAGAGCTATGCTAAGTCAACATTCACTGATCACGCATGAATAACCCATATTTAGCTATTCATTGCAGCCTTGTTGTGTGCGCTGGAATCAGAGTCCAAGTTCAAACAAGATCAGGGCAAAGGCTTTGCAGAACTCACTTTCTGGCTGCATTTATACACTTTGAGTCATCGACCCCCCTGGTCTCAATCCATTCCATGAATCTGGGAGAACTGCATGCCTGCCCCACCCGCAGGGAGGTTTGACAATGGGCTTCGTTTGGCTGACACATTTGTTAAATAAAACCTGCCTTCCGTGAAGATTCACAACCGACACCAGTTGGTGGGGGAAAGAACAAGTTACGTCCGCATTCAAGAGCCAAATGCAGCACATTGGACCTTCCAGAGTTCCCCAGAAGGCAATGGCCCTTCCCCTGGCCCCATCCCTTTGCCCTAACCACCAATCGTTTGGTGTTTTTCTGGATTTTGTGTAGTTTTCCCCCTCTGTAAAAGGTTGAAATTAGGGCTATGCACAGACCCTCCCCTCACCATGAAAGAAACCGATTTGGAGCTTCCGAATTGGCCCTGATATGTGACTGCCTGGATCCGACCTGCTCTGACATCAGACAGGACGGACGGGCAGCGCCCAGCCTTTCCGGGTGCCCGCCAAGCCCCCCTATTGTGTGAGCTCCCTGCTCCTTACCTGGATCACAATGAGCACCTGAAGCCATCTGAGCATCTTAAGGGAGTTGCCATTTAAAAAATGGTGATTCCCTTGAAAAGGCATGAATGGTTGTGGGCGCTCACAATGGGTCCAGCTAAGGAGCAGGGGGCTAACAGCGCAGGTAATCTGAAGCATTCTGAAGTACTTCAAATGCAACCTGACCCGGCCTAGAGCCAACCCGCTTCGGTTCTGGGTTGATTCGGGCCAAAATGACCCGCTTCGGCTCAGAATTCAGATCTGGAGTTGAAGTGGTGCACAGCCCAAGTTGAAATTCCTCTTCTAAGACTTAGTTACGGGCAGTGAGTGCTTAAAGCTAAAATATGCTGGTATTATTGTGCCCACGCTTTTTGTCTTTGACTCCAGTCAGCATTGGAATGTGGCCTCTAAGAGCTTCTCCTAAATTTAATTTAGCCCTCAGGCTTAAAGAGGTTCTGCTGCCCATCCGAAATCACGAGCAGCAATTCAGAACATGTGAATGTTGCTAAAAGGTAATTGTATAAAGCTTAATATTGACCACAGCCCAAAGGGAAGGTCCAATCCAGGAATAAAAGTGTCTTCCAGCCAAATGGCCATCCATAGCACTGCTTATCTATTCAGCAGGGAGGGATCTGGAGAGAGGTCTCCATCACCTCCTCTATTCACCTTTCTACTCCTTTGTACAGGTGCTTGGAGCTGAAGAGAAATTGACCAGAAGCCGCCGCCATGCCGTCCACACCCGAGCCCACCCTCGTTCATGCTGGGGTGCCAGGAAACATCGTTCCCCCCCCCTTTTTCAAGGTTGATTTTTTGAGGGGATATTTTTTAAATATATATATCTGTAAATGTGATCCATTGCATTTACAGATGAAAGGAAAAAACAAGGAGGGAGAGGAACGGGGCTCACCAGCTCTTCATATCTACCCCTTTTGATTTTTTTTTTTTAACAATGCTCAGCTGGGGCGTAAGGTGGTCCACCCCCTTCCTTGCCCAGCCTATGGCGACCAATCAGGGGTCACCTGGCTGTGGCACACCTCCGCAGCAGCTCCAGAACAAGGGCGACAGACAACAGATGCCCAACTTTTTTAAAGTTCCCGACTTTTTTAAAGCGAAGCTCTGGGGCTTTGCTTTTAGATGGATTTGGGATGGCGGCAGCGTCATGTAGATTAGCTGCCGCCACTTCAAAGGCACTGCAGGGCAAACCTCTTGTCTAGATGTGCTGCAAGACTGCATTATGTTTACAGTCCAGCCCCTGGATTGTCTGTTCAACCTGCATGCATTTTCTTCTGTTGGGACAAGACTGGTATCCCAAGGGACCAGATATGCTCCAAACGTTGAGAGTCTCAAAATAGTTTGCAACTTCCATCATCTTTGGGCCAAAACAAACATTACTTTGAGTTTGTATCTAGCAGCTATGTCTCCCCACCTCTTCATTTTTACTCTGAAGCAGGTGCAGGGGGACTGGTATGGATCTTAAAAGCTCCACTTCTCTCCGTAACCCTCCCCCCAATGAGAGGGTTCCAGCCTAGATACTAACGTAAAAATGAAGGTGGGTTGGGTGGAGATGTCACTGCTAGGCACATGTTTAGAGTAATGGCTGTTTTGGCCCCCAATATTCTATAAATGGTGAGGAACGGATGTGAGAGTCTGAGGTCATAAACACGAAGACCTTCTGCACAAACTGACCATAAGATAAAAGCAAGTTCAAGTGGGAATAAATGAGGTATGACCAATAAAACAATCTGTACAAAATGTAATATGAATGTATAGTTTAAAAAAAAAACCCAGAGAAGAAAGAATCCCCAGCTATGGAGCTGTAGACCCCTCTAAAAAAGAACTTGTTTTTCCAGTGAAGCAGAGAACTGAGTGGGTAATTTCCCTCCAGAGGCAAAAACCAATGGCAAGTAAGCATTGGTTAAAAAAAAAAAAGGCCATGGAACAACCAGATCTTTATTAGATTCTGCCCCAAAGGCTGTACTTTCTAACAGCTCAGTTAAAAGTTTCTTGGAGTTAAATAAAGGATTGTTCTCAAAGGGAAGTAGCTTATACTCTCACACCCATCAATTCATAGTCACAGCAGCTGAGAGAGATGAACTATTTTATGAATCTTTAAAGTTCATATATTGAACAGTTCAGACC
Organism: Anniella stebbinsi; assembly: GCA_029215795.1. Taxonomy (NCBI): domain Eukaryota; kingdom Metazoa; phylum Chordata; class Lepidosauria; order Squamata; family Anniellidae; genus Anniella; species Anniella stebbinsi. Next base: position 92,730,400 of record JARDYH010000002.1, on the reverse strand, counting down.
TGATCTATAGCCCTGTATATTAAAATATTTATTTAAGAATTCACATATCCACTCCAACCGCCAATCTCCATCCCTGACAGTACTGCTAGTTTACTCTGGTTTAGTTATATTTAATGGTCCCAAGCTAGAGATTCTCTCATGCCAAAAGTAAAAAAAACCCTACTGTCTGTCAGCTGGAATAAAACATTCTACTGGAGGCTTGTCTTCAGAGGAGATTTCAGATGCAGATATACTTGAGGTCGCTGATGTGATACCTGTAGGCACCAATATGCCCAGAGATAATTCTCTTGGCACTCACCAGGCTCCCTGTCTCCTTGATTTTTATTTTATTTCTTAAGATGTTTAAAAATAAACAAACCCCTGGGAAGCTGGCATACTGCAAAGTGAAATAGTGCCCTATAGTACCATCTTTATTTACATTCGAAAAAGGGTTTGCTTGTTTTAGAGCTCAGACCCACATCTGCCTTGTACTAAGGTTTTGGGGCAAGTTATTTTTTCTTCAGACTCATAGGGAAATGAGTATTTTATGAACGGGCAAGCCCCCAATGGCAGCCATTTTGTGACATTGCCCACAACACTCCCTCAAAATTCCAAATGTGTCCACCTGCCCATAAAGGTTGAGGACCGCTGATTATACAATTGTCACCCATAGAATGGCTGCCTCATTTGTGACAAAGCCAAATCTGTTAAAAAGGCAGGGATGGCAACTTGCGGCCCTCAGGCCAAAAGCAGCCCTTGGCCTAATTTCAAAAGCCTTCTGCAAGCGATCAGTTCAGACCTCTGGCGAGAGCAATCTTTCTCTCTACTGGCAGCCACAGGGCAGAAAGAGAGAGAGAGAGAGAAGGGATGGCCCTGCCCACCATTGGCTTTGGCCTTTTGACAGATTGCTCCTAGGGGAATACTCAGAAGAGAGAGTAGTGGATTTGTTCTTTTCTTTTTGTTTTGTTTTCCTGTTGCAGCAGAATTCCCAACGTAGGAGGCAGTCTAAGGATACTTCCCCATGGAAGTTAAAGGAAGGAGAAATACTTGGGATACACATTAAGGCTGCTCCAGTGACCATCAGTTGCTGAGTAAGGGGGAGTGGTCTGAGTTATCACCTCGTCCAACATTCTGTTCCCAGCCATGGCCAGCCAGGCTGATCACAAACAGGGAGTGAATATGGCGGCCTTGCCTTGTTGTTTGCTTCCAGCATCTGGTATTCAGAGTATGTTGACTCATTACTGGAAGGTTCTGTCTAGGATTAATAGCCATTGATGGAGCTCTTCTCCATGAGGGTAAGGTACTCAGATCTGCTGTTCTGTGCACATCATGTCCTAGCAGAAGGGAATTGTTAGAATAGGGTGAACAGAACCATAAAAAAAAATTTAGGTGGATTATTTGTCACTTATGTCCAATTAACACAATTTCTTGGTTGGCAGCTGGCTACTTTTTTTACTGTGCCACTTTGGGGTGGTTTGCAGTTATGTACTGAATTTTAGTTTATGCCTGAGATGAACAATTTCAAGATGAGTGAACTGAAATACTCTGGCTGCATCCAGGGTCACGCAAGCAAATGTCTGAACCGCTCCAGAATTTTCCCATCCTCTCCTGCCCGCTGCAGCCCCCCACATGCCCCCAAAATCTTCTACGGAATATTCTCCAATGCTACGGAGAAGATTAGGGGGATCGGGGGACAAAGGGGTTGCAGGAGAAGGGGGAATCCACAGACAGACACAACTAGATGTCACCGTTAGACTGAGCAAATTTTCATATAGAAAATAAGGATCTATGCATACAGAAAGTCATGTTAATGATCTAGAGATCAGGGAATCCCTTTAGCTTCTGGTCAAGAAACACTTCGGGTTAGATTGTTTTGCCAGATTCCCAGTGGGGTAAGCCACACCAATGTGCCCTTGAATAGCAATGTGCCCCAGACACCTTTCTTGACACCGAGGTATCATACCACTCCTACATTTTAATTTTTTTAAATTGACACACCAGCAGCTGGGATTGCTATGAAATAGGCTTCCATTGGTACTGAAACTGTGGGTTCAAAGGAGCTGTTTAGTTTGTTGGGGCTCTGACCCCATCTCTGCCTTGTACTCATTCTTTGAGCAGGACTCAGGGGGTTCCAGACAGAACCAGCCAGACCTCTAAAGGAGCTATCCCAGGTCCTGAACCTATTTTGGGGGTGGGGAAAGCATCTAAACAAAGGAAGCACCTTGGATAGCTCCTTTAGAGTTCTGTTCGGTTCTGATTGAAACCCAATGCGGATTCACCACCCCACTGATATCCACCAGCTCCGCTGCCTACAACTCTTTTGTGTTTCCAATCATAGTTGAAGGCCTTCCTTGAACTATCATACTGTATTGTTAACTACCGACTTTTCTATTTTCTACACACCAAAAGTCCAGCCTGAGTACAATTCTTATCACACCAATTGTAGTATAATTCCAGATTAAACTTTATTAAATGATAAATCCTAGATTTAGATGCCACTGGACTCAGAATTCAGTTGTATCTGGATCCCCCCTCTCAAAACTAACTAAGCTCAGGAGTTGGATGAACCTTTCCTGTTCCTTTGCTTTTCATTTAAACTCTCCAGGTAGGAACCTTTGCTCAAGTCACCTTTCGGATGCAGCCCAAATAGAAATGGCCCCTCTCATCAAGGGGGTTCAGTCAGAGAAAGCTATACTGGGTTGCTGCTGTGAGAAATTGTGGCCGCATTCAGGACTCCAGTTGTTGCCAGCTTCAAAGTCAAAGCAACTCAGCAGGACTGACCCACTTTGCCAACTGAATAACCTAACAAAGAAAAGCTGGGGAGGGGGGACCCCTCCCTATACAACTTCTAGAACTTTACAAAGTGATGCCCTGTGGAAGTCAGGCATCATCAGCAACCATAAGAATCAATTATCATAATGCTGAAAATGAAACATAGTTATATAAAAAGCAGAATTTGATCATAAGTGACTTTTTCCACCACAATACTTTGCTGACAGCAGAAGCCACAATATAGGACCTTCTCAGTCCCTGTCAACCATAAATACCATTTCCCCAGTTTACTGTTTTTCATCTCTGGCCATCAATGCATAATTTCACCTAGATGATGTGCCCTACAACTGCAGTTGGCTTCTCATAGGAACACAGGAAGCTGACTTATACTGAGTCAGACCTTTGGTCTATGTAGCCCAGTATTGTCAACACCGACTGGCAGCAGCAACCCAGGGTTTCAGGCAGGAGTCTTCTCTAGCCCTATCTGGACAAAACCTGCCCCCTATTTTCAGGAACTTTCTCTCTCCCTTCGAAAGAGGCATTGTTTTTTCTGCCTCTTTTGCGGGCGGGGGGAAGGAATTTGGACAATGTTCTCCTGGGGGAGGGGGTCAGAGTTCGTCCATATACCTTTTTTAAGTGTAGCTGATCGCTGAATGACTTTCTTCCTATTTTTTAGTTTTTAAAAACAAACAAACACCATCATTTGGATGAGCCCAGCAGTTCTTAGTGAACGCCTACTGGAGGCCATATGACCTCTCCCTCTCCAATAAGCATCCACTGGGCTCCTGAAAATACCAGGGGTGTTTTAAAAAAATGAAAAGGAAGAAAGAAAAACCCTCAACAACTGGCTACATTTTAAAAGCTACACCTGTCCTCCTCCCCAAGGAGAACATTCTCTGAAATTCTCACCTCTCCGGGCCTCTTTCACCCAGGTTTTCGTTTCCCCACCCACCCACCTACCCCGACATGCTGATAATAGAATAATTGAAATTTCCAGCTCAGCACTAATTTGGGCCTCTGTTACTGCCATAGTGCCCTTTCAGCAATTTTGAATTTACTGGGAAAGTTTGTTCGGATTCCTAAATGTTAAGCTTGCCTCCTTATCCTGTGTAATTACTGCATTGGGTCTTCTTCCATCCCTGTTTCGAGAGTACTGTAATTTACTGTTTGGCAGGTAAGCCATATCACTAGAGTTAAGGCAAACAATCTACAGCTGCTTTTCACACTGCGTGATTAAATCAAATAGTATAGGTTTGAAGCAGATTAGGAAAGCATTAATTTTCCCAGACAGCAAAATTGACTGAATAACAACCCTAATCCACCCCCGCCCAGAGAGCTTCAAGTGCTCATGTTATAAATAACCCCTGAAACTTAGCGTTATGAACAATAAGCCAGCAGCCTGTGATAAATTGGGCTGCCAGATCAAAGAAAACAAACAAAACCCAGAGAGAGCCCCCAGAAAATAGTCAGAATCCACAGTATGCTGTAGGTTCTGCCGCAAGTTGGCTCAGAGCAATGTCTGGAAAGCTTTTCAAGACACATTAGCCAATTTGAGAGTCAAACTATGTGTTATGTAGATGAGAATGAATAATTTTTACTCTAGAGTATGTGTGTATGATTGGGATCACCTCCCCACTGATTATTTCCCCCCAAATCCTGCCCCTATGGGTGGGCAGGGTTTAAAGAAAGGGAGATTTGTTTTCTTTTCTTTTTTAACCCCTTCATGGAAAAGGGAGGAAATTTAAATTGAAAATGTGAGGGGGATTTAACTCTCTCCTCCTGATGTATGGTGGTCCCAATCTGAATCAGGGCAGAGCACATGTACTCTAATTATATATATATATATATATATATAAAATCGGGAACATTTCCTCTATTTGTTTCCTCTTTCTATTTGTTTTTGTTCGTTTGTTTGTTTTATTTTTAAAGTTTGCCCATCCACAACTATTCCACCTGTCTACATTCAAGGGAGAGCAGCAATAGAAGGGTCTCTCCTGCCTGGCCTGCCTGGGACCAAAGGCTCATCCCCTCCCAATAGCTGCTTGAAAAAAGCAGCACAGATCCAACGTTTACGTGATTTTTGTTTTCTAGCAGTGGAGGCTGGTGGCTCCTATTTCAGTGGGCTGTGAATCAGCCCTGAGTTTCAGTCAGAACTCTAAAGGAACTATCCAAGATTCTGAACCCATTTTGGTGATAGGGTCCTGTACTCTGGATACTTCCTTTAGAAGTCTGAGTGGTTCTGACTGAAACCCAGAGAAAATTCACAGCCCTACTGAAAAAGGAGCCACCAGCCTCCACTGTTTTCTAGACTGTCTTGGGGGACTTTTGAAGCTGAAAAGCAGGTTAAAAATACTCCAAACAAACAAGCAAAATTAAATAAGCAGAGGCCACGTTTTGGTAAATGGGGCACAATAATATAATTAATATGCAAAGAAAAGAAACCGTGGCAGGCACAATAGCATCAGACGGTAGAGGCCCAGATCACACGTTATGAGAAGCCATCATGGCGAATTTCCCCTTGGGGTTTATCGTCATGGCAGTATTCACCATTTTAAATATTCAGGGTATGATGGGGGTGCACCGTAGCTTCTTGTTACATGCGAATCCGGCAAGGGTGTGTTGTTGGGGTGGCTGATAAGCCACCCCAAACTCTAAAATAGTCCATGGATTTTGCGTGGCTTGTCAGCCATCCCAACAACCCACCATTGCTGGGTTCACATGTAATGAGAAGCCATAATGGATTAGCCATCAGTGGGCAACAACTGAGGCCCACACTCCTACAGGGAGCCCACTGTCAATTCCTGGAGCTGCCAGACCCTGCTCCTCTCTCCTTCCTGTTACAGCCTGCCTTTTCCGAACATGCAAGCGGTAACACAACTTAGGAGACCAAGCAACTTCCTTCACTTGCCTTGGCTCTTGCTCTGGGCCCACAAGAAGCCTCATTTGTGCAGCAGGGAGGAGGAGATGAACTTGCTTCGGGAGGTACGCACTGAGGGTCTCCATCCAGGCCCCCTACAACCTGGAGCTGGCAATGCAGGCTGTCCTTCTCATACCCTGGGCCCAAACGAAGGTATCTAAGCAAGGGCTGGGGAACCTCTTTTAGCTCAGGGGCCTATTTATATTTCAGAGGTGCTCTTGGGGGGCATTCCATTGGTGGGTGGGACCAAACACAAAAGGGGCAAGGCAAAAATAACAAGGATAGCAGCATTTTTAAATTATTGCCAGGAAACAAGCCTTAGGAGAGGCATTTCAATTTTTTAGAGTGGGGAAAAACCATCAAATGATTGGTGATCAGCAGAAAGAGGGTGTGGCCAGGAAAAGGGGCATGGCCATCTGGGAAAGCCCTGCTGGTCAGATCTCAGGTTCCCCACCCCAATTTAGAGCTTTAAATTTGCATTGGTCTCAGAAACACAAATGAAACTCTGTAACAGACTCATATGTTCCATGTAATAGGCCCTATCAGCAGCCTGTCTGCAGCAGCCTGACCCAGCTGCAGTGGATTAACACCTCTCAAATCTGTGGCTATGTTGGTTCTTAATGCTGGCTTTTAAAAATATTTGTTGTTGGTGTTCTTGTTGCTCTTGTGTAGTTCCTGTGTTCTGTTGCAATGGCTTGTAGCTTTTCTCAAAATTGCTGGTGGTCGTGGGGTGAGGTTCCATTATGGAACTGAGAGGTGGAACAAAAACATTTTAATAAATGAAGAAGAAGCAGATTCTGAAGATATAGGTTTCAATCAATGGCCACGTTTGGTTCTCAGTAAGACGTTTCCACCTTCCTTTATGTTCTTAGTAAAGGATGCTGTGCCATACTATTTCTAAGCAGTACATTTCAATCTAATCTTATCTAGGCATGTTGTTTTGCTTCCTGCTTTAACAATTTTTACCTCATGAGTCAGTTCAGATTTGTTTAGATCAGAATTACAGATATGAAAGAGGAGCTACAGCCAATAATATCCAGTCAGTGTGTGCTCTCCACAATGTTCTCTTATTTCATGTAAGACATTAATGTCAGCATCTTCCTCATATAGTTGGAGATTTCCCAGTCCATGGAATCCATTTTCAAACTCAACCATGATAAATTGCTGGCTAATCTAAAAAAAAACAAAAAAAAAAACAAAGCACATTGTTGCTTTCTGTTGGATAGTATACATATCTCAGAACCGCATTAGGCAAACATCAGTTTGAAACCACTATTATTCAAATTCACTTTCAGAGGTTCAGTAGATGAGTGTTTTATTGCATGCTTGCTACTGCCCATTTATGGATGTGCGATGTCTGCCTCCCGCTCCTTCGGCTCATCTTTCTGTCACAAAATAGACCCTTTTTAATCAGACTTTTTTTAAAAACGGAATGTGCCACAATCTCCAGCTGTGTGCAGGAAAATCAGCGCAATATAAACATCCCCTGAATGGGCCATGTGATCTTTGTTTACTTCTTATTTTCCCTCCAGGCAGAAAGAGGAAGTAATGAGGGACAAAAGTGGGGTAGAGAAGTGACAGTAAGGAAATGCTATTTCCCCCCCTGTGATGACACTCTAAGTCACCCAGATATTCCTCCCTGTAAAATGTGAGTCATATTTCTTGCTGTTATTCTCTCCATCATATGTCTATGACTGCGAAGACCAACAGGTTTCAGTCATTTGTTTTCACATGTGGTCACAACTATGAAATCAATCTCTTGTTCAGAAAGGGGACATTACAGATGCTACAAAAATTTTCATAGGGCAGTAAGAAAGTACTTTTCCCCTTAAGATTTGCTTCCAGTTTGGAACAATCCAAGGTTAGTCATAATCATTATATTTTTGTGGCATTTGTCCTGAGCTAAATTAGTTACCATCTGCTCTTCTCACTGCTCAGGGGGTCTCTGGTCCCTGAGCAGTTTGAACGGAGCTTGAAGAAATAGCTATGTGTTTCCCTTCTTGTACCACCAAGAGCCATTATACTGAATACCATCCCCACCTCAGGTTTATTTATTTATTTATTTATTACATTTGTATATTGCCCCAAAGCCGAAGCTCTCTGGGCGGTTTACATAGGATTAAAACAATTAAAAACAATATACAAAAATTAAAACAGCAAAAACATACAACATACACACAATCTGTACATTTAAAACCACTACAACACTCCAAAAAGCTACAAAAACAAAACAAACCCAGGCTCCTCAGATATTGCCAAATGCCTGAGAGAAGAGGAAAGTCTTGACCTGGCGCTGAAAAGATAACAATGTTGGTGCCAGGCGGGCCTCGTCAGGGAGATCGTTCCACAATTGGGGGGCCACCACAGAGAAGGTCCTCTCTCTTGTTGCCGACCTCCGAGCTTCCCTTGGAGTAGGCACTCGGAGGATGTTGAACGTAGTGTTCGGGTAGGTTCATGTCGGGAAAGGCGTTCCATCAGGTATTGTGGTCCCAAGCCGTGTAAGGCTTTATAGGTTAAAAACCAGCACCTTGAATCGGGCTCAGAAACATACAGGCAGCCAATGCAAGTGTGCCAGAGTAGGTCTTATATGCTTGAACCTACTGGTTCCGGTTATCAATCTGGCCGCTGCATTTTGCACAAGCTGCAGCTTCCAAACCACCTTCAAAGGCAGCCCCACGTAGAGTGCACTGCAGTAATCTAACTTGGAGGTTACCAGAGCATGGACAACTGAAGGTAGGTTATCCCTGTCCAGATAGGGACGTAGCTGGGCCACCATCCGAAGTTGGTAGAAGGCACTCCGTGCCACTGAGGCCACCTGCGCCTCAAGTGACAGAGATGGTTCTAGGAGAACCCCCAAGCTACGAACCCGCTCCTTCAAGGGGAGTGCAACCCCATCCAGAACAGGTTGAACACCCTCCATCCGGTTGCTTCCACATGAATGGCTTCCACATGAATGGCTCTGAGAGAGGCTTTTTTAAAAAAGTGTAAACGTTAGCAGCAATGGAGGGTGTGTATATTTATCATTAAAGTAAGGTAAGCCAACTGCCCCCAAATTTTCTCCTAGCC